>OX451735.1:372593124-374081486 GCA_948472305.1 Vicia faba
ATAAACCTCAACATGAAATAACCATAATCTGTACCATTACGCTGGCGAAGACACTACACATGGAAAAAAATATGAATAGTGAGTTGATATTGTTTGAAGATAAGAAACCAAATCTTTGGTCCAATTGATACGAGTACATCAAGTTTGCATACATGGAACTTAAATAAAAATATCATTAATATTAAGAACATTCATTGAAATGAGTAGATAAATTATTCAGTTAATTAAATAAAGTTGATCGGAGTATACCTGATGTATGTATTGATAACACCGAGGCTTAATTCCGAATGTCTAAGAACATTATCCATATCCCCTTTACTTATTGTTTCATAATACAAAAAAACTAAAAATACCTTTCTCCATAGGTATATTACGAGCACATCCGTCAGCCAAATCAGATATTCCTATTAATGTCTGAAGGCACGACCTATACCGAGAAGTAGGCTTTTTTTCTAGCCACGGACTTTGCAACATGCTTTTTTTGTGTAGACATGTTGCCAATTTCAGGCTTCTTACTCATATTGACTTGTTGCATCTCTTTAGCATGAATCTAAAGATCAAATGCATATAAGTTAAGTGAAGTATAAGATTGTGAATTAACTTTTTCTATGTATAATATATATCAATTTACCTCTTTTTTGGATGCAACTGACTCGGTTTTCCGCGTAATCCCCTTATATTTTGATTTGGATTTTGTAGGAGTCTAACATTATCATGAAAAAAATGTACGTTAAATGGTTGTAAAATTTTTGAATACTTAAAGGTTCATAATGGTTTTCAACATACCTCATCATCTATGAAAATGAGGTTTGATGACCATGCAACATAAGATCCTATTTCCTCTCCCACCAATGCTGCATCTGAAATATCATCAGGCAAAGGTAATGACGCATTCCTCTCTAAAGCAACATCAATTGATACTTTCAAAAATCCAGCAGGGAGCGGTTTATGGTGAAGTACTTCTCCTAAAGTGTTATGCACTTTTCCCTTGCTAACCATGCGATAAGTCGGTGATGATAAATAGAGTTGACAAGGTGAAATACCCTAAATCAATAATAAATATGAAATTATTAATGTGTATATATGTCAATTAAAAAATTGTGTTAATTCATAATAATATATATTACCTCGGGAATTTTTTGTTGGAAATCACAATTGATACTATCTTTGTCATTAGTATCCTTGAACCCTGAACCTTTCCTTTCTAACATGTATCTTTCTTTGTCCTTTTCCAACTCACGAACTTTAGCTTTTAATTTTTCTAACTCTTCCATCACTTTTTATTGCTATGACCTTTCCTCTTTTGATGGTTACCCAAAGATGTTTGAGTCACTCTGAATCCCTTACCCCTCACATGATCGATATAATCAAGAACATTTAATACTCAACTAAGTATGCTCCTGCAATCATGGTCTTCAGCTTAAGTTAAAGATTGAGATAAATTCTCCCAAAATTCATATGCATATCGAAATAAATTAGTGGTGATTAAAACGCATAAATTCTTTATGTTAAAAATTTTTTGATTTAGTTAAAGGAATATTGATATACTTACACAATGCTCATAAATTTGAAGCACATCTTCCTTAACAACTCTATCCTTACCCACCCGGGAAGCCTTCCACAGAACATGTTCCGAAAGAGGTATTTCTTGACTTTTCTCCTCTTCTAACTACACATTAAGAGAAATAATAAAATCAATTGTAACACATGATAAACAAGTATATCATATCATTTATACATACTTACCAATCTTTGTTGTAAGTGTGCATATTCCATACGCCCTTTTCTGTATGGATACAGGGGACTTGATGCTCGTTGGCGATTCACGACAGTCACATCCTGAAAATCTGAGGTTCTTCATTTGTTTTTAAAAGTTGCCCATTCTTCAAGCAAAATCAAGCCTGCATACGCCTTTAGATGTTCTGCATCGATAAAATTATTATCGGCATCCCTAAGAAACTTATTTGTAAAAAAAGATCGAAACCCTCTTAGTCTTTTTCCGGCCAATTGAAGACAATATGATTTTAGATCATCACCAATGTTAAAAGACCTCTACAAAAAAACATACATAGAGTGCGTTAGTAATTTAAAGATATAATCATCAACACAAACAAATGACATCACATATGGCACCTGCATATCACTCCATATTTTTTCTTTAACGGGTTTCAACTCACGATTTCTGCAATCATCACAAGTGATTGGAACTTCTCTCCTCACAAGGGAACCAATGTAACTTGTCAACATTGAACCATTAGGCTCAATTATTTGTTCGTCTTCATTTCAATGTACGTAAAATTTGATACCTTTATCTCTTGCACAAATGATTAACTTCATAACTGTTATTCCTCATCTAATATCATTCTCCACATCACGAGCTGATTCATTTCCATCATTATTAGAAGTGTGATGTGATTTTTCCTTATTACTAGCCATTTGACCTGTAATATTAAAGAAAAACATAAACACCATATAAAATTCAAGTATCATTGAATTTATAAACACAATATAAAAACATAAACACAATATAAAACCATAAACACAATATAAAAACATATACACAATATAAAAACATAAACACAATATATAACAATTTTATTGAATGACAAAACATATAACGTTTTACTAGTACCTTTTTCACTAACATATCTTTCTTTTCTTGGTTGGAATAGGAATTACTTGGATCTTAATAACTCAGACAGATGGATTGATCCAAATTCTCTCATTATGATCATTTCTAATATATGATTCATCCACTATATAATTCTCATCTTGATCATTTTGTATATACGACTCATTCCCTCTAACATATGACTCATTCTCAATATCAATATCACTTTGATTTACACTGTTATCATCAATCACTTTTTTAGATAAAAGCACTATAGACCATTTCGTACTTGTCGGGTCAGTGACATAGAACACTTGTTTAGCTTGAGAGGCTAGAATAAAAGGCTCATCTTTGTACCCCACCCTTTTAAGATTCACTTGTAAAAATCCTGACTTATCCATTTGTATGCCACTATTATGTACCTACTTGCACCCAAAGATAGAAATCTAAAACTTCTCATAATAAAAAATCCAATGTGCTCGATAACCCCAAAATATGACATATTTGCATATTTTAGGTTTAAGTCATTCATACTTGAAATGTGCATTGCTCCAGCTACAATTGTGACACCACTATTTTGCATAATACTTTTATCATCTTGTTCTTTGGTATAAAATGTGTATTCATTAATTGCGTGTGCGCTATAAGAAAACACGAGCAAACTCGGACCATATGCTAAACATCTCAACCTTTCTGTTATTGAAGCGGGATATAAATCAAACTTTGAATAAATATGATCCTTGAACCATTGTATAAACCTTTGATTATGCTCTCGTACTATCCAATTTTCATTTCTATTCAGATTTAAACCCCATAGTACATCCTTGTGCATTTCAACATACGACTCAACCTCATTATCATTGTGCAGAACATATAAATGCACTTGATCATGTTCAACCCTTGATACTGTCACAATTTTATTTCCTATTAAAATTTTCCTTCCTTCCTTTCGAAAATATGAGATTTGAGTAGTCCAATGGATTGAACATTGGTCAAATATTCAGTACAAAACTCAACTGCTTCTTCAACAATGTATCGTTCAACCATACAACCCTCTGCCCAACTTCGGTTTTTCACGTACCCTTTTAATATTTTCATATAACGCTCAACAGGGTAGATCCATCTTGTTGTACCCCAAAATTTCCCCTCTCATTTATCAAGACTTTTCTCACAAGACTTCTTGGACTCAAGACAGGATTAGGGTTTGGTCAGCTCAAGACACCTCATCTTGCACTGATGACCCAAAATTAGGGTTTGAGTTTGCACAAGGAATTTTGGACCACTAATGCTTCATGTGACTCTCATACATCATTTTGACCCCTAAGATTGCTCATGTTAAGTTTCAAGCCTTGAACCACATTTTTGATCAGTGAATTGGACAGTTGACCTAAAAATCAACTGTATTGGGGAAAAAGTCAACCATGACCAATTTACAGTCAAAATTCATAATTTTTTATCCACAACCACATTTTAGACTCATATGTACCATTTGATCAAGTTTGGATCACAACTCCTCAAGAAATTTGATCAAATCATCAAAAGGGCAAAATGGTCAAAATTAGGGTTTTGACTGAGAAAGGGCAATTTCTGTTTTTTAACCTAGCCAATGACAAATTGAGTTAAAACATGATTTTAAGGGTTCAATGGCATCATCTTGACCTAATTACACGGTTCAAAAGATCTCAAGTTCATTGGATTGACAGATGAATTTTGTAGTCAACCGATCAAAAGTCAATTGTATACTGAAAAGTCAAACTTTGACTTTTTGGTCAAAATCAAGTGCCAAGGGTCATAATTCATCACGATATGTAAAAATATGAAACTTGTTCACCAAAAAACTCAAATTTGAAAATTAGGGTTTTAATTTGAAAATTTTCATAACTTAGAATTTTTCTAAGTATAAAATTTTTCTTATTTTTTCCCAACTTTTCACCATTTTTTCAGCATGATGCATTTTGATTCAAGAAATGTTCCCAACATGAAAGTTGTATTCCTCCATGAAATCTACAACTTTTCTTCACAAACTTTTCCCAAAAGATGCTTGGATTTCAAGTTATGAATTTGTGAATATAGGTCCATGAACTTCTTAACTTAGTGAAAATTTCCCCTAATTTAGGCAGGTTTTGGACCCAACTTCATGGACATTTTTAACCTAGTTCCAAGAGGTATCTCAAATTGCATTTCAAATATGGATTATAGAGCACATTTCAAGCTTTCCAAAATGTCAAAGAACTTTCCAAGATCATTTTTGGTTAGGGAGAATCGAAGAAGGGAAGTTGGCATTTTCTCACTTTTTGTTCAAGCCATTTTCACATAACATCAAGTTGCAAATCCAATCCATGCTGTTTGTATCTTGCTTTACAGGTCCTAATATCACTTTACACTCCATAATTAAATGCAAACTCAGTTGACAAAGACATTATCTTTTCTTTTGAAGCTTTGTACAAGAGATAATTCCATTTTAGGCATAAAGTTCACATTGCCATTTTCATAAAGAGAAGCTTTTGCAACTTTGTCAATCTCGAGCATTGAACCTGTTCCCTTGGTGCAAGCAATGTACACAGGTCTCAAGAAAATTGTACAAGTGCATTTCAGCTCTCAAGCAAGCAAGGACATGCATGTTAGTATGGTCACTTCACTTTACTTCAAATGCAAGAAAAGTTGCCAAAAGGTCAAAAACTTGTACAGCTAGTAAGGGCTGACCTTTGTATCATTTCTATACAAATACACAAACTTATGGAAAGGCATAGCACGATTCCTTAACACTATAAACTCTCCAAAACTCAAAAACTCCAAAATTCTGTCCAAACACTCAGAATCTGCAAAAGCATAGCCAACCAATTTTTGGCTCGTGCGTTTTGTGTTTAAACACTTGAAACATCTCATACACATCATACCAAAGAAATCCAAGCCATCACCCTGGTTCTGTAACCCCTGTTTCAGCATCCACCATTTTCATTTTGGAAGCTTGCAGCTTGACTTGTCCAGAGGTTTCCAGCCATCCTCAAAGCAAGATAAGCATTGGAATAGCTTCAAGGAAGTTCAAGGAAGCTCAAACAATCCTCAGGCCTCCATTAAAGTCCCTACATTGATCTACTTAAATCCAACTGAAGGAGGTATTTTCTTGAACACTATCTCTCTGAATAGGCATCCTCAAGCCACGATTTGTGAAGAAAAAATGTAGTCCTTATCATAACGAAGTTGTACAGATGCATACTTTTCATTTATATTAACTGTACTGAGAGAATTTGGAGATTGAAAATGCTGAAAAAGTTAGGTCACGAATTAGGGGTTCAAAAATTCTCTCTGATCTTTTAGAGTTAGGTTACATAATTTATATGGTTGGAATCGTGAGCTCAAATGCCACATGTTTCATGTTATGAGTTTTTATTTTTTGCAAGCATATGAGAGTTACAGGTTTGAACATGAAGCGCGCGCGTAGGGATGACCAAGGACAGGGACGATGGTTTTCTGGGTTTTTGGCGCCTTGGGCCTTTTGCTTTTGATATTTGCACCCCCTGACATACTATTTGCACCCCCTGGCTTATTTGTTATATTTTTCATATTTCTTTCATATTTTCATATTTATAACTTTTATTTATTTTTTTGAAATAATAAAAATCCTAAAAATAATTTCTTTATTTTTTTGCAATTTTATTTTTTATTTTATTTTTTTATAATTTTTTACATAAAAAATTAGTTTATTTTGACAAATAGATTTTATTTTCTTAAATAATTTGTAAATATAATAAAAAATACTTAATATTTTTATTATACTATTTATACTCATAAATACTTTTTTTTATACATATTTAATTTTTAATATTTATTTATAATATTATTTATTTTCTTATACAAAAAATGTGCAAAATAATAATAGGAAACATTATTTTCTTTTAATTAAAAATTAGGGTTTCACCCCTCCAAAAATAATATTATTATTTCTTTATTTTTTAGGGTTTAAGTTAAATTATTTTCTCATACAAAAAACCAAACATAAAACATTTTTTACATAAATACATTGCATTGTATTTTAAATATTTGTCTTATTTATTTAATTCGCACAATATTTGATTTGGTTGTAATAATATATTTAGGTTTATATTTGTGCAAAATCCCCATTCAAAACTTGTATCCCCCTTTCCATAATAATTGTTGTAATAACTTAGTTTATTTTACGCAATTTATTGCTTTCATATACCATGTTTAGTAAATTAGGGTTTGCATGACAAGAACAAAAACAAAGCAAAATAGAAAACCTAAATGCAAGACAAAAGCATAAAAATGACACACTTTGCACACAAGCACCCTTAGGGTTTCTCCCACTTGGTTGCCTAAAAATAAAATGGCCATGTTACGCATGCGAAATATCTTGGCAAAAAAAAAACAATTATAAGATCATAGTCCCTCGATGACGCTATATAAAGGTTGCCTAAACAAAAATGATCTTGGTCCCTAAAAAATGCTAAGATACTTGGCAACATTGCTATCATGGTCATACAATGACCCACGCCCATCCCGCTTACATCCAAAGATAGGGTTGCTTACCAAATAAATGGTAAGTCAACAATGTCAAAGGAATAAAATGCACAAGAAAGACATTTGAGTAGGTAGATAGCTTCTAAGTTACTTGCTCCTTTTCAAACAATCCTTGCTATTTTCAAAAACAAACACACACACATTTCAAAACATCTTACAAAATATTAAAAACATTTTCAAAAGACAAACATCTTTGTATACATTCTTACGAATGAGAATCATTACAAAGATTGCCTAAACGATTGGCCTCTTTTCAAAATACTTTCAAAACCACACCAAACACCATTTCAAACAAAGAAAAGCAAGTGGTCTAAACAAGTAACTAAGAGCCCATGAAAAACCATGGATGAAAAGGGTGCTAGCACCTTCCCTTTTCATAATCTACCCCCCAAACTTAATAAAACATCCCAAAGGTCTTTCCTGTGCTTTTTTACCTTTCCTTTTGGATAAAAGAAAAGTCGGTGGCGACTCTTGCTAACTGCGACATTTGCGACAAAATGCAAAACCTCAAGTCAGTTCTCCCACCGTATCACAGAACTGGCGACTCTGTTGGGGACAATTATAAAAGCGGGGTTACCTTAGGGTTTAGATCACATTTATTTGCTTACAATTGTTTGACTTGTTTATTTACATTTTGGTTCTATTGTTTGGGTTTGAATCCTCCACCCGAATTTGGGAAACATTATAGGTAAATAGCAATATGTTGTGGAAACTGTGCGGGGTATACCGACACGGTCAAAGCAATAGCTATGTTAGTGTGACATATTTGTGGGTACCGGTAGCCTTTGAGTTAATCAAAGAGAATACGGGGCCGCTGAGTGATGTCATGAAGCACTAACAAACTTCTAGAACCTTTAATTGACCAACATGGCCTTTTAGGATGTAGTGAGATTACCGGCTTTGGTGCAGTCCGAAGTTGGTAGATACTCGATACTACACTCATTGAGGGTTGGTTTCTTGGAATATTTCGGTCGCCAGTAAAGAGGCTTGAATTGAAACAATGAAAAAGGAAACAATCCAGTGATATTGAGCTCCTTAGAACCCGGTTACTATTACTAGGACAGGTTGAGCCAACTAAACTTCAATAGGGTACTTACCTATGAAACCTCATGCAAGCCTAAACTAGGAACTTGTGTGATTTGCTTGTACATATATACTTGTGCATAACATCATGGACATCATGAGCATCATATGCATCCACTAACCATTTCAAGGATTTTGGAAATTCATCTTTGTTCTTGTTTTGTAGGATATGGATTCACTTCGCAGGAAAACTATCCAAGTCAACCTTGTAAGAATTCCTCCACAACTCAAGGAGCTAGCTTCAAGGATCCATGAGAACTCTCTATTCACTGAGAGGCATGGTCGTCTACTCAACTTGGTCACTTCTAACACAGAGGAAGACATGATGAAGGTTCTCTTCCAGTTCTTTAACCCTTTGCATCACTGCTTCACATTTCCTGACTACCAGCTTGTGCCTACTTTGGAAGAATTCTCTCAACTCTTGAGGATTTCCGTTCTCAATAAACTACCTTTCAACAATACGGAAAGAGATCCAAAGCCAGAAGAGATTGCTCAAGCCCTGCACTTGCACTCATCTGATGTCACAACCCATTGGGAAACTAGAAGTGGTGTCAAAGGCTTCTTGGAAAAGTTCTTGTTTGAGAAGGCCCAAAGCTGTTGGAGCTCCTTGGACTTGCAAGTTTTTGAGGAGATTGTAGATCTTCTCATCTATGGGATGGTCTTGTTCCCCAATCCTGACCAACTCATAGATGTGAGCGCTGTCAAAATCTTCATGTCACGCAATCCGGTGCCTACATTGCTTGGATATATCTTACACTCTTTTCACACTCGTACAATGAGGAAGAGAGGTGTTCTTATGTGTTGCACTCCTCTCTTGGAAAGATGGTTTATTTCTCATCTTCCCCAATCAGTCTTGAAGAATAAGCAAGGTTTGATATGGTCACAAAGGTTGATGACACTTAAACATTCAGATATTCATTGGTGTTCTCGATCCAAAGAGAATGTTATCATTGTCGACCGCTGTGGGGAATTCCCTAATGTCCTCTACTTGGCAATAGGGGAGGAATCACCTACAACCCGTGCTTGGCTCTAAGACAGTTTGGTTATGCCCGAAGGGATGGCCCACATGATATGTTGATTCAAGGCTTGGTTTTCGACTTTGACAACGACAATCAAGGACTTCGCCAAAGGTTCATCCGAGCTTGGAGGATGCCAAACAAGGTAGATAGTAAGACCTTGGGACACAAGAATTCCATCACTCTTTAGCCTTACCTTAAGTGGGTACAAACCCGTGCTCAAAGTCTTATGATGCCTTACCCCTCCATTCTCCCAGTGATTATAGAGCCTGTTAAGGAAGGAGAGGTTCCATAGACCATCCTACATCCTGACATGCCTACATCACTCGAAGATCTACAAAGAAGTTGGATACAACTCAAAGAAGTTGGGTACAACTCAAATAAGTTGGATACAACTCAAAGAAGAATGCGATACTTTTGAAGCCCAATTCTACGCAAGCGAGAAGAAGGTTTTGGAACTCACTCGATTACTTCATGAAGAGCAGACTCTCAACACCTACATTGCACCAAAGAGGATGCGCAATGTCTTTTTATCTTAGAATTTTGTACTATTTTTCCCTAGGGGCATTGATGTATTCAAATTCTATTTTATTAATATAACGTGTGTTTCCTTTTTTGTTTTGAAAAAAATTTGAATTTTCAAATCCTTGAAAGCATTGCATGAATACATATCATTCATCATGAGCATAAACAGGTCTTCGCAACAAGTTTCCTCATCCTTCTACTGTTCATTTCAGCAAGATGGATCTCGAACAAACGGTTAAAGACTTGCAAGCTCAAAATACACAATTTCAACAGTTACTCTTGACCTTAGCCAAGGGGAAGGAGGAGCTCAAGACTCTTCTAGAGAAAGATAAAGAGAAAAAGAAGAAGAAGCCAGCTGGTGTGGTTATCATGGGCAGAAGATTTCAGGGACAAGCCAGAAGTACCTTAGAATTTCCAACAACCTCTGATGAAGGGGAAAGAAAAGGAAAAGAAACAGCAGTACCATCAGATTCTGAAGAAGAGGAGGAAGAAGAGGACTACTCTGAACAACAATACCCTCCGGCCGATGACAAATATAAACACCTGGAAGAGCCTCTAACTGCTATGGAGATACAGAGAGTACCAGGGCTAAATTTCGAGTAATTGGGGCTGGTGTCAGGAATAGTAATCCCGCTGAAGTTTAAAGTGCCTTTATTTGCCAAGTATGATGAAGTGTCTTGTCCCAAAATGCACCTTTGGTCATATGTCAGGAAGATTCAACCGCATTTTGCTGACAAAGACTTGTGGGTCCACTTTTTCCAGGACAATTTATCAGGAACACAGCTTGATTGGTTCTACCAGTTGGAAAGGGCTGATGTCTATAATTGGGAAGACTTGGCAGCAACCTTCTATAAACAGTATCAATACAATGCTGATTTGGCACCAACCCGTACTCAACTCCAGAGTATGGCTATGGTATCGAATGAAGGCTTCAAAGACTACGCACAAAAGTGGAGGGATCTAGCCGGAAGGGTGCAACCCCCTTTGTCGGAAAGAGAGTTAGTGGACATGTTCCTGGGAACTCTATCAGGCCCTTTCTTTAATCATCTGATTGGAAGCTCCTCTGCAGGGTTTACCGAATTGATTTTAATCGGTGAAAGGGTGGAAGCCGGTATAAGAAGTGAGAAAATTAAGAAAGACGTGTCTGCCTCCATAGTTGTAAAAAAGCCCTTCAATGGAAAGAAGTAAGTGTCTGCTGTCTATTCATATAAAAATCAAAGAAGAACGGAACACCGATCAATGGTGGGGGCCGTTATGATTCAAAAGCCTACATCAGACCAGCCAAGAAACAACCAGCCGAGAAATAATCAGCCAAGGGTGGAAAGGCCAATCCGACAATTCACCAAGATTAACATGACTCCAGCTCAAATCCTACCATATCTTCTGAAGTTGAACCTGGCCATTTTAAAAGAGGCCCCAAAAAATCCTAATACTACGTCTCCTCACTACCATCCAAATGCCAGGTGCGCATACCATTCTAAAAGTCCAGGGAACGACACCAATAACTGTTTGGCTCTGAAGAACAAAATTCAAGACCTGATATACGCGAAGGAGGTTGAGTTTGAAGCGCCTGAGAAACCGAATGTTATTTCCACTCCAATGCCTAGGCATGGTCACAATGCTAATGCTGTTGAGGAAGATCTGTTTGTTTCTACCGTGGATGAACTGTTAACTCCGCTCCTGATCATCAAGTTGAATTTGTTGAAAGCTGGTATATTCCCAGTTTGTGACAAAGACTTCCATATTTGCCTATCCTCATCATTTGATTGCCCTCTGTTGAAAAAAGGTATCCAACAACTGATTGATAACCAAGAAATTTTGTTTGAGAAAGCTCCTATTTCACCCGTTCCAGTTAAAGAAGTTTAAATAATAACCATCTACGCCAATCCTTCCAGGGTCCCTAAAAGACCCGTTAGGATTACATCTGCTCCAATGACTACTCTGCTCAAGATTACAATGCCCGGGCCGATCCCGTACCAATCAGATAAAGCAGTACCATAGAATTATGGTGGAGAAATCTACTACCATGGTATTAAACAGGATGAACTGACTGCCGAAGAAGAAAGCTCTGAAGAGGAAAATTCCGACATCAGTAACATTGCCGGAACAAGCAATATTACCCGTAGTGGGATAATCTTCGCTCCAGAGATTGCCCCTCCAAAGGAAGTCTTTGGACCCGTGGCCGTTCCGAAGATTACCTATGCACCAGTGATTATACCTGAAAGCGTACCTACGAACAAAGAAGACAATACAATCCATATCCCTACTTCCACTGATGAGAATAAAGGAAATAACGTGCAAGAAGAGCCTGTCCAGATGAAGGCTCAATCACTAGCTGTTCCTGAAACATCCAAGAAGGAGATGGAAGAAATCCTGAGGATCATAAAGAAGAGTGATTATGACGTGGTTGAACAATTGGGGAAAACCCCCTCTAAAATCTCTATGTTAGCATTGTTGTTGTGCTCTGGTAAAATTTCTGAAGACAACTCATGTGCCGCAAGAGACGTCTGCGGATCAATTCCAAGAGTGTGTGGCCAGTTTGACAACTGATAATGGCCTGGGTTTCTCTGATGCTGACTTGACGCCCAAAGGGAGAAAACACAACGAGGCGTTACATGTCTCAGTGGAGTGTAGAGGAACCACCCTAGCCCATGTCTTGGTGGAAACAAGATCTTCTTTAAACATCTTACCAAAGAAAGACCTTGATAGATTGGATTGCGAGGGGCTGACATTAAAACCCAGTAATATAATTGTGAGAGCATTTGACGGCTCTAAGAGGATGGTCCATGGAGAGGTGGACATCCCGATCAAGGTGGGAACCCAGACCTTCAATTCAACCTTCTATGTGATGGACATCCGTCCTTCTTACTCTTGTCTGTTGGGACGCCCCTGGATTCATAATGCTGGTGCTGTCACCTCCACTTTGCATCAGATGCTAAAGTACCCTGTCCAAGGGAAGAACATAATTGTCCATGGGGAAGAGGAGTACATGATTAGTCATCTGAATTCTTTCCGATATGTGGAGTTATATGGCGAGTTCATTGAAACCCCTTTCCAACATTTTGAATAAGTCTCTCAGGAAGTGGCGGTAACCAAGGCAGTGTCCTCGATTCCTAAGATCACAAGACCTCCACCTCGGATGTCATCTCTAAAGGATGCAAAGGTAGTAGTGGAAGAGGGGGGATGCACCATCTGGGGGAAGCTTCCAGACATTTCGTACAAATCAGACAAGTTTGGCTTGGGGTTTACTTCAACTGCTCAGAAGGCTGTGCGCCGCGCCCGTGCCGGAGGGCCACCTGTGAAGATTAGTAACCAAGGGGTCAATGCACTAGAAGACAGTGAAGAAGATGGAAACTTAGAAGATTGGATATTTCCTACTGTCAGCGGAGGACTTCGCAACTGGGAAGCCAAAGACTTCATCCCAATAACTTTCATATCTCAGTAATTTATCTTTTACATTTCTGTTGGACTTGTAATAATTCACAAACAATTCGTACATTTTAAACCTTGTGTATTACCTGAGGCACAATGGTCCATTTGTACGGGTTTTTATTTCATTTCATATGACATTCAATGAATCATGGATGCTTTTTCATATATAAACCTTTTGTGCTCATTGTATTTCTGTTACATTTTATTTTTTTTAAGATGGCTATACCCTTACACACACCCACACTCACAAATGCAGGTACCCTTCCATTCTGGATCCCATGGGTAACGATACTGTTATAGCCTTCAGTGACTCTGAAGATCTGATCTACCAAGCCGAATACGAAGGTGAGGCAGATTGTGAGGTGCCAGGGGAATTGGCCAGATTACTATAACAAGAGGAAATAGCTATTCAACCTCATGAGGAGCTGTTGGATATGATCAATTTGGGCACCGAGGAAGATAAAAAGGAAATCAGAGTGGGTGACAATCTAGAGCCGAGTGTCAAGGAGCGCCTAATTCAGCTGTTGCATGATTATGTTGAGATCTTTTCCTGGTCATACGAAGACATGCCGGGACTCGATACAGACATTGTGGTACACCATCTACCTACAAGAGAAGACTGTCCACCAGTGAAGCAAAAAGTACGCCGCATGAGACCTGACATGTCAGAGAAGATCAAAGCAAAAGTTATGAAACAGTTCAATGCTGGATTTCTGGATGTTACTTCCTATCCTCAATGGGTTGCCAACATTGTTCTTGTGCCTAAAAAGGACGGAAAAGTAAGAATGTGCGTGGACTATAGATATTTAAACAGGGCCAGCCCTAAAGATTATTTTCCACTTCCACACATCGACATCCTGGTTGACAACACAGCCTAACACAAAGTATTTTCTTTCATGGACGGATTCTCAGGCTATAACCAGATCAAAATGGCACCTGAGGACATGGAGAAAACTACATTTGTCACACAGTGGGGTATGTTCTGCTATAAAGTGATGCCATTCGGACTGAAGAATGCTGGGGCAACCTATCAACGCGCCATGGTAGCTTTGTTCCATGATATGATACATCATGAGATAGAGGTCTACGTAGATGACATGATAGCCCGATCACAAACTGAAGAAGAACACCTTGGTCACTTGCAAAAGATGTTTGTCAGATTGAAGGAGTACAAACTAAGGTTGAACCCAAACAAGTGCACATTCGGAGTCTGGTCTGGTAAGCTCTTAGGTTTCATTGTCAGCAAAAAAGGCATCGAGGTTGATCTTGCCAAGGTCAAAGCGATAAAAGAAATGCCTGCTCCTCGCACTGAGAAGGAAGTCAGAGGATTCTTGGGATGCCTGAACTATATTGCTAGGTTCATTTCTCACCTAACATCTACTTGGGAACCAATCTTCAAGCTGTTGAAGAAAGATCAGGTAGTTAGATGGAATGATGACTGTTAGATTGCTTTCGACAAAATCAAAGAGTATTTATAAGAGCCTCCTGTCTTGATGCCGCCAGTCGAGGGAAGACCGTTAATCATGTATCTGACCGTCTTAGAAAACTCAATGGGGTGCGTATTGGGGCAGCATGACGAGTCTGGCTGAAAAGAGCACGCTATTTATTACCTGAGCAAAAAGTTTACCAACTGTGAAACCAGATATTCACTGCTCGAGAAAACTTGATGCGCTCTGGTATGGGCTTCTCGCCAGCTAAGACAGTATATGTTGACTCATACCACTCTACTGATATCTAAGATGGATCCGATAAAGTACATCTTCGAGAAGCATGCTTTTTCTGGAAGAATAGCTAGATGGAAGATGATCCTAATAGAATATGACATACAGTACACGACCCAAAAAGCTATAAAAGGCAATGTGCTAGCAGATCATCTTGCTCATCAAGCTGTAGAAGATTATCAATCCATGAAGTTTGAATTCCCTGACGAAGACATCATGACAGTAGACAACTGTGAAGGACTCAGACCATATGAAGGACCTGAACAAGGATCCCGATGGATCCTGTACTTTGATGGGGAATCCAATGCACTTGGTAATGGTATCAGTGCTGTACTTATATCTCCGGAAGGATACCATACTCCTTTTACTGTCAGACTTTGCTTCAACTGTACGAACAACATGGCAGAATACGAAGCATGCATCTTTGGTCTCAAGGCCGCCATAGACTTGGGAATCAAATCTTTAGTTGTGTTTTGAGATTCAGCTTTGGTCATCAGTCAGATCAAAGGAGAGTGGGACACTAAGCACCCAAACCTTATCCCTTACAAAGAACATGTTTTGACATTGCTACCACATTTCGAGCAGATTACCTTTGAGCACTTCCCGCGAGAAGAAAATCATCTAGCAGATGCTCTAGCCACAATGTCATCTATGTTTAAACTTAATTGGGATAACGAAGCTCCCCAGATCACCATTGAACGAATGGACGAACCAATACACTGTCACGAGATTAATACCAAAGAAGTAATGGACCAGCCTTGGTTTCATGAAGTCAAAAGGTATCTCGAGGCTCAGGAATATCCAGAAGGAGCTTCAGTCAATGACAAAAAGTTCCTAAGGAGATTCTCCGCTAAGTTCTTCCCGAGTAATGGCATCCTGTACAAACGCAATCATGATTCTATTCTGCTCCGTTGTATGGACAAGATTGAAGCTGAAAAGATCATGGCTGAATTGCATGAAGGTACCTTTGCCACTCACTCTAGAGGGCATACGATGGCAAAGAAAATTCTACGGGTAGGCTATTACTGGTCTACCATGGAAGTAGACTACTATCAACACTCCCAGACCTGTCATAAGTGTTAAATCTATGCAGAAAAGGTGCACGTGCCCTCGGTTCCTCTAAATGTCTTAACAGCTCCTTGGCCCTTCTCTATGTGGGGAATCAATATGATTGGGGAGATCAAGCCTACAGTCTTAAATGGACACCACTTCATTCTAGTGGCCATTGATTATTTCATAAAGTGGGTTGAAGCAGCTTCCTTTGCATTCGTTACTAAGAATGTTGTTGCCCGCTTCATCAAGCAGAATCTCATTTGCCGGTACGGTATCCCAGAAAGTATCATCACTGATAACGGTACGAACCTTAACAATACTATGATCACCGCCTTGTGCGAGCAGTTCAAGATTCAACATCACAATTCACCCCCCTATCGGCCAAAGATGAATGGTGCAGTCGAAGCTGCTAATAAAAACATTAAAAAGATCATACAAAAAATGACAATCACCTACAAGGACTGGCATGAGATGCTACCGTTTTCTCTCCATGGGTATCGTACCACGGCTCGCACATCAACTGGGGAAACACCCTATTCTTTGGTTTATGGCATGGAGGTTGTTCTACCTATTGAGCCTATTTGAGAATCATGAAGGATGCAGGTTTGAGTGAGGATGATTGGATTCAAACCCGAATTGATCAGTTAATTGATGAAAAGATACTTACTGCTGTTTACCATGGTCAGACGTATCAAAAGCGGATGATCAAAGCTTTCAACAAGAAAGTCAGATGCCAAGTGTATCAAGTTGGAGATCTAGTGATCAAGCGCATCATCTTGCCACAAAGTGATCCCAGGGGAAAATGGACTCCTACCTATGAAGGACCATTTGTAATCAAGAACATCTTTTCTGGTGGGGCAATGATCTTAACCACCATGGACAGCGACGACTTGCCACACCCTGCGAATGCAGACATAGTCAAAAGATACTACGCATAAGAGACCCGATAGGTTGACACACCTAGGCAAAACAAGGGCATCCTAGCGAACCAAAAGGTTCGGGAAAAAATTAGGGATAAAATAAAAAAAATCTGTACACCCGGCAAGTTGAAAACCCAAAAGGGCGACTTGGGAAAAAAAGGGTTTCCCGAAGAATCAAAAACCCGAAAGGGCGATTCAGGCAAAATTTAGGGAATTAAATCGTATGACTATGTTTCGTCGGATCACTTTAAGGGAAATCTCTTCACGGGCAAACCTGGAGTTTCTGATCAACCCAATCATCTTCAGACGAAGCAACAAATGGACAAGATATTCGGAGACACGAAGGCTATAGCATAATGGGAACCCCATGGGATTTTTTACACATAACTATCTTTATTTGTATAAATTTTTCTTATTTTCATGACACCATCCTCTTATTAGGATGTCTGTCTCCTTTGTACAAAATACTTATTTAAAGTAAATACAAAGATATCTCTTTCAAAGTACAGAAGACCATTTGTCCTTTTCCTTTTACACTTGTGTTTTATTTGCAAAAAACGTCCAATGATTCATTAATGAACATATGCATTTGAACATAATTACTGTTTACAAATAAACAGAATGAAAAAGAACAATTACTGACAGGTTGAAAGATTAGGAAAACGTCTTTAGGCTATTCCTTGAGCAATCCCTACAGTACGTCGTTAAGATCCCCAACGGAGCCAAAACTTCAAACTACCAATCCACAATGGAAACCATCTAGTTTCTCCAAATTCCCCAACAAGTTGTTTGAAGCCTGAAAAGCGACCGGATAACGATTAACATCTGTTTCTCCCCGACCTCGGATAACTCCCCAGTAGAGTGGCAGACAACCCAAACTCCTGAACTTTTTCCAAACAGGAATAAGCTTTTTCCCCATAGAGTTTTCATTGCTCCCCAACAGAATGAAGATTCCCATTCTTAATTCTCAGCAGAAGTCATCAAAGTTCTCTGGATTCCCCAAGCAGATTGCTCAAGCAGTATATGGCATTACTCCCCCGACCGAATTTTTGTCAATACTCCAACTTAAAGATATGAAGAATCCATATATCCTCAGCAATCAAGGATTTATTTTCCTCAACAATACAACAGATCAGCTTACATGCACATACATTACATACATATATCATAAACATTGATAAAGCACATTTATTGCATCATACATTTCATGCAATATAACTTTGTGCTTCAGCTAACATTTTACGCTTTTCAGGATAAGATTAATAGCTATCATTAACAGTGTTCAAAGATTCTAGATACAGTACAGATACGCTCCAGACAAGGATGCCATTCTGATACTCATTCAGATCTCAACTTTAGATACAGTACGGATACACTCCAGACACGGAAGTCATTCTGTTACTCATTCAGATCTCAACTTCAGATACAGTACGGATACACTCCAGCCACAGAAGTCATTATGTTACTCATTCAGATATCAACTTCAGATACAATATGAATACAGTCCAGACACGAAAGTCATTATGTTACTCATTCAGATCTTAACTTCAGATACAGTACGGATACACTCCAGACACGGAAGTCATTCTGTTACTCATTCAGATCTCAACTTCAGATACAGTATGGATACACTCCAGACACGGAATTCGTTCTCTTACTCATTCAGATCTCAACTTTAGATACAGTACGGATACACTCCAGACACGAAAGTCATTCTATTACTCATTCAGATCTCAACTTCAGATACAGTACGGATACACTCCAGACACGAAAGTCATTCTGTTACTTATTCAGATCTCAACTTCAGATACAGTACGGATACACTCCAGACACGGAAGTCATTCTGTTACTTATTCATATTCTAGTTCAGATACAGTCCAGATACACTCCAAACACGGATGTCATTCTTTTGCTTATTCAGATTCAAATTCATGATACAGTACAGATACACTCCAGACACGGAAGTCATTCTGTTACTCGTTCAGATTCATATACAAACACAACTCGGATACGCTCCAGACACGGATGCTATTCTGTTGCTCATACAAATTCAGTCTACAGATACAGTTCAGATACGTTCCAGATAAGGATACCATTCTGATACTTATTCTTCTGATTTACAACTTACAATTCAACAAACATTCTTGGATGGCATTGATAACGAGAAAGCATATCATATAATTACCATGCTTTTTACCGATTTTATATTTCATTAAGTCGTCTAACCCCCGATTATTCCGAGATTATTTGTATTTTTTACAGGTATAACATTTTTCGACTCAAAACGATGGAAAAGGACAACATGAAGAAGGCTAGACAATAAACAAAGAGAAAAAGAATAAAAAAAATACAAAGTATGGATTTTTTGGAACAGTGAAGGTCGTCACACCCTTGTGACGGGCGTAACGCCCCCCAACTTGGAGAAACGCTCGTCACACATCACTGACGAGCGTAATGCGCTACTTCAGCGCGTTACGACCGTCACCCACATGTGACGACCGTCACGCGCGTGAAGGTGGACATTATACATGGATAGAGACGTGGGCATTGAAGGGCAGACTTGTTCTCCTATCTTCCTGCTGAGTCTCCTATTTTCCTGCCACCCACTATTAGTGCTCCCTATATTTTCTCCATTGAAGACTTCCTCAAGATTTCTTAACTGCTGTTTTTCCTATGCTATATATATGTGTGCCAGTGCAAAGTACCGGGGGTCGAAGAATTTTCCTCAGAACAAATATTATTATTCTTTTGCAATTATTTTCCATTTCCTTGTTTTGGAATATTGTTTTCACGTTCCTGTAATTTTCATTCCAAGTTTTAGTTTTTAGTTTTAAGTGTTAATTATTCCTTCAAGAATTAACACAAATTATTTACTGCAATCAAGCTCAAGGATTATTGTAATACTTCAAGATTACCATAACAACTTTGGTTCCAGGTTTTTATTGCAATTAATATTTATTCAGTTTTTATATTATGCCAATTGTTATTATGAGTTATATTTTGAATTGTATTGCTTTCAAGTTAATTATGTCCGACTAAATTATTAATACCGGTATGTGACCCGTAAGAACTAAAGGAATTCAGTGATACCTTGGCCAAAAATATTTATAAAACAATTTCTGGTTTCCAATTTCCAAGATTAATTTAACAAACCTTGTCACGAGAGTGAGAGGTTAATTAACACGATTTTGCCATGAGAGTGGGAAATTAATTAAGGCAAGAACCTGCATACGAGAGCTGGGGTTCAACCCAGATAGTGGTAACGAAACATTAATTTTTAAATACACGAGAGTGTTTTAATAAATCAATTAAATTCAAATTGTTTTCAAAAAGTGATATTAAATTTAAAGTGCATCCACTAGGTTTAGTAGCATAACTTATTTCATGAACACGAGAGTGTATGTCTCAGGTTTTTAAACAATTAGCTTTTACCAAAATACTCTATAGGCCAAGCGATTCACCGAATTACCGAAGTCCGATTATCACATACTGGTATAACTAGCACTATTATTTTTAATTAAACTGTTTCCCCAAAAAATCGAATATTCATCGCTTAGTTAGACAAACTGTAGCATTAGATCGTATGCGATTGATCCTCAGTCTCTGTGGGTTCGATAATCTTTTAAAACTAGAACGACTGAACTGTATACTTGCAGTTAGTATCCCGACAGACTCATAAAGTCCCGGCCAAGTTTTTGGCGCCGTTGCCGGGGACTGGTAGTCAATTAATTACGATTCTTCTGTTGCGCGTTTAGACTAAGCAATAGATACCCTTTTTCGATTTGTATGCCAAGGACTCGCTCACAAGGCAAACCACTTGACAAATCGACGGACGAACCTGAACGCATTCTTTCCGTAAGACGTGCAGTCAGGGATTACTGTTTAAATCTTGCTATTCCTTTACCTAAACCCAAAATCAAGATTGATTCTGAAACAGATTCTAATTCTTCCTATGAAACCGAAACCAATCCAGAATTAGACATGGCCGAAGAACAAAGGACCCGTCCACTGAAGGAGTACGCAACTCCATCACAACAAGAACCCCATAACAGCATTGCTGCTCCAGCAATAAACCGAAACGATTTCGAGTTGAAACCGTCATTGATATCAGCTATCCAACAACGCCAATTCTCTGGAGATCCATCTGAGGATCCGAATGAACATCTTACCAAATTCGTTCAATTTGCCGACACAATTATAGCGAATGGTGTTAGTAAAGATGCGATAAGATTACGTCTTTTCCCTTTCTCACTAAGGGATAGAGCTTGGGCTTGGTTGCAATCCTTGCCATCAAATTCCGTCACTATGTGGGAAGGACTGAAGATCGTATTCTTAGCACGATACTTTCCCCCAAGCAAGACCGCTGCACTAAGAGCCCAAATCAACGGATTTAGGCAGAAGGATACTGAATCGCTATTCGATGCATGGGAGCGCTACAAAGATATGATGCGAACGTGCCCACATCACGGATTAGAAAAATGGCTGATAATCCACACGTTTTATAATGGACTCTTGTACAACACAAGACTCTCTATAGATGCCGCCGCAGGTGGTACACTGATGGACAAGCCTTATGACGAAGCTAACCAACTCATTGAAAACATGGCTCAAAACCACTATCAGTGGGGAGGAGAAAGAACATCTGTGGAGAAAACTCAAATTAAAGGTGGGATGTACGAGGTTAGTAGCCTAGATAAAGTTAATGCTAAGGTAGATGCTCTTACCCAAAAGATAGAAAGCTTGACCTTACCTCCTGTAGCTACCGTGGCTGCAGTTACCCCAAGCTGCGAAGTTTGTGGAGTTCCTGGTCATGTTGGAACCGAATGTCAAATCTTAGCAGGAATATCAGCTGATCAGGTAAATTACGCTCAAGGAAATCCTTATGCCAATACCTATAATCCTGGTTGGAAGAACCATCCTAACTTCTCGTACAAGAGCAATAACGCTTTATATGCACCTGGCCAAGCACCTGCTGTACCTCCAGGGTATCAAAAACCCGCTATTAATGTTCCTAACATTCCTAAGAAATCTAACCTTGAAATCCTAATGGAAAATTTTATCGCTAATCAAGCCCAACAAAACAAAGAATTCCTCAATCAAAATGTTCACACCGGTGAACAATTGAAGCTATTAGCAAACAAGGTAGATGCCCTAGCAACTCACAACAAAATGTTAGAAACCCAAATCTCCCAAGTAGCACAACACCAAGCTAGTTCTGCCACACCTGCTGGTACATTTCCTGGACAGCCACAACCCAATCCTAAAGGACATGCAAATGCTATCACATTACGAAGTGGGACAGCCCTTGATGGACCGGTAGATCCTAGACTCCAAAACCCGACCATGTATCAAAAGCCCAAAAAAGAAATGGATAAGTTGAAAGATCAATCTGAAAATGTAGAGGAAGACGCGAATGAGAACAGAGAGGCTTCAGAAAAACCTTATGTGCCTCCACCACCATATAAACCACCAATTCCATACCCCCAAAGACTTGCAAAATCCAAGAACAAGGGACAATTCAAGAAATTTGTAGAACTTCTGAAACAATTAAACGTCACTATTCCGTTTACAGAAGCTATAACCCAAATGCCGTCATATGCTAAATTCCTAAAAGAAATATTGGCTAATAAGAAAAAAATCATTGAGAACGAAACCGTTATGCTAACTGCCGAATGTAGCGCCATAATTCAAAATAACATGCCTCCAAAGCTAAAAGATCCTGGTAGTTTCTCCATACCATGTGTAATTGGAAAATATGTCATAGACAAAGCTCTATGCGATTTAGGAGCCAATGTAAGTCTAATGCCCTTATCTATTTGCGAGAAGCTCAAATTAGGCAACATGAGACCTACCAAGATGTCCCTACAACTAGCCGACAGGTCAGTCAAATTTCCTATTGGTATGCTAGAAAACATTCCTGTCCGAATAGGACAATTTTACATACCGACTGACTTCATAATAATGGACATCAAGGAAGATTCAAACATTCCCATCATACTAGGAAGACCATTTTTAGCTACTGCAGGAGCCATCATAGAAGTTAAGAAAGGAAAACTTACCTTCGAGGTAGGAGAAGAAAAAGTAGAATTCATTCTTTCCCAATTCTTTAAAGCCCCTGCTATAGATGACTTATGTTGTCTCCTAGATATTATTGATGAATGTGTCAAAGAACTTGAATGCCAAGAGGACACCTATTCTGCGATGCTGAAAATTCAGACACCAACTATCCTTAAGAACGAGGACTAGAAACAAGAACACTTAGATGCCGACCTAAGCGAATGTTTAGCCTTAACACCCGATCCTGCCCCAATTAATAAGAAACCTAGTATAGAACTTAAAACATTACCTGAAGATCTTAGGTATGAATTCTTAAATAAAGAACTCGAACAACCAGTTATAGTCAATGCCAAATTAGGAGAGATCAAAACCGAAAAACTTCTTAATGTGTTAAGGAAATATCCAGCCGCATTAGGCTATAATATATCAGATCTAAAAGATATAAGCCCTTCTCTCTGTATGCACCGCATTATGCTAGAGGAGGACTGCAAGACTTCTAGAGAACATCAAAGACGAATAAACCCTACCCTAAGTGAATTCGTTAAGAAGGAAGTGCAAAAACTACTAGAGGCAGGCATCATATACCCAATATCAGATAGCAACTGGGTCAGTCCAGTTCACGTGGTGCCTAAGAAAGGAGGTGTTACGGTTATAACGAACACAAAAGGCGAATCGGTAGTACAACATACGCAAACAGGATGGAGAATGTGTATTGATTATAGAAAATTAAACAAAGCTACGCGCAAAGACCATTTCCCAATTCCATTCATTGATCAAATGCTCGAGCGTTTAGCCAAACATTCCCATTTCTGCTATCTTGATGGGTACTCTGGATTCTTTCAAATTCCCATTCATCCTGAAGATCAAGAGAAAACTACGTTCACATGTCCCTATGGTACCTTTGCATACCGAAGAATGCCATTTGGACTATGTAACGCACCTGCAACCTTCCAACGATGCATGATGGCGATTTTCGCAGACTTTTCAGACGGAATTATGGAAGTATTCATGGACGATTTCTCCGTCTGTGGAGAGAGTTTCAACGGATGTTTATCAAACCTTGAATTAGTACTGAAAAGCTATGTCAATGTCAACCTAGTGCTCAACTGGGAAAAATGTCACTTCATGGTGAGACAAGGAATTGTGTTGGGTCACATTGTATCAAACAGAGGGATTGAAGTCGACAAAGCAAAGATCGAAATTATCAAAAACCTTCAACAACCCAAAACAGTTAGAGAAATAAGAAGCTTTCTAGGACACACGGGTTTTTACCGACGTTTTATAAAAGATTTCTCTAAAATCACCAAGCCACTAACTGAATTATTAATGAAAGAGGCTGAGTTTATTTTTGACGATAAATGCTTGAACGCATTTGAGACACTTAAAGAAGCCTTGATCTCAACACCTATTATGCAACCTCCCGATTGGAACCTACTGTGATCGGTGGATCTGGAACTGACTGTTTAACGCTGGTTCGCGAAATGTCGCGGAAGCAAGAGTCGCCACCGTCTTTTATTTTCTCCAAATGGAAAGGACAAAAGCACAGAAAAATTCCTTAAAGAGATTGCTCTCGGTTCGGGAGGTAGGTTATAGAAAGGGAAGGTGTTAGCACCCTTTCTATCCATGGTTATCCATGGGCTCTTAGATACTTGCTCAATGTGTTTTCAAAAACATTTGCTTGCTTTTCAATTGTGGGTTTTAAAAAGTTTCTTTGAAAAATTTCAGTTCGACTCGTACGTCAGAGTGTTTGAAAAATTTGTTTTGAAAGCTTTTTGAAAATATGTTGGTGAAAAGATTTTTGTTTGAAATTAGAGCAAGTATCCTTGAGAACCTACCTACCCTAAGGAATTCGTCTGTGTAAATGTCCTTTAAAGTAGTGCCATCCCACCATTGAGAGGTAGGTAGCACCACCGTTGGAGGTATTCGGGTCAATTCGAGTTTAGGGACATGGTGATCACCGGAGCAATGGGAAGACACCTTAGAAGCTACCCTCATGCCAGGTTCCCGGATCATGAGGACTTACTAAGACATCCTCTACTCGACGATCACCTTTCGAAAGGCAACAGTGAGGCGTACCCTAGGGGTGGTGTGTGCGAATTGTGTGTCATGTTTCAGTTATTTGTCTTGTCATGTTTGTTGTGATCTACGCTTGATTTTATTTAGACATTCATTCTTGCATGCAATTATTAACAGTTAAAAAAGTTGCGGAAATTAAAGTTCCTAAACTATTACAAAGGCGCGGGTCCACATCGCCAAATTTAAAATCCAGGACCCGATTTGACAAAAAATAAAGAACTAAAGTGCGAGAAATATAAAATGTCCGAGTTACATGGCTTTGGGAGAATTACATAAATATTTAAAAGAAGGAATAAAGATGCGCGAATTGAATTGATTGGAAACAAGGGCGTTGGACCCTTTTGAAGTTAAATTGAAATTAAAAATTAATTAATTATTTATTGAAATAAAAGAAGTGTTTTTTAGGTTTTTTGTATTTATGAAATAAGAAAATTAAAATTAAAATTAAAAGAAACCCTAATTCTAAGTTATTTTTAATTATTTGAGAAAAATGTTAAAGTTTAACTTAATTTACTAAAGAATTTATGTACATGTTTATTTACAAAATAAATTAGTAATTAATAATAATAATAATGATGAGAAAATTATTTATTAAAAAAAATAATGAAAAAGTTAAAAAACCTAATTTCTACATATTTAATTTATTAAAAAAAATAATAAAGTTTTGAAACCTAAATTAATCTAATTAATTGTTTAGAGTTTATTTACAAAAATAATAATAGTGAAATTAATATTAATAAAATAAACATTTTGATTTTTATGATTTTCCTGTTTTTTACTATTTTTTATATTTTATGAAAATAAGTTAAATTAAAGGAATTAATTAAAAAAAAGAAATAATTGAAATAAATAAAATAAGGAAAAGAAAGAAAATACAATACCTTGGGGGGTTTCTGTCCCCTTTTTGGAGGTGAATTGGAGTGGTTTGGCCATTTGTGTTCTGGCCTCATCATGCATAAGTTGTTCTACTTTGGCCATTTGGCTTTTGGCTTTTGGCTTTTGGCTTTTGACTTTTGGCCATTTGTGTTCTGGCTTCAACGTTCCCTTAATGTCTGGCTTAATGTCTGCCTCGCCATGTATTTGACTTTTGGCTTTTGGCCTTTTGGCTTTTGACTTTTGGCCATTTGGCTTTTGGCCTCAACGTCCCTTAATGAACCTGCATGGGATCCTGTCTAAACCTGTAGTGTTGAATCTCATGAAAAACATTAAATAAAATCATAAAATGCAAATAAAGCCAATATATGAAAAAATTTAATGTTTAGGCACAATATGGCATGTATGAATGATTATACCCTTTTGATCATGGAGATCAAATCAATCTTACCCTTACTGGAAAATTAGTGACCTGGATGCTTTTATGCCTTACTGGAAAATTAGTGACCTTGTGTAAAAATATGAGTCCAATCCGATAAAAATTGACCGAGTTATGAATTTTCGAAGTTTCGGCTCAAATGAAATAATATTCAGCATTCAGGATTTTCAGCGTGTCACGCACTCTGAGCAAAAAACGAAGGCCTTTTGAATACCGTTTGAACTCAATACCTTCTATGAAAATGTAGCCAACTCAATTTGTGAAATTTTGGCACCGGAACCAGCTCGATACGATGAAAATCGACCAAGTTATGATTTTTTGAACATGACGCAAATAAACTTCTGTCACAAATTTCTGCACGAAAATACTTGATAAATCCACATTTTTGAAGACCTTCTGATCGAAATTGGCTTCCAGCCGTGAGAGATGAAAACGTAGATAATGTCGAGACGGAATTTTGGCCACCGGAACGGGTTCAAAACGAGTCACGATCTTCAAGTTATGAATTTTTTAGCGCGTAAAAGCTGCACTTTCAGCACACTTTTTTCACCATATTTCTTCGAGAAAACTCATACATTCGGATACCTTCTTTAAAGAATTGGCTCTTGATCCGAACCTGAATTTGAGAATATGTTATCAGAGATATCTTGGCGAAAGAATACCTGAATATGACGCGCCGGGTTGGACTTGTGAATTTTTCTTGGAATATTTTGAGAAATATGGGAGGGCAAATTTTGGGGTACAACAGTTGCCCCTGTTCAATCTTCTTAGACCTGAGGATGCAGATTGGCTGACGTGCCTTTCGTAATCCGAAGGTGGAAGATGATTGAACACTAAAGTGCCCAGAAATTTGCGCTCACATAGTAGCAGTGTGATGATGGGAATGGGCTTATAGATGCCATTTGGAGATTGATGGATAGGATGATGGGCTTATAGATGCCATCTGGAGGTTGATCGCGTAAGAGATTCCTTAGCGAGAACTTGCGTACCTGCAAAAGAACAAATGAGTACCTGACACGTTGCAGGAGCTGGTTTTCAGATGCTTGGTATAGATGTGTCCTGACTGGTTACAGGAGCTGGATCTGGAGCTTCAAATGGCGATGAATGAACCAGGGATGGTTACTACCTTAGCATGAACGGTAAGAGAACCTTGGGTGACTTTAACTTCAACAATGCTCGTTGAGAAAAATCTTGGGTGTCTTCTACTGGATAAGCATCAGGGAGATCTTAGGGTCGATCTGACTGAACCAGAGGAGGCCTTTGACTGGATAAGAATCAGGAAAATCTTAGGGTCGATTTAACTGAACCGGACAAGGTCTTGAAATATCTTCAACTGGATAAGCATCAGGGAGATCTTAGGGTCGATCTGACTGAACCAGAGAAGGCCTTTGACTGGATAAGCATCAGGAAAATCCTAGGGTCGATTTAACTGAACCGGACAAGGTCTTGGAATATCTTCAACTGGATAAGCATCAGGGAGATCTTAGGGTCGATCTGACTGAACCAGAGAAGGCCTTTGACTGGATAAGCATCAGGAAAATCTTAGGGTCGATTTAACTGAACCGGACAAGGTCTTGGAATATCTTCAACTGGATAAGCATCAGGGAGATCTTAGGGTCGATCTGACTGAACCAGAGAAGGCCTTTGACTGGATAAGCATCAGGAAAATCTTAGGGTCGATTTAACTGAACCGGACAAGGTCTTGGAATATCTTCAACTGGATAAGCATCAGGGAGATCTTAGGGTCGATCTGTCTGAACCAGAGAAGGCCTTAGACTGGATAAGCATCAGGAAAATCTTAGGGTCGATTTAACTGAACCGGACAAGGTCTTGGAATATCTTCAACTGGATAAGCATCAGGGAGATCTTAGGGTCGATCTGACTGAACCAGAGAAGGCCTTTGACTGGATAAGCATCAGGAAAATCTTAGGGTCGATTTAACTGAACCGGGCAAGGTCTTGAAATATCTTCAACTGGATAAGCATCAGGGAGATCTTAGGGTCGATCTGACTGAACCAGAGAAGGCCTTTGACTGGATAAGCATCAGGAAAATCTTAGGGTCGATTTAACTGAACCGGACAAGGTCTTGGAATATCTTCAACTGGATAAGCATCAGGGAGATCTTAGGGTCGATCTGACTGAACCAGAGAAGGCCTTTGACTGGATAAGCATCAGGAAAATCTTAGGGTCGATTTAACTGAACCGGACAAGGTCTTGAAAGATGATTGAGAATTTAGTTGATTCTTTCCTGAAAGGTAAAGATCAGACATATGCAATGCATGATATGGATCAAGCAATGATGTTCTCAACATAAATGAGATTCGTATGATATGATACGTCTATGCATGCTATAATGATGTATGTGATGTTTTATGTATGTTTTTGTCTAGGAAAGTGAATCCTTGACGGGTGCCGGGAAGTCGTATCCTGGGCTGATGTTGAGGAATAGATTTTGCTTCCGCTGGGGATGATAACTGCAATAATACCGGTAGGAGAAGATGACTCCGTTGCGGAATAAACTTGGCAAATGAAGGATTCTGCGGGGAGAAAAGATACTCTAGCGACCATGCTGGGAAACAATACTCTGTGGGAAGAGGGATGCCTTGCCGAGTGTAGATAATAATTTGCTGGGGATCGGAAGACTTTGTCGACGACGCTCTTTCCGCGGCTTTCGGCTGAGGATAACCCAGTTATATCCTGTTGAGGAAATAACTCTTTAAATAAAGTCGGGCGACGCGTTCGTGTCCTGCGGGGATAAGCTTCCAGAACCTACTGGGGATACGCTTACTGCTTGGGGAGATGGATTCCAACTTTCTTGGGGAAACTGGACTGGACTCTCCTGGGGAAGTTTTGAACTGTTAGGGAAGTAACTCTATTGAATGTTTGAAATACCGGGGAGCAATCTTAAATCAAGACTGCCGGGGATGCTTGTTAAGATTGTATGTGTATTGCTGCTGGGGAATGTTGAGCTCTACGGGAGGATACCCAACTTCCTTAAGGTTGATAACTGCTTTGCTCGAGGAGAGTATACTGCTTGCTGGCTCATTCTCTGGGGAATTAAGATACCTGGTTGTGTTCTTCAGCTGAACCTACCTTGATACCTTGGGGGACAGAACAATTAGATCGCTTGGACGACTCTTTATTGCCCCTGTTTCTGAGGTATGAGAGGAAGACCTGGGAGATGCTGATAGCTTGCTGATGGACAGACCTACTTCTGGTAGGCAGGTGATAAGATGACAGGACATAGTCGTACGCTTTTGATCCCTAAATTTTGCCTGGACCGCCCTTTCGGGTTTTCAGTCCACCGGGATACCCATTTTTTGCCCAAGCCGCCTTTTCAGGTTTTCGACTTGCCGGGTGTACAGATTTTTTTTATTTCATCCCTCATTTTGCCCGAACCCTTTTGGTTCGCCAGGAAGCCCTTATTTTTGCCTAGGTATGTCAACCTAGCGGGTCTTTGATTGTGCGTAGTATTTTTTCGACTATGTCCGTGCTTTCAGAATGTAGGGAGTTGCCCCTGTTAGAAGTGTTTCGTCATGCCACCAGAAGGTGCTTGATCAAGCAAGATTCGTTATTGGAGTGCCCCGAATGACTCAGGCGGAGATTTGCCCCAGGTTGTTTGGCCTTTGAGAGATTCTCCGAATCTTGATTGGATTGCCCCAGATAATAGACCCTGATCATGTTTGCCCCTTGATTGGGAGTGCTTTTGTTCACTAGGTATTCATCGTGCGAATTTCCCTGCTGTTCAAACAAAAAGTCATATGCAAACAAAGTTATGTTAAAAATGCAAAGCCTATGTCTGTCTTGAATATTTTGAAAATGCATTCTTTTTTCATAAAACAAATGAATGTTTGTAAAACGTGATGTCAACTCTGTATTTACCATAGGCCTTCAGGAGTCAGGATACCTTTCGTAACAGTATGCTTTCGAACTAACCCATGCTTCAGCTAGGACTTTTAAGGGTTATAACGTGGCCTGGTTCATGGTTCAAGAAACAAAGGATAAAGGCTCAAGTTATTTGTACCCACCCGCTCTTCGTGATGTTCTCCAAACCTAAACTCAGTTGATCATACGTTAGACCTTGTTTGAGTCTTTGCTCTGATTTTCCGGTGATGATTCGGATGTTGATAACTTATTTTGAATAGGCAGTCATTCCTTTCTTGTTGAGGGTTGGTAAGACCTCTTTCTTGTCTGATTTTTTTTTGTTATCCCTTTCTTTTTTGCCTGAACCGTTTCCTTTTTGGAATTACAGTCAGCAGGATGCCCCAGTTTTGTAAGTCTCCTTCATGGATTTTGACTTAATGGGTTTTTTATTTTGAAAGATAATGGCTGCCCTTTCTTTATTGACTATTCGGAACCATCACTGTCTTTCTTTGTTTTGTAAGGACCTCTTTGGTGCCATTCGTCATGCACTTGGATCAACTGAGAGACTACCCTGCCCCAGGTTATGATTAAGGGTTTTAAATTTCGAAAAGAAAAAAAAACTCCTACTTCTTTGGCTCAGAGGGGTTGACGAGGGATTATCATCCTTATAACTTCAGTGTTTAGGGATTGAAACAATGCCTGTACCTCATCAGCGGGGTCTGTTCAAAAGCATACTGTAAAGATCGTGGTATCGTTTTCGTCATCCTCCCTCAAGAGGCTTAGAATTATTATTTAAGAGTTGATCATCAGAAAAAATATGAAAATAATTTGCATATAGTGAATACGAATATATTGCTTCAAAACAGACATATGCGATGCATCAATGAAATAACAATGTTTAACATGAGTAAATGTTTAAACAATCAAAGAACAAACACAACTTGAACATTCGAATGAACAAAAGTTTCCTAGTCTCAGGGCTTGTCACTTCAAATGGTGAACCTTTGAGGGATGGTAGAAAAATTTAGCCTGACCATCTTGTGTGAACTCCAATGCCCCTTCATCAATCAGGTCCTGGATCTTGTTCTTCAGAGCCCAACATTCATTTGTATCATGCCCCGGGCTATCAGAATGATAAGCGCAGCGAACGTTGGGGTTATACTTTGGTGACGTTGTCTTTTGAAACTTCGGAGCCTCTTTTAGAGTTACTAGCTTGGTCTCCAGCAATTGTGGCAATATCTGGGATAAGGTCATGCTGAGCCGAGTGCACTGCCTTCTCTCGCTCTTTTGTTGGTTGCGATGTTGAATTTGTGACACTGGAGCCGTTTGGGGAGCTCCCTCCTTGACTCTTTGTCTCAAAGGTGGTCGAACGATGACTGGCTTTTTATCCTTAGACTTTTGCCCCAGCTGGTTACCCTGAAGCAGTTGGTTGACAAGAACTCCGAGCTCTTCTTGTTTTTGAGCTAACCCTTGAATGGCAGTCCCCTGCCCCAGCATTTGGGCTTTCATTGCATCCATCTCAGCTTGTAGGTGTTTCAGCCTTTCATCCTCAGCACTGTTCCCGACAAAGGTCCCCTTGAGAAGTGTCCTTAGTTCCTCCTGCCCCTTGGATAGATTCAGAAGGATTTCCCCGAACCGAGTTTCTTGAGCAAGAAAGTCCTGGTTGTCTGGTTGGAAGGCCATTGCTGAAATAAACAGCGAGAAAGGTAAGTAGCCTGCAGAGAAAGGGTACCTGTTATGCAATGATATGTATGGCATGCATGCAATGATTTCAAGGATCTCGCGGGGTAAACAGAGAAACTTGTTAGAGTTGGAAACTGGTAACTTGATTGAAGGTACTTCATATTGTTGAGAGTCCTTCGTCAAGGGTCAAAGGCTCACCATATCCAGTGGGTCATAGCCCCTGACACCCTTGGCTAGAGGAAAATAAATCCCCTTTGCCCCTTGCTGGGTGTTTGATTCATCATGACCTGCATCACAAGCCCTTGAGATCCTTGAAATGGGTTAGGATGTATGCAATGGTATGATGTCATGATATGCATGGGGTCATATGAATGAACCCTGTTATGAGTCCCAATTAAGGACTGCAAACCAAAACCTGCAAGAAACTTAGTAAACCCTGTCATGAGTCCCAATTAAGGACTACAAACGGAACCTGCAAGAAACTCAAGTGAAATCTGTTATGAGTCCTAATTAAAGACTACAAACGAAACCTGCAAGAAACTTAGTAAACCTTGTTATGAGTCCTAGTTAAGGACTAAAACAAAAACCTGCAGGAAATTCAGTAAACCCTGTTATGAGTCCTAGTTAAGGACTATAAACAAAACCTGCAAGAAACTCAAGTGTCAGATAACAAGCATGCAAGTGGTCAAGTACGAAGGCACACAAGTCACACAAGAGAAACCCTTAGAGTTTAGGTCAGCATGAGGTCTAGGTATTACCCTCTTGAAGTTGGTGGGCTCAACCTGTCCTATTAGAAGTAACCGGGTTCTAAGGGTCCCAATATCACGGGATTGCTTTCATTGTTCATCGTTTCGATTTAGCCACTGAACTGGCGACCGAAATATTCCAGGAAAGCAACCCTCAATTGAGTGTAGTATCGAGTATCAACCAACCTCGGACTGCACCAAAGTCAGTTATCTCACTACCCTAAAGAGGCCAAGATAGTTCAATTAAGGTTCCTAAGGTCTGTTGATGCTTCACGACACCACGCGGAGGCCCCGTACTCTCCTTGACTGAACTCAAGGGTTACCGGTACACACCAAAGTGCCACATCAACGTAGCAGACTGTTTCAACCATGTCGGTATACCCCGCACAGTTCCCTCACAACCTTATTGCTACTTTCTAAGAAGGTATCCCCCAGATCCGGGTTTAGGATCTATAGAACTCCCAAGCAACCCGCAATTTAAAGCACACAAGGAAAACAATTGAAAACACAGTTATGAACTAGCCCTAAGGTACACCTCACTTTAAGTTAAGTCCCCAGCAGAGTCGCCAGTTCTGTGATCGGTGGATCTGGAACTGACTGTTTAACGCTGGTTCGCGAAATGTCGCGGAAGCAAGAGTCGCCACCGTCTTTTATTTTCTCCAAATGGAAAGGACAAAAGCACAGAAAAATTCCTTAAAGAGATTGCTCTCGGTTCGGGAGGTAGGTTATAGAAAGGGAAGGTGTTAGCACCCTTTCTATCCATGGTTATCCATGGGCTCTTAGATACTTGCTCAATGTGTTTTCAAAAACATTTGCTTGCTTTTCAATTGTGGGTTTTAAAAAGTTTCTTTGAAAAATTTCAGTTCGACTCGTACGTCAGAGTGTTTGAAAAATTTGTTTTGAAAGCTTTTTGAAAATGTGTTGGTGAAAAGATTTTTGTTTGAAATTAGAGCAAGTATCCTTGAGAACCTACCTACCCTAAGGAATTCGTCTGTGTAAATGTCCTTTAAAGTAGTGCCATCCCACCATTGAGAGGTAGGTAGCACCACCGTTGGAGGTATTCGGGTCAATTCGAGTTTAGGGACATGGTGATCACCGGAGCAATGGGAAGACACCTTAGAAGCTACCCTCATGCCAGGTTCCCGGATCATGAGGACTTACTAAGACATCCTCTACTCGACGATCACCTTTCGAAAGGCAACAGTGAGGCGTACCCTAGGGGTGGTGTGTGCGAATTGTGTGTCATGTTTCAGTTATTTGTCTTGTCATGTTTGTTGTGATCTACGCTTGATTTTATTTAGACATTCATTCTTGCATGCAATTATTAACAGTTAAAAAAGTTGCGGAAATTAAAGTTCCTAAACTATTACAAAGGCGCGGGTCCACATCGCCAAATTTAAAATCCAGGACCCGATTTGACAAAAAATAAAGAACTAAAGTGCGAGAAATATAAAATGTCCGAGTTACATGGCTTTGGGAGAATTACATAAATATTTAAAAGAAGGAATAAAGATGCGCGAATTGAATTGATTGGAAACAAGGGCGTTGGACCCTTTTGAAGTTAAATTGAAATTAAAAATTAATTAATTATTTATTGAAATAAAAGAAGTGTTTTTTAGGTTTTTTGTATTTATGAAATAAGAAAATTAAAATTAAAATTAAAAGAAACCCTAATTCTAAGTTATTTTTAATTATTTGAGAAAAATGTTAAAGTTTAACTTAATTTACTAAAGAATTTATGTACATGTTTATTTACAAAATAAATTAGTAATTAATAATAATAATAATGATGAGAAAATTATTTATTAAAAAAAATAATGAAAAAGTTAAAAAACCTAATTTCTACATATTTAATTTATTAAAAAAAATAATAAAGTTTTGAAACCTAAATTAATCTAATTAATTGTTTAGAGTTTATTTACAAAAATAATAATAGTGAAATTAATATTAATAAAATAAACATTTTGATTTTTATGATTTTCCTGTTTTTTACTATTTTTTATATTTTATGAAAATAAGTTAAATTAAAGGAATTAATTAAAAAAAAGAAATAATTGAAATAAATAAAATAAGGAAAAGAAAGAAAATACAATACCTTGGGGGGTTTCTGTCCCCTTTTTGGAGGTGAATTGGAGTGGTTTGGCCATTTGTGTTCTGGCCTCATCATGCATAAGTTGTTCTACTTTGGCCATTTGGCTTTTGGCTTTTGGCTTTTGGCTTTTGACTTTTGGCCATTTGTGTTCTGGCTTCAACGTTCCCTTAATGTCTGGCTTAATGTCTGCCTCGCCATGTATTTGACTTTTGGCTTTTGGCCTTTTGGCTTTTGACTTTTGGCCATTTGGCTTTTGGCCTCAACGTCCCTTAATGAACCTGCATGGGATCCTGTCTAAACCTGTAGTGTTGAATCTCATGAAAAACATTAAATAAAATCATAAAATGCAAATAAAGCCAATATATGAAAAAATTTAATGTTTAGGCACAATATGGCATGTATGAATGATTATACCCTTTTGATCATGGAGATCAAATCAATCTTACCCTTACTGGAAAATTAGTGACCTGGATGCTTTTATGCCTTACTGGAAAATTAGTGACCTTGTGTAAAAATATGAGTCCAATCCGATAAAAATTGACCGAGTTATGAATTTTCGAAGTTTCGGCTCAAATGAAATAATATTCAGCATTCAGGATTTTCAGCGTGTCACGCACTCTGAGCAAAAAACGAAGGCCTTTTGAATACCGTTTGAACTCAATACCTTCTATGAAAATGTAGCCAACTCAATTTGTGAAATTTTGGCACCGGAACCAGCTCGATACGATGAAAATCGACCAAGTTATGATTTTTTGAACATGACGCAAATAAACTTCTGTCACAAATTTCTGCACGAAAATACTTGATAAATCCACATTTTTGAAGACCTTCTGATCGAAATTGGCTTCCAGCCGTGAGAGATGAAAACGTAGATAATGTCGAGACGGAATTTTGGCCACCGGAACGGGTTCAAAACGAGTCACGATCTTCAAGTTATGAATTTTTTAGCGCGTAAAAGCTGCACTTTCAGCACACTTTTTTCACCATATTTCTTCGAGAAAACTCATACATTCGGATACCTTCTTTAAAGAATTGGCTCTTGATCCGAACCTGAATTTGAGAATATGTTATCAGAGATATCTTGGCGAAAGAATACCTGAATATGACGCGCCGGGTTGGACTTGTGAATTTTTCTTGGAATATTTTGAGAAATATGGGAGGGCAAATTTTGGGGTACAACACCTACCATTTGAAATAATGTGCGATGCAAGCGATTATGCTGTAGGCGCAGTCCTAGGACAACACAAAGAAAAAAAGCTTCACGCTATCTACTACGCAAGCAGAACGCTCGATCCCGCACAGATGAATTACGCCACTACGGAGAAGGAACTCTTAGTTGTGGTATTCGCATTGGATAAATTTCATTCCTACTTAGTAGGTGCCAAGATCATTATTTACACGGATCACTCTGTGATCCGATACTTACTAAGCAAGAAAGACGCCAAACCACGACTACTCAGATGGATCTTACTCCTACAAGAGTTTGATTTAGAAATAAAAGACAAGAGAGGAACTGAAAACGTGGTAGTAGACCATTTATCGAGATTAGATGGAATCCAAACCGAGAGTGTTCCCATAAATGAAGACTTCCCTTATGAACGCCTTGTTGCCAAGCTAGAGATAAACCCTACCAACAGTTTAGATCAACATAATGAACCTTTAACAACTGCGGTAGTAAAAGCCATTTGTACTAACACCACACGGCCATGGTACGCTGACTTCATCAACTATTTAGCTGCCGGTGTTTTACCACCCGATTTAACGTACCAACAGCGGAAGAAATTTTTCCATGATCTTAAACACTACTTTTGGGATGAACCATTACTCTTTAAAGAGGCGCCGATGGTATCTACCGTCGCTGCGTCCCTAACGATGAAATAGACGACGTCATTTCCCATTGCCATTCCGCCCCTTATGGTGGACACGCTAGTACGTCGAAAACCTGTGCAAAAATACTTCAAGTTGGCTTCTTTTGGCCTACCTTTTGGAAAGACGTCCACGTAGCAATTATGAACTGCGATAGATGTCAACGCACGGGAAATATATCTAGATGCGACGAAATGCCTCAAAAAGGAATCCTCGAAGTAGAGATTTTCGATGTATGGGAAATTGATTTCATGGGACCCTTCCCCGCATCTTTTGGAAATAAGTATATTTTGGTAGCCGTCGACTACGTATCAAAATGGATTGAAGCCATCGCCACACCCACAAACGATACACGTGTGGTACTAAAACTATTCAAGAATATTATCTTCCCATGATTCGGTGTACCAAGACTAGTGATCAGTGATGGTGGCTCCCATTTTATCTCTAGAATCTTCGAAAAGTTACTTTCCAAATATGGCGTTAAACATCGCATAGCCACACCATACCATCCTCAAACGAGCGGACAAGTTGAAGTGTCAAATAGGGAGATAAAACAAATCCTTGAGAAAACCGTAACCTCATCCAGAAAAGACTGGTCCTGCAAGCTAAATGATGCTCTTTGGGCATATAAGACAGCTTTTAAAACCCCTATCGGAACAACGCCGTTTAAGTTAGTTTATGGAAAATCTTGCCATCTGCCAGTAGAATTAGAACATAAAGCTTATTGGGCCATAAAAACCCTTAACTTAAATTACAAGACTGCTGGCGAGAAACGAGTGTTAGATATCCATGAATTAGAAGAATTGTGTTTAGACGCTTATGAAAATGCTAAAATCTATAAAGAACGAACAAAAAAATGGCACGATAAGCGTATCTCGCGGAAAGACTTTATGGAAGGAGACATCGTACTCCTATTCAACTCTAGACTGAAACTTTTCCCGGGAAAATTACGTTCCAGATGGTCCGGACCGTTCGAAATTAACAAATTTTTCCCAAGTGGTGCGATAGAAATTAAAGGCAGTTCTATCGAACCATTCATAGTTAATGGCCAGCTCCTAAAGCACTACTTTAATGTCGGAAATATCGACTATTCGGCTTATATTCAGTTAAGTGAGCCGCCTACCCCAAATACCTAACTGAATAGGTATTAACTGTCGAGCCGACGACATAAAATAAAGGCGCTTCGTGGGAGGCAACCCATGTTTTACTTTAATTATTTTTCCTGCTTTAACATGCTTTTATTTTTCTTTTCTTTTTCTTAATCTTTAAAACATTTTCATGATTGTATCTCTTACTCCTTTCTATTTTTCTTCTGTTTTTATTTTTCCCTTTAATCTTTCTTTTTCTTTTTAATTTAACTTTTGCAATTCCTTAACCCGAAAATACTTACTTAATTTCTCTTTTTTTCAAACATTTATTAAATATTTTCAGGGGGGTAATTCTTTTGCTTTCATATTTAGCGCTATGGATTGTGTAAACTTCATGAATGTCAAATTGAGAAGCAGACACCAAAGAAGACGATTTGCGGACCTGGCTGAAAGGGAGATGTGCCCTACTATCTACGCAGATGATCATGCTATGACCTCCCTTGGCATTCGTGAGAGTGTCATGTACTTGCTGCATCAGATTGGCTGGGACACTGCTCCTATCCGAAGACGGTTCTGTACCTACAAGAAGCTGACCCTTGAGTTCCTAAGCACCCTGAGCTTCATTCCAAATCATGGGATAGGATTCAACCGTGGGTTGATCAAATTCAGGATGTTTAACATGGATTACACTTATAACCTCTGGGAGTTTATCCAGCTGCTTGGGTTCCCTTTTGGTCTTAATGTTATCACTATGACCCAGGAGAACCTCTTGCCTGAATCTGATCTTGATTATTTCTGGGGAAGCATCACTGGTAATAACCATCCTGAGCCGTCTGATCTTTACTCTGAATGCATCCATAACCCGACTATCAGGTATTTTCACAAGATCATCGCCCACACCATCTTTGGAAAACAGTAGAATGTCACATCTATATCCCGCGATGAGCTATTTATTATGTATTGTGCATCCCAGAGCCGTCCGGTGAACGGTGCAGCTTATATGCTCGCTAATATGGAGCATATCATCCAGAATCCAAAAGCACCGATCTTGTTGGGTGGGTTAGTTACCATGCTATCAAATGCCATTGGACTCCACTGACCTATGCTCGGATCAGCTCCGCTTTATGGAATGAAGTCGATGGACATTGCCTTCTGTTTCAACACTAGCATGATTGGGAACCTTGGACCACATCAATTTGACCTGTTAGTTAATCATCAGATCGTCCACCAGTTTAAGCTTCCGGACCCTATCACCAGTGTGCACAACAGAGATAACTGGCTTTTTGACCTTCACCATCCTGCTACACCGCCCTCCTCACCATCAACCATTGACATTTACGAGGTCCCAAACACTACTAATGCCGATGAAAATCCTGCCACACCGCCAGGATACCATGAGTTCCCTGATCCTTGGGAACAGCAGGCTACTTCCGCTGAGACCGCGACCCTGGCTCCTGAGATTACACCATGTCCACCTACTGTTACCATGCACTCCTTGCATGAAGCAATTACTGACATGCGGGGCGAGCTGACATCTCTCCGGGTAGACTTCATAACCTTCATGGATTTGGTGACCGATCAGCTGGACTACATGCATCAGCATATGTTTCCGCCTCCCCGTGGCTAGAGTTTCCATTTTTATTCATCTTCTTCTCTCTCGCATTTGTCCATACAGTGGGGACACTGTTTAGTCTTAGTGTGGGAGGGATTATAGTTATTACTTTCAGCATTTTATCATTTTTTTAGTTATTTTGAAACAATTTCTTATGAATTTATTCAATTATTTAAAGTACCAAGTTCATCTATTTATTTTCATATTTTCAGCTTACTGTGTACTTCCTTTTATTTACTATTTATTGTTTATGTTTACTGCAATGTTATTACTATTTCGTTATGTACTGGTAACAAATATTGCAAACTTTAATTATTAGATCACCTTCCTTTATATTTAAAACTCTTATTAATTAAAATATTTCAAAAATTGAAAAAAATATATATACTTTAAACCTTATTACCAAGAAAATAATAAAATATAAAAGTATAAACACCCCAACGGTCCTGTAATGGTCGGCTCATTAATGACGCTGAACGCGTTACGACCGTCACACCCTTGTGACGAGCGTAACACGCCTTTTTGCCTCATGACGACCGTCACACCCTCGTGACGACCGTCACACATACAGTGTATCAGAACGGCTATTACAGAACCGTTCCAGCTTTCAACCATCCCCTTCATAAACCCATTTCCCCCATTGTTACCACATCACACGAAAAACTACCCACTCACTCCATTTTTCTTCTAACTTCTAAACTTCCAACACCAAATTACCGTCCACACAGTACCCAAATTTCATATTCCAAAATCAAAACCTACCTACACCATGGCAAACAACCCACACGCCCCCGCCCTCAATTTCAGAATCGGCGAACAGGGAGAGAATCAACGGGCAAAGTTTCAGAAATTCCAACGTCGAGGTCTCCAACCCACACGATACGTTGACATCGACTGCCTAAGGAGTTTGGGACTACTCGACAGTGTCCGCCAATTATTGCAAAGTGTAGATCTGTGGAACTTGTGCCGCGAACCAAGACCAATCTACGAAACTCTTACTCTTGAGTTCTTGAGTTCATTTGTTTACATCACTCCACCAGGTGCCACAAACCAACTGTCAGGCCTGGCAAAATTCCGCATGTTTGGCGTTGAGCACGAGTTTCCTCAATCCGACATCGCGAGACTTCTAGGCTTTTGTTCGGACGAAGGTGCTCATCTCCGGGTGTCGGATAATTTTGGTGAGGAAGCTTTCAACTTATGGCACAATTTGACGAATATCCGTGCCAGATCCTACGACCACCTGAATGCCACCCACATTCACAATCCGGCCATCTGCTACTTCCATCGCATCCTTAGCAACACAATCTTCACCCGCGATAGCAACCATAAGCTCAACTCCAAGGAGCTCTTCTTTTTACATTGCGCGTTCACTGGGAAAAAGATCAATGCCACCCCGTTCCTTCTTGCTCACATCCACTCTATTTGTGCTAGAGGTGGAAAACCATTTTATTTCGGAGGGCTGGTTACTTCACTTGCCATTGGTCTGAACTACGGTGCTGCTCTCGCAACCTTGCCTTCTATGGCACCAGCTTTGCTAACCTTGGATCACTACAAAGCCGCACACCTCATCTACGAGCGGGAAGACGACAGATTCCACCCTGTAATCAGGAACACTGTCTATCAGAATATCATTTTGCCGAACAGGGACCGAACCGATCCAAGAAACCGAGCAAACTGGTTGTTCGATCCTGAAATTCCCGCAGAGCGTGCACCTGCCCATGAAGACCAACCTGCAGCCGCCCCAGACGAAATACAAGAAGAGTTGGATAGTGCTCCTCCAGTCCACGACATTCCAGGATCCTCATATGCACCTCCTCCTATTAATCTTGAAGACATCCTCCGCGCCCTCCATATGCAAAACCAAATGAATGCGGCGCTTGAAAGGAGGCAAGCTGAGCAATTTGAGTCTCTGTGCGCCCAAAATGCTCAGATCTTGACTGGGCAGCGCAACATGAATGAGAGGTTAGATGAGGCCCTGTCAGAGCTTAACGCCTTGAGGATGGACGTGAGCACCCTTGGCTTCCAAGACACCGACACTAAAGCCACTCCTACCAGACGCTCTCGCACCAGGAGTAGAGGACGTGGTCACCAGTAGTCTTTCTTTAATTTCTATGTAATTTATTATTTTTCTGTTTCATTTCTTTTCCGTTTGTTTTGTAATTGTACTTCCCCGCCTATATACCGTAACATTGAGGACAATGTCGGATTTTGTGTGGGAGAGGTACCTTTCAATCTTTTATAAACTAGTAAATTCTTACGATATGTCTCGATTCAAATTCTTCGCTTTATTTTGCCATACCGAAAAATTTTAATTTTCGCATTAGCCCGACATACCTATTTTAACGAAATCCCAGTTGAGGAAGCCGAAAACGACATAACAAGATCGATACGGTTTTGACACCGTAGACCTCCTACTTACGCGATCCGTTTTAATAACCATTATACCGATATCTGGAGTTTCAAGTTCTAGAAGTAACCCCTAGTAGTTTATACTAGCAGTCAGCACCGTCTTGACATAAACCACGTGGAGAATAGATGAATATAAGTGTTTGATTCCTGATTCTAAAAACATCCTTCCTATCTCGCTGCTAAAAGAAAAGAAAATTTGTGTACCAAAATAGACGAGCACATATAAGAGCTGAGCAAATAATGAAGGAATCCAGTGTTGGTTGGTTCAAAGGTATCTGGTTCTGAACTCGGTAGGGCGTGCTACGGCCCGATCCCCCACAACCTCCAATTTGGATAACATATGTAGGGTTGCCACATTCATGTACCAGACCCCGTGCTAAAAGGATCAAAGTCACTAACCGGTTACTCCACTACGTGCGTGCTAAGACAAAGGGCTTAATTTGATTGCACCAGAACGAAACCGGGTGAAATAGATATGAGGAACTCCGGGCAGAATTATAACGGAACTGTTGGATAGCTCGTTTGAAATGGAAGCCTACGGCTAAGCTTATTTCTTGTGTCATTAGCGTATCTTTAGTGTTTTACTCAAGTATTGGCCGAACCGACGAGGATTTCCCGAAACTACTTTAAAAATCCAAGGTGTGTCATGCTTATGCGCTTGACAAAACTTGCCCGACCTTTCGAATGACTATTTGCTTGAGGACAAGCAAAGGTTTAAGTATGGGGGAATTTGATAACGAGAAAACATATCATATAATTACCATGCTTTTTACTGATTTTATATTTCATTAAGTCGTCTAACCCCCGATTATTCCGAGATTATTTGTCTTTTTTACAGGTATAACATTTGTCGACTCAAACCGATGGAAAAGGACAACATGAAGAAGGCTAGACAATAAACAAAGAGAAAAAGAATAAAAAAATACAAAGTTTGGATTTTTTGGAACAGTGAAGGTCGTCACACCCTTGTGACGGGCGTAACGCCCCCCAACTTGGAGAAACGCTTGTCACACATCACTGACGAGTGTAATGCACTACTTCAGCGTGTTACGACCGTCACCCACCTGTGACGACCGTCACGCGCGTGAAGGTGGATGTTATACATTGATAGAGACGTGGGCATTGAAGGGCAGACTCGTTCTCCTATCTTCCTACTGAGTCTCCTATTTTCCTGCCACCCACTATTAGTGCTCCCTATATTTTCTCCATTGAAGACTTCCTCAAGATTTCTTAACTGCTGTTTTTCCTATGCTATATATATGTGTGCCAGTGCAAAGTACCGGGGGTCGAAGAATTTTCCTCAGAATAAATATTATTATTCTTTTGCAATTATTTTCCATTTCCTTGTTTTGGAATATTGTTTTCACGTTCCTGTAATTCTCATTCCAAGTTTTAGTTTTTAGTTTTAAGTGTTAATTATTCCTTCAAGAATTAACATGAATTATTTACTGCAATCAAGCTCAAGGATTATTGTAATACTTCAAGATTACCATAGCAACTTTGATTCCAGGTTTTTATTGCAATTAATATTTATTCAGTTTTTATATTATGCCAATTGTTGTTATGAGTTATATTTTGAATTGTATTGCTTTCAAGTTAATTATGTCCGACTAAATTATTAATACCGGTATGTGACCCGTAAGAACTAAAGGAATTCAGTGATACCTTGACCAAAAATATTTATAAAACAATTTCTGGTTTCCAATTTCCAAGATTAATTTAACTAACCTTGTCACGAGAGTGAGAGGTTAATTAACACGATTTTTCCACGAGAGTGGGAAATTAATTAAGGCAAGAACCTGCATGTGAGAGCTGGGGTTCAACCCAGATAGTGGTAACGAAACATTAATTTTTAAATACACGAGAGTGTTTTAATAAATTAATTAAATTCAAATTGTTTTCAAAAAGTGTTATTAAATTTAAAGTGCATCCACTAGGTTTAGTAGCATAACTTATTTCATGAACACGAGAGTGTATGTCTCAGGTTTTTAAACAATTAGCTTTTACCGAAATACTCTATAGGCCAAGCGATTCACCGAATTCCCGAAGTCCGATTATCACATACCGGTATAACTAGCACTATTATTTTTAATTAAACTGTTTCCCCCAAAAATTGAATATTCATCGCTTAGTTAGACAAACTGTAGCATTAGATCGTATGCGATTGATCCTCAGTCTCTGTGGGTTCGATAATCTTTTAAAACTAGAACGACTGAACTGTATACTTGCAGTTAGTATCCCGACAGACTCATAAAGTCCCGACCAGGCATCTACAAGCCCATCTCCAACAATATTCTCTCACCTCTCCAAATGGCATCTTTAATCCCATTCCCTCAACTACACTTAGTCGAGTGCAAATTTATGGGCACTCTAGTGTCCAATCATCTTTTACCTTCAAGTCACGAACGACAAAACTCGCCAATCTAACTCTTCAGGTTCAAGAAGATTGAACAGGGGCAGATGTTGTACCCCAAAATTTGCCCTCTCATTTATCATGACTTTTCTCACAAGACTTCTTGGACTCAAGACAAGATTAGGGTTTGGTCAACTCAAGACACCTCATCTTGCACTGATGACCCAAAATTAGGGTTTGAGTTTACACAAGGATCTTTGGACCAATAATGCTTCATGTGACTCTCATACATCATTTTGGACCCCTAAGATTGCTCATGTTAAGTTTTAAGCCTTGAACCACATTTTTGATCAGTCAATTGGATAGTTGACCTAAAAATCAGCTGTATTGGGGAAAAAGTCAACCATGACCAATTTAAATTAAAACTTCATAATTTTTGATCCACAACAACATTTTAGACTCATATGTACCATTTGATCAAGTTTGGATCATAACTCCTCAAGAAATTTGATCAAATCATCAAAAGGGCACAATGGTCAAAATTAGGATTTTGACTGAGAAAGGGCAATTTCTGATTTTTAACCTAGCCAATGACCAATTGAGTTCAAACATGATTTCAAGGGTTATATGACATCATCTTGACCTAATTACATGGTTCAAAATATCTCAAGTTCATTGGATTGACAGATGAATTTTGCAGTCAACTGATCAAAAGTCAACTGTATACTGAAAAGTCAAACTTTGACTTTTTGGTCAAAATCAAGTGCCAAGGGTCATAATTCATCAAGATATGTCAAAATATGAAACTTGTTCACCAAGAAACTCAAATTTGAAAATTAGGGTTTTAATTTGGAAATTTTCATAACTTAGAATTTTTCTAAGTATAAAAATTTTCTTATTTTTCCCCAACTTTTCACCACTTTTTCACCACGATGCATTTTGATTCAAGAAAAGTTCCCAACATGAAAGTTGTAGTCCTCCATGAAATCTACAAATTTTCTTCACAAACGTTTCCCAAAAGATGCTTGGATCTCAAGTTATGAATTTGTGAATATAGGTCCATGAACTTCTTAACTTAGTGAAATTTTGCCCTAATTTAGGCAGGTTTTGGACCCAAATTTATGGACATTTTTCACCTAGTTACAAGAGGTATCTCAAATTTCATTTAAAAGATGGATTATAGAGCACATTGCAAGCTTTCCAAAATGTCCAAGAACTCTCCAAGATCATTTTTGGTTAGGGAGAATCGAAGAAGGGAAGTTGGCATTTTCTCACTTTTTGTTCAAGCCATTTCACATAGCATCAAGTTGCAAATCCAATCCATGCTGTTTGTATCTTGCTTTACAGGTCCTAAGATCACTTTACACTCCATAATTAAATGCAAACTCAGTTGACAAAGGCATTATCTTTGCTTTTGAAGCTTTGTACAAGAGATAATTCCATTTTAGGCATAAAGTTCACATTGCCATTTTTATAAAGAGAAGCTTTCGCAACTTTGTCAATCTTGAGCATTGAACCTGTTCCATTGGTGCAAGCAATGTACACAGGTCTCAAGCAAATTGTAAAAGTGCATTTCAGCTCTCAAGCAATCAAGGACATGCATGTTAGTATGGTCACTTCACTTTACTTCAAATGCAAGAAAAGTTGCCAAAAGGTCAAAAACTTGTAAAGCTAGTAAGGGTTGACCTTTGTATCATTTCTATACAAATACACAAACTTATGGCAAGGCATAGCACGATTTCTTGACACTAGAAACTCTCCAAAACTCAAAAATTCCAAAATTCTGTCTAAACACTCAGAATCTGCAAAAGCATAGCCAACCATTTTTTGGCTCATGCATTTTGTGTTTAAACACTTGAAATATCTCATACACGTCATACGAAAGCAATCCAAGCCATCACCCTGGTTCTGTAACCCCTATTTTAGCACCCACCATTTTCATTTTGGAAGCTTGCAGCTTGACTTGTCCAGAGGTTTCCATCCATCCTCAAAGCAAAATAAGCATTGAAATAGCTTCAAGGAAGTTCAAGGAAGCTCAAACAATCCTCAGGCCTCCATTAAAGTCCCTACATTGCTCTACTCAAATCCAACTGAAGGAGGTATTTTCTTGAACTCGATCTCTCTGAATAGGCATCCTCAAGCCATGATTTGTGAAGAAAAAATGTAGTCCTTATCATAACGAAGCTGTACATATGCATACTTTTCATTTATATTAACTGTACTGAGAGAATTTGGAGATTGAAAATGCTTAAAAAGTTAAGTCACGAATTAAGGGTTCAAAAATTCTCTCTGATCTTTTAGAGTTAGGTTACATAATTTATATGGTTGGAATCGTGAGCTTAAATGCCACATATTTCATGTTATGAGTTTTTGTTTTTGTGCAAGCATATGAGAGTTACAGGTTTGAACATGAAGCGCGCGCAGGGATGACCAAGGACAGGGACGATGGTTTTCTGGGTTTTTGGCGCCTTGGGCCTTTTGCTTTTGATATTTGCACCCGCTGACATACTATTTGCACCCCCTGGCTTATTTGTTTTATTTTTCATATTTCTTTCATATTTTCATATTTATAACTTTTATTTATTTTTTCTTAATAATAAAAATCCTAAAAATAATTTCTTTATTTTTTTGCAATTTTTTTAAATAATTTTTTACATAAAAAATTAGTTTATTTTGACAAATAGATTTTATTTTCTTAAATAATTTGTAAATATAATAAAAAATACTTAATATTTTTATTATACTATTTATACTCATAAATACTTTTTTTTTATACATAGTTAATTTTTAATATTTATTTATAATAGTATTTATTTTCTTATACAAAAAATGTGCAAAATAATAATAGGAAACATTATTTTCTTTTAATTAAAAATTTGGGTTTCACCCATCCAAAAATAATATTATTTTTTAATTATTTTTTATGGTTTAAGTTAAATTATTTTCTCATACAAAAAACCAAACATAAATCATTTTTTACATAAATACATTGCATTGCATTTTAAATATTTGTCTTATTTATTTAATTCGCACAATATTCGATTTGGTTGTAATAATATATTTGGGTTTATATTTGTGCAAAATCCCCATTCAAAACTTTTATCCCCCTTCCCATAATAATTGTTGTAATAGCTTAGTTTATTTTACGCAATTTATTGCTTTCATATACCATGTTTAGTAAATTAGGGTTTGCATGAAAAGAACAAAAACAAAGCAAAATAGAAAACCTAAATGCAAGACAAAAGCATGAAAATGACACACTTTGCACACAAGCACCCTTAGGGTTTCTCCCACTTGGTTGCCTAAAAATAAAATGGCCATGTTACGCATGCGAAGTATCTTGGCAAAACAAAACAATTATAAGATCATAGTCCCTCGATGACGCTATACAAAGGTTGCCAAAACAAAAATGATCTTGGTCCCTAAAAAATGCTAAGATATTTGGCAACATTGCTATCATGGTTATACGATGACCCACGCCCGTCCCGCTTACATCCAAAGATAGGGTTGCTTACCAAATCAATGGCAAGTCAACAATGTCAATGGAATAAAATGCACAAGAAATACATTTGAGTAGGTAGATAGCTTCTAAGTTACTTGCTCCTTTTCAAACAATCCTTGCTATTTTCAAAAACAAACAAACACACATTTCAAAACATCTTACAAAACATTGAAAATATTTTCAAAAGACAAATATCTTTGTATACATTCTTACGAACGAGAATCATTACAAATATTGCCTAAACGATTGGCCTCTTTTCAAAATACTTTCAAAACCACACCAAACACCATTTCAAACAAAGCAAAGCAAGTGATATAAACAAGTAACTAAGAGCCCATGGAAAACCATGGATGAAAAGGGTGCTAGCACCTTCCCTTTTCATAATCTACCCCCCGAACTCAAGAAAACATCTCAAAGGTCTTTCCTGTGCTTTTTTACCTTTCTTTTTGGATAAAAGAAAAGTCGGTGGCGACTCTTACTAACCGCGGCATTTGCGACAAAACGCAAAACCTCAAGTCAGTTGTCCCACCGTATCACACATCTCATATAAGCTGGTCCACACAATTGTGTCTCTTTCACAAGATGAACAATAAGATGTACCATAATGTCAAAAAATGAGAGAGGAAAATACATTTCAAGCTCACACAAAGTAATAACTATTTCTTTTTGAAATATTGGTAAGATCTCAGGATTGATCACCTTACTACAAATTGACCTGAAGAAAAAACACAATTTAGTTATGGCGCATCTTACATTTTCTGACAAAATAGAACGTATACCTATTGGTAGAAAATGCTCCATTATAACATGACAATCTTGTGTCTTTAAACTCTTTAACTTGAGGTCTTTCATAGACACAAGTCTTCTAATATCTGAAGAGTAACCTTCTGGAACTTTAACTTCACTCAGAAACTTACACAATATTTGTTTTCTTCTTTCTAGATAAAGTATAAGCATCAAGAGGAAGATATGTCCGTGTTCCTTTCTTTGTGGGTCCTAATTCAGTTCTTATTCCCATTTGTATCAAGTCCTTTCTTTCTTCAAGGCCATCCTTAGACTTTCCTTATATATTGAGTAACGTACCAATAACACTTTCAAATGCATTTTTTCAGTATGCATAACATCAAGAAATTGTCATACATACAACGACTTCCAATATGGAAATTAAAAAAATTGACCTCTTCTTCCACCGACCTTTGACAAGCGTATGTGCAAAAGGCTTTCAAAACTGAGTAGTCATATCTTTCACCTTTTCAAAAATTTGGTCACCTGTCAACGTAGGTGGAGCTCTATCATGTTCTGGATTTCCATTGAATCCCTTTCTCCACCCACAGTAGTGATGATTTGAATTTAAGAATCTATAATGACCGAGAATTACATACTTTTGACAAAATTCCAATCGCTGCCAATTAGTGTTTTCTTCACAAATCGGACATGCTTTTTTACCTTTAACATTATACCCTGATAGATTTCCGTATGTCGGGAAATCATTAATTATGCCAAACAACATCGCCATCGAATAAAAACTTTCTTTCCTATATCCATCATAAACCTCCACACTATTCTCCCATGAAATCTTTAAATCTTCGATTAGAGGTGTCAAGTATACGTCTATGTCACTCCCTGGTTGTTTAGGTGAAAATTAATATAAATAACATCATGTACTTGCGCTTCATACATAGCCATGGAGGTTGGTTATAAATCATAATAATAATAGGCCATGTGGTATGTGAGATACTTTGAAGACAACACGGATTCATTCCATCAGTAGATAATGTCAAGGGAATGTTTCTTACTTCTCCTCCAAAATCAGGATAATCATTATCAATTTTCGACCACTATGGTGAATTTATGGATGCCAAAACTTTCCATCAATAATTATTTCATTTGCGTTCCAAGTCAAGTGTCTTGCATCAGTTTCACTACGAAACATACGTCTAAATCTCAGAATTATAGGAAAATACCATAAGACTTTTGCTGGAGACAATTATTTTCTTATATCGAGATAAACTTCATTTAGGACACTCATTTAACGATGGATATTCGCTTAGAAACAAAATGCAATCATTTAGACAAATATGTATCTTATCATAGCTCATGCCAATAGAGCACAACATTTTTTGGCCTCATATGTTCGATTAGAGAGAACATTATCCTTCGGAAGCATATCTTTCATAAGGAGTAATAACTCTGAACCTTTTATTCGACCATCCATTGCCCGCCTTTAAGTTGTACAACTTTAATACCGCAGACAATCTTTTGAATTTAGTGCAACCTTTATACAACAATTTCTCTCCATCACTTACCAACCTCTCAAACATTTTGGGACAATCCTAAAGATCTTCTTCAAGTGCTTCTGCAATCTCTTTGACACAATCACAATCGTATGTATCTGTGCCATTGTCGTCTGAAGCATATGTCGTACTATTCCCCGGTTCAACATTCCCATTACTTTTCTCACCATGAAATATCCAACATGTATAACTTTGATCAATTCCATTCCTCAGTAAATGCGATTCCAACCCAATTGCATCAACTCGACCCCTATAACAACAACCCAAGAAAGGGCATTTCATTCGACTGGGGTTTTCAACATGTTCAACAGCAAACTTAACGAACTCTAATACCCCATTCTCATACTCTTTTGACAATCGATTAGAAGACATCTATTTTTATCCATGGTTTTACTACTAAGTAAGCTAAACAAAAACACTATAATTAATCATGCAACTATAACAAAAGAAACACTAATTACCTGTAGAGAAGTCAGCAACTTCTGGAACCACACAGTGTAAGTTTCTTGGCACGATTAGAATTTCAATCTTCACAAGAGAAATCGGAAATTGTGATAGCGGATATGAAATTGGGAAGAAACTACATATAAACAATTAGGTTCACTAATTCTATTTCAAACATGTTTAAAACAAAACGGGTTTTGAGTGTATCTTGTAATATATTCATGAACCTCACTTTGTAAACTCCTAACCTGAGATGCTGATCTTTTAGAAAGCCAAGATATTGAATACCATAACTCACAACTTTATCTCTGGCCTAATAACAAAAGAAAAACAAAACCAACATCATTTCTTAGAAAATATTTCTGGCCTAAACAATCTGCCACTAAGGGAAAACCTGGAAAAAAGTTCAAGCATATAAAGAAGGAGTGAATTTGTGGTCCTATTTTAAAAACAATATCTATTTTAAATTCTAAATTTCTACACACCCTTTTTGTAAGGATTTCACTTTTAGCATAATAATTGATCTTTAGTAACAACAAAATTAACTATCCAACACATACTTAGCCTTCATTACTGATGGACTTGGTAAGCATTCAACACTTTTACCATGAAATTGTTATACCCATTTCAACCTAAAATATACTATAAATAAAACTTCATAGAATGCAATCTAATAATCAATTAAATATTTTCAATTCTAATTTTCTCACTTTCTTCAAACATTTTCTATTTTGTGAAAACAATTAAATAATATTTCATAAGCTTTCATTTTGAATATACATCCACACATCAACTTTCCAAACATATTTCAACAATGGAGATAACACAATTCTAACTTTTACAAATTTAGCCTCCAACTTATGAAAACTTACAACTGCCATGTTAAGTGCTCCAAATATAAGCAACGTCCACTTCTTGCTGCTAAAAAAAATGCAGCATCAAATGCTTGAAAACTCAGTTATAAGTTTGTGATGTATTGCATAAACATAATAGAAAATGCAACATCACATGCTAAACTCCTCACACAAAAATCAATTCCAACCACTTGTACCCTTAAAAATAAAAATGTAAATTATAAAGAAACATGTCAATTATAACCTCCATTATACTTGCAAACGCACGACCCTAACTACGAACCAAATTCAACCGATATTGTTGACTTTTTAAGAATGCATACAAAGTGTTGACTTTTGAAAATATTTCATGGAAAAGTGTTGGTTTCTTTGAAAGATGTTTTGAAATGTTGTGAGCAAGCAACTACGAGCGTTCTACCTACTCAAAAAGTCTTATTTCTTTTCCTCCTCCTTTAGATATTGCTATCTTACCATTGATTGATAAGAAGCCCTATCATTGGATGTGAAGGGACATTTGTGGGTCGTCGTATAGTCATAGAAGGCAACATTGTAGGATACCTTAGAAATTTATCGTAAGGGTCTAAGATTGTTTTACCGCAGGCAACATCGAAGGGTCATCGAGGGACTACGATCTTGTAGTCAAGGGTCATTGCTAAAGTATCCCACGTTCGAGGGACATGCCTATTTTTATCAGAGGCAATAAGTGTGGATTACCATATAGGTGCAAGTGTGAAAAGTGTTTGTTTTCATGCATTTGTTCTTGAATTAGAGTTTGCTACTTGTTGATTTTATGTCTTGCCATACAAACCCTAATTACTAGCAATAATATGGGAAGCGATAAACTATGAAAATTTAAATCCCTACGCTATTACAAACCTTTGGGAATGGGGGTATAAGTTTAATTAATGGGGATGAAAGCGATAAATCCATAATTACTATTACAAACCATTAATGATCTAAAAATTTAACTAAAAGTCTCAAAAATCAAGAATTCTGGTGCCTGGATGACACGGGCCGTGTCCTGTGACACGGGAACCCGTGTCAGGACCCTATAATTATCTCTGCATGATTTTTCTATCCCAAATGAGCTGACACGACCCGTGTCCTGTGACACAGACACCCGTGTCAGAACCCTGTCCTACCATTTTGCCAAGTTTTAATCCTAGTAAGAGGGATACGAGCCGAGTCTTATGACACGGGCACCCGTGTCAAAACCCTGTCTTGCCCTTTTTCCTATTTTCTTCCTAACACGGCCCGTGTCAGGTGACATAGTCGGCCTTGCCAGACTTCCAGAAGCATTTTTCTGTAGTTTTGAGTGTTTGCTACTCTTCTACTTTGATTTGTTCTGTTTTATTCTTTTGAAAATGAAAGTAAAATGATGTATGAACAATGATATCACAGTTTGAGAAAACTTACCTCTTGAAGTGAAAATGCAAAATGTGTATGGATGTTTCCAGGTGCAATGTGATGACTGATTGAGCTTCCTTAGACCTCCCTGAAGTTGTTTCAATCCTTACTTTGTGCTGAAAGTGTTTGGGTCTCTCTAACCAAGTCAACTTGCAAGACAATTTTTTTGAGGTTGGACGGTGATGATAATGATGTTACAGAATTTGTTCTTGTGTTTGAAAAACTTTTCTATGATGTATACGAGGTATGTGGATTGTTTGTTTGGACAGAAATGCAAGGTTTGAGAGATTTGAAGATTTTGGTTTCTAAGCTCAAGATTGGAGGTTTTGTGCACATTTATGTTTTTTGAGAGTATGAGGGGGTTTGAGGGTTTGTCAACATAAAAAATTCTGGACCTTAGCTTGCAAATGGCCTCTCTATTTATAGAGAAGGTTTGAGAGGATGAGAGAGTTTATTTCATAAGCTATGGAAATTTTGGTTTGGTTGAGATGAAACAACCAAGTTATGTGAAATTTGATGTTCCAATGCAAGGTACAAAAGGGATCTGAAGTGGCTAGGAGTTTTAATGCATGTTTCTTCTTACTTTGATATTGTGTGTGCAGAAAAAACAGTCGAGAGGCTCAAGGAGAGCTGACTTTGTATAAAGCATGCTTTATGTGAATGGCAATGGTGCCTTTGTGCCATAAATGGAATGATGTAATGGACAATACTTGAATCACTTGGATAATGGTTCAATCAATTGTGTAAACATATTATTATAGATAGATTTGCAAGCCAAAAGGTCTGAAAAGTAAGATTATGCAGCACATCATGCAAATTGGATAATTTGTTCTTCAACAAAATGACTTGCAATTCAAGAATGGATGCCTAACTTCATGCCCTTGAATCTCCTAGCTCAAGTATGATAAATTCATGCTCTTGGATGTTTTGGAAAGCTTGAAACATCCTCTATAACTTTCATTTTGGCCACTTTGACAAAATCATCTTGGAACTATGGGAAAAAATGCAAAGAAGTTGGGATAAAATCTTGACCAAAATCTGTTGAAAATTTCTCTAAGTGTTAGATGAAAATGTCATGACTTCACGGGCTTATATCTTCAAATCTAAGCGTTTTTTGGACATCAACCCTATGTTACAAAGTTGTAGAATTGATCAAGATCTACAACTTTCATGTTGAAAGTTTTCTTTGAATCATTTTGTATCTTGGTGAAAGATTGGCATGAAGTAATGAAATTATCATGTATAAAAAACACTTAGAAAAATTTCTAAGTCTTGAAAAGTTTGACTTTTCACATTGACTTTTGACTTTCTTGATTTATTGATGATAAAGTTTCATATTTTTAAATGTCTTGATGAAATATGATCTTTGAAACTCAAATTTGATCGAAAAGTCAAAGTTTGACTTTTCAGTGTACAGTTGACTTTTTCATCAGTTGACCAAATTTCATCTATCAATCTAATGATCTTGAGAAATGATTTAAGCCATTGAATGGGGTCAACATGTTATGTTTGAGTCTTTGAGATTATGCTTCAAGATGTTAGGTCCTGTATTAAGTCAAAAAGTCATTGATCATTCGTTCTTAGTCAAAACCCTAATTTGGTTTCAGAGATGACTTCGTCTGATTAATTCTTGAGAATCCTTGAGCATTGGACATCCTTTGTGAAATGTCGTGAAAAAGAGAGGGAAAATTTTGGGGTATAACAACTGCTGCTGTTCAATCTTCTTAAACCTGAAGAGTTAGATTGGTGGGTCCGCCATTCGTAAGTTAAAGGTGGAAGATGATTGAATACTTAAGTGCCCAGAAATTTGCACTCGCTTGTGTATAAAGTGAACTGTTTGTTGATTATCGGGAATAGGCTTAGAGATGCCATTTAGAGAGATGATGGAGAGTTGTCAAAGATGGGTTTATAGATGCCATCCAAAGGTGATTGTTGATAGAAATTAGACTAAGTCTAAGCTTGACTATAACTGGGAGAAGTATCAAAATAAATCTTTGGCTGATTTAATATGAGTCGGAAGATGTAGTGGAATGAGTTTTAGAATAATATCTATAACTGGATCTTATATGACTCGTATCTGAAAGATGTACTGAATGAGTGTCAGAATGATATCCGCATCTGGATTGTATCTGAACTGTATTTGAGAAATGTACTGAATGAGTGTCAGAATGACATTTGTATCTAGATTGTATCTAAACTGTATTTGAAAGATGTATTGAATGAGTGTCAGAATGAAATCCACATCAGGATCGTATCTGAACTGTATCTAGGAGAAAATATGGAATAAGTGTCAGAATGAAATCCGTCTCTGGATCGTATCTGGATTGTATCAAGGAGAAAATCTGGAATAAGTATCAGAATGTCATCCGTATGTGGACTGTATTTGAAAGAATCTGGAATAAGTATCAGAATGTCATCCATATCTGGATCGTATCTGAACCGTTTCTAGAGGGAATCTGGAATAAGTATCAGAATGACATCTGTATCTGGATCGTATATAAACAGTTTCTAGAGTGAATTAGGAATAGGTATAAGAATGACATTCATATCTGGATCGTATCTGAACCGTTTCAAGAGAGAATATGGAATAAGTATCAGAATGTCATTCGTATATGGATCATATCTAAACCGTATCGAGGAGAAAATATGGAATAATTATCAGAATGTCATCCGTATCTGGATCGTATCTGAACTGTATCAAGGAGAAAATTTGGAATAAGTATCATAATGTCATCCGTATATGGATCGTATCTGAACCGTTTCTAGAGTGAATCTTTGGCTGATTGTATTTGACAGATGATAGACTGTTGACGATATCTACCTATTCAGGAACCGGCCTGAAAAGATAAAGTTAGTTCCGTGAAAGGGCATGATGTATGTAATGTATTGCGTAAAGATGTTCTCAGAATGAATGAGAATGCTATATGCGTTTTGTATGCATATGCTATGATGTATGAAATGTGAAATGTCGTTGAAGTATATCTTTGTCTGGGAAAGTAAATTCCTAACTACTGTTGGGGAATTTTGGGAGACTAACTCCCGGACTAATTCTAGAGATGAAGAATCTATATATCTTCACTTTTTTTAGAGTACTTCCACTGGGGATTCCTGCTTATTTGTTTGAAGAAACTCTGTTGGGGGATGTGCTGATTTATTTTTGGGGAATTGAGTTCAGAAACTTTGGTTGTCCGTTGCTCCATTGGGGAAACTTGGCTGGAGAGAATAAAAGTTAACTGGTATCTAGTTTAATTCTAGGATGTGCAACAACTTTATGGGGATAGTAACGATTCTTCTAGGGACAAAGGGGTTTTGTTCGTTGATTTGTAATAGTCTGAGAAAAGACGTATGTTGGGGAATCTGTATTTTGTTGGTGAAATAAACCCTGTTGAGGAGAATATTTTGAAGACCTTATTGGGGAGATGAATTCTTTAGGGAGAACTCCGCAAGGTTTATTTTTTTAGTTAAGACCAACTCAGTTGGGGAACATTAGAATGAATTCGAGCCTTGATTGTATATGAGGAGATACTGAATGAGTATCAGAATGACATCCATATATTGTTCGTATCTGAACTATATCTGTAGGAGAGTCTGGAATGAATATCAGAATAAATCTGTATTTAAATTGTATCTGCATTGTATCTAGAAGATGAAAAAGTGCCGGCAATTTCCATCCGTTTTGGAACTGACACGATGTATGTGTTCATTGGGGGAAGATCAAACTCCTCTATTCGTTGGTGAGTTTGACTATGTCATCGGCTGGAGGATGCCCCCCTTTTGTTTGAAGATGCTTTTGTGCTTTTCGGAGATAGCCTTGTAGAGGTGGCTTGGAGACTTCACTAGGGATCATCTTATGAAATGGACTTTGAGGGGATTTGTCACTGTCCATAGTAGTAAGTGTTGTAGCACTTCCAGAAAATGTTTGCTTGGTTGTACAAGACCCTTTATCGAAATTCATGTTCAATGTCCTAAGTGATTCCGGTGGAGACCTGCCCCTGGGTATTCAGGACTTTATGAGAGATTTCTTGGAATCTTGACTTGACTGCCACTAATGAGTTGGACAATAACATGTCATGCCCCCTTGATTATGGGAGATTTTTCATTGGAAGTTTCTTCCTATTTGAAGTGATTCTGTTTCTTGAGAGGATTTCTGTGTATTGGATATTCTTCGTGCGAATTTCTCCGTTGTCAAACAATTAGCTATATGCAAACAACGATATTCAAACAATGCTAAGTTTATGTTTGTCTTGAAGTACTGAAAATGCATTTTTAGCAAATCAAAGAATTTTGTAAGAATATGAATTCAACTCAGGATTTACAATAAGCCTTACAGGACTCAGGATACCTTTTGTAACAATATGCTTTCAAACTAACCTATGCTTCAATTAGGACTTTTAAAGGGTTGTAACATGGTCTGGTTCATGGTTTAAGAAACAAAGGATAAGGCTCAAAGTTTAGTTGTACCCACCCGTTCTCCATGATGTTCTCCAGTCCTATACTCAGTTAATTGTGCGTTTGAATTCCTATTGAATCTGGAATGATATTTTGGTGATGGTTCAGATAAGTTAAGTTTATTGGAGAAGGCAATCATTTTTTGCAACATTTTTCCGTTTCGATTATTTTTAGAGACCTCTTTTTGATTTATTATCCCTAATTTTCGCCTGACTTTTTTTTTGTTTTGAGACTACAGTAAGCGGGATGCCCTAATTTTTCTTAAGTCTTCTTCCTAGGTTTTGACTCAGTGGGTTTTTTCTTTTGAGAGATAATGACTACCTATTTTACAAGGAACCATCATCGTATTTTGATCCAGAAAGATGTTTTTGATGTCATTCGTTGTGTACGAAGTGAAAGCTTGTGACTCAATGCGCATTTGAATTAACTGAGAAACTACCCTGCCTCAAGTTATGGTTAAAGGTTTCAATTTGTGTGAAAAAGAAAACTCCTACTTCTTTGTCTCAAAGGGGTTGACTAGGGATTATCTTCCTTATAAATCCATTATTTTAGGAATTGAAATAACGCTTGTACATCATCAATAAGGTCTGCCCAAAAGCATATTGTATGAGATTATGGTATTGTTTTCGTCATCCTCCCTCTAAAGGCTTACAACTTTTAATGAGAGTTGAATATCACAAAAAGGGAATAAAAAGCACGGTCTAAATATAGTGAAAACAAATGGATTAATTCAAGACAAACATATGCAAAGCATTAATGAAACAAAGTTTGACATAATAGATAAGTGTTCGAACAACAAAATAAATTACAATTGAAAATTCAAAATGAACTGGATGCTCTCAATGATTTGGCATGGGAGATGTGATCATGTTGGGAGTCTTAGGAGGGCCGAATTTAATCTACTTCGTGTCAATAATATTTTTGAATCTTGTATTTTAGCGCCCAACAATCGTTAGTATCATGCCCAAGACTTCCAGAATGATAGGCACATCTTACATCGGGATTGTAGTTAGGAGAAGAAGTTTTGGGGTTTGGATGAGGTTCTATCAATGTAATCAGATTCATCCTAAACTTGTGTTACAATGCCTGAGACATTGGTATGTTGATTTTGGTAAATTACCTCTTGGGCTCGTCTTTCCTTCGCTGATTTCCCCGTTGTTGTTGTTGTACTGATGCAGGATTAGAGATCAGGACTGCCCCTACAGATTGGTCGTGGTTATTCTTGTTACGACCCTTATGGCCGTATACAACATTTGACTCTTTCTTCCCATTGTACGACTTCTTTTGAGGATCGGAAAATGTAGCCATTTGGATCTTTTCGCTTTTGATTCCATTTTCAGCTCGTTCCCCAATTAGTATAAGCTTGGTGAACCCGGCCGAAGAGCTTCCGATTAGGTGATTGAAGAAAGGTCTTGTCAAAGTTCTCATAAATATATCAACCAGCTCCCTGTCAGTTAGGGGTGGCTGCACCCTGCCAACTAGGTATCTCCATTTTTGGGCGTATTCTTTGAATCCCTCATTGGAACCCATGGTCATTCCTTGTAACTGCACTCTAGTTGGAGCCATATCGACATTGTACTGATATTGACAGTAGAAGGCAGTGGCCAAGTCCTCCAAGGTATGGATGTTGGAACCTTCTAACTGGTAAAACCACTCCAATTGTGTCCCAGACAGAATCTCTTGAAAGAAGTGAACCCACAACATTTTATCAGTGGTATGCAATTGAATTTTACGGACGTAAGATCTCAAGTGAAGCTTCGGGCACAAAACACTGTCGTACTTAGCAAAGAGAGGGATCTTGAATTTATGGGGAACAACTACCCCAGGCACAAAAGCCAGATCACAAAAATCCAAGCCAGGCACGACTTGAATTTCCACAGCCTTCAACCTATCTTTTAGTTGCTTATACTTTTCCTCAATGGGTGGATATTGTTCGTCAAAATAGTCCTCATCGTCAGAGTTTGGATTGTTGCCACCCCCAACATGGGTACTCCTGGTATCTTCGTCTTGGTTCTCATCCTCCTCGGAGGAATCTTATACCACTTGAACTTGTCATACGGGGACCTTGAATCTCTTCCCCATGTTGATCACGACCTTCGTCTTGGTCTTTTTCTCCATAACTAGAAATGCCATCAATTCTTGCTGCCCTTTTGCTAAGTTAAGAAAAGTTTCTTGAAACTGAGAGTTTTGTGTCTGCAAATCCTTCACAGTCTGCTCGAGATCCATCTTACTGAAATAAGTAGTAGAAAGATGAGGACACTTGTGTCTAAAAACATGCTTATATTATCATGCATGTTATGCAAATGTTTTCAAGGATCTCGCGGGGTAAACACAAGAAGATGTTAGAAGTTGAATTTTGTTTATAGCTTTGAGTGAAGAACTTCGTTTCATTGAATGTCCTTCCACGAGAATTAAGCTCATAATGTCAAGTGGGTTATATCCCTTGACTCAAGTTACTGTGCTTTAGTTTTTGACAACATTTGGCTAGATGAAAATAAATCCTCTTGCCCCGTCTGGTTCAACATAACCTTGTATTATAGACCCTTGAGACCCTTGAAATGGTTATTGAAAATGATATGGTATGTGTGATACGGTGACAGAACCGACTGTTATACTAGTTTTACGTTTGTATTCGCAAATGTTGCGGTAAGTAAGAGTCGCCACTGACTGTTCTTTTATCCAACAAAGGAAAGGGTGAAAAGAACAGAAAAAGACCTTTCAAGAGTTTTCTGAGTAAGTGGGGTAGATTATGAAAAGGGAAGGTGTTAGAACCCTTTTTATCCGTAGTTTTCTATGAGCTCTTAGATGCTTAGCTCATTTTTGAAATACCTTGTGTTTTTGTGCGTTTTTGAAAAGCATTTTTGAAATGCCTTAGTGCGGCGATTTGCTTTATGATAACTCTTGTATCAGTCCTCAAGAGTATTGATAAAGCGCTTTTGAAAAGGTTTTTGAAATTTCTTTTGTGTAAGTGTAAAAATTTGTTTGATCAAGTATCTAGGAACTATTTACTTTACTTGAAAGGGTCGTTCTTTTCCTCCTTTCCTTTAGACAGTGCTAGAATACTATTAGTGAGTAGGTAACCCTAGTCGTTTGGATGTTTGAGGGACATTCGAAGGGACGTTTATAGTCAAGAAGGAAACCTGGCAAGAAACCTTAGTAACTACCCTAGGGTATTAAGATCATTTTTACCGAGGCAACATCGAGAAGGTCATCGAGGGACTTATGATCTTTTTAAAACTGGAGGGTAGCCACTAACATCTCTCACGTTTCGAGAGTTGTGACTATTTTTCCGAAGGCAACCAAAGTGGGAATACCCTAGAGGTGTATGTATGCAATTGTGTTGTATTCAGTTATTTTTGTCTTTTGCATTAGGTTTTCTAGCGTTTTATTATTAATCTTGTCATGCAATACTATTAACATACATCTAACAATTAATATCTGTACAGGAATTTAAATTGTGGAAATTAAAGCTACGCTATTACATGGCTTCGGGGAGGGGGATTATTACATGTCCAAAATTTAGGGGAGAAATAAAAAAAAGCAGAAAACAAAGTCCTAATTTTAACTATTACAACCCATAGTCAGATACAATAATGATAAGAATAACAAATGCTAAAATAATAAACGCGCACGAAATGAAAGGACTTATAAATCCTAAAAATGAAATCTTTTTGTTATTTTGTTTTGGTTCATGAAGAAAATTGAATTCAAATAAATCCTAATTCTATTAATTTTAAAATTAAGAAAATGGTTTAAATAAATATTAGTTAATTTACAGAGTTAGTTTAATTAACAAAAAAAATACTAACCTAATGTTTTTTTTGTGATTTTTTTTTACGGATTAAAAAAATTAAAACAAAATTAAAAGAAGTAAATAATAAAGATAAACAAAAAAATAAATGGGCCTAATAGCAAAAGAAATAGAGGGGGTATGAAGTGAAATTCGTTGGGCCCAAGTGAGAGAAGCCCAGATCTGCCCTTAGATTCAGTGGAGGGGGGGGGGGGGGGGTCCCTAGGAGAGTCCATGGTGAGGTTGTGTGCTCAGGGCGTTAGATCTGGATCAAATATGCATCTGATGGCCCGGACTTGATGGTGTACAGTGAGTGTGCGTAGCCAGGGAGCATTGAATCTGCATAAAAAGCTAGAAAAAAATAAAATTGCAAGGCTTGGGTATCGAACCCAGGTCCTTTTAACTGCACACATCCTTCTTCACCATCTGAGCTGGATTTAAGATTCGAAGGAATCCATTTCACATGCCTTAGTAAAGATATCTTGTTATTTTACACTTTACATGTAACACAGTAACCATCATAAATATTATGCAGCATGAATATACGATCAAAATTAAATTACATATGAAATGAATTTGAGATCGAAGGTTTGTTACCAGTGGGGTGCTTGTTTTGGATTGAGGAGTCCTACAGAGGTTGCTTCAATTCTGACAACCTTGTTGGAACTTTGGAAGATTTATGGACCTCTTGTGGGGAAACATGCGTGTGTGGCAAAAATGCTTTCATTTGGCAATGTGTCTGCAACTTCGATTGGTATTCTGTGTGATACAGTCTGTCTCCTCCTCCTTTGCTTCTGACTTAGTCTGGTATTTATTGGAGGCAGTAGGGAATGGAAATGGAAAGGGACATCCATTAACTAGGCTTTGAAGGAAAAATCAGTCAAATTAAAGGATTGCCAGTTTTGATGAATTCCTACCCTTTTGGGTTTTGGGATGAACCTGGACATGTTTGACTCCCTGACTCCTTCGAATGCCTCCACGCCTTATTCTTTAATTGGCTATGAATTTCTCCTTTCGATGGCTCTGAAAATACCCAACTAGCCCAATCGAACACTTCATTCTGGCAAGTCGAAGCTTCTTTTGTCATTTCCTTCGAATGTAATTGTGTATGAGGCTTGGGCTTGGAAACATGCAGGACTTTGGCCAGACTCATCAAAAGATAAAACAAAACTTGTTTTCAATAATCGTGTATCCTTTGAAGGGACCACATGTGTGTTCTTCGAATGGACCACATGTGTGTTCTTCGAATGACCTTTTGAATGCTTCTTCGAATGGACCATATTGTGTGTCATAGTGTAGAAACTATGTTGAGGGGTTTTAGAGGTGGAGTTAGAGCAGGCCTGAAGATAGGCATTGCCCAGTCAAAGCTTGCATGCAGATAGCCATTGCTTTGTGAATTAAAGGCAAGTTAAAGGAGCCTTTTCCTAGTGGATCGAAAGCAAGTTTAAGGGGACTTTGCCTAGTGGATTGAAGGAAAGTTGAAGGGGCCTTATTCCCAAATGAAGCTTGTGGACCAAAGCTTGCTCGAAGGGGACCCAATGCTCAATCTAAGTTGGTGGACCAAAGCTTGATCAAAGGGGACCAAATACCAAATCGAATCTTATGAATCAAAGCATGATCGAATGGGGCTCAATGCTTAATCAAAGCTTATGAATCAAAGCATGATCAAAGGGGGCTCAATGCTCAATCAAAGATGGTGAATCAAAGCATGATCAAAGGGAACCAAATACCCAATCAAAGTTGGTGAATCAAAGCATGATCGAAGGGGACCAAATACCAAGTCGAAGCTTATGAATCAAAGCATGATAGAAGGGGGCCAAATACACAATCGAAACTTATGAATCAAAGAAAACTTGATCTTCTTCGATTTGATGCTTGAGAGCCAAAAATCCAATTGTACTTGTGCAAACTTGCCCTTTTGAAAATCCTTGTGAGAAAATGTATTGAGAAAAAGGAGGGCAAATTTTGGGGTACAACAATATGATATCATGATGTTATGTACATATAAACATATACAAGCAAAGAAAACAAGTCCTTAGGTTTAGGCTTGCATGGAGTTCATAGGTAAATACCCTTTTGAAGTTTAGTTGGTTCAACCTATCCTAAAAAGTAATCGGGTTCTAGGGAATCTCAATATCATTGATCTTTATTCATAGGGCATTGTTTCAGCGCAAGACTCTTTATTGGAGACCGAAATATCCCGAAAGTAAGATCTCAATGAGCATAGAATCGAGTATCAACCAACTTCAGACTGCACCAAAGCCGGTTATCTCACTATTTCCTAATGGCCAAGTTGTTCAATTAAAGGTTCTAAGGTCAGTTAGTGCTTCATGACACCATATAGCGGCCCTGTATTCTCCTTGACTTGACTCAAGGGATACCGGTACCAACAAATGTGTCACACTAATGTAGCCATTGTTTCAACCATGTCGGTATACCCTGCACAGTCCTCAATATCTATTGCTACTTACCAAATAATGTTCCCCGATCTGGGTAGAGGATCAATACAAAACCCAAACAAGGACCCAAAATATAAAGCAAACAAGTCAAACAATGAAAGAATTTAAAGGTGATCTAGTCTCTAAGGTAACCCCACTTTTAAGTAAATTCCCCAATAGAGTCGCCAGTTCTGTAATACGGTAGGAGAACTCACTTGGGTGTTTTGCGTTTTATTGCAATTGTTGCGGATAGCAAGAGTCGCCGCCGAATTTTCTTTTATCCAATAAAGTAAAGGGTGAAAAGAACAAGAAATACCTTTTGAGATATTTTCTTGAGTTCGGAGGGTAGGTTATGAAAAGGGAAGGTGTTAACACCCTTTTCATCCATAGTTATCTACGGGCTCTTAGTTACTAACTCACTTTGAAATTCTTTTTTTGAAATGTATTTGTGGTGGGTTTTGAAAGTATTTTTGAAATTGCCTTCGTTTAGGAGAACTTTGTAATGATTCTCGTCTCTATAAGAATGCATACAAAGTGTTTACTTTTGAAAATATTTCACGGAAAAGTGTTGGTGTATTTGAAATATGTTTTGAAATGTTGTGAGCAAGCAACTACGAGCGTTCTACCTACTCAAAAAGTTTTAATTCTTTTCCTCCTCCTTTAGATATTTTTATCTTACCATTGATTGATAAGAAGCCCTATCATTGGATGTGAAGGGACAAATGTGAGTCGTTGTATAGTCATAGAAGGCAACATTGTAGGATACATTAGCAATTTGTCGTAAGGGTCTAAGATCATTTTACCGAAGGCAACATCGAAGGGTCATCGAGGGACTTCGATATTGTATTCGAGGGTCATTGCTAAAGTATCCCACGTTCGAGGGACATGACTATTTTTATCCGAGGCAACAAGTGCGGATTACCCTAGAGGTGCAAGTGTGAAAAGTGTTTATTTTCATGCATTTGTTCTTGAATTAGGTTTTGCTACTTGTTGATTTTATGTCTTGCCATACAAACCCTAATTAATTGCAATAATATGGGAAGCGATAAATTGCAGAAATTTAAATCCCTACGCTATTACAAAGCTTCGAGAATAGGGGTACAAGTTTAATGAATGGGGACAAAAGTGATAAAGCCCTAATTACTATTACAAACCATTAATGATCCAAAAAATCAACAAAAAGTCTCAAAAATCAAGAATTCTGGTGCCTGGCTGACACGGGCCGTGTCATGTGACCCGGGCACCCGTGTTAGGACCTTGTAATTATCTCTGCATGATTTTTCTGTCCCAGACAAGATGACATGGGTCGTGTTCTGTGACACAGGCACCCGTGTCAGAGCCGTGTCCGGCCATTTTGCCAAGTTTTAATCCCAGTAAGAGGGTCACGAGCCGTGTCCTGTGACACGGGCACCTATGTCAGAACCCTGTCTTTCCCTTTTTCCTATTTTCTTCCTGACACGACCCGTGTCAGGTGACACGGCCAGCCGTGTCAGACTTCGAGAAGCATTTTTCTGTAGTTTTGAGTGTTTGATACTCTTCTAATTTGATTTGTCCTGTTTTATTCTTTTGAAAATGAAATGAAAATGATCTATGAACAAGGATGTCACAGTTTAAGAAAACTTACCTCTTTAAGTGAAAATCCAAAATGTGTATGGATGTTTCTAGGTGCAATGTGATAATTGATTGAGCTTCCTTAGACCTCCCTTGAGTTATTTCAATCCTTACTTTATACTGAAAGTTTTTGGGTCTCTCCAACCAAGTCAACTTGTAAGACAATGTTTTTGAGTTTGGACGATGATGATAATGATGTTACAAAAGTTGTTCTTGTGTTTGAGCAACTTCTATATGATGTATATGAGGTATGTGAATGTTTTTTTGGAAAGAAATGCAAAGTTTGAGGGATTTGAAAATTTTGGTTTCTAATCTCAAGAGTGGAGGTTTTGTGTACAATTATGTTTTTTGAGAGTCTGAGGGGGTTTGAGGGTTTTTCAACACAAAAAATTATGGCCCTTATCATGCAGATGGCCTCTTTATTTATAGAGAATGTTTGAGAGGATGAGAGAGTTTGTTTCATAAGCTATGGAAATTCTAGTTTGGTTGAGATGAAACAACCAAGTTATGTGAAATTCGATGGTCCAATGCATGGTACAAAAGGGATCTGAAGTGGCTAGGAGTTTTTAGGCATGTTTCTTCTTGCTTTTACATTGTGTGTGCAGAAAAAACAATTGAGAGGCTCAAGGAGAGCCTACTTTGTATAAAGCATGCTTTATGTAAATGACAATGGTTCCTTTGTTCCATAAATGGAATGATGCAATGAACCATACTTGAATCACATAAAAACAATTGAGAGGCTCAAGGAGAGCTGACTTTATATAAAGCATGCTTTATGTAACTGGCAATGGTTCCTTTGTGCCATAAATTGAATAATGCAATGTGTTGTACCCCAAAATTTTCCCTCTCATTTTATCAATATTTTCCCCACAAGACTCTTTGGACTCAAGACCAGATTAGGGTTTGCTCAACTCAAGACATCTCCTTGCACTGATGACCTGAAATTAGGGTTTGAGTTTGCACAAGGAATTTTGGACTTCCCATGCTTAATGTGACTTTCATACTTCATGTTGGACTTCTAAGATTGCCCATACCAAGTTTCAAGCCTTGAATCAAATTTTTACCCAGTCAATCGGACAATTGACCTAAAAATCAACTGTATTGGGGAAAAAATCAACTGTGGCCAATTTAATGTCAAACCTCATAATTTTTTATCCACATCAACATTAAAGACTCATATGAACCATTTGATCAAGTTTGGACCACAACTCCTCAAGAAATTTGATCAGATCATCAAAAGGGCAAAATGGTCATTTTTAGGGTTTTGACTGTAGAAGGGAAATTTCTGATTTTTAACCTAGCCAATGGAAAATTGGGTTCAAGAATAGTTTCAAGGACTCAATGACATCATCTTTACCTAATCACAAGGTTCAAAAGATCTCAAATGCATTGGATTGACAGATGAATTTTCCAATCAACTGATCAAAAATCAACTGTACACTGAAAAGTCAAACTTTGACTTTTTGGTCAAAATCAAGTGCCAAGGGTCATTTTTTATCAAGTGGTGTCAAAACATGAAGCTTGTTCACCAAGAAACCTAATTTTGAAAATTAGGGTTTAAAATGGAAAATTTTCATAACTTAGAAATTTTCTAAGTTATGAAAATTTCTTATTTTTTCTCAACTTTCCCCAACTTTTTCACCATGATGCATTTGGATTCAAAGAAAACTTCCAACATTAAAGTTGTATTCCTACACAAAATCTACAACTTTCATTTACAAAGTTTTCCCAAAAGATGCTTGTATCTCAAGTTATGATTTTGTGAATAAGGGTCCATAAAACTTTTAACTTAGTGAAATTTTGCCCTAGTTTAGGCAGGATTTTAACCTATCTTCATGGCAACTTTTCACATAGTTCCAATTGGAATATCAAAATTCATTTCAAATATGGATTTTAGATCATGTTACAAGCTTTCAAAAATGTCCAAGAACTATCCAAGATCATTTGTGATTAGGGAGAATGGAAAGTTTGAAAATGGAAAATTATCACTTTTGGCCAAGGCATTTTGCACCATGCTACAACTTGAAAATTTGTCCAAACCTTGCTTGTACTTGGTTTACAGGTTCTAATCCTTTATACACTCATAAATTGAATTCAAATACAATGGTTAATGGTATTGTTTTTGTCTTGGAAGCTTTGTACAAGGGTTTATTCCATTTATGGCATAAAAATAACAATGCCATTTCCATAAAGCACACTTTATGCAATTTTGTTTTCCTTGAGCCTTGAACCAAATCTCTTGCACAAACAAAGTCCACAAACTTGGGGCAAAGTACACCAACTATGTGCAGCTAAGGAGCAGTCCTGTACCGGCCTTGGCATTGTCAAAATCAACTTTTGCTTCAAAAGCAAGTAACTTGCAAATATCCACAGATCTTGTGCATCTGTTAAGAGCAAGTCTAAGTCTCATTTCAAACAAGTTTTACATATTTTCTAAGGCCAGAAACACGAGCTCACAACCTCTAAAACACTCAAATATACAAAAACACCAACTTCTGCCCAAAATAGGGCAAGCCCTACAGAACCACTCCCAAAACAAATTCCACTCGTGCGTTTTGTCCCAAACCACATCAGGCACATTGCATACATCCTATCCAAGCTACCTAATTCCCTGTCCAGCCACTGTAACTCCATTTTCACACTTCACCATTTTCACTTTGAAGCATTGCAGGTTGAGTTCTACAAGCACATTCAGGCAAGTTCAAGGCAAGCCAAGCATTGGGAAAGGTTGAGTGAACTTCAGGCAAGCTAACACGACCTTCATGCATCATCCAAAACTCCTACATTGCCATATTCAAACTTGACTAAAATAGGTAATTTTAAAACTTCTATCTCCTTATTTAGGAATCATTAGGCTTAGGTTTGTGAAGCAAAAATGTAGCCCTTAATGTCATTGAACTGTACATATGCATTGCTTGTATTTATATTAACTGAGCTAGGAGAATTTAGATGTTGAAGTTGCTGAAAATCTAGGTTAGAATTTAGGGCCAAGGAAATTCTCTCTGGTCTTTGAGAGTTAGATCAAGTTGTTTATATCTTTGAAATCCTGGTTTAAAGCTCTATAATTTTCATGTTATGAGTTTTTGATTTCAAGCAAAGAATAGAGAGAGCAGGATTCAAGTACAGAACCATGGCGCGCGCGCGTTCTGAGGACAGGGACGAAGTGTATTTGGGCCAGGCGCCTTGGACCTCTTGCTTTTGACACCCCCCCATTCTGCTTTTTACACCCCATTGGCCCTTTTCTTTATTTTTGCATATATTTCATTTCTTTTTTTATTTTTTGACTTTATTATTTTTTCTTGAACATTTAAAATCACAAAAAATATTTTCTTTATTTTTGGCATTTTATTATATTTTTATTTGCATAATAAATAATTATTAGGTTAATATTACTTTATTTTTCTTAACTAAAACTTGTAAATAATACTAAAATACTTACATATTTTATTTTATTTTATTATACATATAAAAATAATATTTTCTCAGATATCTTATTTTTAACATTTTTGTATATATTTTTATTTGTTATCTTGTACATAAATAATAATTAGAATAAATATTTTCTTTTAAACAAAAAAACTAGGGTTTCCACCCTTTCCAAAAATAATCATTAATATTTTTTCTTATTTTTGAGACATAAATAATTTATTTTACATACATAAAATAAATAAATAAAAAACCTCCTTTGCATATTTATATTTATTTGTATTTTTAAATATTTGCTTATTTATTTATGTGTACAAATAAATTCAATATGGTTGTAATAGTTTTAGGGCTTTATTTTTGAGCAATATCCCCCTATTCAAACTTGTATCCCCCTCCCCATAATAATGTTGTAATAGTCTTAGATTTACTTTTACGCATTTTATCGCTTTCAAATGCCATGATAGTAAATTAGGGTTTGTATGATAACTAAAATCAAACAAATAGCATGACTAAACACAAGACAAAAATGCATGAAAAATGACAACACAATGCACACAAGCACCCCTAGGGTTTCATCCACTTTGTTGCCTTAAAATGGCCATGGTATGCATGCTAGGTATCTTGGCAAAACAAAAACAAAACAAAAAGATCATAGTCCCTCGATGATGCTATCTTGGTTACCTATACAAAAATGATCTAGTCCCTTAAAAAACTTGCAAAGATACTTGGCAATATTGTTATCATGGTCATTAGATGACCCACGCCCGTCCCGTTTAACATCCAAATACAAGGTTGTATACCAAATACAATGATAAAACAACAATGTCAAAGGGTTAACAATATGTAGGAAAGATCTTTGAGTAGGGTAGACAACTCCTAGTTACTTGATCAATTTGCAAACATCCTTGCTAATTTCAAAACACACACACAATTTCAAAACATTTTCCCAAAACAAACTTTCAAACATTGAAACATATTTTCAAAAGACAAACACCTTTGTATACATTCAAACAAGAATTATTACAAAGGTTGCCTAAACAAAGGCCTCTTTTCAAAACACTTTCAAAACCACACACAAAAGCACCATTTCAACCAATTGAAAAGCAAAAGCAAGTGATCTAAACAAGTAACTAAGAGCCCATGGAAAACCATGGATGAAAAGGGTGCTAGCACCTTCCCTTTTCATAACCTACCCCCCGAACCCAAGAAAACATCGCAAAAGTCTTTCCTGTGCTTTTCGACCTTTCCTTTGGATAAAATAAAAAGTTGGTGGCGACTCTTGCTAAACTGAAACATTTGCGAACACAAATGCAAAACCTCAAGTCAGTTCTCCCACCGTATCACAGAACTGGCGACTCTGCTGGGGACCTTTTGCGAGTGGGGTTACCTTAGGGTTTAGATCACCTTTACATGCTTATCTTGTTTGCCTTGATTACTTTACATTTGGTTCTATTGTTTAGGTTTGAATCCTCTACCCGGATTTGGGAAACATTCATAAGTAAATAGTAATACGCTGTGGAAACTGTGCGGGGTATACCGACATGGTCTAAGCAATAGCTATATTAGTGCGGCATATTTGTGGGTACCGATAGCCTTTGAGTCAATCAAAGAGAATACGGGGCCGCTGAGTGATGTCATGAAGCACTAATGGACTTTTAGAACCTTTACTTGACCATCTTGGCCTCTTAGGATGTAGTGAGATGATCGGCTTTGGTGCAGTCCGAAGTTGGTAGATACTCGATACTACACTCATTGAGGGTTGTTTTCTTGGAATATTTCGGTCGCCAGTAAAGTGGCTAAACTGAAACAATGAACACAGAAAATAATCCAGTGATATTTAGCTCCTTAGAACCCGATTACTATTTATAGGACAGGTTGAGCCAACTAAACTTCAAGAGGGTACTTACCTATGAAACCCCATGCAAGCCTAAACTAGGAACTTGTGTGATTTGCTTGTACATATATACTTGTGCATAACATCATGAACATCATGAAGCATCATTTGCATCCACTAACCGTTTAAAGGATTTTGGATCTTCATCTTTGTTTCTATTTTGTAGGTTATGGAATCACTTCGCAGGAAAACAATCCAAGTCAACCTTGTGAGAATTCCTCCTCAACTTAAGGAGCTTGCTTCCAAGATTCCAGAGTATTCTCCATTCACTGGGAGACATGGTCGACTCCTGAACTTGGTGAACTCCAACACAGAGGAAGACATGGTAAAAGTTCTTTTCCAGTTCTTTGACCACCTACACCACTGCTTCACATTTCCTGATTACCAGCTAGTGCCTACTTTGGAGGAATTTTCTTAACTCCTGAGGATTCCTATTCTCCTTCGGCTACCTTTCAACGGTACGGAAAGAGATCCAAAGCCTGAAGATGTTTCTCAAGACTTACACTTGCAACCATCTGATATCATAGGCCATTGGGAGACCAGAAGTGGTGTCAAGGGTTTCTTGGCAAAGTTCCTGTTTGAGAAGGCACAAGACTGCTGGAATTCTCTAGATCTACAAGCTTTTGAGGAGATTGTAGCACTTCTCATCTATGGATTGGTCTTGTTCCCAAACCCTGGCTAGCTTATAGATGTAAGTGCTGTCAAGATTTTCATGGCTCGCAACCCTGTGCCTACATTGCTTGGGGACATCCTACACTCATTTCACACTCAAACAATGAGGAAAAGAGGTGTTCTTATGTGTTGTACTCCTCTTCTAGCAAGGTGGTTTATTTCTCACCTTCCCCAGCCAGTCTTGAAGAATGAGCAAGGCTTGAGGTGGTCACAACGATTGATGACTCTTACACATTCAGATGTCCATTGGTGTTATCGATCCCGAGAAAATGTTATCATCATTGACCATTGTGGGGAATTCCCTAATGTCCCTCTACTTGGCATTAGGGGAGGCATTACCTACAACCCCTGCTTGGCTCTGAGACAGTTTAGGTATGCCCGAAGTGATGGCCCACATGACATGCTGATTCCAGACTTGGTTTTTGACTTTGACAACGACGATCGAGGACTTCGACAAAGGTTCATCCGAGCTTGGAGGATGCCCAACAAGGTGGACAGTAAGACATTGGGACACAAGAATTCCATCCCCCTTGAGCCTTACCTCAAGTGGGTACGAACCCGCGCCCAAAGTCTTATGATGCCTTACCCCTACATTCTTCTTGTGATCAAAGAGCCTGTTATGGAAGGAGAGGTTCCATACACCCTCCTACATCCTGACATGACAACATCATTGGAAGATTTACAAAGGAGTTGGATACAACTCAAGGAAGAATGCGATACGTTGGAATCCCAATTCTACGCTAGTGAGAAGAAGGTTTTGGAACTTACTCGTCAACTTCACGAAGAGAAGACTCTCAACACCTACATTGCACCAAAGAGGATGCGCAACGTCTTTTTATATTAGATTTTTGTATTATTTTGCCCATGGGGCATTGATGTACTAACAAATTCTATCTTATTAATATGACGTGTGTTCCTTTTTGTCTAAAACAAATTTGAATTTCTGAATCCTTGAATGCATTACATGAATGCATATCATTCATCATATGCATAAACAGGTCTTCACACCAGGTTTCCTTATCTCTCTGCTGTTTATTTCAACAAGATGGATATAGAGCAGACAGTCAAAGATTTGCAAGCGCATAATTCACAGTTCCAACAGCTACTCATGACCTTGGCAAAGGGTCAGGAGGAACTTAAAACACTGTTATAGAAGGAAAAAGAGAAAAAGAAAAAGAAGAGAGTTGGTGTGGCTACTTTGAGCAGAAGATTTGAAGGTCACGCCAGAAGGGTCATGGATTTCCCATCAACATCTGAAGAAGGCGAAGGAAAGGGTAATGGGGTTGTAGTGCCATCTGAATCTGAGGTTGAAGAGGAGGAGGATGAAGACTATTCTGAACAGCAGTACCCTCCTGCGGATGACAAGTACAAGAATCTGGAAGAGCGTCTGGCAGCTATGGAGGTACAAAGGGTGCCTGGGCTGGATTTCAAAGAGTTAGGGTTGGTTTCTGGGATTGTCATTCCCCCCAAGTTTAAAGTGCCTCTTTTTTCTAAGTACGATGGGGTGTCTTGCCCAAAGATGCACCTACGGTCTTACGTCAGAAAAATTCAACCTCATTCTTCTGACAAGGACCTGTGGGTCCACTTTTTTTAGGATAGTTTGTTGGGGACACAATTGGATTGGTTCTACCAACTAGAGAGGTATGACGTGCATAATTGGGAAGATTTGGCTGCTGCCTTCTACAAGAAGTATCAATATAATGTGGACTTATCACCAACCCGTACTCAATTACAGAGTATGGGCATGGTCTCCAATGAAGGCTTTAAGGAGTATGCCCAGAAATGGAAAGACTTGGTAGGACGAGTACAACCACCTCTATCTGAGAGGGAGCTGGTAGATATGTTCTTACGAACTATGTCAGAGCCTTTCTTCAATCACCTGATAGGAAGCTCTTCTACGGGGTTCACCGAGTTGATTCTAACTGGTGAGAGAGTTGAAGCCGGAATTAAGAGCGGTAAAATTCAAAAAGATGCATCTGCTTCCGCTTCCATCAAGAAGACTTTTCCAGCAAAGAAGGAAGTCTCAGCTGTCTACTCCCAAAGAGGTCAAGAAAGAGTTGAGCACCGGCCGACGGTGGGGGCCGTAATGATTCAGAAGTCTGCAGCTGATCAGCCCAGAAACAATCAACCTAGAACCAACCAACAAAGGGTGAAAAGGCCTACACGTCAATACACCCGGATAAACATGACACTCGCTCAGGTTCTACCCCATCTCTTAAAGTTAAACCTTGCCAGTTTGAGAGAGGCCCCGAAGAATCCGAATACTTCGTCACCACACTACCATCCCAATGCCAAATGTGCTTATCATTCAGACCGCCTAGGGCACGACACCAACAATTATTGGGCCCTCAAGAATAAGATTCAGGATTTGATAGATGCTAAAGAAGTAGAATTCGACGCCCCTAAAAAGCCGAATGTGATCTCTGCTTCAATGCTAAAGCATGGCCACAATACCCATGCTGTTGAAGAGGATCTTTTTGTTTCTACTATTGATGATTTGATAACTCCACTACTGATAATCAAGCTGAACTTGTTGAAAGCTGGGATTTCCCAGGTTGTGAAGAAGATTGCTGCCTTTGTTCATCCTTACCATCCGACTGTCCGTTGTTAAAGTTAGGCATCAAACGCCTAATGGATAACCAAGAAATCCTTTTTGAACAGACTCCTGTTACACCGACTCCTATCAATGATGTTCGATAATTACCATATCCGCTAATCTTTCCAAGGTCTCCAAAAGACCTGTTAAGATTACATCTGATCCGAAGATTGCACCTTTGAAGATAACCATGTCGGGGCCCATCCCGTACAAGTCCAACAAATTAATACCGTGGAACTATGGTGGAGAGATCTTCTACCACGATATTAAACAAATTGAATCAACTGAAGAAAGTTCTGATGAAGAGACTTCCGACATTGGAAATATTGCTGGAACGAGTAAAATCACCCGCAGCGGAAGGATTTTCTCTCCGGAGATTGCCCATCCAAAGGCAATCATTGGACCCTCAAATGCTCCTAAGGTTACCCCTGTGCCGGTCAACATATCTGCAAGAAATCCAGTTATTGAAGAAATTGTAACTTCTGTGGTTGTCCCCTCTGCTGTTGCTGATGTTACAGGGAAAGGGATCCAAGAAGTGTCCGTCAGGATGATGGCTCAGCCTTTGGTCATCCCTGAGACCACTCAAAAAGAAATGGAAGAGATTTTGAAAATAATCAAGAAAAGCGATTATGATTTTGTGGAGCAACTGGGGCAAACCCCCTCAAAGATCTCAATGTTGGCTCTGCTGCTTTGTTCCGAAGCTCATGCTAAAGCCCTGATCAGATTTTTGAAGACGGCCCACGTGCCATAGGAAACCTCCGCGGATCAATTCCAGGAATGTGTAGCTAGCCTAACAGCTGACAATGGTCTAGGGTTCTCCGATGCCGATTTAACATCTAAAGGGATAAAACATAATGACGCTTTGCATGTCTCGGTGGAATGCTGAGGGACTACTCTAGCACACGTTCTAGTTGATACTGGGTCGTCTTTAAATGTCTTGCCGAAGAAAGCTTTGGACAGATTGGACTGTGAAGGTTTAACTCTGAAGCCCAGCAATATAATTGTCAGAGCCTTTGATGGTTCTAAAAGGATGGTCCACGGGGAGGTGGACATCCCGATTAAAGTGGGAACTGAAACCTTTAACTCCATATTCTATGTGATGGACATCCGTCCTTCCTACTCTTGATTGTTGGGAAGACCTTGGATTCACAATGCTGGAGCCGTCACTTCCTCTCTGCATCAAATGCTCAAGTACCCTGTCCAGGGGAAAATTATAACTGTTCACGACGAAGAGGAGTACATGATAAGCCATCTAAATTCTTCCCGCTATGTAGAATTGGATGGTGAATTCATAGAAACCCCTTTCCAACACTTCGAGGAAGTTTATGAGGAGATTGCAGCAACCAAGACAGTGTCTTATGTACCCATGATTATAAAACTTGTGCCTTGGATGTCATCCCTCAAAGATGCAAAGGTTGTGATTAAAGAAGGAGGAAGCATAATCTGGGGTCAGCTACCAGAATTTCCTTTTAAATCAGATAAATTCGGCTTGGGTTTCACTGCTTATGCTCAAAAGGTTGTACGCCACGCTCGGGCTGGAGGTCCACCAGTGAAGATCACCCATCATGGAGTCAATGCTTTAGAGGATAGTGAAGAGGAGAGCAACTTGGAAGACTGGAGTTTCCCTACTGTTGACGGTGGACTGAGTAATTGGGAGGCAAAAGACTTTGTTCCAATTACTTTCATAAATCAGTAATTTATCTTTCCAACATTTCTGTTGGTTTGTACTAATTCTCAAAACAATTCGTACACTTTAAGCCTTGTGCCTTACCCGATGCACATAGGTCCATTTTTAAGGGTTTTATTTTTCATCTTCATATGCCATTTTAATGAATCATGGACGTTTTCACATATAAATTTTTGTGTTCATTTTCTTTCCTTTTACATTTTATTTGTTTAAAGGTGGCTATCCCTTACACACACCCACACTTACAAATGCAGGTACCCTTCCATTCCGGATTCCATGGGTAACAATTATGCTATGGCCTTCAGTTACTCTAAAGATCTGGTCAATCATGCCGAATACGAAGGTGATGAAGACTGTGAGGTACCGGGAGAGTTGGCTAGACTGCTACAATAAGAAGAAAGGGCTATTCTACCTCACGAGGAGCTGTTAGAGACAATCAACTTAAGTACTGTTGAAGACAAAAAAGAAGTCAGAGTGGGTGCCAACCTAGAGCCAAGTGTCAAGGAGCGCTTAGTTCAACTGTTGAATGAATATGTTGAGATCTTTGCCTGGTCTTACGAAGACATGCCGGGACTCGATACAGATATTGTGGTTCACCATCTCCCTACAAGAGAAGAATGTCCACCAATTAAACAGAAAGTCCGCCGAATGAGGCCTGACATATCTAAAAAGATCAAAGCAGAAGTGATGAAGCAGTTCAATGCTGGGTTCATTGCTGTTACTTCCTATCCATAATGGGTTGCTAACATTGTGCCCGTGCCTAAGAAGGACGGAAAAGTCAGAATGTGCGTGGATTACAGAGACTTAAATAGGGCTAGCCCTAAAGATGACTTTCCAATATCGCGCATTTACATCTTGGTTGACAATACAGCTCAGGACAAGGTATTTTCTTTCATGGACGGATTTTCAGGGTACAACCAGATCAAAATGGCCCCTGAAGACATGGAGAAAACTACTTTTGTTACGCAGTAGGGTACCTTCTGCTATAAAGTGATGCCATTCGGATTGAAGAATGTCGGGGCAACCTATCAGCGCGCCATGGTAGCTTTGTTTCATGATATGATACATCATGAGATAGAGGTCTACGTAGACGACATGATAGCCCGTTCACAGACGGAAGAAGAAAACCTCAACCATTTGCAAAAGCTGTTTGTTAGGTTGAAGGAGTACAAGCTCAGACTGAACCCTAACAAGTGCACTTTCAGAGTCACGTCCAGTAAACTATTGGGTTTCATTGTCAGCAACAAAGGCATCGAGGTTGATCCTTCCAAAGTCAAAGATATACAAGAAATGCATGCCCCTCGCACTGAGAAAGAGGTCAGAGGTTTCTTGGGATGCCTAAACTACATTGCAAGGTTCATTTCTCACCTAACATCTACCTGTGAGCCAATCTTCAAGCTGTTGAAGAAAGATCAGGTGGTTAAATGGAATGATGACTGTCAAGTTGCTTTCGATAAAATTAAGAAGTATTTGCTAGGACCTCCTACCTTGATGCCTCCCTTTGAAGGAAGACCGCTAATCATGTATCTGACTGTTTTTGATAATTCAATGGGGTGCTTACTGGGCCAACATGACGAGTCTGGCCGAAAAGAGCATGCCATTTATTACCTTAGCAAAAAGTTTACCAACTGTGAGACCCGATACTCACTGCTCGAGAAAACTTGATGCGCTTTGGTACGGGCTGCTCGCTGGCTAAGGCAGTATATGTTGACTCATACCACTTTGCTGATATCTAAGATGGATCCGATCAAGTACATCTTTGAGAAGCCTGCTTTATCTGGAAGGATAGCTAGATGGCAGATGATCCTGACAGAATACGATATCCAGTACACGACCCAAAAAGCTATAAAGGGGAGTGTACTAGCTGAGCATCTGGCTCATCAAGCTGTCGAAGATTACCAATCCATGAAGTTCGACTTCCCCGACGAAGACATTATGACATTGGACAACATTGAAGACTTCAGACCAAATGACGAACCTGAACAAGGATCCCGATGGACCCTGTACTTTGATGGTGCCTCCAATGCACTTGGCAACGGTATCGGCGTAGTACTTATCTCTCCACAAGGTTTCCATACACCTTTCACTGCTAGACTGTGCTTTAACTGCACCAACAACATGGCCGAGTATGAAGCTTGTATGTTTGGTCTCAAGGTTGGGATAGACCTGGGAATCAAATCTTTGGTTGTGTTTGGAGACTCAGCTTTCGTCATCAGTCAGATCAAAGGAGAGTGGGATACTAAACATCCCAACCTCATCCCCTACAAAGAACATGTCTAGGCATTGTTACCTCATTTCGAGCAGATTACCTTCGAGCACTTCCCGCGAGAAGAGAACCAGCTAGCAGATGCTCTAGCTACAATGTCATCCATGTTTAAACTTTGCTGGGATAATGAGGCTCCCTAAATCACCATTGAACGGATGGATGAACCTGCACATTGTAACGAGATTAATACTGAAGAAGTAGTGGACCGACCGTCGTTTCACGAAGTCAAAAGGTATCTCGAGGTGCAAGAATACCCTGAAGGAGCTTCAGTCAACGACAAAAAGTTCTTAAGGAGGTTCTCTGCTAAGTTCTTCTTGAGCAATGGTATCCTTTACAAGCGCAATCATGATTGCATTCTGCTCCGTTGTGTGGACAAGGTTGAAGCTGAGCAGATCATGGATGAGCTGCACAATGGTACCTTTGGCACCCACTCTAGCGGGCATACGATGGCTACAAAAATTCTATGGGCAGGCTATTACTGGTCTACCATGGAAGCTGACTGCCATCAACATTCCAGGACTTGTCACAAATGTCAAATCTATGCGGACAAGGTACACATACCTCCAGTTCCTCTCAATATCTTAATAGATCCTTGGCCATTCACAATGTGGGGAATCAACATGATTGGAGAGATCAAGCCTACAACATCCAATGGACACCGTTTCATTCTGGTGGCCATCGATTATTTTACCAAATGGGTCGAAGCAGCTTCCTTCGCATCCGTCACAAAGAATGTTGTTGCCCGCTTCATCAAGCAGAACCTTATTTTCCGGTATGGTATCCCCGACAGGATCATCACCGATAACGGTACAAACCTTAACAATACTATGATCACTTCCTTGTGCAAGTAGTTCCAGATTCAACATCATAATTCATCTCCCTATCGGCCAAAGATGAACGGTGCTGTCGAAGCTACGAACAAAAATATCAAGAAGATCATTCAAAAGATGACAGTCACCTACAAGGACTGGCATGAGATATTACCGTTTTCTCTCCACGGGTACCATACCACGGCGCGTACATCAACTGGGGAAACACCCTATTCTTTGGTATATGGCATGGAAGCTGTTTTTCCTATCGAGGTTCATATTCCCTCCTTGAGAATCATGAAGGATGTTGGTTTGAGTGAAGACGATTGGATTCAGACCCGGCTTTCTCAACTTAACTTGATTGACGAAAAGCGACATACTGCTGTTTGCCATGGTCAGACGTATCAAAAGCGAATGATCAAGGCTTTCAACAAGAAAGTCAGACGCCAGGTATATCAAGTCAGAGATCTTGTAATCAAGCGGATCATCTTGCCACAAAGTGATCCCAGGGGCAAATGGACTCCTACCTACGAAGGACCATTTGTGATCAAAAACATCTTTTCTGGTGGGGCAATGATATTAACCACCATGGACGGTGACGACTTGCCGCACCCTGCGAATGCAAACATATTCAAAAGATAGTACGCATAAATGACCCGCTAGGTTGACACACCTAGGCAAAAAAAGGGCGTCCCGGTGAATCGAAAACCCGAAAGGGCGGTTCATGCAAAAGTTAGGGATAAACAAAAAAAATCTGTACACCCGGCAAGTTGAAAACCCGAAAGGGAGACTTGGGCAAAAAAGGGTTTCCCGATGGATCGAAAACCCGAAAGGGCGGTCCAGGAAAAAGTTAGGGAATTAAAGCGTATGACTATGTCTCATCGGATCACTTTAAGGACAATCTCTTCACAGACAAACTCCAGGCTTCTGATCAATCCAACCATCTTCGGACGAAGCAACAAAAGGACAAGATATTCAGAGTTACGAAGGCTATAGCAGAATGGGAACCCCATGGAATTTTTACACATAGCCATCTTTTCTTTGTATAAATTTTTATCATTTTTATGACAACATTCTCTTACTAGGATGCCTGTCTCCTTTGTACAAAATACTTACACAAAGTTAATACAAAGATACTTCAAAGTGCATAAAACTATTTGTCTTCTTCTTTTTTACACTTGTGTTTTATTTGAAAACGTCCAATGATTTATTTAATGAGCATATGCATTTGAATATAATCACTGTTTACAAATAAACGAAATGGGAAAGAATAATTATTGACAGGTTGAAAGTATAGGAAAACATCTTTAAGCTATTCTAGGAGAAATCCCCTGCAGTATATCATCTAGATCCCCAGCGGAGCTAAAACCTTGAAATACATATCCCCAGTGGAGCTAAATTTCAAAATCCCCATCAGAGTTAAGTTTTTAAAATCCCAATCCCTAGCAGAGCAAAAACTTTAAACTACAGACCCTCAGTGGAGAAGAAACCTTCTTCCTCGACGGAGTCATTTTTTCAACTATCAATCCACAGCGGAAACCATTCAGTTTTCCCCAGACTCCCCAGCAAGTTGTCTTAAAGTCTGAGAATCAACCAGATAACAGTTAACTTTTATTTTATCCCCAACTTAGGATAATTCCCCAGTAGATTGGCATACAACCCAAACTCCTGATCTCCCTAGCAAGATAACTTACTCTCCAGTAGTATAACTGCTCCCCACAGAGTTTTTCACTCCCCTACACAATGAAGATTCTCATTCTTGATTCCCCAGTGAAGTTGCCCGAGTCTTCATTACTCTCCAGCAAGAATTCGTCAGAATTTTTAATCCCCTGCAGATTGAAGATTCTCATTCTTGACTTCTCAACATGAACTCCCCAAGGATTCAATTTCCCCTAGCAGAATGAAGATTCTCATTCTTAATTCCCCGCGGAAGCCCTCAGAGTCTTCCTTTATCTCCAGCAGATCAAGGTTTTCCTTTGTTTGATCCCCGATAGAGATTGCCAGAGTTTTCCCTATTCCCCAGCCGAATAAGGATTCCCATTGTGAAATCACTCGCCATAGTCATCAAAGTTCTCCGGATTTCCCAAGCAGATTTCTCAAACAGTTTGACATTACTCTCATAACAGAATGTTTATCAATACTCCAACTTCAAGACTTGAAGGATCCCCATATCCCCGGGAAAGTCATGAAGAATTCTCACATCCCCACAGAAGTTGTCAAAGATTTTGAATCTCCAGCGGCGGTCATGGATTTATTTTCCCCGACAACAGTCAAGGATTTTATTATCTCCAACTATCAAGGATTTATTTTCCTCAACAAGACAGGAAATCAGCTTACATGCGCATACATGACATTACATATATCATAAACATTGATAAAACACATATATTTCATCATACATTTCATGCAACATAACTTTGTGTTTCAGCTAACATTTTACCCTTTTCAGGATAAGATTAACAAGCTACCAATATACAATCATGATACAGCTTAAAGATGCTCCAGACACGGATTCTATTCTATTGCTTATTCAAATACAGAATTCAGAAACAGCTTTGAGATGCTCTAGACAAGGATGCTATTCTATTGCTTATTCAGATTCAAAGCTTAGAGATGCTCCAGACACGAATGCTATTTTATTGCTTATTCAAATACAAAATTCGAAAACAACTTAGAGATGCTCCAGACACGGATGCTATTCTATTGATTATTCAGATTCAAAGCTCAAAGATACTTCAGACACTGATGCTATTCTATTGCTTATTCAAATTCAAAGCTCAGAGATACTCCAGACACGAATGCTATTCTATTGCTTATTCAGATACAGCTCAGAGATGCTCAAGACAAGGATGCTATTATATTTCTTATTCAAACTTCAAGTACAAATACAGTCCAAATACGCTCCATACACGGTAGCCATGCTGTCACTTATTCTGACTTTTTCCCCAGCCCAGAGATGCTCCAGACACAGATGCTTTTCTGTCGCCTATTCAGATTTCAGATTCAGATCCAATAAAGATACACTCCATACACGGAAGTCATTCTGTTATTCATTCAGATTTAAATATAGTTATAGCTCGGATACCCTCCAGACGTGGATGCTATTCCCTTGCTCATACAAATCCAATCTCCAGATACAACTCAGATATGTTCCAGATACGGATACCATCCTGATGTTCATTCTCTTGATTTTCAACAAACATTCTTGGATGGCATCTTTAAGCCCATCTCCAACAAGATTCTTTCACCTCTGCAAATGGAATCTTTAAGCCCATTCCCTCAACTATATTTTGACGAGTGCAAATTTACGGGCACTCTAGTGTACAATCATCTTTTACCTTCGAGTCACGAATGGCAAACTCGCCAATCTAACTCTTCAGGTTCAAGAAGATTGAACAGAGGCAGCTGTTGTACACCAAAATTTGCCCTCTCATTTTATCAATATTTCCCCCACAAGACTCTTTGGACTCAAGACCAGATTAGGGTTTGCTCAGCTCAAGACATCTCCTTGCACTAATGACCTGAAATTAGGGTTTGAGTTTGCACAAGGAATTTTGGAATTCCCATGCTTCATGTGACTTTCATACTTCATGTTGGACTTCTAAGATTGCCCATACCAAGTTTCAAGCCTTGAATCAAATTTTTGCCCAGTCAATCGTACAGTTGACCTAAAAATCAACTGTATTGGGGAAAAAGTCAACTATGGCCAATTTACAGTCAAACCTCATAATTTTTGATCCACATCAACATTAAAGACTCATATGAACCATTTGATCAAGTTTGGACCACAACTCCTCAAGAAATTTGATCAGATCATCAAAAGGGCAAAATGGTCATTTTTAGGGTTTTGACTGTAGAAGGGCAATTTCTGATTTTTAACCTAGCCAATGGAAAATTGGGTTCAAGCATAGTTTCAAGGACTCAATGGCATCATCTTTACCTAATCACAAGGTTCAAAAGATCTCAAATGCATTGGATTGACAGATGAATTTTCCAGTCAAGTGATCAAAAATCAACTGTACATTGAAAAGTTAAACTTTGACTTTTTGGTCAAAATCAAGTGCCAAGGGTCAATTTTTATCAAGTGGTTTCAAAACATGAAGCTTGTTCACCAAGAAACCTAATTTTGAAAATTAGGGTTTAAAATGGAAAATTTTCATAGCTTAGAAAATTTCTAAGTTATGAAAATTTCTTATTTTTTCCCAACTTTCCCCAACTTTTTCACCATGATGCATTTAGATTCAAAGAAAACTTCCAACATTAAAGTTGTATTCCTCCAAAAAATCTACAACTTTTATTCACAAAGTTTTCCCAAAAGATGCTTGTATCTCAAGTTATGATTTTGTGAATAAGGGTCCATAAAACTTTTAACTTAGTGAAATTTTGCCCTAGTTTAGGCAGGATTTTAACCTATCTTCATGGAAACTTTTCACATAGTTCCAATTGGAATATCAAAATTCATTTCAAATATGGATTTTAGAGCATGTTACAAGATTTCAAAAATGTCCAAGAACTATCCAAGATCATTTGTGGTTAGGGAGAATGGAAAGTTTGAAAATGGAAAATTATCACTTTTGGCCAAGGCATTTTGCACCATGCTACAACTTGAAAATCTGTCCAAACCTTGCTTGTACTTGGTTTACAGGTTCTAATCCTTTCTACACTCATAAATTGAATGCAAATAAAATGGTTAATGGTACTGTTTTTGTCTTGGAAGCTTTGTACAATGGTTTATTCCATTTATGGCATAAAGATAACAACGTCATTTCCATAAAGCACACTTTATGCAATTTTGTTTTCCTTGAGCCTTGAACCAAATCTCTTCCACAAACAAAGTCCACAAACTTGGGGCAAAGTACACCAACTATGTGAAGCTAAGGAGCAGGCCTGTACATGCCTTGGCATTGTCAAAATCAACTTTTGCTTCAAAAGCAAGTAACTTGCAAAAGTCCACAGATCTTGTGCATCTGTTAAGAGAAATTCTAAGTCTCATTTCAAACAAGTTTTACATATTGTCTAAATCCGCAAACACGAGCTCACAACCTCTCAAACACTCAAATACACAAAAACACCAACTTTTGCCCAAAACAGGGCAAGCCCTGCAGAACCACTCCTAAAATAAATTCCACTCGTGCGTTTTGTCCCAAACCACTTCAGACACATTGCATACATCCTATCCAAGCTACCCAAGTCCCTGTCCAGCCACTGTAACTCCATTTTCACACTTCACCATTTTCACTTTGAAGCTTTGCAGGTTGAGTTCTACAAGCACATTTAGGCAAGTTCAAGGCAAGCCAAGCATTGGGAAAGGTTGAGTGAACTTCAGGCAAGCTAACACGACCTTCAGGCCTTATCCAAAACTCCTAAATTTCCATATTCGAACTTGACTGAAACAGGTAATTTTCAAACTTCTATCTCCTTATTTAGGAATCATTAGGCTTAGGTTTGTGAAGCAAAAATGTAGCCCTTAATGTCCTTGAACTATACATATGCATAGCTTGTATATATATTAACTGAGCTAGGAGAATTTAGATGTGAAGTTGCTGAAAAAACTAGGTTAGAATTTAGGGCCAAGGAAATTCTCTCTGGTCTTTGAGAGTTAGATCAAGTTGTTTATATCATTGAAATCATGGTTTAAAGCTCTATAATTTTCATGTTATGAGTTTTTGATTTCAAGCAAAGAACAGAGAGAACATGATTCAAGTACAGAACCATGGCGCGCGTGTGTTCTGAGGACAGGGACGAAGTGTATTTGGGCCAGGCGCCTTGGGCCTCTTGCTTTTGACACCCCCATTCTGCTTTTTACACCCCCTTGCCCATTTTCTTTATTTTTGCATATATTTCATTTCTTTTTTTATTTTTTGACTTTATTATTTTTTCTTGAACATTTAAAATCACAAAAAATATTTTATTTATTTTTGGCATTTTATTATATTTTTATTTTCATAATAAATAATTATTAGGTTAATATTACTTTATTTTTCTTAACTAAAACTTGTAAATAATACTAAAATACTTACATATTTTATTTTATTTTATTATACATATAAAAATAATATTTTATCACATATTTTATTTTTAACATTTTTGTATATATTTTTAATTGTTATCTTGTACATAAATAATAATTAGAATATATATTTTCTTTTAAACAAAAAAACTAGGGTTTCCACTCTTTCCAAAAATAATCATTAATATTTTTTCTTATTTTTGAGACATAAATAATTTATTTTACATACATAAAATAAAAAAATAAAAAACCTCCTTTGCATATTTATGTTTATTTGTATTTTTAAATATTTGCTTATTTATTTATTTGTATAAATAAATTCAATATGTTTGTAATAGTTTTAGGGCTTTATTTTTGAGCAATATCCCCCTATTCAAACTTGTATCCCCCTCCCCATAATAATATTGTAATAGTCTTAGATTTAATTTTACGCATTTTATCGCTTTCAAATGCCATGATAGTAAATTAGGGTTTGTATGATAACCAAAATAAAATAAATAGCATGACTAAACACAAGACAAAAATGCATGAAAAATGACAACACAATGCACACAAGCACCCCTAGGGTTTCATCCACTTTGTTGCCTTAAAATGGCCATGGTATGCATGCTAGGTATCTTGGCAAAACAAAAACAAAACAAAAAGATCATAGTCCCTCGATGACGCTATCTTGGTTGCCTATACAAAAATGATCTAGTCCCTCAAAAAACTTGCTAAGATACTTGGCAATATTGTTATCATGGTCATACGATGACCCACGCCCGTCCCGTTTAACATCCAAATACAAGGTTGTTTACCGAATACAATGATAAAACAACAATGTTAAAGGGTTAAAAATATGTAGGAAATATCTTTGAGTAGGGTAGACAACTCCTAGTTACTTGATCAATTTGCAAACATCCTTGCTAATTTCAAAACACACACACAATTTCAAAACATTTTCCCAAAACAAACTTTCAAACATTGAAACATCTTTTCAAAATACAAACACCTTTGTATACATTCAAACAAGAATTATTACAAAGGTTGCTTAAACAAAGGCCTCTTTTCAAAACACTTTCAAAACCACACACAAAAGCACCATTTCAAACAATTGAAAAGCAAAAGAAAGTGATCTAAACAAGTAACTAAGAGCCCATGGAAAACCATGGATGAAAAGGGTGCTAGCACCTTCCCTTTTCATAACCTACCCCCCGAACCCAAGAAAACATCTCAAAGGTCTTTCCTGTGCTTTTTGCCCTTTCCTTTGGATAAAATAAAAAGTCGGTGGCGACTCTTGCTAAACCGAAACATTTGTGAACACAAACGCAAAACCTCAAGTCAGTTCTCCCACCGTATCACACAATGGACAATACTTGAATCACTTGGATAATGGTTCAATCAATTGTGTAAACATCTGATTATAGATATATTTTCAAGCCAAAAGGCCTGCAAAGTAAGATTATGCAGCACATCATGCAAATTGGATTAGTTGTTCTTCAACAAAATGACTTGCAATTCAAGAATGGATGCCCAACTTCATGCCCATGAATCTCCTAGCTCAAGTATGATAAATTCATGCTCTTATATGTTTTGGAAAGCTTGAAACATCCTCTATAACTTTCATGTTGGCCATTTTTGAGAAAATCATCTTGGAACTATGTGAAAAAATTCCAAGAAGTTTGGATAATATCCTATCCAAAATCTGTTGAAAATTTCTCTAAGTGTTAGATGAAAATGTCATGACTTAATGGGCTTATATCTTCAAATCTAAGAATTTTGGACATCAACCCTCTAATACAAAGTTGTAGAATTCATCAAGATCTACAACTTTCATGTTGAAAGTTTCCTTTGAATCATTTTGCATCCTGGTGAAAGATTGACATGAAGTAATGAAATTATCATGTATAAAAAACACTTAGAAAAATTTCTAAGTGTTGAAAAGTTTGACTTTTCACATTGACTTTTGACTTTCTTGATTTCTTGATGATCAAGTTTCATATTTTTAAATGTCTTGATGAAATATGGTCTTTGAAACTCAAATTTGATCAAAAAGTTAAAGTTTTACTTTTCAGTGTACAATTGACTTTTTCATCAGTTGGCGAAATTTCATCTATCAATCTAATGATTTGAGAAATGATTTAAGCCATGGAATGGGGTCAAAATTTTATTTTTGAGTCTTTGAGATTATGCTTCAAGCCGTTAGGTCCTGTATTAAGTCAAAAAGTCACTGATCAGTCGTTCTTAGTCAAAACCCTAATTTGGTTTTAGAGATGATTTCTTCTGATCAATTATTGAGAATCCTTGAGCATTGGAGATCCTTTGTGAAATGTATTGAAAAAGAGAGGGCAAATCTTGGGGTACAACAGTTCGAAATAGAGATTCGCGTTGCAGAGAAATCTGTTTTCAGAGAATAAAGAAAACCTTTGAGTTTTAGGTTTTTTTTTTAAATTTAGAAATAAGAAATTAATAACCTTAGGCAACGCTTCGTAGAAAGCGCTTTCAGATGTATTACCTTTAGCAACACTTTTTCATTAAAAAGATCTTTTGATGTATGCCCTATAGCAGTGCTTATATGATGCGCTTTCTAAACACATCCTTTAGCAGTGCTTTATTGGTATGTATGGCCTTAAGCAGCACTTCTTAAAAGCGCTTTCTAAAGTAGGCCTTTAGCAACACTTTTTCTCAAATATCTTTTAAATCTATAGCAATGCTTTCTAATGTAAGCCTTTAGCAGCGCTTTGGGCCTATGACAACGTTTTCTAATGTTGGGCCTATATCAACGCTTTGAATTTAGGTAGCGCTTTCTAGAATTTATTTTTTGTATTTCTATTTTAATTGACCTTAGGCAGCGCTTTCATAAAACACTGCCTAAAATGCGGCTCAGGAAGTGCTTCTTCTTAACTTTAGGCAGCGATTTTTTATAAAGCCTTGTCTAATGTATATAGTTTTAAAATTTAAAATTTTATCGTGACATATAGCAGTGCTTTGGTTTAGAAGCGTTGTCTAAAGTGCGCTGCCTAAAAACAGTTTTAGTGTAGTGGTACCATACCAGTACCCGTGCGAAACACGAGTATCCCACTAGTTGTTTTAGAAATAAAAGTGTAGTAATATAGTATTTGTGAAGACCTACAAATAGAGTATATCACATTTATTGATTTTACTAGGCACTTGCCCCACATTGCGTCACCTGAGGCATAACCCTCATGCAATAAAGGTTTATTCCTAAGGAGAAAAATGGACATTGACGTTTACCAAGTCCATAACTAGATCTGCAAAGTCATACCCATGACTCATAAAAAAGTAGGCAATTAACACTTTCCCCAGTCAAAGTGGAGTGATGACCACTTCATAAGGATCCCTTAAATTTAGGCCCATAAGCCTTTATAAATATTACATCTCTAGTATGAGAAAATACAATTCATAACATACACAAAACACTCTAAGAATATAAAGCTTATCACATCACGTGAGCTTGCTCTCTCCATAGCCCAAAATCCCAGCGAATATGGTTTCTCACCATCATGAGCAAGCTATAACCCACGGAAAACCACTAAGTCCACTAGCCACCCATACTAGCACAGAGGTGTCAAGCATTATGTACTTTTTGGCAAGTAAAAATGTTATATTAGTAATTTTGTATGTAGTTAATGTTACTTGAAGACTCCATCAACTAGATGCATCTTTTGAAGGTTATATGTCTTGATGGGCTACCGAATTTAGTTTTTCAAAATTATTAGCATATTATTGGTGATGGTGTCAAACTCTAGTGATATATATGAATGTTGTACCCCAAAATTCCCCCCCTTACTTATAAACAAAATAGATTATGCTTCATCATCATATTCATCATTTGCATTGCATTAATTTAATGATATGAGATCAATAGTTTTGGCTGGATGAGTGTATACTGCTCAGGAGAAGAAATTTTATCTTCAAAGGTTGAACATCTAAAGCTTCTCCATCATAAGCATTATCTCAAGTCACAAGATATATGAGTTCAAGAGTTCTTCGAGATACCTCAGTTGGATTAGGGTTTAGAGCTATGGTCAGCATCTCCTATCTTTTGTGATGCAAACTAGGGTTTTTGATCAATGGCATGATTTATCTGATTTTCAAGCTTAAGATGATATTGTTGTACCCCAATTTTCCTCCCTAAGATTCCTCTCTTATTTCATACCATCACAATGCAACAAGATCACACACTAGGGTTTGGTTGTTCTCCCTATCTTTAGCTTTGCTCTATGGGGAATCACCAAGTACCCTAACTTGTATTTTGTGATCATCTATGTTTTGATTATCATTTAACTAATGAATACAATAAGTGTTTTCCCCAATTGATTATGATTGTAGGAGAAAGCACAACACATTCCATCAAGATTGATCTATAGATTCATGACCTCATTTCTATGCTTTCCTCAACAAAGCTTCATTGAGACTCAAGCATCAACATTGAAGATAATTTGAAGAAATATCATAAAAAAATATATTATGAGTCATCATACTTAAAGTTGTCAAAGATGGTTCAAAGGTACAAATATTGATTGGAGAAGTTTGACTCAATTGGGCAAATCCTCGACTCATTAATCAGAAGTGCACATCTCCTTCAATTCTCAAGATTTTAAAGTGGTTTTGGATGCTATGGTTTCTCCTTATCATCCTTAATAACTCATATTCACATAAAAAAGTATTTTTCTAAGGAGATAGGTCAAAATTGCAAAGGTTTCCCAAGGCATTTTCTTGCTCTAGGAGCTAGAGTTTTGAACCTCAAAGGGGTATATCTTACTCATCTTTTGGTATTTTGAGCGATTACAAAGACATTATTCTCTTAAAAGGGTTATTAACAAATTAATTTAAAAGTTTCAAGGAAATTTTGTGTGGAAGAAATTTGATGATGAAGAAAGATTACAAGTCCTCTAGATGAACCCTCAAATTCCATTAGGTGATTCCAAATGATCATAACCTGGTCAATTTTTATCACTTTGAGCCCATTGTTTTTCCAAAATTATCTTAAAGATGTGAACTTCAACCCACATTTTAAGTTCAAAGTGTGAAAATGGATGGAAGATGCCCTAACGGTGAAAAAGATTATTGGTCATTTCATGAATTTTTGCCAACTTCAACAAGTCATAACTTTCTCAATTTTTGGAGATTTTGAATGGTCAAGTCTCAAAATGTCATTCAATAAATCTACTTCATACCATCTTTTTTGGTCAAAAGCAAAATTTCAAGTGGAAGGCCATGTTTGGATGCAAGAGATTATAAGTCATTTTTGAAGAAAAAACTTTGAAATTTTCTAAGTATAGAAAGTGAACCTCTTTTTCTCAACTTTGACTCATTGCAACTTTCATCTCAAGCATCCATTTGATCCCATTCGTTAAACATTATAAAGCTTATAACCTCATCTTTCTAAAGCTTCAAGAATAATATCCTAAGACCCCTTGAGTTGAGAATGCCATTGATTTGAATTTGGTAACTTGAAACTGAAGTTTCTCCAAAAGTCAGAATTTGAAATCCTTGTTGTGGCTTCTAATCACAAAATTTCTGCATGTTTTTGCCTCTAATCGTGTTTAGCAACTTTCCAAAAGCATTTAGCATCATAAAACACAAGGATTAGATGAGTTTTGATAAAAAATGAGTCACACTTTTCCCATGATGCAGATTAACACGAATTCCCTCCAAACATCATCATTTCACACGCTTGAACATTCTATTCACTTCCCTATAAATAAAGGATCATCCATCATTCATTTCCTCAAGCTTGAAGAGACAAAATCACTCTGTCAAACTCTCTCTATAACACCCTTTTCCGAGATTTAGAATTCTTATTTCTACCACTTTTCAATTTAATTTCTTCCTTAATCCTTCATCCTTGAACTTCCCTGAAGCTAACAGAAAAAGAATCAAGCCTTGAGGTGCCCGAAATCGTGCTAGCCAAGCCCATTTACAGAGCAACTTCATCTTACTTTGTTCAAGTATTTTAAGGTACGAAATATTCTAACTCAATTTACTGGAATGGTCTATGATGTTCACTGATGCTTGCTATTAACTCAATTTTGGAGAAACAATGCATTTGATAGTTCTGATTTTCGATTTTGACATTTTTAAACATCCCTGGTTTTTTCCAAATCGACTATGCTGTATTTTATATAAATTTGGAGCGAGGATATGGTTGTTATCATCTTGAAGAGACGCGTCTATTGTTACCACTATGAGCGCCTAAATTTACAGATTCAATGACTTGAGATTTGCCCTATTTGTAGGGTGTTTGGAGGTTGAAGATGATGACATGTCTCGTCTCAATCAATGATTACACGCCAATGTTTTATTTTTATTGGTTGGTCTTTTATTGATCCAATGTTTTTTAAATAAGGTCCATATCAAGCACAACACGTCTGATCCACTTGATCAACTTACTAACGCGTTTTGACTATGATCTGATGGTCCACATCTTTTTAGTTTTATTTTTATTTTCTGATTTTATATTTTAATTGTCTTAAATTTCAAAAATTCATAACTCTTTTATTTTTTATCCAAAAAATATTTAAAAAATACCTTGAATTATTTCTGACTTTGTGAATATTTTTATTTTAATGTTTGATATTATTCATAATTTTTGCTTTGTTTGCTTTATTTTAATTCTTTTAAAAATAATTTCTGACATTTTTAAATTCTAAATTTTTTTATAAAAATCATTTTCATCATTTCTGACTTTTGGAATTTTTTGTGGAATTTTATTTTATTTTATACTATTTTTAATCTTTTTCCTTTATTTGAGCAATTTTAATTAGTTTAAAAATAGTTCACGACTCTAAAAAATTACCAAAAAATTCATAAAAATATTTGAGTTCATTTTTGATTTTTCTATGGTCTCACTTAATTTTTCTTGAATGTTTTGAATATAATTACTATTTTCCCTTATTTCTAAATTTAAAAATAATTTAAAACCTTTTTTATTTTATTTTAAATATTATTTTATTTTTTGTAAATATTTTGGCTGATCTTGGACTACAAAATTTTGATCATGAACTTTATTAACATCATTAGATCCATGGTGTTGAGTCTAACTCCATAAAAATGGATGAATGATTTTAATAATAGTTTGATTAAATTTTTGGTTCAAATGTGGTTTACTTTTTACCCTATGTCTTCTTCATCTCATCTCTTTCTCAATTATACTAAATATTATTGGAGCATGATTTTCATATCATGTCTCAAAACATATGGTACAAATATTGCTATTGACCGGCCTCAAAATAGGTGTTACTTCTATATAAGTCCACTAACGATTGCTTAACATATCGCTAAATTTTATCCTGATTCGAGAAATAATTATTCGTGGCCCAAACCCATGTTTGCAAGCCCAAGTATGTTGATTTGAATACTTTGATCCAAGGACCCTGAGATTCATTGTTAGGAGGCTTTGGTTCTACCAATCCTCTAATGAATATTCATCAATTTTGGTCAAAGTAGATCACTTAAACATCATTGATCATTTAATTTTGCCTTAAGAATTCTTAAATGGATGATATACTTGACAAAAAGCAAATGCAACTTGTTGTTGAGAGGCTTTGGTTCTACCAATCGTCTAATGAGTTCCAAATGCAAGTTTCAAGATGGTCATTAAACTAACCACTAATTTCTAACAATTGACTTTATTTTATGTCTCTTACCTTATGTTTTTTTTACTTTATGTACCATTTACTTTAGCATTCACATTTCATGCTATTTTCATCTTTGCTCATTTGAGCATTTATCTTTTATGTCTTTCTTATTTTTCTCACCTGAGCTTTTCATTTCTTTTTGAAGATACCTAATAATTAACTTGAACCATAAAAAACTTTAATGTTATCTGGACTATTTGGTTACTATCCTTGGAATTATGGAGTGATGGACTTCTTGGACTTAGGATTAGAGACCTTGACCTACCTTGAGACCTTGTGACTTCAACTGTTATTTTGTCAGGATCTCTTGGAGTTTACCCCAAGACATTGGGTTTTTGTTTGCTTTGTGTGTAGGTTATTATGATTACATGCTTTGTTTGTGATCGGGAATTCATCTGTATATAACTGTTACTCTGCCCAATTTTTGAAGACTTAATGCAATTGAAGCTTTATTTTCTTAAGAGGTTTATTAGCTTTTCTTATTTGATTTTAAATCCAAAGGATGGAATTCTACATTGACTCATTGTGTCAAGTGTTGGCTTCTTGTTGGTTAGACGGTTATTTTCCCTAGCTTTTACCTTATGCTTTAGGACAGTCCTTTCATCTCCTCCCATCTTCTTTAATTTCAAAAATATCCTCCCTCCTTTTCAAAACTCTTCTTGTTTTAAATTTGAACCGCTTTCATGATAAACATGGGCTTAGGTCCATAAATTTTCAAAAATATTTTCTTAATCAAACTTTAATCAACTTAACAATACCTTGACATTTTTGTGAGAAGATTAAAAGTTAATCAATCTCATTCAAACCATTTTTCCATTTTGGATTTTAACTTTAAAATTTTCTCAAAAGATTAGACTCTTGTCAAACCTTGTCGTGATGCGAGCTACTATAGTTCTACGATATGTAGTGAAGTGATATATTTTCCACTTAGGTGTTTAGCGAGGCTTTATTGATTTTAAAATCCAAGCCATATCCTCCACTTTGAGATGACACAAATTCTCCTTTCTTATAATCATGGGTAGTAAGTATGTTCTTCCACTCCGATAAGACGATGATATCTTGTCTATTAAAATTAACCAACACACTTGTGTTTTAAATTTTTTAAAAGGTGAACTACAAGTACCCTGATCCCCTATTGCACGAAAGGTGGCATGTATGCACTAAAGATTCGCAATTGTGGAAGGTGCAAAAATCATAAAAAAATACTTCTTTCCTCATCCCCACAATCCATTTTTGTATACAATATTTATATCCAAAATACACGAATTTTCAAAGAGGTTCCTGCGGAGTACCGTAGATGTTTAGGGTGCTAATACCTTCCCTTTGCATAACAAACCCCCGAAATTAGATTCTCTCCCCCTCTTTTTGGGTTATTCGCTCTTTTCCCATTACTCTGGAAAAAATAAAGCGCGGTGGCGATTTTTATTTTAATCTTTACAAGTGAAGTCAACCTAATGGCTTTGTCTCAACATTTCTACCACTACAGATATCATGCTTCACCATTTGTCTTAAAGCATCCATATGTGGTTTATTATCCTTCACATCTTATCAAAAATTCAGGGTTAATTGAATAAGAATCGACTTGAGTATGTATGAACTGAAAAGTCAGCTAAAGTTAACTGTTGACTAGAGGGATTTTTGGTCAACCATCAACTTAATATTTCTATTTCTAGGTTCCATAAGAAATGGTGCCATAAAATCAAAAGGAAATGGTGAATTAGGGATAACTTGTCGAAGAAGTTATTTGGAGATGTGAATTTTGCTCAAGTGTTCATAGTACTGAATTTAGATTGGTTATAACCTTATCAATATTTATTGTAAATGTGTAAACTTTATATGGTTGGAAAGAGGAGGAAAAGTTCTTCAACTTTGTCTTTGACACCTCAAGCCTAAAAAGGGATTATTTTGGGAGTTATGGGACTTAGAAGTTTTTCGACACTTAGTAATTTTCAAGATATGTTCCAAAATGTTGCAAGCTTCATGGCTATTTTTAGGGTTTCATTCGGACTCAAATAAAAAAACTCCAAACATGAAAGCTATATATCAGAGTCTCCTCTCCAATTTTGATTCAAGAATCACCTCATTTGGTGTCTTATGGAGAGAGTTATAATGTTTACGTTTTAAGGGCTTGAAGGGTGAAATTATGCCAAGTATGCGCGTGCCAAGCCAACGTTTTATCAAACAGGTGGTGTGCACGTGTTCATGTTGATTTTTATTATGGATTTAATACTCATATTGAAAAATGTTGAACATCAAAGTTAGAGTTTGTTGCGTCCTCTTCAATTTTGGTTTAAATTTCGTTTCATTTCATGAATTGTGGAGAGAGATATTGAAGTTCAAAGTAGGAAGGTTGAAGTGGGCAAGATGCATGATATCGCATGCAAGACTTACCCATCCAGGCCTATAGCTTTGTCAAACTGTTGCAGGGCATATATTCATGACAGGTTTTCTCCATGATTAAAGCCATATTTGGATTCGAGATGAATTATAAACTTGTTTTATCATTCGCCCTCTTTCCAAAAGTACCAAGTTTGCCTCATTTAGTTGGTTATTGAAGAAATTAGAGGTTCACAAAGTAATGAATATGAAATGAGTAGTTTGACAATTAGTTTTGTAAAATATCAAAGGTTGTTTATTAGTTATGATAACAAGACTTTATGATCATTTGGTGGGTGTTACATCCATTATTTCCAAGTGCCATTAACATCATTATTGTTTATCAGGGTACCATCTTTTTACTGATCTCAAAATCTCTTCTTGAGGAGGTGTGTGCATCAAGTTGCAAGCACCTGAAGTTGGCTACATGATCACGAGTTAACATCAACATATGGTTAGGAGCTGAATTTTTAGGCATTTTTTATGTGGATGTGCATTACAAGGCTGATAGATGCACATGCATACATAAAATTACTTCTTTGAGCCAAGAAAATACTCACCATGCTTGCATAATTGGGAATTGAACCAAGAATAGAGGAATATCTTTTAACAAACTTGCTGATTTAGTTGTTATTGCTAGCTCACGACTTTTGACTCCATTTCATTATCTATTCTTCATTTTGAGGCTCAACACAACATAACAACACACTCCTCAACATAAAACCCGTGACTCTCACTCTCTCATCCACTCTTGAAAAGCTAAAAAACTTGGAGAATGAAAAAACAACACGCGCCTCATGCTGCACCTCTACTATAAATAGTCATCACCATTCAGTTAGAAGGGGGTTCCATTCTGTTACTAAATTCCAACGAAATTCCTCTCTTTCACTGCCATCATCTTCAACCATCGAAAAATTCAGTTACAAAAAGACCATAACAGAATCATTCATCGCTCTATCGTCTTCAACAAACTTGTTTCTCTCCACCAAAATCAACTCTTTCTCTCTCTTCTCCACCTCACCTTCTAACCATGACAAACTCTATTCACTCTCTTTCTCAATGCTTTTGTTAACCTCCCTATGGATTCTCTGAGCTCAGGGATTTATTCAGATGCTCATTTGCTTTTGATTCTTCTTCTGAGAGCAAGAAGAACCTCTCTCCTCACGCCATAATCCATTTAAGATCTTGAAGATTTCTAGTCTTTATCTCCAACATCAAGAAGCAAGGCACGCGACCGTAGACTTTCTTTCGTTCTTCACGATCAGCAAACAAATTGCTTTGAGTTTTCATGGTTTCTTTGCTTTGATTGTTGTGTTTCAAACCTTTTTTCGTTTGGTTTCATCCTGAATCTAGTTTATATTTCTGCACTTTGCTGCTTTCAAGATATCACGAGAAGTAGAAAATAAAGAGCGTGCACTCGAAGTCGATGTTTAAAGTCCTTTAGTAGGCACCGCTTTCTGTATGTTATCTGTGTTTATTTAAAATCATACCTTTGAAGTAGGTATTCCGCACGTGTGTTTACATTTTTTCTCACATCTATTCCCCCATACCTTAGTGAAGTCCTCAAAAGGATGCAAGTGGAAAAGATTCGCAATCAACCCCCACGCATTTTGTCTGTGTCATCCTTAGCTCGTGACGCACCATGATGCTTCGGTTGTGCCTACTCTTGTTATCGAGCCATCAAGTGGAAAAGGGTTTCACAATCGGAGCCCCACACTTTGTCAGGAGTTTACATTGGCCGATACCGACACTCCGTGATTATTCATATTGTCTTCTATCTCCTACCTCGATTTTCTATATCTTCTTTAGGGGTTTAGTCTCCTTGGACATCACATTTTTCTTTGTTTTTCCTATCCCCTTCTCCCTTGTTTTCCTCGGTTGATATGACCCATTTGCTAAAGCTTCCTGTTTTATCCACTTTCCCTATTGTTTGTCTCGATTGATATGAACCCTTGGCTAAAGCATCCCTACTGTATTTTTTACCTACCTCAATTAGTTATATCTTGGTTAGGAATTTACACAAGTTAGTATGCACTACTCGTGGCATGTGTGTGCTCTCTTGAGCTTGTGGATTACTTGCTTTCCATCCTTGTGTGCATGTTTTCTTAGGTTGTGAACCTTTGGCATGTTCCTTTAGGAGCTCTTGATTCACCCTTTTGTGGTGGATTGAGATAGACATATATTTAGGTTATAAACCTTTGCTATGTTTCCTTAGGACTTCTCGATTCATCCTTTGGCGGCGATTCGAGATAGACATTAGGATTGTGATCCATGCATGCTAACATAAGGTAGATATTTCCCTTTCAAAACTCAACCTTAGGATCAATCATTGTATGATAACATTAGGGATTAGATTCTAGATAGTCTCCCTTAGTTGTTTTTATTTCTTTTTATCCTTGCATTAAGACTAAAACTCTTTTCTTGAAAAATTCCTAAAACATCTAACAATTTTCAAATTCTTTTCCAAGGTAAAAAAATATCAACCAATGCAAACTCTTTTGCGCCTTTGGGCCCTTTTATTTCAAACTTTTCAAAAGAACATGTTAATTCACTTATGTGCTGAGGCGTGAGTTTCCAAAGGTCGAGCTGCGGCAGAAGGCGAAACTAATATTGTTCATTAAAAAACACAAAACAAATCAAAACTTTTGAGCCAAACTACGGTAACTCTGATTCTTCAAAAAGGATACATAGGCATTGGGGTAGGGCCCAAGCGAGCACGACTTTATTTTCCCTAGATTATTTTCTGTTTTATTTTGCATGCATTCCCTCTTTGCATTTTCTTTTTAGCTCTTAAGCATTAGATTTGAAACACACCCTTTGATTAGAACAACAAGAGTGGATACTGTAGAGTACTACGGGTGTGTGGGGTGCTAATACCTTCCCCTCGTGTAACAGACACCCTTACCGTATCTCTTGGTTGTTTGACCTTGATTTCACCCTTCTCATGTTTACTCGATGTTTACCTTTACCTTCCATTGGGATACAAAATTTTTGATGATGACTTCATTGACTTCATCTCGATGTTTATTCAACCGGTTGTTTAAGCTGGCGACTTCATCGGGGATACGAGAACTGTTAACCAATTGCTGGTTGTTGTACCCCAAAATTTTCCCTCTTATTTTTCAAGTATTTGATCACAAGATATTCTAAGACGACAAGTTTGCAGCACTGATACATCAATTTAGGCTTGAAATTGGCACAAGGGAAAAATGGTCAATTGCATACTGGAAAGTCAAACATTGACTTTTTGGTCAACATTACAACCCAAAGAACAAATTTCATCAAGACATTCAAAAATATCAAGCTTGATCATTAAGAAGTTAAGAGAATAAAATATCCAACTTTGCAAGACTTGGAGATTTTTCTAAGTATTTTCTATACATGGTTAATTTCATTTGCTTCATGGAATTTTACCACAACTCCAAATAATTCAAGATGATGTAAGTAATTCAAGTTATTACAAAGTGACATTTTGCAAAATTACAAATTCTAAAACTATGTCTTGATTAAAACCTTGTCACAATATTTTTGCCTTTGGCATAATATGCACAAGACTAAATTTGTGACATGCTACAAACTATGTTGTCCAAAGTTGAATAAAATGTGATATGCCACAACACCCCATACTGCCTTGCAAGAAAGCTTGTACCATGCTACATCCAAAGTATGCATGCTGTCCAATACAGTAAAAAAAACTGCTCTATGCAGTCAACTCAAGCCTGTACCATGACAGCCCCCAAATTACACCAAAATGGCAAAAGAAAATTGGGTGCAGAAAGTATCAAAGCAGTATGCCAAAAAAATTCAAATAACTTATTTGTCTTCCCCCCTAAACCACAGTCAAGGGGTCTACAAAAGAGGACTGTCTCATAAGACAAAGGGGGTTGGATTTTTGAAAGAGAGAAAAATAGAGAGTTTTGTTGAGCAGAAAAACAATATTCTGTGCAACCTTGACTCATTTTCAAAACAGAAAAACTGCTCTTTTCAAAACAAAAATCCAACCCATTCCTCCACCATACAAACTTTCCTTTAAACCAAACAACTCATCACACACAAAGGTGGTCCAAAACATCACAAAAACAGCTCATGTGTTGCTATTCATCTCCACCTTCAAAACACCAAAAACATTACAGTACAATCCGACTCAGTTCTAGCAGTCCAGAGCAGCTTCTTGAAGACTCACAAGGTTATCGCATCACTTGAAAAAGCATTCAGATATAAAACAACCATTGCAGCCCAAAGGTAAGTCCTCTTGACTTGATATCTTGTCATTACATCATTAACAAATTGTTTTTTTGTGAAGGCAAGATGTAGTAATTTATAATCCTGTTGAACTAGTCATCTGCACTTTGTTTAAGCTCATTCAATCATTTGTTGTTCATGTTTATCCATCATATGCCATAAGCTAACCTGTACATTCAGTAAAATAATGTTTAAGGCAGGAAAATGAAGCATGTATCGACACATATCCTCATGTGTCGACTCATCATAGTGAAAAAATAGGGTGTGAGTCGACACATAACCCCCATGCATCGACTCATACTGATTTCAGGTTACAAAACAGGAGCTGGGAAAAGCCTATGAATCGATACATACGCATTTCGCGTTAATACAAAAAGGTGCATGAGTAGACACATCCCATTATGTGTCGACCCATACTGAACTGATTTTGTTTTACAGGGGCAGGAAGAAGCTATGTGTCGATGCATAGCAACATGGGTCGACACATAGCAGTTTAAAATGCAGTTTTCCTTTTATTTTACACTGTTTTTACATTGTTTTCATTATCATTCGATATGGTTGTAATATTTCAGTCTCCACTTCATCCCCATTGTAAATTTGTACCCCCATCCCCCTAAAGTGATGTAATAGCTTAGGATTTTATTTTCCGCATTTTTACTTGCTTTTCTTATATTGCTAGTAAATAGGATGTATGGCAAGATGAAATCAACAAATTGATGACTCTCAAAAAACAAGACAAAATGCATGCAAACTAATACACTATTTACACATGCACCCTTAGGGTAATCCCACTTCGTTGCCTTTCGGAAAATAGTCATGTCCCTCAAGCATGGGCGTTTTAGCAAAGACCCTCGATAAAAAGATCGTAGTCCCTCGATGACCCTCGATGTTGCCTTCGGTAAACGATCTAGTCCCTAAACGATATTTCTAAAACGTCTCATAAGTTGCCTTCTATGACTATCCAAACGTCCCTACACCCTTCCCTTCACATCCAACGATGGGGCTTCTTACCAAGTCAATGGTAAGATAACAACATCTAAAGGAGGAGGAAAAGCATATTTAAGACCTTTCGAGTAGGTAGATACGCTCTTAGTTACTAACTTGCTCACAACAAAAACATTTTTACCCACACTCTCACTTTTGAACTATTTTCGAAACAAACACTTTGTATGCATTCTTATAGAAACGATAATCGTTACAACGTTACATTTTCAAAATACTTTCAAAAACACATCTCACAAACACACTTTTGAACTATTTTCGAAACAAACACTTTGTAGGCGTTCTTATAGAAACGAGAACCATTATGAAGTTCCATTTTCAAAATACTTTCAAAAATCACCACCACAAGCACACATTCAAACAAAAGCAAGTGATCTAGCAAGTAACTAAGAGCCCATGGAAAACCATGGATGAAAAGGGTGCTAATACCTTCCCTTTTCATAATCTACCCCTCGAACCCGAGAAATAATCTCTAAAGGTCTTTCCTGTGCTTTTTCAGCTTTCCTTTTTGGATAAAAGAAAAGTCGATGGCGACTCTTGCTAACCACAACATTTGCAAACACAAAAGCAAAACATCAAGTCAGTTCTCCCACCGTATCACAGAACTGGCGACTCTGCTGGGGAGTTTATAAAAGTGGGGTTACCTTAGGGTTTAGATCACATTTATTTGCTTACATTGTTTGACTTGTTTGCTTTACATTATGGTTCTTTGTTTGGGTTTGAATCCTCTACCCAGATTTGGGGAAAAATTATAGGTAAATAGCAATACGTTGTGGAAACTGTGCGGGGTATACCGACATGGTCTAAGCAATAGCTATGTTAGTGTGACATATTTGTGGGTACCGGTATACCTTGAGTAGTCAAGGAGAATACGGGGCCGCTGAGTGATGTCGCAAAGCACTAACAGACTTTTAGAACCTTTACTTGACCAACTTTGCCTTTTAGGATGTAGTGAGATGACTGGCTTTGGTGCAGTCCGAAGTTGGTAGATACTCGATACTACACTCGTTGAGGTTTGGTTTATTGGGATATTTTGGTCGCCATTAAAGAGGCTTGCACTGAAACAATGCTCGAGAAGACAAACCAGTGATATTGAGATCCTTTAGAACCCAGTTACTATTGACTAGGACAGGTTGGGCCAACTAAACTTCAAGAGGGTACTTACCTACAAACTCCATGCAAGCCTAAACCTAAGGACTTGTCTGCTTTATGTGAATATAATTATTTGTATATACACTTTCTTACCTCGCATATCTGTACATAACATCATAACATCATACCATAGCATTTTCAATAACCATTTCAAGGATCTTGAGGGTTTTTGATGCAGGGTCACGTTGAACCAGACGTCTACCCAGGGGGCAAGAAGATTTATTTTCCTTTAAACAAACGCAGTCAAAAATCATGTACAAACAACTTGAGTCAAGGGCTATGACCCACTTGACATGGTGAGCTTAATTCTCGTGGAAGGACATCCACCGATACAAAGTTCTCCAATCAAAGCAGTTGATCGAAGTTCAACTTCTAACTTTTTCTTGTGTTTACCCCGCGAGATACTTCAAAACATGCATCCACATATCATGAATCATATCATGACAGGTTTCTCCCATACAAGTCTCCTTATCTTCCTACTGTTTATTTCAGTAAGATGGAACAAACGGTGAAAGATCTCCAAGCTCAAAACACTCAATTCCAACAAATGCTTCTGGCTATGGCTAAAGGACAAGAAGACCTGAAAGCTCTCCTTCTCTTAGAAAAGAAGAAAAAATCCAAGAAGTCAGTAGGCGTCTTAAACTTGAGAAGAAGACCTAAAGCCCTAGATCTTTCAACTCCATCCAACATGGGGGATAGTCATGAAGAAGAAAACAATTTGGAGATTGATGAAGTTGAAGCCGACTACTCCGAGGAACAATATCCTCCCCCTGATGACAAGTACAAACAGTTGGAGGATCGCCTCAATGCAATGGAGGTTCAACAGATACCCGGTTTGGATTTAGGAGACATGGGTTTGGTTTCTGGAGTGGTCATCCCGCCAAAGTTCAAAGTCCCTACCTTTGCCCTGTACGATGGAGTCTCTTTCCCTAAGATGCACTTAAAGTCTTATGTCCGCAAGATTCAACCATATGCAACTGATCCGAAGCTTTGGATCCATTTCTTCCAAGAAAGACTGGTAGGGACTCAACTCGAGTGGTTCTATCAATTGGAGAGTTCTCGCATCCACACTTGGGAGGATTTAGCTGCTGCTTTCTACAAGCAGTATCAATACAATGATGATCTTGCACCAACTCGTGTGCAATTGCAGAACATGAACATGGGTTCCAACGAGAGCTTCAAAGGATACACCCAAAAGTGGAGTGATCTGGCTGGTAGGGTGCAATCCCCTTTAACTGACAGGGAGCTGATTGACATCTTCATGGGAACTTTGACAGGGCCTTTCTTCAAACACTTGATCATAAGCTTTTCAGCCGGGTTCACCGAGCTAATACTGACCAGCGAAAGGGTCAAAGTGGCATCAAAAGTGGGAAGATTCAAGAAGCTGCACCTTCTGATGCTCAGAAAAATCCCTACAGTGGGAAGAAAGAGTCCAATGTTATGTACAGTCAAAAGAGTCGCCGTGACCAACATGTAGGGGCAGTCCTGATCTCTGGTTCTGCGTCACACCGGCAACAGCAAAGGGGAAATCAACGAAGGCCAGACGAGCCTAAAAGACAGTTTACCAACATCAACATTCCGCTGTCTCAAGCGCTGCAACACTTGTTGAGGATGAATCTGATCGCATTGATAGGACCTCATCCAAACCCCAAAACTTCTTTTCCTAACTATAACCCTAATGCGACATGTGCTTATCATTCTAACAGTCACGGGCATGATACTAACGATTGTTGGGCATTGAAGTATAAGATTCAGAATTTGATTGACGCCAAGGAGATCGAGTTCGACCCTCCAGAGACTCCAAACGTGATCACTACTCCTTTGCCAAAACATTGAGAGCATCTTGTTCATTTTGAATTTTCAATTGTAATTTCTTTTGTTATTCAAACAATTATCTATTAATGTCAAACTCTGTTTCATTAATGCATTGCATATGTTTGTCTTGAATTCATCCTTTCGTTTTAAACTACGCTTTTTATTCTTCTTATTACATTTGACTCTTGCTAAAAGTTACAAGCCTTTAGAGGGAGGATGACGAAAACAATGCCATAATCTCATACAATATGCTTTTAGACAGACCTTGCTAACGATGTACATGCGTTTCTTTCAAATCCTGAACACTGGAGTTATAAGGAAGATAATCCCTAGTCAACCCCTTTTGGCCAAAGAAGTAGAAGTTTTTCTTTTTCACAAAATTAAAACCTTTAAACAAAACCTGGGGCAGGGTAGTCTCTCAGTTAACTCAAACACGCGTTTAGCCGCAAACTCTCATCTCGTAATACAACGAATGACATCAAAAACATTCCTTTGGAGTCAAAAGACGGTGATGGTTCCTTATCACATATGCAGTCACATATCTAAAAAAAAGAAGAGAAAGGCCCACTAAGTCAAAACCTACAAAGGAGACTTAAGAAAACTAGGGCATCCCGCTGACTGTAATCTCAAAACAAGAACAGTCAGGCAAAAATTAGGGATAACAAATCAAAAGAAAGAGGTCACTACAAATCCTCGACAACATGAAAAAAAATGTTACAAAAATGACTGCCTTCCGACAAACTTAACTTGTATGAACCATCACCAAAACTTCATTCCATACTCAATTGGAGTTCAAACGCACAATTAACTGAGCTTAGGATTGAAGAACATCATGAAGAACGGGTGGGTACATATACATTTGAGCCTTTATCCTTTGTTTCTTAAACTGTGAACCAAGCCATGTTACAACCCTTCAAAAGTCCTAATTGAAGCATGGGTTAGTTCAAAAGCATACTGTTACAAAAGGTATCCTGACTCCTGTAAGGCTTTACTCTAAATCCAGAATAGAATTACAAACTTCTTTACCTGCTAAAAATGCATTTTTCAAAACTTCAAGACAAGCATAAACTTTGCATTACTTAAATATCATTGTTTGCATTTGGCTATTTGTTTGACAGCAGTGAAATTCACATAATGAATATCCAGTGAACGAAAGCTCTCTCAGTGAATAAAATCACTTCAAGTAGGATGACACTTCCATTGACAAAACTCCTATCAACAGGGGGACATGACGTGTCACTATCCAGCACACCTGGGGCAGTCCAATTAAGATTCCCAGAAATCTCCCAAGAATTGCAGAGTAACCAGGGGAAAGTCTCCATTCCCCTCACTTGGGGCATTGAACATCAATCTAAGCAAAGAGTTACGTACAGTCAAACATTTCCAAGCAGTGCCACAAACATTAGCTACTAGGGGCAATGCCAAGTCTCCCCAAAGTCCTTCTCATAGGATGATTCCCCAGCCAGATTTTAATCTCTGAAAACCTTTCCCCAGCTGAGACAACGTCAAGAATCCTAGAGGACTTCCCCAACAAAGTCGTCACCTCTCAAGCAGATCGACAACAAGGTTTATTTCCCCAACAAACGGTAGGATTCCCCAACTTGAGTTTGCCTCTCTGACTACTACAAATCAAAGGACCACAACTCCTCTTCCCCAGTAGAATATTCTACAAATCCCCGTCAAGTTACTGTGAAACCTGGACTCAACCGGATATCAGTTCAACTTCGATTCCCCAGTAAGAGCAACGGACAATCAAGACTCCTGAACTCTTTCCCCAAGCAGGAGTAAACATACCCCCCACAGAGTTTTTAATATTTCCCAGCGGAGTTCTTCTCAAACAACAAAACAGGCATCCCCGGTAGAAATATTCTAAGCAAAGCTTGAAGACACACATACTCTTCAACAGCAGTCTAGGATTTAACGACTCCCTGACGTTTGTCAAGGATTTATTTTCCCAGACAAAAATAAATTCTTTACCATTTCACATTTCATACCTCCTATTTACATAGATGATAAGTTCATACAACGCAATCTCATTTATTTTGAGAACATCACGACATCGTGCATTTCATACATCATGACATTGCATACAACTAACGTTTTACCTTTTTCAGGAAAAGGTCAATCAACAGATGGCTACCAGCAGCCTTTTCAAGTTCCAGATTAATACCTGTAACAAGCCAGGAAAACTATCTATGGACGACTTATTTTAGATTAATACCTGAAGCCATACAGGACAACTATCTATTTGACCAGCTCAGGAAACCCTACACATGATCTTTCTTTCCAAGATGCAGTTTTACACGGACTCATCATCAGGAAACCATACACATGTTCCTCTCCTTTCAAGATGAAGTTTTACACGGACTAATTATCAGGCAACCCTACATCGGTTCCTTCTCAATTCCAGATGCAGTTTTACACGGACTCATCATCAGGAAACCCTACACAGGTTCCTCTCCTTCCAAGATGCAGTTTTACATGGACTCATTATCAGGCAACCCTACACCGGTTCCTTCTCAATTCCAGATGCAGTTTTACACGGACTCATTACCAGGAAACCCTACACCGGTTCCTTCTCAATTCTAGATGCATTTTTACACGGACTCATTACCAGGCAACCCTACATCGGTTCCTTCTCAATTCCAGATGTAGTTTTACACGGACTCATTATCAGGCAACCGTACACCGGTTCATTCTCAATTCTAGATGCAGTTTTATGCAGACTCATTATCAGGAAACCCTACACCGGTTCCTTCTCAATTCCAGATGAAATTTTACCCGGACTCATTATCAGGCAACCCTACACAAGTTCCTCCTTTCCAAGATGCAGTTTTACACAGACTCATCATGAAGAAACTCTACACAGGTTCCTTCTCAGGAAATATCAGATGAAGTTTTTACACTGACTCATCATCAAACAACCCAACTTTCCAATACAGTTCAGATACGCTCCTGACGCGGATGCCATCCTAACAATCATTATTTCAACTTACAAATTACAATGCCAACAATCGTTTATGGATGGCATCTTTAATCCCATCTCCAACAACTATCCATTACCTCTCCAAATGGCATATTTAAGCCCATCTCCAACAACTATCCATTACCTCTCCAAATGGTATCTTTAAGCCTATTCCCTCTACCATCACATGACCGAGTGCAAATTTCTAGGCACTCTAGTGTCCAATCATCTTCCACCTTGGAGTCACGAATGACAAAACTCGCCAATGTAACTCTTCAGGTTTAATAAGATTGAACAAGGGAAGTTGTTGTACCCCAAAATGTGCCCTCTCATTTTTCAAGTATTTGCTCACAAGATATTCTAAGACGGCAAGTTTGCAGCACTGATACATCAATTTAGGCTTGAAATTGGCACAAGGGCAAAATGGTCAATTGCATACTAGAAAGTCAAACTTTGACTTTTTGGTCAACATTAGAACCCAAAGAACAAATTTCATCAAGACATTCCAAAATATCAAGCTTGACCATTAAGAAGTCAAGAGAATCAAAAATCCAACTTTGCAAGACTTGGAGATTTTTCTAAGTATTTTCTATACTTGGTTAATTTTATTTGCTTCATGACATTTTACCACAACTCCAAATATTTCAAGATGATGCAAGTAATTCAAGTTATTACAAAGTGACATTTTTCAAAATTACAAATTCTAAAACTATGTCTTGATTAAAACCTTGTCACAATATTTTTGCCTTTGGTATAATATGCACAACACTAAATTTATGACATGCTACAAACTATGCTATCCAAAGTTGAATAAAATGTGATATACCACAACACCCCATACTTCCTTGCAAGAAAGCTTGTACCATGCTACATCCAAAGTATGCATGTTGTCCAATACAGTAAAAAAAACTGCTTTATGCAGTCAGCTCAAGCCTGTACCATGACAGCCCCCAAACTACACCAAAATGGCAAAAGAAAATTGGGTGCAGAAAGTATCAAAGCAGTATGCCAAAACAATTCAAATAACTTAATTGTTTTCCCTCTAAACCACAGTCAATGGGTCTACAAAAGAGGACTGTCTCATAAGACAAAGGGGGTTGGATTTTTAAAAGAGAGAAAAAATAGAGAGTTTTGTTGAGCAGAAAAACAATATTCTGTGCAACCTTGACTCATTTTCAAAAAAAAAAAATTGCTCTTGTTCAAAACAGAAATCCAACCCATTGCTCCACCATACAAACTTTCCTTTAAACCAAACAACTCATCACACACAAAGGTCGTCCAAAACATCACAAAAACAACTCTTGTGTTGCTATTCATCTCCACCTTCAAAACACCAAAAACATTACAGTACAATCCAACTCAGTTCTAGCAGTCCAGAGCAGCTTCCTGAAGACTCACAAGGTTATCAAATCACTTGAAAAAGCATTCAAATCTAAAACAACTAGTGCAGCCCAAAGGTAAGTCTTCTTGACTTGATATCTTGTCATTACATCATTAAAAAAATGTTGTTATGTGAAGGCAAGATGTAGTACTTTATTATCCTGTTGATCTAGTCATCTGAACTTTGTTTAGGCTGATTCAATCATTTTTTGTTCATGTTTATCCATCATATGCCATAAGCTAACCTGTACATTCAGTAAAATAATGTTTAAGGCATGAAAATGAAGCATGTATCGACACATATCCTCATGTGTTGACTCATCCTAGTGAAAATATAGGGTATGAGTCGACACATAACCCCCATGCATCGAGTCATACTGATTTCAGGTTACAAAACAGGAGCAGGGAAAAGCCTATGAGTCGATAAATACGCATTTCGCGTCGATACAAGAAGGTGCATGAGTCGACACATCCCATTATGTATTAACCCATACTGAACTGATTTTGGTTTACAGGGGCAGGAAGAAGCTATGTGTCGATGCATAGCAACATGGGTCGACACATAGCAGTTTAAAATGCAGTTTTCCTTTTATTTTACACCGTTTTTAAAATTGTTTTCATTATCATTCGATATGGTTGTAATATTTCAGTCTCCACTTCATCCCCATTGTAAATTTGTACCCCCATCCCCCTAAAGTGATGTAATAGCTTAGGATTTTATTTTCCGCATTTTTACTTGCTTTACATATATTGCTAGTAAGTAGGATGTATGGCAAGATGAAATCAACAAATAGATGACTTTTAAAAAACAAGACAAAATGCATGCAAAGTAATACACTATTCACACATGCACCCTTAGGGTAATCCCACTTTGTTGCCTTTCGGAAAATAGTCATGTCCCTCGAGCATGGGCGTTTTAGCAAAGACCCTCGATAAAAAGATCGTAGTCACTCGATGACCCTCGATGTTGCCTTCGGTAAACAAACTAGTCCTTAAACGATATTGCTAAAACGTCTCATAAGTTGCCTTCTATGACTATCCAAACGTCCCTACACCCGTCCCTTCACATCCAACGATGGGGCTTCTTACCAAGTCAATGGTAAGATAGAAACATCTAAAGGAGGAGGAAAAGCACATTTATGAACTTTCGAGTAGGTAGATACGTTCTTAGTTACTCGCTTGCTCACAACAAAAACTGTTTTATCCACACTCTCACTTTTAAACTATTTTCGAAACAAACACTTTGTAAGCATTCTTATAGAAACGAGAATCATTACAAAGTTACATTTTCAAAATACTTTCAAAAACACAACTCACAAACACACTTTTGAACTATTTTCGAAACAAACACTTTGTAGGCGTTCTTATAGAAACGAGAACCATTACGAAGTTCCATTTTCAAAATACTTTCAAAAATCACCACCACAAGCAAACATTCAAACAAAAGCAAGTGATCTAGCAAGTAACTAAGAGCCCATGGAAAACCATGGATGAAAAGGGTGATAATACCTTCCCTTTTCATAATCTACCCCCCCGAACCCAAGAAATAATCTCTAAAGGTCTTTCCTGTGATTTTTCACCTTTCCTTTTTAGATAAAAGAAAAGTCGTTGGCGACTCTTGCTAACCGCAACATTTGCAAACACAAACGCAAAACATCGAGTCAGTTCTCCCACCGTATCACACTGGTCCATCCCGAAGTCGTTCCTAGCTCTTGTTTTCTTTTCTTTGGGTGTTTATTTTTATGCTTTCATCTTATTCATTTGTACATGACTCTCTGAGCATATGTTTGCATTGCATTTTATTGCTTTCCATATTGGTTATCCGCTATGCTGGATTATGGTTTTCCATGTTGGATGGGTGTTACTATTGAGGTTAAAGGCCCAGTACCCAGGCTAGAGTGCACTATCTAGGAAACTAGGAATATAGTAGAACATGACGGCTAATGGACAAAGGTCCTACCAGCGCAGTCATGTCGTCTACGCTTAGATAATGTTCAAATGGGGTGTTATCATCATCCACTTCTGTGGCTTGATGATAGTGCTTCCAGACAGACCCGTGATTTTTAGTTACCATTGGCTTACCCTGACCTAGTATTTATCCGTGAGTGGGGGGGATAATCTTCACAGGTGCATATGGTGACTTTGTTCTGATGGTGATCTTGTTCAGTTGGTGACTGTATTCTGCTAGTGACTTGGTTTTCTGTGGTTTATGTTCCAAACTATTGATCTTGATAATCTCGACACATCTAGAAATAATACAATGGATTTCCAATGTTGGAAACCTTGATTCCATGAATTATTGCACCTTGCATCATGTCATATTTATTCTTACAAAATAAATTTAAGAAAATATTTGTCTAAAAAATTAACCTGCATTTGCATTTCATTTCCAGGGTGTTTCAGAGTAGAATTCTATATAAAAAATGGCAAACTACCATGATGTTGTCAAGAGAGATACTAGAGACATATTCGGTTACAAGTTTAGTACTTCCAGTTGGACTTGTTTAAAAGAGTTGGGTAGGGCGGTAGTTTATCCGAATTCACAAGCCTTCAGAAAATAGTACGATGATCTTTTTCCCTTGTTGGATGTTCAGGTGGAGGATAAAGCTCTTCACACTTTGTTACAATTCTATGATCCAGAGCTGTGATGTTTCACATTCCAGGATTATCAACTAGCACCGAATCTTAAGGAGTATTCTTATATTCTAAGGATCAAAGTCACTGATCATATTCCCTTTTCATGTGTTGCAAATGAACACAATTATGATGCCATCACTAAGGCACTTTATTTGAGCCTGAGTAATATGAAAGGAAATTGGAGGAAGAGAGGTACAACTAGTGGTCTCTTTGAGGATTTTCTGATATGCAAAGCTAGAGAAATGTAAACTAAGCGTCAGTGAGTTGAGTTCAACGCTCTTCTAGCTGTTTTGATTTATGGTCTAGTTATTTTTCCTGATGTTGAGAGGTTGGTAGATCTCACAGCTATTTGTGTGTTCATGAATCCGAATCTGGTACCGACTATCCTGGCCAACACTTACTTCACTATCAATTATAGGTATGGTAAGAAATAAGTTATGTGTTATGCGTGCCATTGTTGTACAAATGGTTCATGTATCAGCTTCCGACCAAAGAACCATTCATGGATACTCAGAGCACTCGTGCATGGTCCACGAAGCTCATGTCTCTCACATCTTTTGACATAACTTGGTATTGGCACCGACTTGATAGTATTGCAGTTATTACTGATTGTGGAGGTTTCTCTAATGTCCCTCTCATGGGGGCTGTTATAACCCAAAATTTGCCCTCTCATTTTATAAATATTTCTCATCACAAGACTCTTTGAACTCAAGACCAAGCTAGGGTTTGCTCTGCTCAAGACATCTCCTTGCATTGTTGACCTAAATTAGGGCTTGAGTTTACACAAGGAATTTTGGACTTCTAATGCTCAATATGACCTTCATGCTTCATGTTGGACTTATAAGTTTGCTCATACCAAGTTTCAAGCCTGGAATCAAATTTTTGCCCAGTCAATTGGACAGTTGACCTAAAAATCAGCTGTATTGGGGAAAAAGTCAACTGTGGTCAATTTATAGTCAAACCTCATAAATTTTGATCCATATCAATATTATAGGCTCATATGAACCATTTGATCAAGTTTGGACAACAACTCCTCAAGAAATTTGATCAGATCATCAAAAGGGCAAAATGGTCATTTTTAGGGTTTTGACTGTAGAAGGGGAATTTCAGACTTTTTGACCTAGCCAATGGCAAATTAGGTTCAAGCATGGATTCAAGGACTCAATAGTATCATCTTGATCTATTCACAAGGTTCAAAAGATCTCAATTGCATTGGATTGACATATGAATTTTCCAATCAACTGATCAAAAATCAATTGTACATTGAAAAGTCAAACTTTGAGTTTTTGGTCAAAATCAAGTGCCAAGGGTCATTTTACATCAAGATGTGTTAAAACATGAAACTTGTTCATCAAGAAACCTAATTTTGCAAATTAGGGTTTAAGATTGAAAATTTTCATAACTTAGAATTTTTCTAAGTTATGAAATTTTCTTAATTTTTCCCAACTTTGCCCAACATTTTAACCATGATGCAATTGGATTCAAACAAAACATCAAACATGAAAGTTGTAGTACTCCACAAAATCTACAAATTTTATTCATAAAGTTTTCTAAAAAGAATCTTGGATCTCAAGTTATGAATTTTGGAACAAGGGTCCATGAAACTTTTAACTTAGTGAAATTTTGCCCTGGTTTAGGCAGGATTTTGACTTATCTTCATGGAAAATTTTCACCTAGTTCCACTTGGAATCTCAAAATGCATTTCAAATATGGATTGTAGATAATGTTACAAGCTTTCCAAAATGTCCAAGAACTCTCCAAAATCATTTATGGTTAGGGAGAATCGAATGTTTGAATTTGGCAAAAACTCACTTTTGATCCATGGCATTTTCATGTTGCTACAAATTGCAATTTCCATCCAGCATTGTTTGTACTTGATTACAGGTCCCTAAACCCTTTCATACTCAATAATTAAATGCAAATCCATTGCTTTGAAGCTTTGTTCTGATCATTAGAGGATTACACAAGAGATTAATCCAAAAATAGCAAAAAGGTAACATTGCCATTTTTGTCAAATTTTGCTTTATGTCAAATTGCATCCTTGAGCCTTGAACCAAATCTTGGACAACAAACAATATCCACAAACTTGAGGGGCCAAGATCACAAAGTGTAAGCTGAAAGATAGCCTGTACAGGTCTGTCTTGTACCACTTGATACTTTTGCTTAAAATACAAGAAACTTGCCAAAAAGCCATAACTTGCATATCTGTTATAACCAACTCTTGCAAGCATTGGAGACAAGTTTTGTACATTGCCTTAAGATAGAAACAAGAGCCCTCCATACCTCAAACACTCTTGAACATCAAAACACCAAAAACTTGCAAAACATGGCACTCCCTGCATTTTCACTTCCATCACACAAACCACTCGTGCGTTTTGCCCCAAACATGTTCAAACACATTCCATATAACCTATGCAAGCTATCCCAACCATTGGGCAGTGACTGTAACTCCATTTGCAAGCTTCACCATTTCTGTTTTCAGCTTGTGCAGGTTTAGTTCTACAAGCTTGCTCAAGCAAGTCCAAATCAAACTAGGCATTGAGCAAGGTCAGAGGAAGTTCAGGAAAGCTCCCGAGCACCTCATGTCTCACTGAAAAGCTCCACATTGCCATACACGAGTTCATCTGAAACAGGTATTTGTCAACTTTCTATCTCTCTATTTAGGAATCATTAGGCTTAGGTTTATGAATAAAAAATGTAGTACTCATAGCCTTGAAGCTGTATATATGTTAGATTTCATTTAAGTTAAACGTGTTAAGAGAATTTGATTCATGAACTTCTTGAAAAAGTTAGGTTAGAAATTAGGGCCAGAGAAATTCTCTCTGGTCTTTGAGAGTTAGATTAAGTTCTTTATATGGTTGAAATCATCTTGAAAAATGCTATAACTTTGGTGTTATGAGTTTTTGCATTAGAGCACGTATGTAGGTTTTCCAGATTTTGTACAGGCGCACGTGTTTTGTTTGAAACAAAGGTTGAAGATGAAGTGAAATGGGTTGGGCTGGCTTGTTTCTGTTTTTGGCACCCCCTGCATTGCTAACTGCACCCCTTGGCCCATTTGTTTTATATTTTCATATTATTTTCATTTCTTTTTATTTCTGATTTCATTTTATTTTTTTTCAAATATAAAAAATTACTAAAAATATTTTCCTTAAATTTTCACATTTTTTATTATTTATTTTATTTTATTTTGACACAATATTTAGTTTTTTAGGCTTACTATATTTTATTTTCTCAAATAAAAAACTTGTAAATAATATATAAAAATATTATGTTTTTATTTTTATTTTCATTTTTAGTATTTGTATACCCAAATAATATTTTCTCATATATTATTATTTTCTAAACAAATTGTATATATTTTTATTATTTTTTATTCTTTACTTGTACATAAATAAATAATATAGTTAATAAATATATCTTCTTAAAACCAAATTTAGGGTTTTCTTACCCTTAACAAAAATAACTTTTTTATTTTCTTTTTAATACATTAAATATCATATTTTTATACACATAAAAATAAACAAAAACATTTTTTGCATACTTATAATATTTTGCATATTCATACTTAATTTGTTTATTTAAATATTGTTTATTTATTATTTGATACAAAGGAATTCAATTTGGATGTAATAGTAAATCTTAGGGTTTTACTTTCTTTGCTAATATTCCCCATTCAAAAATGTATCCCCCTCCCCATATCAATGTTGTAATAGCTTAGGTTTATTTTACGCATTTTATGCTTTCAAATATGTCATGTTAGAGATTAGGGTTTGTATGTAAATGTCCAATATCAAACAAATAGCTTGACTAATACAAAGACAAAAAAGCATGTAAATTGACAACACAATGCACACATGCACCCCTAGGGTTTCATCCACTTATTGCCTTTAAAATGGCCATGTTATGCATGTTGAGTATCTTGGAAAAACAAAAACAAAACAAAAGATCATAGTCCCTCGATGACTCTATCTTGGTTGCCTATACAAAAATGATCTAGTCCCTCAAAAATTTGCTAAAGATACTTGGCACAATTGCTATCATGGTCAATACGACGACCCGCGCCTGTCCCGTTTAATATCCAAACACAAGATTGTTTACCAAATGCAATGGTAAAACAACACTATCAAAAGGGTTAAAAATGTGTAGGAAAGACTCTTGAGTAAAATAGGGTAGACAACTCTTAGTTACATGATCAAAACTTGCAAAACATCCTTGCTATTTTCAAACACACCTCACAACACAATTTCAAAACATTTCCCAAAACAAACTTTCAAACATTGAAACATATTTTCAAAAGACAAACACCTTTGTATATAATCAAACAAGAACCATTACAAAGGTTGCCACAACGATGGCCTCTTTTCAAAACATTTTCAAAACCACACACAAAGCACCATTTCAAACAATTGAAAAGCAAAAGCAAGTGATCTAAACAAGTAACTAAGAGCCCATGGAAAACCATGGATGAAAAGGGTGCTTACACCTTCCCTTTTCATAATCTACTCCCCGAACCCAAGAAAACATCTCAAAGGTCTTTCCTGTGCTTTTTGACATTTCCTTTGGATAAAATAAAAAGTCGGTGGCAACTCTTGCTAAATCGAAACATTTGCAAACACAAACGCAAAACCTCAAGTCAGTTCTCCCACCGTATCACAGAACTGGCGACTCTGCTGGGGAATTATCTAAAAGTGGGGTTACCTTAGGGTTTAGATCACCTTTACATGCTTACCTTGTTTGATTTGTATGCTTTACTTTTTTGGTCCTTTGTTTGGGGTTTGTTTTAAATCCTACACCCGGATTTGGGGGAACCTTTTAGGTAAGTAGCAATAAACTGTGAGGGAACTATGCGGGGTATACTGACATGGTTGAAGCAGTAGCTACGTTGATGTGTCACTTTGGTTGGTACCGATAACCCTTGAGTTAAATCAAGGAGAGTACGGGGCCGCCGCGTGGTGTCGTGAAGCATCCACTGACTTTAGAACCGTACTTGACCAACTTGGCCTTTTAGGATGTAGTGAGATGACCGGCTTTGGTGCAGTCCGAAGTTGGTAGATACTCTATACTACACTAATTGAGGGTTGTTTTCTTGGAATATTTCGGTCGCCAGTAAAGTGGCTAAACTGTAACGATGAACACAGAAAATAATCCAGTGATATTGAGCTCCTTAGAACCCGGTTACTATTTATAGGACAGGTTGAGCCAACTAAAATTTAAGAGGGTACTTACCTATGAAACCCCATGCAAGCCTGAAACTAGGATCTTGTGTGATTTGCTTGTACATATACTTGTGCATACATCATGAACATCATAAAGCATCATATGCATCCACTAACCATTTCAAGGGTTTGGATCTTCATCTTTGTTCCTGTTTTGTAGGTCATGGAATCACTTTGCAGGAAAACAATTCAGGTCAACCTTGTGAGAATTCCTCCTCTACTCAAGGAGCTTGTTTCCAAGATTCCAGAGAATTCTCCCTTCAGTGAAAGACATGGTAGACTTCTCAACTTGGTCAACTCCAACATTGAAGAAGACATGGTGAAAGTTCTCTTCCAGTTCTTTGACCCCCTACACCATTGCTTCACATTTCCTGATTATCAACTAGTACCTACTTTGGAGGAATTTTCTCAACTCTTGAGGATTCCTATTCTCCATCAACCACCCTACAACGGTATGGAAAGAGAGCCAAAGCCTGAAGATGTTGCTCAAGCCTTACACTTGACCATCTGATATCAAATGTCATTGGGAAACCAGAAGTAGTGTCAAGGGTTTCTTGGCAAAGTTTCTGTTTGAGAAGGCACAAGAATGATGAAATTCTCTAGATTTGCAAGCTTTTGAGGAGATTGTAGCACTTCTCATCTATGGGTTAGTCTTGTTCCCAAACCCTGATCAGCTTATAGATGTGAATGATGTCAAGATTTTCATATCTCGGAATCATGTGCCTACATTGCTTGGGGACATCCTCCACTCATTTTACACACAAACAATGAGGAAGAGAGGTGTTCTCATGTGATGTACTCCTCTTCTAGCAAGGTGGTTTATTTCTCACCTTCCCCAGTCAGTCTTGAAGAATGAATAAGGCTTGAGGTGGTCACAACGATTGATGACTCTTACACACTCTGATGTTCATTGGTGTTCTCGATCCAGAGAAAATGTTATCATCATTGATTGTTGTGGGGAATTCCCTAATGTCCCACTACTTGGCATCAGGGGGGGCATTACCTACAACCCCTGTTTGGCTCTGAGACAATTTGGGTATGCCCGAAGGGATGACCCTCATGACATGCTAATTCCAGACTTAGTTTTTGACTTCGACAACGACGCTCAAGGACTTCGACAAAGGTTTATCCGAGCCTGGAGGATGCCTAACAAAGTGGACAGTAAGACACTTGGACACAAGAATTCTATCCCCCTTGAGCCTTACCTCAAGTGGGTACGAACCCGCGCACAGAGTCTTATGATGCCTTACCCCTACATTCTCCCTATGATCAAAGAGCCTGTTATGGAAGGAGAGGTTCCATACACCCTCCTACATCCTGACATGCCAACATCATTGGAAGATTTGAAAAAGAGTTGGATACAACTCAAGGAAGAACGAAACACTTTTGAAGCCAGCTTCTATGCCAGTGAGAATAAGGTTTTGAAACTTACTCGTCGACTCCATGAAGAGCAGACTCTCAACACCTACATCACACCCAAGAGGATGCGCAACGTCTTTTTACATTAGAATTTTGTAATATTTTACCCATGGGACATTTATGTACTAACAAATTTCTTATTATTAATATGACGTGTGTTATTTTTGTTTGCAACAACTTTGAATTTCTGAATCCTTGAATGCATTACATGAATACATATCATTCATCATATGCATAAACAGGTCTTCACACCAGGTTTCCTTATCTTTCTGTTGTTTATTTCAGCAAGATGGATATAGAGCAGACAGTCAAAGATCTGCAAGCTTAGAATTCACAATTCCAACAACTCCTCATGACCTTGGCAAAGGGTCAAGAGGACCTTAAAGCACTGTTAGAGATGGAAAAGGAAAAAGAGAAAAAGAAAAGAGTCGGTGTGGCTACTCTGGGTAGAAGATTTGAGAACCAAGCCAGAAGGGTCCTGGATTTCCCCTCAACATTTGATGAAGGGGTAGCTAAAGGAAAGGGAGTTGTAGTACCATCTGAGTCTGAGGCTGAAGAAGAAGAAGAAGAAGAGGATGAAGATTATTCTGAGCAGCAGTACCCTCCCGTAGACGACAAGTATAAGAATCTGGAGGAACGTCTGGTAGGCATGGAGGTACAAAGAGTGCCTGGGTTGGACTTCGAAGAGATAGGGTTGGTTACTGGGATTGTGATTCCCCCTAAACTCAAGGTGCCTACATTTGCTAAATACGATGGTTTGTCTTGTCCGAAGATGCACCTACGGTTTTACGTCAGAAAGATCCAACCTCATTCTTCTGATAAGGATCTATGGGTCCACTTTTTTCAAGATAGTCTTTCGGGTACATAATTGGACTGGTTCTACGAGCTTGAGAGGGCTGACGTACATAATTGGGAGGACCTGGCTGCTGCCTTCTACATACAATATCAATATAATGCGGATTTAGCGCCTACTCGTACTCAACTACAGAGTATGGGTATGGTCTCTAATGAAGGCTTTAAAGATTATGCCCAGAAGTGGATGGACTTAGCTGGAAGGGTGCAGCCACCATTGTCTGAAAGAGAGCTGGTTGATATGTTTTTGGGGACGCTGTCTGGTCCATTCTTTAATCACCTGATAGGGAAGCTGGCATCCAGAGCGGTAAAATTCAAAAATATGCGTCTGCTTCTGCTTCCGTCAAAAAATCTTTTCCAGCCAAGAAAGAGGTGTCAGCTGTTTACTCTCAAAAATTTCAAGGAAGAGTAGAGCGCCGGCCAACGGTGTGGGTTGTAATGATCCAAAAGACTGCAGCTGATCAGCCTAGAAACGATCAACCTCGAACCAACCAACAAAGAGGGGGAAGGCCTTCTAGGCAATTCACCAAAATAAACATGACGCCTGCCCAGGTTCTCTCCCATCTCTTGAAGCTAAACCTTATAACCTTGAGAGATCCGCCACAAAATTTGAATACAACTTCTCCTTTTTACCATGCCAATGCTAAATGTGCTTATCGTTCCGACGACATAGGGACGGACACCAAAAACTGTTGGGCTCTCAAAAACAAGATCCAGGATTTAATAGATGCTAAGGATGTAGAATTCGACGCGCCCGAAAAGCCGAACGTGATTTCTGCCCCAATGCTAAAGCATGGTCACAATACCCATGCTATCGAAGAGGATCAGTATGTTGCTGCTGTTGATGACTTAATGACCCCCTTTACCAATAATCAAGATGAATCTGTTGAAAGTTGGGATCTTCCTAGGCTGTGAAAAAGATTGTTGCCATTGTTCGTCCCTACAATCCGACTGTCCGTTATTGAAGTTAGGCGTCCAACGCCTAATGGATAATCAAGACATCCTCTTTGAGAAAACTCCTGTTACTCCAATCAACAATGTTGCTATAATTACAATTTCCGAAAATCTTTCCAAGGTCTCCAAAAGTCCTGTTAAGATTACACCCGATCCAAAGATTGTACCGCTGAAGATTACTATACCGGGGCCTATCCCATACAAGTCCAATAAGACAATACCGTGGAATTATGGAGGAGAGATCTTCTACCACGGTGTTAAGAAGATTGAATCAGTGGAAGAGAATTCCAATGAAGAAACTCCTGACATATGAAATATTGTAGGGATAAGTAAGATCACTCGTAGCGTAAGAATCTTCTCTCCGGAGATTGCTCCTCCAAGGGAAATCTTCGGACCCTCAAGTGCTCCTGTGCCAGTCAAGATATCTGTGTGAAGTCCTGTGATTGAAGAAATTGTTACTCCAGAAGTTGTACCCTCTGCTGTTGCTGCTGATAAAGGTAAGGGGATCCAAGAAGCGCCCGTCAGGACGAGGGCTCAGCCTTTGGTCATCCCCGAGACCACCCAAAAGGAAATGGAGGAAATTTTAAAAATAATTAAGAAATGTGAATATGATGTCGTAGAACAACTGGGGAAAAACCTTTCAAAAATCTCCATGCTGGCCCTATTACTCTGTTCCGAGGCTCATGCCAAAGCCTTAATCAAATTCCTGAAGATGGCGCACGTGCCTCAAGAAACCTCCACGGACCAGTTCCAGGAGTGTGTAGCCAGCCTAACCGCCGACAATGGTCTTGGTTTCTCTGATGTCGATCTAACATCTAAGGGAAGAAAGCATAATGATGCGCTGCATGTCTCGGTAGAATGTAGAGGGACCACACTTGCTCACGTTCTGGTTGACACCGGGTCGTCTTTAAATGTCCTGCCAAAGAAAGCATTGGATAGATTGGACTATGAAGGTTTGACCTTAAAGCCCAGCAATATCATTATTATAGCCTTCGACGGTTCTAAGAGGATTGTCCAAGGAGAGGTGGACATCCCGATTAAGGTGGGAACATAAATTTTCAACTCTACATTTTATGTGATGGACATCCGTCCTTCATATTCTTGTTTGTTAGGAAGACCATGGATCCACAACGCTGGGGCAGTCACTTCTTCTCTACACCAAATGCTCAAATACCCAGTCCAGGGGAAAATCATAACGGTTCATGGTGAGAAGGAGTATATGATAAGCCACCTTAACTATTTCCGCTATGTGGAGTTAGATGGTGAATTCATAGAAACCCCTTTCCAACACTTTGAAGAGGTTTCTCCTGAAGTTGCGGCAGCTAAGACAATGACTTATGTACCCATCATTACCAAGCCTGTGTCCCAAATGTCATCCCTTAAAGATGCGAAGGTTGTGATCGAGGAAGGAGGAAGTACAGTATGGGGTCAGCTACCAGTTTTTCCTTTCAAGGCAAATAAGTTCGGTTTGGGTTTCACTATTGCTAGTCAGAAGGCTGTGCGCCTCTCCCGGGCTGGAGGGCCACCATTAAAGATCACTCATCATGGACTTCATGCTTTGGAAGATGTTGAAGATGAGAGCAATTTTGAAGATTGGATTTTCCCGACTATTGAAGGAGGACTAAACAATTGGGAGGCAAAAGACTTCGTTCCCGTTACTTTCATAAATCAGTAATTTATCTTTCGAACATTTATGTTGGTCTATAATAATTATTAAACAATTCGTACACTCTTTTTTCCTTGTGCCTTACCCGGGGCATATAGGTCCATTTGTAAGGGTTTTGATTCTTCATTTTCATATGCCATTTTTAATGAATCATGGACGTTTTCATATATAAACTTTTGTGTTTATTTTCTTTCTTTTTACATTTTATTTTGTTTAAAGGTGGCTATCCCTTACACACACCCACACTCACAAAATGTAGGTACCCATCCACTCCGGATTCCATGGGTAACAATTCTGCTATGGCCTTTAGTGACATTGAAGATCTGGTCAATCATGCCGAATACGAAGGTGATGAAGACTGTGAGGTACCTGGAGAGTCGGATAGACTTCTACAACAGGAAGAAAGGGCTATTCTGCCCCATGAAGAGTTGTTAGAGACTATCAACTTGGGTACTGCCAAAGACAGAAAAGAGGTTAGAGTGGGTGCCAACCTAAAGCCAAATATCAAAGAGCGCTTAGTTCAGCTGTTGAATGAATATGTTGAGGTCTTTGCCTGGTCCTATGAAGACATGCCAGGACTCAATACGAATATTGTGGTTCACTGTCTCCCTACAAGAGAAGACTGTCCACCAATTAAACAGAAAGTCTGCCGAATGAGGCCCGATATGTCTGAAAAGATCAAAGCCGAAGTAATGAAGCAGTTCAATGCCGGGTTTCTTGCTGTTACTTCCTATCCACAATGGGTTGCTAACATTGTTCCCGTGCCTAAGAAGGACGCCAAAGTGAGAATGTGCGTGGATTACATAGACTTAAACAGGGCTAGCCCTAAAGATGACTTTCCACTACTGCACATTGACATCTTGGTTGACAATACAGCTCAGCATAAGGTATTCTCTTTCATGGATGGATTTTCAGGGTATAACCAGATCAAAATGGCCCCCGAAGACATGGAGACGACTACTTTTGTTACGCAGTGGGGTACCTTCTACTATAAAGTGATGCCATTCGGACTGAAGAATGCCGGGGCGACCTATCAGCGAGCCATGGTAGCTTTGTTTCATGACATGATACATCATGAGATTGAAGTCTACGTAGAAGACATGATAGCCCGTTCACAAACAGAAGAAGAACACCTCGACCATCTGCAAAAGCTGTTTGTCAGGTTGAAGGAGTATAAGCTAAGACTGAACCCTAGCAAGTGCACTTTCGGAGTCAGGTCCGGTAAAATCTTGGGGTTCATCGTCAGCAACAAAGGCATCGAGGTTGATCCTGCCAAAGTCAAAGCCATACAAGAAATTCATGCCCCTCGCAATGAAAAGGAGGTTAGAGGTTTCTTAGGACGCCTAAACTACATTGCAAGGTTCATTTCTCACCTAACATCTACCTGTGAACCAATTTTCAAGCTATTGAAGAAAGATCAGGTGGTTGAATGGAATGATGACTGTCAAGTTGCTTTCGATAAAATCAAGGAGTATTTGCTAGAACCTCCTATCTTGATGCCACCCATCGAAGGAAGGCCGCTAATCATGTATCTGACTGTTTTGGATAACTCAATGGGGTGCGTACTGGGCCAACATGACGAGTCTGGTTGAAAAGAGCATGCCGTTTATTACCTTAGCAAAAAGTTTACCGACTGTGAGACTCGCTACTCACTGCTCGAGAAAACTTGTTGCGCTTTGGTATGGGCTGCTCGCCAGCTAAGGCAGTATATGTTGACACATACCACTCTGTTAATTTCTAAAATGGATCCAATTAAGTACATCTTCGAAAAGCTTGCTTTATCTGGAAGAATCGCTAGATGGAAAATGATCCTGACTGAGTATGATATCCAGTATGCAACCGAAAAGGCTATAAAGGGGAGTGTACTAGCTGACCATCTAGCTCATCAAGCTATCGAAGATTACCAATCCATGAAGTTCAACTTCCCCGACGAAGACATTATGAGATTGGATAACATTGAAGGTAACAGACCGTATGACGGACCTGAAAAAGGATCCCGATGGACTCTGTACTTTGATGGTGATTCAAATGCACTTGGCAACGGTATCGGTGTTGTACTTATCTCTCCAGAAGGTTGCCTTACACCTTTCACCGCTAGACTCTACTTCAGCTGCACCAATAACATGGTCGAGTATGAAGCTTGCATCTTTGGTCTCAAGGCTGCTATTGACTTGGGAATCAAATCTTTGGTTGTGTTTAAGGACTCAACTTTGGTTATCAGTCAAATCAAAGGAGAGTGGGACACTAAGCATCCTAATCTCATCCCATACAAAGAACATGTCCTGACATTGTTACCTCATTTCGAGCAGATTATCTTCAAGCACTTCCCGCGAGAAGAAAATCAGCTAGCGGATGCTCTAGCCACAATGTCTTCCATGTTTAAACTTAACTAGGATAATAAGGCTCCCAAAATCACCATCAAGCGAATGGACGAACCTGCACATTGTCACGAGATTAATACCGAAGAAGCAGTGGACCAACCCTGGTTTCATGAAATCAAAAGGTATCTCAAGACTCGAGAATACCCTGAAGGAGCTTCGGTCAATGATAAAAAGTTCTTGAGGAGATTTTCTTCCAAGTACTTCCTGAGCAATGGTATCCTATACAAGCGCAATCATGATTACGTCCTGCTTCGTTGTGTGGACAAGGTTGAAGCTGAGCAGATCACGACTGAACTGCATAATGGTACATTTGGCACCCACTTAAGCGGACATATGATGGCTAAGTAGATTCTAAGGGAAGGCTACTATTGGTCTACCATGGAAGCTGACTGTCATCAATATTCCCGTACTTGTCACAAATGCCAAATCTATGCTGACAAGGTACACATTCCTCCAGTTCCTCTCAATGTCCTAATCGCTCCTTCGTCATTCGCAATGTAGGGAATCGACATGATTAGAGAGATCAAGCCTACAACATCCAATGGACACCGCTTCATCCTGGTGGCCATTGATTACTTTACCAAGTGGGTCGAAGCATCCTCCTTCCCCTCTGTTACAAAGAATGTGGTTGCCCGCTTCATCAAGAAGAACCTCATATGCCGGTATGGTATCCCCGACCGTATCATCACGGACAACGGTACAAACCTGAACAACACTATGATCACCGCTCTGTGCGAGCATTTCAAGATTCAACATCACAATTCATCTCCCTACCGACCAAAGATGAACGGTGCTGTCGAAGCTGCGAACAAAAATATCAAGAAGATCATTCAAAAGATGACAGTCACCTACAAGGATTGGCATGAGATGTTACCGTTTTCTCTGCACGGATACCGTACCACGGCGCAAACATCAACTGGGGCAATCCCCTTTTCTTTGGTATATGGCATGGAAGTTGTTTTACCTATGGAGGTTCAGATTCCTTCCTTGAGAATTATGAAGGATGCCGGTTTAAGTGAAGACGATTGGATTCAAACCCGACTTGATCAACTTAACTTGATTGACGAGAAGCGACTCACTGCTGTTTGTCATGGTCAGATGTATCAAAACTGGATGATCAAGGCTTTCAACAAGAAAGTCAGATGTCAGGTGTATCAAGTCGGAGATCTTGTAATCAAGCGGATCATCTTTCCGCAAAGTGATCCCAGGGGCAAGTGGACTCCTACCTATGAAGGACCATTTGTGATCAAAACATCTTTTCTGGTGGGGCTATGATTCTAACCACCATGGACGGCGACGATCTGCCGCACCCTGTGAACGCAGACATAGTCAAAAGATACTACGCATAAACGACCCGACAAGTTGAAAACCCGAGAGGGAGACTTGGGAAAAAATGGGCATCCCGGTGAATCGAAAACCCGAAAGGGCGGTTCAGGAAAAAATTAGGTATAAACAAAAAATCTGTACACCCGGCAAGTTGAAAACCCGAAAGGGCGACTTGGGCAAAAAAGGGTTTCCCGGTGGATCGAAAAACCGAAAGGGCGGTCCAGGCAAAAGTTAGGGAATTAAAGCGTATGACTAGGTCTCTTCGGATCACTTTAAGGACAATCTCTTCACGGACGAACTCCAAGCTTCTGATCAATCCAATCATCTGCGGACGAAGCAACGAATGGACAAGATGCTCAGAGTTATGAAGGATATAGCAAAATGGGAACCCCATGGAATTGTTACACATAGCCATCTTTCTTTGTATAAATTTTTCTTAATTTTATGACAACATTCTCTTGCTAGGATGTCTGTCTCCTTTGTACAAAATACTTACACAAAGTTAATACAAAGATACTTCAAAGTGCAGAAAATTGTTTGCCTTTTCTTTCTTTTTTACTTGTGTTTTATTTGAAAATGTCCAATGATTTATTAAATGAGCATATGAATTTGAATATAATCACTGCTTACAAATAAAACGAAATGAGAAAGAATAATTACTGATAGGATGAAAGTATAGAAAAATGTCTTTAGGCTATTCCAGGAGAAATCCCCTGCAATACATCATCCAGATCCTCGGCGGAACTAAAGCCTTGAAATGCATATCCCCAGCGGAGTTAAGTTTCAAAAATCCCCACCAGAGTTGAGTTTTCAAATTCCCAATCCCTAGTGGAGTAAAACTTTGAACTACAAACCCTCAGTGAAGATGAAACTTTCTTCCCCACACGAAGTCAAACCCTCGACCTTTGAACATCATTGGAAACCATCCAGTTTCCTCCATTGTCCCCGGAGTGTAGCTTTAAAACCAGATAATTCCCCAGAGAGTTATTCTTCCTCAGTGGAATCAAATTTCCATACGTGATCAAATCAGCAAGTCATTAAGACCCCTAGCAAAGAGGAAACTTTGAGCTACCAATCCCCAGCGGAAACCATTCAGTTTTCCCCTGACACCCCAACAGAACAGAGATTCTCATTCTTAAAGTCCCCAGTAGATTGGCATACAACCCAAACTCCTGATCTCCCTAGCAGTATAGCTTCTCCCCACAGAGGTTGTCAAATATCTCGAATCTCCAGCAGTGGTCAAGGATTTATTTTCCCCGACAGCAGTCAAAGATTTTATTATCTCCAGCTATCCAGGATTTATTTTCCTCAGCAAAACAGCTAATCAGCTTACATGCGCATACATTACATTCATAAATCATGAGCATTGATAAAACAAATTTTATTGCATCATACATTTCATGCAACATAACTTTGTGTTTCAGCTAACATTATACCCTTTTCAAGAAGAAATTAATAGCTACCTAAAACAGATATTCAAAGCTCAGAAAACGGCTTAGAAATGCTCCATACACGGATGCTTTCCTATTTGTTTATCCAAATCAAGGGGCAGATTCCTGTTCCAGCTATGAAGCCTGGATTCGACCAGATAATACCTTGATTATACTGAAACCCGGAGATCGACTGGAAAATAGTTGAATCCCCTACAAATTCTTCTGAAGACTGGACGTTGACAAGATAGGAAGTAAAGTATTGTGAAGCCTGGACGTTGACCAAATAGTAATGCAAGACTGTGAAGCCTGGACGTTGACCAGATAACGGTATGGTATACTGTGAAACTTGGAAGTTGACCAAATAACAGTTTACTCGGCCAATTACTTTGAAGCCCGGACTAAACCGATATTAGTAGGCCCCAAAATCAAAAGGGAAACCCGGATGTTGACTGGATAACCATTTGATATTCTTCTGAAACCTGGACGTTGACCAGATAGGAAGTAAAGTATTATGATGCCTGGACGTTGACCAGATAGCAATACAAGACTGTGAAATATGGATGTTGACCAGATAACAATAAGGTATACTGTGAAGCTTGGACATTGACCAAATAACAGTTTACTCGGCCAATTACTTTGAAGCTCGGGTTCAACCGGATATTAGTAGGCCCCAGAATCAAAAGGAAAACCGGAGGCGACCGAATGACCATTTTATTTCCTTCTGAAGACTGGACATTGACCAGATAAGAAGTAAAGTATCGTGAAGCCTAGACGTTGACCAGATAGCATTACAAGACTATGAAGACTGGATGTTGACCAGATAGCAGTTCAATGTCACCTCTTCAACCAAGAGATGACTCCCCAGTAGAATAACATACGACAAAAGTTCTATTTCTACCACGACAGAGACCAGCATTCCCCGGCGTAGTCCTCCTCAACAACAAGTATACGGGCTCTCGCAAAGGAACCTCTTACGCGATCAATTTTCTTAGATGGCTTCTTTAAGCCCATCTCCGACAAGATTTTTTCACGTCTTCCAAATGGCATCTTTAAGGCCATTCCCTCAACCATACGCTGACGAGCGCAAATTTACGGGCACTTTAGTGTCCAATCCTCTTTTACCTTCGAGTCACGAAAGGCAAACTCGCCAATCTAACTCTTCAGGTTCAAGAAGATTGAACAGGGGTAGCTGTTATACCCCAAAATTTGCCCTCTCATTTTATAAATATTTCTCATCACAATACTCTTTGAACTCAAGACCAAGCTAGGGTTTGCTCTGCTCAAGACATCTCCTTGCATTGTTGACCTAAATTAGGGCTTGAGTTTACACAAGGAATTTTGGACTTCTAATGCTCAATATGACCTTCATGCTTCATGTTGTACTAATAAGTTTTCTCATACCAAGTTTCAAGCCTGGAATCAAATTTTTGCCCAGTCAATTGGATAGTTGACCTAAAAATCAACTATATTGGGGAAAAAGTCAATTGTGGTCAATTTACAGTCAAACCTCATAAATTTTGATCCACGTCAATATTATAGGCTCATATGAACCATTTGATCATGCTTGGACCACAACTCCTCAAGAAATTTGATCAGATCATCAAAAGGGCAAAATGGTCATTTTTAGTGTTTTGACTACAGAAGGGCAATTTCTGAATTTTTGACCTAGCCAATGACAAATTAGGTTCAAGCATGGATTCAAGGAATCAATGTCATCATCTTGACCTATTCACAAGGTTCAAAAGATCTCAATTGCATTGGATTGACAGATGAATTTTCCAGTCAACTGATCAAAAATCAATTGTACACTGAAAAGTTAAACTTTGACTTTTTGGTCAAAATCAAGTTCCAAGGGTCATTTTTAATCAAGATGTGTCAAAACATGAAACTTCTTCATCAAGAAACCTAATTTTGCAAATTAGGGTTTAAGATTGAAAATTTTCATAATTTAGAATTTTTCTAAGTTATAAAATTTTCTTAATTTTTCCCAACTTTGCCCAACATTTTCACCATGATGCAATTGGATTCAAACAAAACTCCCAACATGAAAGTTGTAGTCCTCCACAAAATCTACAACTTTGATTCACAAATTTTTCTCAAAAGAAGCTTGGATATCAAGTTATGATTTTTGGAACAAGGGTCCATGAAACTTTTAACTTGGTGAAATTTTGCCCTAGTTTAGGCAGGATTTTGACCTATCTTCATGGCAATTTTTCACCTAGTTCCACTTGGAATATCAAAATTCATTTCAAATTGGATTGTAGAGCATGTTACAAGATTTCTAAAATGTCCAAGAACTCTCCAAAATCATTTATGGTTATGGAGAATCGAAGGTTTGAATTTCACAAAAACTCACTTTTGATCCATGGCATTTTCATGTTGCTACAAATTGTAATTTCCATCCAGCATTATTTGTACTTGATTACAGGTCCCTAAACCCTTTCATAATCAATAATTAAATGCAAATCCATTGGTTTGAAGATTTGTTCTGATCATTAAAGGATTACACAAGAGATTAATCCAAAAATAGCAAAAAGGCAACATTGCCATTTTTGTCAAATTTCGCTTTATGTCAAATTGAATCCTTGAGCCTTGAACCAAATCTTGGACAGCAAACAATATCCATAAACTTGAGGGGCCAAGATAAAAAAGTGTAAGCTGAAAGATAGCCTGTACAGGCTTGTCTTGTACCACTTGATACTTTTGCTTAAAATACAAGAAACTTGCCAAAGAGCCATAACTTGCATATCTGTTATAACCAACTCTTGTAAGCATTGGAGACAAGTTTTGTACATTTCCTTGAGCCAGAAACACGATCCCTCCATCCCTCAAACACTCTTGAACATTAAAACACCAAAAACTTGCAAAACAGGGCACTCCCGGCAGTTTCACTTCCATCACACAAACCACTCGTGCGTTTTTCCCTAAACCTGTTCAAACACATTCCGTATAACCTATCCAAGCTATCCCAACCATTGGACAGTGACTGTAACTCCATTTGCAAGCTTCACCATTTCTGTTTTCAGCTTGTGGAGGTTGAGTTCTACAAGCTTGCTCAAGCAAGTCCAAAGCAAACTAGGCATTGGGGAAGGTCAGAGGAAGTTCAGGAAAGCTCCCAAGCACCTCAGGTCTCACTGAAAAGCTCCACATTTCCATACACGAGTTCATCTGAAACAGGTATTTGTCAACTTTCTATCTCTCTATTTAGGAATCATTAGGCTTAGGTTTGTGAATAAAAAATGTAGTACTCATAGCCCTGAAGCTGTATATATGCTTAGATTTCATTTAAGTTAAACGTGTTAAGAGAATTTGATTCATGAACTTCCTGAAAAAGTTAAGTTAGAAATTAGGGCCAGAGAAATTCTCTCTGGTCTTTGAGAGTTAGATTAAGTTCTTTATATGGTTGAAATCGTCTTGAAAAATCCTATAACTTTGGTGTTATGAGTTTTTGCATTCGAGCACATACGCAGGTTTTCCAGATTTTGTACAGGCGCGCGTGTTTTGTTTGAAACAAAGGTTGAAGATGAAGTGAAATGGGTTGGGCTGGCTTGTTTCTGTTTTTGGCACCCCCTGCATTGCTGACTGTACCCCCTGGCCCATTTGTTTTATATTTTCATATTATTTTCATTTCTTTTTATTTCTGATTTCATTTTATTTTTTTTCAAATATAAAAAATTACTAAAAATATTTTCCTTAAATTTTCACATTTTTTATTATTTATTTTATTTTATTTTGACACAATATTTAGTTTTTTAGGCTTACTATATTTTATTTTCTCAAATAAAAAACTTGTAATTAATATATAAAAATATTATGTTTTTATTTTTATTTTCATTTTTAGTATTTGTATACCCAAATAATATTTTCTCATATATTATTATTTTCTAAACAAATTGTATATATTTTATTTTTTTATATTATTTACTTGTACATAAATAAATAATATAGTTAATAAATATATCTTCTTAAAACCAAATTTAGGGTTTTTTTACCCTTAACAAAAATAACTTTTTTATTTTCTTTTTAATACATTAAATATCATATTTTTATACACATAAAAATAAACAAAAACATTTTTTGCATACTTATAATATTTTGCATATTCATACTTAATTTATTTATTTAAATATTATTTATTTATTATTTGATACAAAGGAATTCGATTTGGATGTAATAGTAAATCTTAGGGTTTTACTTTCTTGCAAATATTCCCCATTCAAAAATGTATCCCCCTCCCCATATCAATGTTGTAATAACTTAGGTTTATTTTACGCATTTTATGCTTTCAAATATGCCATGTTAGAGATTAGGGTTTGTATGCAAATGTCCAAAATCAAAACAAATAGCTTGACTAATACAAAGACAAAAAAGCATGTAAATTGACAACACAATGCACACATGCACCCCTAGGGTTTCATCTATTTGTTGCCTTTAAAATGACCATGTTATACATGTTGAGTATCTTGGCAAAACAAAAACAAAACAAAAGATCATAGTCCCTCGATGACGCTATCTTAGTTGCCTATACAAAAATGATCTAGTCCCTCAAATATTTGCTAAAGATACTTGGAACAATTGCTATCATGGTCAATACGATGACCCGCGCCTGTCCCGTTTAATATCCAAACACAAGCTTGTTTACCAAATGCAATGGTAAAACAACACTGTCAAAAGGGTTAAAAATGTGTAGGAAAGACTCTTGAGTAAAATAGGGTAGACAACTCTTAGTTACTTGATCAAAACTTGCAAAACATCCTTGCTATTTTGAAACACACCTCACAACACAATTTCAAAACATTTCCCAAAACAAACTTTTAAACATTGAAACATCTTTTCAAAAGACAAACACCTTTGTATATATTCAAACAAGAATCATTACAAAGGTTGCCACAACGATGACCTCTTTTCAAAACATTTTCAAAACCACGCACAAAGCACCATTTCAAACAATTGAAAAGCAAAAGCAAGTGATCTAAACAAGTAACTAAGAGCCCATGGAAAACCATGGATGAAAAGGGTGCTTACACCTTCCCTTTTCATAATCTACTCCCCGAACCCGAGAAAACATCTCAAAGGTCTTTCGTGTGCTTTTTGACCTTTCCTTTGGATAAAATAAAAAGTCGGTGGCGACTCTTACTAAACCGAAACATTTGCAAACACAAACGCAAAATCTCAAGTCAGTTCTCCCACTGTATCACAGGGACATATGGAGTAATTAACTATAACCCAGTTCTTGCCCTACGCCAGCTAGGGTATGCTATGCGGAGTCCTCCTAAAAGCAGCAACATCAGTGAATCAATATGTTGCAAGAAAGGGGAAGATCCTGAGATACTAAAGAGGGTAGTAATCGCTTGGACCAAAATATTTAGAAAAGGTAAAGATTTCTTCAGGAAAAGAGAGATGACAACCTATGGACCTTATGTTGAGTGGGTTAAAGATAAGGCGAGAACACTTCGGTTACCATTTGCAAAGGAAGATCCCTTGTACCTACAACCTGACAAGTTGCAACATGATATTCCTAAAGAATACTTCTACCAAGTGCAGAGGGAGAATCAACATCTTCGCATCGACTTGGGAGCCAAAGAGATGGAGTTTTATTTTCTAAGGGAGGATAAGAAAGATTTAGCACGTAAACTCAAAGAATCTGAGAAAGCTGGCACTTCTAAGAGATCTAGAGGTGAAGACAATTCTATTTCTTTTGAAGACCACAAAAGACTTGTTTCCACTATTGAAAGAAGTACAAGCAGAGTTGCCGATATGGCGACCTACTTCGGGCGTCCAAGGCTGAAGAAGAAAATCATTTTGAAGCCAAAATCAAATATTTAGAGAAGCAGGTCTGAGACAAAGATGCTCAGCTCAAAGCAGAAGTCGACTAGAGATTTGCAGCAGAGGCCCATCTCAAAGGGCGTGGTACTAAGTTGTCACAAGCATTCGAAGAAATCTCCAGGCTCAAGGGCCAAATGCGAATATGATGTTTCCAAATTATGAAGAATTTGATGTTTGTTTGTTGTTTTATTTTGATGTAAAAGACCACCACCAGGATTGTTGGTCGTGGTTTTATTTTCATTTGTCGCATTTTTACTGATCATTTCATATAAACTCAGTTGGCTTGAGATTTTATAAATGAAAGCAATCGTTGTTGTTTTGTGCCCTTTCATTTATTTTTGTCAATTTCTTATCATATTGTTTAATATTTTCGGTATATGAAAAAATTCGTGGGGCACCCTGGAAATGATGAAACATTTCATGCATGATCATTCATTCAAGCATATCATATCATGACAGGTGGTTCCTGAAGATTTTCTTATCTTCTATCTATGTTTTCTTTTTAGAAATTGATACAACAAACTTGCAATGTTATAATATTCGGAGGACTTCCAAAAAGAAAATGGAACAAATTCAGGAAGATTTTGTTGCTATGGGTGTCAAGATGGACACTCGTGTGAACCAGCTGATGGAGATTATTCAGAACATGGCCCATCAATAGAAAGAGATGAGAGCCTTGATTACGAGGACTACTGAGACTGCAAATAATGGGAATGAGAATTTGATTATCAATCCTCAAGGTTTTTTTGTTAACAACCCAGCCGATAATCCAGGTAGGCAGAATGTGAATAGTGCTCAGAATCTGAATGGAAACCAAGTTGCTCAGAACTCCAATGGTGGTCAGAATGTGAATGGAAATCCACGAGGTGATCAGAATGTGAATATGAATACAAATGTTGGTCTGAGTCTTCAGAATGGTCAAGCTATGAATCTTGGTAATCTTGCTGGTAATCAAGGCATGCTTGTGGTTCAAGTTGTGGGAAATAACCTTCCTCTACCTACTCCTACTCGACAACATAATGAGCAAATGTTTGTTCAACCAAGGGTTGTGTATATTCCTACTCATCAACTTGAAGAGGGTAATTACGATGACTGGATGTCTCATGTTAATGAGACAACCAAAGCTGACAAAAAGTTATGTAAGCTTGAGGAGAAGATGCAGGCATTCGAGAATCAGGGTGATATAGGCCTTAACATGTTCGATCTGGGTTTGGTCCCGAGAGTGAAGATTCCTCTAAAATTCAAAGTGCCATACTTGGTCAAATACAAGGGCACCTCTTGTCCTAAGACGCATGTCAAGTCCTACTACAAGAGGATGTCCGTGTATTTTGATGATGAAAAGCTTCTTATGAACTCTTTCCAAGACAGTTTAGCTGGAGGACCACTTGAGTGGTATACGCAATTAGATGGTACTCGTATCCATACATGGAGAGAGTTAGCTGAAGCTTTCGTCCAAAACTACCAATATAATACTGATTTGGCACCCACGAGGACTCAACTACAAAATTTATCTCTAAAATAAAATGAATCCTTTAAAGAGTAAGCTCAGAGGTGGTGTGAGATGGATTCTAGGGTTCAACCCCCTATGATGGAGCACAAAATGGTGGATATGTTAAATGTAACTTTATAGGGGCAACATTATAAGTCTTAAGTTACTATTACAACCATATTGAAATGTATAAGAATGTACAAGAAGATGTGAAATGAACTTGTTTTGTTTTAAGAAAATATTTTTGATCTTTTGTTTTTAAGAAACAAAATAAAGCATGAAAGAAATGTTTTTTGTGTTTGTTGATTAATGGAATAGAAAGTGATAACAAAAATAGTGAGAAAAAGGAAAAAATAGAATCAACGTATTGCTGACTAAAGGAGGTCAGAAGTTCTGACTCTGGCGTATTGCAAAACAGAAATCCTGTTAGTGAAAAAATAAGTAAAGTCAGAAGTTCTGAGTCCACTGGGAACACATTAGTTTTCAGAAGTTCTGATACCACCAACAACAAATTAGATTTCAGAAGTTCTGATACCACTGGCAAAACTTGGTCTCTCTCTCCATGTTAGTCAGAACATCTGCAACTTGGTCATTTTTCCATAAAATAGAAGATATGCATAGGACAGTTATGGAAAATGTCATAGTGTTTCAGAAATAAGAAATATCAGAACTATAAATCAGAGGCAAGTATGAATTTGCTAATCCTAATTCTGAGTTCTAATTTCTTCAAGAAGTTCTGAACTTATTTACTCCCTACTTAGGCAGGCAGATGCATGAAATCTCAGAATATGTACAACATCAGAAACATGATATCTACATTGTATTTTTGAGCATGCAAACCTGATAATGTTTAGGTAATATGGTGAGAGTCAGTAGAAGCTTACCTTGCAGCTGGAAGAGGTTTTGTTAACCGAAGTTAACCTCAACTCTGATGATGTTCTGAACAGCTTCTTCAGGTACTCAGTAGGCTGAAAGTTTTCAACTTCTGGGACAGCAAAGAGGTGATGTTCTGATTTCTTTGAGCAGATGGATGGAGAGTATAGGGTAGTATGAACACAGAAGTTAGGGCAGTTTCTAATATGTGAATCAGAAACTGTGTGGATGGTTTTTTAGTCAAGAAATACTTGAGAACAAATGGAGTTTGAATTCAAGGAATCAAAAGTTAACAGGTTTTGTATGTTATGTTTACAGTTTTTGGAACTCTTGGAAATATGGCAGGGGTTCAAGGCTTTTCTTTCTCAAATTTTCGACCTCTTTTCAATGGACAAAGGTGCTCTATTTATAGGCAAAGGTTTTTGTAATTTGGAGAGGTCAAGTAGCGTCAACATCATACGCTAGATGCTGACTTATTCTTGAAGCAAGTTCAAAAAGGTGTGATAGTTGACAGTTTTTTAGCCTAGACTGGATTAACAAGCAGGGATTAAGGAAAAGTAAACCCACAAGCAAAAAGTAACGCATGGACCCTCACATATTTTTGTACAAAAGTTACTTTTAAGGATAACAAAGGTATTTCGATGCTTCACGGGGGGAGATCCTTTGGATAAAGACTCAAAAGTGGTTGTGAGCATTAAATGAGCATTAAATGATAATGATATTTGTCAAAATCAGAAATCCTGTAAAGTGACATTTTGCATCATTGCTTAATTCTGGATCAGAACTTCCTCTTCAGTGTAACCTAGAACAAACATCCAACTTATGATCTTTGCATCCTATTGCCTCAACATGCTCTGAAGGATCCCTCGGACTTTCCAGTAAGCCTGCAGTGCGCTTTGTAACCTTCTTTGATTTACCTTTGCAATCTCTGGATTAGAAGTTCTGCTTCAGCGCAACATCCAATCTTCCGATCCTCTCATCTTCTGGCTTCAGCATGTTTTGAAGGAGCTTTCAGACTTTCCAGGAAGCTTTGGATCACGCTTTATAACCTCCTTTGATTTACCCTTGCAAACTCTGGCTGAAGCTTTGTTCAGCAACGTTCTAGATCTTGTGGGGGTCTATAACTATTGTGTCATAGGCTTACCCAGAATCAACTCGCATCAAGGTGAAAATCTGGCCATAAGTTCTGAGTTTTGTCATGCTTATTAAGCACTTAGAAAAGTCCTAAGTATCTAAGATTTTGAATTTTCCCAAAGTAAATTGACTTTTGATTTTCTTGATGAAACAAACTTCATATTTCAACATGTCTTGATGAAATATGGTTCTTGAAACTTGGTTTTGGTCCAAAAGCTAGAGTTTGACTTTTTAGTGTGAAATGACCATTTTTCCCTTGTAGGAAACTTTCTTGAAAAAATTGTAATTCAAAGCTTAGAATTGGATGGAAGTAAACCTGAGGATCCAGGGTGATTCCTCGAGAGATGAGAGGGAAAATTTTGGGGTACAACAGGGTCAATATCAATTTTGGAGTGTTGTGGCAGCTGGATGTAGGACTGTGTCATAGCAGTACAACCGATTGTTCAAAACGAGGTTTTGGGGCTTGATGATGTTCTGATCGAAGAGTATAGCTTCTATATGTTCTGATCGAAGGGTCATGTTCTGATCTAAGAGTATAGCTTCTATATGTTCTGATCGAAGGGTCATGCTTTGATCGAAGGGTCATATTCTGAATCACTTTTGAAAATTCTGATTGTACTTGTGTGAAAACTGGCCCAGAAGGTCTGTCCAAGTTTTGACTTAAAAATGCTCAAAATTTACTAAGTGTTTTAGCATCAAGGATGTCTTCATGGATTTATAACTTGAAATCCCATCCTTTCTAGAAGAAGTTTTGTTCTGCAATGTTTTAGATCTCATTGAGATCTATAACTTTCATGTCAGAAGTTCTGATTGAATCATCTTGCATCATGATGAAAATCTGGCCCAAAGTTATGAAATTATCATATTTTCTCAACACTTAGAAAAGTTTCTAAAGTTTTAGAAATTTGACTTTTCAAAGTAATCTTTGACTTTTAATTTCTTGATGAACCAACTTCATCTCTTGATGAAATATGATTTTTGAAACTTTATTTTGATCAAAATGTCAAAGTTTGACTTTTCAGTGTGCATTTGACCATTTTGCCCTTGTGAATGACTTTCTTGGAAAATTGTAATCCGAGACTTGAAAATTGACAGAAGCAATCCTGAGGGTTCAGGATGATCCCTTGAGAAATAAGAGGGCAAGTTTTGGGGTACAACATCAGGCCATTAACTTTGGTCCAACACCCAATATTGCTAATCAGCCTTTGCCTCCTCATGGCGGCGCCACGGTCGGTGCAATCACTGAAGATGAAAATCTGAATTTGGTTATGGATGTCAATCAGCTGACTACACCCCCTCATTTGTGAAAGAACAATTGTCGCAAAAGGGTGTATCCTTGGGTTGTAACATGAACTATGCAGATTTCTTGAGTCATTCAAAATGTTGTCAACTATTGAAGGATGCGATTCAAAAGTTGATTACCAAGGGAATTCTTCTGTTTATCACAGGGTTGTTAAGCCTAAGGTTATTGATGATGAAGTTGATGTGATATCTATTACAATCAAGTAAAATATGATTCATGTGCCTGCTACAATCTCAATTCCTGCGAAAAAGTCACCAATGCTTATTACTATACCTAGTCCAGTACCATACACCAGTGATAAAGTCGTCCCTTGGGGTTATTGTGGTGAGCTTTATTACCAGGGGCAGAAACTTGTCACTCAAAATCCCGAGGGAAACAAGTCTGAAGAAGAGAAGCCTGCAATGTATGATATTGTTAGTGAAAGTTAGATAACCCGCAGTGGTCGAATCTTCTCACCGCCTGATAAACCTGAAACTAGCACAGATACCGCAACTAAGTCTAATGGTAAGCATATTTTGGTTGACAGTGCGAAACAGGGGCATAATCCCCCTGCTCGTACTCTGGATGCTAAGATGGCTAAAGATGTGACTGAATTGATGAGGTACATAAAGAAAAGCGACTACAAGATTATTGATCAACTATGATGGATGCCCTCAAGAATCTCAATTCTTGCTTTGCTCAAAGATTCTGAATCTCATAGAAATGCATTGATGAAGCTGTTGGGGACTTCTTTTGTTTCTCAAGAGATCTCAGTGAATCAATTTGAAGAGACTGTGAATAGTATTTTTGCAAGTAATGGACTCGGCTTTACAGATTTCGATCTACCCCCTATGGGTAGGAAACACAATAAAGCACTGCACATCTCCATGGAGGTTGCAGAAATCACTTTATCTCGTGTGCTGCTTGACACGAGCTCCTCTCTTAATATGTTGCCTAAGTCTGCTCTTATGAAGCTTGATTATGAAGGGGTCTTTCTAAGGCCAAGTGATCTTATTGTCAAAGCATTTTATGGGTCTAAAAGGAATGTGTTCGGGGAGGTTGATTTGTCTATTAAAATAGGTCCCCAAATTTTCGATGTAACATTCTTCATTATGGACATTAATCAGTCTTATTGTTATCTGCTTTGCCGTCTGTGGATTCATGGGGTCGGTGCTGTCACTTCCACCCTGCATCAAAAGTTGAAGTTCTTGTGGAATGTAAAGGTGGTCATCATTTTCAATGAGGAGGATTATATTGTCAGTCATTTGAGCACCTTTAGCTATGTTGAAGTGGAGGGAGAAATCCATGAGCCTCTATGCCAAGCATTGGAAACCATGCAGGTTGCTAGAACTCCTCGCCAAGAGGTTAATAATTCGAAAACCTCCATGTCATCTTACCATCAAGCACAAGTAGTTGTTCAATTTGGTCATCCTGAAGGCTGGGGTAGAGCGCCACATAGATAGACAAGAAAGGCTTGGGCTTCGTGGCTAGTTAAAGCGTGCCAACTACTGCTCCTCTCATGGTTCAAGGTATCCCTCCGCCGATTCAGTTTGTTAGTGGTGGTGTTTTCCATGAAGAGGCTGATGATGTGAGCGAGGAAGGGGATAGTGATTGCGAAATGGATAAGTGGGTTCATCCTACTGTTCTGGGTAAAGAGCTTGCTAATTGGTTTGCCGAAGACATTATTGAAGTCACCCATTATGAAGGGTAATTTTATTTTATTTTTAATCATGCAATAGTTCCTACATTATGCCTAAGACATAGTGAACATGGTGTAGGGCCACAATGTTTTCATTTCAAATTTATCATTAATAAAGGATGTCTTTCTGCAATCGAATATTTCACCCCCTATCTTTATTTTTTTAAATTTTAGCAATATGATTTTTTTTTGTTTTTCTTTTTTATCTTAAACTAAAATAAAAATAAAAACAATCATGCAGATCTTGTCCTCCATTAATCTCAGATTATGTCAGAAAAGATTTTGTTATGGCTCATTATGACTTTGAAAGTGCAATCTATCAAGTTGATGAAGAAGCTGAAGAAGATTGTGAACTTTCAGAAGAGCTATCCAGATTATTGAGGCAAGAAGAAAAGGACATTCAACCGTACAAAGAGATTGTTGAAGTGATTAACTTGGGTACCGAATAGGTCCGAAGAGAAGTTAAAATTGGGGATGCTTTAGAAGACGGTGTCAAGTGAAGATTGACTGAAATGCTCCGTGAGTATGTGGATATATTTGCTTGTTCTTATGAAGACATGTCTGGGATGGATAGAGATATTATTTTGCACAAACTTCCTCTTAGATAAGAGTGTCCTAATGTTAAACAAAAGTTCTGAAGAACTCATCCTGAGATGTCTACGAAGATCAAAGAGGAAGTTTAGAAATAGTTTGATGTGGGTTTTTTGAAAGTGACTTCTTACCCGCTGTGGATCGCGAATATTGTGCCAGTGCCTAAGAAGAATGGTAAATTCAGAATGTGTGTGGACTATAGAGACTCGAACAAAACAAGCCTTAAAGATGATTTTCCTCTCACGCACATTGATATTCTGGTTGATAATACTGCTGAAGCTAAAGTGTTTTTATTCATGGATAGTTTTTATGGCTACAATCAGATTAAGATGGTGCCAGGAGACATGGAAAAGACAACTTTTATTACACCTTGGGGAATATTTTGCTACAAAGTGATGACCTTTAGTTTAAAGAATGCATAGGCAACGTATCAACGTGCAATGGTCGCTCTCTTTCATGATATGATGCATAAGAAGATTGAAGTATATGTTTATGATATCATTGCAAAGTCCCATACAGAAGAGGAGCATCTTGTCCACCTGTTAAAATAGTTTGAAAGGTTAAGGAAATTTAGACTGAGGCTAAATCTGAACAAGTGCACCTTCGGGGTAAGGTCAGGGAAATTGTTGGGCTTTGTTGTGAGTGGAAAAGGAATTGAGGTTGATCCAAGAAAAATAAAAGCTATATAAGAAATGCCTGAGCCAAGAACGTAAAAAGAGGTTCATGGTTTTCTAGGGAGGTTAAACTATATTTCTAGATTCATCTGTCATCTCACAGCCACTTGTGAAACGATATTCAAGTTGTTGAAAAGGATTAGATGGTAAGGTGGAATGACAATTGTCAAGCATAATTTGACAAAATAAAAGAATATTTTCCGGAACCTCCAATTCTCTCGCCTCTAGTGGAAGGAAGGCCCTTGATAATGTATCTGACTATATTGGAAAATTCCATGGGTTGCGTACTCGATCAACATGACGAGACGGGTAGAAAGGAGCATGCCATCTACTACCCGAGTAAGAAATTCAATGATTGTAAGTCACAATATTCGTTGCTAGAAAAGACATGTTGTGCACTCGCGTGGGCAGCAAAGTGTCTCAGATAGTATATGCTGACTCGCACTACTCTCTTGATACCCAAGATGGATCCAATCAAGTACATCTTTGAAAATCCAGCTCTCACAAGAAGAGTAGCCCATTGGCTGATGATTTTGGCAGAATATGATATCCAATATACTACCCAAAAAGCTATTAAAGGTAGTGTATTGGCCGATCATCTTGCTCACCAGCCTATGGAAGACTGATATCAACCAATGATGTTTGAATTTCATGATGAGGACATCATGTATTTATACGATTGTAACATCCCTGGTCTGGGAGAAGGACCCAAACCAGGATTGCGATGGACGATGGTGTTTGATGGTGCCTCCAATGCCTTGGGTAATGGTGTCGGTGCTGTGATTACTTCTTCTGAAGGTTTCCATACTCCTCTTACTGCCAGAATTTTCTTAGATTGCACCAACAATATGACCGAGTATAAATCTTACATCTTTGGGTTAGAAGCTTCTATTGATTTGCGAATCAAGATCTAAGAAGTATATGGGAATAATACCCATGTGATTAGTTAGATCAATGGAGATTGGGAGACTTGTCACCCAAATTTGATTATGTATAGTGAGCACGTTTTGAAGTTGACCTCATACTTTGATGAGATTACTTTCAATCATCTTCCAAGAGAAGACAACAACTTGGAAGATGCCTTGGCTTCTTTGTCATACATGTTTAAAGTCAGATGGGAAAATGAATCCCCCTATATCACCATTTTGAGGTTGGATGAGTCAGTGTTCTATTAGGAAATAGAAGAAGATGTTGCTGATGAGAAAATGTGGTTTTTATGATATAAAGAGATATCTTGAAACGGATAAGAAGACTTTGAGAAAGTATGCAACCAAGTTTTTTCTCAATGGGGATGTTTTGTAAAAGAGAAACTATGATTCTATTTTGCTCAAATACATGGATAGACACAAAGTGAATAAGATCATATAAGAGATTCACGAAGGTTCCTTCGGGGCTCATTCTAGTGGGCATACTATGCATAAGAAAATCTTGAGTGCAGGTTACTATTGGTCGACAATGGAAAATGATTTCTACAATAATTCCAGAATCTGTTACAAATGTCAGATATATGCCGACAAAATGCATGTGCCACCCAACCCTCTGAATGTCCTGAATTCTCCTTGGCCCTTTGCAATGTGGGGTATTGATATGATTGGCCGAATTGAACCAACTTCTTCCAACGGGCACCTCTTAATTCTGGTAGCCATTGACTACTTCACTAAGTGGATCGAAGCAACATCTTATGCCAATGTCACTAAGAAAGTGGTTTCTTGTTTCGTCAAGCTTAATATCATTTTTCGATATGGGGATCCCGGAAATATTATTACTGACAACGAGTTGAATCTCAATAATAAAATGATGAAAGAGCTGTGTGAAAGCTTCATAATAAAACATCACAATTCTTCTCCTTACCGTCCTAAGAAGAATGGTGCAGTTGAGGAAGACAACAAGAATATTAAGAAGATTGTGCAGAAAATGGTTGTCACCTATAAGGATTTGCATGAGATGTTGCCAATTTATTTACAAAGTTATCATACTTCAATATGAACTTCTACTGGGCAACCCCATTTTCTCTGGTATACGGCATGGAAGCATTCCTACCTATAGAAGTGGAAACTCCTTCTCTAAAGATAATGACAGATGTACAGATGGATGAGGCCGAGTGGGTTCAAAATAGATTTGATCAGTTGAATCTCATTGACGAGAAAGATTAACGACTATTTTCCATGGGCATTTATAATAGAGCAGGATGAAGAAAACTTTCGACAAGAGGTTACGTCCGCGGAATTTTCAAGTTGGTGACCTTGTGTTGAAAAGGATCTTACCTCCTAACAATAAAGATGTTAGGGGTAAATGGGCTCCTAATTACGAAGGACCTTATATTGTAAAGAAAGTTTTTTCAGGAGGATCTATGATGCTTACAACTATGGATGGGGAGGATTTCCATCATCCTGTCAACATAGACATAGTAAAAAGTACTTTGCATAAGTGCTTAGTTGACTGGCTCAGGAAAAAAGAGGGACATCCCGACGAACAAGAAGGAAATAAGAGGTTCAAACAAAAGTTAGGGATTAAAGCGAATACTAAGGTCTGCATTGTATCCTTGATATCATCCGACACTACTATTGGTTAGCTTGGAAGGATAAGGGATTGGTCCAATCAGTTTGTTCATAAAGCAAGATACTAAAGAGCTTTAAGGTCATAAAAGTCGTAGCAAAATCAGGACCCGATAAATCCGCACACATTACCATATTTATGTTCTCTTCTGTATGCTCTGAACACAATTACCTCTTTTAGGAATTGGTTCTTGTTGTAAATGCCTATTTATAGGCTAGTCAATTAAGAAAATTCTTCTTTTTTTTTTCTTTCAAATTGTGCCGATTTGTTTCATTTTTACCATTTTTCTTGGAAAAGATGTCCAACATTTTTGATAAACTTCTCATTTAAAACATTAAATTTTTACAGCACATGGTGTCAATAACTGAAATTGTCTAAAGAGTCGGGTGTTTGAGATGATGGCTAAGGTAACCATCCTACATCCCAGGCATGTTGTTATAATTTTCACTTTTGCAGGTATCTTTGGTCTTTTGAAACAAGAAGAGTACCAGTAAATGGGCAAAGAAAGGCTTGGGTGTGACCAGTATGAGTTTCCTATTGGAGCAGAATCCCATACCCAGGGCCTAAGAACATTCTTAATGAAAACATGATGACATATTAAGATTTCGAGTTCTTATACATCTTCTATGTAGTAGAAGACATTTTTTTTATGTTGTAGGAGATGCTCCAGGAATTCAACGGCTGATTTTATCTTATGTGCAGTAGAAGATGGTTGGCACTTCTTCTCTGTAGCAGAAGATACTTTGTGATGAAATTTATGAAAGTTCTCTTGATAAAGCATTCATCACATCTGTTGAAGGAATCCGATGTGTTTTCACGATAGGGCATCTGGCCAATCAACTGAAGGTTGTAAACCATTCAAAGATGAAGTGTAACACTTGCTTAGTACAAAAAGTTATCATTCTCGCCCCAGTTGGTCAGATTTGAAGTCTCTTTTAACTTAGTGATGGTCAAGACTACCAGAGTATCTTTTGAAGCAACAAGTCCATATGGAGACTAGTCTCCTCAACATGGAAATTTCAAATTACATTCATATTCTCATTTGTAATCTTTCTTGTTTGGTTCAGTACTTTCTTGTATGCAAAACTTGCTTATTTTTTGAATACTAATCATACTACATTGAATATGTTTGTCTTGAATTATTTCATTCGTATTCACTCTTAAATGTTTTTTGATTTTTGATACTTAACTCTTGTTAAATAAAGCACAATACCTCTGGAAAAATATACCTAAAATCTTAAACGGTATGCTTCTGAGTAAAACCCTATTGACGATGTGCATGCATTATTTCAAATTCCCAAACACCAGAGATATAAGGGAGATATACCCTCATTAACCCCTTTGAGCCTTAAAGTAGGACTTTATTATCTTGTCATAAAAATCCTCAAATTTAACCTGGGGCAGGGTAGATTTCAGTTAATCCGATCGAGCATTCATAACTCATCAGGAGTGCGCATCTAAGGATACGAAAATGGTTATCCATCAAAAGGCTGAGGAAAGTCAAAATACCAATGACTAACCTTCACAATGGTTATCTCTCACACATTAGGAGGTCAATAGATGACGATACCATAATGGTTATCCCTCATTTACCAAGGACTCAGGCAGTCACAATCACCTCCAACAAATCGAAGGCAACGCAAAGATCAACGACTCGTTCAAAAGGAAAGAGATAAAAAGCCCCGCTAAGTCGAAACTTGAAAAATAAGTCGCTTAGGAAAAATTCAGGACATCCCGTTGGACATCAGGGTAAAATTCAAGAGGAACTTGTCCAGGGAAAATTTAGGGAAAGCAAAAAGCGCGAAACAACGAAATGGGATTACCAAATAAAAATCCTCAGCAAAGAACAAAGTCGTGTGATCAGACACCAAGAACGAAAGAGGTGAGTGACTGCCCTGTCCAAAAAAAAAACTTGTTTGATTCCTCAACCATTCCAAACTTCTCTTGAGAGATGAGTGCTCGTATCAGGTTAACTGAACATAGGAATGAAGAACATCACGGAGAATGGGTGGGCACCAAATAATTTTGAGACTTAAATCTTTTTTCTAAAAACTTAAACCAGGACACGTTACAACCCTTAAAAGTCCTAACTGAAGTATAGGTTAATTCGTAAGTGCACTGTAACGAGAGTACGGTAATATGGCTCCTCGAAAGCTTGCTAAAACTTTTGAGTTGGTATCACTCCATTTTTTTACTTTCTTTCACACAAATTTTTTAGATGTTTATTCTTTTCAATAAAAGTTTTTAAACTTCAATACAATCATATGATTTGCATTATAATTATCATTCTTATAATAAACATTCTTTGCATGTGAATAAGTACTTAAACATCAAGTGAGCTTGCATAATGAGCATCAGATGGAAGTTTGATTATCTCGAGGGACAAATTTCTTCGGGATACCGTTGAAAGGTAACTCATTTTTGAAAATAACCTTAATCCGAGGAATACCTTCTATTGACTCCGATGAGTAAAAGAGTACCAGTTTGAGAAATGATCTAAAGAAGATTTCAAAAGTTGATTGCCCAGAGTCTCTATCGAGAAGCGATGCATTACTTCCAGTTGGTTCGGAGGGACGTAGTGCTTCAAGTATTTTCTTAAACATGAGGCGATTCAAGTTGAGAAGTGCGGTTGTGAAGTATCCTACTTTCAAGATGATAGCCAGCCACCCTGAAGTAGCCTACATTAAAGTTGGGATTTGATCCCTCAAAGTATAATCAAACTGGGGCAGTTAAGTCAAGATCTGACAAATTTCTCCGAGGATCCATTGACTAGAAGAGAATCTTTTCATAATCTGAAGATGCATGGGCATTCACTCAATCATGTTTGAAATCGTTTCTAACTCTGGTCAGTTAGGGGGTAGTGTTTTGAAGTTCATAACATTGAGGGAGATTATCTTTATGGTACAAATCTCAGAAATTCCTCTTGAGGCAATTTTCTTCAAAGGCCCTACAGACTGGGGCAAGAAATTATACATGGGCATTTCCTCATCTTCAAGGGTTGATCAGATCAAGTCCATGCGCAGGCTAAACAACTTGTGAATTCGAAGAGCGTGTCGATAAGTCAGGATCGTTATCCTCGGTTCATTAGAGACTTAGGTCCATTTAATGATGTTCCTCTATCATAAGTCAGGATCATTATTTTGAAGTTTGGATTTTTATCCTCAGTAGGATACGAGTAGGAATTGTGTAAGGTTGTTACTCATACGATGTTGATGATGGAAATGTTGTTTCCTAGGAGGACTCTTTTCCCTAGTAAATAATCTGTTGCTACTTGATAAAAGTTTGTCTACCAAGGGGTTTCTCCTTAGAGATCTTTATTCCCAGGCAAAGCATCTTCATTTCTTTGTCGTAGGAGAATGGATCTTCTCCCTAGAAATTTAGGAGTTGTTTGAAGTCAAGATGATTTCTTTTCAGTGTAATACAATTTATTTTTGCAGCATCTTCTCCAAAGTCCACATTTTAGTGGCATTTCTCCTTGGAGTTGACATTTTGGAGTTACAATATTACATCACAGTTTTTACCCAGTGGTCGATAGTTCAAACTGTTTATTCCTCAACATAGGTTATCATTCCACACATGTGGAATATTGCCACAATTTATCTTTTTGCAACTACTGTTGTTCTTTTATGACAATAAGCATAACAACAAACAAATTAAGAAGGGTCTATATGCGACCAACATGAGGATTTATGTAGAATGGGATCCAATTTCCCTAGTGAATGCTCACTTATGCTCAAGATAGAATCATTCATCCCTAGTGAAGGCGTACTCTCGTCCGAGTTTATATCCTCCTTATCGATGCAGACTGTTTCTTTCCAGGTTTTCTTGGAAGAATCGTTTTATTAACTAACCGAAGATTCTTGATATACTCGCCTTGAAGTAGACATTCTGAGGCTTCCCAAGTGAGGTTCACAGTCGTTCTCCTCATGAAGTATGCATTCTCCTCCTCAGTGAGGGGTGCATCCTCTCTCTCCAAAGTGGCCTGCCTATATCAGAGCTTCTTGAAGAGATTCATGTTTACCTATGGGAGATTTTGGTTTTGTATCCTCATGAGGAAGACCATCATCCCCAATGAAGTGATTTATGCTACCTAGTACAAAAATCCTTTCTGGCTTGAATCTTGTAGAGATGGCTATACCCAGTGCAATGGTATTGTTGATGTTACTCTCTAAAGATTTTTTAGCTCCGTAGGGTATGAGATAATCTTTATCCCCAGTCGAAGTCGAATTTCGAGGACCTGCGGAGTAACTTATCTATTATTCCCCAATGGAGAAAGTGTCTCGTCTCCCCAATATGGTGTACATGGTAGTTCCAGTCATAACTCTTTCATCCCCGGTGATAGAAGATTTTGTTGAGATATCCCCAATGGAGTTTCTTTCCCGGGATGTTTGTTTCTTCCCCAAGTGAAGATTTTTTACCTCCCGGCAGTGTTATTCTCAATGTGGTATGAGTAGAATTCTTTTTATTTAAGAATCTTTATACTCCCCGGTAGAAGTTATCTTCATCAAGAAATTCTACACAAGAAGGTTTCCATCCCCAGCGAAGCTCTCCTCTTTCTAACAGAAGATAAATAATTTGTTCCCTAGGAAGTTGGGAGTTTGACCAAAATTCAAGATTTTCTATGAAGTGCAATTTATTTTTGTAGTATTTCTCTCCAAGAAATTACTTCCTTAGTGATATCAATATTTAGAGGTTGGTGGTTCCAAATTTCGGTTCCCCATTGTGGTTCAAATTGCCTTTTCTCTATAGAAGATCAGATGTGAAAGAATAATCGTTCAGAAGTTCATTGTCTTCTCAGCAACCGATTATTGACGTGCTTTCCTCAGTGCATTTCTAAACATGCATCATTACATTGCATATACCAGAAACGCATATCATTTCCATTGTATAGAGCATTATGCTATAAGAAAAAATTCAAACATGCATAAGTATAAGTCAATCATGTTTATTTGTAGTAACCAGATTATTATGCACTCATATTTGAATTATCTCCATGACAAGTGTAAGGTGATCCTATCATGTTTCCCCAGTGGAGTCAATTTTTATTTACAACTAGTTGGGTCTTTGGTATCTTCCATCTCCCATGTGAGTCATGGTTTTCCCTTGCCCTTGCAAGTCCTTGGTTATTTTTACCCTTGTTTGCCTCGTCTTTTGAGTACGAGTAAGAGTTAGTGTATAACCTTTCTTATTTTTCAAGTATTTGAGTATCCATATTTGGTGTGTGGGAATTCAGACAATTTCCACTCTTGAAGAATTAATACCCCACCTTTGGTTTGAGGGATATTGTAATTCTTGCATACTTGTAACCTCTTAAAAGTCCAATATGTTTTGGTAATCCTTGTCAGAGTACCCCTTGGCTGGTCTCTTTCTCTTGTAAAGTTCGCCTTTAATTTGGCGTTCTCTTTGAATCTACTTTGGTCAAAATTCTCGTCCAATTTCCCCAACAGAATCTGTCACGTTGTATCCCTAGTAAGCCCGCCTTTGGTCAACATTCTCTCTCCAAAAGTCTATCTTTGGCTATCTTTCTTCTCATCGGTGGGCCCGCCTTTGATCGTTGTATCTTGATTAGAGTCTGCTTTGGTCGTCCTCTTTTCCATATACATTCAACATGTTGGTTTAGGTTGTATTTTGATCAATTCCTTTTCTCTGGTTTATCCGTTTGGACCGGGTTTACCTTTTGTTATCTTAGATAACATTTTCGGTTAGGTTATGTTTTGACCATTTCCTTCCCTTGTTTAGGTTCTGTTTTGATCAGTTCCTTCTCTCTGGTTTGTCCATTTGGATCAGATTTACCTTATGTTATCTTAACTAATGCCTCTAGTTAGGTTATAATCATCTCCTTTACTTGATAGAATCATGTAGTGCCTCCTCAAAATCCAGTTGTTTGTTACACTTGGTTAGGCAGGTACGTCTTTCCTTGTTGGAGTCTGTTTTAGTCAGTCTCTTCTTGATGTATGTTCAACATATTTATCGAACATATATCTTCGATTTCTTGAGGTGTGTTCAACGTTCTTACCAACACATATCTTCGTATGTGTCTGACATCCTTACCGAGTATGTACATTTGAGTTCTCTTTTGATTCACGTGTTCTTTGTCAAGTCAACTATGTGTACGTCCAATTCTGGCCGGGCACGTAAATGTGATCCCTATTCTTGTGTGAGTCTAACCAAGACCCGACACACATCTCCTGATAACCACCTTTCAAAAGAAAAAAGATATACAGAAAAGACCCAAAAATGTGATAATAGCCGATTGACTTCAGAGTGGGAATTTTCAAGTTCTATTAAATATTCAATCCTCATCCACCTTGATTGCTCAAAAGGCGTTCACCAATCTCATTCTCTAGTTAAAGAAGATTGAATAGAGGCAATTGTTGTACCCCAAAATTTTCCCTCTTACTTATAAACAAAATAGCTTATTCTTCATCATCATATTCATCATTTGCATTGTATTAATTCAATGGTATGGGATCAAGGGTTTTCCCTGGATGAGTGTATACTACTGAGGAGAAGAAAATTTATCTTCAAAGGTTGAACATCTGAAGCTTCTCCATCATAAGTGTAACACTCGATAATTTAATTAATTATTTAATTAAATTATTTTTGAATTGTTTGTTGAATGTGTGAAGTTGTTATATGTTTCTAAGTTGTTATTTGGTTGATTATTTTAGTTGATTAATATTAGCAATAATATTAGAAAGTATAGAATAATAGTAGAATAATTATGTTTGGCCTAATTTTAATGGCTAGAAGTAGAAATATAGAGGGTGTATTGTTAAGCCCATTCGGAATAATAATATTATTATTGGGTTTAGTTATAATGATAAGAAATTAGGTTAATTAAAAAGCTTAAGAAAGTCTTGGAGCAGTAATATAGGAAGTGGCAAAGAAGAGGAACAAGGAAAAAAGGCAGAGCTAGGTTCGATCAAAAAATTGTAAAGCAACCTTCAACCTGAGGTAAGGGTAGGGTTCTGACTCTATAACGGGGCTTATGATGAATAGTATGTAGGAATTGAGTTGGTGTAATTGTTGTACGTGTAATTGTGTTTATGTGTTCCTGAATGATGTTGAATTCGTCTGTAAAATTGTTGATATTAACTGTTTGTGTTGTAATTTATCTATTGGTGAAATTGTTGTTAAGTGTTGCTGTTGTACCCCAAAATTTCCCCTCCCATATTCCTCAAGACATGTCAATAATCATCTCCAAGTTGTTCAAGATGGCTCAAGAGTTGGACATTCAAATCATCTCCTAAGGCAGTCAATTCAAAATTAGGGTTTTGTGTTGCATCAAGGTCCTTACATCCAAATGACCTAAAGTTGTCCCCAATGTCCTAATATGTTCTTAGGTTCATCCATGACAAATTTCAAGCCTTGTAGAGGAAGTTTGGTCAGTCAATTGCTCAAGAGGTCCAAAAATCGAATGTGCTAGGGCAAAAGTCAACTGTGACCCAAATACAGTCAAACCTCAAGTTTTTTTGCCAACATTATAATTTTGAAGGATAATTCATCATTTGATCAAGTGTTGATCATGATTCATCAAGGATTGCTCAAGATTCATCAAGATTCAAAAGTTGCTAAATTAGGGTTTTGCAGGAAAAGTCAACTCAACTTTTACCAAGCATAACTTTCACATACTTTATGATAAATGACCCATCCAAAGCTCATTTTGAAGAAGATGCAATTTCCTAAAATCCATCTTCACACCCCAAGATCAAGAAATTCTCTCACAAAAAGTTACAAATTTCGACATTATAGGTCATTTTTGAAAGTCAACAAAAACACCTTTTTTTACCAAAGCTTATAACTTGAGCATGGTATATAAAAGTGAGATGCGACCAAAAGGGTTGGTTAGAGGACATCTCAAGGTTTCCAAAAAGTCCAAGAACACCTCCAAAAGTTCAAAATTGAAGAAGTTTTGCATTGTTGAAGTTGGGAATTTTCCAAAATTGCCAAAAGTTAACTATTCTCAAAACTCCAATTTTTGACAAAAGGGCCCACTTTTTTCCACTTGATTTGGTCTTGTCACACCACACACGTGTGCCATCTTCAATTTCATGACCAATCATTTATTTTTCTATTTTATTTAATTTTTGTTGATTTAATTCATTTTAAATCAATATTAATTCAAATAAAATCTAAAAATTGATGGAATGAGATCTTGGTGATCATTACAGCTTTCAATTATCATGATTCACATAATAAAATTCATATCAAGCTTTGTTGTGCACAAAAAATCAGATTTGTACATTTTTGGAAACTTTATCAATGGTGATCAAATCATATCTTCCATCTTCAATGCACATGGATTCAAGCCCAAGTTTTAACCTAAATTCATTCCCTTATACACACACAAGCCATACACATCATAAACACGACCTGAAACTGTAAGAAACGGCCAAACCAAATTGGAGAAAAAGCTTGAAAAAGTGGAAACCGAAATCACACTTAGGGCTCGTTTCAATCGAAAATCACAACGTGGTGTTCTTGCTTGCAATCTCCTGAAGCTATAACAATTAGAATCAAGTCCTGAGACCACCAGAATCGCCCTGTATGTCGTCACGAACATGGCCTTGTACATGGAATCTTGAATAATTTTTCTTGCATCTTTTTGCCTAAATAATTGTATATTCATGCTTTGTGTTGCATTATGAAGCTTTTGGCATAATTTAATTGCATTTTTATAGCTTGTACAGCCATTCCTGAAGCTAGGGTTTTGGTTCTTTTTTTTTAGGCATTTTGATTTCAGGGAAAATTAGAATAAATCGTGGGCATAACTGGAATCAATGGAAGGAGACGAGTGTGATGGTGTCCTTAAAACTCGTTTTCATGGCCTATAGATAGTTTTAGAAGGCAGCTAGGTATTTTGCTACGGATTTAAATCCACAGGAAACGAACCAGAGATTTGTGGGGAAGACGAAGGCGCGTCCTCTTCCCACTGGTCCATTTAAAACTCGCGCCATATTTTTATTTTATTTTTCAGGCATAGTGTTATGTTTTCTATATAATATTTGTTATGTATTTCATTAACGAATAAGCGGGTTGGTTGGGTTGGTGAGCGCACTGGCATTTGAGCAATGGGACCTGGGTTCGAATCCCAGGTCCCCCAATATATTTGTCTTATTTTTCTTCAGGCAATCGCGTGTGGTTTCAGCAAGCGTGGACCATCATGTTCTTCCAGATCTCAAGCGCCAAGTGGCCCACAAATCAAATCCAATGGCTTAGGCTGGACGTCCACCATAGTCTTTGGTCAACAGGCGCATATGGAATCACAAAAGTCAAGGCAGGCCTGAACGTATTGGGCCTCTGAAATGTTGATTCCACCACCAATTTGGGCTCAACACCCCCTGGGTTTATTTCTTTTCTCTTTTATATTTCTTTTTTAGTTAATTGTTTTATTAATTATTATTATTTACACTAACCAATTTATTTTTCCTAATAAGATCAGAAAAAAAATAAAAATATTATTTTTATTAATTTTATTATTTTTTGTAAATGAATAATTTAATTGACTTAGTTTTTTTAATTAGGTATAATTTTAACATTTTTTGCAATAAATTAAAATTAATGTAGAATTAGGTTTTTAATAATTTTAATCATTTTTTATTTTATTTCCTTAAATATTAAAAAATCCAAAAAATATATTTTCTATTTAATTAATTAATTAACTTAGATTTAATTTCCATTTAATTTGAAATAACAAAAAAAATATGCTTTCTTTGATAAAAAAGGGTCAAAACCCTAAAAATACGTCGATTTAATTTTCTCGCATGCGTTTCATCTTTTATCCAATAATGTAATTGCTTCGAGTATGTAATAGTTTTAATTAGGACTTTTAATCGCTTTATTTTTACTTTCTGCAATTTAAATTAAAGGGTTTATTTTTGGCGATGTAAATACCCGACGCCTTGTAATAGCTTAGATTTAATTTCCCACAATTTAATTTCCGCACAATATTAACTGTTAGATGTTAGATAACTAGGCAATGCATGACAAGATCAATCTTTAACTTAAAATCAACAATAGCTCACCCATGACATGTACATATAAAATTAACCGAAATAACACACTCGCACATGCGCACTCTTAGGGTACACCTCACTTGGTTGCCTCGAACGTGGTCATTGAGTATAGGAAGTTTTAGAGGTGGCCCTCTTGTCCAAAGATCATAAGTTGCCTCGAAATGGTTGCCTCGGATAAAATGATCTAAGACATTAGGGTTACCACTAAGGCATCCTAACATTGCTTTAGTGACCGCACGTCCCTAATTGACCCGAAAACTCCAACGACGGTGCTACCTGCTCCTCAATAGTGGGATAACATTGTCTAAAGGACACTTGTATAGATTAATTCCTTTTTGAGTAGGTAGATGGTTCTTAAGTACTTGCTCCTTTTAAAACAAAATAAAACTTTTCGCACTTACACTCCTTTCAAACAAAAAACTCTTTCAAACCCACAAATACAAAGAAAAGCAAAATTTGAAAACACAATGAGCAAGTACCTGAGATCCCGTGGATAACCACAGATAGAAAGGGTGCTAACACCTTCCCTTTCTATAATCTACCTCCCGAACCTAAGAAATATCTCAAAAAGGAATTTTTCTGTGCGTTTGTCCTTTCCTTGTTGGATAAAATAAAAGACGGTGGCGACTCTTGCTCACCGCGACATTTTGCGAAAACAAACGCAAAACGCGAACCAACATTCCAAAACAGTCAGTTCTCATTCCCACCGATCACAGAACTGGCGACTCTGCTGGGGAAAATTAATAAGTGGGGTGTACCTTAGGATTAGATCATTGTGTTTTCAATTGTATGCTTTGTATGATTTAATTTTGTGGGCTTGTATCAGAGTTTTATAGATCCTAACCCGGATCTGGGGATACCCTTTAGGTAAGTAGAAATAAACTGTAAGGGATCTGTACAACGTATACTGATACGGATGAAGCAGTAACTACCTTGGTGTGGCAGTTTAGTCTGTACCGATATCCCTTGTGTTGGAACGAGGAGAATATGGGTCTTCTAAGGGGTCATTAAGCCCCAACTGACCTTAGAACCTTAAATTTACCAACTTGGCCATACAACAGTAGAAGTATGCTACACTCACTAAGACTAAACTCTCGCGATGATTCCGGCCGCAAGAAAAGGTTGCTAAACTGGAATTATGACCGATTGAGGGTAGTCAGTGATATTGAGATCCTCTAGAACCCGGTTACTATTTTTAGGACAAGTTTAAACCAACTGAACTGAAAGAGGGTAGTACCTAAGCTCCATGCCAACCTGAAATCTAAGGGCTCTCAGTGTGACTTGTGTGCCTTTACCATGTTTGCTTTTTGTGGATACTTGTGGTGTGCCTTTATCATGACATCATGACATCATAACATTGCATACATCTTGCATAAGACTAACCTATTTCAAAGACAAGAGGGTTTCATCTTTGCTCTGTTTTTTAGGTCATCATGATGCCCATGCGTAAGAATACCATCCGGATCAACTTTGTCCAAGTCCCTACCTTGCTTAAAGAGTTGGTTGACAAGATGCCTGACACTACTTCCTTCATCAGGAGGCATGGTTCTCTTCTCAGTTTGGTCACCTCCAAATTGGACGAGCAGATGATGAGTGTCCTAGTCCAGTTCTATGATCCGCTATACCATTGTTTTACTTTCCAGGACTTCCAGCTGGTTCCTACCCTAGAAGAGTTCTCTGAGCTGCTCGATATCTCTGTTGTGGAGCAGAATCCGTTTACTGGAAGGGAAAAGACCCTTAGGCCCGAAGAAATTGCTGCAACCCTTCATTTGACTAAAGAGGAGGTAATGGCTAATTGGGAGACTAGAAGTGGGGCTAAAGGTTTTCTTAATAAGTTCTTGGTTGGCAAGGCTAACTACTTCTGGGATAGCCTAGACTTTAAGGCGTTCGAGGATATTCTGGATCTTCTGATTTATGGCATCGTATTATTTCTGAATCCTGACACTTTTGTTGATGTGAATGCGATAAAGATCTTCATCACTCAGAACCCTATGCCCACTCTCTTGGGTGACATTCTTCATCAACTCTATGCTCGTACTGCCCGAAAGCGGGGAACCTTAATGTGCTGTGCTCCATTATTGTCGAGGTGGTTTATTTCGCACCTCCCCAAGTCAGTGCTGAAGAACAAAGAAGGAATGGACTGGGCTTATAGGGTGATGTCTCTTTCTCATAATGACATTATCTGGACTCTCAAGGGTATGGATGAGGTGACTATTATTGATCGATGTGGGGAGTATACAAATGTTCCATTGATAGGGACCCATGGAGGAATTTCTTACAACCCATGCTTAACTCTCCGTTAGTTTGGAAGAGCCAGAAGAGAAGGACCTCATGAAATGTTAATGCCTCATATCATCTTTGATTTTCAAGGGGATAGCAACGAGAAACGTCGTAGATTCATAAGGGCTTGGGACAAAGTTCACCAATCTGATCCATATGAGTTGGGTCCAAAGACTTCTCTTCCAATGGAGCCATATCTCAGATGGGTCCGCATCCGTGCCCAGAAGCTAGGTATGCCATATGAAGCTGTCTGGCCTGTCACTCTTGAAGTTTCTAATGAAGAAGGGGTTCTTCCAACCATTCTCCATCCTTATATGCCCACTGACATTGGGGCACTAAAGAGGTCTTGGATGCAGTTGAGGGATGAAGGGGATTCTTACCGAGAGAAGTTCAACGAGCAAGAGCAAAAGATCCAGAAGCTGACTGGGCAATTAGAAAACGAGCGGATTCTCAACGACTATGTCCGCACTAAGAAGAAGAGACCATGGGAGAATTGATGGACCTTTCATGATTTCCTTTCTAGTTTTTATTTACTATCCCGTATTTCCATTCTTGTAATTCCTTAAGGGAAAGTTGTTGAACAATTTGAATTTTGAAGTTTAAATCTAATAAAGTGTGTTTCCTTTCTTGTTTACAAATTTGAATCCCGATTGTCTTTGAAATCATAACCATACGCATTTCATCTCATGCACTTCATAAATAGGTACCCTTTACAGGTCTCTCATGTTCTCATTGTTTATTTCAGCAATGGCTCTCCCACAAGACAACCAAGATCTCCGGGCTCAAAACGCTCAACTTCAAGAAATGTTCTTGAGCCTATCCCAGGGACAAGAAGAAATAAAAGCTCTCCTCACAAGGGGCTTGGTCCCAGGGAATCCAGGTGGCATCAGGAATGATCAATTGGAAGGGCTACAAATTAAGTTGGCAACAATGAAGATCCAGATGATGGGACAACTGGTGGGCCAGATGGCTCTCAATCAAGATCTGGCTCAAAGATAAGAAGAGCTCAGGGTCCTCGTCAACAAACTTCTTCAAAATAACCAAGTGGAGCAAACAGATAGGGATGAAGATCAAGTCATAATTTAATCTCCTTTGAGACAAGAAGACAAGGGAAAAGCTCCCCAGCTTGCTTTAGGGTCACAAGCCCAGCAACAACCTCGCCAACGGGGCAATCGGCGTAAGCAAAATACATCTGGAAGACATTTCTCTGAGACTGATATACCATCATCTCTAATACTGAAACGCTTGTTGGAGGTCAATCTAATTACTTTAAAGGATCCTCCCCGAAAACCCAATACCTCTGCTCCTGGCTATCGTCCCGACGCATTTTGTGTATAACACTCCAATAGTCTTGGACATGACACCGACGACTGTTGGACTTTGAAAAACAAGATCCAAGACTTGATTGACGGAAGAGTGCTGGAATTCATGCCGGATGGCGAGATGAAAATATTCCACTGAGGTTTCTCCACTTGAGATGACTAGTTCAAACTAAGAGACTTTTGTTCATTTTAATTCTGAAGTTGTATTTTTCTTTGCTTATTCAAACAATTATTATCATGTCAAACTTTTTTATTTCATTAATGCATTACACGTGTCTGTTTTGAATTAATTGTTTTCACTATACTTAAATTGCTTCATATTTCCTTTTTGTGATGTTCAACTCTCGATTAAAAAACTCTAAGCCTTTAGAGGGAGGATGATGAAAACGATATCAAAATCTCTACAGTATGCTTTTGAACAGACCCTGCTGACGAGGTACATACATTGTTTCAAATCCTAAACAGTGGAGTTATAAGGAAGATAATCCCTAGTCAACCCCTTTGAGCCAAAGAAGTGGAGTTTTTCTTTTCACAAATTAAAACCCTTAATTATAACCTGGGGCAGGGTAGTCTTCTCAGTTGATCCAGGTGCACAATGAATGGCATCAAAGAAGTCCTTCCGAAACAAAAGACGGTGATGGGTCCGTATACTCGTAAGGATAGGCAGGCATTATCTCTCAGAAATATAAGCCCATTAAGTCAAAACCTATGAAGGAGACTTACAAAACTGGGGCATCCCACTGACTGTAATCATAAAACAAACAGTTCAGGCAAAAGACAGGGATAATAAAATCAAAAAGAAAGGGATCCTACAAACTCTCAACAAAATGACTGCCTGTCCAAAATAAGTTGTCAGTATCCGAACCATCACTGGAATATCAGAGCAAAGACTCAAACAAGATCAAATGCACGATTAGCTGAGTTTAGGATCGAAGAACATCGCGAAGAATGGGTGGGTACAGATAAAATTTGAGCCTTTATCCTTTGTTTCTTAAACCGTGAACCAGGCCACGTTATAACCCTTAAAAGTCCTAGATGAAGCATGGGTTAGTTCGAAAGCATACTGTTACAAAAGGTATCCTGACTCCTGTAGGGCTCGCTGTAAAATCCTGAGTTGACATCACATTTTACAAAAAAAACTCACTTATTTTATTGGAAACTGCATTTTCAAAGAAATTCAAAACAGACATAAGCTTTGCATTCTTAAAATAACATTGTTTGCATATGACTATTTGTTCAACAGTAGAGAAATTCGCACGACGAATATCTAGTGAACAAAAAAAAACCTTCTCAATAAAAGGATCACCTCAAGTGGAAAAAACACTTCCAACCAAGGGGCACGACATGATCACTGTCCATCAACTGGGGCAGTTAAGTCAAGATTCAAGGAATCTCTGAAATGCCAAATAGCCAGGGGCAAATCTCCATCTGAATCACTTGGGGCATTGGACATAAATTCCAGCAACAAATCTTGCATGATCAAACATCTTCTGGTAGTATGGCTACCCGAGCTATCGACAGTGACAACTCCCTACACTCCAAGAGCATAGACATAGTCCAAAGAAGTACTATGCATAATCAAAGACCTGCTAGGTTGACTGGCCTAGGCAAAAATAAGGGCTTCCCGGCGAACCAAAAGGGTTCGGGCAAAAATAAGGGTCGAAAATGAAAAAATCTGTACACTCGGCAAGTCGAAAACCTGAAAAGGCGGCTTGGGCAAAAAGGGTATCCCGATGGACTGAAAACCCAAAGGGAAGGTCCAGGCAAAAATTAGGGATCAAAGCGTACGACTATGTCCCATAATCTCGTCACTGGCCTACCAGAGGAAGGCTTGTCATTTTAACCGAAAGATACCAAGAACCTCATAGGTGGGGATAATACTAGATCTCAGGGTCTCCGCAGGCACCTTCTCCCACAGAAACAGGGGCAAGAAGAATTGTCCAAACTACACAGTTGTTATGTCCATCAGGTACAAAGATACATTCAGCTGACGAATACGGCTAAGACACTTTCACTCCCCACAGAGTAGGACAATGATAATAGCTCTCTCAACTGAAACTGGTAACCATGAACGAATCAACAATACTCTCCTCAAGCAGAGTTAATCCACCATCAAGCGCTAAAAAGGTTTGGTATTCCTAGAAGGTCTTAATATTTCTCAACGGAGTATAAAGACATTCCCCAGCAAGCATAAGATCATCCTCAACGAAGTTCTTTCCTTTCCCCAAGCAGGAGTTCAATCCTCAATAGATCCAATATCACCAACAACGGTAATCCATTCCCAATGGAGGTCATCATTAAAATCCCCAACATAGCTTATCAACAGAATCCCCAGTGGAGTTTATCGTTAAAATCTTCAGCAAAACATCTCTTCCCCACAGAGTAATTCCCCTCAGAATAATCTCCTCATCAGTTTATTCCCCAACAGAGTTATCCTCTTCTGCAAGTTTATCACCTTCGTTCATCATCCCCAGTGGAAGCAAAGCATTCAACTTTATTCTCCAGCAGCTCCGGGATTTATTTTCCCCAGCTAAAACATTACATGTCCATACATCATGCTACATGCATATACGCATCATACCATACAATCTCATTTATTTTGAGAACATCATTGCCTGATACATATCATGCATTACATACAGCTAACCTTTACCTTTCAGGAAAGATACAATCAAAATTCAAGTTATGAAGCCCTGGTACGACCGGATAGTATCTTGATTTCTACAGCATATTGTGAAGCCCGGATTATGACCGAATAACAATACCAGACTACCGCGAAGCCTGGATTACGACCAGATAGTGATATCTCTCAAAAGAAAGCTATGAAGCCCGGAGAATGACCGGATAATAGTTTATTCCCCAATGAGTCATGAAGCCTGGATTACGACCAGATAGCAGCTCAGTAAGCACCATAAAGCCTGGATTCGACCAGATAGTGGTATATCATAAACACAAGCCGTGAAGCGTGGATCATGATCGGACAACAGCTCGACAAGTTATTGTGAAGCCTGGATTACGACCAGAAAGCAATACAAGACCATGAAGCCTGGATTACGACCAGATAATGCTAGAAGATGTTGTGAAGACTGGATTACGACCAGATAGCAACCAAGAGTACTACGAAGCCTGGATTTCGACCAGATAGTCGTATGATACATCGTGAAGCCTGGATTACGACCAGATAGCGTTAAGGGACACCGTGAAGCTTGGATTACGACCAAATAACAGTTTACCCAGCCAGTTGCTATGAAGCCCGAATTCGACCAGATATTAGTAAACTAAACCGTCAAAGGGGAGCCTGGATGCGACCGAATAACCACTTGATTTGTTCTGAAGCCGGGATTTCGACCAGATAAGAAGTGAGGTATTGTGAAGATTGGATTCGACCAGATAGCAGTACGTGACACCATGAAGCCTGGATTCGACCAGATAATGGTATAACACATCGTGAAGCCCGGATCATGACCAGATAGCGGTGCAAGGCACTGTGAAGCTTGGATTCTGACCAAATAGCAGTTTACATGGACAGTTACTAAGAAGCCCGGAGTCGGCCGGATATTAGTGTGCCATAAATTCAAGTTGAAGGTCGGAGGCGACCGGATAACCACTTGATTTGTTTTGAAGCCTGGATTTTGACCAGATAAGAAGTGAGGTATTGCAAAGCCTGGATTACGATCGGATAGCAAGTTTAATCTCATCTCCCCAGTAAGTCACTGTAAAGCCTGGATTACGACCAGATGGAAGTCGGTCTTATCACTATGAGGCCTAGGTTGCGACCAGATAGTAGTTCACTCTCACCTCTTCAACAGAGATGATTCCTCAGTAGAATAACGGACGACCGAAGCTCGTAAAGTTCTATTTCTCATAAGACAAAGAACAGTATTCCCCAGCGGAATCTCCCTCAACAACAGGTATACATGCTCTCGCTAAGGAATCTCTTACGCGGTCGACACTCCTTCAGATGGCATCTTTAAGCCCATATCCCATCATCAATCTCCAAATTGCATCTGTAAGCCCATTCCCGACATCACAAGACAAATACTACTTCATGCGAGTGCAAATTTCTGGGCACTCTAGTGTTCAATCATCCTCCACCTTCGGATCACGAAAGGCCCGAACGCCAATCTATATCCTCAAGTTTAAGAAGATTGAACAGGGGCAACAGTTGTACCCCAAAATTTTCCCACCCATATTCCTCAAGACATGTCAAGAATCATCTCCAAGTTGTTCAAGATGGCTCAAGAGTTGGACACTCAAATCATCTCCTAAGGCAGTCAATTAAAAATTAGGGTTTTGTGTTGCATCAAGGTCCTTAAATCCATATTACATAAAGTGCTCCCTAATGTAATAATATGTTCTTAGGTCCATCCATGTCAAATTTCAAGCCTTGCAGAGGAAGTTTGGTCAGTCAATTGCTCAAGAGGTCCAAAAATCGACTGTGTTAGGGCAAAAGTCAACGGTGACCCAAATACAGTCAAACCTCAAGTTTTTTTCCCAAAATACTCATTTTGAAGTATAATTCATAATTTTATCAAGGGTTGATCATGATTCATCAAGGATTGCTCAAGATTCATCAAGATTCAAAAGTTGCTAAATTAGGGTTTTGAGGGAAAAGTCAACTCAACTTTGACCAAGCATCACTTTCTCATACTTTATGAGAAATGACCCATCCAAAGCTCATTTTTAATAGGATGCAATTTACTACAATCCATATTCACACCCCAAGATCAATAAATGCTCTCACAAAAGGTTACAAATTTGGACATTATAGGTCATTTTTGAAAGTCAACAAAAACACCTTTTTTGCCAAAGCTTATAACTTGAGCATGGAATATAAAAATTAGATTAGACCAAAAAGGTTGGTTAGAGGACATCTCAAGGTTTCCAAAAAGTCAAAGAACACCTCCAAAAGTTCAAAATTGAAGAAGTTATGCATTGTTGAATTTGGGAAATTTTCCGAAATTGCCAAAAGTCAAGTATCCTCAAAACTCCAATTTTTGACAAAAGGGCCCACTTTTTTCCACTTGATTTGGTCTTGTCACACCACACACGTGTCCCATCTTCAATTTCATGACCAATCATTTATTTTTCTATTTTATTTAATTTTAGTTGATTTAATTCATTTTAAATCAATATTAATTCAAATAAAATCTAAAAATTGATGGAATGAGATCATGGTGATCATTACAACTTTCAATTATCCTGATTCACATAATGAAATTCGTATCAAGCTATGTTGTGCATAAAAAATCAGATTTGGACATTTTTGGAAACTTTATCAATGGTGATCAAATCATATCTTCCATCTTCAATGCACATGGATTCAAGCCCAAGTTTTAACCTAAATTCATTCCCTTATACACACACAAGCCATACACATCAAAAACACGACCTGAAACTGCAAGAAAAGGCCAAACCAAATTGGAGAAAAAGCTTGAAAAAGTGGAAACCGAAATCACACTTAGGGCTCGTTTCAATCCAAAATCACAACGTGGTGTTCTTGCTTGCAATCTCCTGAAGCTATAGCAATCAGAATCAAGTCCTGAGACCACCAGAATCGCCCTGTAAGTCGTCACGAACATGGCCCTGTACATGGAATCTTGAATCGTTTTTCTTGCATCTTTTTGCCTAAATAATTGTATATTCATGCTTTGCGTTGCATTATGAAGCTTTTGGCATAATTTAATTGCATTTTTATAGCTTTTACAGCCATGCCCGAAGCTAGGGTTTTGGTTCTTTGTTTTTAGGCATTTTGATTTCAAGGAAAATTAGAATAAATCGTAGGCATAACTGGAATCAGTGGAAGGAGACGAGTGTGATGGTGTCCTTAAAACTCGTTTTCATGGCCTATAGATAGTTTTGGAAGGCAGCTAGGGATTTTGCTACGGATTTAAATCCGCAGGAAACGAACCAGAGATTTTTGGGGAAGACGAAGACGTGTCCTCTTCCCACCGGTCCATTTAAAACTCGCGCCATATTTTATTTTATTTTTCAGGCATAGTGTTATGTTTTCTATATAATATTTGTTATATATTTCATTAACGAATAAGCAGGTTGGTTGGGTTGGTGAGCGCGCTGGAATTTGAGCAATGGGACATGGGTTCGAATCCTAGGTCCCCTAATATATTTGTCTTATTTTTCTTCAGGCAATCGCGTGTGGTTTCAGCAAGCGTGGACCATCATGTTCTTCCAGATCTCAAGCGCCAAGTGGCCCACAAATTAAATCCAATGGCTTAGGCTGGACGTCCACCATAGTCTCTGGTCAACAGGCGCATATGGAATCACAAAAGTCAAGGCAGGCCTGGACGTATTGGGCCTCTGAAATGTTGATTCCTAAAAATACGCCGATTTAATTTTCTCGCATGCGTTTCATCTTTTATCCAATAATGTAATTTCTTCGAGTATGTAATAGTTTTAATTAGGACTTTTAACCGCTTTATTTTTACTTTCCGCAATTTAAATTAAAGAGTTTGTTTTTGGCGATGTAAATACCCGACGCCTTGTAATAGCTTAGATTTAATTTCCCGCAATTTAATTTCCACACAATATTAACTGTTAGATGTTTGATAACTAGGAAATGCATGACAAGATCAATCTTTAACTTAAAATCAACAATAGCTCACCCATGACATGTACAGATAAAATTAACCGAAATAACACACTCGCACATGTGCAATCTTAGGGTACACCTCACTTGGTTGCCTCGAACGTGGTCATTGAGTATAGGAAGTTTTAGAGGTCGCCCTCTTGTCCAAAGATCATTAGTTTCCTCGAAACGGTTGCCTCGGATAAAATGATCTAAGACATTAGGGTTACCGCTAAGGCATCCTAACATTGCTTTAGTAACCACACGTCCCTTAATCGAATTGACCCGAAAACTCCAAAGACGGTGCTACCTGCTCCTCAATAGTGGGATAACATTGTCTAAAGGACACTTGTACAGATTAATTCCTTTTTGAGTAGTAGATGGTTCTTAAGTACTTGCTCCTTTTAAAACAAAACAAAACTTTTCGCACTTACACTCCTTTCAAACAAAAAACTCTTTAAAACCCACAAATACAAAGAAGAGTAAAATTTTGAAAACACAATGAGCAAGTACCTAAGAGCCCGTGGATAACCACTGATAGAAAGGGTGCTAACACCTTCCCTTTCTATAATCTACCTCCCGAACCCAAGAAATATCTCAAAAGGGAATTTTTCTGTGCTTTTGTCCTTTCCTTGTTGGATAAAATAAAAGACGGTGGCGACTCTTGCTCACCGCGACATTTTGTGAAAACAAACGCAAAACGCAAACCAGCATTCCAAAACAGTCAGTTCTCATTCCCACCGATCACAGTTGCGTTTTGGAATTTGGACGTGTGCCGAGGGGCACATGAAGCATGTCGAGCGGTACAGCTCCATGGCGATCGAAAGGTAGTGTGCCGAGGGGCATAAGTTTTTATGATGTGCCAAGCAGCACATTCTTTGTTCCGAGGGGCACGATACTTTGGTGCCAACTGTAACCCTGATCTATTCCATTCCTAGTATATTTCAATCTATAATTCAACTAATCATGGCCAGATGTAATCAGAGGAATTTTATAGTGAGTACACATTAGCAGTAATTATATGATTAGCAGTAATTGAATAGTAGTAGAAGACATAAGTATTGAATCGTAACAGAGTAAATGCTAGTAGAAGGTAATTTAGTAGAAAACATAATGATAATTGTCATGTAGTCGAGTTAGAAAAAATAAATAATAGTAGAGATTATTTGTTAGTTACCAAAGTAAACAAATTGTAGATTAGCATATATAACAGGTAGGATTAATAGATGACAAAGTCAAAATGCCTTAGCAGGGACAATTATTACGTTTCTATGATGAGGTTTTTGTTAATTGCAAAGTTGCAGGTAGTGATGAATTTTGTTGTGTTACCTGTATAGATTGGCTAAAACCAAGTTATAGGCTATTAATAGTAAAACAATAGCAGAGATAATTTATGGTAGTAGGAGATAACTCATAATAGTAGGATGTAATTGCAGGAACCTTATCATAAAATTATTAACAATATAATAACATAATACATGTAGAAGGAATAAGTTGACAGTAGGTGTTAATTGCGAAATAGTGATAGAAAGCTATTAGCAATAAAACAACAGTAGAGAACTAATTAGTAGCACTAGCAGTAGTAGAAATTATTGATAGTAGTACTAGCTTATATAACAGTTGCATTAGGATAATATTAGAGGAACCGTCACAGGACGTGTAATAGCCGAATATAGACGTATAGCTGAATAATTATGTAGTGTTATTGCAATGAGTTTCAATTGTATTTGTGAACTTTACTATGTTGTTGTAATTTTCATATTGGTGACGATGTGAAGTTGCAGGATATACCAATGTTATTGAAATGCCTCTAATTATTGGCAGATATTAAGTTGTTGGCGTATGGCCAATGTTGAATTGTGTTAAGTTATTGTTCAATTATTATTGTTGTTGTTACTACATTCATGTTGTTGTTGCATACATAGCATATCAATTTGGGAGCTCATTCTCTGTAAGTTGGTCTGGAATGGCAAGATTTGAAGTTGAAGGCTTATGCCTTGTTGATGCCTCTATTAATTGGAAAATTATTAAGTTGGGAGTTTTGCTCTGTTGGTACCACATGCATTTTAATCGTAACAAGTTGCATTTCATGTTGCATCTTGAGTTGTTGTGATATTATGTTGATGACTTGGTTGTAATGGATGTCATTTAAAAGCTATGAAGTGGTGATCTTTTGTGATCTGATTCTAATTTATTATTTACCATACATTCGGTTATATTGTTTGATATCTCATCCCTCATATTTGAATGTTACCCATATGTTGGTAACATGCAAGTAATCCAGAATGAAGGTTGTTTATGTTCAGTAGTTCGAGTCGGTGTCGTTGCTCTGATACGTAACACTCGGGGGGGGGGGGGGGGGTGAACGCTTCTTGCTTTATTGTTGATTTTACTTCCATTGTAGAATTTTAAGTTGATTTCGTTAAGTACTTTATTGTTTCTAAAGTTGGTTTTAGTTGGACAAAGATGTTATGTCATTTGAGTTGAAAATTTTGATTCCGCTGCTTAAGTAATAAAGTTGTTTTGTTTTAAAGACTAAAATTATTGTTATCTATTCATCTGATGATTTAAGTGTTATGTATCTGTTTTATATGCCATTAACTATCATTGTTATAAGTTGAAAGTGTAGCATCCTATTTATATGTCAAAATTGTATAACTCTGATTTTATTAATATTCACCGGGTAGAAATGGGGTGTTACAATAGGCATTATCTCAATTCACAAGATATATGAGTTCAACAGTTCTTCAAGATACCTCAGTTGGATTAGGGTTTGGAGCTATGGTCAACATCTCCTATCTTTAGTGATGCAAACTAGGGTTTTTGATCAATGGCATGATTTAACTGATTTTTCAAGCTTAAAGGATCTCATGTTTCTCCATTTGTCTTAAAGCATCCATATGTGGTTTATTAACCTTCACATATTATCAGAAAACCAGGGTTGATTAAATAAGAAGAGATTTGAGTATGTATGAACTGAAAAGTCACTAAAGTCAACTGTTGACCAGAGGGATTTTTGGTCAACCATCAACTCAATATTTCTATTTCTATGTTCCATGAGCAATGGTGGCATAAAATCAAAAGGAAATGGTGAATTAGGGATAACTTGTCGAAGAAGTTATTTGGAGATGTGAATTTTGCTGAAGTGTTCATAGTAGTGAATTTGGATTGGTTATAACCTTCTCAATATTTATTGGAAATGTGCAAACTATATATGGTTGGAAAGGGGAGGAAAATTTCTTCAACTTTGTCTTTGACACCTCAAGTCTAAAAAATGATAATTTTGGGAGTTATGGGACTTAGAAGTTTCTGGACACTTGGTAATTTTCAAGATATGTTCAAAAATGTTGAAAGATTCATGGCTATTTTTAGGGTTTCATTCGGACTCAAATAAAAAAACTTCAAACATGAAAGTTGGAGATCAGAATCTCCTCTCCAATTTTGATTCAAGAATCATCAATTTGGTGTCTTACGGAGAGAGTTATAATGCTTACATTTTGAGGGCTTGAAGGGTGAAATTATGCCTAATATGCGCGTGCCAGGCCAGTATTTTATCAAACACGTGGTGTGCACGTGTTCATGTTGATTTTTCTTATGGATTTAATACTCTTTTTGAAAAATGTTGAACATAAAAGTTGGAGTTTGTTACGTCCTCTTCAATTTTGGTTTAAATTTCGTTTCATTTCATGCATTGTGGAGAGAGATATTAAAGTTCAAAGTAGGAAGGTTGAAGTGGGCAAGAAGCATGGTGTCACATGCAAGACTTGCCCAGCCAGGCCTATAGGTCTGTCAAACTGCTGCAGGGCATGTATTCATGACATGTTTTCTCCATGATTAAAGCCATATTTGGATTTGAGATGAATTATAAACTTGTTTTATCATTCTTCCTCTTTCCAACGTTACCATGTTTTCCTCATTCGGTTGGCTATTGAAGAATTTAGAGGTTCACAAAGTAATGAAGATGAAATGAATAGTTTGGCAGTTAGTTTTGTTAAATCTCAAAGGTTGTTTATTAGTTATGATAACAAGACTTTATGATCGTTTTGGTGGGTGTTACAGCCATTATTTCCAAGTGCCATTATTTCCAAGTGCCATCAACATCATTGTTATTCATCCTGGTACCATCTTTTTACTGATCTTAAAACCTCATTCTGAGGAGGTGTGTGCATCAAGTTGCAAGTACCTGAAGTTGGCTACATGATCACGGGTTAACATCAACATATGGTCAAGAGCTGCATTTTTAAGAATGTTTTATGTGGATGTGAATTACTAGGCTGATACATGTGCATGCATACATAAAATTACTTCTTTGAGCCAAGAAAATACTCACCATGCATGCATAATTGGGAATTGCACCAAGAATAAAGGAAGATATTTTAACAAACTTGCTGATTTAGTTGTTATTACCAGCTCACAACTTATGACTCCCTTTCATTCTCTATTCTTCATTTTGAGGCTCAACATAACATAACAACACACTCCTCACCAAAAAAGACGTGACTCTCACTCTCTTATCCACACTTGAAAAGCTAAACAAACTTGGAGAATGAAAAAACAACATGTGCCTCATATCGGACCTCCGCTATAAATCGTCATCACCATTCAGTTAGAAGAGGGTTCCATTCTGATACGAAATTCCAACAAACTTCCTCTCTTTCACTGCCATCATCTTCAACCATCAGAAAACCAGTTACAGAAATACCATAACAGAATCATTCATCGCTCTATCATCTTCAACAAACACGTTTCTCTCCACCAGAATTAAATCTTTCTCTATCTTCTCTACCTCACCTTCTAACCGCAAGAAAATCTACTCACTCTCTTTCTCAATTCTTCTGTGAACCTCCCTCTAGATTCTCTGAGCTCAAGGCTTTATTCAGATGCTTCTTTGCTTTTGATTCTTCTTATGAGAGCAAGGAGAACATCTCTCCTCACGCCATAATCCATTGAAGATCTTGAAGATTTCTAGTCTTTATCTCCAACATCAAGAAGCAAGGCACGCGACCGTAGACTTTCTTTCGTCCTTCATGATTGGCAAACAGATTTCTTGGAGTTTACAGGGTTTCATTTCTTTGCTTGTTGTGTTGCGAATCTTTGTTCGTTTGGTATCATCATGACTCTGGTTTATCTTTCTGCACTTTGCTGCCTTCTAGATATCATTAGAAGTAGGAAATAAGGAGCGTGCCCTCGATGTCACTGTTTAAAGTTCTGTAGCAGGCACCACTTCCTGTATGTTATCTGTGTTTGTTTAAAATCCTACCTTTGAAGTAGGTATTCCTCACGTGTGCTTACATTTGTACTCGCATCTCTTCCCCAATCCCTTATTGAAGTCCTCAAAAGGAGGCGAGTGGAAAGGGTTCACAATCAACCCCCACGCATTTTGTCCATGTCATCCTTTGCTCGTGACACACCACGATGCTTCAGAGTTGTGCCTACTCTTGTTATCGATTTGTCAAGTGGAAAAGGGTTTCACAATCCAACCCCACACTTTGTCAGGAGTTCGCATTGGCCGATGCCGATACTCTGTGATTGTTCATATTGTCTTCTATCTCCAACCTCGATTTTCAATATCGTGGTTAGGGGTTTAGTCATCTTAGACATCACATTTTTCTTTTTTTTCCTATTCCATTCCCCCTTGTTTGCCTCAGTTGATATGAGCCCTTGGTTAAAGCTTCCCCTTCATCCCCTTTCCCGCTTGTTTGCCTCAATTTATATGACCCCTTGGCTAAAGCATCCCTAATGTATTTTGTACCTACCTCGATTAGTTATATCTTGGTTAGACCTTTACCCGAGTTAGTGCGCACTACTCGTGGCATGTGTGTGCTCTCTTGAGCTTTTGGATTACTTGCTTTCCATCTTTGTATACATGTTTTCTTAGGTTATGAACCTTTGGCATGTTCCCTTAGGAGCTCTTGATTCACCCTTTGGTGGTGGCTTGAGATAGACATAGATTTAGGTTGTGAACCTTTGCTATACTCCCTTAGGACTTACCGATTCATCCATTGATGGTGATTTGAGATAGACATTAGGATTGTGATCCATGCATTCTAACAAAGGATAGAGATTTCCCTTTCAAATCTCAACATTAGGATCAATCATTGTATGATAACATTAGGGATTACATTCTAGATAGTCTCCCTTAGTTGTTTTTCTTTCTTTTGCATCCTTGCATTAAGACTAAAACTCTTTTCTTGAAAAATTCCTAAAACATCTAACAATTTTCAAATTCTTTTCCAAGGTAAAAAAATATCAACCAATGCAAAATCTTTTGCTCCTTCGCGCCCTTTTCTTTCAAAATTTTCAAAAGAAAATGTTAATTCACTTATGTGCTGACGCGTGAGTCTCCAAAGGTCAAGCTACGGTAGAAGTAGAAATTAATATTGTTCATTAAAAAACACAAAAAATATCAAGACTTTTAAGCTGAACTACGGTAACTCTGATTCCTCAAAAAGGATACGTAGGCATTGGGTAGGACCCAAGCGAGCACAAATTTATTTTCCCTACATTATTTTCTATTTTCTTTTGCATGTATTCCCTATTTGCATTTTCTTTTTAGCTATTAAGCATTATATTTGAAACACAACAATTTATTAGAACAACAAGAGTGGATACCGTAGAGTACTACGGGAATGTGGGGTGCTAATACCTTCCCCTCGCGTAACAGACTGCCTTACCCGTATCTCTTGGTTGTTCGACCTTGATTTCACCATTCTCAGGTTTACTCGATGTTTACCTTTCCCTTCCAGTGGGGTAAAAAACTTTCGATGGCGACTTCATTAATTTCATATCGATGATTTGTTCAGCCGGTTGTTTCAGCTGGCGACTTCATCAAGGATACGAGAAGTGTTGACCAATTGCTGGTCCATCCCGGAGTCATTCCTAGCTCTTGTTTTTTTTCTTTGGGTGTTTATTTTTATGCTTTCAGCTTATTCATTTGGACATGATTATTTGAGCATATGTTTGCATTGCATTTTATTTCTTTCCATATTGGTTATTTGATGTGTTGGATTCTAGTTTTCCATGTTGGGTGGGTGTTAGTATTGAAGTAAAAGGCCCAGTACCCAGGCTAGAGTTCACTATCTAGGAAACCTAGGAATAGAGTAGAAAATAATAGCTATTGGACAAAGTTCCTACCATCACGGTCATGTCGTCTACGCTCAGATGAGGTTCAAATGGGGTGTTATCATTATCCAAATTTGTGGCTTGATGATAGTGCTTCCAGAAGGACCCATGATTTTGAGTTACCATTGTTGTACCCCAATTTATCCCCTAGGATCCCTTTATCATAACCTGTTAATTCATTCACAACAAGATCACACTAGGATTCTTGGTTCCCCTCCCTACTTTGAGTTTTGCTCCTTTTGAGGGATTGTCAAGAACCTTGACTTATGTTCCTTTTGTGATCATGAATATTGTTTTGATTTCTTCACTTAACTAATAAAATACAATTTTGGCTTGTGTTGCTTGTTATCCATGTAGGTAAGGGCAATGAGATTTAACAAGTTACTCCATGGGTTCATGAGTTTATTTCCATGCCATACTCAATAAAGCTTGAGAAGTTCAAACCTCATCATTGAAGTTATGTTGGAAGAAATGGCATGGCAAGGTTTATCTTGGTTCACCACATTTCAAAGTTATCAAGATTTTGATTCAAAGGTACAATGATTTGATTGGAGAAGCTGTTATGTTTTGACAAGGCCTTGTTTCTATTGGTCACAAGAGCATATTTCTCTCAAATTTCAAGATTTGGAAGTGGTTTTGGTGGCTATGAGTCCTAATTATCATCCTCAACAACTTCTATTCACAAAGCAAGAATATTGGTACAGGATGTTTGTTCAAACTTGTCAAAGTTCCTCAAGGCATTCTCTTGACCTAGAAGCTAGGGTTTTAAATTTCAAAGGAGAATATCTTGCTCACATTTTGGTATTTTTGAGTGATTCTAAAGAAATACATATCTTTAAAGGGTTATCAACAAATCACTTCAAAAGTTCCAAAGATTTTTCATGTGGAAGAAACTTGGTGAAAAAGAAAGATTACAAGTCCTCCAAATGAATCGACAATTTTACATAAGTAACTTCAAATTATCATAACTTGGTCAATTTTCATCTCCTTAAGTCCATTATTTATCCATAATGATCTTGAAGATGTGAACATTATGCCTTCTTGTATTTGAAAAGTGGGAAAATGGATGGAAGTTGCCTTAAATATGCAAAAGATTATAGGTCATTTCATGATTTTTGGCCAACTTCAACAAGTCATAACTTGCTCAATTTTTGGAGATTTTGAGTGGTTCAAGTTTCAAAATATCATTCAAGATATATACTTCATTCCATCTTTTTTGGTCAAGATTAAATTCTAAGTGGAAGGCCATGTTTGGATGCAGGACATTATAGGTCATTTTTGAAGCATCCATTTGATTCCATTTTTTTCCATTACAAAGCATGTAACCTCATCTTTCTAAAGCATCAAGAATCATGCCCTAAGACCCATTTAGTTGGAAATGCCATGGATTTGAATTTGGTAACTTGAAACTGAATTTTCCACAAAGTCAGAATTTTGAAATCCATAATGTGACTTCTAAACACAAGATTTATGCACATTTTTGATTTAAACTTAATTAGAAAACTTTCCAGAAGTGATTAGCATCCCAAAACGCGAGATTTGGTTGAGTTTTGATGGAAATGAAGTCACCCCTCACTCGTGCTCGACCTTCACTCAATTTTCGTCCAAACTTCCTTGTTTCTCCCAATTTTCATTCCCATTCACTTCCCTATAAATAGAGGGTCATCCCCCATTCATTTTTTCAAGCTTTGAGATCCAAAAACACCCTGCCAAAACATCACACAAACCCATCTTTTTTGAATTCATTTTCTGAGATTTAAGCTCCATTTTCCAAAATTCTTTGCGCATTCATCATCCTTAAGCATCATATAAACTCTCCAGCACTTAAACCAATCAAAACGAGCCATAATTCAAGCTATAGAAGTCTAGTTTCAGAGCTTTTTCCTTGAAATTTGAAAAGGTAGAATTCTCCACCATTTGGATCCAAATCAAGCACTAATCTATTCTACTCCTTATCCTGATTCCAATGCTGCTTACAATTTTTAAATCCATTGAGAATTGAGAGAGAAATCTCAAATTGAAGGTGCTTGCTATTTTCTGGGTTTTTTATTCATATCTCTCTCCATACCTTATATAAATTTGGTGCGATGGTGGTGTTAGAATCGTCATGAAGAGACGAGTTCAATGATACTAGCCTGGGATCCTAATTTTTCCATTTGAAGGATCTCACAAAATCCCCATTGTAGGGTATCTGGAGGTTGAAGAAGATGACATGTATCATCTAAGCCAATGATAGCGTGCCAAACGTTTTAATTTCATTGGTTGTCCTTTTTCTGATCCTATGCGTATCTCATTAAGGTCCATATCAAGCACAACGCGTATGGTCCACTGGATCAGCTTACTAACGCGTTTTGACTATGATCTGATGGTCCACATCTTTTTGGTTTTATTTTATTTTCTGATTTTATATTTTTATTGATTAAATTTTCAAAAATTCATAACTCTTTTATTTTTTATCCAAAAATTATGAAAAAAATTCACAAAAATACTTTGAATTATTTATGATCTCATGACTATTTTTTCACATTTTTATTTTGACATTTGATATTTTTTTATTTTTTGAATTATTTGCTTTCTTTTAATTACTTAAAAATAATTTCTGACATTTCTTAATTCTGAAAAAAAAATCATAAATATTATTTTGCATATTTTTGACTTTCTGAAAATTTTATGGAATTTTATATTGAGGTTTACTATTTTTGACCTATTTTCTGTTTGTTTGAGCAATTTTAAATAGTTTAAAAATAGTTTCTGACTTTTAAAAATTACCAAAAATTTTATAAAAATATTTGGATCCATTTCTGATTTTTCTATGGCCTTACTTTTTATTTCTTGATTAATTTGAACATAGTTGACATTTTTCTTCTCTATTTTGATTTTTAAACATTTTTTAAACCCTTTTAAAGTATTTATTAAATATAATATTATTTTGTGATTATTTTCTGGCTGTCTTGAGTTGATTTTTTTATCATAACTTTATTAATATCATTGGGTCTTTGGTGTGGAGTTCAATTCCACAAAAATGGATGGATGATTTTAATAATAGTTTGATTAAATTTTTTATTCAAAAGTGGTTTATTCATTTTTCCCATCCCCTCTTCATCTTATCCCTTTCTTATTGCACTAGGTGTTATTAGAGCATGATCTCTATATCATGTCTCAAAACAAATGGTGGATAGATTGCTATTGGCCGACCTCAAAATAGATGCGACTTCTATATAAGTCCACTTACGATTGCTTAACATAGCGCAAAATTTTGTCCAGATTCAAATAAATGATCATTTGTGGCCCAAACTTATGATTGCAAGCCCAAGTATGTTAATTTGATCTCTTTGATCCAATAACCTTGAGATTCATTGTGTGGAGGCTTTGGTTCTACCAATCCTCTAATGGATCTACAACACCTTTGGTCAACGCGGATCACTTAAACATCATTGATCTTTAAATGGTACTTATGAGAATTTCAAATGGATGATATACTTGACAAAAAGCCAATATAACTTGTTGTGTGGAGGCTTTGGTTCTACCAATCCTCTAATGAGTTCCAAATGCAAGTTTCAAGATGGTCATCCAACTAACCACTACTTATTAACTTGTTTTACCTTATGTTTTTATTCTTTTTTATGCTTTATGTACTATTTACTTTTAGCATTTACATTTCATGCCATTTTCATCTTTGCTAATTTGAGCATTTATTTTCTTTCCATTTTTACTTTGCTCACTTGAGCCTTTATTTTCCTTTCTTAAGATACTTAATAATCAACATAAACCCTAAAAAATCTTTAATGGTACTTGGACTATTTGGTTACTATCCTTGGCATTATGGAGCATGGGACCTTTTCTTGGACTTAGGATTAGAAACCTTGACCTATCTTGGAGATCTTATCTGATTATTTTGTATGGAGTTCTTGAGGTTTACCTCAAGACATTGGGTTGCTTGTTTGTTTTTGTGTGCAGGTTTCTGTGATTACATCCTCTGGTTGTAATCTGGAATTCACTCGTATACAGTCGTTACTCTGCCCAATTTTTGTAAAGACTTATCACACTTGAAGTTTGGTTCCTTCCAGAGGTCTAGTATTTTTTCTTTCTTGGTTTCAATCCAAATCATGGGAACTCTATCTTTGCTCATAGTGTCAAGTATTGGTTTCTTCTTGGTTAGATAGTTCTTATCTCTAGCTTTTACCTTATGCTTTAGGATAGCCTCTTCTTCTCCTCCCGTCTTCTTTAATTTCAAAAATCTTCTTCCTCCTTTTGAAAACTCTTCTTGTTTTAAACTTGAACCACTTTTATAATAAACTTGGACTTATGTCCATGTATTTTCAAAACATTTTCATAAATAAACCCCAATCAACTTAATGATACCTTGACATTTTTTTGTGAGACGACTAAAAGTCAATCAATCTCATTTCAAATCATTATGCCATTTTGGCTTTTTATCTTTAAAATTTTATCAAAAAGATTAGACTCTTGTCAATCCTTGTAGTGATGCAAACAACTATACTTGTACAACATTTAGTGAAGAGATATATTTTCCACTTGGGTGTTGAGTGAGGCATTGTTGATTTTAAAATCCAAGCCATATCCTCCACTTTGAGATGATGCAAATTCTCCTTTCTCATGATTGTGGGTAGTAGGTATGTTTTCCACATGGACAATGATGATGATGTTTTATCTCATAAAATTGACCAACGCATTTGTGTTTCAAATTTTTAAAAGAGGAACTACGTGTACCCTGATCCCCTATTGCACGAAAGGTGGTACGTAGGCTCTAAAGGTTCACAACCGCGGTGGGTGCAAAAATCATAAAAAATATATTTCTTTCCTCACCTCCACCATCTATTTTATATACAACATTTTTTATATAGCCAAAATATATAGATTTTACAAAGAGGTTCTTGCCGAATATCGTAGATGTTTAGGGGGCTAATACCTTCCATTTGCATAACCAACCCCATTACCTTGAATCTTTCCCCCTCTTTTTGGGTTATTCTCTCTTTTCCCATTCCTTTGGAAACAATAAAGTGCGGTGGAGATTTTTAGTTTGATTTGTATGAAGTCTAGTTAATCCAATGGCTTAGTCTTGAACATTTCTACCGCTACAGAAAAATGGCGACTTCACTAGGGAAAGATTGACCTCTTGCTGGTCCATCCCTAAGTGGGTTGAGCCTATCTATGTTTATATTTGTATATATGTTATTATTGTTTTTGTGATTATATGTTGTATATATGTTTGTCTGGATTTTCCTGGTTTTCAGGGTTCTTGGTGATTACTCATAAGTCCTATACCCGGACTTGGGAAAACTTTAAGATAGGATGGGCGGTATAGTCATGTTAACTTTGAGTGAGTAATCCAAAAAAAGGAGGCATGAGATCCCCCACTCAGTGGAGGCCCCTTTGACTGTAGTATCGTTTACCGAGTAATCGTGAAGACGTGTTGCTTTCGACCTGGGAGCCTGCTGAAACTGAGGACCATAGAATACCAAACCCATCTTATCCTTTTATGTGTAGTGCAGAAGCTATGACGGAGTAATCCAGAAATAGTTGTCACGCGATACTACACTCGGACGAGTCTTTCTTGAGAATATTACTAATTACCGAGTTAATCGGGAAGTTGGTAATATCTGAAGGAAGGATGTAGACTCTGGGAACCTATAGAACCTCGTTCGGTAGGTGATAACTTTTTTAGACCAAAACCTTATGGGTAGTACCTTCGACTTCATGCTCGTGAGGTTGAACCTATGAACCCTATATGTGTGATCTTGTGCGTGATTGTTGCATCATGCATCCATGCACTCATAAGCATCTTTTGACGAAAACCATATTTCAAGGGATTTAAAGGTTGACTATTTGTGAATATCTCAGGTAATTTTAACCATGGATTCTGGAAAGAGAAAGACCGGGAAATACAGTTTCAAGGATCCCAAGATAGATGAGTTGATCAGTCTAATTCCCGAGATCGAGTGTTCTGCAGACTTTCAGAAGAAGTATGAATCCATTATCCCTCTCATGAAGCTGAAGATGAAGGAGGGTATTCTCTCGACCGTGGTCCAGTTCTATGATTCGATGTATCATTGATTTACTTTTCCCGACTACCAGTTGATGCCTACATTGGAGAAGTATTCTTATTTATTGGATTTACCTATTATCGATCGTGTTCCTTTTACTGGTTTGGAGGGTGAGCCAAAACCACATGAGATTGCTGCTTTGATTAACTTGGGGAAGTCTGAGGTTGAAGCCCATATGACTACTAAAGGAGGGATTATAGGATTACCAACTCAGTTCTTATTGGAGAAAGCTCATTACTTTTCCAAAATGAAGAGTACAGTCGCTTTTGAGGCCATCTTTGCTCTACTTGCTTACGGGTTGTTTTTATTTCCTAATGTGGACAAGTTGGTCGACATTAACGCTATCAGGATTTTCATGATTGGAAACCCAGTTCCTACACTGTTGGGTGATGCTTATTACTCTATTCATCTTCAGAATTCTTATCATGGGGGAATGATTATCTGTTGCACCCCTCTGTTGTACTGGTGGTTCATCTCTCATATGCCTCAGTCTGATGCTTTTTGGGATGTCAAGAAGGAACCCTTTTGGGCTCCTAAGATCATGGCACTTACTCACTTGGATATTGATTGGTATCATCGAGCTTACCAGGATATAGAGATTATTGACAATTGTGGTAGTTTCCCCAATGTACCTCTTCTTGGTACAAAGGGAGGAATTAACTATAACCCTGTTCTTACACGGCGACAATTTGGTTATCTGATGAGGGATAAACCAAATAGTATTCATTTGAGTAGTTTATTTCTGAAGGAAGGGGAAGACCATATGGAAGCTAGGGAGAAGATTGTGAAGGCCTGGCTTCACATTCATAAGAAGAATAGGAAGGATTTGGGACCTAGGGGTGATGTTTCTTTGGAGCCATATCTTCAATGGATCCGATTGAGAGTTATTCAGTTAAATATGCCGTATACCTGGGAGACACCCATGCCTGATCTATTTGTGAAGACCACTCCTCCCTTATTAGATGACCTAGAAGAATTGCAGCTTGCTTTGGTTAGGATGCAACAGGAAAGGGATGCTTGTAAGAACAAGTTCTAAACTTTAGAAAGTTCCTACAGAGAAGACGTGAAAGAGAAAGACGACTTGATTGAGATCCTTCAGATTCGAGCAGTAAAGTCTATGGAGAGGAAAGGGGATTTATTTTCTCCTAAGCCTCAATCAGGTGCTGATCACTTACTTCCTGATTAAGATGATTGGAAGGAGATTTCCATCAGACATATGGAAGAAAATTAGAGGTTGAAGGCTCAGATCGCCAGGCTCACGGGGAAGTGCCAGCGTATAGAGTGATCTCCGTCAGTTCTTTTTCTCAGGATTTTAGATTTTATTTTCATCTTGTACTTGAGATCATTGAAACTTGTAATCCATTTTAGATTTTACTATGCATATCCAGGTGTCTTACCCAGCTTCTTTACTTTGTTTAGCAAGATGACTCATCACTATGATACTCGGGCTAATTTCAAAAAGAAGATGGACAACTTAGAACAGGAGAATCGCGAGATGCAGGAAGAAGTTTCTGCTTTGAAGGCCGACATGGCCAATCTGACTACTCTGATGGAAGCTCTGGTGGCTTCCCAGAATCATCCACTGAGTGTTCAACCTCAACCAACAAGGGAAACTAATGAAGCTTCAATTGTTCTCGTATCTGCTACTCCGGCTGTTGTTCAGAATCGCATGCCTCAAGGTTATCCATGGGGAATGCTAGATAATTTTGCACCTGAAGGTGTCAATCTTGGGCCTCAAGATACTCCAGTGGTTCATACTATTGTTACTCCAGCACCTCCAATGGTGTATGTTGTTCCTGGTGCACCTCCTTCGAAGAATATGGTTCTGTTTGTTAATGATGATGTGTTTCGTCCTTTCCCTCCACCTAGTGAAGACTTGAGTCTTTATGACAGAATGGATGATTTTCAAGAGCAGTTTGACAAGATGCAGAGGGAGATGAAGGCCCTCGAGGGAAAAGAGCTATTTGGGCAGAATGTGAATGAACTATGTTTGGTCCCGAATGTTAAGATACCTTCTAAGTTCAAAGTCCCGGAATTTGAGAAGTATAAGAGCAACACTTGCCCTCGTGCTCATCTGGTGATTTACGTGAGAAGAATGTCTACCCATACCGATGATCAGCGTCTTCTGATTCACTTTTTTTAGGATAGTTTGACTGATGCTGCATTGAAGTGGTATATGAGTTTGGACAATGCTAATATCCATACTTTTAATGATTTGGGAGATGAATTCATCAAACAATACAAGTACAATGTGGACATGGCGCCTGACCGTGACCAACTTAGGGCCATGGTTCAGAAAGACAGGGAATCATTCAAAGAGTATGCGCAGAGATGGCGCGAGGTAGCCTCCCAAGTGATTCCTCCCATGGAAGAGAAGGAGATGACTAAGATTTTCTTAAAGACGCTGGGTGCTTTCTACTACGAGAGGATGGTAGCAAGCGCGCCAAGTGACTTTACTGAGATGGTAGGAATGGGTATCCGCTTGGAAAAGGTTGTAAGAGAAGGCCGTTTGACGAATAGTGAAGGATCTAGAGGTGCAAAGAAGTCATCTTATGGGTTTACCAAGAAGAAAGAGGGAGATAAAAATGCTGTTATGCAAGAGAGGGGGGTAAACGCTCCTAGAAGGAATTATCAGCGTCATCAACAAGTCGCCTTAGTGACTCCTGTTATGAATGCTGCTCCAACTACCATTGCTTATTAGAGACCGTCCCAGCAGGGGAATCAAGGGTATAATCAGATAAGGGAGAGTTATGACCCCATTCCCATGAGCTATACAGAGTTACTACCCGCATTGATTCATAAAATGTTGGTCCAGACACGACCACCTCCCACCGTACCATCACCATTTCCTTGGTATTACAAGGTAGACCAAACGCGTGATTTTCATCAAGGAGCACCAGGGCATAGTGTTGAGAATTATTATCCTTTGAAGAATCAAGTGCAAAAATTGGTAAAGTCTGGTGTTCTATCTTTCAAGGACATGGGACCTAATGTGAAAGATAACCCTCTACCCAAGCACGGGGGAGTAAATGCTGTAAATATGGTGGCCGGTTGTCCAGGCGACTTCCAGATTTTTGACATTAATCTGGTTAGAGGAGATTTGGTGAAAATGCACGCATACCTATGTGAATTTAGTTACTATAAGCATGACCATTCCGGTTGTGCTACTTTCAGTACAAATATACAAGGTTGTGATAAGATAAAGGCTGATTTACAAGAGATAATGGATGAGGGCCTCATACACATAATCAGGCCTAGGGTAGGGTATGAAGAGGAAGTGAATATGGTTTCTGGATGTCCTGGTGAATTCAGAATTTTTGATGTGGAATATTTGAATGAGGATCTCGTGCAGTTGCATGCTACCTTCTGCCATACGGCTGGTCAGGTGGAACACCAATATGGATCTTGCCTAGTTTGATGTCGAGATCCCCAAGGATGTTCAATCGTGAAGAAGGGTGTTCATTTACTATTAGACAATGGAACTATCAAGATCACAGGTCAGAGGGATGATTATCATGATGTTGATATGGTTGAAGTTTGTTTAATGGAAGAACAGTCAAAGGAAGAGTATGCCTCTGTGGATGAGTATTTCTCTTCAGATGAAGATTTGTTTTCCAGAAATGACTTTTTGATGACTGATTATGTTGAAGAAGGGTTAAACATCATTGTGCCTTGTTTTGCTGCACCCTCTCATTTTGAAGTGGAGTATCATAGCAAGCCAATTGTTACCCCATTGGTGATTAGTTTACCAGGTCCTATCCCCTACAAATTAGATAAGGTTGTGCCTTACAAATACAACGCTACAATCTTAGAAGATGGGGTGGAAATTCCCATCCAGCCAATGCCTGATGTTGGAAATATAGCTGAAAATAGCAGGGTGACCCGTAGCGGTCCCGTGTTTGCGCCGGTTGTTAGGAGAAATGTTGCTGCTGGAAAGAAAATTGCTAAGAATGATGAACCTAAGAAGGCTACAGGAGAGACTAGTGGAGCTACGCTAGAGAAAGAAGTGGATGATATTTTAAAGATAATTAAGATGAGCGACTACAGAATTGTAGATCAGCTACTGCAGACTCCTTCAAAGATATATATCTTAGCTTTATTAATGAATTCCTCTGCTCATAGAGAATCCTTGATGAGGGTATTGGACCAAGCTTTTGTGGAGAATGACATGCCAATAGATCAATTCAGCACCGTAATTAGAAACATTACGTCATGTAATAACTTGAGTTTCGGCGATGATGAATTAACAGATGAAGGGAGGAATCACAACCTGGCCCTCCATATCTCTATGAACTGTAAGAATGATTCTCTATCCAATGTGCTGATTGATAATGGATCCGCATTGAATGTTATACCGAGGAGTACTCTCATGAAGTTTAAACACCAAGGAACACCTATGCACCCGAGTGGCATCATTGTGAAAGCATTTGATGGGTCGAGGAAATCTGTCATCGATGAAGTGGACTCACCCATCCATATAGGACCACATTTGTTCCAAATAACCTTCCAGTTCATGGACATTATTCCCGCTTATAGTTGTTTGCTAGGACGGCCATGGATACATGAAGCAGGGGATGTCACTTCAACTTTACATCAGAAGTTAAAGTTTGTGCGTGAAGGGAAGGTAGTGATCATAAATAGGGAGCAGGCATTGTTGATATCTCATTTGTCCTCTTTCAGCATTGTAGAAGTGGACGAAGTTGTTGTTGGAACCCAGTTCCAAGCCCTATTCGTTGACAACATAAGGAGAAATGAGAATTCCATGGTTTCGCTAAAGGACACACAACAGGTTGTGCGCAATGGTCATAATGCGGTTTGGGGACGAATTGTGGATCCACTCGTGAACAAGAACAAAACTGGTTTGGCTTTCTCTTAGAAGAATGGCAGAGGCGAAGGTTTGAAGTCAAAGTCTACTATGGGCAGCTATCATGATGTTTTCCACAGTGGAGGTTACCTCCATCCAACTGATTCTAGAATTAATGTTGTTGAGGAGGATGAAGCAGAGCAGGAAATGCCGAATTATGTGACAGATGGAGTCAGGGTTCAGAACTGGGTCACCATTGATGTTCCCTCTTGCATACATGTTTCAAAGTAATTTGATTTGATTAATCTTTTTTTCTTGAAAGGCTTTCACTCTGCCCAAGGTGGAAGTATTAATGTTGTAGGGCTTATCAGTTTGCTGTGACTGTTAAGATCAATAATAAAAGTTGTCTTTGTTTCCCAAATTGTGTTTTTATTTTTTGCTTTTTCTTGGAAAATGGTAATCAGAAAAAAAAACCTTTCAAAATAAATAATAACTGAAATTTAATCTGCATGATCACTTGTTATATGTGTCAGTTTCTAAAAGTAATCATAAATCATATGTTCAGATTAATTAAAAAAACCCGTTGAATACAATGACCCTGCACCCGCTCCCAACTTTGAATGTCCTGTGTTTAGGGCTGAAGAAGAAGATTATGACGAGATTCCAGAATAGGTCTCACGGTTGCTTGAGCATATGGAAAATACCATTCAGCAATATAAAGAGCCTTTGGAAATGATCAATTTTGGTTCAGAAGAAGATCCGAAGGAAGTCAAGATTAGAGCATCGTTGCATCCCGATGTGAAGAGAAGGTTGATTGAGTTGTTGAAAGAGTATGTGGATATTTTTGCTTGGTCTTACCAAGATATGCCCGGTCTAGATATAGATATTTTCGAGCACCATTTGTCGTTGAAGCCAGAGTGTCCGCTAATTAAACAAAATTTGAGAAGAACTCACCCAGATATGGCAGTAAAGATCAAAGAGGAGGTTCTAAAGCAGATTAATGCTGGTTTTCTTGTGACGTCAATGTATCCTTAATGGATTACCAATATTGTCCTAATACCGAAAAAAGACAAAAAAGTCCGCATGTGCGTAGGTTACAGAGATCTAAATAAAGCTAGTCCAAAAGATGATTTTCCATTGCCACACATCGACATGTTAGTGGATAGCACAACAAAATTCAAAGTATTCTCGTTCATGGAAGAATTTTCCGGGTATAATCAAATAAGAATGGCTCCAGAGGACATGGAAAAAACAATGTTTATCACACCCTGGGGAACATTCTGTTACAGAGTGATGCCCTTCGGGTTGAAGAACGCTGGTGCAACGTACCAGAGGGCTATGACAACCATATTCCATGATCTGATGCACAAGGAAATCGAAGTATATGTTGATGATATGATTTCTAAATCCCAGACTGAATAAGGGCATATAGAAGATTTGTTAAAGTTGTTTTAGCATTTGAGGAAGTATCATCTCCGCTTGAATCCAAATAAATGCACCTTCGGTGTTCGATCAAAGAAGTTGTTGGATTTCATTGTTATCCAGAAAGGAATTGAAGTTGACCCTGATAAAGTCAAAGCAATTCAAGAAATTCCAGCACCAAGAATTGAAAAGCAAGTCAGAGGTTTCCTCGGGCGTTTGAATTATATTTCCAGATTCATTTCCCACATGACTGCAACATGTGAACCAATCTTTAAGTTGTTAAAGAAAGATCAAGGTTGTGTATGGACGGCTGACTGCCAAAGGGAATTTGAGATTATTAAAGAATATTTGCTTGAACCTCCTATCTTGCTCCCTCCCGTAGAAGGAAGACCGTTGATTATGTATATAACAGTGTTAGATAAATCCATGGGTTGTATTCTGGGACAACAGGATGAAACAGGGAAGAAGGAGTTCTCCATTTAATATCTCAGCAAAAAATTCACTGATTGTGACTCGCGGTATTCCATGCTGGAAAAAACATGTTGTGCTTTGGCCTGGGCGGAAAAGCGTTTAGGGCATTATATGTTGAATCACACCACTTGGTTGATCTCCAAAATGGATCCAATCAAGTACATTTTTGAAAAGCCTGCTCTTACTGGGAGAATTGTCCGCTGGCAGATGTTGTTATCTGAATATGATATCGAATACCGCACTCAAAAGGCTATTAAAAGTAGTGTGTTGGCAGATTATCTTGCTCACAAACCAGTGGAAGATCACCAGTCTGTAGAATATGAATTCCCCGATGAGGATGTGATGTTCCTGAAGGTGAAAGATTGTGATGAACCATTGCCTGAGGAAGGCCCTGACCCTGAATCTCGTTGGAGTATGATATTTGATGGAGTTGTGAATGCTTATGGTAAAGGAATTGGTGCTGTGATTGTCACTCCTCATGGATCGCACATTCCTTTTACTATAAGGTTAACATTTGATTGCACTAATAATATGGCAGAATATGAGGCTTGCATCATGGGTCTCAAGGAAGCTATTGATCTCAGAATCAAAATTCTAGATGTGTATGGTGATTCAGCTTTGGTGATAAATCAGATTAAAGGAGAATGGAACACTCGTCACCCTGGCTTGATCCCTTACAAATATTATTCTAGAATATTATTACCCTTCTTCAATAAAGTTGAATTCCATCACATCCCTAGAGATGAAAATCAAATGGCAGATGCTCTGGCAACTCTGGCTTCTATGTACCAAGTGAATACTTGAAATGATATACCCCGGATTACGGTTCGACGACTGGATATGCCCGTTCATGTGTTTACAGTAGAGGAGGTAGCAGATGAAAAACCCTGGTATTATGATATCAAGCATTTTCTTCAGACTCAAGAATACTCGATTGGTGCGTCGAAGAAAGATAGAAAGACATTGAGAAGATTGGAAGGCAATTTCTTCCTCGGTGAAAATGTGTTATACAAGAGAAATTATGACATGGTCTTGCTCAGATGCGTGGATAGACACGAAGCAGACATGTTGATGCATGAGACTCATGAAGGTTTGTTTGGCACTCACGCCAATGGACATTCGATGGCTAAAAAGATGCTAAGGGAAGGTTATTATTGGCTGACAATGGAATCTGACTGTTACAAATTTGCAAAGAAGTGCCATAAATTCCAGATTTATGTAGACAAGGTCCATGTGCCTTCGACGCTTCTCAATGTGATTTCCTCCCCATGGCCTTTCTCTATGTGGGGTATTGACATGATTAGGATGATAGAACCCAAAGCTTCGAATGGGCACCCTTTTATCTTGGTAGCAATTAATTACTTCACCAAATGGGTGGAGGCTGCTTCATATGCCAATGTTACTAAACAGGTGATCGTGTGTTTCATCAAGAATAATCTTATATGCCGGTATGGTGTGCCGAGCAGAATCATCACTGACAATGGCTCAAATTTGAACAACAAGATGATGACAGAATTGTGTGAAGAATTCAAGATTGTTCATCATAATTCATATCCATACAAGCCAAAGATGAATGGGGTTGTTGAAGCTGCTAATAAGAATATCAAGAGAATTATCTAGAAGATGGTAATTACTTATAAGGATTGGCATGAAATGCTCCCTTTTGCTCTGCATGGATATCAAACATCTGTCCGCACTTCAACAGGAGCAACCCAGTTCTCCCTGGTGTATGGAATGGAAGTTGTGCTCCCAGTCGAGGTAGAGATTCCCTAGTTGCGTGTGATAATGGAAACCAAGTTGACAGAGACTGAATGGGTCCAGAACAGGTTTGGCCAATTGAATTTGATTGAGGAGAAGAGAATGACAACCTTGTGTCATAGCCAGTTATATCAAAAATGAATGAAGAAATCTTTTGATAAAAAGGTCAAACCTCGTGAATTTAGAGAAGGCGACCTCGTGCTTAGGAAGATCATGTCTTTCAACACTGATTCTAGGGGCAAGTGGACTCCCAATTTTGAAGGCCCATACGTTGTCAAGAAAGCCTTCTCTGGCGATGCGTTAATTCTTGAAACTATGGATGGCGAGGAGTTCCCACGTCCCATGAATGCTGACGCAGTCAATAAATGCTCCTCCTAAAGAAATAAAATAACAACTTGCTAAGTTGAAAACCCGAAAGGGCGGCTTAGGAAAAAAAGGAGCGTCTCGGTAGGCCGAAAACCCAAGAGGGTGGTCTAGGCAAAAATTAGAGACCTAAACAGAATAAATTTCCCGCTAAGTTGAAAACCCTCAAGGGAAGCATAGGAAAAAGTTAGGGATTTTCTTGGCAAGTAACTACGTCCGACAAGACATGATCGTTGAAGCAACAATCTTCTCGGATCCTCACCATACTTCAACAGAAGCTGCTGCTCAGGATTTCAAAAGTTGTTAGAGGGGATAATGGTCATTGTATCTCAATGTATCTTTTCCATAATGTATTACCATTTCCCAAACTTTGTAATCATCTATGGAGTCTCGCCATTCGTAGACTACCATTCTATTAATGAAATTTGAGCTTTTACCCAATTCTTTGTGTTTCTTATTTTATTTAGCTTGCAAAGACTCAGTTTATTACTGATAATAACTTTCAAAGCAAAGAGATTAAATAACAAAATTGATTTTTCAAAAAAAAAGATTTTTACAATTTACTTTTACTTTGAGATTTATGATGAAACAATGACAACAAAAATGGTGATCCCAGGAATGTACAAACTCCGGTTGTTTTGAGAAGTTTTGTTCCCCTCGGGAAGGTCTACTCGGGTTGTTTTCGCCGTATTGGGTTTATGGTTCCGGTATCCTCGGTCAAGTTTGGATTCATTTCTCCTCTTTTGAGTTTTCATGATGTGAAGTTTCAATCCGAATTTTTCTCTAGTGAAGTAGGCTTGAATTCCCCAGCGAAGTTTGATTGTTTCGGTGTCAGTCTTCTTTATTTGAGACTGGTCTTGCAATCTCCAGTAGGCATGTTACTTTTGAAAAAAACATTAGTTTCCTTGATGAAGCCTGAAGAAGGATGTTCTACCCCGGTATCAGTTTGATTTGTCTACCTCTAGATTATGTTTATCCTCAGTAAAGTTAAAAACAGACAGTAGGTTTGGTTTCCGCAGTTGGCCTTTACCTTTCTTGGAATGATCATCTTGGTTGAAGTTTAGCTGAGCATTTTAGTGCCCGAGGCGGTTTTGATTGGTTGTTCCCAATGTTATGTATTCGTTTTGTCAGCATGCACACAATAACACTCATACATTCATACATGCATCATGCATAGCTAAAATTTACAAATCATTATTCATTGACATTTGTTAATATTTTTGTGGACATATTACCCTGTTTGCAGAGTTAAGTTACCCTCTTTTCAATAGAGCGTTGGTCTTAAGCAGAAAACATACATTCTTTCAATTTCCCTACTGAGTCTTCCCTCGTAGAAGATTTTTGCTTTAACCTTCCTGTACAATTCCTTGTTTGGATAGATCTTGTTTTCCCTATTGAGTTTATTCTCAAAGGATGTATTCTGGTTGACTTTTTCATTCCAGTTTATTTCTGGTTTGGATATGTGGCTCCCCGGTAATATTATTTACTTTTGAATTCTAAAAAAACTCCAAGCTTTGGTTGGTGCATTTATTTTACACAAGAAGACTTTATACCCTTAGTGAGAATATCATGGCATCTCCCCAGGAAGTCATACCTCTTGCCTAAAAAGTCATTTCCTTTTACAATCCTCCATGACCGCAAATAGAAAGTCTCTTTATTTGAGGCAGCTTATGTATTATCCTTTCCAGGCGGTGTGCCTTAGTTAAAAAAGAAGTTGAGACCCGTTCTAGGAAAAACACTAGAATCTTAGGGAAACTTGTTATCTTTTGCTACCCTCAGTGAACGTTGGTAGTTCATTATCAGTGAACGGCGATGATATGATATATTCTCTTTCTACCTTCAGTGAAAGTTGGTAGACCATCGGCAGTGAACGTCGTTGTTTCTTATCTTTTGCTATCTTCAGTAAACGTTGGTAGTTCATCGTCAGTGAATGGAGACGCTAAGATATATTATCTTTATACATTCAGTGAAAGTTGGTAGGACATCGTAAGTGAACGTTGGTGTTTGTTATCTTTTTTCTACCCTCGGTGAATGTTGGTGGTTCATTGTCAGTGAACGACGATGATATGCTATATTCTCTTTCTACCTTCAGTGAAAGTTGGTAGGACATCGGTAGTGAACGTCGGTGTTTGTTATCTTTTGCTATCTTTAGTAAACGTTGGTAGTTCATTGTCAGTGAACAATGATGCTAAGATATATTCTCTTTCTACCTTCAGTGAAAGTTGGTAGGACATCGACAGTGAACGTCGGTGTTTGTTATTCTCTTTCTACCTTCAGTGAATGTTGGTAGTTCATCGTCAATGAACGATGATGATATGATATATTCTCTTTCTACCTTCAGTGAACGTTGGTAGTTCATCGTTAGTGAACGATGATGATATGATATATTCTCTTTCTACCTTCAGTAAAAGTTGGTAGACCATTGACAATGAACTTCGATCTTTGTTATCTTTCTCTCTGCCTTCAGTAAACGTTGGTAGCTTCGCCTTCAGAAGAAGTTGGTGTGTCCTTTAACCATCCAACCGTCCTCTCTAATTCAATTCTCTTGGTGCACCAGTGATTTATTTTCCTGGTGGGGGTGCTCCGTTGTTCCTTTTTATTATTGTTACATCCCCAGTGATGTTTTGCGTCTCTTTGGTCCTGTTCATATGGATTCATGATCATAAGCATTTGCATGGCATCTTAGCGCCAAAAATAGGGTTTGTTATATATTTAAGTATCTTCGATCGCGTCGACACGAAGATTTTTAACCTTCGTATCTTCGGATAGAAGAAACTTAAATAAGGGCAACTATTGTACCTCAATTTTTCCCCCTAAGATCCCTTCATTATACCATGTTGACTCATTCACAACAAGATCACAATAGGATTCTTGGTTCCCCTCCCTACTTTGAGTTTTGCTCCTTTTGAGGGATTACCAAGCACCTTGACTTATGTTCCTTTTGTAATCATGAATATTGTTTTGATTTCTTCACTTAACAGATAAAATACAATGTTGACTTGTCTTGCTTGTTATCCATGTAGGTAAGGGAAATGAGATTTAACAAGTTACTCCATGGGTTCATGAGTTTATTTCCATGCCCTACTCAATAAAGCTTGAGAAGTTCAATCCTAATCATTGAATTTATGTTGGAAATAAATGGCATGGCAAGGTTTATCTTGGTTCACCACATTTCAAAGTTATCAAGATTTTGATTCAAACGTACAAGTAGTTGATTGGATAAGCTGTTATGTTTGGACAAGGCCTTGTTCCTATTGGTCACAAGAGCATATTTCTCTCAAATTTCAAGATATGGAAGTGGTTTTGGTGGCTATGAGTCCTCACTATCATCCTCAACAACTTCTATTCACAAAGCAAGAATATTGGTACAAGAAGTTTGTTCAAACTTGTCAAAGTTCCTCAAGGCATTTTCTTGATCTAGAAGCTAGGGTTTTGAAGTTCAAAGGAGCATATCTTGCTCACCTTTTGGTATTTTTTAGTGATTCCAAATACATCCTTATCTTCAAAGGGTTATCAACAAATCACTTTAAAAGTTCAAAAGAGTTTTCATATGGAAGAACCTTGGTGAAGAAGAAAGATTACAAATCCTCTAGATGAATCCACAATTTTACATAAGTAACTTCAAATGATCATAACTTGGTCAATTTTCATCACCCTGAGTCCATTCTTTTTCCATAATGATCTTGAAGATGTGACCTTTATGCCTTATTGTATGTGCAAAGCGGGAAAATGGATGGAAGTTTCCTTAAATATGCAAAATATTATAGGTCATTTCATGATTTTTGGCCAACTTCAACAAGTCATAACTTGCTCAATTTTTGGAGATTTTGAGAAGTTCAAGTTTCCAAATGTCATTCAAGAGATATAATTAGTTCCATATTTTTTGGTCAAGAGCAAATTCTAAGTGGAATGCCATTTTTGGATGCAAGACATTATAGGTCATTTTTGAGGAAGAATTTGAAATATTTCGAAGTATAGAAACTCAACACTTTTTCTTCAACTTTGACTCAATATATCTTTCATCTCAAGCATCCATTTGATTCCATTTTTTCCATTACAAAGCTTGTAACCTCATCTTTCTAAAGCATCAAGAAACATGCCCAAAGACCCCTTGAGTTGGAAATGCCATGGATTTGAATTTGGTAACTTGAAACTGAATTTTCCACAAAGTCGGAATTTTGAAATCCATAATGTGACTTCTAAACACAACATTTAAGCACATTTTTTATTTAAACTTGATTAGCAAACATTCCAGAAGTGATTAGCATCCCAAAAAGCGAGATTTGGTTGAGTTTTGATGGAAATGAAGTCACACTTCACTCGTGGTCGACCTTCACTCAATTTCCCTCCAAACTTCCTTGTTTCTTCCAATTTTCATTCCTATTCACTTCCCTATAAATAGAGGGTCATCCCTCATTTATATCTTCACGTTTTGAGAGCCAAAAACACCCTGCCAAAACTTCACATGAACCCATCTTTTTTGAATTCAGTTTCTGCGATTTAAGCTCCCTTTTCCAAAATTCTTTGGGTATTCATCATCCTTAAGCATCATATAAACTCTCCAGCACTTAAACCAATCAAAATGAGCCATAATTCAAGCTACAGAAGTCCAGTTTCAGAGGTTCTTCCTTGAACTTCGAAAAGGTAGAATTCTCCACCATTTGGATCCAAATCAAGAACTAATCTATTCTACTCCTTCTCCTGATTCCAATGCTGCTTACAATTTTCAAATCCATTGAGAATTGAGAGAGAAATCTCAAATTGAAGGTGCTCACTATTTTATGGGTTTTTGATTCATATCTCACTCCATACCTTATATAAATTTGGCGCGATGGTGGTGTTAGAATCGTCTTGAAGAGACGAGTTCAGAGATACTAGCCTGGGATCCTAATTTTTCCATTTGAAGGATCTCACAAAATCCCCATTGCAGGGTGTCTGGAGGTTGAAGACGATGACATGTCTCATCTCAGCCAATGATAGCGTGCCAAACATTTTAATTTCATTGGTTGCCCTTTTTCTAATCCTATGCGTATCTCACTAAGGTCCATATCAAGCAATGCGCGTGTGGTCCACTGGATCAGCTTACTAACGTGTTTTGCCTAAGACCTGATGGTCCACATCTTTTTGGTTTTATTTTATTTTTTGATTATATATTTTTATTGATTAAATTTTCAAAAATTCATAACTCTTTTATTTTTTATCCAAAAGTTATGAAAAAAATTCACAAAAATACTTTGAATTATTTCTGATCTCGTGACTATTTTTTAACATTTTTATTTTTATTTTGATATTTGATATTTTTTGTATTTTTTGAATTATTTGCTTTCTTTTAATTACTTAAAAAAATATTTTGTTACATTTTTTAATTCTGAAAAAAAAAAATCATAAATATTATTTTGCATATTTTTGACTTTTTGAAAATTTTATGGAATTTTATATTGAGGTTTACTATTTTTTACCTATTTTCTCTTTTTTTGAGCAATTTTAAATAGTTTAAAAATAGTTTATGACTTTTAAAAATTACCAAAAATTTTATAAAAATATTTGGATCCATTTCTGATTTTTCTATGGCCTTACTTTTTCTTTCTTGATTAATTTGAACATAGTTGACATTTTTCTCCTCTATTTTGATTTTTAAACATTTTAAAACCCTTTTAATGTATATATTAAATATAATATTATTTTGTGATTATTTTCTGGCTGTCTTGAATTAGTTTTTTGATCATGACTTTATTAACATCATTGGGTCTTGGGTGTTGAGTTCAACTCCACCAAAATGGATGAATGATTTTAATAATAGTTTGATTAAATTTTTGATTCAAAAGTGGTTTATTCATTTTTCCCATCCCCTCTTCATCTTATCCCTTTCTTATTGCACTAGGTGTTATTAGAGCATGATATGTATATCATGTCTCAAAACAAATGGTGCATAGATTGCTATTGACTAGCCTCAAAATAGGTGCGACTTCTAAATAAGTCCACTTACGATTGCTTAACATAGAGCTAAATTTTGTCCCGATTTGAATAAATGATCATTCGTGGCCCAAAGTTATGATTGCAAGCCCAAATATGTTAATTTGATCTGTTTGATCCAATAACCTTGAGATTCATTGTGTGGAGGCTTTGGTTCTACCAATCCTCTAATGGATTTACAACACCTTTGGTCAACGCGGATCAATAAAACATCGTTGATCATTAAATGGTACTTATGAGAATTCCAAATGGATGATATACTTGACAAAAAGCAAATACAACTTGTTGTGTGGAGGCTTTGGTTCTACCAATACTCTAATTAGTTCCAAATGCAAGTTTCAAGATGGTCATCCAACTAACCACTAATTATTGACTTGTTTTACCTTATGCTTTTGTTCTTTTTTATGCTTTATGTACTATTTACTTTTAGCATTTACATTTCATGCCATTTTCATCTTTGCTCATTTGAGCATTTATTTTCTTGCCATTTTTACTTTACTCACTTGAGCCTTTCTTTTCCTTTCTTAAGATACTTAATAATCAACATAAACCCTAAAAAACCTTCAACGATACTTGGACTATTTGGTTACTACCCCTGGCATTATGGAGCATGAGACCTTTTTTTGGACTTAGGATTAGAAACCTTGACCTATCTTGGAGATTTTATCTCATTATTTTGTCTGGAGTTCTTGAGGTTTACCTCAAGATATTGGGTTGCTTGTATGTTTTTGTGTGTAGGTTTTTCTGATTACATCCTCTGTTTATAATCTGGAATTCACCTGTATATAACCGTTACTCTGCCCAATTTTTATAAAGACTTAATACACTTGAAGTTTGGTTCTCTCTAGAGGTCTAGTATTTTTGCTTGCTTGGTTTCTATCCAAAGAATGGGAAATCTATCTTGGCTCATAGTGTCAAGTGTTGGTTTCTTGTTGGTTAGATGGTTCTTATCTCTAGCTTTTACCTTATGCTTTAGGATAGCCTCTTCTTCTCGTCCCATCTTCTTTAATTTCAAAAATCTTCTTCCTTCTTTTGAAAACTCTTCTTGTTTTAAACTTGACCCACTTTTATAATAAACTTGGACTTATGTCCATGTATTTTCAAAACATTTTCATAAATAAACCCTAATCAACTTAATGATACCTTGACATTTTTTATGAGAATACTAAAAGTCAATCAATCTTATTTCAAACCATTTTTCCATTTTGGCTTTTTATCTTAAAAATTTTCTCAAAAATATTAGACTCTTGTCAATCCTTGTAGTGATGCAAACAACTATACTTCTACAACATGTAGTGAAGAGAGATATTTTCCACTTGGGTGTTGAGTGAGGCATTGTTGATTTTAAAATCCAAGACATATCCTCCATTTTGAGATGATGTAAATTCTCCTTTCTCATGATTGTGGGTAGTAGGTATGTTTTCCACACGGACAATGACGATGATGTTTTATCTCATAAAATTGACCAACGCATTTGTGTTTCAAATTTTTAAAAGAGGAACTACGTGTAGCCTGATCCCCTATTGCATGAAAGGTGTTACGTAGGCACTAAAGGTTCGCAACCGCGGTGGGTGCAAAAATCATAAAAAATATATTTCTTTCCTCACCTCCACCATCTATTTTATATACAACATTTTTTTATATAGCCAAAATATACAGATTTTACAAAGAGGTTCCTATGGAGTACCGTAGATGTTTAGGGTGCTAATACCTTTCCTTTGCATAACCAACCCCCTTACCTTGAATCTTTCCCCCTCTTTTTGGGTTATTCACTTTTTTCCCATTCCTTTGGAAACAATAAAGCGCGGTGGCGATTTTTAGTTTGATTTGTATGAAGTCTAGTCAATCCAATGGCTTAGTCTTGAACATTTCTACCGCTACAACCATTGGCTTACCCTGACCTAGTCTTTACCTGTGAGTGGGGGGGGGATAATCTTTACAAGTATAGATGGTGACTTTGTTCTGATGGTGATCTTGTTCTGTTGGTGACCGTATTCCGCTAGTGACTTGGTTTTCTGTGGTTTGTGTACCGAACTATTGATCTTGATATTCTCGGCATATCTGGAAACAGTACAACGTATTTCCGACGTTGGAAACCTTGATTCCATGAATTATTAAACCTTGCATCATGTCATATTTATTCTTACAAAAGAAATGTAAAAAAAATATATGTCTAAAAAAGTTAACCTGCATTTGCATTTCGTTTCCAGGGTGTTTCAGAGTAGACGTCTGTATCAAAAATGGCAAACAACCATGATGTTATCAAGAGAGATACTAGAGAAATTTCGGTTACAAGTTTGGTACTTCCAGTTGGCCTTGTTTGAAAGATTTGAGTAGGGCAGAGGTTTATCCGAATTCACAAGCCTTTAGCAAACAATACGATGATCTTTTGCCCTTGTTGGATGTTCAGGTAGAGGATAGAGCTCTTCACACTTTATTACAATTCTATGATATGGAACTACGATGTTTCACATTCCAGTATTATAAAATAGCTCCAACTCTTGAGGAGTGTTCTTATATTTCACCGATCAAAGTCAATGATCATATTCCCTTTTCATGTGTTCCAAATGAACCCGATTATAATGCCTTTGCTAAGGAACTTTATTTGAGCCCGAGTAATGTGAAAGGAAATTGGAGGAAGAAAGGTACAACCAATGGTCTCTCTGAGAATTTTCTGATATGAAAATCTAGATAAATGGAAACTAAGCGTTAGTGGGTTTAGTTCAACGCTCTTCTAACTGTTTTGATTTATGGTCTAGTTATTTTTCCTGATGTTGAGAAGTTGGTAGATCTGGCAACTATTTGCGTGTTCATGAATCCAAATCTGGTATCGACTATCCTGGACAACACTTACTTTGCTATCCATTCTAGGTATGGTAAGAAAGGATTTATGGTGTTCTGTGTGCCATTGTTGTACAAATGGTTCATGTATCAGCTGTCGACCAAAGGACCGTTCGTAGATACCCAGAGCGCTCGTACTTGGGCCATGAATCTCATGGCTCTCACATCTTTTAACATAACTTGGTATAGGAACCAACTTGATAGTATTGCATTTATTACCAGTTATGAAGGTTTCTCCAACGTCCCTCTCACGCGGACATATGGAGTAATTAACTATTATAACCCAGTTCTTTCCCTACGCCAGCTAGGGTATGCTATGCGTAGTCCTCCTAAAAGCAGTGGAATCATGAGTCGGTGGTTTACAACAAAGGGGGAGATCCTGAGATGCTAAAGAGGGTAGTAATCACTTGGACCAAAATCTCTAGAAAAGGTAAAGATTTCTTCTGGCATAAAGAGCTGACAGCCTATGAACCTTATATTGAGTGAGTCGAAGAGAGGGCGAGAACACTTCGGTTACCATTTGCAAAGGAAGATCCCTTGTACCTAAAACCTAACGTGTTGCAACATGATGTTCCCAAAGAATGCTTCTACCAAATGCAGAGCGAGAATCGGCATCTTCACATCGACCTGAGAGCCAAAGAGATGGAGCTTTATTTTCTAAGGGAGAATAAGAAAGATTTAGTTCGTAAACTCAAAGAATATGAGAAAGCTGGAACTTCTAAGAGATCCAGAGGTGAAGACAATTTTATTGCTTTTGAAGACCACAAAATAGCTTGTACCTCTATTGAGAAGAAGTACAAGCAGAGTTGTCGAGATAGAGACATACTCCGGGCGTCCAAGGCTAAAGCGTTCATTCAAACCTAGCATCTTCATCAACTTTTACTCATCTCCATTCAGGCTAAGCACATTCATCTCTCACATTCAGTAATGAAATTCTGGAACTTGCAACACATGTTAATTCTGATGACCCAATCATCAGAACACAATGTCAAGACAGATGTTGAGACATCTATTCCTGATACAAAATGATTTCAAACTATAAAAATAATGATAAATAACATAGCAGATTGTTAATCCAGTTCGATGCAACGTCACCTACTCTGGGGCTACCAAGCCAGGTAGGAAATTCACTATGATAGTACTAGTTCAAAGCCTAAATAGTCCAAGTTTACAACTTCTTGCCTAATCACTACCTTCTGCAACTTCTACCTAAAAATCACCATCTAGATATGAGATCCCCCTTTCACTTCCAATCACCATAGTGATACCAACAACCACAAACCTTGTTACTAGAATTAAAACCAAATATAAGATTAAAATTCCAATATAATAATATTTAGTAAAGACTTTTAACTAAGACTAATACTTGTTTTTTCTTAATATATTCATCCAATAACAATACTCAACTCTTTGCTTAAAAGATTCAGAGTGAGAACATTATGTCTACCACAAGTATCAAAAGATACAAGGGTGACTTACAAACACAAGAACACAAGAGACTCTCAAAATATAAGACTTAGCCTTCCCCTAATTTTACAATTATGAAAAGTTAAATTACATTATGTTAGGTCTTCTCTTTAAATACACCTCAGTAGTCCATGGGCTTCAAAATGTGCACCCAAATATTCCTTGATCCACAAGCTTAGGGTTGCACCAATGATGCAGAAAAATCTCCTTAAATCTTAGAACTAATCTTTCAAGATTTATAATTTGTCTCAACAACCAAATTTAGAAACTTTAATGTTGTTGGAGATTTGATTCTCTTATTCCAAATTAAATCCTCTTTGTAGCGGTAGAAATATTGAGACTAAGCCATTGGATTGACTTAACTCTCAAAATCAGTGAAAGTCGCCACTGCACTTTTATTTTATCAAAGGACTAGGAAAAGAGCGAATAAAACTTAAAGTAAAATAGAGATATAGGTAAGGGGGTTGTTTATGTAAAGGGAAGGTATTAGCATCCTAAACATCTATGGTACTCCACAGGAACCTCTTTCAAAATATGTGTATTTGGCTATAAAAGGTATGTACAAAACAAGATGGTAGAGATGAGAAAAGAAGTATTTTTTACAATTGTTGCACCCGCCGCGGTTGTGAACCTTTAGTGCTTATGTACCACCTTCTATACAATAGGGGATCATGGTACTCGTAGTTCACCTTAAAAATATTGAAAGTTGGTGTGCTGATTGATTTTAAATGAAGAGACAAGTTGTTATTTTTAGGAAGAAGATTCTCCTAATCGCCCACAAAGTATGAGAAAGAGGGACAACACACCAACATGAGGGAGGGTTTGAGAATGCCTCTAGTACTCAAGTGGAGAAGTTTACATCTTTACAACCATGGGGATAGTGAGATGAAATATCAGCTATAAATGAATCATGTCTAATATTTAAAAAGATATTAAAGGAAAAGGTGCACGAGGGCACACAAAGTTTTGAATGAAGTTGAATGTTTTTAGTCTTTTCGAAAGATATCAAAGCATGATTAAATGGATTGAAGTTTGTTTAAAGAAAAGATGTTTTGAAAATGCGCTTGGCAAGGTCAAGGTTTATTATAAAAGTGGTTCAAGTTTGAAAAATGAGAAGAGTTTTCAAAAATAGGGAGAAGATTTTGAAATTAAAGAAGATATGAGGAGATGAAGCGACTATCCTAAAGCACAAAGTAAAAACTAAGGAAAGAGACAGTCTAACCAACAAAAAGCCAACACTTGACGTAAAGAAGTAAATGTAGAATTATCATCCTTTGAATTAAGAAACCAAGCAAGAAATAATACCAAGATAAAACTAAGCTTCATATGAAGAAAGCCTCAAATAAACTTGTGCCTCAGATGAAATAAGAACCAAATAAATTCTTCAAAAAAATGGGTAGAGTAACGGTTGTATACCAAGGAATTCCCAATCACAGATAAAACATAGAAATCAGAATAACCTGCACACAGATAAAAATCAACCTAATGCATTGGAGTAAACCCCAAGGACTTTAGACAAAATAACAACATGGCACCAAGGTCTCCAAGTATCAAGGTTCAAGGTAAAGCTTCTAATCCAAAGTCCGGGAGATTCACAAGTCCAATATGCTAAGGATAATAACCAAATAGCCCATAAAGAAACTTAAGTATTTTAATGGTTCAAGTTAATTATTAAGTTTCTTTAAAAGAAAAATAAAGCTCAAGTGAGCAAATAAGAAAATGACATGAAATAAATGCTCAAGTGAGCAAAATAAAAAAAAATGACATAAAAAATAAATGCTCAAGTGAGCAAAAGGAAAACAGCATGAAATGTAAATGCTTAAGAATAAATGACATAAAGTATAGATATAAAATGAATGCATAAAGTAAATGCATAAAGTAAAGTTAATTGTTGGTGATTAGTAAGTTAGTAAGTTAATGAGCATTGGACAAAGTTAATAAAAACTCATTAGAGGATTGATAAAATTAAAGCCTCCTAACAATGAGTTTCATAGGTGTTGAACCAAAGTCAAATAATCAACCATCTTTGGGCTTGTAAACATCAAGTTTGAGTTACGAATGATCATTTTCCGAATCGGGACAAATTTAGCACAATCTTAAGAAATCATAAGGGGACTTATGTAGAAGCCACACCTATTTGAGGCCGGTCAATAGAAGTCTCTATGTTAATACATGCTAGATAAGTGATATGTAGATCATTCTCCAAAAGCAATACCACACACAAATTGAAAAAGGGAATGTTCTCATCTTCATTGAGAACTTGGCAAAAGTTCCAATGATATTAAAGATTCTTCATTGACCAAAAATAAAAAGAAAGAGGGAGAGGGAAAGAAAAACCACATTGGATTACATCCTCAAAGTTCTTTCATCTTCAAGTTCAATCACTCATCTTGGTGGATTAAAGTACTAAATATATCACTAATTCAAAGCACTAAGAACAAATTAAATAATACACTCTTAGATAGATTTGAATTAATGAACATTTATCCAACTTCATCTACACCCAAAGTCCATTGAATTTGAAGAGAAATTGGACATTTAAAATTTCAATCCAAAGCAACAATCAAATGAGAATAGTAGAAATTTGGAAAGAACTAAAAACAACCCCAAAATAGAGCAAAAATGGTCATTCTTCTTTAGAAAATTGATTTACCCTGTGGGGGAATCGATTTCCTGCACTAAAAATGCAAATCTGGCATAGAAAAACAGAGGGAAATTGATTTACCCATATGGTAAATTGATTTCCTGCTGCAAAAATAGCAAAAACAACATTTCAAAGTCAAAGAATCTTGTTCAAACTTTTCATAAAACACCTTATGATCTTGGAATTAATTGAGCACAAAAATTCCATCAAATTATGAGAAAATGGCACCAATGGAATAAAAAAAGTAGCTCCAAGAATTAAATCACAAAGATCATCGAGAGATCACATTTTGAACGATGAAGATCCAACTTACCAAAGATGAATCTAGAAAATTATCAAACCAACTTCAAAAATCAGCTCCAAGAATCAATCTCCTAAGCTTGGATGTAAAGAATTAATGAACAGAAAGTGTTTGGATGAAGGTTTAGCTCAAAGATTAGTAAGCTTCAATGAAAAGTTTACTAACTTTTATGAAAATGAAGCTTTGAGTGAATTTGGTGGAGAAGAGAGTTGAGAGAATTTTTAGCAAGGTGAGTTTGGCTATCAAAAGCTTGAGAATTGAATGAAATAAGGGCTTATTTGTAGAATTTAGGCCTGGGATTAGTGGTTGTTTGTAGTTTGGTTTGGAATCAAAATTAGGCTTGGTAATTGATTTTTGGAGCCAAAAATGAATCAACTGGTGCACATGTGATCAAATGAAGGTGTATGATGGAATATAATTTTGATGATGTGGGGAGTTTTTTTTGTGTGATCAAGAATATTCTCTAAAAAAGAAAATCGGAGCCAAATGCTGAAAACTGAAAATTACCTTCTTTTAAAAAGTTTTGCGTCAGTAAATAGATTTCCCCATATGGTAAATTGATTTCCACAACAAAAAACTGAAATTATGGCGCAAAAAGAAGTTAAGGAAATCAATTTCCTCAGAAGAAAAATGTCAGAAAACTTCATTGTTTGGGTGGTTTGGCTTGATAACTACGAAACAAAAATATTCAAAAAAAAATCAAATATTTTTGGTATTTTGATCAGAAGTCAATAAAATGTAAAATACATATACACAAGATACATAAATATGGTGCTTGGTGATCCCTCAAGAGGAAACTTAAAGACAGGAAAGCAAGCAAACGAGATAGCCAACCCAAATGCATGATCCTAATGCATCGTGATGCTATGAGATGATAGAGAATCTTAGGGGGGAAATTGGGTACAACACTCTTAATCTACGTAAATCATTGAGATATATCCAAAAGATATATCATAGAATCAAATAAAATTTGTCATAATTTAAACAGCATGTACTGATATTTTGTTTCAGGATGTTACGACATCTAGAAGAACATTTGGTCTTCAATGTCAGCTCAAACTCTACTGTATTATCTTGATCAATATGTATGACCTCTTGCTTAACATCTTTCAGGAACCATGTTTTAGTAAAATTACTGCAAATCATAAAACTATGGATCTAACAATCTCCCCCTTTGGCAAATTTTGGCTAAAACAACCTTTTGCACAATAAACTTTAGAGAGAGGAATAAAACATAAGCTACATGCAAAAATGTAAAATTTGTACACGAGGAAGAAGATAACTTGCTATGTCAGATCTATCCAAGTTACTCACCCTAAAACACATAACCAATTCTTGTCCTAGAGAACCATGTCTCCCCCTAAGAGAAAGAAGAAACTTTCCCCGAAGCTCAAGAAAACCAACTTGAACTCAGTATTGAGATAACAAAGATCAACATATTAGAAGAAAATGTAGTATAAGAATCACACATAACTCGGAGCATAATACACAACATTACTCATAACTCAGAACATAAGATACAAAAGACAGAATGTTAGAGCATCTTATAGGATATCCTGCAAACAAACACAACAAAAGTAGAAGTAGAAGAAAAAACAAGGCAGACTCAAGACTCTCTAGACATCCAATCATGCTCCCCCTAAAGTGTTTTATACATTAAGCAACAACACTAGACTAGACTCACTAACACATTTCTCCGTCTTTTTAGCCAAAAATTGACAAAAGCACAATGAAAAGAAATTAAAACAAAAGAATCCAAAAAGACACAACCCGAACTGATGCAAAACAAACTGAGAAAGAAGACACAAAACTGAGACATGACAAACTAAGAAAGACTAACTCCACTAAAGCAATAAAAACAGACTCACCCAAAGAGGCAAAAACTAGGACCCAAAAGAAAATTAAGACAAAACACATAAAGAAAAGAAGACACAACTAAAAAAAACAAAATTCAAGATAAGACTTATTTTGTTTTTTTATTTATATTTTTCATTTTTGTTATAACAGAAAGCAGACAACAGCTATCCAACCTGCCTTTTGAGTCAATGAAATTAATCTAATCTTCATCAGCATCTGAATCTAACTCATGTATTTGCACATATCTATTCTTGAGGGACTTCATCTTGGTTATATATGTTTTACCTATCTTGGATGTTCCAGTAGATGTTCCAACATTTGCTACAATATTGGACTCAATCTTCTTTGAATCAGAAATCACTTCCTTCTTGGTTTCCAGCAACTAGTTCTTCTTTGTGTCAGCCTTTTTAGGACATTTGCTCGTGTTTAAACACAACTTGTAAGTATGGTGAGGTAGTGACGTGTTTAAATACAAGGAGAGTTACCTAAGTTGTAACGAAACCTTGCTTGTAATGACAGTTCAGTCACTGAGAGCGTTTTTAGAAGAAATTAAAACCACTCTTAGTAACAGTGCACCACTCACCACGGGAGAGAGTCATGTTTTTGTTCAACTTTTCTCTCTTTCCAAGCTTTGACTGTTGTAAAATGTTACAACATTTGAAATGACATTGAAAATGATTATCTTGAATTTGCACGCATCACTTAGATGAATATAGTTGGCAAACCGACCAAACAGTTACTACTATAATTCTTCAGTAGTGAAATTCCAACATTACCCCTCATATTCTCAATGTACCTTGCACCTCAAGCTTAGATGAAAATACTTCCTAGAGCTTCTTAGACATACCAAGCTTAGGAGTGCCAATATTTGCCTCTAGAAAAACCCCTAAAATAATGATGACAAGTACCAATGACTTTGTTCTTCAAGAAGGCTAACTATCTCGAGTACCTTGATTGTAGCAGCTTGTCATAATTTCATGACATCTTGTTTGACACTTGTACTCTCTTAGTAACCAACCCAATTGAAAACACAGCTTTCTCCAGCAACATACCTAATCTTAAAGATATACCATGATTAAATTATTTCTAATCCAAGAGATAATATTGTTTCTTAAATAAGAATATCCTCCATTAATACTATCTCCCTTAGATTTGGCTAATAGATTTAACTCCAAAGCTCACCGTCATTGGATATTTTCATCTCTGAAACTATTGATGATCACTACATATAATGAACTCCCTTTTAGACAAAATTTTGTTTTTTTGGGAGCTTTCTTATTCAGTAACTGCTAGCCCTTTAGATTCTTCCACAATATCTAGAGTATCAACCTGCTGAGATGATGTTCCAACATTTGATTGAACATCAGTTCCTTTCTCAATGAATAAAACATTGATTTTTTCCTGAAGTTGGCAGCAGTAAAATTACTTCTCTCAGTAGAGTAACTCTGAAGCATACCTTGTTCTTTTTCTAGGAGAAGATAAGAACCTTTGAGGACTTCACAGATAATAGATTCTTCTTTTCTATAGATTACAATAGAGAATCATATATATGCTTTTATTTACCAGGACACTCACCTTGCATTGGACTAATCAAATCAATAGAATAGGTTCTAGAGCTTTTGCAACTGTCTAATGATGCACCTTTTGGTGTGACATCTTGACTTGATCTTCCTTGAACATCAAGCAATAGGATGAGCAATCAAATACTTATGGAAGCCATAAATAGAAACTATTTTTAAATCCTCATAAGAAATTCAAACATCTCATTAGAGACAACACATTCTTCCTTGAATACATTTACCTTTAGATCTTGGTCACACAATTGACTTATCTATAAATAATAGTCATCATTCCTTTAGTAAGAAGAATCATTACCAAAGCTTAGATAATCCATCATGTACTTTTCAAATATCCAATTCCATTAATCTCCCTCTTTAGTATCATCACCAAAAGAAACAGTTGATAGAGTGAGACTAAACAAACCACCAAAAACACCATTACTGCAGTTAAGTGTTTTATCTTGCCATACACCATCAGTTAGAGTTCTAAGAAAGGTATGAGAAGTAAGGCAATTAAGTCATTTCCTAAGTGTTATCCACAACTTGGTTAACCAAAGCTGAGTATGACCTTTGAAGAAGTCAGAGAAAAACAAAATAACATGTTAAGATCAACTTTTCACGTAAGAGACATCTTCAGTGCAAGTATCTTCCTTTAGCTTGAGTATTATGATATCTAGCGCAATGTTAAGACATTAAGATGGACATAATTCACTCATTGCTAGGTATAGCTTATTAAACCTTATCCCCTTTTAGGCTTCCAATTATCTTCACTCTTAAAGAAACTCCTCCAGCTGACCTGAACTCTCCTTACAGACTTGATCAGGATATCAAGTTTGAGGATAAATAAAGTCACCTAACCCTGCAAAATACAGATGGTAGACAAACCTTCCTTATCTTAATCCATAAGATAAGAAATAGTCACCTTCTATTTTCTTCAGGGTTGGCAATCCTTTTTATTCTAAATACACAAATCTTTGAATAAAACAGCCAGCTCATCATGAGACAAAACTACAATACATGAATCTACATCAGAAATCCATCTTCCAGTAAACCAAATAAAATTCTTGGAAAACTCATAAATAGGATCACTTTCCTCATTAAACCAAGAAATAAAAAACCCATATAGTTTTTCTTCGAGATAGGTAGATCATTCTACTCCACAAGGACCCAAAGCCTTTAAACTCATATTACTGAATGCTTTGATATTGATCGTTCTTTACTCCAGTTCCATCTTTTTATTGAGTCTCACAGACTTGCTGATGTCAGTACAAATGTTCTAGACATTTGGTCTATACATTCTGTCCATTCTCCTCAAACTTGGTTGAATTTCCTTCCAAGGAACACAATAGCAATAAGAAATCCTTCACTAGAGACTAGAAAACAAGCTCCTACAAAGTTGTAAATAAAATCCATGCTTTTGTTCTTCTTCAAAAGTTGTAATTTCCATTTCAAACATCTTTGATTAGAGACATGTGTTTCTTCCTCTTTCATCTGATCTTTTTTCTCCCAAAATACTTAGATGTGCCTTTTTGAGTGGACTTGAAAGTTTTCAAGTATCTTTGGCCATAATACAAGTGATATGGAGTCTGAATAAAAGCTTATCAATTCCATTAATTATGATATTGAGAATTTCATATTAATATAGAACCAACTCATACACTCCCCTTCTATCACCTCAGGACCAGGAATCTACTATCATGACAATTCTTCAAGATCTGATGTCCATTAATTTCCAAAATGATATAATTCTTGTCTTCCAACAAAAATACAGTAATACTTGAAAAATACTCCCTGAAGCTCATCAAATAAACAAACTTGGGTTCATGCTCTGATGCCAATTCAAATTTTGGAACTTGCAACATATGTTAATACTAATTACCCATTCATTAGAACACAATGTCAAGATAGATGTTGAGACATTTGTTCCTGATACATAATAATTTCAAACTATAAAAATAAATTTCAGAATGATAAATAACACGACAAACTGTTATTTCAGTTCTGTGCAAGGTCACCTACTTTGGGGGCTACCAAGCTAGGAAGGAAATTCACTATGATAGTACTAGTTCAAAATCTAAACAATACTAATTTACTACTAATTTACAAGTTATCGCCTAATCACTATATTGTACAACTTCTACCTAGAAATCACCATTTAGATATGAGATCCCCCTCTCACTTCCAATCACCGCAGTGATACCTACAGCCACAAATCTTATGACTAGAATTAAAACCAAATAGAAGATTACACTTCCAATACAATAATACTTAGTCAAGACTCTTAACTAATAACAATGCTTGGTTTTGCTTAAAATCTTCATCCAAGAAAAATACTAATCTCTTTGCTTAAAAGCTTCAAAGTGAAACCACTATGTCTACCATAAGTATCAAAAGATACAAGGGTAAATTACAAACATAAGAACACAAGAGACTCTCAAAACCTAAGACTTATACTACCCCTAATTTTAAAATTGAGAAAAGTTAAATTACATTAGGTTACGTCTTCTCTTTAAATACACCTTAGTAGTCCATGGGTGTAATAAGATTGGAGAACTGACTTGTTTTGTGTTTTATTGCAAATGTGGCAGATAGCTAGAGTCTCCACCGACTTTTCTTTTATCCAATAAGGAAAGGGTGAAAAGAAAAAGAAAGACCTTGAGATTATTGAGTTTGGGGCATAGATTATGAAAAGGGGAGGTGTTAGCATCCTTTTCATTCGTAGTTATCTACGGGATCCTAATCGCTAGCCCACTTTGTTTTAAAAATTGCTTTGTGTTGTGAATGTTTGAAAATATTATGAAAATGCCAATTATAAGGACAAATTTGTAAAGATTCTCGTATTTGTCCTCGAGAATGCGTACAAGATGTTTTGAAAATATTTATAAAGTGTTTGTGTGAAATATTACCATTTAAGGGACTAGATCATTTACTGAAGGCAACATCGAAAGGGTCATCGAAGGACTATAATCTTTTGTGTCAGAGGGACTTTGCTAAAGCGTCCCCACGTTCGAGGGACATGACTGTTTTGTGAAAGGCAACAAGGGAGGTTACCCTAGAGGTGTGAGTGTGTGGGGTGTGTTGTTATCAGTTACTTTATCTTTCGGAATAGGGTTTTCTATTGTCAGGATTTATCTTGCCATACACCCTAATTACTAACAACAATATAGTAAAATAATAGTAGGAAAAGTAAAGTGCAGAAAATAAAATTCCTACGCTTTTACATGCCTTGGGGAAGTTACAATAGAAAAGCGGAAAATAGAAATCCTAAGCTATTACATACTAGAGAAGTTACATAATAATGGAAAAGCGAAAGGTAAGACTATTTACAAATTTCGAACCCCATACACTTTATCTATGAAAATAAAATAAAATTAAAATAGAGAAAAATAAATAAAAGTTTTTGATCATTTTTTATGGAAAAGGTTTTTTTTATTGATGATTAAAATAAAACTAAAAACTAATTAATTTTAATTAACAAAAATAGTTGATTAATTAAATTAATAAAAAGGTTAATGATGAATAAACCTAAAAATTAATTAATTTTAATTAACAAAATAATTGATTAATTAAATTAATAAAAATGGTTAATGATAAAAAACCTAAAACCTAATTATTTTTCAGGTTTACAAAAAAACAATTATTTTAGGTTTGTAAAAAAAAAGATTTGTGGTTTTATGGTTAGGTGAATTTAAGGTTAAGTTTGCCAAAATAATTAGGGTTTATGGGAACAAAATTAAGGAAAAACCACAAGTTGAAAGCAAAACCAAACCAATGTCAGGGGTGGGTGTTGAACCCACGCTCTTAGCCTTCCACACTGCATTAAAGGAACAAATATGGAAAAAAACTAGTTAGAAGCAAAATCACACAAAAATGCCAGGGGTGGGTGTTTAACCCACGCCCTTAGCCTTTATCACTGTCTGCCTTGCCACTGTGTCAGAGCTCATATTATATGCATCAAACCTGCTCTAATGATGTATATGAACACATGTAAACGTATCAAATTAGTTAACAATGCATAAATCAAAGGTTTGATTTTAAATAAAAAAACTACCAAAACTGGTGAGGATGAACGTGATGTTCTGGGCAAGATCTTGACTGCTTGAGGATTGGGATGGATTCCTGGGCACTTCAAGATGATAATGCAATGCTTGGTTTCAATTGAGAAGGGCTGGAAACAAGGGTTTTGTGTTGCTCTAGTTTCTTGAATTTTTGGAAGTTTTGGAATATTTTTCTCTACAAGGGTTTTTATGTGATGTTATGTATTAATGAAGAGCAATATACAAAGAAGAATTAGGTTAAACCATTGTGGACTTGGACCTTGTAAGAAAATCCTTGACTTTATCTTATTTAATTTTGAATTTAAATAAATAAAATAAAAAATGAAATAAAAATCAAAGGGGAGTATGAATAGGTTCTGAGGTTCACTATGAAGCATAATACACGTTTGGACCTTGAAACACAAGCCCATTAGCCCAAAAGTTCGTGTTTGATCAATTTGGGTTTCATGATTTTGCTCAAAATTTCCCAACTTACACTAGTAATAACTCTCTTAATTTTTATTATTTGAAGGTGATCATGGACTTTTTTGAAAGCTCAAGATGACCTCTACAATCTTTATGTTGACCATTTTTTTCATTTGAAGATTTAATCTTGATGTAAGTTGCCTTGACAAAAAGTGTCTTTTTGTTGACTTTTGAAATGACTTATAATGTATTGGCCCATATCTCTCAAATGAAGCATTTTTTGGATTTAAGATTAGAGAGACAAAGTTGTAGAGAATTGAATTTCCTTTAAAACGAGCTTTGGTTGAGAAAAATATGATGAAGCATGTGAAAGTTACGCTTGGTCAAACTTCAGTTGACTTCTCCTTAAGAAATTCCTAATTTGGAAAATTTTGACTTTTATTGATTTGAGAGTTTTCTTGATGAATCATGATCAACCCTTGATTAAATGATGAATACGACTTCAAAATGTTGATGTTGACCAAAAATCTTGAAGTTTGATTGTATGTTGACCACAATGGACTTTTTGTTCAATACAACTGATTTTCAGTCATCTAAGCCATTGACTGAGCAAACTTGTGATGCAAGGCATGAAATTTAGTATGAGCATTCTCAGAGACATATAATGAACCATGGAAACCACTTGAGGCCTTAGAAACCCAAAATTCCTTGAGAAAGATGAAACCCTAGTTGTAAGTCCATTGCTTAGGAGGAGAATTTGTCTGATCAATTCTTAAGCAATATTGAGCATTTAAGAACCCTAGGATAATGTCTTGAAGAAGATGGGAGGGAAAATTTTGGGGTACAACAACTTCCCCTGTTCAATATTCTTAAACCTGGAGAGTTAGATTGACATGCTCTCCATTCGTGATCTGAAGGTGGAAGGGGATTGAACAATTAAGTGCCCTGAAATTTGCACTCACATGTGCATGAAGTCACACTATTGGTTGATTGTATTGCTTGAATGGGCTTAAATATTCCATTCGGAGAGATGATAGAGTGTCATCGTAGATGGCCTTACTTATGCCATCAAAATAGTTGTTGATAGAAGTATCATAATGAGTCTACACTCGAATGTTATCTGAGGAATGCTTTCCATAACGAACCTCTGGGGAAGGTACTTAAGTAGTTGCTTGTCAGATTTAGTCTCTGCGAGAAATTCTTGTCAGAGTTCAGTATATGAGGTAAATTATTATCATGTAGATAATCGCCCCGTCCTGTTTCGGGAATTGATCCACAATCTGTTTCTATTGTTAAACCCATCCTTTTCCGGGAATTCATACAACCTAGTCATGTTGATGGTTTCCGCGTCCTATTTCGGGAGTTAATATTTTCCTGGTTATAAAGATAGTTCCCTGTCTAGTTTCAGGAGTTAATCTCTAGTTGGTCATACAGATAGTTTCCCCATCCTATTTCGGGAATTAATCTTTGACCTGCTTTATGTTGGAGAACTCGTCCTGTTTTGGGAATTCATATCGCCTGGCCGTACAGATAGTTGCCTCATCTTGTTTCGTGAATTAATATTGGACATGGTCATCTAGATAGTTTCCCCGTCCTGTTTCGGAAATTTAATCTTTGACCTACTTTTTGTTGGTAAACATGTCCTGTTTCGAGAACTCATATCGCCTGGTTGTATGGATAGTTGCCTCGTCTTGTTTCGGGAATTAATCTGTGACTTGTTTGAGAATTGTTAATGATATTCGTTTGTTTATGAACTAACCTAAAAGAAACAAAGTTAGTTTAGTGCAATGTCATGATGTATGTAATGCATTGGGTAATGATGTTCTCAATGTAAATGAGAGTGTGTTATATGTGTTTCGTATGCATATGCTATGATACTTGTAAATGATATATGGATGCAAGATGTTGTTGAAGTGTATCGATGGCTTCGTATAACATCTTTGTTGGGGAAAATAAATCCCTGACCGTTGTTGGGGATGAAGAATATGAATCATCAATCTTGTTTAGAATGTCTCTGTTGGGGATTCCTGCTTTCTGTTTTGAGGATATTCCACTGGGAATGTTTGACTTATACTTGGGGATAGAAGAGTTCAGAAACATTAGTTGTTCATCACTCTACTAGGGAATTTAGTTCTTATATACCATGATTGGGGATAAAATAGATGAATAACCTTCAGAGGTGTCGTATGACCGAGTTTCCTATATGGACGTCAACTCTTCTGGGGGAGAACATAGTTAAATGATGTTTGGCTCAGTTTCAGATTCGGTAGCAACTTTTTGGGGATAGCAACCTGGACTACACTTTGTTGTAGAAGAGAATCTTACCGGGGATTTGTAGTAATCGGAGGAATGAACTCTGCTTGGGAAGTTAAATTCTTTTAGGGAAATAAACCCTGCCGGAGAAGTAAACCTTGCTGGAGAAGAGAATTTTGCAGTGTTGGAGAAATAACTCAGTTGGGGAATTGAATTCCTGTGAACTGTACTAATGGAATTAATTCTGATGGGAATTGAAATTCCGTAGGCTGTGCGAGGAAATTTCCACTATATACTAGAGAAATGATCAGACTCCTTTATCCGCTAGGGGATTTGCTAGGGAGTATGGTTATATTAATAGATGGCAGATGCCCCAATTCCTGTATGGAAGCATATTAGACTTATGGGGGGGAATGCATCTCCTTCGGGGATGAGCTTATGAAGGTAACTCTATGGGTATAATCCCATGGAGGTTATTATGTGGGGATTTATGGATAACTTGAACATTATCCCAACTCCTAGAGTATTTTGTAAATGCTGATCAGAGTGATAAATCTTCTTTTAATAAACAAGTTATGAGATAATGGGACATAGTCGTACGCTTTAATCCCTAACTTTTGCCTGGACTGCTTTTTCAAAATTTCAGTCCACTGGGATACCCTTTTTGGCCTAAGCCGCCTTTTCAAGTTTTCGAATTGCCGGGTTTACAATTTTATTTATATATCCCTAATTTTTTCCTGAACCTTTTTTAGTTCATTGGGATGCCCTTATTTTTTCCTAGGCCAATCAACCTAGCGGGTCTCTTTTTCATGCATATTATTTTTGACTATGTCCACGTTCACATGGTGTAGATAATTTTCACTCTTCATGGTAGTAAGTGTTATAGCACTTCTAGAAAACATTTTTCTTGGTCATATGTGGCCCATCGTATGTGGGAGTCTGTTTGCCCATGGGATTAGTCTGGTGCACCTGATGCTTGAAGTTATTGATCAAACATTGATTGCCAACTTTCTGATAGTCTTGACCTTCCTCAGTATTTTTCTAAGAATTGTCTCGATAGAATGACACTGTGATATGGTGGGAGAACTGACTTGAGGGTTTTGCGTTTGATCGCAAATGTTGCGGTTAGCAAGAATCACCACCGACTATTCTTTTATCCAAAAGGAAATGTGAAAAAGCACAGGAAAGACCTTTGAGATGGTTTCTTGAGTTCGGGGGGTATATTATGAAAAGGGAAGGTATTAGCACCCTTTTCATCCATGGTTTTCCATGGGCTCTTAGTTACTTGCTAGATCACTTGCTTTTGTTTGAAATTGTACTTTGTGTGGTTTTTGAAAGTATTTTGTAAAGAGGCTATTGTTTAGGCAAACTTTGTAATGATTCTCGTTTGTAAGAATGTATACAAAGTGTTTGATCTTTTGAAAATGTTTTCAAGTTTGTAAGATGTTTGAAAGTGTAGGTGTTTGTTTTGAAAATAGCAAGGATGTTTTTGGTTTTGAAATTGAGCAAGCAACTTAGGAACAACCTACCTACTAAAAAGTCTTTCATGTTTATTTCATCTTTCCTTTGACATTGTTGTCTTACCATTGATTTTGGTAAGTAACCCTTATCTTTGGTTGTAGAAGGGATGGGCAAGGGTCATCATATAGTCATAGAAGGCAACCCATGGAACGTTTTAGCAATGTCGTTTGAGGGACTAGATCGTTTACTGAAGGCAACATCGAGGGTCATCGAAGGACTACGATCTTTTATCGAGGGTCTTTTGCTAAAACACCCATGTTCGAGGGACATGACTATTTTTCGATAGGAAACAAAGTGGGATTACCCTAAGGGTGCTAGTGTGTGTAGGTGTTTAGGTATTGGCTTGCATTTTTGGTAAATTCCAAGTGTATGTGTGAATGTCATGACTGATGTCATAACATTCTAGTTCAGGTTGTACTAACTCTTTAGGTACATGTGCAGAAAAATATTGTAACTCAAATACTGATGTTTATAAGTGTGTATCTGAGCATGTTTGCAAAATGATCACATTTTGCTAATCAGTAGACAGGTTTTCTCAGATGTCATAACAGATGTTATGACATCTTGTTCTGAACTAGCAGGATTACAGGATTGGATAAGTCTGAGTTTTTTCAGGAAATAACTCAGTCCTTCCTAAACAGAATCCTGCGTTTTCTGAGGAGTAACCTAGCTCAATCCTAGCCTGATCAATGAAGTACTGTGACCTGGTCTTAAGGTCAAACGGAATCAACCCTAGGTTTTTGGAAACCCTAACTGAAGTTGCAGCTGCTATATATTCAACAGAGCTGCGGTTTTTGAAATCATCCCTGCTGATTGATTAGAAGATCAAGTTTGTAATCTGTATAGATTTGTTTATTGTACTCCAAGCAATTATCATTGTGATAAGTGTCTTGGAATAGGCTTAAATTGTAAGGGTTGTGTAGCACTCAAAGCTTTGAAGCAAGAGTGTTTGAATGTTACTTGACTAAAGCTGTGAAGCAGAGTCAAGTTAGTTGTGTACATCACTCAAAGCTGTGAAGCACGAGTGATTGTGTTACTTGATTAAAAAGCTGTGAAGCTTAATCAAGTGTGTGTTTTGAAGAGTGTCTTCAACAATTCTCAAGTCAAATTTGTTTATGTATCACTGCTGTGATTGAGGGGGAGTGAGTAGGAACTCAGGTTTAAGTTGTACTTAGATTAGAATTGCATTGGGTAGGTCTTAAGTGAAGGAGATAAACTGGTTGGTTTATTCCTGAATTAACATCTCTTATAGTGGATTCTCTCCCTGGCTTGGTAGCCCCCAGAGTAGGTGTTGTTGCACACTGAACTGGGTAAACAATTGACTGTGTTATTTACTGCTTTTGTATTTACTGTCATATAGTAAGTCAGATACGGTGTCATAACATTGGACGTGACATTGAGTATCTGTAGCCAGAATTTCAATTGGCATCAGAGCAGGCACCCTGCCTGTATTACTGGGTGAGATCTAGGGATATCACTTTCTGGCACTATGGACAAAGAAGGAGTTTTTGGAAATAGACCACCCATTCTGGATGGAAATAATTATGACTACTGGAAACCTCGTATGATTGCATTTCTAAAATCTCTGGACAAAAAGGCTTGGAGAGCTGCTGACAAAGGATGGATTCATCCCACCATAACTGAGGAAGATGGGACAATCAGTCTGAAGCCTGAGGAAGATTGGAGTAAAGAAGAAGATGAGCTAGCCCTGGGAAATTCCAAAGCTCTAAATGCCTTGTTCAATGGAATTGATAGAAATATTTTCAGATTAGTTCATCAATATGAACTGGCCAAGGAAGTTTGGGACACTCTCAAAACTACTCATGAGGGAACTTCCAAAGTAAAAATGTCAAGGCTTCAGATGTTGACCACTAAGTTTGAGAATCTAAAAATGATGGAAGATGAAACCATTCATGAGTTTCACATGAACATCTTGGAGATTGCCAACACCTCAGGAGCACTGGGAGAAAAAATGTCAGAAGAAAAACTGGTGAGGAAGATTCTCAGATCCTTGCCTAAAAGATTTGCAATGAAGGTGACTGCCATAGAGGAAGCCCAGGACATTAGCAAGTTGAAAGTGGATGAACTTATTGGGTCTCTTCAGACTTTTGAGATGGGAATCACTAATGATGATGTCAAAAGGAACAAGAGCATAGCACTTATGTCCAACACTGATGTTGAAGAAAACATTTCAGAAGCTATAGCCATGCTAGGAAGACAGTTCAACAAACTCATCAAAAGAATAGATCCAAAGTCAAGGCATAATGTTCATAACATTTCCTCTGACATTGACAGTTCCAGCAGAAGACCAAGGTCAGATGAGAAGGGAGTTCAAGGCAGAGGAATTCAATGCCATGGTTGTGAAGGATATGGGCATATTCGAGCTGAATGTCCTACCTTTCTTAAGAAACAAAAAGGAATGACAGTTACTTGGTCTGACTGTGATTCAGAAAGTAATTCTGAAGAAGAGACTGCCAAACGAGTTAATGCTTTAACTGGTGTTTGTACCTCTGAAAGTGATAAAGAGGTGACTTTTGAAGAACTTGCTGAAACGTACAAGGAACTGTGTATCAGAAGTACTGAAGTCTGTGTGCAGAATAAGAAACAATCAAAACTCATCATAGAGATGGAGGCTGAAAAACGGGCAAACCTTGAAACTATAAGTCTTCTAGAAGGAGAAGTTCAATTGCTGAACTCACAACTGAATCAAATGACAAAATCTGTCAAGATGTTGACAAATGGAACTGACAAATTGGAAGAAATCCTACAGATTGGACAAAATGTGGGAAATAAATCTGGTCTAGGATTTATGAAAGCAACGAAATCTGGTTCTGGTAGGCAAATGTCAAAACAGATGTCTCAACACAACTCTCGACATCAGGAACAGAAACATATGAGGAAAAGGTACCAAAGATGGAAATGTCATCATTGTGGTAGATATGGCCACATAAAGCGTTTCTGCTTCAGATTACATGGATACCCTAATCAGAATTCAGGTGTCAAACCTAAGTCTAAAAAGGTACCACATGCTCCTCAATGGAAGAAAAAGGCTACTGCACTGATAACTCACACTTCCCTGAGGGTCTCTGCAAAGGAAGACTGGTACTTTGACAGTGGATGTTCCAGACATATGACTGGAATCAAGAACCTCCTCAACAATGTTAAGCCTCACACCACCAGTTTTGTGACCTTTGGAGATGGGGTTAAAGGTGAAATCAAAGGAGTTGGTGATTTGAACTGTCCTGGAGTTCCAAGTCTAAATGAAGTACTGCTGGTGAAAGGACTGACCGCTAATCTCATTAGTATCAGTCAACTGTGTGATCTAGGATTCAAGGTCAATTTCTCAAGATCTGAATGCCTTGTAATCAATGACAAACAAGAGATAGTAATGAAAGGAGTCAGATCCAAAGACAACTGTTACTTATGGGAGGCTGAGAATACTAATTTCTCATCTGTGTGTTGCATTGCAAAAGAAGAAAAAGAGGTGAAACTGTGGCACCAAAAACTTGGCCATCTTCACCTAAGGGGTATGAAGAGGATCATCTCCTTGGAGGCAGTCAGAGGGATTCCAAAACTACTAATTGATGAAGGAAGAGTTTGTGGTGAATGTCAGGTGGGTAAGCAGACGAGGATGTCACATCCAAAGTCAAGACATCTGACCACCACTAAGGTTCTAGAACTCCTCCATATGGATCTGATGGGACCAATGCAAGTAGAAAGCCTTGGTGGTAAAAGATATGCCTATGTTATTGTGGATGATTTTTCCAGATTCACCTGGATTAATTTCATTAGAGAAAAATCAGATGTATTTGAAGTCTTTAGAGAACTGTGCAAAAGAATTCAAAGAGAGAAGGAAGGATGTATTGTCAGAATCAGAAGTGATCATGGCAAGGAATTTGAAAACAGCAAGTTTGATGACTTCTGTGCTTCAGAAGGAATCAGTCATGAGTTTTCTTCTCCCATAACACCTCAGCAAAATGGAGTTGTGGAAAGAAAAAAAAGGACCATACAAGAATCTGCCAGAGCAATGTTACATGCCAAAAGACTTCCTATGTATTTTTGGGCTGAAGCTATGAATACAGCTTGTTATGTTCATAACAGGGTCACCTTGAGAAAGGGAACCTCATCCACCATATATGAACTCTGGAAAGGAAGGAAACCAACTGTGAAGTACTTCCATATGTTTGGCAGCAAATGCTATATCCTGTCTGATCGGGAACAGAGAAGAAAACTGGACTCCAAAAGTGATGAAGGCATATTTCTAGGATACTCCTCAAACAGCAGAGCTTATAGAGTATTCAACTCCAGAACCAAAACCATGATGGAATCAATAAATGTCATAATTGATGACTATCATGAAGAAACAGATGTTCCTTATACTGTTGAGACATTCTTTGAGACTTCAACCCAACAGGATGATCTACCCAACTCCACCACAACAGAATCAGAATCGAAGGAAGCTAGCAAGACTCCTTCCATCAGAATTCAGAAGGATCATCCAAAAGAGCTCATCATAGGAGATCCTAATAGTGGAGTCATCACAAGATCTAGATAAATCATCTCAAATTCTTGTTTTGTGTCCAAAATAGAACCAAAAAATGTCAAGGAAGCCTTAACTGATGAATATTGGATTGGTGCAATGCAAGATGAACTGAACCAATTCAAGCAACATGAAGTTTGGGAACTGGTTCCTAGACCTGAAGGAACTAACATCATTGGGACAAAATGGATATTCAAGAACAAGTCAGATGCTGAAGGAGTTGTCACCAGAAATAAGGCGAGACTTGTTGCTCAAGGATACACCCAAGTTGAAGGGGTTGACTTTGATGAAACCTTTGCACCTGTAGCCAGGTTGGAATCAATCAGACTCTTGTTGTCAATTGCTTGTCTTCTGAGGTTCAAGTTATTTCAGATGGATGTGAAAAGTGCCTTTCTAAATGGGTACTTAAATGAGGAAGCTTATGTGGAACAACCTAAAGGTTTTGTGGATCCAACCCATCCTGATCATGTCTACAAATTGAGAAAAGCTCTATATGGGCTGAAACAAGCTCCTAGAGCATGGTATGACAGGTTAACAAAGTTTCTCTCAGACAAAGGCTACAGAAAAGGAGGCTTGGACAAAACTCTATTTGTCAAAACTGAAGGAGGGAAGCTGATGGTTGCCCAAATATATGTTGATGACATAGTGTTTGGCGGAATGTCAGAACATATGGTTAAACACTTTGCTGACCAGATGCAGGCTGAATTTGAAATGAGTCTCATGGGAGAACTAACTTATTTTCTTGGACTACAAGTCTCGCAGATGGAGGACTCAATCTTCCTATCTCAAAGCAAGTATGCTAAGAATATTGTAAAGAAGTTTGGTATGGAGAATGCAAGTCACAAAAGGACTCCTGCTCCTACTCATCTAAAGCTCTCCAAAGATTCAAGTGGGGTTAAGGTGGATCAAAGTCTGTACAGAAGCATGATAGGAAGCTTGTTGTACTTAACTGCCAGCAGACCTGATATTGCCTTTGCAGTTGGAGTTTGTGCTAGATACCAAGCTGATCCCAAAGTCAGTCATATCAATCAGGTGAAGAGAATTTTGAAGTATGTAAGTGGTACTTACAACTATGGATTGTTGTATACTCATGGCAGTGAACCGACTCTGACTGGTTACTGTGATGCTGATTGGGCTGGTAGTGCTGATGATAGAAAAAGCACCTCTGGAGGATGTTTCTTTTTGGGAAGTAATCTGGTTTCCTGGTTCAGCAAGAAACAGAATTGTGTGTCTCTTTCCACCGCTGAAGCTGAATATATTGCAGCTGGCAGTAGCTGCTCTCAAATGTTATGGATGAAACAGATGCTCACTGAGTATAATGTCACACAAGATGTTATGACATTGTACTGTGACAATCTGAGTACAATCAACATATCCAAGAATCCCATTCAGCATAGCAGGACCAAACATATTGACATACGACATCACTTTATTAGAGACCTTGTAGAAGAGAAGACCATCAAATTGGAACATGTTGCCACTGAGCTACAGCTGGCTGACATTTTTACCAAGGCTTTGGATGCAAATCAATTTGAAAACTTAAGGGGTAAACTGGGTATTTGCCAACATGAGGAATTGTAGCAATTAATTTTGCTTAAAACAAAGACCAAAGGACTTATGCCTGTTCTGATTGGTTTAAAATTATATTTTCTCATTTCCTACAACTGTTTTAGGAAGTTGAATAGGTACTCCTTTGCTTCGTTCCTCTCTCGTCTTCTCATCAATCAGGAATTTCTTCTCATTTGCTGCTGGTCCTTCAAAACTGACAAAATGTCTCAAACACCATCATCATCCAATACGACCATCTCAACCTCTTCATCTGATCAAGATTCTGGGACAATCTCTTCCTGTCTGGACTCTGATGTTCTGGAGATCTGTTCTCATAGAACTAACTCCACCAAGGCCAAAGAGTTGAGAACAAGACATACAGGTAATCCATCTCATTCTTCCTCTTCAGTTCCCCCTGAAATTGCAAATAGGGAAGGGACAGCCTATGTTAATCAAGCAATAGCAAAAATTGTTTCCCGAATTTTGAACGAGAACCACTCAGTTCCTGGCATTTCTGTTCCTCTGAACCAAGAAAACTCAAATGCTGAAACAAATCCAAATGTTTCTAAGAATGTTGAGACATCAAACAAAGAGAGAAATGCTGACATTGCTCACAAGAAAAGAAAGAAGCCTGAATTCTCTGGATCTGATGACAATACTTGAAGGATGATTGCTGCTTGGTGGTGTTGCTGGTGGAGTTTGGAAGTATGTTCTGCTATTGTCTGCTGCTGATCTCATTATTTTGTCTTGGATAACTGTATAACTTTATAAACATGTAATCTTTGGCCCATTTGTGGCTAAAGTGGGGGAGAATATTTTTGGTATTGGTACTGCTTAATTAGTACTTAACACTATATTTTTCTGCTGTCACTTATTTCTGCTGCTATCTATCTATCTCTGATTGTTTAGGGACTTTAGCCAAAAATCTGCCAAAGGGGGAGTTTGTAGGTGTTTAGGTATTGGCTTGCATTTTTGGTAAATTCCAAGTGTATGTGTCAATGTCATGACTGATGTCATAACATTCTAGTTCAGGTTGTACTAACTCTTTAGGTACATGTGCAGAAAAATATTGTAACTCAAATACTGATGTTTATAAGTGTGTATCTGAGCATGTTTGCAAAATGATCACATTTTGCTAATCAGTAGACAGGTTTTCTCAGATGTCATAACAGATGTTATGACATCCTGTTCTGAACTAGCAGGATTACAGGATTGGATAAGTCTGAGTTTTTTCAGGAAATAACTCAGTCCTTCCTAAACAGAATCCTGCGTTTTCTGAGGAGTAACCTAGCTCAATCCTAACCTGATCAATGAAGTACTGTGACCTGGTCTTAAGGTCAAACGGAATCAACCCTAGGTTTTTGGAAACCCTAACTGAAGTTGCAGCTGCTATATATTCAACAGAGCTGCGGTTTTTGAAATCATCCCTGCTGATTGATTAGAAGATCAAGTTTGTAATCTGTATAGATTTGTTTATTGTACTCCAAGCAATTATCATTGTGATAAGTGTCTTGGAATAGGCTTAAATTGTAAGGGTTGTGTAGCACTCAAAGCTTTGAAGCAAGAGTGTTTGAATGTTACTTGACTAAAGCTGTGAAGCAGAGTCAAGTTAGTTGTGTACATCACTCAAAGCTGTGAAGCACGAGTGATTGTGTTACTTGATTAAAAAGCTGTGAAGCTTAATCAAGTGTGTGTTTTGAAGAGTGTCTTCAACAATTCTCAAGTCAAATTTGTTTATGTATCACTGCTGTGATTGAGGGGGAGTGAGTAGGAACTCAGGTTTAAGTTGTACTTAGATTAGAATTGCATTGGGTAGGTCTTAAGTGAAGGAGATAAACTGGTTGGTTTATTCCTGAATTAACATCTCTTATAGTGGATTCTCTCCCTGGCTTGGTAGCCCCCAGAGTAGGTGTTGTTGCACACTGAACTGGGTAAACAATTGACTGTGTTATTTACTGCTTTTGTATTTACTGTCATATAGTAAGTCAGATACAGTGTCATAACATTGGACGTGACATTGAGTATCTGTAGCCAGAATTTCAGTGTGAAAGTGTGTTTGATTGCATGAACTTAGTCTTTGATTAAGGTTTGCTACTTGTTGATTTTATCTTTCCATGCAAACCCTAGTTACTAACATTTATATAAAGCGATAAATTGCGGAAAATAAATATCCTACATTATTACAATCATTAGGGAGATGGGGTGTACAGATTTACAAATGGGGATTGCAAGTAAAATTAAATCCTAAGTTACTATTACAACCATATTGAATGGATAAGAATGTACAAGAAATGTAAAATGGACTTGTTTTGTTTAAGAAAAGAAATAAGTTTTGTTTAAGAAAATATTTTGATCTGTTTATGTTAAAAGAAATAAAATAAGACATGTGAATATGATATATTTTTTTGGTGTTTTTGATTAATAAAAGTGATGGCAAAAATAATAAGGAGAAAGAAAACGGAATCAGCGCTTTTCTAACATAAAAGAAATCAGAAGTTCTGACTCTGGCATGCTCCAAGATAGAAATAACATGTTAGTAAAAAAATAGGGAAAGTCAGAGGTTATGGGTCCGCTGGAAACAAAGAAGATTTCAGAAGTTCTGATGTCGCTGGCAGAACTGCGTCTCCCTCTCCATGCTAGTCAGAGCATCTACAACTTAGTCATTTCTCAACAAAACAGAAGATGCGCATATAGCAGTTATGGAAAGTTTTGTAATGTTTCAAAAACAAGAGATATCAGAACTATAAATCAGAAGCAAGCATGAATTTTCTAATCCTAATTCTGAGTCCTAATTTCCTCAAAAAGTTCTGAACTGAAATTCTCTCTTCTTAGGTAGGAAAATACATGAAACCTCCGAATATGTACAGCATCAGAATCAGGATGTCTACATTTTATTTTGAACATGAAAATCTGACAATGCCTAAGTAATATGATGTGAGCAAGCATAAAATTACCTTGCAGCTTGAAAATACTCTGTGAACTGGAGTCTGGTTCTGAACGCTGGTGATGTTCTGAATAGCTTCTTCACGTGCTTGGGCTATGAATGATTAGAAAAATTCTGGAACAACCAAGGGGCAAAGTTCTGATTTCCTTGAGGTGGATATGGATGGAAAGTGTGTTACAGTCTGAACATAGAAGTTGGGATAACTTCTAATATGTAAATCAGAAACTGTATGGATGGTTTTGATCAAGAAACACCTGAAGGAAAAAAATGTTTGAATGCAAGAATCAAAAGCTAACAAGTTTTTGTATTTTTTGTTTGCAGTTTTGGACTCTTTGAATTTTAGCAGGGGTTCAAGGATTTTTCTTTCTCAAATTTTTGACCTCTTTACGGTTTCTAATGAAGTACAATTTATAGGCAAAGGTTTAGTCGCTTGGAGAGGTCAAGGGGTATAACCATCATATGCTAGGCGCTGACTTGTTCTTGAATTAAGTTTAAATAGGTATGGTGGTTAGCAGCTTTAGCCGCGCCTAAACCGGTTTTGTAAGCAATAATTAAGGAAAGGTAACTTCAAAAGCAAAAGCAATGCATGGGCCCAACACACTCTTGTACAAAAGTTTGCTTTTCCAAAACAGTAAAGGTACTTCTATGCCACACGTGGGGAAATCCTTTAGATAAAGACTCAAAAGTGGTCGTGAGCATTAAATGATGATGAGATTTATCAAACCAGAAATCCTGCAATGTGAGATTCTGCATTATTTCTTAATTCTGGATCAGAAGTTCAGATTCGGCGTGACTTAGAATAGACATCCAACTTCTGATCTTTGTATCTTCTTGCTCCAGCATGTTCTGAAGGTGCTCTCAGACTTTCCTGGAGGCTTGTAATACTCCTTTTAAGCCTTCTTTGAATTTCTCTTACAACTTCTGACTGAACCTACGTGGAAACTGGCCCAGAAGTTATAGACAACTTCTGACTTAAAAAAAGCTCAAAATTTGCTGAGTGCCTAAGCTACAAAGACGTGCCTTTAAGGATGTATAACTTGAAATCCCATCCTTTCTAAAAGAAGTTTTGTTCTGCAATGTTTTAGATCTTAATGAAATCTATAACTTTTGTGCCAGAAGTTCTACCAGAATCAGCTTGCATCATGGTGATAATCTGATCAGAATTTCTGAGCTTGTCATATTTCTTAAAGACTTAGAAAAATTCTAAGTATTTAGAATTTGACTTTTCCATAGTAATTTTGACTTTTAAATTTCTTGATGAAACAAACTTAATATTTCAACATTTCTTGAAGAAATATGATCCTTGAAACATGATTTTGATCCAAAAGTCAAAGTTTGACCTTTTTTAGTGTGCAACTGACCATTTTGCCCTTGTGAATGACTTTCTTGGAAAATTTGTAATTCAAGGCTTGAAATTGAATGGAAGCGAATCTGAGGGTCCAGGATGATCCTTTGAGAAATGAGAGGGAAAATTTTAGGGTACAACAGACACCATCTGATACTACTGACATAGACAAGTAATTTGGTGATACCAAAGATTCAATTTTCATAGTGGATTTTGCTGAAACTCATGATCAATGTAACATTCCCCAAGTGATTCAGATGGAGATCTGCCCCTGGCTATTCATCACTTCTGAGAAATTCTTTGAATCTTGACTTAACTGCCACAGATTTGTTGGACAATAACATGTCATGTCCCGTGATTTATAACCAATGGGGTCTATGAAAGGCCATTTACTGGAAGTGTCTTTCTCTTTGACACATCATCTGAAGTAATTATGTCCATTGGGAGGATTTTCATTCATTAAATATTCGTCATGAGAATTTCTCTACTGTCAAACACTTAGTCATATGCAAACAATGGTATTAAAATGCAAAGCTTATGTTTTTCTTGAAGATTTTTAAAAAAATTCATTTTTTAGTAAAACAAAATAAGTTAGAATGTGATATCAACTCGGGATTTATAGTAAGCCTTACAGGAGTCAGGATACCTTTTTGTAACATTATGTTTTCGAACTAACCCATGTTTCAGTTATGACTTTAAAGGGTTGTAACATGGCCTGGTTCATGGTTTAAGAAATAAAGTATAAAGGCTCAAAGTTTATTTGTACCCAGCCCATTCTCCATGATGTCCTTAAATCCCATACTCGGTTAATTATGCATTTAGGTTCCAATAGAGTTTAGAATTATAGCACTAATACTTGGTGATGGTTCAGAAACCGAAAGTTTATTTGAGAAGGCAGACACTTCTTCTTGCAACATCTTTCTTTTGTTGAGGATTTATAGTGACCTCTTTTTGAATTTATTATCCCTAAATTTTTCCTGAACTGTTTTGTTTGAGATTACAGTCAGCGGGATGCCCCTGTTTTCCCCTAAGTCTCCTTAATGATAATGACTTCCCGACTTAATGATTACGGGGAACCATCACCGAATTTTTATTTGGAATAATGTCTTCGATACTACCTATTGTGTATGAAGGAAAAGCTTACGATTGAATGCACAATTGGTATCTGAACTGTATCTGAAAGCTGAATCTGAATGAGTATCAGGATGGCATCCGTGTTTGGAGCGTATTTGAACTGTATCTGAAAGTTGAATCTAAATGAGTATCAGGATGGCATCCGTATATGGAGCGTATCTGAATTGTATCTGAAAGCTGAATCTAAATCAGTATCAGGATGGCATCCGTGTCTGGAGCATATCTGAACTATATCTAAAAGCTGAATCTGAATGAGTATCAGGATGGCATTCGTATCTGGAGCATATCTGAACTGTATCTGAAAGCTGGATCTGAATGAGTATCAGGATGGCATTCGTATCTGGAGCGTATCTGAACTGTACCTGAAAGTTGAATCTGAATGAGTATCAGGATGGCATCCGTATCTAAAGCGTATTTGAATTATATCTGAAAGCTAAATCTGAATGAGTATCAGGATGGCATCCGTGTCTGGAGCATATCTGAACTATATCTGAAAGCTGAATCTGAATGACTATCAGGATGGCATCCGTGTCTGGAGCATATCTGAACTATATCTGAAAGTGGAATCTGAATGAGTATCAGGATGGCATCCGTGTCTGGAGCATATCTGAACTATAAATGAAAGCTGAATCTGACTGAGTATCAGGATGGCATCCGTGTATTGAGCGTATTTGAACTGTATCTGAAAGCAGAATCTCAATGATTTTTAAGATAGCATCCGTATCTGGAGCGTATCTGAACTGTATCTGAAAGCTGAATCTGAATGAGTATTAGGATGGCCTCCGCGTCTGGAGTGTATTTGAACTGTATCTGGAAGCTGAATTTGAATGAGTATTAGGATGGAATCCGTATCTGGAGTGTATCTAAACTGTATCTGAAAGCTGAATATGAATGAGTATCAGGATGGCATCCGTGTCTGGAGTGTATCTGAAATGTATGTGAAAGCTGAATCTGAATGAGTATTAGAATGACATTCGTATATGGAGCGTATCTGAATTGTATCTGAAAGCTGAATCTGAATGAGTATCAGGATGGCATCTGTATCTGGAGCGTATGTGAACTGTATCTGAAAGCTGAATCTGAATGAGTATCAGGATGGCATCCGTATCTAGAGCGTATCTGAATTGTATCTGAAAGCTGAATCTGAATGAGTATCAGGATGGCATCTGTATCTGGAGCGTATATGAATTGTATCTAAAAGTTGAAACTGAATGAGTATCACGATGGCATCTGTATCTGGAGCTTATCTGAACTGTATCTGAAAGCTGAATCTGAATGAGTATAAGGATGGCATCCGTATCTGGAGCGTAATTGAACTGTATCTGGAAGCTGAATCTGAATGAGTATCAGGATGGCATCCGTATCTGGAGCGTATCTGAACTGTATCTGAAAGCTGAATCTGAATGGGTATCAGGATGGCATCCGTATCTAGAGCGTATCTGAACTGTATCTGAAAGCTAAATCTTAATGAGTATCAGGATGGCATCCGTATCTGGAGCATATCTAAACTGTGTGTGAAAGCTGAATCTGAATGAGTATTAGGATGGCATTCATATCTAGAGCGTATCTGAACTGTATCTGAAAGCTGAATCTGAAGAACTCGTGATGGATTGCTTCAGTTGGTCATGTGGATAATTGTCCTGGCTTGCCTTAGGCATCAATCTCTGACCTTTGTAATTTGTTGATGATAGCCATTGATTAATCTTATCCTGAAAAAGGTAAAACGTTAGATGTATGCAATGTCATGATGTATGAAATGCATGGTGTAGTGATGTTCTCAAAATAAATAAGATTGTGTCTTATGCATTTGTCATGTACGTAATATGATGCATGAATGGTAAAATGTTATTTGAATGTATCTTTGTCTTGGAAAATAAATCCTTGATAAATATTGGGGAGTCATTAAATCCTGGACTGTTGTTGAAGAGTAGGTGAGTCTTCAAACTTTACATAGAATATTTCCACCAAGGATTCCTGTTTTGTTGTTTGAGGAGAGCTCCGCTGAGGAATGTTGAAAACTCTGTGGAGAGTGAAAAAGAGTTCAGGAGTCTCAATTGTTCATTTCTCTACCGGGGAGTCGAAGTTGAACTGATATCTGGTCGGGTCCAGGCTTTACAGTAACTTGATGGGGATTGTAGAGTAGTCTAATGGGGAATAGGAGTTGTGGTCCTTTGATTTATAGTAGTCTGAGAGGCAAACTCAAGTTGGTGAATTTGTAGTTTGTTGGGGAAATAAACCCTGTTGTCGGTCTTTTGGAGCGGTGTCTTCTTCACTGGGGAAAATTCTTGAGGGTTCTTGAGGTCGACTCAACTAGTGAGAAATTTTCAGAGATTCAAACTCTGGATGGGAGTCATCCTATGAGAAGGATCTTAGGGAGATTTGTCACTGCCCCTAGTATTAAGTGTTGTAGTAATCCTAGAAAATGTGTGCTTGGTCGCACATGACCCTTTATGTGGAAGTCTGTTTGCCCTCAGAGTTAATCTGGTGCACCTTGACGCTTGAGATTTTGATCACATTTCTGGTAGTCTTGAACTTTCTAGAGATATTTTCTAAGACAGTTGTGGAAGAATCCAAAGACATGATACTGACACCATCTGATACTGACACCATCTGATATTGTTGGTATAGACAAGAAATTTATGATACCCAATATCTTTGGTTAAGTCTCAGAATTTTCTAAGAACTGTCATGGGAGGATCCGAAGACATGATACTGACACCATCTGAGACTGACACCATTTGATACTGACACCATCTGATACTGTTGGTATAGACAAACAATTGGTGGTGCCAAAGATCTTTATAGTGGATATTGTTCAAACCCATGATCCACATGATATTGCCCCTTGAGTGATACATATGGAGATTTGCCTCTGGTTATTCAACAATTCTTTAAGAGATTCTTTGAATCTTGACTTGACTGTGCCAGATGTGTTGGACAATGGTCATGCTGTGCCCCTTGATTATGAGAGATTTATCATTGGAAATGTCATCCAACTTGAAGTGATTTTGTTCACTAAGAGAGCTTTCGTTCATTGGATATTCGTTGTGAATTTCTTTGCTGTCAAACAAATAGCCATATGCAAACAGTGATATTCAAATAATGCAAAGTTTATGCTTGTCTTGAAGTTTTGAAAATGCGTTTTAGCGAGTAAAGAAATTTAGAAAGAAAAGTTCAACTCAGGATTTAGAGTAATACGTTACCGGAGTCAGGATACCTTTTTTGTGACAATATGCTTTCAAACTAACCCATGCTTCAATTGGGACTTTTGAAGGGTTATAATGTGGCTCGATTCACGGTTTAAGAAACAAAGGATAAAGGTTCAAAATGTGTTTGTACCGACCCGCTCTTCATGATGTTCAACAGTTCTAAACTTTGTTAATGGTGCGTTTGAACTCCAATCGAGTTTGGAATAATGTTTTGGTGATGGTTCAGACAAGCTTAGTTTATCGGAAGGCATTCATTTTTGCAACATTTTTCCTGTTGTCGAGGATTTGTAGTGTCCTCTTTCTTTTGATTTGTTATCCTTAATTTTTTCCTGACAGTTCTTGTTTTGAGATTACGGTCAGCGGGATGCCCCAGTTTTCTTTAAGTCTCCTTCGTAGGTTTTGACTTAGTGGGCTTTTCTCTTTTTTTTGAGAGATAATGACTGCTTACGTGATAGGGAACCATCATCGCCTTTTGGTTCCAGAGGAATGTTTTTGATATCACTCGTTGTATACAAAGTGAACGCGCATTTGAATTAACTGAGAGACTACCCTGCCCCAGGTTTTAATTAAAGGTTTTAATTTGTGTAAAAAGGAGACTCCTACTTCTTTGGCTAAAAGGGGTTGACTAGGAATTATCTTCCTTATAACTCTAGTGTTTAGGATTTGAAATAACTCCTTTACATCATCAGCAATGTCTGTTCAAAAGGATACTGTATGAGATTTATGGCATTGTTTTTGTCACCCTCCCTCTAAAGGCTTGTAACTTTTAGAAAGAGTTGAATGTAATAAAGGAAGTAAAAAGAAGTATATTTTAAATATAATGAAAACAAATGGATTAATTCAAGACAAGCATATGCAATGCATTAATGAAACAAAGTTTGACATTAAAAGATAAGTGTTTGAACAAGAAAAAGAAATTACAACTGAAAATTTAAATAAAAAGAAGCCTCTTTGTCTGAACTTGTCACTTTAGGTGGTGAGCCTTTGAGGGACAGCAGAAGAATTCAGTTTGGCCATCTTGTGTGAACTCTAACATTCTTTCGTTGATCAGGTTTTGAATCTTGTAATTCAGCGCCCAACAATCTTTTGTATCATGCCCAGGACTATTGGAATGATAGGCACACCTGGCATCAGGATTGTAGCTGGGAGAAAAAGTTTTAGGATTTGGATGAGGACTGTGATACAGTGGAAGAGCTGACTTGAGGGTTTTGCGTTTGATTGCAAATGTTGTGGTTAGCAAGAGTCGCCAACGACTTTTCTTTTATCCAAAAGGAAAGGTGGAAAAGCACATGAAAGACCTTTGACATTGTTTCTTGAGTTCGGGGGGTAGATTATAAAAAGGGAAGGTATTAGAATCCTTTTCATCCATGGTTTTCCATGGGCTCTTAGTTACTTGCTAGACAACTTGTTTTTGTTTGAAATTATGCTTTGTGTGGTTTTTTTGAAAGTATTTTGTAAAGAGGTCATTGTTTAGGTAATCTTTGTAATGATTCTTGTTTGTAAGAATGTATACAAAGATGTTTGATATTTTGAAATTGTTTTCAATGTTTGTAAGATGTTTGGAAGTGTGTGTGTTTGTTTTTGAAAATAGCAAGGATGCTTGTTTTGAAATGGAGCAAGTAATTAGGAGCAATCTACCTACTCAAATATCTTTCTTGTTCATTTTATTTTCCTTTGACATTGTTGTCTTACCATTGATTTGGTAAGCAACCGTATCTTTGGAAGTAAACGGGACAGGTGTGGGTCATCGTATAACCATGATTAGTAATATTGCAAGGTATCTTAGCATTCTTTTTGAGGGACTAAGATCATTTGTAAGGCAACTTAGATAGTGTCATCGAGGGTCTAGGATCTTGTATTTACTTGTTTTTGCTAAGATACCTTACATGCGTAATATGGTCATTTTGTAAGGCAACCAAGTGGATTTTACCCTAAGGGTGCTTGTGTGCAAGTGTATCATTTTCATGCTTGTTTTTGTCTTGAATTAGGGTTTTCTAAATATTGGTTTTAGTCTTTCCTTACAAACCCTAATTACTAGCATGTTATATAAAAGCGATAAATTGTGAAATTTAAAGTTACTACGCTATTACAACATTTGTGGGGAGGGGGTGTACAAATTGAACGGGGATTGCAAGAATTTAAACCCTAATTAGTCTATTATAACCGTATTGAATTTGTATAAATATACAAGGAATTAAATAAATATAAAGTATAACAATGAATAAATGTACAAGGATGCAAAATATAGAGAAAGTGAATTTTGTTTAATTTTCAAGAAAAAAGATTTTGTCTTAACCTAATTAAATAAAGAAAATAGTTAATAAAGTTTGAATTTATTAAGAAAATATTTTAGATGAAAATCCTAATTCTATAAATTAATCAAAAGAAAATAAGTTAAGAAAGGTATTTTTCGTATTTTTATCTTTAAAAATATTTATAGTATTATGAAATATTTTTAGTCTTTTTATATAAAAAATAATGTATTTTCAATGGTGTGAGAAATAAATAAAAACATAATATTAATTAAATTTACAAGATTTAGTTAATAAAAATTAAGAAAGTATAATAAATAAAAATATTTTTGTGAGAATAATAAAATAAACTAAGTCAAAATATAAATATATCATTTTTTTTGTATTTATGATTTTTTGTATTTAGAAAAATATATTTAAGAAAAAAATAAATGAAATAAATAAATGAATAAATAACTTGGGTCGGGGGTGCCAAGAGTGAATATGGAGGTCAGTTAGCAAGAACAAAAATAAACCAGGCCCAAAGGGCCTAGCGCCTGCCAAAAACAACAAAAATCAGAAAATGAAAATGTGAAAAATGAAAAGGGTACCACTGGTGTTCGAACCCAGGTCCCATAGGTTACAGGAACGCGCTTCTCCCACTGGGGTGGCTATAGATCTGTTAATACAAATGAAACAATAAATATGTAAGGCAAAACGCGCCCCAAATACTTCATTTTCAACCTTCAGCCAGACCAACTGTAACTTGTTCATTTCTCATCAAAAATGAAAACTGTAAACATGAAACTTGTAGAAAATTTTCTCTCACGATTCCAGAAATGAAAAGTATTAAAACTATAGATCAAAGACAAGCAAGAATTTTAATTACCCTAATCTGAACCGTAAAAATTTCAGAAATTTCAGTTTCAAAATTCTCTAAGCTCAAGCAAAATTAATGGAAACTAAGGACATGGTTAGCTTCAGGGCAATGTTATATACATGTTTTATTCACAAATAAACTATTGATGATGCCTGTATGAAGAGTTCCAAGTTGAGAAAACATACCTCAAAACTGGAAATCGTGTTTTGAGTTTGAGCTTATTTCAAGGTGTTGCAATGATCAGGTTAGCTTCCTTGAGGTCCTAGGAAGCTAATGCAATGATTAGCTTGAACAATGAATGGCTGAAATGGCCCGGAGAAGTCAAGTATCAGACTCTGTTTTTTGGTTATGGAAGTTATGGTAAATAGTGTTACAGTTCTGGAATAAGCATAGGGATGAGTTGTATTTGATGTAAGGAAGCTTTAGAAACTAAAATGCCAAGAAACGCACGAGGGAAATGGGAGTTTGAAGTTCAAGGTCAGAAACTGTGCAACAATGGAGTTTTTGTGCAATTTCTAATTTGAGAGAGTTTTGGTGTATTTCAGGGTGCTCAAGCTCATCCTCTAGCTCACAAATAGTGACTCTATTTATAAGCAACAAGTTTGGAGTGCTCTAGTTGATCATAATTCAAATTTACATGTTTGTGCATAACATGTGATTTTTTGAGAAATTCAAGTTTCCATGTTGTGTACTTGGTTCATAGAGTTGTTAGCAACTTTAAACACAATGCTTCTGGCTTTATGGATGGAGTTTAATCAAGTAAAACAAGTTGGGAGCTCAAGAATCTGACTTTGTGCATAAAGCTTGCTTTACAAGAATGAATATGTTACTTTCTCCCTAAAATGGCAAATTGATTTGGATAAAGCTTGAAACACTTGGATAAGGGCATAATCATTTGTGTAAACCATTAATTATGGAGTGAAAAACAAGTTTGAGGCATGCAAAGTAAGGATTATGCAGCATGGCTATGGATTTGGTTCATGTGTTCATAAAAAATGGCTTGTAATTCAAGTGACAAAACCCTAACTTCATCTCTTCGATTCTCCCTACTCAAGAATGATCTCAAGGAGTTCTTTGACATTTTGCAAAGCTTGAAATGTGCTATACAACCCATCTTTGAATTTATTTTGAAGATACCCATTGGAACTATATGTAAAAGTGTCATGAAGTTAGGTAAAAATCCTGGCCAAATTAGGGAAAATTTTCACTAAGTGTTTAGTTTCATGATCCTATGTTCATAAAATTAAAACTTGAGACCCAAGCACTTTTGGAAGAAGTTGTCTGAAGAAAAGTTTTAAATTTCATGGAGATTACAACTTTCATATTGGAAGTTTATCTTGAATCATCTTGTATTATGGTGAAAATTTGGCTCAAAGTTATGAAAAAACATGAATTTTCAACACTTAGAAACATTTCTAAGTTTAGAAATTTTGAATTTTCAAATTGAAATCTTGAATTTTTGATTTCCTGATGAATAAGTTTCATATTTTGACATTTTTTGATGAATTATGATCTTTTGCACTTGAATTTGACCAAAAAGTCAAAGTTTGACTTTACAGTATACAGTTGACTTTTGATCAGTTGACTGCAAAATTCATTGATCAATCCAATGGGCTTGCAAAGTTTTGAACCATGTCATTAGGTTAAAATGATGCAATTGTACTCTTGAGATCATGCCTTAAACCAATTGACCATTTTCTAGGTCAAAAAACCAAGAAATTGCCCTTTCCCAGTCAAAACCCTAATTTTGACCATTTTGCCCTTTTGGAGATTTGATCAAATTTCTTGAGGAGTTGTGGTCCAAACTTGATCAAATGATACATATGAGTTTAAAATGTTTATTTGGACAAAAAATTATGAAGTTATACTGTGAATTGGCCATAGTTGACTTGTTCCCCAATACAACTGATTTTTAGGTCAACTGCTCAATTGACTGATCAAAAGTGTGATCCAAGTCTTGAAACTTGACATGAGTAATCTTGGAGGTCCATAATGATCCATGAAAGTCATATGAAGCATTGAAAGTTCAAAAATACTTGTGCAAACTCAAACCATAGTTTTGGGTCATCAGTGTATAAGGAGGTGTCTTGAGCTGATCAAACCCTAGTGTAGTCTTGAGTCAAGGAGATCTTATGAGCAAATTCTTGATAAGTGAGAGGGAAAATTTTGGGGTACAACAGCTGCCCCTGTTCAATCTTCTTAAGCTTGAAGAGTTAGATTGACATGTTTTTCCATTCGTGACTCGAAGGTGGAAGATGATTGGACACTAGAGTGCCCAAAAATTTGCACTCGGTGATGTGATGGTTGAGGGAATGGGCTTAAAGATGCCATTTGGAAAGGTGATAGAAAGTTGCAGGATATGGGCTTGTAGATGTCATCCAAGAGTGATTGTTGAATTGTAATTTGTAAGCTGAAAGAATGAGTATCAGAATGGCGTCCGTGTCTGGAGTGTATCTGTACTGTATCTGAAAGTTGAATTTGAATGAGTTATCAGAATGGAATTCGCGTCGGGAGCGTATCTGAACTGTATTTAAAAGTTGACTCTGAATGAGTATCAAAATGGCATCTGTGTTTGGAGCATATATGTACTGTATCTAAAAGTTGACTCTGAATGAGTATCAAAATGGAGTCCGTGTCTGGAGTGTATCTGTATTGTATCTGAAAGTTGACTCTGAATGAGTATCAGAATGGCGTTTGTGTTTGGAGAGTATTTGTATTGTATCTGAAAGTTGACTCTGAATGAGTATCAGAATGGCGTTCGTGTCTGGAGCGTATCTGAATTGTATATGAAAACTTTAAACATTGTTAGTGGTAGTTGTTAACCTTACCCTGAAAGGTAAAATGTTAGCTAAAATGCAAAGTCATGTTGTATGAAATGCATGGTATGATGCATTTGTGTAATCAATGTTTATGATATATGGGTGCGATGTATACGCATGTGAGCTAATTCTGCTGTACTGCTATTGGATTGGGGAAAATAAATCCATGTCCGCTGCTGAGGATTATAAGTCATCATGTTGTGAAATTTGAAGTGCTGATGAATTTCCCTTAGAGAAATAAACTTTGTTGCAAGGGAAATGCCGTGTACTGTTTGTAAAATTTTGTTGGTAAATCTTGAAAAATTGAACAACTTCTACTGGGAATAGATAATCTGGAAGCTTTGTTCCACTGGGAATTAAATTGCTCACTGTGGGGAATTTTATGGAGATGAAGTTAGAGAGATTTCCCTCTCCCTTATCAGCTTCTATTTTATTTTGTTTATTTGTAAACAGTAATTATGTGCAAATGCATATATTCAACAATGAATCATTGGACGTTTTTGTAAACAAAACACAAGCGAAAAGAAAAACAGATAGTTTTTTTCACTTTCAAAGGGATATCTTTGTATTGACTTTGAGTAAGTATTTTTGTACAATTAGACAAACATTCTAGTAAGAGAATGTCATCGTAAAAAATGAAAATTTTAATACAAAGAAAAGATAGCTATGTGCAATAATCCCATGGGGTTCCCATTCTTCTATAGCCTTTATATCTCTGAGCATATTGTCCATTTGTTACCTTGTCCGAAGATGATTAAATTGATCAGAACCTCTGAGTTTGCAGGTTGTCCGTAAGGTGATCCAACGGGACATAGTCATACGCTTTATTTCCCTAAGTTTTTCCTGGACCTCCCTTTCGGGTTTTCAATCCATCGGGATACCCTTTTTTGCCCAAGCCTCCCTTTCGGGTTTTCAGCTTGTCGGGTGTATAGATTTTTTTGTTTTATCCCTCATTTTTTCCAGAACCTTTTTGGTTCTCCGGGATGCCATTGTTTTTCCTAGGTGTGTCAACCTAGCGGGTCTCTTATGCATAGTATCTTTTGATTATGTCTGTGTTCGTAGGGTGCGGCAGGTCGTCACCATCGACGATGGTCAAAATCATTGTGCCACCAGAGAATATGTTTTTGATTACAAACGGTCCTTCGTATGTAGTAGTCCATTTTCCACTGGGATCACCTTGTGGCAGTATGATACGTTTGATCACCAGATCTCCAACTTGATATACTTGTCGTCTAACCTTTTTGTTGAAATCCTTGATCATCTGTTTTTGATACATTTGACCATGGAAAACAGCAGTAAGCCTTTTCTCATCAATCAAGTTTAGTTGATCAAGTCGAGTCTGGATCCAATCGTTTTCGTTCAGCCTGCATCCTTCATAATTCTTAGAGAGGGGATTTGGACCTCAATAGGCAAGACAACCTCCATGTCGTATACCAGAGAGTACGGTGTTTCCCCGGTTGATGTGCAAGCTGTGGTACGATACCCGTGGAGGGAGAATGGTAGCATCTCATGCCAGTCTTTGTATGTGACCTTCATTTTCTGTATGATCTTTTTAATGTTCTTATTTGCGGCTTTGACAACACCATTTATCTTTGGTCGGTAAGGGGAAGAATTGTGATGCTGGATTTTAAATTGCTCGCATAAGGCAGTGATCATAGTATTGTTCAGGTTCGTACCATTTTCTGTAATGATCCTCTCTGGGATACGGTGTCAGCAAATTAGATTCTATTTGATGAACCGGGCGACAACATTCTTGGTAACAAAAGTGAAGGAAGCTGCCTCCACCCACTTTGTAAAATAATCAATGGCCACTAGAATGAACCGGTGTCCATTGGAGGCTGTTGGTTTGATTTACCCAATCATATCAATCCCCCACATAGCAAAGGGCCAAGGAGTCGTCAAGACATTCAGAGGAACCGGAGGTACGTGCACCTTTTCAGCATAGATCTGACACTTATGGCAAGTTCGAGAGTGTTGATAAAAATCTGCCTCCATGGTGGACCAGTAATAGCCTGCCCGTAGGATTTTCTTTCCCATCATATGCCCATTGGAATGGGTGCCAAAAGTGCATTCATGTAATTCAGCCATGATCCTTTCAGCTTCAACCTTGTCCACGCACTGAAGTAACACAAAATCATGGTTGCGTTTGTAAAGAATGCCATTACTAAGGAAGAATTTAGCAGAGAAACTTCTTAAGAACTTCTTATCGTTTACTGAAGCTCCTTCTGGATATTCTTGAGCCTCGAGATACCTTTTGATTCCGTGAAACCAAGGCTGGTTCACTACTTGTTCAATATTAATCTCGTGATATTGTGCTGGTTCATCCCTTCATTCAATGTTGATCTGGGGAGCCTCGTTATCCCATTTAAGTTTAAACATAGATGACATTGTGGCTAGTGCATCTGCTAGCTGACTTTCTTCTCGCGGGAAATGCTCGAAGGTAATCTTCTCAAAATATGGGAGCAACGTCAAAACATGTTCTTTGTAAGGGATAAGGTTAGGGTGTTTGGTGTCCCATTCCCCTTTTATTTGGCTGATAACCAAAGCCTAATCTCCGAATACATTCAAAGATTTGATCCCCAAGTCTATGGCAGCTTTGAGACCAAAGATGCATGCTTTGTATTCCACCATGTTATTTGTACAATTGAAGCAGATTCTTGCAGTAAAAGGAGTATGACATCCTTCCGGAGATATGAGTACATCACCGATACTGTTTCCGAGTGCGTTAGACTCCCCATCAAAAACCAGGGTCCATCAGTATCCTTGTTTAGGTCCGTCATATGTCCTGAATTCTTCATAGTTGTTTACCATCATGATGTGTTCATCCTGGAATTCGAACTTCATGGACTAGTAGTCTTCCACAGCTTGGTGAGAAAGGTGATCATCTAGTACACTACCCTTTATTGCTTTCTGGGTAGTATACTGTATGTCATATTCTGTCAGGATCATCTGACATCTCGTTATTCTCCCAGAAAGAGCAGGTTTCTTGAAGATGTATTTTATTTGATCCATTTTAGATATCAACAGGTTAGTATGAGTCATCATATACTGTCTTACTCGGCGAGAATCCCATGCCAGAGTGCAACAAGTTTTCTCGAGCAGTGAATATCTTATTTTCCCAGTCTGTAAACTTTTTCCTCAGGTAATAAATAGCGTGCTCTTTTCGGCAAGACTCGTCATGCTGCCTCAGCATACACCCCATTGAATTTTCCAAAACAGTCAGATACATGATCATTGGCCTTCCCTTGACTGGTGGCATCAACACAGGAGGATCTTGCAGGTACTCTTTGATCTTGTCGAAAGCAATTTGGCATTCATCATTCCATTTGACTACTTGATCTTTCTTCAGTAATTTGAAGATTGGGAACATCCTTGGTCACTGCCCCATCTTGCGGGACTTCTTCAAAGTGTTGGAATGGAGTTTCAATAAATTCACCATCTAATTCTACATATCTGAAGGAATTGAGATGGCTGATCATATACTATTCTTCTCCATGAACGGTGATAATCTTCCCTTGAATCGGATACTTCAACATTTGGTGCAACGTAGAAGTAACAGCGACAACATCATGAATCCATGGTCGGCCTAGCAAGCAGGAATATGAAGGATGGATATCCATTACATAAAAATTTGAATCAAATGTTTGGGTTCCATCCTTTATGGGGATATCTACTTCCCTAGGCACCATCCTTTTTGAGCCGTCAAAGGCCCTTACTACTATGTTACTTGGCTTCAATGTCAATCCCTCACAGTCAAGCCTATCAAGATCCTTTTTAGGAAAAATATTCAGAGATGAGCCAGTGTCCACCAAAACATGAGCCAAGGTTGTGCACCTACATTCAACTGAGACATGCAATGCCTCATTATGCTTCCTTCCTCTTGGCATTAAATCAGCATCCGAAAAACCTAGACCATTATCTGCAGTCAAGCTGGCTTTGCAGTCTTGGAACTGATCAACAGATGTTTCTTGGGGTACATGGGAAGTTTTCAGGAATTTTACCCAGGCTTTTGCATGCGCCTCAGAACATAGTAGTAAAGCCAGCATGGAAATTTTGGATGGAGTTTTCCCCAGTTGCTCAACTACATCGTAGTCGCTTCTTTTTATGATCTTTAGAATTTCCTCCATCTCTTTCCGGGAGGTCTCAGGGATAGCCAATGATTGTGCCTTCATCCGGAAAGGCTCAATCAGAATACTTTTACCTCGAGTCTCGGTTAACTCGGCAGCAGGAATTTCAGTAGGAGTGATAGCAGGGATTGTAACAGCTTTGTCAGTTGGAGTATTGGTGGAAATGACTGTAGGACTAGGAATAGCCTTCGGAGGATCAACAACAATAGGAATGATTACGGGTCCAGAAACTGCTTTTGGGGGAGCAATTTCTGGAGAGATGTCCTTCTGCTTCGGGTAATCTTGCTAGTCCCTACAATATTACTGATATCAGAGTCAACTTTCTCAGAACTTGAATCTTCGGTGGATGGCCAATCTCCCTTGATACCATGGTAGTAGACATCCCCTCCATAATTCCATGGTATGGTTTTGTCTGACGAATACAGGACTGGTCCAAGCATTAGAATTATCAAAGGAGTTGCTTTTGGAACTGATGTAATTTTAACGGGTCTTTTGGTGGAGACCCTGGAAGAATTGGCGGAAATGGTAATGATAGAAACATCATTAAAAGGAACAGGTGGAACATAAGTCTTTTCAAACAAAATTTCCTTGTTATTTATTAGGCACTGAACGCCTGCTTTCAACAAATGACAGTTGGTTGGTGAGGACAAACAGAAATGACAGCCTTTATCACAGCCTGGGAATACACCGGAAATCAACAAATTCTTTTTGATAATCAGGAGTGGGGTCACAAGTTCATCAACTGAAGTAACAAACATATCTTCCTCAATGGTGTTGACATTATGGTCGTGTTTGGGCATAGGGGCAGAAATGACATTTGGCTTTTCGGGCATATCGAATTCAATCTCTTTGGCTTCAGTGAGGTCTTGTACTTTGTTCTTTAGAGCCCAACAATTGTTAGTGTGATGGTCGGGACTCTCAGAGTGGTATGCACAGCAGGCATTAGGATGATATTGAGGAGAGGTTGTGTTAGGATTCTTTGGAGCTTCTTTCAAGGTCACTAGGTTGGATCTTAACAGATGTGGCAATACTTGAGATAGGGTCATGTTAATTCTGGTGAATTGTCTGACTGGTCTTTCCATCCTTGGTTGGTTATTTCTTTGCTGATCAGGAGTAGGTTTAGGGATCATAACAGCCCCCACCATTGGACGACGTTCGTCCTTATCTTGATTTCTCTGAGGATATACAACAACCACTTCTTTCTTTCCGATGAATGGCTTCCTAACAGCAGCAGAGGATGCATCTTTTTGAATCTTTCCACTTTTTATCCCGGCTTCTACCCTCTCTCCGGTCAATATCAGTTCAGTAAAACCTGTCGATGAACTCCCAATTAGTTGATTGAAAAAGGGACCATACAAGGTGCCCAAAAACATGTCTACTAGTTCTCTTTCAGATAGGGGAGGTTGAACTCTTCCAGCCAAGTATCTCCATTTTTGTGCATAGTCTTTGAAGCCCTAACTTGAAACCATGGCCATACTCTAGAGTTAAGTACGGGTAAGCGCAAGATCAGCGTTGTATTGGTATTGTTTGTAAAAGGATGCAGCAAGATCTTCCCAGTTATGAACAATTGCTCTTTCTAACTGATAAAACCAATCAAGTTGAGTTCCATACAAACTGTCTTGGAAGAAGTGTACCCATAAATCTTTGTCAGCGGTATGGGGATAGATTTTCCTCACATAGGACTGGAGATTCATTTTAGGGAACGAGACTCCGTCATATTTGGCGAACACAGGTGCTTTGAATTTTGGAGGAATGACAATTCCCGATACTAACCCCAACTCCTCAAAGTCCAAGCCAGGCACTTTTTGGATTTCTATTGCACTCAACCATTCTTCTAGATGATTATAATTGTCATCAGCTGGAGGGTATTGTTCTTCAGAATAGTCTTCTTCTTCCTCTTCCTCTTCTGATTCTGACGGGAAAATTGTTTCTTTACCCTTCCCATCTTGGTTGTCTTTCTCACCAGATGTCATTGCAAAGTCCAAGGCCTTTCTTGTCTGCCCTTGGAATCTTCTTCCCATGTTTAGAACTCCGATTATCTTTTTTGTCTTATTTTTCTTCTCCTCGGCCAGCAAAGTCTTCAACTCTTCTTGTCCTTTGGCTAGGGTCAAGAACAACTGTTAGAACTATGCATTCTGAGCTTGGAGGTCCTTTACCGTTTTCTCGAGATCCATCTTACTGAAATAAACAGTAGAGAGATGAGGAGACTTGTTGCAAGAAACCTTCTTATGTTATGATGAATGATAAATGCGTATGCAATGATTTCAAGGATTTTAAGATTCAAATTTGTTTTAGACAAAAAGGAAACACACATTATATTAATGAATTAAAGCTTTTGAGTACATCAATGCCTTCTTGGGAAAAATAATACAAAAAACTCTAAGATAAAAAGGTAGTCCGCATCCTCTTTGGTGCAATGTAAGCATTCAGAGTCTGCTCCTCATGAAGTAACCTAGTTAGTTCCAACACCTTCTTCTTGCTTGCATAGAATTGGGCTTCGAAAGTATCTCTCTCCCCCTTGAGTTGTATCCAATCCCTTTGTAGGTCTTCAATAGAGGTGGGCATGTCAGGATGTAGGATTGTGTATGGGACATCTCCTTTCATGACAGGCTCAATGATTACCAGGAGAATGGATGGGTAAAGCATCATAAGACTCTGAGCACGATTTTGTACCCATTTGAGGTAAGGCTCAAGAGGGATGGAATTTTTATGCCCCAAAGTCTTGCTATCTACCTTGTTTAACATCCTCCAAGCTCGGATAAATCTCTAGCGAAGACCTTGATCATTGTTGTCGTAGTCAAATATCAAACCTTGAATCAGCATTTCATGCAGGCCATCCCTTTGGGCGTGACCAAATTGTCTTAAATATAATCAGGGGTTGTAGGTGATACCTCCCCTAATGCCAAGTAAGGGGACATTAGGTAACTCTCCACAACGGTCGACAATAGTAACATTCTCTATGGATCGGTAGCACCAATGAATGTTTGAGTGTCATCAACCTTTGTGACCACCTTGAACCTTGCTCATTCTTTAATACAGATTGGGGAAGATGTGAAATAAACCATCTTTCCAAGAGAGGAGTGCAACACATAAGGACACCTCTTTTCCTCATTGTGCGAGTGTGAAAATAGTGTAGGATATCCCCTAGAAATGTAGGCACCGGGTTGCGGGATATGAAGATTTTGACGGAGTTCAAATATATGAGTTAGTCAGGATTTGGAAACAAAACCATCCCATAGATGAGGAGAGCCACAGTTTCCTCAAAGGCTTGCAGATCCAAAGAATTCCAACAGCTTTGGGCTTTCTCGAATAAGAACTTTGCTAGGAAACCTTTAACACCACTCCTTATTTCCCAATGAGTTGTGACATCAGATGAGTTCAAGTGTAGATCTTGAGAAATCTCTTTTGGCTTTGGGTCTCTTTCCGTACTGTTATAAGGTAGTTGATTGAGAATGGGAATCCTCAAGAGTCGGGAGAAATCTTCCAAAGTAGGCACAAGTTGATAGTCGGGAAATGTGAAGCGATGGTGTAAAGGATCAAAGAAATGAAAGAGCATCTTCATCATGTCCTCATCTATGTTGGAGGTGACCAAGTTGAGTAGGCGACCATGTCTCTCGGTGAATGGAGAATTTTCAGGAATTCTTGAAGCTAGCTCCTTAAGTTGTGGAGGGATCCTTACAAGGCTGACTTGAATAGTTTTCCCGCGAAGAGAATCCATGTCCTACAAAACAGAACAAAGATGAATCCAAAAATCCTTGAAATCGTTAGTGAATGTGTATGATTTTATGATGTTCATGATGTTATGTACAAGTATGTATATACAAACAAATCAAACAAGTCCTTAGTTTTAGGCTTGCATGGGGTTTTATAGGTAAGTACCCTCTTGAAGTTTAGTTGGCTCAAACCTGTTCTAGTAATAGTAACCGGGTTCTAAGGAGCTCAATATCACTGGTCTGTTTCCTTGGTCATTGTGTCAGTAAAAGTCTCTTTAATGGCGACCGAAATATCCCAAGAAACCAAACCTCAATGAGTGTAGTATCGAGTATCTACCAACTTCGGACTGCACCAATGTCGGTCATCTCACTACATCCTAAAGGCCAAGTTGGTCAAGTAAAGGTTCTAAAAGTTCATTAGTGCTTCATGACATCACTCAGCGGCCCCGTATTCTCTTTGATTAACTCAAAGGCTACCGGCACCCACAAATATGTCGCACTAACATAGCTATTGTTTAGACCATGTCGGTATACCCCGCACAGTTTCCATAATGTATTGCTACTTAACTATAATGCATCCCAAATCTGGGTAGAGGATTCAAAACCAAACAAAGAACCATAATTTAAATCATACAAGTCAAACAATGTAAGCAAGTAAATGTGATCTATCCCTAAGGTAATCCAACTTTTAGAATTTTCCCCAACAGAGTTTTCAGTTCTGTGATACGGTGGAGAATTGACTTGACGGTTTTGCGTTTGATTGCAAATGTTGCAGTTAGCAAGAGTCGCCATCGAATTTTCTTTTATCCAAAAGGAAAGGTGGAAAAGCACATGAAAGACCTTTGAGATTGTTTCTTGAGTTTGGGGGGTAGATTATGAAAAGAGAAGGTATTAGCACCCTTTTCATCCATGGTTTTCCATGGGCTCTTAGTTACTTGCTAGATCACTTTCTTTTGTTTGAAATTGTTCTTTGTGTGGTTTTTTTGAAAGTATTTTGTAAAGAGGCCATTGTTTAGGCAATCTTTGTAATGATTCTTTTTTGTAAGAATGTATACAAAGATGTTTGATCTTTTGAAAATGTTTTCAATGTTTGTAAGATGTTTAAAAGTGTGTGTGTTTGTTTTTGAAAATAGCAAGGATGTTTGTTTTGAAATGGACCAAGTTATTAGGAGCAATCTAACTACTCAAATATCTTTCTTGTTCATTTTATTTTCCTTTGACATTGTTGTCTTACCATTGATTTGGTAAGCAACCCTATCTTTTGATGTAAACGAGACGGGTATGGGTCATCGTATAACCATGATTAGCAATATTGCAAGGTATCTTAAAATTATTTTTGAGGGACTAAGATCTTTTATAAGGCAACTTAGATAGCATCATCTAGGGACTATGATCTTGTATTTGCTTGTTTTTGCTAAGATACCTTACATGCGTAATATGGTCATTTTGTAAGGCAACCAAGTGGATTTTACCCTAAGGGTGCTTGTGTGCAAGTGTATAATTTTCATGCTTGTTTTTGTCTTGAATTAGGGTTTTCTAAATATCGGTTTTAGTATTTCCATACAAACCCTAATTACTAGCATGTTATATAAAAGCGATAAATTCCGAAATTTAAAGTTACTACGCTATTACAACATTTGTGGGGAGGGGATGTAAAAACGGAATGGGGATTGCAAGAATTTAAACCCTAATTAGTATATTACAAATATATTGAATTGGTATAAATATACATGGAATTAAATAAATACAAAGTATAACAATGAATAAATGTACAAGGATGCAAAATATAGAGAAAATGAATTTTGTTTAGTTTTCATGAAAAAAGATTTTGTCTTAACCAAATTAAATAAAGATATAGTTAATTATGTTTGAATTTATTAAGAAAAGATTTTAGATGAAAACCCTAATTCTATAAATTAATCAAAAGAAAATAAGTTAAGAAAGGTATTTTTAGTATTTTTATCTTTAAAAATATATATAGTATTATAAAATATTTTTAGTCTTTTTATATAAAAAATAATGTATTTTCAATGGCGTGAGAAATAAATAAAAACATAATATTAATTAAATTTACAATACTTAGTTAATAAAAATAAATAAATTATAATAAATAAAAATATTTTTGTGAGAAAAATAAAATAAACTAAGTCAAAATATAAATATATCATTTTTTTTTATTTATGATTTTTTTGTATTTAGAAAAAAATAAATGAAAAAATAAATAAATATATAACTTGGGCCAGGGGGTGCCAAGAATCAATATGGAGGTCATTTAGCAAAAATAAAAATAAACCAGGCCCAAAGTGCCCATCGCCTGCCAAAAACAACAAAAATCAGAAAATGAAAATGTGAAAAGGGTACCACTGGGGCTCGAACCCAGCTCCCATAGGTTACAGGCGTGCGCTTCCACCACCAGGGTGGCTATACATCCATTAATACAAATGAAACAATAAATATGTAAGGCAAAACGCGCCCTGAATACTTCATCTTCATCCTCCAGCCAGACCAACTGTAACTTATTCATTTCTCATCAAAAATGAAAACTGTAAACATGACTTGTAGAAAATTTTCTCACGATTCCAGAAATGTAAAGTATTAAAATTATAGATCAAAGATAAGAAAGAATTTTAATGGCCCTAATCTGAAACCTAAAATTTTTAGAAATTTCAGTTTCAAAATTCTCTAAGCTCAAGCAAAATTAATGGAAACTAAGGACATGGTTAGCTTTAGGGCAATGATATCTACATGTTTTACTCACAAATAAACTATTGATGATTCCTGTATGAAGAGTTCCAAGTTGAGAAAACTTACCTAAAAACTGGAAATCATGTTTTGAGTTTGAGCTTTTTCAAGGTGTTGCAATGATCAGGTTAGCTTCCGTGAGGTCCTAGGAAGCTAATGCAATGATTAGCTTGAACAATGGATGGCTGAAATAGCCTGGAGAAGTCAAGTTACAGATTCTGTTTTTTGGTTATGGAAGTTATGGTAAATGGTGTTACAGTTCTGCAATAAGGATAGGGATGAGTTGTATTTGATGTAAGGAAGCTTTAAAAACTAAAAGGCCAAGAAACGCACGAGAGAAATGGGAGTTTGAAGTTCAATGTCAGAAACTGTGCAACAATGGAGTTTTTGTGCAATTTATGATTTGAGAGAGTTTTGGTGTATTTCAGGGTGCTCAAACTCGTCCTCTAGCTCAAAAATAGTGACTCTATTTATAAGCAATAAGTTTGGAGTGCTCTAGTTGATCAGAATTCAAATTTACATATTTATGCATAACATGTGATTTTTTGAGAAATTCAAGTTTCCATGCGTTGTACTTGGTTCAAGAGTTGTTAGCCACTTTAAACACAATGCTTATGTCTTTGTGGATGGATTTTAATCAAGGAAAACAATTTGGGAGCTCAAGAAGCTGACTTTGTGCATAAAGCTTGCTTTACAAGAATGGATATGTTACTTTCTCCCTAAAATGGAAAATTGATTGGACAAAGACTGAAACACTTGGATAAGGGCATAATCAGTTATGTAAAACATTAATTATGGAGTTAAAAACAAGTTTGAGGCCTTCAAATTAAGGATCATGCAACATGGCTATGGATTTGGTTTATGTGTTCATCAAAAATGGCATGTAATTCAAGTGACAAAACCCTAACTCCATCTCTTCGATTATCCCTACTCAAGAATGATCTCAAGGAGTTATTTGACATTTTGGAAAGCTTGAAATTTGATATACAACCCATCTTTGAATTTCTTTTGAAGATTCCCCTTGGAACTATATGAAAAAGTGTCATGAAGTTAGGTCAAAGTCCTAGACAAATTAGGGCAAAATTTCACTAAGTGTTTAGTTTCATGACCCTATGTTCATAAAATCATAACTTGAGATCCAAGCACTTTTGGAATAAGTTGTTTGAAGAAAAGTTGAGGATTTCATGGAGATATACAACTTTGATGTTGGAAGTTTATCTTTAATCATCTTGTATCATGGTGAGAATTTGGCTCAAAGTTATGAAAAAACATGAATTTTCAACACTTGGAAAAATTTCTAAGTTTAGAAATTTTGACTTTTCAAAATGAAATCTTGACTTTTAGATTTCTTGATGAATAAGTTTCATATTTTTACATGTTTTGATGAATTATGATCTTTGACACTTGAATTTGACCAAAAAGATAAAGTTTGACTTTTCAGTATACAGTTGACTACAAAATTCATCTGTCAATCCAATGGACTTGCAATGTTTTGAACCATGTCATTAGGTTAAAATGATGCAATTGGACTCTTGAGATCATTCCTTAAACCAATTGACCATTTTCTAGGTCAAAAAACCAAGAAATTGCCCTTTCCCCGTCAAAACCCTAATTTTGACCATTTTGCCCTTTTGGAGATTTGATCAAATTTCTTGAGGAGTTGTGGTCCAAACTTGATCAAATGATACATATGAGTTTAAAATGATGGTGTGGACCAAAAATTATGAAGTTTTACTGTGAATTGGCCACAATTGACTTTTTCCCCAATACATTTGATTTTTAGGTCAACTGCTCAATTGACTGATCAAAAGTGTGATCCAAGGCTTGAAACTTGACATGAGTAATCTCGGGGGTCCATAATGATCCATGAAAGTAATATGAAGAATTGAAAGTTCAAAAATCCTTATGCAAACTCAAATCCTAGTTTTGGGCCATCAGTGTATAAGGAGGTGTCTTGAGCTGATCAAACCCTAGTGTAGTCTTGAGTCAAGGAGATCTTATGAGAAAATTATTGATAAGTGAGAGGGAAAATTTTAGGGTACAACAAGGTATTATTGGTGTAATCAAATTCATCCTCAGCATGTGTTGCAAAGCTTGATACAGTGGTATGTTGATGTTGGTAAACTGTCTTTTGGGCTCGCTTTGCCTTTGCTGATTTTTCGGTTGATATTGATGAAGTCGTTGTTGGGCTCGTGAAGTGGAAGCAATTTGGGAAGGTATTCTCTCCCTTAAAACCGCTTCTTGTCTCATGGGAGCCTGAATGATTACTTGATCCCCAATTCTAGAAGTTTTCCCCATTTGGTTACATTCGTCTTGACGAAGCTTATTGATGAGGACTCTGAGTTCTTCTTGTCCTTGAGCGAAGTTTTGGATGAGAGCCATCTGGACCACCAGTTGTCCCATCATCTGGAATTTCATTACGGCTATCTCGGTTTGTAGCCGCTCCAACTGGTTATTTCTGTCGTCCCCCGAATTTCCCATGAACATGCCCCTAGTGAGGAGTGCCTTCATCTCTTCTTGTCCCTTGGATAGGTTCAAGAACGTCTCTTGAAGTTTGGCATTTTGATCCTGGATGTCTTTCACCGTTTGTTCCATATCCATCTTACTAAAATAAACAGTAGGGAGATAAGGAGGCTCGTATGGGAGAAACCTGTCAAGATACGATGCATGATATGTGGATGCATGTTTTCAAGGATCTCACGGGGTAAGTGTTTGTAGTCACTTACAGCTTTGATTGGAGAACTTCGTATCGGTGGATATCCTTCCACGAGAATTAATCTCATCATGTCAAGTGGGTTGTAGCCCTTGACTCAAGTTTGTTGTACTTGATTTTTAACGGTGTTTTGGTTAGAGGAAAATAAATCCTCTTGCCCCTTGATAGAAGTCTAGTTCATTATGACCCTGCATCAAAGACCCTCGAGATCCTTGAAATGTTTATTGAAAATGCTATGGTATGATGTTGTGATTCTATGTACAAGTAAATATATACAAACAAGGCAAACCATCCCTTAGGTTTAGGCTTGCATGGAGTCTCATAGGTAAGTACCCTCTTGAAGTTTAGTTGGCTCAACCTATCCTAGAAAGTAAAAGGGTTATAAGGGATCTCAATATCACTAATCTTTTCCACAAGCTTCATTCCAATAGACAAATGACTTGCCACCAAACAAAGCTCGGGAGTCAAATCTCAATGAGTGTAGTATCGAGTATCAACTAACTTCGGACTACACCAAAGTCGGTCATCTCACTATGTCCTAATGGCCAAGTTGGTCAAGTAAAGGTTCTAAAAGTCAGTTAGTGCTTCATGACATCATTCAGCGGCCCCGTATTCTCCTTGACTACTCAAGGGCTACCGGTACTCCCAAATATTTCAAACTAACATAGCTATTTCATAGACCATGTCGGTATACCCCGCACAGTTTCCACAACGTATTGCTACTTACCTATAAGGTATCCCAAATCTGTGTAGAGGATTTAAACCCAAACAAAGAACCAAAATGTAAAGCAAACAAATCAAACAATGAAAGCAAGTAAATGTGATCTAGCCCTAAGGTAACCACACTTTTAAAATAATCCCCAGCAGAGTCTCCAGTTTTGTGATACCATGGGAGAACCGACTTGAGGGTTTTGCGTTTGATTGCAAATGTTGCGGTTAGCAAGAGTCGCCATCGACTTTTCTTCTATCCAAAAGGAAAGGTGAAAAAGCACAGGAAAGACCTTTGAGATTGTTTTTTGAGTTCGGGGGGTAGATTATGAAAAGGGAAGGAATTAGCACCCTTTTCATCCATGGTTTTCCATGGGCTCTTAGTTACTTGCTAGATCACTTGCTTTTGTTTGAAATTTTACTTTGTGTAGTTTTTGAAAGTATTTTGTAAAGAGGCCATTATTTAGGCAAACTTTGTAATGATTCTCGTTCGTAAGAATGTATACAAAGTGTTTGATCTTTTGAAAATGTTTTCAAGTTTGTATGATGTTTGAAAGTGTAGGTGTTTGTTTTGAAAATAGCAAGGATGTTTTTGGTTTTGAAATTGAGAAAGAAACTTAGGAACAACCTACCTACTCAAAAGTCTTTCATGTTTATTTCCTCTTTCCTTTAACATTGTTATCTTACCATTGATTTTGCTAAGTAACCCTTATCTTTGGATGTAGAAGGGACGGGCAAGGGTCATCGTATATTCATAGAAGGCAACCCATGGAACGTTTTAAAAATGTCGTTTTAGGGATTAGATCGTTTACTGAAGGCAACATCGAGGGTCATCGAGGGACTACGATCTTTTATCAAGGGTCTTTTGCTAAAACGCCCGTGTTCGAGGGACATGACTATTTTTCGATAGGAAACAATATGGATTACCCTAAGGGTGCTAGTGTGAAAGTGTGTTTTATTGCATGCACTTAGTCTTTGATTAGGGTTTGCTACTTGTTGATTTTATCTTTCCATGCAAACCCTAGTTACTAACATTTTTATAAAGCGATAAATTGCAGAAAATAAATATCCTACGCTATTGCAATCATTAGGGAGATGGGGTGTACAGATTTACAAATGGGGATTGCAAGTAAAATTAAATTCGAAGTTACTATTACAACCATATTGAGTGGATAAGAATGTACAAGAAATGTAAAATGGACTTGTTTTGTTTAAGAAAAGAAATAAGTTTTGTTTAAGAAACTATTTTGATCTTTTTATGTTAAAAGAAATAAAATAAGTCATGTGAATATGAAATATTTTTTTGGTGTTTTTGATTAATAAAAGTGATGGCAAAAATAATAAGGAGAAAGAAAACGGAATCAGCGCTTTGCTGACATAAAAGAAATCAGAAGTTCTGACTCTGGCGTACTGCAAGACAGAAATAACATGTTAGTAAAAAATAGGGAAGGTCAGAGGTTCTGGGTCTGCTGGAAACAAAGAAGATTTCAGAAGTTTTGATGCCGCTGGAAAACTTCGTCTCCCTCTCCATGCTAGTCAGAGCATCTGCAACTTAGTCATTTTTAAACAAAACAAAAGATGCACATATAACACTTATGGCAAGTTTCGTAATGTTTCAGAAACAAGAGATATCAGAACTATAAATCAGAAGCAAGCATGAATTTGCTAATCCTAATTCTGAGTCCTAATTTCCTCAAAAAATTCTTAACTGAAATTCTCTCTTCTTAGGTAGGAAAATACATGAAACCTCAGAATATGTACATCATCAGAATCAGAATGTCTACATTGTATTTTGAACATGCAAATCTGACAATGCCTAAGTAATATGATGAGAGTCAGCAGAAAATTACCTTGCAGCTGGAAAATACTCTGTGAGCTGGAGTCTGGTTCTGAATGCTGGTGATGTTATGAACAACTTCACGTGCTTAGTAGGCTGGTAACTTTCAACTATGGCTATGAATGATTAGAAAAATTCTGGAACAACCAAGGGGCAAAGTTATGATTTCCTTGAGGTGGATATGGATGGAGAGTGTGTTACAGTCTAAACACAGAAGTTGTGATAGCTTCTAATATGTAAATCATAAATTGTATGGATGGTTTTGATCAAGAAACACTTGAAGGAAAAAAAGTTTGAATGCAAGAATCAAAAGCTAACAGGTTTTCGTATTTTTTGTTTGTAGTTTTGGACTCTTGGAATTTTAGCAGGGGTTCAAGGCTTTTTCTTTCTCAAATTTTCGACCTCTTTACAGTTGCCAATGAAGTCCAATTTATAGGAAAATGTTTAGTCACTTGGAGAGGTCAAGGGGTACAACCATCATATGCTAGGCACTGACTGGTTCTTGAAGCAAGTTCAAATAGGTATGGTGGTTAGCAGCTTTAGCCGCGCCTAAACCGGATTTCTAAGCAGGAATTAGGGAAAGGTAACCTCAAAAGCAAAAGCAACGCATGGGCCCATCACTCTCTTGTAAAAAAGTTTGCTTTTCCAAGACAGTAAAGGTACTTCTATGCCACCCGTGGGGAAATCCTTTGGATAAAGACTCAAAAGTGGTTGTGAGCATTAAATGATGATGAGACTTATCAAACCAGAAATCCTACAATGTGATATTCTGCGTTATTGCTTAATTCTGGATCAGAAGTTCAGATTCAGCGTAACTTAGAATAGACATCCAACTTCTGATCTTTGTATCTTCTTGCTCCAGCATGTTCTGAAGGAGCTCTCAGACTTTCCTGGAGGCTTGCAATACGCCTTGTAAACCTTCTTTGAATTGCTCTTGCAACTTCTGACTGAACCTACGTGGAAACTGGCCCAGAAGTTGTAGACAACTTCTGACTTAAAAAAAAAGCTCAAAATTTGCTGAGTGCCTAAGCTACAGAGACGTGCCTTTGAGGATGTATAACTTGAAATCCCAGCATTTCTAAAAGAAGTTTTATTCTGTAATGTTTTAGATCTTATTGAAATCTATAACTTTTGTGGAAGAAGTTCTTCCAGAATTAGATTTCATCATGGTGATAATCTGATAAGAAGTTCTGAACTTTTCATATTTCTTAAACACTTAGAAAAATTCCAAGTATTTAGAAATTTGACTTTTCCAAAGTAATTTTGACTTTTGAATTTCTTGATGAAACAAACTTCATATTTCAACATGTCTTGATGAAATATGATCCTTGAAACATGATTTTGATCCAAAAGTCAAAGTTTGACCTTTTTTAGTGTGCAAATAACCATTTTGCCCATGTGAATGACTTTCTTGGAAAATTTGTAAGTCAAGGTTTGAAATTGAATGGAAGCGAATCTGAGGGTCCAGGATGATCCTTTGAGAAATAAGAGGGAAAATTTTGGGGTACAACAAACACCATCTGATACTACTGACATAGACAAGTAATTTGGTGATACCAAAGATTCAATTTTCATAGTGGATTTTGCTTAAACTCATGATCAATGTAACATGCCCCAAGTGATTCAGATGGAGATTTGCCCCTGTCTATTCAGCACTTCTAAGAGATTCTTTGAATCTTGACTTAACTGCCACAGATGTGTTGGACAATAACATGTCATGTCCCTTGATTTATAACCAATTGGGTCTATGAAAGGCCAATTACTGGAAGTTTCTTTCTCTTTGACACATCATCTAAAGTAATTATGTCCATTTGGAGGATTTTCATTCATTAAATATTCTTCATGCGAATTTCTCTACTGTCAAACACTTAGTCATATGCAAATAATGGTATTAAAATGCAAAGCTTATGTTTTTCTTGAAGATTTAAAAAAAAATCATTTTTTAGTAAAACAAAATATGTAAGAATGTGATATCAACTCAGGATTTATAGTAAGCCTTACAGGAGTCAGGATACCTTTTTGTAACAGTATGTTTTAGAACAAACCCATGTTTCAGTTAGGACTTTGAAGGGTTGTAACATGACCTGGTTCACGGTTTAAGAAACAAAGGATAAAGGCTCAAAGTTTATTTGTACCCAGCCCATTCTCCATGATGTCCTTAAATCCTATACTCAGTTAATTATGCATTTAGGTTCCAATAGAGTTTAGAATTATAACACTGATAGTTGGTGATGGTTCAGAAACCAAAAGTTTATTTGAGAAGGCAGACACTTTTTCTTGCAACATCTTTCTTTTTTTGAGGATTTGTAGTGACCTCTTTTTGACTTTATTATCCTTAACTTTTTCCTGAACTATTTTGTTTGAGATTACAGTCAGCGGGATGCCCCCATTTTTTCCCGAAGTATCCTTAATGATAATGACTGCCCGACTTAATGATTATGGGGAACCATCACCGGATTTTGATTTGGAATAATGTCTTCGATACTACCTGTTGTGTATGAATGAAAATCTTACGATTGAATCCTCAATTGGATTAACTGAGAAACTACCCTGCCCCAGGTTATGATTAAGGGTTTCAATTTGCGTGAAAAAGAAAACTCCTACTTCCTAGGCTTAAAGTGGTTGAGTAGAGATTAACTTCCTTATATCTCCACTATTTGGAATTGAAGCAACACCTGTACATAATTAGCAAGTTCTGTTCAAAAGCATAATGTATGAGATTATGGCATTGTTTTTGTCATCCTCCCTCTAATGGCTTATAGCTTTTAACGAGAGTTGAATATCACAAAAAGGAAGTAAAAATCACAATTTAAATATAGTGAAAATGAATGGATTAGTTCAAAAAAACATATGCAATGCATTAAAAAACAATGTTTGACATACAGATAAGTGTTCGAACCAACAAAAGAAATTACAACTGAAAATTCAAACGAACTGGACGCTCTCAATCTTAGTCAGGATTTGGCATTGGAGTAGTGGTTACATTAGAAGTCTCAGGAGGGTCAAATTCAATATCCTTAGAGTCAATCATATCTTGGATCTTATTCTTCAGAGCCCAACAGTTGTTAGTGTCATGTCTGGGGTTGTTGAAGTGATAGGCACACCTTATATTAGGGTTGTACTTGAGGAGGAAGTGTTGGGATTCTGAGGCGAATCTCTTAATGTTATCAACTCTTCCTTCAATAGATGTTGTAATTCCTGAGACAATGGCATGTTGATCTTAGTAAATTTTCTCCTGGGTGCGTCTGTCCTACAGTGATTACCTTGTTGATGTTGTTGTACTGACACAAGATTAGAAATTAGCACAACTCCCACAGACTGGTTGTAGTTATTTTTAGCATGACCCTTCTGGACATACACAACATTAGTTTCCTTCTTTCCATTGAATGTCTTCTTTACAGTACTTGAAGACGCAGCTACTTGAATTTTTCCACTTCTAATACCACCTTCGACATGTTCCCTAGTTAGTATCAGCTCGGTAAAATCCGATGAAGAGCTTCTGATCAGATGATTAAAGAAAGTCCCTGTCAAAGTGCTCATGAACATATCAACAAGCTCCCTATCAGACAGAGGAGGTTGAACTCTTCCAGCCAGATCTCTCCATTTCTGGGCATATTCTTTAAATCCTTCATTTAATCCCATAGTCATACTTTGTAATTGTACACGGGTTGGTGCAAGGTCAGCATTATATTGATACTTCTTGTAAAAAGTAGTAGCCAGGTCTTCCCAAGTACATATGTTGGTTCCTTCCAGGTGATAGAACCGTTCGAGTTGTGTCCCAGATAAGCTCTCTTGAAAGAAGTGAACCCATAACTTTCTGTCAGCAGTATGTGGTTGGATCTTCCGGACGTAAGACCTCATATGTAGCTTAGGACAAGAAACACCGTCTTATTTAGAAAAAATAGGGACCTTGAATTTATGGGGGATAACAACCCCCGAGATAAGACCCAGCTCTTCAAAATCCAGCCCAACACTTTCTGGATTTCCATGGCATTCAGACGATCTTCCAGTTGTTTGTATCTGTAATCAGCGGGAGGATACTGCTCATTAGAATAGTCTTCTTCATCAGAAATATTACAAGAACCAAAGTTGCTTCCCCCCTTAATTTTGATACTTCTATCGTCTTCCTCTTGATTGTCATCTTCATATGATAGAATATCAGCAACTTGAACTTGTTTGGCGGGACCTTTGAATCTTCTTCCCATGTTAAAGATACCAATCATTTTCCTACTCTTTTTATTCTTGGGGATGAGCGCCATCAGTTCTTGCTGCCCCTAGGCTAAGTTCAGGAGCGTCTCTTTAAATTGGGCATTTTGAGCTTGAAGATCGTTCACAGTTTTTTTCGAGGGCCATCTTTTACTGAAATAAATAGAAAGATGAGAAAACTTGTCTTGGGAAATACATGTTATGTAATGGCATACATTACATGTGGATGCAATGTTTTCAAGGATCTAGCGGGGTAAACAAACAACAAATGATAGAAGTTAAGTCTAGCTGCAGCTTTGACTGAAGAACTTTGCATCTTTGGACGTCCTTCTATGAGAATCAAGCTCACCATGCCGAGTGGGTCCTAACCTTTGACTCAAGTGAAAGTACTTTTATATTTTACGACATTTGATTACAGGAAAATAAATCCCCTTGCCCCTTGCTAGACGTCAGGTTCATGATAACCTGCATCACATGCCCTTGAGATCCTTGAAATGGTCAGTGAAAATGATATGGTATGATGTCATGATGTCATGTTTGAATATATAACAAACACAAACAAAGAACAGAAGAGCCTTAGGTTTAAGGCTTGTACGGGGTTCATGGGTAAGTACCCTTTTGAATTTTAGTTGGCTTAACTTGTCCTAAAGAAGTAACTGGGTTCTATGGATCTCAATATCACTGAGTTTTCTCACAAGTTTTGTTTAGCACAGAAACTGACTTGCCACAAAAAAAAAACCCGAGAGTCGAATCTCAATGAACGTAGCATTGAGTATCAACAAACTTCATACTGCACCAAAGTCGGCTACTTCACTACCTTCTAATGGCTAAGTTGGGTTAATTAAGGTTCTAATGGTCAGTTAATGCTTATGACACCACGCAACAGCCTACTGTTCTCCTCGACTGACTCAAGGGACACCAGCACAGACCAATGTATCACACTAACATAGCCATCACTTCAACTATATCGGTATATGCCGTACAATTTCCATGGTCTATAGTTATTTACCTAAGGTCTCCATATCCGGGTGTAGGATCTTTGCAAGAAAGTAAACCCAAGTAACCTGATTAAAGATAAATAAGATAGATCAGATAATTTAAAGTAATTTAAAGGTGATCTAAACTCTAAGGTAACCCTCTTTTTAGTATCTTGCCTAGTAGAGTCGTCAGTTTTGTAATACAGAGGGAGAATTGACTTATTTTTGCATTTTATCGCAAATGTTGCGGATAGATAGAGTCTCCACCGACTTTTCTTTTATCCAATAAGGAAAGGGTGAAAAGAACAGGAAATACCTTGAGATTATTGAGTTCGGGGGGTAGATTATGAAAAGGGAAGGTATTAGCACCCTTTTCATCCGTAATTATCTACGGGCTCTTAATCGCCAGCCCACTTTGTCTTGAAAATTGATTTGTGTTGTGCATGTTTGAAAACATTTTGAAAAATCCAATTATAAGGAGAACTTTGTAATGATTCTCGTATATATCCTCGAGAATGCGTACAAGGTGTTTTGAAAATATTTTGAAAGTGTCTGTGTGAAATCTTTTTATTTTGAAGAGATTTATGAGCAAGCGATTAACAACGGTCTACCTACTCAAGGTATTTCTTGTAATTTGCTCCTCCTTTAGGTAGTGTTATCCTACCATTAGTTAGTAGGAAGCCCTATCATTGGATGTGATGGGACAAGTGTGGGTCATCGTACACTCATCAGAGGAAACTTGTAAAGACGCTTTAGAAATTATCATTTAAGGTATTCGATCATTTACCGAAGGCAACATCGAAAGGGTCATCGAGGGACTATGATATTTTATATCGGAAGGAATTTGCTAAAGCGTCTCCACGTTCGAGGAAAATGACTGTTTTCTGAAAGGCAAGGGAGGTTACCCTAGAGATGTGAGTGTGCGGGGTGTGTTGTTTTTAGTTACTTTATCTTTGAGAATGGGGTTTTCTATTGTTAGGTTTTATCTTGCCATACACCCTAATTACTAACAATAATTTAGTAAAATAATAGCAGGAAAAGTAAAGTGCGGAAAATTAAAATTCCTACGTTATTATTTGGCCTTGGGGCAGTTACATAATAGAAAAGCGGAAAATAGAAATCTTAAGCTATTACATACTATAGCAGTTACATAATAATGGAAAAGTGGAAGATAAGACTATTTACAAATTGTGAACCCCATACACTTTATCTATGAAAATAAAATAAAATAAAAATAGAGAAAAAAAAAAGAAATGTTTTTGATGATTTTTTTTAGCAAAAGGTTTTTTTTTATGATGATTAAAATAAACCTAAAAACTAATTAATTTTAATTAACAAAAATAGTTGATTAATTAAATTAATAAAAAAGATTAATGATGAATAAACCTAATAATTAAAAAATTTTCACTAACAAAATAATTGATTAATTGAATTAATAAAAATGGTTAATGATAAAAAAACCCAAAACCTAATTACTTTTCAGGCTTACAAAAAAAAACAATTATTTTAGGTTTGTAAAAAAAAGTTTGTGGTTTTATGGTTATGTGAATTTAGAGTTAGTTTGCCAAAAGAATTCGGGTATATGGGAGCAAAATTAAGGAAAAAACTACGAGTTGAAAGCAAAACCAAACAAATGTCAGGGGTGGATGTTAAACTCACACCATTAGCCTTCCACACTGCATTAAAGGAAAAAAAACAGGGAAAAAGAACAAGTTAGAAGCAAAATCACACAAAAATAACAAGGGTGTGTGTTGAACCCACTCCCTTAGCCTTTATCACTATCTGCCTTGCCACAGCGCCAGAGCTCACATGTTATGCACCAAACCTGCTCTAATGATGTATATGAACACATGTAAATGTATCAAATTAGTTAAAAATGCATAAATTAAAGGTTTGAATTTAAAAAAAAAACTACCAAAATCGGTGAGGATGAACATGATGTTCTGGGCACGATCTTGACTGCTTGAGGATTGGGACGGATTTCTGGCCACATCAAGATGATAATGGAATGCTTGGTTTCAATTGAGAAGGGATGGAAACAAGGGTTTTGTGTTGCCCTAGTTTCTTGAATTTTTGGAAGTTTTGGAATAGTTTTCTCTGCAAGGATTTTCTTGTGATGTTATGTCTGAATGAAGAGCAATATATAGAGAAGAATTAGGTTAAACCATTATGGGCTTGGACCTTGTAAGAAAAGCCTTAACTTTATCTTTTTTAATTTTGAATTTAAATAAATAAAATCAAAAATAAATTAAATAAAAATCTAAGGGGTGTATGAATAGGTTCAGAGGTTCACTATGAGGCCTAATACACGTTTGGACTTTGAAACACAAGCCCATTAGCCCAAAAATTCATGTTTGATCAATTTGGGTTTCATGCTTTTGCTCAAAATTTCCCAACTTGAACTAGTCATAACTCTCTCAATTTTTATTATTTGAAGGTGACATTTGACTTTTTTGGAAAAATCAAGATGTCCTCTACAATCTTTATATTGACCATTTTTACATTTGAAGACTTAATCTTAATATAATTCACCTTGACAAAAGTGTCTTTTTGTTGACTTTTGAAATGACCTATGTATTAGCCCATATCTCTCAAATGAAACATTTTTTGAATTTGAGCTTAGAGATACAAAGTTGTAGAGAATTAAATTTCCTTCAAAACTAGCTTTGGTTGAGAAAAATCTGATGAAGCATGTGAAAGTTATGCTTGGTCAAAGTTCAGTTGACTTCTCCTTAAGAAAACCCTAATTTGGCAACTTTTGACTTTTAATGATTTGAGAGTTTTTCTAGATGAATCAACCCTTTATCAAATGACGAGTATGAGTTTAACATGTTGATTTTGACCAAAAATCTTGAAGTTTGACTATATGTTGACCATATTTAACTTTGTGTTCAATACAATTGATTTTTAGTCATTCAAGCCATTGACTGAGAAAACTTGTGATGCAAGAAATGAAAATCAATATGAGCATTCTTAGAGACATATAAGGAACTATGGAAACCACAAGAGGCCTTAGAAACCCAAACATACTTGAGAAATGTTAGTTCTCTTATTTTAGGATTGACTTAATTTTTGTAAAAAAAATCATAGTAGCAATCATGTAATGTAGAATAGGATGTATAAACTAGCTAAGAAGAACAGGTACAACAAGATGTCCTATTACAATGTCATAACATGTTATGTTGAACTTTTTCAACAACTAGAACAACACGTCGAAGAAGATATCTTTGACATCGCGCCTATTGAGCTGGATTAACGAGATTCAGTTTATTCTTAACAAAGGCAGAATATTAAGGAGAATATTATGCATCCTCTGTGGCGCATATTTAAAGGTCTAGAAAATTCAATCATAAATCAAGGAGAATGAATACTTTCTAAATAAGGATATTGTTTAGGAAACTAAAGATTGAAGACCTTTCTTGGGGCAAACGTTTCTGCAGTTTGTTATAGCCGACTTGTTGTGATTTAAGTCCCAAAACCAGTTAGGTAACAAGTTATAAATAGAAGGATTTGTAACCTAGAAAAGACACGGCTTAAGATGTAGAAGTCTAGGGTTTTGTAAAGGTAAACCTCTCGGGTTATGGGAAGGTTACCATGTTCACCTTGAATCCTGTAGGTAAGAGGTGTAATATTCTTCGAGGAAGCTTTGAAGTAACTCCAGGATGTGTTAGGAGTAAAGCTAACAAACAATGGAGTTTGGCTTGGAGACTTAGCTAAATTGTCCTGGAAGTGTGTCTTCCAAACTGTCTATCTGTGTGATCAGAATCTTGGTGAAGGGTCTTCGATGCAGTGACTGAGGTGTTAACTACTAGACATCATTGCGATGATTGGAAGTGGGATGGGGATATTCCATATCTAGGGAGGAGCTAGGTAGAAGGGTCATTCGATAGTGATTAAGTGTGTAGATCGTCAATGGGTGTGCTGACTGTAGGGTCTGCAAATTGATACTATTGACAGTGGACTTCATTCTTGGCTTGGTAGCCCCCAGATTAGGTGTTGTTGTACATCTGCAGCGGTAGAAATGTTGAGACTAAGCCATTGGATTGACTTGACTCGCACAGATCAAAATAAAACTCGCCACCGTGCTATATTGTTTCCAAAGGAATGGCAAAAGAGAGAATAACTGAAAAGAGGAGGGAAAGATTCTAGGTAAGGGGGTTTGTTATACAAAGGGAAGGTATTAGCACCCTAAACATCTATGGTACTCTGCAGGAACCTCTTTGTAAAATCTGTATGTTTTGGCTATAAAATTTTGTATGAAAATAAATTGTGGTGGTGAGGAAAGAAGTATATTTTTATGATTTTTGCACCCGTTGCGGTTGCGAACCTTTAGTGCCTACATACCACCTTCCGTGCAATAGGGGATCCTGGTGCATGTACTTCCTATTTTTAAAAAAATTTAAAGACACAAGTGTGTTGGTTAATTTTAAGAGACAATACATCATTGTCATTGTCTGTGTGGAAAACATACTTACTACCCACGATTATGAGAAAGGAGAATTTTCATCATCTCAAAGTGGAGGATCTGGCTTGGATTTTAAAATCATAAAAGCCTCGCTTAACACCCAAGTGGAAAATATCTCACTTCACTACATATCGCATCACTACAAGGATTGACAAGAGTCTAATCTTTTGAGAAAATTTTAAAGTAAAAAGCCAAAATGGCAAAATGGTTTGAATGATATTCGTTGACTTTTAATCTTCTCACAAAAATGTCGAGGTATTGTTAAGTTGATTAAAGTTTGATTAAGAAAATATTTTTGAAAATGCATGGACCTAAGTCCAAGTTTATTATGAAAGTGGCTCAATTTTTAAAACAAGAAGAGTTTTCAAAAGGAGGGAGAAGGTTTTTGACATTAAAGAAGATGGGAGGAGATGAAGAGACTATCCTAAAGCATAAGGTAAAAGCTAGGGAAAAAAGAACCATCTAACCAACAAAAAGCCAACATTCGACACAATGAGTCAATTTAGAATTCCCATACTTTAGATTTGAAACCAAGCAAGCTAAGATGATAAACCTCTTAAGAAAACCAAGCTCCAATTGCATTAAGTCTTCACAAAAATTGGGTAGAGTAACACTGTACACAAATGAATTCCAGATCACAAACAAAGCATGTAATCACAATAACCTGCACACAAAGCAAACAAACAACCCAATGTCTTGGGGGTAAACCCAAAGAACTCCAGACAAAATACCAATTGAGGTTACATAGTCTCAAGGTAGATCAAGGCTTCTAATCCTAAGTCCAATAAGTTCACAATCTCCATAATGCCAAGGATAGTAACCAAGTAGTCCAAGTAACATTAAAGCTTTTTTAGGGTTCAAGTTGATTATTAGGTATCTTCAAAAAGAAATGAAAATCTCAAGTGAGCAAAATAAAAATGACATGAAGATAAAGGCTCAAGTGAGCAAAGATAAAAATAGCATGAAATGTAAATGCTAAAGTAAATGGTACATAAAGTAAAAGCATAAAATAAAAGCATAAAAATAAAGTCAATTGTTAGGAATTAGCAGTTAGTTGGATGACCATCGTGAAACTTGCATTTGGAAATCATTAGAAGATTGGTAGAACCAAAGCCTCTCAATAACAAGTTGCATTTTCTTTTTGTCAAGTATATCATCCATTTAAGAATTCTCAAGATAAAACTTAATGATCAATGATGTTTAAATGATCCACTTTGACCAAAATTGATGAAGTTCCATTAGAGGATTGGTAAAAACAAAGCCTCCTAACAATGGATCTCAAGGTTATAGGATCAAAGGGTTGAAATTAACATATTTGGGCTTGCAAACACAAAGGTTTGGGCCATGAATGATCATTTTCTCAAACCGAGAGAAAATTAAGCGCTATGTTAAGCAATCTTAAGTGGACTTATGTAGAAGTGGCACCTATTTTGAGGTCGGTCAATAGCAATCTATGTACCTCATGTTTTGAGACATAATATGTAAATCATGCTCCAACAACATTTAGTATAATAAGAATGAGATAAGATGAAGAGGAAATGGGAAATGAATAAACCACATTTGAATAAATTTTTTTATCAAACTATAATTAAAATCATTTATCTATTTTTATGGAGTTAGACACAACACCATGGATCCAATGATGTTAATAAAGTTCATGATCAAAATTTAAATCCAAGATCAGCCAGAATATATAAAAATAAAATTGTATTTAACATAAAATGAAAAATAAAGTTTTAAAAATGATTGAAAAAAAGAAAATAAGAGAGAAAAATAGCAACTATATTCAAATTAATCAAGAAAAATTAAGTAAGGCCATAGAAAAATCAGAAATGAACTCAAATAATTTTATGAAATTTTTAGTAATTTTTTTAAGTCAAAAACTATTTTTAAAATTAAAAGAAATAGACAAAATAAACCAAAAATAAAGAAAAATAGTAAAGTCAGAAATAAGAAATAAATGAGGTCACCAATATTTGTAAAAATATCATTGGATCCTTCCTTATTTTTTTTCTTCAAAATTTAAAAATGAATAAAGGTATTTTTAAACATTTAAAACAATTCAAATAAAGTGAAAAATTATAAAAAATATCAAAACACAAAATAAAATTGTGAAAAAATAAAAATCAGAAAGAGAAAATTAATAGTATTTTCCTTAATTTTTTCAGATTTTTTGGAGTTAAAATGAATTTTCTATGAATTTTTGAAGTTTAAAACAATTAAATATAACAAATCAGAAATAAAATAATAAACCAAAAAAAATGGGCCATCTGATCATTGTCAAAACATGTTAGTAAACAGATCAAGTGGATCTGGTGCGTTGTGCATGTCATGGACTTTATTGGATATCACACCTGATCATTTATTTTTTAAAATAAAACAACTTAAAACGTGGCACGTTGGATGGATTCTGAATCACTAAAGTAATAAGATCCAAGGGCTCCCGAGGCACGCGCATGGTATGGAAAGCATACTACATCTGTTTCAAGAAAATAACGTGGCTACATGTCATTGGTTGAAGACAGACATGTCATCGTCTTCAACTTCCAGCAAGCCCCAAATCGTATCCCACAAACTGTAAAATTAGCAAACCAGACCGCTACCATTAGATTCGTTTCCTCAAGACGATTCTAATGGTACCATCGCGTCAAATTTTTATAAACTGCACAAGGCTGTGTTTGAAGAAAACCATAAAAAACAGCGAGTACGAAAATCTAGGATATCTCACTCAAATATCAATGAAATTGAAAATTATAAATCACGAGAGTAGATTAGTCTTTTATTTGAATCAATTTGACCAAGAAATCTACCTGAACAAAGTAGTGAGAAGTTGCTCTGAAACTGGACTTCTGTAGATCAATATAGGTCACGATTCTTGAGGATAATGATATGGTTAGCTTTAGAGAAGTTCAATGAAGCTAACTGAATGGAGCTTTTGGTGTTTGAAGGTGAGAATATAAGAAACCAGAAATTCAAATTCAGAGTTTGAGTGGGATCTGAACAGGGGTCAATTGGCTATCAAAAGCTTGTGAAAATAGGTGAATATATGCATCTTATTTATAGGAGAGGATAAAGTAATGCTTAAGCGTGCGAATGAGGGTGTAATTGAGTGAATGTGTGTACACCTACAACATGAGGAATGCGTGACTTCTTTTCCACCAAAACTCAGGCAAATCATGCATTTTATGATGCTAAAGGCTTTTGGAAAGTTAATAAACATGATTAGAAGGAAAAACGCGTGCAAACTTGGTGATTAGAAGCCATATTGTGAATTTCTAATTCTTACTTGGGAGGAAACTTAGGTTTCAAGATACCTTTTTTGAACCAATGGCATTTTCAATTCAAGGGGTCTTAGAGCATGATTCTTGAAGCTTTAGAAATAGAAATTTACAAGCTTTACATTTTGCAAATAATGGAACCAAATGGATGCTTGATCAAGAAGTTATGCTGAGTCAAAGTTGGAAAAAAGAGGCTGACTTTTTGTACTTAGAAAAATTTCAAATTTTTCTTCAAAAGTGACCTATAATGTTTTGAGCTCAAACAAGACTTTCCTCCAAAACATTTCCTTAATAAATGATGCTATCTTGAAATATACTTCTTAAAGAGCATTGTGGAACTTGGATCACTCAAAAATACCAAGAATTGAAAAAGTTATGGTCTTGCAAAATTTGTGAAAGTTCATGAGATGACCTATAATCTTTTACACACTTGAGGCATCTTCCATCCATTTTCAAGCGTTGGAAAGAAAATAAGACTTGAAGTTCACCTCCTTAATATCATTATGTAAAAATAATGGACACAAGGGGATAAAAATTGATCAAGTTATGATTATTTGAAGTCACACAAGGGAATTTGAGGGTTCATCTAGAGGACTTGTGATCTTTTTTCATCATTAAGTTTCTTCCACACAAAATTTCATTGAAACTTTTGAATGGATTTGCTAAAACCCCTTTTAAGAGAAGGATACCTTTGGAATTACTCAAAAATACCAAAAGATGAGCAAGATATACCCCTTTTAAGTTCAAAACCCTAGCTCATAGAGCAAGAAAATACCTTGGGAAAACTTTACTATTTTGATCAACCTTTTTGAACAAATACCTTTGTTATGTGATTATAAGTTGTTGAGGGTAATAAGGAGAAACAATAGAAACCAAAACCACTTCCAAATCTTGAGAATTGAAGGAGATATGCACTTGTGATCATTGAAATCCAAGACTTATCCAATTGAGTCAAACTTCTTCAATCAACACTTGTACTTTTGAACTAATTTTGACAACTTGAGGCATGATGAATCATAAAATACTTTGTCATGATATTATTTCAAAACATCTTCAATGATGAGGCTTAAATCTCAATGAAGCATTATTGAGGAAGGCATATAAATGAACTCATGAATCCATAGATCAATCTTGATGGAATGTATTATGCTTTCAGCTACAAAATCAACAATTGGGGGCAAACACTCATTGTATTTATTAGTTGAAGGATATTCTATACAAAGCATATATGATCATAAAATACAAGTTAAGGTGCTTGGTGATTCCTCCTAGAGCAAAATCTAGAGATAGGGAGAAGAACCAAACCCCAATGTGATCTTGTTGTGATTGAATTAAGATGATATGATGAAGGAATCTTAGGGGGGAAGTTGGGGTATAACAGCTTCCCTTATTTAAGTGTCTTCCATCCGGAGATACGAAGTTTAAAATCTTCGTGTCGACACGATTGAAGATACTTAAATATAAAACAAGACCTATTTTTGGCCCTAAGATGCAATGCTTGTGATTACGAATGCAAATGAACAAATATAAAAGGACGCAAGACACTACTAAAGATGTAAAAAGTAAAAGAGGTAACAAAAGGAAAACAAAACAAGGTAAATAAATCACTGGTGAAGAAAAGACGAGACTCTGTTGGGGTAATTCCCAAGAGAGGATCTAAAGTGTTGTACCCCAAAATTTTCCCTCCCATATTTCTCAATACATGTCAAGTGAGGTCCTCAAATTTCTCAAGGAGGTCCAAGAGTTAACCAGACAAACTCTCTCCTAAGGCTGTCTACCTCAAATTAGGGTTTCATTCTTCATCAAGATGTTTGAATCCAAAGGGTCCTAAATGCTCACTGATGTCCTAATATGTTCTAAAGATCATCCATGTCAAGTATCAAGCCTTGTAGAGGAAGTTTGCTCAGTCAATTTGCTCAAATACCTAGAAGTCGACTATGTTAGGTCAAAAGTCAACTATGGCCCACATACAGTCAAATATCAAGATTTTTGGTTAACATCCTCATTTTTAATTACCATTCATCATTTGATCAAGGGTTGATCATGATTCATCAAGGATTGCTCACAATTCATCAAAACCCAAAAGTTGCTAAATTAGGGTTTTATAGGAAAAGTCAACTCAACTTTAACCAAGCATAACGTTCTCATACTTTATCAAAAATGACCCATCCAAAGCTCATTTTGAAGAGGATGTAATTACCTACAATACATCTTCAGTTCCCAAGTTCAAAATATGCACTCACAAGAAGATATGAATTTGGACATTATAGGTCATTTTGAAAAGTCAACAAAAACACCTTTTGGGTCAAAGCTTCATACATGAACATGGAAGAATCAATTGATATAAGACTAAAAGGGTTTGTTAGAGGACATCATAAGCTTTCTAGAAAGTCCAAAACACATCTCTAGGGTCAAAATTGAGAGAGTTATGCATTGGCCAAGTTGACCCTTTTTACAAAATTGCCAAAAGTCAAATGTGTCCAAAATTGCATTTTTTGCTAAATGGGCCCAACTTTTTATGCTTGCATTGAGTTTGTAATGTCATACACGACCCATGAGCCCTTCCACTTGGCATTCTTTTATTTTTTTTATTTATTTTGATTTTATTTCATTTAAATCAAATAAAATCAATATAAAATAGTGAAAATATCAAAAATCATTTAAACCTTGAGATTTTGTGCATGATTAGAGTCATTATACAACTGGGGATATGATCAAATCGTGCAAGGCTTCATATGGACAGAAAAAGATTGAATTTTTTTATTTTGGAAAGATTTGGTGCAAGGATTAAATCATGGATCAATCTTCATAAATGGAAAAGATTTGATAAAAACTTGAACCCTAATACACTCTAGTATACATAAGAAACGAAAGCAGACCAAAAGAGAGGCTGGAGGCGTGCAATGGCAGAGAACCAATTGCAAAAATTCAAGGAAAAAAGTTCAAACCAAATTCCAAGTTGCAGGACATCTCAAGTTGTTCTAACCATACCAATCATTTGTTGGACGTCCCAGGATCGTGTTTCAATCGTTAGCAAGCCTCCCCACGCTCAGAATCGCCCTGTAAGGTTCACACGGTTTTCCTCTTTTCTTGAATTTGAATATATTGATTCTGGCATATTTAGCATGATTGATTGACATATTTATAATCCTTGAGATGTTTGCAACCTAATGACTATATTCAATTGAATTTTTATTGACTGAACGTGAAACTGCAATGGCTAGGGTTCTTTCTTTGTTTTTAGGGTTTCCTTTTACAGGAAAAATTGGACAGTGATAATGGTACCATGATGCTCGTGAGGTTGAAACGAGTTGATTGGTACCATTAGTTTTCATTTATCATGCACGTACAGGATTTTGGAATGAACAGGGGCTATACCTACGCTTGATGTCCGTAGGTAAAAGTCCTTTTATCTAAAACAACAGAATCAATGAAGAAGACAATGGCGTGGCAGTGTGTGAATGGTTCGTTTGAATTTCCGCACATTTTGGGAGGCGTGGCTCGTTGGTTGCATTAAATTCCATTTATTTCATTATTATCACAATTGACATGTTAGCGCATATGGTAAGGATATTAGCCTTTTATGCACATGTCTTGGGTTCGATCCAAGGCGTGTGCATTTTGTTATTTTCTCAACAATTTTAGGTCAATCCAATGCTTCCTATTCTCAAGCGTATTCCATTCACTCTCAACATCAGCCATCTGATGTGCTCCTGACCAGATCCAATGTGCCCACAATGAAGGACCACCATGCGCCCCAGTCAAACGTACACATGGGATTGGGAGAAGTCAACAAGGCCTAGACTTGTTGGGCTCATAATTTCAAACATCACCCCCCTTTTGCTAATGCTATCAGGCCCATTACCTTTCTTTTCTCTATTTTTTTCTTTTAGTTAAATTAATTTGCTTAATTATTTCCTAACAAAATTTATCTCTTTTTTTTACAAAATCATAAAATCAAGAGTTTACACAAAAATTAGAATTAGGTTTTTTATCAAATCTAATTTAATACTAGTTTAATTTAATTTAGGGAGATTCTAACTTTTTATATATAATTAAAATCAATTAGAAAAATTAGGGTTAATTTAATTTATATAATTTAATGGGTTAATTTAATTATTTTTTCCTTAAGTTAAAACTAATTAGTAATTAGGTTCTTTTTTATTATTATTCAATTGAGCTTTATTTTCTCAAATAACACAAAAACAACAAAAAATGATTTTCCCTTTAAATTACAATTAGGTATAGTTTGGGTTAAAACCCTAATCATCTTGTATTCGATTCATCACGCGTGTTTATTATTTTTACAATATTGATGTAACTGTTCATGGTATGTAATAGTTTAATCTAGGATTTTCTTTTATTTATTGTCTTTTGCAGGTTTTTGGCTATGTAATTAATCCCCATTCCCGAAGCCTTGTAATAGCGTAGATTCACTTTCTCGCATTTTAATTCTTGCAAATATTTGAGTGTTTAGATGTATGTTAATAGGATTGTATGACAAGAATGCATGACAACTTAATCCAGTTAGAAAACCCTAATGTGCAAAGATAAATAATTGAAACAAATCACTTACACATGACACTCTTAGGGTATACTCACACTTCGGTTGCCTTTGGTAAACGGTCATTAAGTTTAGGATGTCTTAGTGGTTTCCCTCCTGTCTAAAAAGATCAAACGTTGCCTCGGAAATGTTGCCTCGAATATGATCTTTAGACTCTAGGGTTATTACTAAGGTGTCCTAACATTGCTTTAGTGATCGTACGTCCCTTTTGAATTGACCCTTACAACTCCAACGGCGGTGCTACCTATTTCTCAATAGTAGGATAGCGTTGTATAAAGGAATGAGAATAGAAACAATATTTTTTTCGAGTAAGTAAATGCTAGTAGGTACTTTCTCAAATCAAACCTTTTTCACACTTACACATTTCAAAACAATTTTCAAAACAACTTCGTCACACCTTTGAGGACTGATACAAAGGTTATCACGGAGTCAAACTATTTCAAAACAAACACTTACACAAGAAATTTTAAAAGATGAGCAAGTACCTAAGAGCCCGTGGAAAACCATGGATAGAAAGGGTGTTAACACCTTCCCTTTTTATAATCTACCCCCCCCCCCCCCCCCCCCCCCCCGTACTCAGAATATCTCGAAAAAGGATTTTTCTGTACTTTTTTCCTTTCCGGTTGGATGAAATAAAAGTTGGTGGCGACTCTTGCTTACCGTGACATTTTGCGAACACAAAACGCAAAATGCAAACCAGCATTTCAAAACAGTCGGTTCTGCCACCATATCACAGAACTGGCGACTCTGCTGGGGAATTAATAAGTGGGGTATACCTTAGGATCTATTTCATCATAATTGTTTCTCTTGTTTGTTTTGTTTGCTTTACTTTTAAGGGTTTTTGCTTAGGGTTACTATAGATCCTAACCCGGATCTAGGGGATACCTTTTAAGTAAGTAGCAATAGACTGTGAGGGAATTGTACAGCGTAGACCGATACGGTTGAAGTAGTGGCTACATTGGTGTGGCAATTTGGTTGGTACCGGTATCCCTTATGGAGAAACGAGGAGAATACGGGTCCGCCGCATGGTGTCGTTAAGCCTAAACTAACCTTAGAACCTTTACCCGTCCAACTTGGCCATTATAAAGTAGTGAGATAGCCGGCCTCGGTCTAAAGCTGAGAACTGGTTGATACTCGATGCTACGCTCATTGAGACCATACTCTTGAGATAGTTCTGGCCGCAAGAAAAGATTGTGTGAGCTGAAACCATGACCGATGGAGGATGGTCAGTGATATTGAGATCCCCTAGAACCTGGTTACTTTTTCTATGACAGGTTGAAACCAACTTAACTTCAAGAGGGTATTACATTTGACCTCATGCAAGCCTTAAACCTAAGGGCTTTGTATGACATGTTTGCCTTTGGCATGCTTGTTATCTGCTATACCTGTTATTTTTATCATGACATCATGCATCATACTATAGCATACATGCTTCATTACACTAACCATTTCAAATACCAAGGGAATTTATCTTTGTTCTGTTTTGCAGATCATGACTTCCGCACGTAGAAAGACTATCCGAGTCAACTTTGTGGAGATACCATCCTAACTCAAAGAGCTAGTGTCAAATATTTCTGAAACTTCTAGGCTCATCAAGAGACATGGTCAACTTCTCAGCTTGGTTACTTCAAACCCCGGCGAACAGATGACGAGTGTACTTTTCCAGTTCTTCGATCCCGAGCATCATTGCTTCACCTTTCCAGATAATCAGTTGGTACCCACCTTGGAGGAATTCTCTCATCTATTGGGTATATCCATTCTTGAATAGGTACCCTTCACAGGTATAGAAGAAGTTCCTAAGCCAGAAGTCATTGCCTCATCTTTGCATTTGAAATAGGCTGATGTCGTATCCAACTGGGAAACTCGAAGCGGAGTTTAAGGTTTTCTATCCAAATTTATGATAGACCAAGCTAAGCTATTCTGGGATGATCTAGATTTTCAGGCTTTTGAAGATGTCCTGGCTCTTCTTATCTATTGTTTGGTTCTCTTCCCTAATCCCGATTCCTTTATAGATGTGAATGCTATCAAAATTTTCCTCTCTCGCAATCTTGTGCCTACCTTGCTTGGAGATATCTTGCACGCCCTCTATACTCGTACCACAAGGAGAAGAGGAACTCTTATGTGTTGCATGCCATTGTTGTCCAGGTGGTTTATTTCTCACCTCCCTAAGTCTGTGCTGAAGAATGAATAGGGTTTGGGTTGGTCGCACAAAATAATGTCACTTTCTCATACATATACTATTTGGTGTTCCCGAGCTATGGAAGACGTTGCTGTTATTGACCGTTGTGGGGGGTACCCTAATGTTCCATTACTTGGTATCAGAGGAGGTATAACTTACAATCCTTGTCTAGCTTTACGACAATTTTTTCGTGCTCGGAGAGATGGTCCCCATAGGTTACTTCTCGAGGATTTTGCATTCGACTATGAAGAGGATGCTGAAGGGCATCGCCGGAGATTCATACGAGCTTGAGGCATGGTAAATAGATCAGACCCCCATGAGTTGGGACCAAAGAATTCCCTTCCTATGCATCCTTATCTCCAATGGGTCCGAGCTCGTGCACAGAAGCTTGTGATGCCATATGCAGCAATGTTACCTGTGATTGTGGAACCCACTACTGAAGACGATATTCCTTACACAGTTCTCTATCCTTACATGCCTACTGATCTTGGGGAGCTACAAAGGGCTTGGATTCAGCTGAAGAATGAGCGAGATACTTACAGGGAGCAGTTCCATGAGCAAGAGAGGAAGATTTTGAAGCTCACTAGACAGCTCGAGGAGGAAAGAGCGCTCAATGACTACATCAGCATAAAGAGAAAGAGTCCATGGGACTTTTGATTATGCATTTCTAGTTCTAGATTTGTTTTTATTTACTTTTTTGTAACGCCTTAAGGGAATTGTTGAACATTTCAAAGTTAAGCTAATAAAGTTTGTTTATTTTTGGTTTGCAAATTTAAATCTCCCGAAGTCTTTGAGATCATTACATACACATTCCATTATCATGCACATCATCACATGTACCACTACAGGTTTCTTATCTTCTCCGTTGTTTATTTCAGCATAAATGTCTTCTGATCAAGCCATCAAAGAGCTTCAGGCACATAACGCCCAGTTCCAACAGATTTTCATAAGTCTGGCTAAGGGACAAGAGGATCTGAAAACTCTCATTCTAAAAGAAAAGAAGAAGAAGAAGAAGAAGAAGAAGAAGAAGAAGAAGAAGAAGGTCAGGTTTCTGAATATGAGCAGAAGGTTTGGAGAAAGGTTGAGGCACCAAGATAATCTGACCTCTTTATCCAAAGAAGGGGAGAACCAAGAAGAAGAAAAGGGCCCCATTCCTGCAGTCTCTGATAATGATACTGATTTTGATGATGAGCAATATCCTCCTGCCGAGGATAGGTATAAGCAGCTAGAAGACCGTCTGAGTGCTATGGAAATCTAGAAGATACCTGGTTTGGATTTCGGAGAACTGGGACTGGTATCTGGAGTAGTCATCCCTCAAAAATTCAAGGCTCCCGTTTTTGCTAAGTATGATGGAATGTCTTGCCCGAAACTCCATCTCTGCTCTTATGTTAGGAAAATTCAACCCCACACAGCTGATAGAAATTTGTGGGTACATTTCTTCCAAGATAGTCTGTCAGGGACTCAGCTTGAATGGTTGTACCCGTTGGAGGGGGCCAATGTTCAAAACTGGGAAGATCTTGCTGCGGCTTTCTACAAGCTGTACCAGTATAATGCCGATCTTGCTCCCACTCATACTCAACTTCAGAGTATGTCCATGGGTGCAGGCGAAGGTTTCAAAGATTACACTCAGAAATGGAGAGATTTGGCTGGCAGGGTTAAACCCCCTTTATCTGATCAGGAGTTAGTTGATATGTTCTTAGAGACGCTGTCTTGTCCATTTTTCAATCACTTGATCGGCAGTTCATCGTCTGGTTTCACCGAGTTGATTTTAACTGGAGAAAGAGTAGAGGCTGGAATTCGAAGTGGCAAAATACAGAAGGACGACTCTTCGAGTTTGATAAAGAAACATTTTACGGGGAAGAAGGATTCCAGTGAAGTTTATAGTCTGAGGGGCCAAAACAGATCTGAACACCGTCCAATGGTAAGTGCTATAATGATACCAAGACCCGTTGTTCCTCCGCAATGCAACAATAAATAGATAGTGGAAAGACCTCAGTGGCAGTTTACCCGCATTAGCATGACATTGGCTGAAGTGTTACCTCACCTGCTGAATTCTAACTTGACCATATTGAGGGAGGCTCCCCAAAATACCAACACTACCTCTCCTAGATACAATCCCAACGCGCGGTGCGCCTACCATTCTGAAAGCCCTGGCCATGATACCAATGACTGTTGGGCTTTGAGAAACAAAGTACAAGATTTGCTGGAAGCTAAGAAGATAGAGTTTGATGCTCCAGAAAAGCCAAATGTAATAACTGTTGCAATGCCCAAGCATGGTCGTGGGGTTAATCTTGTTGACGATGATTGGTTTGTGACCTTTGTTGAAGAAATTTCTACTCCTCTTATGACTGTTAAGAGAAATCTGCTATTGGCCGATGTATTCCCGGGTTGTGGTGAAGGTTTCCACATGCGCTCTATTCTACCTACTGGTTTCCATTTGTTGAAGTCAGGTGTTCAGCGCCTGATGGATAATAAAGAGATTCTGTTCAAGAAGACGATGACCCCTGTCGTTCCCAATGAAGATGTTGCCATCATAACCATTTCCTCCAATCCTTCCAAGGTTTCCTCGAGAAAACCTATTAGGATTACATCGGTTCCAAGAATTGCTCCGCTAATAATCACCGTTCCCGATCCCATCCCATACACTTCAGACAAGGCCGTCCCATGGCACTATGGTGCTGATGTGTATTACCATGGCATTAAGCAAGACTTAAATAATGAAGAAGCTGATACTGATGTCAGTAATATTGTCGGGGCTAGAAAGTCACCAGAAGTGGAAGACTCTTTTCTCCCGAGATTTCCCCTCCAACCATCCACAAACCTATTGTTATTCCATCTACTAGTGCATCAACCACTGTTCTAGTTCCTACTCCAGTTATCACCCTTGTTGCCGAACCATCATAAACTCGGGGCATAGAAATCTTAGGTGAGCCTGCCCGAACGGAGGCGCACAGAAAAATTGTGGTGGAAGCCTCTAAATAAGAAATAGAGGAAATATTGAAAATTATCAAGAAAAGCGACTACAATGTGGTCGAACAGCTGGGGCAGACCCCATCAAAGATCTCCACGTTGTCTTTGTTGTTGTGTTCAGAAGCCTAGGCGAAGGCTCTAATCGCATTTCTCAAAACTACACATGTGCCGCAGGAAACTCCTGCGGATCAATTCAAAGATTGTGTGGCTAGCCTGACTGCTGACAATGGGCTAGGGTTTTCAGATGCGGATTTGACCGCTAAAGGAAGAAATCATAATGATGCTCTACATGTCTTGATTGAATGCAGGGGCACCACTATGGATCATGTGCTGGTTGACACCGGGTCTTCGCTGAATGTTCTTCCAAAGAAAATGTTGGACCGTTTGGACTGTGAGGGTTTGACTTTGAAACTGAGTAACATTGTGGTCAGGGCTTTCGATGGATCAAAAAGGACGGTTCACGGGGAGGTGGACATCCCTGTCAAAGTGGGTTCTCAGACCTTCGGATCCACCTTCTATGTAATGGACATCAGACCATCGTATTCATGTTTGCTGGGTCGTCCATGGATCCATAAGGCTGGGGCAGTCACTTCCACACTCCATCAGATGCTGAAGTACCCGGTACAAGGGAGAATTGTCACAGTATGAGGTGAAGAAGAGTACATGGTAAGCCATCTCAATTCTTTCCGTTATGTGGAGATGGATGGGGAGTTCATAGAGACTCCTTGCCAGAATTTCGAGGAGGTCCCCCAGAGTTTGGCGTCAACTGAAGTTACTACCAACAAACCTCCTCTGAAGATGGCTTCTCTCAAGGATGCCAGGGCTATTGTTGAAGAAGGTGGGTGTACCAATCGGGGTCGGCTCCCTGATTTCACTCACAAAACTGACAAATTTTGTTTTGGCTTTACTACAGGGGCTTAATGGGATATTAGGCGCGCACGGATTGGAAGACCTCCTCTACACATCAGCAATCGGGGAGTTAATGCAATTGAGGACAGTGATGAAGAGTCAGACATCGACAACTGGATCTACCCAACAACCAATGGTGGATTGAATAATTGGACGGCGAAGGACTTCATACCTGTTTCTTTTATTTCATAGTAATTGACTTGTGTTTTAAGATTTGTAATAAACAGTTGAAACTTTATAGCCCGGTGCTTTTCCCGAGGCACCTTGGCTTCGCTTTTGAGGGCTTATTATTATTTGTCATTTTCATATATCATTAATAAAACATTGGACGTTTCTTGCATTACAAATTTTGCGCTCCTTGCTTTTCTTTTCTGTCTCCCATTTTATCAAAATAGTTAGTCTCTTACACACACTCACGTATCATACTGCAGATCCATATCCACTCTGGATCCCATTGATGACAGTTCTGCTATTTCCGGTTATGAATTCGAAAATACGATCAACCAAGCCGAGGACGAGGGTGAGGATGATTGTGAGGTGCCGGGAGAGCTTGCTAGACTATTACAGCAGGAAGAAAGGGCCATACAGCCTCATGAACAGCCAGATGAGTCAGTGAACTTTGGTACAGAGGAAGATAGGAAGGAGGTTAAAATAGGTGTTAATCTGGAGCCTAGTGTCAAACAATAGTTAATACAGATGCTACATGATTATGTCGAGATCTTCGCATGGTCCTATGAAGATATGCCTGGGTTAGACACTGATATTGTGGTACATCGCCTGCCAACCAAAGAAGGTTGCCCTCCAGTAAAGCAGAAAGTCCGTTGTATGCGCCCTGAAATGTCAGTGAAAATCAAGGCAGAGGTCATGAAGCAGTTCGACACAGGATTCTTAGCCGTCACTTCCTATCCGTAGTGGGTTGCTAACATCGTTCCAGTACCTAAGAAGGATGGTAAGGTACGGATGTGTGTGGACTATAGAGATCTGAACAGGGAAAGCCCCAAGGACGACTTCCCACTTCCTCACATTAATATTCTAGTCGACAACACCGCGCAACACAAGATCTTCTCCTTCGTGGATGGTTTTTCTGGATACAACCAGATCATGATGGCTCCGGAGGATATGGAGAAGACAACCTTTGTTACACAGTGGGGCACCTTCTGTTACAAGGTAATGCCTTTTGGGTTGAAGAATGCTGGGGCAACTTATCAGTGCGCCATGGTCTCTTTGTTCCATGATATGATTCACAACGAGATTGAGGTTTATGTTGATGACATGATCGCCAAGTCCCAGACTGAAGAAGAGAACCTTGATCATATCCAGAAACTATTTGACAGGTTGAAGACATATAAGCTGAGGTTGAATCTGAACAAGTGTACCTTTGTGGTAAGATCCGGTAAGCTTCTGGGTTTCGTCGTTAGTGATAAAGGTATTCAGGTGGACCATGTGAAGGTAAAGACCATACAAGAGATGCCGGTACCCCGCATAGAAAAAGAAGTCAGAGGTTTCTTGGGACATCTGAATTACGTCGCCAGGTTCATTTCACATCTGATTGCTACTTGTGAGCCAATCTTAAAGTTGCTGAAGAAAGATCAAGTGGTAAAATGAAATGATGAATGCCAGACCTCTTTCGAAAGAATCAAGGAATACCTTCAAGAAATACCAATTCTGATGCCTCCAGTAGAAGGAAGACCTTTGATATTATACTTGACAGTGCTAGACAATTCAATGGGGTGTGTGCTGGGGCAGCATGATGAGTCTGGCCGAAAAGAGCATGCTATTTACTACCTTAGCAAAAAGTTTACCGATTGTGAGTCCCGATACTCATTGCTCAAGAGAACTTGTTGCGCTTTGGCATGGGCTGCTCGCCGGCTGAGACAATATATGCTGACTCACACTACCCTGCTGATATCAAAGATGTATCCAATCAAGTATATCTTCGAAAAGCCCGCTCTCTCCAGAAGGATAGCAAGATGGTAGATGATCCTAACTGAGTATGATATCCAATACACAACCCAAAAAGAAATCAAGGGGAGTTTATTGGCAGATCATTTGGCACATCAGGCCGTGGATGACTACCAGTCCATGAATTTCTAGTTCCCGGATGAGAATATCATGTTAGTAACCGATTGCGAAGAACCTGGACCAGATGAAGGACCTGAGGAAGGATCCCAATGGTCTATGTATTTTGATGGAGCATCAAACACATTGGGGAATGACATTTGCACCGTAATCATATCTCCTGAAGGGTGTCATACTCCATTCACCGCCCGACTATGTTTCAACTGCACCAACAATATGGCGGAGTATGAAGCATGGATCATGGGGCTCCGAGCTGCTGTTGACCTAAGGATTAAGTTCTTGAGTGTATTCGGATATTCCGCTCTGGTGATAAGTCAGATCAAAGGCGAGTGGGATACGAAGCACCCGAATCTTATTCCTTACAAAGAGTATGCACTGACATTGCTCCCGCACTTTGAGGAGATAACTTTTGAACATTTCCCAAGAGACGAGAACCAGTTAGCGGACGCGCTAGCTACCATGTCTTCTATGTTCAAAGTCAGGAGGGACAATGAAGCTCCCCAGATTACCATCGAGAGGTTGGACAAACCCGCACATTGCTGTGACATTGAGACTGAGGAGGTAGCAGATAAACCCTAGTTTCACGAGGTAAAGAGATATCTTGAGACTCAAGAGTACCCCGAGGGTGCATCTGTTAATGATAAGAAGTTCTTGAGAAGGTTCGCTGCAAAGTTCTTCATCAGTAATAGTATCCTTTATAAGCACAACCATGATTCAACCTTACTGCGATGCATGGACAAGAGCGAGGCAGAAAGGATCATGGTAGAGTTACATGAAGGTACCTTCGGAACTCATTCTAGTGGACATACCATGGCGAAGAAAATCCTACGGGTAGGATATTACTGGTCTACTATGGAAGCCGATTGTTATCAACACTCTCGGACCTGTCATATATGCCAAGTTTATGCTGATGAGGTGCATGTACCTCTGGTTCCTCTGAATGTTTTGACAGCTCCTTGGCCCTTTGCAATGTGGGGCATCGACATGATCGGCGAGATCAGACCTACTACGTCTAACGGGCATCGTTTCATTCTGGTAGCGATTGATTACTTTACAAAGTGGGTTGAGACAACTTCCTTTGCTACAGTAACCAAGAACGTCGTGGCGCGGTTCATCTGACACAATCTGATTTGTCGATACGGTGTCCTAGAGAGGATTTTTACTAACAATGGTACAAATCTCAATAACACGATGATCACCGAGCTCTGCAAACAGTTCAAGATACAACATCATAACTCTTCTCCCTACTGGCCAAAGATGAATGGCGTTGTTGAAGCAGCTAACAAGAACATCAAAAAGATTGTACAAAAGATGACGCTGACATACAAAGACTGGCACGAGATGTTACCATTCGATCTTCATGGGTACCATACCTCGGCACGGACATCGATAGGGGCAACACCCTACTCTTTGGTGTATGGCATGGAGGCAGTCCTACCCATCGAATTCCAGATACCCTCCCTCAGGATTATGAAGGATGTAGGTTTGAACGAAGACGGCTGGATCCAAACCCGACTTGATCAGCTCAATCTAATTGATGAAAAGAGACTTACTGCTATCTGTCATGGTCAGACATATCAAAAGCGAATGATCAAGGCTTTTAACAAGAAAGTCAGACGTCAAGAATAACAAGTCGGGGATCTAGTGATCAAACGCATCATATTACCGCAAGGTGATCCCAAGGGAAAATGGACCCCCACATACGAAGGGTCATTTGTGGTTAAGAACATCTTCTCGGGAGGAGCTATGATTCTAAACACCATGGATGGTGACGACCTTCCTCACCCCATCAATGCAGACATAGTGAAAAGATACTACACATAATCAAAGACCCGCTAGGTTGACTGGCCTAGGAAAAAATAAGGGCTTCCCGGCGAACCAAAAGGGTTCGGGCAAAAATAAGGGATGAAAATAAAAAAATGGTACACCCGGCAAGTCGAAAACTTGAAAGGGCGGCTTGGGCAAAAAGGGGTATCCCGGTGGAATGAAAACCCGAAAGGGCGGTTCGGGAAAATATTAGGGATTAAAGCGTAACACTATGTCTCATTGGATCATCTTGCCAGCAGACCTCGGTATCAACTATCAACTATCAAGCTCGCATGGCGCCAATCAATCTGATCCACCTTCGACCAAGCAGCAAAGTGATGAGATGCTTGAAGACATAAAGGCAATAGCAGAATTGGAACCCAATGGGATTCTTTCGCATAACTATTTTTCTTGTTAAATTGTAATTTCCATCTTTTGACGACGTTCTCTTACTAGAGCGTCAACCTCTTTGTACAAAACGCCTATTACAGGCCAACTTCGAAAATCAATACAATTCATTTTCACAAGAAATTTCAATTTGCTTTTCTTTTTCTGTTTTGTTTCGCAAGAACGTCCAATGATTCATTTTTTTATATATATGCATTTGAAAATAATGGATGCTCATAAATATTTACATGAAAAAACAAAAGACAATCACTCTTAATTCCAGGAACATGGAAAAAACAAGAAGTGCCCAAACCTTACAGTTACTCTGCCCACCAGGTACCGGGATAGAGCATGCTTGAGAACATAAGTAGTGATGCATATACTCCCCGTAGAGTAAAAGGTATCCAAAGACAGTGATGTCAGCTCTCCCTAACAGGAAACAACTCTCCTTATCCGAGGTTCACAATCGCAGGTGAATCGGTAAATTTTTCCCCAAGCAGAGTTTATTTCTCTTACAGGCAGAAATTCATCCCCAGCTTATTTATTTCTCCAAGTCCGCAGATCTATCAACAGAGTATCTCCTCTACAATAGAGTTATTCCCTGCAAAATTATCCTCAGACAGAGTCTCTTCAAGTAGAATATTTACCATCCAAGGGGCAAATCCCCAGCACGGTCATCTTTGTTCACCATCCCCAACAAAGGTGGAGGAACTATGGTTTTCATAGCAATCGGGGATTTATTTTCCCAGATTCAGATTATCACGTCAGCATTTCATGTTCATACATCATGACATCTTATGCATCACATACAACATAGTCTCATTTATTTTGAGAACGTCAGCATACAATGCATCTCATGCATCACATATAACTAACCCTGTATTTCTTTCAGGACAAACATTATTATCAACAATTTCCAGCAGGTCCATAATCAACATTCAAAGCTAAACAGAGTAATCATCGGCAACAAATGCAACCTCATCCAGGTTCCTTCTCACAACCCTACTATCCAGGCTTTCATATTGAAGTAACCCTACTATCCAGGTTCCTTCTCACAGCCCTACTATCCAGGCTTTCATATCGAAATAACCCTACTATCCAGGTTCCTTCTCACAGCCCTACTATCCAGGCTTTCATATCGAAGTAACCCTACTATCCAGGTTCCTTCTCACAGCCCTATTATTCAGGATTTCATATCAAATTAACCCTACTATCTAGGTTCCTTCTTACAGCCCTACTACCCAGGCTTTCATATCGAAGTAACCCTACTATCCAGGTTCCTTCTCACAGCCCTACTACCCAGGCTTTTCATATCGAAATAACCCTACTATCCAGGTTCCTTCTCACAGCCCTACTATCCAGGCTTTCATATCGAAGTAACTCTACTATCCAGGTTCCTTCTCACAGCCCTACTATACAGGCTTTCAAATCGAAGTAAACCTACTATCCAGGTTCCTTCTCACAACCCTACTACCCAGGCTTTTCATATCGAAGCAGCCCTACAATCCAGTTTCCTTCTCGCAACCCTACTATCCAGGCTTTTATCTCGAAGTAACCCTACTATCCAGGTTCCTTCTCGCAGCCCTACCACCCAGGCTTTCATATCGAAGTAACCCTATTATCCAGGTTCCTTCTTACAGCCCTACTACCCAGGATTTCATATCGAAGTAACCCTACTATCCAGGTTCCTTCTCACAGCCCTACTATCCAGGTTCCTTCTCAAGCCCTACCATCCAGGTTTTCATATCGAAGTAACCCTACTATCCAGGTTCCTTCTCACAGCCCTACTACCCAGGCTATCATATCGAAGAAACCTTATTATCCAGGTTCCTTCTAAGAACCTTACTATCCAGGTTTGTCCTCCCTTATCCTCAGACAACAGTCCACAATGCTGTAAGACTGGGACTCGATCAAACACAAACTGATTTCACATTTCCCCAGTAAGTCGCGGTGCAACATATACCCCGACCAAACACAAGGACAAAGACCAATGTTCCCCAGCGAAGTCCTCCTCAACAACAGGTACATGGGTTCTTGCAAAGGAATCTCTTATGCGATCGATGCTTCTGCGAATGGCATCTTTAAGCCCATCTCCTCCATTTATCTAGCAGCTACCAAATGGCATCTATAAATCCCATTCCTGATATCATAAATTACTTCATACGAGTGCAAATTTTGGGCACTTTAGTGTTCAATCATCTTCCACCTTCAGATCACAAAAGGCAGACAGGCCAATCTACATCCTCGGGTTTAAGAAGATTGAAGAGGGGCAGCTGTTGTACCCCAAAATTTTCCCTCCCATATATCTTAATACATGTCAAGTGAGTTCCTCAAATTGCTCTAGGAGGTCTAAGAGTTGACCAGACAAACTCTCTCCTAAGACAGTCTACCTCAAATTAGGGTTTCATTCTGCATCAAGATGTTTGAATCCAAAGGGTACCAAATGCTCACTGTTGTCCTAATATGTTCTCAAGATCATCCATGTCAAGTATCAAGCCTTGCAGAGGAATTTTGCTCAGTCAATTTGCTCAAATACCTAGAAGTCGACTGTACTAGGTGAAAAGTCAACTTTGGCCCACATACAGTCAAACTTCAAGATTTTTGGTCAGCATTATAATTTTGAAGTATTATTCATCATTTGATCAAGGGTTGATCATGATTCCTCAATGATTGCTCATAATTCATCAAAACCCAAAAGTTGTTAAATTAGGGTTTTGTAGGAAAAGTCAACCCAACTTTGACCAAGCATAACTTTCTCATACTTTATCAAAAATGATCCATCCAAAGCTCATTTTGAAGAGGATGTAATTCCATACAATTCATATGCAGCTCACAAGTTCAAAATATGCACTCACAAGAAGATATGAATTTGGACATTATAGGTCATTTTGAAAAGTAAAAAAAAAAACACCTTTTGGGTCAAAGCTTCATACATGAACATGGAAGACTCAATTGGGATGAGACCAAAAGGGTTGCTTAGAGGACATCCTAATATTTATATAAAGTCCAAGAACACATCTCTAGGGTCCAAATTGAGAGAGTTATGCATTGGCCAAGTTGACCATTTTTACAAAATTGCCAAAAGTCAAATGTGTCCAAAATTGCATTTTTTTCTAAATGGGCTCAACTTTTTATGCTTGCACTGAGTATTAATGTGATCCATGACCCATGAGCCCTTCCACTTGGAATTCTTTTATTTTTGTTATTTATTTTGATTTTATTTCATTTAAATCAAATAAAATCAATATAAAATAGTGAAAAATATCAAAAATCATTTAAACCTTGAGATTTTGTGCATGATTAGAGTCATTATACAGCTGGGGATAAGATCAAATCTTGTAAGGCTTCATATGGATATAAAAAGATTGAATTTGATTGTTTTGGAAAGATTTGGTGCAAGGATTAAATCATGGATCAATATTCATAATTGGAAAAGATTTGATACAAACTTGAACCCTAATACACTCTAGTATACATAAGAAACAAAAGCAGGCCAAAAGAGAGGATGGAGGCGTGCAAAGGCAGAGAACCAATTGCAAAAATTCAAGGAAAAAGTGCAAACCAAATTCCAAGTTGCAGGCCATCTCAAGATGTTCTAACCATACCAATCATTTGCTGGACGTCACAGGATCGTGTTTCAATCGTTAGCAGCCTCTCCATGCTTAGAATCGCCCTGTAAGGTTCACACGATTTGCCTCTTTTCTTGATTTTGAATATATTGATTCTTGCATATTTAGCATGATTGATTGGCATATTTATAATCCTTGAGATGTTTTCAAGCTAATGACTATATTCAATTGCATTTTTATTGACTGAACGTGAAACTTCCATGGCTAGGGTTCTTTCTATGTTTTTAGGGTTTTCTTATACAGGAAAAATTGGACAGTAATAATGGTACCATGATGCTCGTGAGGTTGAAATGAGTTGATTGGTACCATTGGTTTTCATTTATCATGCACGTACAGGATTTTGGAATGAACAAGGGATATACCTACGCTTGATGTCCGTAGGTAAAAGTCCTTTTATATAAAACGAAAAAATCAATGAAGAAGACAATGGCGTGGTAGTGTGTGAATGGTTCGTTTGAATTTCCGCGCGTTTTGGGAGGCGTGGAACGTTGGTTGCATTATATTACATTTATTTCATTATTATCACAATTGACATGTTAGCGCAGATGGTAAGGATGTTAGCCTTTGATGCACACGTCCTGGGTTCGATCCCAATCGTGTGCATTTTGTTATTTTCTCAACAATTTCAGGTCCATCCAGTGCTTCCTGTTCTCAAGCGTATTCCGTGCACTCTCAATATCAACCATCTTATGTGCTCCTGGCCAGATCCAATGTGCCCACAATGAAGGACCACCATGCGCCCCAATCAAACATACACATGGGATTGGGAGAAGTCAACAAGGCCTGGACTTGTTGGGCTCATAATTGCAAATAACACCCCCATTTTGCTAATGTTATCAGGCCCATTACCTTTCTTTTATCTATTTTTTTTCTTTTAGTTAAATTAATTTGCTTAATTATTTTCTAACAAAATTAATCTCTTTTTTTTACAAAATCATAAAATCAAGAGTTTACACAAAAATTAGAATTAGGTTTTTTATCAAATCTAATTTAATACTAGTTTAATTAAATTTAGGGAGATTCTAACTTTTTTTATATAATTAAAATCACTTATAAAAATTAGGGTTAGACTCTTGATTCAATATTTATTTCTTTCTCAAAATAAAAAATACAAAAAAATGGGTTAATTTAATTTTTTTTTCTTAAGTTCAAATTAATTAGTAATTAGGTTCTTTTTTATTATTATTCAATTGAGTTTTATTTTCTCAAATAACTCAAAAACAACAAAAAATGATTTTCCCTTTAAATTACAATTAGGTATAGTTGGGGTCAAAACCCTAATCATCTTGTATTCGATTCATCGCGCATGTTTATTATTTTTACAATATTGATGTAATTGTTCACGGTATGTAATAGTTTAATCTAGGATTTTCTTTTATTTATCGTCTTTTGAGGGTTTTTGGCTATGTAATTAATCCCCTTCCCCGAAGCCTTGTAATAGCATAGATTCACTTTCTCGCGTTTTAATTCTTGCAAATATTTGACTGTTTAGATGTATGTTAATAGGATTGTATGACAAGAATGCATGACAACTTAATCTAGTTAGAAAACCCTAATGTGCAAAGATAAATAATTGAAACAAATCACTCGCACATGCCACTCTTAGGGTATACTCACACTTCGGTTGCCTTCGGTAAACGGTCATTAATTATAGGATGTCTTAGTGGTTGCCCTCCTGTCTAAAAAGATCAAACGTTGCCTCGGAAATGTTGCCTCGAATATGATTTTAAGACTCTAGGGTTATTACTAAGGTGTCCTAACATTGCTTCAGCGATCGTACGTCCCTTTCGAATTGACCCATACAACTCCAACGACGGTGCTACCTATTTCTCAATAGTAGGATAGCCCTGTCTAAAGGAATGAGAAAAGAAATGATATTTTTTTTTGAGTAAGTAGATTCTAGTAGGTACTTTCTCAAATCAAACCTTTTTCACAATTACACATTTCAAAAAAAAATTCAAAACAACTTCGTCACACCTTTGAGGACTGATACAAAGGTTATCACGAAGTCAAAAATTTTCAAAACAAACACATACACAAGCAATTTTAAAAGATGAGCAAGTACCTAAGAGCCCATGGAAAACCATTGATAGAAAGGGTGCTAACACCTTCCCTTTTTATAATCTACCCCCCGTACTCAGAATATCTCGAAAAAGGATTTTTTTCTGTACTTTTTTCCTTTCCGGTTGGATGAAATAAAAGTCGATGGCGACTCTTGCTTACCGCGACATTTTGCGAACATAAAACGCAAAATGCAAACCAGCATTTCAAAACAGTCGGTTCTTCCATCGTATCACATAAAGCATCGTCAACTTAAAAATTGAAGAGAGAGAGAGTGAAGGATAACCGTGACCAAAAGATAACTGTGAACTGCCAACTCACTAAGGATAGCAAAAAAAGTAACATCGACCCACCGGGGAAAGGAATGGTAACATAATACCAGAAAATTTAAAGATGTACTCAGTACTCATGACTTCGAACAAATGAACTATTACTAAGCAACAAAATCTCAATGACGAACTACCTTCGATAATGACAAGGCTACCATTCATCGGAAAAAGATCTCAATAACGGACTACCTTCCATAATGACATGGCTACCATCCATTGGAGTAATAAAATCTCAACAAGAACTACCTTCCATAATGACAAGGCTACATTCCATTGCAGTAACAAAATCTCAACAATGAACTACCTTCTATAATGACAAGGCTACCATCCATTGGAGTAACAAAATCTCAACAACAAACTACCTTCCATAATGACAAGGCTACCATCCATTGGAGTAAACAAATCTCAATAACAAAATACCTTCCATAATAACAAGGCTACCATCCATTGGAGTAACAAAATATCAACAACAAACTACCTTCTATAATTACAAGGCTACCATTCATTGGAGTAACAACATCTCAACAATGAACTATCTCCCATAATGAAGAGACTACCATTCATTGGAGTATCAAAATCTCAATAACGAACTACCTTTCATAATGACAAGTCTACCATCCATTGGAGTAACAAAATCTCAACAACAAACTACCTTCCATAATGACAAGGCTACCATCCATTGGAGTAACAAACTCTGAATCTTCTCGGGGAGCTATCAGATTCACTGGGGAAGTACAGGTTGCTCAAATAAAGAGACCTGTCACTTGTTTCTATGTGGAGGAATTGCAATAAATACTTCCTGAAGAAAGAAGTGTGGCTTCCTGGGGAAAGAAATGGAACTCTTAGAGAAATGCCAATAAATTCCTGTTGAGGAGATAAAATCTTCTCGTGCAAAATAAATGCACATTCTCAAACTAAAGCTCAAAGCTTGACGAAATCCAAATAATGATATTGCTGAGGGTACCCACGCCAAACAGAAATAAATCGGAATGAAGTAGTCAACCAAAATACATCTCTTGAGAAATAAACTCAAGAGGGAATCCCATTCCATCCAGACAATGAGCTGAAAAGAAAGGGTGAAACAAAATTCTTCCACGAGGGATAACTCAGTGGGGAAGTTTAAAGAATATACACTTTCTACTTAAGGTTGACACTCTATGGGAGAGAGGATAACATGACTCTGCAAAAATAGGGTAATATATCAAATAAAACATTAATTAATGCAAATGAGAAATGACTATGCATGATGCATGTATGAAAGTATGAATGTTATCACGTATATGCTGACAAAACAAACATATAACACTGGGGGTATACATAAGACTAAAAATGGGTACAATCAATACCCGGCTAAAATCACAAACCAGATGGAAATTTCATAAAATAGTAAGCACCAACCGAGGAAACAAAATCCTATTTCAAAGCTTAAATTCACCGGGAAGGAACAAGATCAAAAACAGTCAATTAACACAGACATGGCACTATAACGTCTTCCTCCATGTTTCATCAGGGAAACCACACAGATACTCGTCTTTATCTTCTTTCAATACTCGTCCGTATTGATTCAAACACTCGTCCGTGTTTATCCTTTTGATACTCGTCCGTATCTTCTTTCAATACTCGTCCGTATTGATTCAAACACTCGTCTGTGTTTATCCTTTTGATACCTGTCCGTATCTTCTTTCAATACTCGTCCGTATTGATTCAAACACTCGTTCGTGTTTAACCTTTTGATACTCATCCGTATCTTCTTTCAATACTCGTCCGTATTGATTCAAACACTCGTCCGTGTTTAACCTTTGATACTCGTTCGTATCTTCTTTCAATACTCATTTGTATTGATTCAAACACTCGTCCGTGTTTAACCTTTTGATACTCACCTGTATCTTATTTCAATACTCGTCCATATTGATTCAAAAACTCGTCCGTGTTTAACTTTTGATACTCATCCGTATCTTCTTTCAATACTCGTCCATATTGATTCAAACACTCATCCGTGTTTAACCTTTCTTGATACTCGTCCGTATCATCTTTCGATACTCGTCTGTATCGATTCAAACACTCGTCCGTGTTGTACCTTTCTTGATACTCGTCCGTATCATCTTTCGATACTCGTCTGTATCGATTCAAACACTCGTCCGTGTTGTACCTTTCTTGTATTGGCATCATGCTACATTACAAGTCCGATCTCTTCCTTGTATTGGCATGACGCTACATTACAAGCCCGATCATTTCCTTGTATTGGAATGACGCTACGTTACAAGTTCGATCTATTCCTTGTATTGGCATCATGCTACGTTACAAGTCCGATCTCTTTCTTGTATTGGAATCATGCTACGTTACAAGTCTGATCTCTTTCTTGTATTGGCATGAGGCTACGTTACAAGCCCGGTCCTTTACTTGTATTGGCATGACGCTACGTTACAAGTCTGATCTCTTCCTTGTATTGGCATCATGCTACATTACAAGTCTGATCTCTTGCTTGTATTGGCATCATGCTACGTTACAAGTTTGATCTCTTCCTTGTATTGGCATGACGCTACGTTACAAGTATGATCCTTTCCTTGTATTGGCATCATGCTACGTTACAAGCCCGATCCTTTCCTTGTATTGGCATGATGCTACGTTACAAGTCCGATCTCTTTCTTGTATTGGCATCATGCTACATTACAAGTCCGATTTCTTTCTTGTATTGGCATCATGCTATGTTACAAGTCCGATCTCTTCCTTGTATTGGCATGACGCTATGTTAAAAGCCCGATCATTTACTTGTATTGGTATGACGCTACGTTACAAGTCCGATATCTTCCTTGTATTGGCATCATGCTATGTTACAAGTCCGATCTCTTCCCTGTTTTGGCATCATGCTACATTATAAGTCTGATCTCTTCCTTGTATTGGCATGAAGCTATGTTACAAGTCCGATCCTTTCCTTGTATTGGCATCATGCTACGTTACAAGTCCGATCTATTTCTTATATTGGAATCATGCTACGTTACAATTCTGATATCTTCCTTGTATTGGCATGACGCTATGTTACAAGCCCGATCTATTCCTTGTATTGGCATGACGCTACGTTACAAGTTCGATCACTTCCTTGTATTGGCATCATGCTACGTTACAAGTCCGATCTCTTCCTTGTATTGGCATCATGCTACGTTACAAGTCTGACCTCTCCTTGTATTCGCATCATGCTACGTTACAAGTCCAATCTCCGTCTTTTCACTAAAAAACAAAAATTCTTCCCCCTGCAAAAATAAATAAAGAAACACTTACACTCTCTCTCAGGACAAATTTTTGGCATTGGTATTTAATCATCTTCAACCTTAAACTTCCTAAAGGCACACGCCAATCGTGCTTCCAGGTTTAAGACGATTAAATAGGGGCAGCTGTAATACCCCAAATTTGTCCTACCCTTTCACCTATTATTTGGCTTATGCAATACTCATTTCATCTGTACACATCTCCATTAGGTCATCTAGCACATCGTGCATTCATTAACAACAAGGTTTGGCACTTAAGGTCAATGGTCACCGGATTAGGGTTTCACTCAGCCATCAGTATTTCACCTCTTTGCAACTTTATCTAAACTAAAGACTCAAGGGCTACAAACAAAAGCATTGAGGGTCGTCTTCATGTGCTCATCATCTCCATGGGGATTGGAGTTATTTTCCTAATCACGTGGAATTCAAGAGGGATCCATGAAGTTTTTTCATCAGTTCATCTCATCACTAAAGAGATCCCATTAGTGCTTGAGGTGCGAGATCATGGAAGAGATCTCGGCGTATTCATGGCTCCTTAAAATTTTGTTCGAGAGTACTCTTCAATATGCATCATGAGGAAGCTATCATCGAAGAATATCTTATCCATTGAATTCTAGGTCTTCTATTGGTTCTTCTTCATTAAGGAAAGTTTTCTTATTGTATTGAATCATGGAGAATATGGCTAGAGTTTTCATACAAGTAGATGGAAAGATAGTTTCACTTGGATTTTAAGCATAAATTAGGGTTTGTGGATACCAATTTGAAATATGATCTCATCTGAACATTTGGGTTTACTTATGGAATAAACTTTCCTTTGGGCTCCATTTCAAGTGCTTCGAGATTAAAACCTAGTGTTGTCTTGTGAAACATTAGAGTTTTAGATCAAAGGTCCTAGGAATATCCAAGCTTATTCAATTACTTGAGGGCGGTGATTCGTTCCATTGTTGAAAATTTAAGGTGTGGAAATATATAACCGTCTATTCAAATGCAATCATAAGAGAAGACATTAGGAATTCACGATCAATTTGAAAAGGAATATCACTTTTAATATTTTGAGGAATGTAACACTTAGATTCAAGGGTTTGAAAAGTATGCTTCTTTTACAAAATCTAGCATTTTGTTCATTATGACTTCAAGACCTTTTCACCATGAGATGTTAATCCTATCAACATTCCAATTACATCCCATACATCAAAATAATATCATATTCCAAAAACCAATACAAGATCAAGCCAATACAAAACTAGCTCATTGCAATTTCTAGTTTAAGGATCCTCGTCATTCAAGGCATGGTCATTACAGATTCAACAAAATTACAAAGACAATAGAAAAGAACGATTCATTACATGGAAAATCTATCCAAAACACATCCATACTGCTACAAATGTTATGAAAGATTTCAAGTTTTATGCCATCATCAACTTCATGATATATGCCATGCTTTAACCAATCTTCAATTCTCCATAACCGACCTCCACCTTCAATCTTCTTCACGTTGCTCAAATTCTAAGATCCACATGTACCAACATTTCATGCCCTTCATGTTTCAAACTTTCGTCATAATCCAAATAATCAGCCCTACATATTTCAGAAAAAAATCAGAAATTAAACAAAACATCTAGCATAACTGTTTCTATCCTCCATCCCAAAACCTACAACCTATAATCAGCCTCTCAGCTCCTAACTGAATTCTAACCTTCTAACCGCCTCTAATAAACTTCTAACAGCTTCTCAACTGAATCATAACAGATTCCTAAACCACCCTGCACATAATTGAGCAGCAAAAAACAGAATATATAACAGAAAGCAGAAAAAGGAAAAAATGGGTAACATAAAAAATCACAGGAAACTCACCATTCTTCTCGGCACTCTCCCGATTCTCTACCTCATACATCTTCATCATTTCTTCAATAAGAAGAAAAAAATAACAACAAAATATGCTCTACTTTTTCTGCTTTATCTCCATAACCAAAGAATATCTTCAATATTCATCATCATCCTTCAATGCTCAATCACCATAACAGATCTTCTTATTTGCAACAATCATCTTTTAGTTTCTGCTTCTTCATCAATGTCACAACTTTCATCAATTTCTCAAACAACTCCGATAAATCTCGAAACGTTACGCACATCATCAACAACATCGCAGCGACAACGTAGAAGTAGAAGGAAAAGTGGATCGGAAAAGAAAAAGGAGGAAAAGAAAACATATTTATTCATTGAAGAGAATTCTATGATATTTGAATCATTGTTCCCGTGATTGAAGAACCACCAGTGTTGCTCCGGTATGTAAGTTGCTCGAAACATTGAATCCCCGCGTTTGTTTTCATCTTTTCTCTATTACTCGATGCAAATATATAAGTGGGGATGAGTATAAGTCAAGTCAGAACTTCACCGCTTGTGTTCGATCTGGAACAACTTGAAGAGCGTTCATTCAATTTTGGTGAAGAAGAGATGTGCCGAAGATGATGAACAAAGACACAATCGAATGAGGCGGAGGCGAGCGGTGCTTCACCGATGAGACCTGCCTCGGTTTACATTGTGTGTTAAAATGGTGGTATCGATGTGAGTTGAACGGAAAAAGTGTTGGTTCGGCCGCCAATGCGCTTATGTTGATTGGAGAAGAAGATTGAATCGAGAGAGGAAATCACGAATGGATGTGAGGAAGTGATGATCGGCGCCGCCGTTCACGAACCAGAGAAAGGGATATTGGTTTGAGGTGAACATCCATAATTGCAACCCTAAGAAATTGGTTGTTGGACTTTGAAAGGTTTTGGACCGGATCTTCCTCTCACACCTAGACCCGTTTTTGTCATCCTGAAGCCATTGGTGCAATAAAAAACAGCTTCATGGACTTTTAATGGGCCTAGTTGAGTTCCTTTACTACACTCCCCAATCCAACTCAACACCCCATGACTCTTCTAATCTCATTAAGATTTTAGTTTTTCTTCTAGTTTAATTTTTTTCTCTTAATTGATGATAAAAATGATACAAAAATATTAGAATATTTTAGAATATTTTAGGACTTCTCTTTAGGATTTCAATTAGAGTTTTCTACTTTTTTTTTTATGTTTGGTAATCATTTTATTGTCATGTTTTTCTAAGAGTTCGTGATAGTATTGATGCAACTTTTGTGATGTGGAATGCTTGGAGATTAATTCATTTGATCACTTGTGCGGAGCAACCTCTGTATATTTTTCTCTTTGCTTGCGTGGCTTCAAGAGGAAATAAACCTTCTTCAATTAATTTTATGATCACTCATGCGGAGAAGCTTTCGGTAGAGTTTTCTTATCACTTGCGTGGCTTCGAAGAGGCAACAGACCTTCTCCGTTCGGTACCATCGCAACTTCACTCTTATTCCTTATTTTCGCACTTTATTGCTTTTCTAGATACCATGAGAAGTAGGAAATAAAGAGTGTGCGCTCGAAGTCGCTGTTTAAAGACCTGTAGCAGGCATTCCGCACTTCATTTATTATATGTGTTGTGCTTGTGTTTGTTTACGTTCTTGTTGATCGATGAGTCACTCAATTTAGGAATTGAGATCACGACTTTGCTCTCAGTGCATGCTCCCTATAGGATTTTATCGCTTACTTTTCTTTCTTGTTGATCGATGAGTCACTAAATTTAGAAATTGAGATCACGACTTCACTCTCATTGCATGTTCCCTATAGGATAGTTTTGTTAGACTTTATTTGGCATGCTAACTTAGATAGGATCTTTCTAGGTTCGCTCTCTTGAGTTTAACGGCTTGCTTGCTTTATCCTTGTACATATCATGTTCCCTTAGGATGCACTTGCTCCGTTCGGATGCGAGTTAGACCTTAGGTTGCTAACCATGCATGCTAACATTAGGTAGACATTTCCCTTTTGTTAATCCTTGACTTAGGGCTACCATTATAAGATAACATTAGGTTAGAAATAGGCTAGTCTCCATTAGACTCTTTTCTTCCCCTTTTTGCATCCTTGCATTCAAGACTAAAACTTCTTTTCTTAGCAAATGAAACACATGCTAATCATACTTAAAACCCTTTTTCAAGGTAACAAAAACACAAACCGATTCAAACCATTTTGTGCATTCAAGCACCTTTCTCTAAAACCTTTTTCAGGTAAGGACGTGATTAGTTTACTTCTGTGCAAACACATTAGTCTCCGAAGGTCGAGATGCGGCAGAAGGCGGAATTAACTTCGTCCATAAAAAACACAAACATATGAGCTGAACTACGGTAGCTATGATTCCTCAAAAAGGATATGTAGGCATTGGGGTAGGGCCCAAGCGAGCACAACTTTATTTTCCTTACATTCTTTTCCCCTTTCTTTTGCATGCATTCTCCCTTCAGTAGTATATTAAACAGTAAGCATAGATTGAACACACCCATAAGATAGACAACAAGAGTGGATACCATAGAGTACTACGGGCGTGTGGGGTGCTAATACCTTCCCCTCACATAACATAATCCCTTACCCGATCTCTCGGTCGCAAGACCGTGACTTCTCCCTTCTCAGGTTTTCTCGATGTTTACCTTTCCCTACATATGGGATAAAAGACGTTCGATGGAGACTTCATTTTTTGATGATTTTCAGCCGGTTTTTTCAGAATGAACCTAGCGACTTCAGAAAAATCTTTCTCATCTCTTTTTCTTCCATTAGAGGAATCACTTGGGCGGCTACCTCACGCTATCTCTATGCATATTCTTTAAATCATTCCTTGTCCTTCTGGACCATGGCTCTAAGTTAATCATGGTCAGGCACCATGTCCACATTGTATTTGTACTGTCTGATAAACTCTTCACCCATGTTGTTAAAATAATGAATACTGGCACTGTCCAGACTCATGTACCATTTTAATGTTGCACCAGTTAAACTATCTTGAAAGAAATGAATCAACTGGCGTTTATCATCTGTATGAGTAGACATTCTCCTTACATACATCACCAAATGAGCACGAGGACAAGTGTTACCCTTGTACATTTCGAACTCTGGTACTTTGAACTTTGTAGGTATTTTCATATTTGGCACCAAACACATATCATTCACATTCTGCCCAAACAACTCTTTTCCTCTGAGGGCTTTCAACTCTTTTTGCGTCTTATAAAATTGGTCTTGAAAACCGTCCATTCAATCATAGAAACCCAAGATTTCACTCGGTGAAGGAATGGGGCGATACATTTCATCATTAGCAAGCGGAACCACATTAACCGAGGGAGGTGCAACATATTGAATCTCATTTCTAGCAGTAGGGGTAATGTGCACCACAGGAGGTGCGAGAGCAGTAGAAGTCTGAGTAATCAGAGCGATCTGAGGATCCTGATTAAAACCTTCTGGCATTCCTCAAGGATATCCTGGAGGCATACGATTCTGAACAACAGCTGGAGTAGCAGAAACAGGAACAGTCGAAGCTTCAATAGTAACCATTGTTTGTTGAGGCTGAACGATTGGTGACTGACTCTAAGCAGGCACCAAAGAATCCATCAGATAAGTGATATTAGCCATGCTGGCCTTAAGGGAAGAAACTTCCTCGTGCAGCTCACGATTCTCTTGTTCTAGGTTATCCATCTTCCTTCTGAAATTAACTCGGGTATTGTACTGGTGAGACAACTTGCTGAACAAAGTAAAGAAGCTCAGTAAGACACCTGGATATGCACAAAAAATGCAATAAGTATGTACAATATGATGCATGATGTGAAATGCACATGATTTTATTTTATTATTAATACTTCAAGGGACTTAAAGATTTAGAGACAATTTTGAAAATATCAAAGTAATAATACATTTGAGATACTAAATGTTTTTATTATAATAACTTCAAAATGGATTACAAGTTTCAATAATCCCAAGTAAAAGATTAAAATAAAGTTTAAAACCCTAAGAAGCAAAGCTGATGGAGATCACTCTATATGCTGACGCTTCCCTGTAAGTCTGGCAATCTGAGCCTTTAACCTCTGGTTTTCTTCCGCATATCTGGTGGTGACCTCTTTCCATTCATCTGAATCAGGAAGTGGGCACCTAGGGCCTGATTGAGGCTTAGGAGAAAATAAATCCCCTTTCCTCTCCATCGTCTCTTCATCCCGACTCTCAAGAATCCCAATGAAGTCGTCCTTCTCCTTCAGGTATGCTCGATAGGAAACCTCTAGAGTCTGGCACTTATTCTTCCAAGCTTCTTTTTCCTGCTGCATCCTAACTAAAGAAAGCTAGAGCTCTTCCACATCATCCAATAGGGGAGGAGTGGTCTTCATAAACATATTAGGCTTAGGTGCTTCTTGAGAATACGACATCTTCAATTGAATAGCTCTTGCTTGTACCCACTGAAGATAAAGCTCCAAAGAAACAGCCCCTTAGGTCTCAAGTCCTTCCTACTCTTCCTGTGAATGTGACGCCAAGCCTTCGCAATCTGCTCCCTAGCTTCCATATGGTCTTCTCCATATTTTAGGAAGAAAATACTCAAATGAATATTATTTGGCTTATCCCTTATCGGATATCCAAGTTGTCGTCATGCAAGAACAGGGTTGTAGTTAATTCCTCCCTTTGTACCAAGAAGAGGTACATTGGGGAAACTCCCATAACTGTTGAAAATCTCTACATGACGATAAGCCTGATGATACCAAACAATATCTGAATGAGTAAGTGCCATGATCTTTGGAGCCCAACGAGGTTCCTTCTGGACATCCTAGAAAGCATCAGATCGAGGAAAATGAGAAGTAAACCACTAATACAACAAAGGCGTGCATCAAACGATCATCCCTCCATGATAAGAATCCTGAAGATGAATAGAGTAATAAGCATCACCCAACAATGTAGGAATTGGTTTCCCTATCATAAAGATCTTGATGGCATTAATATCAACAAATTTGTCTACATTGGGAAATAAGAACAACCCATAAATAAGTAGAGAAAAAATGGCTTCAAAAGCAACCATACTCCTCATCCTAGCAAAGTAGCGAGCTTTCTCCAATAATAACTGAGCTGGTAATCCTCTAATCCCTCCTTTGGTAGTCATGTGGGATTCAACCTCAAACTTTCCCAAATGGATCAAAGCAACAATCTCATGTGATTTTGGCTCACCCTCAAAACCAGTAAAAGGAACATGATCGGTAATAGGAAAACCCAACAGATAAGAATACTCCTCTAGTGTAGGCATCAATTGATAATCAGGGAAAGTAAAGCATCGATACGTCGGATCATAGGACTGGACCAAAGTCGAGAAAATACCCTCCTTTATCCTAAGCTTCATGAGAGAAATGATGGACCCATACTTCATCTGAAAATCTGCAGAACACTCGATCTTAGAAATCAGACTCATCAACTCATTTATCTTGGGATCTTTGAAACTGTACTTTCTGGTCTTTCTTTTTCCATAATCCATAGTCAAAAAGTACCTGAGGTATTCACAAACAATAAACTTTTAAGTCCCTTGAAATAAAATGTCTTTAAGAGATGCTCATGGGTGCATGAATGGTCTAAAAATTATCACCTTCCGAACAAGGTTCTAGAGGTTCCCATTGCCTACATCCTTCCTTTGGATATTATCAACTTTCTGATTAACTCGATAATTAGTAATATTCATAAGAAAAACTCGTTCGAGCGTAGTATCACATGTTAACTACTTTCGGATTACTCTGTCATAGCTTACGCACTACACCTAAAAGGCCAAGATGGGTTAGGTATTCTACAATCCTCAGTTTTAGCAGGCTCCCAGGTCGAAAGTAGTACATCTTCCAGACTACTCGGTAAATGACACTACAGTCAAAGGGGCCTCCACTGAGTGGGGGATCTCATGCCTCCTTTTTTTGGGATTACTCCCTCAAATTTAACATGACTATATCATCTGTCCCATCTTAAGCTTTGCCCAAGTTTGGGTATAGGACTTATGACAAATCACCAAGCATCCTGAAAACCAGGAAAATCCAGAAAAAATATATATAACATATAATATATAACAAACAATAGCACATATACATATATAAACAAAGATAGGCTTAACCCACTTAGGGATGGACCAACAAGAGGTCAATATTTCCCAAGTGAAGTCACCGTTTTTTCTATAGCGGTAGAAATTTTGAAACTAAGCCATTGGATTGACTTGACTTGCACAGATCAAAATAAAAATCGCCACCGCGCTTTATTGTTTCCAAAGGAATGGAAAAAGAGTGAATAACCCAAAAGAGGGGGGAAATATTATAGGTAAGGGGGTTGGTTATGCAAAGGGAAGGTTTTAGCATCCTAAAAATCTACGGTACTCCGCAGGAACCTCTTTGTAAAATTTGTATGTTTTGGCTATAAAATGTTGTATGAAAATAAATTGTGGTGGTGAGGAAAGAAGTATATTTTTAAGATTTTTGCACCTGCCGCAGTTGTGAACCTTTAGTGCCTACGTACCACCTTCTATGCAATAGGGGCTTAGGGTACACGTAGTTTCTCTTTTAAAAAAAATTAAAAACACAAGTGTGTTGGTTAATTTTAAGAGACAAGACATCATTGTCATTGTCCGTGTGGAAAACATACTTACTACCCACGATTATGAGAAAGGAGAATTTGCATCATCTCAAAGTTGAGAATATGGCTTGGATTTTAAAACCATCAAAGCCTCGCTCAAAACCCAAGTGGAAAATATCTTACTTCACTACATATCGTAGAAGTATAGTAGTTGACATCACTGCAAGGATTGACAAGAGTTTAATCTTTTGAGAAAATTTTAAAGTAAAAAACCAAAATTGCAAATTGTTTTGAATGAGATAGATTGACTTTTAATCTTCTCACAAAAATGTCGAGGTATTGTTATGTTGATTAAAGATTGATTAAGAAAATATTTTTGAAAATGCATGGACCTAAGTCCAAGTTTATTATGAAAGTGGTTGAAGTTTTAAAACAAGAAGAGTTTTTAAAAGGAGGGAGAAGATTTTTGACATTAAAGAAGATGGGAGGAGATGAAGAGACTATCCTAAAGCATAAGGTAAAACCTAGGGAAAAAAGAACCATCTAACCAACAAGAAGTTAACATTTGACACAATGAGTCAATGTAGAATTCTCATCCATTAGATTTGAAACCTAACAAGCTAAGATGATAAACCTCTTAAGAAAACCAAGCTCTAATTGCATTAAGTCTTCACAAAAATTGGGCAGAGTAACAGTTGTACATAGATGAATTCCAGATCACAAACAAAGCATGTAATCACAATAACATGCACACAAAGCAAACAAACAACCCTATGTCTTAGGGTAAACCCAAAGAACTCCCGACAAAATACCAATTGAGGTTACATAGTCTCAAGTTAGATCAAGGCTTATAATCCTAAGTCCAAGAAGTTCACAATCTCCATAATGCCAAGGATAGTAACCAAGTAGTCCAAGTAACATTAAATCTTTTTTAGGGTTCAAGTTGATTATTAGGTATCTTCAAAAAGAAATGAAAAGCTCAAGTGAGCAAAATAAAAATGACATGAAGATAAAGGCTCAAGTTAGCTAAGATAAAAATAACATGAAATGTAAATGCTAAAGTAAATGGTACATAAAGTAAAAGCATAAAATAAAAGCATAAAATAAAAACATAAAAATAAAGTCAATTGTTAGGAATTAGTGGTTAGTTAGATGACCATCTTGTAACTTGCATTTGGAACTCATTAGAGGATTGGTATAACCAAAGCCTCTCAATAACAAGTTGCATTTGCTTTTTGTCAAGTATATCATCCATTTGAGAATTCTCAAGATAAAACTTAATGATTGATAAAGTTCCATTAGAAGATTGGTAGAACCAAAGCCTTCTAACAATGGATCTCAAGGTTATTGGATCAAAGGGTTCAAATTAACATACTTGGGCTTGCAAACATAATTTTGGGCCACAAATAATCATTTCTCAAATCGGGACAAAATTTTGCGCTATGTTAAGCAATCGTAAATGGACTTATATAGAAGTTGCACCTATTTTGAGGCCGGTCAATAGCAATCTATGTACCTTATATTTAGAGACTTGATATGTAAATTAAGCTCCAACAATATTTAGTACAATAAGAATGTGATAAGATGAAGAGGAAAGGGGAAATGAATAAACCACATTTGAACCAAAAATTTAATCAAACTTTTATTAAAATTATGTATCCATTTTTATGGAGTTAGACTCAACACCATGGATCAAATGATGTTAATAGAGTTCATGATCCAAACTTCAATCCAAAATCATCCAGAATATATAAAAATAAAATTGTATTTAACATAAAATAAAAAAAAGGTTTTAAAAATGATTGAAAAAAAGAAAATAAGAGACAAAAATAGCAACTATATTCAAATTAATCAAGAAAAATTAAGGCCATAGAAAAATCAGAAATGAACTCAAATATTTTTATGAAATTTTTGGTAATTTTTTTAAAGTCATAAACTATTTTTAAAATTAAAAGAAATAAACAAAATAAATCAAAAATAAAGAAAAATAGTAATGTCAGAAATAAGAAATAAATGAGGTCACTTATATTTGTCAAAATATCATTGGATCCTTCCCTATTTTTTTCAGAATTTAAAAATGAATAAAGGTATTTTTTAAACATTTAAAACAATTCAAATAAACTGAAAAATTATAAAAAAAAATATCAAAATACAAAATAAAATTGTTAAAAAATAAAAATCAGAATGAGAAAATCAAAAGTATTTTCCATAATTTTTTCAGATTTTTTGGAGTTAAAATGAATTTTCTATGAATTTTTGAAGTTTAAAACAATTAAATATAAAAAAATCAGAAATAAAATAATAAACCAAAAAAATATGGGCCATTTGATCATTGTCAAAACGCGTTAGCAAACAGATCCAATGGATCTGACGCACTGTGCATGTCATGGACTTTATTGGATATCACACATGATCATTTATTTTTTAAAATAAAACAACTTAAAATATGGCACGTTGGATGAAGTCTGACTCACTAAAGTAATCAGATCCAAGGGCTCCCGAGGAACACGTAAGGTAAGGCAAGAATACTACACCTGTTTCAAAAAATAACATGGCTACATGTCATTGGTTGAAGACGGACATGTCATAGTCTTCAACCTCCAGCCAACCCCAAATTATATCCCATAAACTGTAAAATTAGCAAATCATACTGGTACCATTAGATTCATCTCCTCAAGACAAGTCTAATGGTACCATCACGCCAAATTTATATAAACTATGCAAGGAGTGTTTGAAGAAAACCTGAAAAAATAGCTAGTACGAATATCTGAGATATCTCACTCAAATCTCAATGAAATTGAAATTATAAAGAGCACGATGATCAGAAGGATACAGAGAGTAGATTAGTCTTTAATTTGAATCAATTTGAGCTAGAAATCTACCTGAACAAAGTAGTGAGAAGTTTCTCTGAAACTGGACTTCTGTAGATCAATATAGGTCATGATTCTTGAGGATAATGGTATGGTTAGATTCATAGAAGTTCAATGAAGCTAACTGAATGGAGCTTTTGGTGTTTGAAGGTGAGAATGTAAGAAACCAGAAATTCAGAGTTCGTGTAGGATCTGAACAGGGGTCAATTGGCTATCAAAATCTTGTGAAAATAGGTGGGATATGCATATTATTTATAGGAGAGGATGAAGCAATGCTTAAGCATGATAATGAGGGTGTAATTGAGTGAATTCGTGTGGACCTGCAACATGAGGAATGTGTGGCTTCTTTTGCACCAAAACTCAGCCAAACCATGCATTTTATGATGCTAAACGCTTTTGGAAAGTTTCTAAACATGATTAGAAGAAAAAATGCGCGCAAACTTGGTGATTAGAAGCCATATTGTGAATTTCCAATTCTGACTTGGGAGGAAAGTTAGGTTTCAAGATACCATTTTTGAACAAATGGCATTTTCAATTCAAGGGGTCTTAGAGCATGATTCTTGAAGCTTTATAAAGAGGAAGTTACAAGCTTTACATTGTGTAAAGAATGGAACCAAATGGATGCTTGAGAAAGAAGTTGTGCTGAGTCCATGTTGGAAAAAAGAGGCTGACATTTTGTTCTTAGAAAAATTTCAATTTTTTTTTCAAAAGTGACCTATAATGTTTTGAGCTCAAACAAGAATTTCCTCCAAAAACATTTCCTTAATCAATGATACTAGCTTGAAATAGACTTCTTAAAGAGCATTGTGGAACTTGGATCACTAAAAAATACCAAGTATTTAAAAAGTTATGGTCTTGGAAATTTTATGAAAGTTCATGAGATGACCTATAATCTTTTACACCCTTGAGGCAACTTCCATCCATTTTCAAGCTTTGCGAACAAAAGAAGATTTGAAGTTCACCTACTTAAGATCATTGTGGAAAAATAATGGACTCAAGGGGATGAAAATTGATCAAGTTATGATTATTTGAAGTCGCAAAAGGGAATTTGAGGGGTCATCTGAAGGACTTATGATCTTTATTTATCATTAAATTTCTTCCACACAAAATTTCCTTGAAACTTTTGAAGTGATTTGTTAAAACCCCTTTAAAGATAAGGATAACTTTGGAATGACTCAAAAATACCAAAATATGAGCAAGATATACCCCTTTGAAGTTCAAAACCCTAGCTCCTAAAGCAAGAAAATGCCTTGGGAAAACTTTGCCATTTTGACCAACCTTTTTGCACAAATACCTTTGTTATGTGATTATAAGTTGTTGAGGGTAATAAGGAGAAACCATAGTCACAAAACCACTTCCAAATCTTGATAATTGGAGGAGATATGCACTTGTGATCATTGAAATCCAAGACTTCTACAATTGAGTCAAACTTCTTCAATCAACCCTTGAACTTTTGAACTAATTTTGACAACATGAGGCATGATGAATCGTAAAAGACTTTGTCATGATATTATTTCAAAACATATTCAATGATGAGGCTTAAATCTCAATGAAGATTTGTTGAGGAAGGCACAAAAATGAACTCATGAATCAATAGATCAATCTTGATGGAATGTATTGTGCTTTCAACTATAAAATCAACAATTAGGGGCAAACACTCATTGTATTTATTAGTTGAAGGATAATCAATACAAAGCATAGAGGATAATAAAATAAAAGTCAACGTGCTTGGTGATTCCTCCTAGAGAAAAACCTAGAGATAGGGAGAAGAACCAAACCCTAATGTGATCTTGTAGTGATTGAATTGAGATGATATGATGAAGGGATCTTAGGGACAAAAATTAGGGTACAATAACACCAAACTGGGTAAATAATTCTGGTGTGTTCTTTATCTTTTCAATACTGTTTTATCTTGCCTGCGTGTTTGTTTCAGATCAGATGTCTCGACATCCTTATAGGACATCTGAGTTTGTTGTACCAGATATGGTTTGGAAACCTTAGTAGTTACCCTAGAGTCTTAAAGATCTTTCTGAGGAAACATTCGAATGGGCCATCTTTGATCTTTTGGGACTAGAGGGAAACCACTAAAACTCCCTATACTTCATGAGCGTTTATCGAAGGTAGCCGAAGTGGGGCAAACCCTAGGAGTGAGCATGTGCAAATGTTTGATTTCAGTTTATTTAATCTTTGCATATTTAGGCTTTTCTACCATTTTAAATTTTTTATTTATCTTTCTCATACAATCCTATTATCAATCATCTAACAGTTTATAATGACGGAAAGTAAAAGTGCGAGAAGTTTAAACCTAGATATTACAAGGCTTTGGGGAGGGGGATTACATAATCAAAACTTGGGGAAAATAGTAAATGGAAATAGTAGTAAACCTAAGTTAAAAGCTATTAAAAACTAGGAGCAATTACATTAATTGGAAAAATAATGAAATAAATACGCGCGATGAAATTAAATACGAGGAATTAAAGTTAACTTCAAAGACATTTAATTAGTGAATAAAGAAAAATTATTTCTTTGGATTTTTTGAGAAAGTAATTAATTTTGCAAATTAACCTAATTTCTATTTAATTTTAATTATGAAAAAGTGAATTTAAATTATCCTAATTAACCTAATTAATTAATGAAATTAAATATTTTATATAAAAAAACCTAATTCTAATTTTTTGTGTTTTTATGATTTTAAGATTTAATTAAAAAAAGATTTTTTAAAATAATTAAAAAAATAAAACAATAAAAAATTTAATGAAAAAAAATGAGATGGGCCTGATGTTGGAAGCAATGTGGGGGGTGCTTTGCTAAATTTGTGTTAGGCCCATCTTGCTGGTGGCCCAATTGTCAGCGCCTGATCGAGTGGGAACTTAGTCTTGGAAGCCCACGGTGTGCAGCGCTTGTGATGTGTTAGATCTGGACTGATAATGGATCTAGGGGATAGGATCTAGGAGCGCATAACATGGGAATGGGTGTGAGGTACATGGAATCTGCAAGCCACAATTCATAAATGTGAAAAATGCTTGGACCTGGCATCGAACCCAGATCCTTTCTCTCACTAGCGCTGCCTTTTACCATCTGGGCTACATGACTTATTTGTTAGTATAATAAATAAGAAAAAACATAAAGTAAATAAAGTTGCACGCCCATAAAAACACACGAATTTCAAACGGGCCAGTGGTATGCTGCCACGCCCTCATCTTCTTCCCCAGAACCATCGTTTTTGGTAATGACCTTTACCTACGGTCCAAAGTCTGTAGCTGTAAACCTGCCAATTTCAAAAATACAGCACACGCACTATAAATTCAAATGGAGACCATGGAACAAATGGGTTTGAGGCCCTGAACACCATGGTACCCATAATCAAACCTTATTTTGCCTATATTAAAAAACCTAAATCGAAGCTTGAAACCCTAAAAATGGCATCTTTTGATTCCCGCGCTTAAACTCAAATCAAAGCATCCAAACATATTGCAAACATGATTACAAGCATAAATATATACTTAGAACATGTTGATAATGACAGAATCAATGAAAACGAATTTAGAAAAAAGATCCAAACCGTGAAGGTTGTAGCACGTGATTCTTGATGCTTTGAGGCTTTGGAACGAGTGGGATAGCTTCAGTGAAGGTCCAGGAGTGTTGTTGTATCCATGAAATTGCTTGAAACTGCATGGGGAGAAGAATCCGATCTGCGATTTTTTTGACAAAACTTGACACTTTGTTCTTGCTCTTAGGGAGGCAGGCTGCACAAAAAATGTCTCCTCTAGGGTTGCATTGCATATGTATATGTACTGAATCAAATTAGGCCAATACAATTGGAAAGAATAAAAGATATAATGGTCTTGAATTTTGATTCAAATATTTCAAAAATTATAGATTTCTTCCTCTCATGGATTGGAACGGTTTTGTTTGATGTTATACAACATATTTGGATTGTCATTTAATGCAAAATCAAATCAAAATAACCTTTCATTATTTTGTATCATTTATTTGATTTTATTTGATTTTTCGAATGATAAAATCAAAATAAATTAAATAAATAAATCCAATAATGCATGGAATGGTGTATGGGTCGTGGACCAGGCTAGGAGTGTGTTGCACGCATAAAAAGTTAGGCCCATTTGAAGAAAAATGCATTTTTTTGGCATTGTTGACTTTGTGCAAATTTCCAAAAATGGCTAACTTTGACAATGCATATCTCTCTCAATTTTGACCCTAAGAGGGTGTTCTTTGACTTTTTAGAAATCTTAAGGTGTCCCCTAAGCAACCTCTTTGGTTTCATTTCAATTGGATCTTCCATGTTCATGTAAGAAGCTTTGAGCCAAAAGGTGTTTTTGTTGACTTTTTTGAAATGACCTATAATGTCTGAATTTATATCTTTTCATGAGTGCATTTCTTGAACTTGAGGGATGATGATGAGTTGTAGGGAATTAGATTATATTCAAAATGAGCCTTGGATGAGAATTGTTTGATAAAGTATGAGAAAGTTATGCCTGGTCAAAGTTTGGTTGACTTTTCCTATAGAAACCCTAATTTAGCAACTTTGGAGTTTTGATGAATTAGGAGAATTCCTTGAGGAATCATGATCACCCCTTGATTAAATGATGGATATCATTTTAAAATGTAGAGGTTTACCAAAAATCTTGAAGTTTGACTGTATGTGGGTCACAGTTGACTTTTGACCTAGTATAGTTGATTTTCAGGCATCTGAGTAGTTGACTGAGCAAACTTCTTGTGCAAGGCATGAAGCTTGGAATGGATGATCTTGTGCACATATTAGGGTAATGGAAACCATTTAGGACCCTTGGAACCCAAACATCTTAATGAGGAGTGAAACCCTATTTTGAGGCTCATTGTCTTAGGAAGAGGATTTGTCTGGTCAATCCTTAGTCAACTTGAGCAATTGAGGACCTCTAGGAGTATGTTTTGTGTGAAAATGGGAGGGAAATTTTGGGGTACAACAACTACCCCTTTTCAATCTTCTTAAACCTGATGATATAGATTGGCTTGTCTGCCTTTCGTGATCTGAAGGTGGAAGATGATTGAACACTAGAGTTCCCAGAAATTTGCACTCGCATGAAGTCGATGTCGATCGATAATATTGGGAATGGGCTTACAGATTCCATTTGGAAGGTGACGGACAATCATTGGAGATAATATTAAAGATGCCATCCATAAAAGATATCGGTTGCATAAGAGATTCCTTTGCGAGAATTCATGTACCTGCCGTTGAGGAGGACTTCGCCGGGGAGTATTGATTTATGTCCATGAAATAGAGTATATGAGCTTCAGTTGTTCATTACTCTATTAAGGAATATGAAATTGACTGTATCTGTTGTCCGGAGATAAAAGAGAAGGAACCTGTATAGGGCTTTCTCGGGATAAGTCCATGCAAAACTGAGTTAGGTAATTAATGAAAAAGGAGCCTAGATAGTAAGGCTATGAGAAGGAACCTGGGTAGTAAGGTTACTTTGAAATGAAAGCCTGGATAGTAGGGCTATGAGAAGGAACCTGGATAGTAGGGTTACTTCAAAATGAAAGCCTAGATAGTAGGGCTATGAGAAGGAACTTGGATAGCAGGGTTACTTCGAAATAAAAGCCTGGATAGTAGGGCTATGAGAAGAAACCTGGATAGTGAGGTTACTTCGAAATGAAATCTTGGATAGTAGGGCTATATGAAGGAACCTGGATAGTAGGGTTACTTTGAAATAAAAGCTTGGATAATAGGGCTATGAGAAGGAACCTGGGTAGTAAGGTTACTTCGAAATGAGTTCCTGGATAATAGGGCTATGAGAAGGAACCTGGATAGTATGGTTACTTCGAAATGAAATCCTTGATAGTAGGGCTATGAGAAGGAACCTAGATAGTAGGGTTACTTCGAAATGAAAGCCTAGATAGTAGGGATATGAGAAGGAACCTAGATAGTAGGGTTACTTCGACATAAAATCCTGTAGAGTAGGGCTATGAGAAGGAACTTGGATAGTAGGGTTACTTCGAAATGAAAGCCTGGATAGTAGGGCTATGAGAAGGAACCTGGGTAGTAGGGTTTCTTCGAAATGAAAGCCTGGATAGTAGGGCTATGATAAGGAACCTGGATAGTAGGGTTACTTCGAAATGAAAGCCTGGATAGTAGTGCTTTGAGAAGGAACCTGGATAGTTGGGTTACTTCAAAATGAAAGCCCCGGTGGTAGGGCTACAAGAAGGAACCTGGATAGTAGGGTTACTTCGAAATGAAAGCCTGGATGGTAGGGTTGTGTGAAGGAACCTGGATAGTAGGGTTACTTTGAAATGAAAGCTTGAATGGTATGGTTATGAGATGGAACCTGGATAGTAGGGTTACTTCGAAATGAAATCTTAGATGGTAGGGTTGTGAGAAGGAACCTGGATAGTAGGGTTACTTCGAAATGAAAGCCTGGATAGTAGGGCTATGAGAAGGAACTTGGATAGTAGGGTTACTTCGAAATGAAAGCATGGATAGTAGGGCTATGAGAAGGAACCTGATAGTAGGGTTACTTCAAAATGAAATCCTGGATAGTAGGGTTATGAGAAAAAACATGGATAGTAAGGTTGCTTTATTTGATTATGTAGATTAGTTGACTCGTTTGGTTTCGGGAACTGATTTTCCATTAGTTGTCTGCAAATATGACATGTAGCTTCATGGATTTAATCTTGAACTATTGGAAATGTTGATGATAACCATCTTTCCTGAAAAGGTATAGTATTAATTATATGCGATGCATGAAATGCATTGTGTGATGATGTTCTCTAAATAAATGAGATTATGCTATATGCAATATGTATGCGCATGTCATGATGTATGAATATGAAATGCTATTGTGACATATCCGAGTCTGGGAAAATAAATCCCTGACTGTTGTCGAAGAGTGCTGGAAATTGAACTCGTGGACGTTATAGAAAAAGTGATTCTTCTACTTCCGTTGGGGATGGTGAACGGAGATGACTATGCCGTGGATTTACTCCTTGCTTATGAATATTCTGCCGGGGAGAGACTCTACTTGAGAACAACTCTGCCGGGAAATAACTCTGTTTGAGAAAGGAGATGCTTTGCTGGAAGCTTTTGCCGATTCAGAGAACTAACCTCCATTGGGGAATGAACTTCTGTAGATGGAGGAATAAACTCTATCGGGGATTGAGCTTCTGTATTCAGAGAAATAAGCTCTGCTTGGGAGACAACTTCATGAACCACTTGCGATTATAAAACTCGGCTGGGGAATATAGGCGTCGACTCGCTGGATGAACTTTGCTGGGGAAAGTAACTCCTATTTGGGGAAGCCAATGTCAGAGCTTTGATTGCCTCTACTCTATGGGGAGTGTAGATGTCATAAGGACATATGCTGAGGATATAGCGGTGACTTCACATCAGGACGTTTCTGCCCCTGTACCTGTTGGAGAAAGCACATGCAGAGGCTTGGTGGATGCTAATCAGGATGATAAGTCTTCTACTGATAAACAAATGACAAGATGACGGGACATAGTCGTACGCTTTAATCCATAACTTTTGCATGGTGTTGTACCCCAAAATTTGCCCTCCCATATTCTTCAAAGTTTTCACAAGCATCACCTAAAATGGCTCAAGTCTACTCAAGGGCTACACAGTCAACCATCCTCCTAAGCCAGTCAAACTAGGGTTTTGGTTCTTGCAAGGAAGTTGAGGTTTTCAAGGGCTCAATCAAGTCTCCTATGCTTATACACATTGTCAAGCATCTACATGTCAAGTTTCAAGGCTCACAAGGTCAAGTTGCACAGCCAAAAACCTAATTGCTCCACAGTCAACTGTAGGGGCAAAATGGTCATTTGGCAGTCAAAAGTCAAAAAATTTGGTCAACATCTTATTTTGAAGCCACAAACATCATTTGATCAATGCTTGATCATGATTCTCAAAGTATGGCTCAAAAAGTCTCAAGATGCAAAAGTTTCTATTTTTGGACAGTTGAAAAGTCAACTGTAACTTGACCAAGGCATAACTTTCTCATGGTTCATCAGAAAAATCCCATACAATGCTCATATTGAAGGGGAAGACATTTCCTACAACTTATCTTCACACTCCAAGTCCAAGAAATGCTCTCACAAAAAGTTATCAATTTCAACATTATAGGTCATTTTCAAAAGTCAACAAAAAGGGACTTTAAGTCAAAGACCATAACTTGCGATTGGTAAATGAAACTGACATGGTACCAAAGACATTGGTTAGAGGACTTCAAGACCTTTCCAAAATGTCCAAGAACATGTTCATAACTTCAAAATTGAGCAAGATATGCATTGGAGAAGTTGGGAAATTTTTGTGAAATGGCCAAAATCAATTATCCTTGAAACTTCATTTTTGACAAAAGGGACCCACTTTTTCCACTTGATTCAGCTTGGCCATGCTTCCCATGTGTCCCAAATTTTATTTCAAAATTTAAAATTAATTTTTTCATTTTCATTTGATTTTATTGGATTTAATTCATTTTAAATCCTTTAAAATCAAATAAAAATCAAAAAGGTTAATTAAGGGACATATTTGGCTTTGATTAGCTTTGAATCACCATTATACACATCCCAAATTCGTGCCAAGGCCTAATCAAGCAAGAATTCAAATTTTGGTACAAAGATGGAAAGTGTTTCAATGGAGGTTTATGGAAAATCTTAAGTATGAATGCAAGGCATTATTGGCCATAATTCTTATCAAAACATATTACATAACATGTATACAAGTGATCACAGGCAAAAGGCACAACCTATGAAGCTCCAAAACTGCAAATCACATTTCAAATTTTTGAAGCAAAAGAGCAAATCTGAAAACCTCCTTAGAGCACTTTTTAAGCCCCCATTCCTATCCAAACACATTGCTGACATCCCAAGGAAGCTCTAGCAATCAAAATCAACCCTCCACGCGCAAGGAATTGGTATATTGAAGTCACACTTTTCTCAAACTTTTTCATAATCGTATCTCAATATACATGCATTTTTCATACATTTTGAATGTGGATTTACACTAATATGAAGGTTCTGAGGCTAATGGTACCCTTTGATTTAACTAACAACGCCTATATAGAGATTTGCCATGAATGCTTGCTAGGGTTTCAGGAGCTTGGAAATAGGGCTTTTCATATATGAAAAAATTGAACCTCAAAATCAGTATGGTTGAATTCGTCGCAAGGAGCCTGATTCAATGAGACCTTCGCGCTCAATTTATGATTAAACATGGCCTAATCGCTATTATCCATAAGCCTGTATTTTGGGGGGGGTTAAAACCCCCGCTATCCTTTTTTGTTACAGGAACGAACGGAGAAGAAGATTGTGTGGCGAGACGTGAATGGAGGATTTAAATTCCAGCGCGTTTTTTTTTATTTCATAATATTAACTTTGGTTTCGTTTTATAATGTTTATTATCTATTACCATACAAACGCGCACCAATAGCTCAGTTGGTCAAGGCATTCGCTAGTAAGGCATTGGGACCTGGGTTCGATTCCCAGGTCCCCCACTCCCTCAATATTATTTTTCTTAATGCGTTTCCATGCAGCTTCTCACCTAAGGACCACCATACAACTCCAGCTCCTGCTTGCCACGCGCCTAGAAGCCTCAATCTGAGGGGCATCATGTGAATTCCATCATGCACCTTAGTCAATGGATCTGCACGTGAATAGGGAAAGTCAAAAAAGGCCTCCTCCTGTTGGGCCAAAATTCCTCAAACCACCTCCTCAATTGGGTCAACACCCCCTATGTTTGCATTTTCTTTTTCTCTTTTATTCTTTTCTTTTATCTATTTTAAATATTTTAATTATTTTCCTTTAACTCACCAAATTAATTTTTAATATAAAAATCCAAAAAAATCAGGAAATCATAAAAATAAAAAATATGTTTTATTTAATATTATTTTGTAAATAAATTTTAATAATCAAATTAGTTTAATTTAGGTTTTAAATTTTAATATTTTCTTAATAACTAAAAAATATAGAAATTAGGGTTTTAGTATTTTTATTCTTTTTTCTTTTTTATTCTTATCATTATTAATTATTAATTATTTTTGTAAATACTCTTGTAATTAAACAATTAAGTAAATTAGGTTTAAATTTAAATATTTTCTTTAATAATTAAAAATAACATAGAATTAGGGTTTTTATTTAATTTCTAATTTCAATTAATTTTCTTTATTGCCCAAATACAAAAACATCAAAAAATAAGTTCTTTTCTTTAATTAATTGGTAATTTCAATTCAATTTCCTTAAAGGGTCCAACGCCCTCGCACTCTCGATTCTTATTTCTTTTCGCATTTATTTTTATAGCTTTTGTGGATATAATGTAATTTCCCCAAAGCTTTGTAATAATAATTAGGATATTTATTTTCCGTACTTTTATTCAAAATCGGGTTTTGTTAATTTGGCGATGTATAAGACCCGCGCCTTGTAATAGCGTAGGACCTTTATTTTCCGCATTTTAATTTCCGCACCTTTTAAACTGTTAATCACATGAAAGAATGAATGCCCAAAAAAAACAAAGCGTAGCTCACCCAATGCATGACAAGACAAATAATAACTGAAAATGACACACAATTCACACACCACTCTTAGGGTATGCCTCACTGTTGCCTTGCCCCTCGGAACGTGGTCGTCGAGTATAGGACGTTTTAGTAAGTCCTTATGTCCATGAACATGGCATAAGGGTAGCTTCTAAGGTGTCCTACTGTTGCTCTGGTGATCACACTGTTGCCTTGCCCCTCGAAACGTGGTCGTCGAGTATAGGACGTCTTAGTGAGTCCTTATGTTCCATTGATCTAGTTGCCTCGAAACGGTTGCCTCGAAATAAGTTGCCTCGGAATAAAAAGATCAATGGCATAAGGGTAGCTTCTAAGGTATCTTACTATTGCTCGGTGACCACACCGTCCCTAACCTTCGAATTGACCCGAACACCTCCAACGGTGATGCTACCTACCTCTCAATGGTGGGATGGCACTACTTTAAGGACTTCTACACAGCTTAATTCCTTAGGGTAGGTAGGTGACTCGTAGATACTTGCTCTAATTCAAAACAAATCAAAATTTCTTTTCACACCGACACTTTTCAAAAAGCTTTCAAAAAAAAATTTTCAAACACTCTTGAGGACTGATACAAGAGTCGATCTCAAACTTTCAAAGAAACTTTTTCAAACTCACTCACAATTGAAAAGCAAACACCTTTGAAAACACAAATGAGCAAGTATCTAAGAGCCCATGGATAACCATGGATAGAAAGGGTGTTTACACCTTCCCTTTTTATAAATCTACCACTCGAACCGAGAAACTATCTCAATAAGGAATTTTTCTGTGCTTTTGTCCTTTCCATGTTGGAGAAAATAAAAGACGGTGGCGACTCTTGCTTCCGCGACATTTCGCGATCCAGCGTTAAACAGTCAGTTCCAGATCCACCGATCACAGAACTGGCGACTCTGCTGGGGATGAAGATTAAAGTGAGGTGTACCTTAGGATAGTTCATAACTGTGTTTTCAATTGCTTTGACTTATTTGCTTTAAATTGTGGGACTGTCTCGGGAGTTCTATAGATCCTAACCCGGATCTGGGGATACCTTCTTAGAAAGTAGCAACAAGGCTGTGAGGGAACTGTGCGGGGTATACCGACATGGTTGAAGCAGTCTGCTACGTTGATGTGGCACTTTGGTGTGTACCGGTAACCCTTGAGTTCAGTCAAGGAGAGTACGGGGCCTCCATGTGGTGTCGTGAAGCATCAACTGACCTTAGGAACCTTAATTGAACTATCTTGGCCTCTTTAGGGTAGTGAGATAACTGACTTTGGTGCAGTCCGAGGTTGGTTGATACTCGATACTACACTCAATTGAGGGTTGCTTTCCTGGAATATTTCGGTCGCCAGTTCAGTGGCTAAATCGAAATGATGAACAATGAAAGCAATCCAGTGATATTGGGATCCTTAGAACCCGGTTACTTCTAATAGGACAGGTTGAGCCCACCAACTTCAAGAGGGTAATACCCAGACCCCATGCTGGCCTAAACTCTAAGGGCTTGTCTTGTGTGACTTGTGTGCCTTATCATGTTTGCCTTTGTAAATATTTGTGGTGTGTTTAATCATAGCATCATGACATCATACAGCATCATATGCATTGGCTAACCATTTCAGGGGTTCGAACCTTCATCTTTGTTCTTGTTTTGTAGGACATGGAAACTGTTCGCAGAAAGACAATTCAGATTAGCCTTGTAAGGATCCCTCCTCAGCTTAAGGAGCTTATATCCAGGATTCCCGAGAGCTCTTCATTCAGTAAGAGACATGGAAGACTCATTAGCTTGGTCAACACCAACATTGAGGAAGATATGATAAAGGTCCTGTTCCAGTTCTTTGACCCTCTGCATCACTGTTTCACGTTCCTGGATTATCAACTGGTACTTACATTGGAGGAGTTCTCCCGGCTTCTGAAGGTCCCTATCCTTGATCAACTACCCTACAACGGTACGGAAAAGGAACCCAAACTTGAAGAGATTGCTAAGGCCTTACACCTACAACCATCTGACCTCAAGGGACATTGGGATGCTAGAAGTGGTATCAAAGGGTTCTTAGCCAGGTTTCTGTTTGAAAAGGCCCAGGAATGTTGGAACTCCCTTGACCTACAAGCTTTTGAAGAAGTTGTGGCCCTCCTTGTCTATGGTTTGGTGTTGTTCCCTAACCCAGATCAGCTTATAGATATCAGTGTTGTCCAGATCTTCATGTCCAGAAATCCTATACCTACGTTGCTTGGGGACATCCTTCACTCATGTTACACTCGAACCATGAGAAAAAGAGGTGTTCTTATGTGCTGCACTCCTCTCCTGGGAAGGTGGTTTATTTCGCACCTTCCACAATCAGTTTTGAAGAATGAGCGGGGTTTGAGGTGGTCACAGCGATTGATGACCCTTACACATGCTGATATACATTGGTGTCCTCGGTCCAGAGAGGATGTCACTATCATTGATCGTTGCGGGGAGTACCCTAATGTTCCTTTACTTGGAATCAGAGGAGGAATTACTTACAACCCGTGCCTGGCTTGGAGACAGTTTGGTTATGCTCGGAGGGACGGCCCTCATGACATGTTAATTCCTGACATGGTTTTTGACTTCGACAACGATGCACAAGGACTTCGCCAGAGATTTATCAGAGCTTGGAGGATGCCAAGTAGAATAGACAGCAAGACCCTGGGGCACAGGAATTCCATCCCGTTGGAGCCTTATCTCAAGTGGGTACGCGCCCGCTCCCAGAATTTAGAGATGCCTTATCCTCATGTTCTCCCTGTAATCAAAGAGCCAGTATTGGAAGGAGAGGCGTCCTACACCATTCAACATCCTGACATGCCCACGTCCTGGGAAGAGATGCAGAAGAGTTGGATCCAGCTTAAAGAAGAACGGAATTCTCTGGAGACCAGTCTACATGCTAGTGAAAAGAAGGTCCTGGAACTCACCCGCCTACTGCACGAGGAGAAGAATCTCAACACCTACATTGCTCCAAAGAGGATGCGTAGTGTCTTTTGGGATTGAGTTTCTTTGTAATATTTTGCCCATGAGGCCTTGATGTACCAAACAATTATTTCCTTAATGTTAACGTGTGTTCTTTTTTTGTCTACAACAAATTTGAACTTTCGAACCCTTGAATGCATTGCATAAACACATATCATTCATCATGTGCATAGAAGGTAGTCTTCTTTCCAGGTTGCTTATTGTTCTTCGCTGTTTATTTCAGCATCATGAACCCTGAATCATCTACCGAGCTGTCTATCAAGGCCCTTCAGGCGCAGAACGCACAATTTCAGGAGCTGATCATGGGTTTGGCTCAAGGTCAACAAGAGCTGAAGGCTATGCTCCTGAAGAAGAATAAGAAGAAGAAGAGGACTGTGCTATTCAACAATGGGCGCAGACTCGGGAACACCTTGCAAAATGAAGCTGAGAGGACTACTCCATCTGTGGGGGAAGGTAGTCACCAAGGGAGAGAGGTCCCTAGTCCTGTGGTCTCAGACACTGAGACAGACTTCAATGATGAACAGTACCCTCCTGCTGAGGACCAGTACAAACAACTGGAGGACAGATTAAATGCTATGGAGATTCAGCGTGTGCCTGGACTGGATTTCGGAGACTTGGGGTTATCTTCTGGGGTGGTAATTCCACACAAGTTCAAGGTGCCTGCCTTTGTGAAGTATGACGGGGCTTCCTGTCCCAAGATTCACCTCCGTTCTTATGTAAGGAAGATCCAGCCTTACACAGCAGACAAGAACTTATGGATCCACTTCTTCCAGGAGAGTCTTTCAGGGACTCACCTCGAATGGTTCTATCAGCTGGATGGAACCAACATTCGTAACTGGGAGGATCTGGACACTGCTTTCTACAAGCAGTATCAATATAATTCCGACCTCGCTCCTACGCGTACCCAACTCCAGGGTATGTCGCTAGGATCGGGTGAAGGTTTTAAGGAGTACGCATCGAAATGGAGAGATCTGGCTGGCAGGGTGCAGCCACCATTGACGGACCGGGAGCTGGTGGATATGTTCTTGGGGACCCTATCTGGTCCATTTTTCAATCATCTCATTGGTAATTCCTTTGCTGGGTTTACTGATCTGATCCTGACTGGTGAGAGGATCGAGGCTGGTATAAAATCGGGGAAGATACAGAAGGTTGCCTCCTCAAGTACTGAAAAGAAGCCCTTCAAGAAAGAGGCAAGTGCTGTGTATGGTCCAAGAAGGCAAGACAAACCTGAACGCCGCCAAGCCGTCAACGCGGTGGTTATTTCTAAGCCTGCTGCTGCTCCACAACATTACAACCAACCTAGGGCTGAGAGGCCCAAACGGAAGTATACTCGGCTCAGCATGACTCTCTCTCAGATCCTGCCGCAACTGCTGTCAACTAGCCTGATAACTGTCAAGGAGGCTCCGAAGATGGTAAACACAGCATCTCCGAAATACAACCCCAATGCCCGTTGCGCATATCACTCTGATAGCCCGGGACATTCTACTGATGATTGTTGGTCCCTGAGGAATAAGGTTCAGGACCTTATTGATGCCAAGGAGATACAGTTTGAGGCGCCCGAGAGGCCAAATGTTGTGACCGCTCCCATGCCCCAGCATGGAGTGAATGCTGTTGAGGAGGATTTGTATGTAGCTTCTGTGGATGATGTTGCTACTCCGCTGCTGACTGTCAAGAGGAACCTGTTGCTAGCCGGTTTATTTCCGGGATGTAGCAAAGGTTGTCCTCTATGTGTTGATTCCCCTGCTGGTTGTTCTTTGCTGAAATCGGGCGTCCAAAACCTGATGGATAGTAAAGAGATATTGTTCAAGAAGATTGCCGTTCCTGCTGCCCCTGTTGAAGAAATTTCAATTGTTACCATTTTCAATAACCCTTCCAAGGCTCCTTCAAAGAAGCCTGTCCAAATTTTGCCTGTTCACAAGATTTCTCCCATCACCATTACTGTTCCGGGGCCCATCCCCTACAAGTCTGATAAAGCTGTCCTGTGGCACTATGGGGCAGATGTTTATGTTCTGGGAGTGAAGCAAGAGTTTAATACTGATACTGGTGTCACCAACATCACTGGGCCTGCTAAGGTCACTCGTAGAGGAAGACTGTTCTCACCAGACATCGCTCCTCCGGTAATTCAGAGGCCTTTGATCATCACACCTGCCAGTGTGTCTGTCTCTTCCCCTGATCAAGTTTCTACCCCTACTGCCGAATCATCTGACGCTCGGGGCAAGGGGATTGCTGCTGATATGCCTGCCCGGACGGAGGCACCAAAGACCATTGTTGAGGCTTCCAAGCAAGAAATGGAAGAGATCCTCAAAATTATAAAGAAGAGTGATTTCAACGTCGTTGAACAACTGGGGCACACCCCCTCCAAAATCTCCATGCTATCGCTGCTGCTGTGTTCAGAGGCCCATGCCAAGGCCCTGATTGCTTTCTTGAAGACGGCTCACATACCCCAAGAAACGTCTGCTGATCAATTCACCGACTGTGTGGCCAACCTAACTGGTGATAACGGTCTGGGTTTCTCTGATGCTGATCTGACGGCCAGGGGGAAGAATCATAATGATGCCCTGCATGTCTCCATTGAATGCAGGGGAACTACTCTTGCTCACGTGCTGGTTGACACGGGTTCTTCACTAAACGTGCTACCCAAGAAGGCTCTAGACAGGCTGGACTGTGAGGGTTTAGAGCTCAAACTAAGTAACATTGTTGTCTGGGCCTTTGAAGGGTCCAAAAGAATGGTACATGGTGAGGTTGACATCCCAATCAGGGTTGGGTCGCAGGTCTTTGATTCAAAATTCTATGTGATGGACATCCGTCCATCTTATTATTGTTTGCTGGGTCGCCCGTGGATCCACAAGGCTGGAGTTGTGACCTCCACGTTGCATCAGAAGCTCAAGTACCCGGTCAGGGGGAAGATTGTAACAGTGCAAGGGGAAGAGGAATACATGGTCAGCCACCTCAACTCCTTCAGGTACGTGGAAATGGATGGGGAGTTCATTGAGACCCCCTTTCAACATTTTGAAGAGGTGCCACAAACATTGGCAGCGACAGAAGCAGTGACTGAAGAGGGTTCTCCTTTGAAGATGGCCTCCTTAAAATACGCCTGGGCTGTGATTGAAAGAGGTGAATGTGCAAACTGGGGAAGGCTCCCTGATTTTACTCCTAAGACTAACAAGTTTGGGCTGGGTTTCACTGCAGAGGCTCAGAAGGATGTGCGCAAGGCAAGGATTGGAAGACCTCCTGTGCTCATCACCAATCCAGGAGTGAATGTTGTTGGGGATGAAGACGAAGTGGAAGAATCCGAGTTTGACAGCTGGATCTACCCAACGAACAACGGTGGACCTAGCAACTGGACCGCAAAAGACTTTACACCTATTACTGTTGTCACCCAGTAATGAACTTCTTTGTTTTGGATTTGTAATAAACAATAATTTGAAACTTTATGGCCCGGTGTCTTACCCGGGGCACGGTGGTTTTATTTGTGAGGGCTTTTGTTTGTCACTTTCATATATCATGAATAAAAGCATTGGACATTTTTCACATTTCAAATCTTGCGCACCCTTTCTTTCTTTATATATATTGCAAAACAATTGTATTTACACACACTCACTCATACAGGTTTCAATCCACTCTGGATCTCACTGGTAACGACTCTGCTACTGCCAGTTATGACTTCGAAAATCCGATCAACTTAGCCGAAGACGAAGGTGAAGATGATTGCGAAGTGCCTGGAGAGCTTGCAAGACTGTTACTCCAGGAAGAGAGGGCAATTCAACCACATGAAGAGCCGGTGGAAATGGTAAATCTGGGTACTGAGACAGATAAAAAGGAGGTTAAGATTGGTGCCAATCTGGAGCTTAGCGTGAAACAACGGCTGATTCAGATGCTGCATGACTACGTGGAAATCTTTGCCTGGTCTTACGAAGACATGCCGGGGTTGGATACCAACATCGTAGTTCATCATTTGCCTACCAAGGAAGACTGCCCTCCGATTAAGAAAAAGGTCTGCCGTATGCGTCCAGAAATGTCTGAAAAGATCAAGGATGAGGTTATGAAACAGTTTGATGCCGGGTTTCTTGCAGTGACTTCTTACCCTCAGTGGGTTGCCAACGTGGTGCCAATGCCGAAGAAAGATGGTAAGGTCAGAATTTGTGTTGATTACAGGGATCTGAACAGGGCCAACCCCAAGGATGACTTCCCTCTACCTCACATTGATGTTCTTGTTGACAATACTGCTCAGCATAAGGTGTTTTCCTTCATGGATGGTTTTTCAGGGTATAATCAGATCAAGATGGCTCCGGAATATATGGAAAAGACTACCTTTGTTACTCAGTGGGGCACCTTCTGCTACAAGGTCATGCCATTCGGGTTGAAGAATGCTGGGGCAACCTACCAACGTGCCATGGTTTCTTTATTTCATGACATGATCCATCATGAGATTGAAGTGTATGTCGACGACATGATTGCAAGGTCCCAAAGTGAGGAGGAACACCTTGACCATCTGCAGAAGTTGTTTGACCGTCTGAAGCTGTACAAGCTAAGGTTGAACCCGAACAAGTGCACCTTAGGGGTAAGATCTGGAAAGTTGCTAGGCTTCGTCGTGAGTGATAAGGGTATTCAAGTGGACCCTGCCAAGGTTAAAGCTATTCAAGAGATGCCAGTTCCCAAGACAGAGAAAGAGGTCAGAGGCTTTCTAGGACGCCTGAATTACATTACCCGATTCATCTCGCACCTAACCGCTACATGTGAGCCAATCTTCAAGCTGCTGAAGAAAGATCAGGTAGTACGTTGGAATGATGAATGCCAGGCCGCCTTTGACAGAATCAAAGAGTATCTCCAAGAACCACCCATTCTTATGCCACCGGTTGAAGGGAGACCTCTGATACTATACCTGACAGTACTTGACAACTCAATGGGGTGTGTGCTGGGGCAGCATGACGAGTCTGGCCGAAAAGAGCATGCCATTTATTACCTTAGCAAAAAGTTTACCGACTGTGAGACCCGATACTCACTGCTCGAGAAAACTTGCTGCGCTTTGGTATGGGCTGCTCGCCGGCTGAGACAGTACATGCTGACTCACACTACTTTGTTGATTTCTAAGATGGATCCGATAAAGTACATATTTGAAAAGCCTGCTCTGTCTGGGAGAATAGCAAGAAGGCAAATGATCTTGACGGAATACGACATCCAGTACACGACTCAGAAAGCTATCATAGGAAGTGTATTGGCAGACCACTTGGCACACCAGGCAGTAGACGACTATCAGTCAATGAACTTTGAATTTCCTGACGAGAGTATCATGATAGTGACTGATTGTGAAGTACCTGGACCGGATGAAGGACCTGAGGAAGGATCCCGATGGTCTATGCACTTTGACGGAGCATCCAACGCTTTGGGTAACGGCATCGGCGCTGTGATCATATCCCCTCAAGGCACTCATACTCCACTCACTGCCCGGCTATGTTTCAACTGCACCAACAACATGGCGGAGTATGAGGCGTGCATCATGGGACTCCAAGCTGAAATTGACTTAAGGATCAAGTTTCTGAGTGTCTTCGGAGATTGCGCTCTCGTGATCAATCAGATCAAAGGCGAGTGGGATACGAAACATCCGAATCTTATTCCTTACAAAGAATGTGTGTTGACATTGATCCCCCATTTCACATAGATAACCTTTGAACATTTCCCAAGAGAGGAGAATAAGTTGGAGAACGCGTTAGCTACGATGTCTTCCATGTTCAAAGTCAAATGGGACAATGAGGCTCCCCGGGTCATCATCTGGAAACTGGACGAACCGGCATACTGTTGTGATCTTGAGACTGAATTGGTGACTGAGAAGCCTTGGTACCATGAGGTGAAGAGATACTTGGAAGCTCAGGAATACCCTGAAGGTGCATCTGTCAAGGATAAAAAGTTTCTGAGAAGGTTCGCAGCAAAGTTCTTCCTCAGCAACGGCATCCTGTACAAGCGAAACCATGATTCGACCTTACTGCGTTGTGTGGATAAGACTGAAGTAGAAAGGATTATGGCGGAGTTACATGAAGGTGCATTCGGAACACATTCCAGTGGACATACTATGGCAAAGAAGATCCTTCGGGCAGGGTATTTCTGGTCCACTATGGAAGCCGACTGTTACCAACATTCTCGGACATGTCATAAGTGCCAGATATATGCAGATAAGGTGCACGTTCCTCCAGTCCCTCTGAACATCCTGACTGCACCTTGGCCTTTTGCAATGTGGGGCATAGATATGATCGGCGATATTAAACCTACGACATCCAACGGGCATCGCTTCATCCTAGTAGCGATCGATTACTTTACAAAGTGGGTGGAAGCAGCTTCCTACGCCACTGTAACCAAGAACGTTGTGGCACGGTTCATTCGGCATAATCTGATCAGTCGATACGGCATCCCAGAAAGGATTATTACAGAAAACGGTACCAATCTCAATAACAAGATGATCACTGAGCTCTGCGAGCAATTCAAGATACAGCTCCACAACTCTTCTCCTTACCGGCCGAAGATGAATGGGGCTGTAGAAGCAGCGAATAAGAATATCAAGAAAATTGTGCAGAAGATGACAGTGACCTATAAAGATTGGCACGAAATGTTACCGTTTGCTCTACATGGGTACCGTACCTTAGCAAGAACGTCAACCGGGGCAACACCTTTCTCCTTGGTCTACGGCATGGAGGCAGTCTTACCAATCGAGGTGCAAATACCCTCTCTCCGGATAATGAAGGATGCAGATCTAAGCGAAGATGATTGGATCCAGACACGACTTGATCAGCTAAATCTAATTGACAAAAAGAGACTTGCTGCTATTTGTCATGGTCAGACGTATCAAAAGCGGATGATCAGGGCATTTAACAAAAAGGTTAGACCACAATAGTATCAAGTTGGGGATCTGGTAATCAAGTGCATCATCCTTCCTCAGAGTGATCCCAGGGGAAAATGGACCCCCACATACGAAGGGCCATTTGTGGTTAAACATGTGTTCTCAGGAGGAGCCATGATTCTGACCACCATGGATGGTGACGACCTTCCTCACCCCGCCAATGCGGACATAGTAAAAAGATACCACGCATGACAAAAGACCCGCTAGGTTGACATACCTAGGCAAAAATTAGGGCTTCCCGGTGAACCAAAAGGGTTCGGGCAAAATGAAGGGATAAAATGAAAAAACATCTGTACACCCGGCAAGTCGAAAACCTGAAAAGGCGGCTTGGGCAAAAATGGGTATCCCGGTGGACTGAAAACCCGAAAGGGCAGTCCAGGCAAAAGTTAGGGATAAAGCGTAATACTATGTCTCATTGGATCACTTTGCATCCAGAATCCGGTATCAACATCAAGTTCAAACGGCATCAATCAATCAGCTTCATCTTCAGCTAGGTCATCAAGTGATGAGACGCTCGAAGATATAAAGGCGATAGCAGAGTTGGAACCCAGTGGGATTACTCTTTTCACACAGCTGTTTTCTTTGTACAAATTGTATAAACTCTTTTGTTCGGCGGCGTTCTCTTACTAGGACGTCAGCCTCTTGTACATAAAACGCCTATTTACAGGCAAATTCAAAAATCAATATAAATTCACTCTTCAGCTAAAATTGCCAACTGTTTTTTCCTTTTCTGTTTTGTTTTGCGAAGAAAGTCCAAGGTTCAATTTGTGATATATGCATTTGACAATAATTGCTAACTCATAAATATTTGCATACGAAACAAAGGATTAATTACATGTGACATTAGAAACAGGGGCAATAATGAGTAGTCTAAAGCGATCTAAATGCTATATCCACCAAGGTACCAAGGTAAGTTCAGCTGAAGAACAGAGCCAAGATATCTTAATTCCCCAGAGAGTGAGCCAGCAAGTCAATACACTCTCCCCAAGCAGAGTTAGCCTACTCTATCAAACCTTAAAGGAAGTTGGGTATCCCCAGCAGATCTCAACATTCCCCAACAATATATGAGCATTCCTAACAAGCATCCCCGACACTCTTGGTCTAAGATTGTTCCCCAGCGGTATACTAGACATTCGGTGGAGCCACTTCCCCGGTATATCTCAAGAATTTCCCCAGGAGAGTCCAGTCCAGAAGTTTCCCCAGGAAAGTTCAATCCATCTCCTCAGCACGAAGCTTATCCCTAGTAGATTTTGGAAGCTTATCCCTCGCAGAGCACGAACGCGTCCCCCGACTTTATTCAAAGGTTATTTCCCTACCAGGATATAACTGGGTTATCCTCAGCCAAAAGCCACGGAAAGATCGTCCTCGGCGAAGTCTTCCCATCCCCAGTGGAGTCTATCAATTCCTTCAACATAACATATCAATGGTATCCCCCAGCGGAGTTATCATCAAACATCTCAGCAAAGTACCTCTCTCCCCACAGAGTACTGTTTCCCAGCAAGATCGCTAGAGTAGTTATTCCCCGCAGAGTAATCTCTTCATCAAGTTTATTCCCCAATGGAGTCATCTTCTCATACCGGTATTCTTGCAACTATCATCCCCAGCGGAAACAACAAAGCACTATTCCTCAATATCAGCCCAGGATTTAACTTCCCGGCATCCGTCAAGGATTTATTTTCCTAAGACGAAAACATGCATTCATAAACCTCGCATCTTCATACATTATAGCATGCATATATGCATCATGAACATATAATCTCATCACGCATGTCATACATCATGACATTACGCACAACTAACGTTTTGTCTTTTCAGGACAAAAGTTAATATAAAGATAATTACTATCAACGGTCGTAACTAAAGATCTGATTCCTGTATCTTGCCAGGGTGTATCTGTTGACGACTACAGTACCAGACTCGATTCCTGTATCCTGCCAGGGCACGTCTGAAGAGTTCGAAGATCCGATTCCTGTATCTTTCCAGGGTGTATCTGTTGACGACTACATTACCAGACTCGATTCCTGTATCCTGCCAGGGCACGTCTGAAGAGTCTGAAGATCCGATTCCTGTATCCTGCCAGGGTGTATCTGTTGACGACTAATTCCGGACTCGATTTCTGTATCCTGCCAGGGCACGTCTGAAGAGTTTGAAGATCTGATTCCTATATCCTGCCAGGGTGTATCTGTTGACGACTAATTCCAGACTCGATTCCTGTATCCTGCCAGGGCACGTCTGAAGAGTTTGAAGATCCGATTCATGTATCCTGCCAGGGTGTATCTGTTGACTACTATATTCCAGACTCGATTCCTGTATCCTGCTAGGGCACGTCTGAAGAGTTTGAAGATCCGATTCTTATATCCTGCCAGGGTGTATCTGTTGACGACTAATTCCAGACTCGATTCCTGTATCCTGCCAGGGCACGTCTGAAGAGTTTGAAGATCCGATTCCTGTATCCTGCCAGGGTGTATCTATTGATGACTAATTCCAGACTCGATTCCTGTATCCTGCCAGGGCACGTCTGAAGAGTTTGAAGATCCGATTCCTGTATCCTGCCAGGGTGTATCTGTTGACGACTAATTCCAGACTCGATTCTTGTATCCTGCCAGGGCACATCTGAAGAGTTTGAAGATCTGATTCCTGTATCCAGCCAGGGCGTATCTGTTGACGACTATTTCCAGACTCGATTCCTGTATCCTGCCAGGGCACGTCTGAAGAGTTTGAAGATCCGATTCTTGTATCCAGCCAGGGCGTATCTGTTGACGACTAATTCCATATTCGATTCCTGTATCCAGCCAGGGCACGTCTGAAGAGTTTGTAGATTTAACGCCTGCATCCAGCCAGGGCATGTCTGCATGAAGAGTTTAGAGATTCGACTCCTGTATCCAGCCAGGGCACGTCTGTAAGCAACCTTTTGAAGTTCCAGATTCGACACATGTATCTAGCCAGGGCATGTCTGTGAACGACTGAGTGAAGATCAACTCCTGCAATAGGCCATGTAATTATCTTTCTTTCTCAGGTACGCAAGTTCTCGCTAAGGAATCTCTTACGCGATCGACACCCAGATGGCATCTATAAGCCCATCCACATACCAACAGTTCCAAATGGCATTTATAAGCCCATTCCCGACAAGGTTCTGTCACATCTCCAGATGGCATCTATAAGCCCATCCTCCTATCCACCACCTCTCCAAATGGCATCTGTAAGCCCATTCCCACTATCACACTGCTGATGCTCTACTATGTGAGTGCAAATTTCTGGGCACTCTAGTGTTCAATCATCTTCCACCCTCGGATCACGAAAGGCACACAAGCCAATCTACATCCTCAGGTCTAAGAAGATTGAACAGGGGAAACTGTTGTACCCCAAAATTTGCCCTCCCATATTCTTCAAAGTTTTCACAAGCATCACCTCAAATGGCTCAAGTCTACTCAAGGGCTACACAGTCAACCATCCTCCTAAGCCAGTCAAACTAGGGTTTTGGTTCTTGCAAGGAAGTTGAGGTTTTCAAGGGCTCAATCAAGTCTCCTATGCTTATACACATTGTCAAGCATCTACATTCCAAGTTTCAAGGCTCACAAGGTCAAGTTGCACAGCCAAAAACCCTAATTGCTCCACAGTCAACTGTAGGGGCAAAATGGTCATTTGGCAGTCAAAAGTCAAATTTTTTGGTCAACATCTTATTTTGAAGCCACAAACATCATTTGATCAATTCTTGATCATGATTCTCAAAGTATGGCTCAAAAAGTCTCAAGATGCAAAGGTTTCTATTTTTGGACAGTTGAAAAGTCAACTGTAACTTGACCAAGGCATAACTTTTTCATGGTTCATCAGAAAAATCCCATCCAATGCTCATATTAAAGGGGAAGACATTTCCTACAACTTATCTTCACACTCCAAGTCCAAGAAATGCTCTCACAAAAAGTTATCAATTTCAACATTATAGGTCATTTTCAAAAGTCAACAAAAAGGGACTTTAAGTCAAAGACCATAACTTGAGATTGGTAAATCAAAATGACATGGGACCAAAGACATTGGTTATAGGACTTCAATACCTTTCCAAAATGTCCAAGAACATGTTCATAATTTCAAAATTGAGCAAGATATGCATTGGAGAAGTTGGGAAATTTTTGTGAAATGGCCAAAATCAATTATCCTTGAAACTTCATTTTTGACAAAAGGGGCCCACTTTTTCCACTTGATTCAGCTTGGCCATGCTTCCCACGTGTCCCACATTTTATTTCAAAATTTAAAATTAATTTTTTCATTTTTATTTTATTTTATTGGATTTAATTCATTTTAAATCCTTTAAAATCAAATAAAAATCAAAAAGGTTAATTAAGGGACATATTTGGCTTTGATTAGCTTTGAATCACCATTATACACATCCCAAATTCGTGCCAAGGCCTAATCAAGCAAGAATTCAAATTTTGGTACAAAGATGGAAAGTGTTTCAATGGAGGTTTATGGAAAATCTTAAGTATGAATGCAAGGCATTATTGGCCATAATTCTTATCAAAACATATTACATAACATGTATACAAGTGATCACAGGAAAAAGGCACTACCTAAGAAGCTCTAAAACTGCAAATCACATTTCAAATTTTTGAAGCAAAAGAGCAAATCTGAAAACCTCCTTAGAGCACTTTTTAAGCCCCCATTCCTATCCAAACACATTGCTGACATCCCAAGGAAACTCTAGCAATCAAAATCAAACCTCCACGCGCAAGGAATTGGTATATTGAAGTCACACTTTTCTCAAACTTTTTCATAATCGTATCTCAATATACATGCATTTTTCATACGTTTTGAATGTGGATTTACACTAATATGAAGGTTCTGAGGCTAATGGTACCCTTTGATTTAACTAACAACGCCTATATAGAGATTTGCCATGAATGCTTGCTAGGGTTTCAGGAGCTTGGAAATAGGGCTTTTCATATATGAAAAAATTGAACCTCAAAATCAGTATGGTTGAATTCGTCGCAAGGAGCCCTATTCAATGAGACCTTCGCGCTCAATTTATGATTAAACATGGCCTAATCGCTATTATCCATAAGCCTGTGTTTTGGGGGGGTTTAAAACCCCCCGCTATCCTTTTTTGTTACACGAACGAACAGAGAAGAAGATTGTGTGGCGAGACGTGAATGGAGGATTTAAATTCCAGCGCGTTTTTTTTATTTCATAATATTAACTTTGGTTTCGTTTTTTATGTTTATTATCTATTACCATACAAACGCGCACCAATAGCTCAGTTGGTCAAGGCATTCGCTGGTAAGGCATTGGGATCTGGGTTCGATTCCCAGGTCCCCCACTCCCTCAATATTATTTTTCTTAATGCGTTTCCATGCAGCTTCTCACCTAAGGACCACCATACAACTCCAGCTCCTGCTTGCCACGCGCCCAGAAGCCTTAATCTGAGGGGCATCATGTGAATTCCATCATGCACCTTAGTCAATGGATCTGCACGTGAATAGGGAAAGTCAAAAAAGGCCTCCTCCTGTTGGGCCAAAATTCCTCAAACCACCTCCTCAATTGGGTCAACACCCCCTATGTTTGCATTTTCTTTTTCTCTTTTATTCTTTTCTTTTACCTATTTTAAATATTTTAATTATTTTCCTTTAACTCATCAAATTAGTTTTTAATATAAAAATCCAAAAAAATCAGGAAATCATAAAAATAAAAAATATGTTTTATTTAATATTATTTTGTAAATAAATTTTAATAATCAAATTAGTTTAATTAAGGTTTTAAATTTTAATATTTTCTTAATAACTAAAAAATATAGAAATTAGGGTTTTAGTATTTTTATTCTTTTTCTTTTTTATTCTTATCATTATTAATTATTAATTATTTTTGTAAATACTCTTGTAATTAAACAATTAAGTAAATTAGGTTTAAATTTAAATATTTTCTTTAATAATTAAAAATAACTTAGAATTAGGGTTTTTATTTAATTTCTAATTTCAATTAATTTTCTTTATTGCCCAAATACAAAAACATCAAAAAATAAGTTCTTTTCTTTAATTAATTGGTAATTTCAATTCAATTTCCTTAAAGGGTCCAACGCCCTCGCACTCTCGATTCTTATTTCTTTTCGCATTTATTTTTATTTCTTTTGTGGATATAATGTAATTGCCCCAAAGCTTTGTAATAATAATTAGGATATTTACTTTCCGTACTTTTATTCAAAATCGGGTTTTGTTAATTTGGCGATGTATAAGACCCGCGCCTTGTAATAGCGTAGGACCTTTATTTTCTGCATTTTAATTTCCGCACCTTTTAAACTGTTAATCACATGAAAGAATGAATGCCCAAATAAAATCAAAGCGTAGCTCACCTAATGCATGACAAGACAAATAATAACTGAAAATGACACACAATTCACACACCACTCTTAGGGTACGCCTCATTGTTGCCTTGCCCCTCGGAACGTGGTCGTCGAGTATAGGACGTTTTAGTAAGTCCTTATGTCCATGAACATGGCATAAGGGTAGCTTCTAAGGTGTCCTACTGTTTCTCTGGTGATCACACTATTGCCTTGCCCCTCGAAACGTGGTCGTCGAGTATAGGACGTCTTAGTGAGTCCTTATGTTCCATTGATCTAGTTGCCTCGAAACGGTTGCCTCGAAATAAGTTGCCTCGGAATAAAAAGATCAATGGCATAAGGGTAGCTTCTAAGGTATCTTACTATTGCTCGGTGACCACACCGTCCCTAACCTTCAAATTGACCCGAACACCTCCAACGGTGATGCTACCTACCTCTCAATGGTGGGATGACACTACTTTAAGGACTTCTACACAGCTTAATTCCTTAGGGTAGGTAGATGACTCGTAGATACTTGCTCTAATTTAAAACAAATCAAAATTTCTTTTCACACCGACACTTTTCAAAAAGCTTTCAAAAAACAATTTTTCAAACACCCTTGAGGACTGATACAAGAGTCGATCTGAAACTTTCAAAGAAACTTTTTCAAACTCACTCACAATTGAAAAGCAAACACCTTTGAAAACACAAATGAGAAAGTATCTAAGAGCCCATGGATAACCATGGATAGAAAGGGTGCTTACACCTTCCCTTTCTATAAATCTACCTCCTGAACCGAGAAACTATCTCAATAAGGAATTTTTCTGTGCTTTTGTCCTTTCCATGTTGGAGAAAATAAAAGACGGTGGCGACTCTTGCTTTTGCGACATTTCGCGAACCAGCGTTAAACAGTCAGTTCCAGATCCACCGATCACACATGGACTGTCTTTTCAGATTTTCAGTCCACTGGGATACCCTTTTTTGCTCAAGCCGTCCTTTCAGGTTTTCGACTTGTCTTCCCGAACAGTTTTGGTTCGCCGGGATGCCCTTATTGTTTCCTAGGCCAGTTAACCTAGCGGGTCTTTGTTCATGCATAGTATTTTCCGACTATGTCCATGTTCACCGGGTACAGAGAATTGTCATTGTCCATAGTAGTAAGTGTTGCCACACTTCCCGAAGATGTTTGTTCGATCGTACATGATTCGTTGCTGGAATTCCTTCCCCATGACCCAAGTGATTCAAATTGAGATCTGCCCCCGGCTATTTGGCATCTTTGAGAGATTCCTTGAATCTTGACTTGACTTCCCTAGATGATGGGCAATGATCATGCCATGCCCCTTCATTATGAATTGTCTATCACTGGAATGTCTTTCCATCTGAGTTGATTCTGTCCACTAAGAAGATTTTTGTTCATCGAATATCCGTAGTGTGAATTTTTCTGCTGTTGAACAAATAGTCATATGCAAACAATGGTATTTTAAGAATGCAAAGCTTATGTCTGTCTTGAAGTTTGAAAAATAATTTTTTAGTAAAACAAACAAATTTTGTAAGAGTGTGATGTCAACTCAGGATTTATAGCAAGTCCTACAGGAGTCAGGATACCTTTTGTAACAGTATGCTCTCAAACTAACCCATGCTTCAGCTAGGAGTTTTAAGGGTTGTAACGTGGCCTGGTTCACAGTTTAATAAACAAAGGATAAAGGCTCAAAATTTATTTGTACCCACCCGCTCTTGGTGATATTATTCAGTTCTATGCTCAGTTAATTGTGCATTTTGAATCCCAATTGAGTCTGGCATCTTGTCCTTGATGTTCTAGTGATGGTTCAAATACTGAAAGTTTATTTTAAAGAGGCAGTCATTTTTGTAATCATCTTTTTGTCGAGGATTTGTAGTAACCTTTTTTTTTGGTTTTCGTTATCCCTTTTTTTGCCTGAACTGTTTCTTTTGCGATTAAAATCAGCAGGATGCCCCCGTTTTTTCTTAAGTCTCATTCATAGGTTTTAACTTAACAGGCTTTTCTTTTGAAAAATAATGACTTCCTGCTTTGATGATTATGCAAAACCATCACTGTCTTTTGATTTGGAAGGACCTCTTCGATGCCATTCATTGTGTATGAAGTGGAAGATTACGACTGAATGCGCGTCTGAATTGACTGAGAAACTACCCTGCCTCAGGTTATGATTAAGGGTTTTAATTTGCGTGAAAATAAAAACTCCTACTTCTTTGGCTCAAAGGGGTTGACCAGGGATTATCTTCCTTATAACTCCACTGTTTGGGATTTGAAACAACGCATGTACATCGTTAGCAAGGCGTGTTTAAAAGCACAATGTATGGATTATGGTATCGTTTTCGTCATCCTCCCTCTAAAGGCTTAGAGTTTTTGATCGAGAGTCGAATATCACATAAAGGGAAGCAGTTTAAATATAGTGAATACGAATGAATTGATTCAAAACAGACATATGCAATGCATTGATAAATTAACAAAGTTTGACATGAATAAATGTTCGAACAACCAAAAGAAAATTACAAATTGAAAATTCTAATGAACGAAAAAGCCCTCTTGTCAGAACTTGTCACTCTATATGGTGGGCCTTGGAGGAATAACAGAAACATTCTAGCTGACCATCTTGTGTGAATTCCATTGCTCCTTCATCAACCAGGTCTTGAATTTTGTATTTCAACCTCCAACAGTCGTCAATATCATGCCCCGGGCTGTTAGAGTGGTATGCACAACTTGCATCAGGATTGTAGTTAGGGGAAGAAGTCTTAGGATTCAGATGAGGTCCTATCAACGTAATCAGATTCATCCTTAACAGGTGTTATAAATCTTGAGATAGTGACATATTGAGTTTGGTAAACTGCCTCTTTGGTATATACGGCTTAACTCGTTGTTTTTGGCGAGGTTGTTGTTGGACCCGTGATGTGGTAGCAATTTGGAAAAGTCCACTCTTCACCAAACTAGCCTCTTGTCTTCTCGGAACTTGATCAATGACTTGGTACCCAAACTCGACTATTTGCTTCATACGGTTGCAGCCGTCTTGATGAAGTTTCTTGATAATGGCTCTCAGCTCTTCTTGTCTCCAGGATAGGCCTTGGATAAGAGCCCTCTACCCCAGCATATGGATTCTCATTGTTTCAACTTCAGCTTGCAGTTGTTCCAAATGTTCGTCCTTATTGTCTTCAAGACTTTTCTTGGCCAGGTTCATAGCGAGGAGTGCTTTCAACTCTTCCTGCACCTTGCATAGGTTTAGGAACATTTCCATGAACTGAGCCTCTTGAGTTTGGAGATCTCTGTTGTCTTGTTTGAGAGCCATTGCTGAAATAAACAACGAGAACATGAGAGACCTGTATTTGAGACTACCTGTTATGCAAAGAAATGTATGATATGCAAATGTTTTCAAGGCTCTCGCGGGGTAAACAAGAAAAATGTTAGGCGTAGAACTTTACATCTTTGATTGAAGCACTTCACATCATTGAAGGTCCTTCTAGAAGAGTCAAGCTCACCATATCAAGTGGGTCATAGCCCCTGACTCAAGTTGTTGAGTTTTGATCTTTTGACGGCATTGGCTAGAGGAAAATAAATCCCCCTGACCATTGCTAGATGTCTGATTTATCATAACCTGCATCATAAACCCTTGATATCCTTGAAATGGTTAAGGAAATTCTATGGTATGATGCTATGATGTGCATGCTATGCATCAAGAAAAAATAAAAGGTGATGAAAAAAGTGACCCCTGCAAGAAATCCAAGTTATTGGATAATGACTGTAAACAAATCCTGCAAGGAAGTCATGTTGTTAGATAATAAAACCTTGTAAGTAGTTCAAGTTGAAAGCAAACAAGTCACACAAACAGCCTTAGGTTTAGGCTTGCATGGGTTTTAAGGTAGTACCCTCTTGAAGTTGGATTGGTTCAACCTGTCCTATAATAGTAACCGGGTTCTAAGGGATCTCAATATCACCGATCTTTCCCCTAAATTTCGTTCCGATAGACAATTGACTTTCCAACAAACAAAACTCAAGAGTCAAATCTCAATGAGTTAAGCATCGAGTATCAATCTACTTTGGGTTTCCACAAAGACGACTATCTCACTACGTCTTAAAAGCCAAGTTGGTCAATTAAGGTGCTAAGGTCAATTGACGCTTTATGATACCATACAACGACCCCGTATTCTCCTTGATTACTCAAGGGCTACCGGTACATAAAAAAGTACCGTATCAACGTAGCTAGTGTTTCAACCGTGTCAGTATACCTCGCACAACTCCCTCACAGTTTATTGCTACTTACCTAAAAGGAATTCCCCGATCCGGGTTTAGGATCCAAATAACCCAAATAGATACCCTTAAAAGTAAATCAAACAAGACAAGCCAAAGAAGCAATTAAGAAAGACCTAGATCCTAAGGTAAACCCCCACTTTATTAAATCCCCAGCAGAGTCGCCAGTTCTGTGATACGGTGGCAGAACTGACTTTTTTTTGTTACTACTTGTTTTGTGTTTTTTGTTTGCAAATGTACGATAAGCAAGAGTCGCCACCGACTTTTATTTCATCCAACAAAGGAAAAGGGAAAAAGAACAGAAAAAACATTTTTCAAGATGTTTCTGAGTACGGGGGGTAGATTATAGAAAGGGAAGGTGTTAGCACCCTTTCTATCTGTGGTTTTCCACGGGCTCTTAGGTACTTGCTCATTCTTAAATTGCTTTTGTGTGTTTGTGTGTTTGAATTTTTTTTGAAATTTACCTTAGTGCGGTGTTTCACTTTATGGTAACCCTTGTATCAGTCCTCAAGGGTGTGATAAAGTGTTTTTGGAAACTTTGTTTAAAAAGTTTGTTTGAAAGTGTATGGTGTAAAAGATTTATTTTGAGCAAGCACTTAAGAGTTTCTACCTACTCGAAAAAGCTATTCGTTTTCTTATTTCCTTTAAACATCGCTATCCTACTATTAAGGAGTAGAAAGCTACATCGTTGGAGTTTAAGGGACAATCCAAAGGGACGATTACGATCAGTAAAGCAATGGTTAGGAAACCTTAGTAGTTATCCTATAGTCTTAAAGATCTTTCCGAGGCAACATTTGAATGGGTCATCTTTGATCTTTTGGGACAAGATGGCAACCACTAAAACACCATATACTTCATGACCGTTTACCGAAGGAAACCGAAGTGGGGCAACCGAAGACAACAATATGCCTTGGGTGTTGAACAAAAATTTTATGAACACTTTTGTTTGGAACCTACTCCATATTTGGAAGAGGATGCATCTTGTTTGTGCAGGTTGATCAGGACACGATCAAAAATTTATCTACTACTTATGTCAGTTTATTTCTAACCAAGGCTTATGGGTGTATAGAGGTTGAGCTCCATGTTCTTGAGAAGAACTCATAAAGGAATCTCCATCAGACCCTTTATGTATATGAGATGAGCTCGTATCTGGAAGATCCTTCTGATCAAAGGAACCAGATTCATGGAATCCTGTTTGTGGACATAGAATAGATTATATTTGAAGAGGAGTAATATGATCCAACCACAGTGTTTGATGCTCTTGAGTATTGTTTTGGTTTCCCTTGAGGAAGAGAATTTGTGATTCTCTTTGTGTACCCTCAGAAGTTATTGAAGAAGATCCCCTTGTCAAGGGTTGATATGATGTTAGGCAGAATATCGTGACATCTTTGAAGATGTTAAAATTTGAAGGGCATTGTTTTTAAACAATCAGGGTAAACAAACTCCTTTGAAAAGTATGTATAGATACCTAATAGAGGGAATCTCTTCTGTAGGAAAAAACAATGGCATCCATCATCTCAAAGTCAGACAGGAGGTCTGAAGAAAAGCTTATTGAGATGTGGCTCGTGCAATCCCCTGCATATGTTGGTAGTCTGATCCTGAAGATTGATCAGTTTTTGTTGGTATGTTTCCTTGTGTTTCCCCCCCAAGAGTTGAGTATGAGTTATTATGGATGTTTCCCCCAGAACCATAGTAACAATGGATGATATCGTAGCAGATGTTGGAACATCATCTCATTTTCTTCAGCAATAAAAATGACATTTTCTCAAGGATACACTCAAATTGAAGGAGTTGTTTTTGATGAAACCTTTGTTCCTGTGGCTAGACTTGAATCAATTAGACTACTCTTAGGAGTTGCTTGCATTATGAGGTTTAAGCTATTTCATGTGGATGTAAAGAGTGCCTTCCTAAATGGCTATTTGAATAAGGAAGTCTATATGGAACAACCCCAGGGATATATTGATCCAAGTTTTTGTTTCCTAACCATGTGTACAAACTGAAGAAAGCTCTGTATGGATTAAAGCAAGCTCCAAGATCTTGGTATGAGAGATTGACAGAATTTCTTGGTGACAATGGATATAAGAAAGGTGGTATAAACAAAAATCCTTTTTTCAAGGAAGAATAAAGGAAGATCATGATTTCACAAATTTATATTGATGATATTGTGGTTGGTGGGATGTCAAATGAGATGGTTCAACATTTTGTCAAACAAATGCAGTCAGAATTTGAGATGAGCCCTGTTGGTGAGTTAATTTACCTTTTTGGTCTGCAAGTTAATCAAATGGAAGGCTCCATATTCCTATCTCAGAGAAAATATGCTAATAATATAGTAAAGAAATTTGGGATGGAATTTTCCAGTCACAAGAGGACACCTGCTCCCACACATATGAAGTTGTCTAAAGATAAAAAAGGGGTATGTGCTAGATATCAAGATGATCCCAAAGTTAGCCATGCCAACCATGTGAAGAGAATAATAAAGTATGTGAATAAGACACGTGACTATGGTATGTTGTATTCTGGTGGATCTAGCTTTGCATTAAGTGGATATTGTGATGCTGTTTGGGCAGGAAGTGCTGATGATAGAAAAAGTACATCAGGAGGATGTTTCATTCTGGGGAACTATCTCATATCATGGTTCAGTAAGAAGCAAAATTGTGTGTTCTCCAAAGTTGAGTTTAAGGTCAAGCCACTGACCTAATCTGGAATGTTTTGGCTGCCATGATTGGATGTCATGTCAAAGATTAAAAAAGTATCACATGTGTGAATAAGAAGGATGTCAGATTAATGTACTACCTAGTGTGAGAAGGTAAGCCTATCTGACTAACAGATAAGTACTTTTACGGGAGACTGAGTATTTATTAGGATTATGCATGAAAGTTGACTACAAATACCTTGATGAGAGCTGAGTGTTTGTCTGATGATTGAGTGCAAATCTGATATCTGAACATGTCTTTCAGAAAATACTTGAGAGCTTATGTCTCTTAAATTATGTTCTGATTTGTGGTAGATGCTGAACATGAGATCTATTGATATCCTATTGTGTAGATTGGGAGGTTTGTAAAGGGAATGTATGGAAATAAGTCCCTTCGATGGTGATTCCAGAACAAAAGCTGATAGGTTCTGTAGTAAAGTTGTTAATGTCCCAAATGATGTTGTAGCATCATTATTGATGATAGTCTATGGGAGAGACTTGGGACTGTGAATCTTAAATATTCTACCACATCATTCAGAAGTGGTAGTTCTATCCCTGGTTAAGAATAAGAAGATTCTGATTTTGTTTAGAGAAGTATGCTCAAGTAATTCATAACTACTATCTTGGTTTGAAGACCTTACTAGTGTCAGCAAATACTAGTAATATGCAGAAGGAGGATTTAATCAAAACATTCGTTAGGGGTATTCCTTCTATTGGAGAGTCTCAATCTTAGTAAAGCTTTTAAGCACACTAAGAAATGGTTGGAAGTTGGTTTCAGACTATGGTTGCATGACATCTTAGCCATCCAAAGAGTCATAACAATATGTGTGGAGGTGCAAGGGCATGAATCAAAGGTGTCCTTGTTATGTGACTAGTTTAGGGTACTTGGTGTTATTCCTAGTGTACTAGTGGGTGTTTAGTGTTGTTTTTTCTCCATAGTGAAGTTTTTGATTGTCCATGACAGGAGGAGTCAGTGGACTAATTGGTTTGTTTGGAACTTGTGATGTTCAACCTTATAGATTTATTGCCCTCCTATGAGGATGATGTTGGATAACATGCTGAGACATGTTGCTACAAGATGTAGCTGTTTCTGTCCTTATGAGTCTCTGAAGACTCTAGCCAGATGTTGCTAGAGTATACCATCCTTTTCCAAGAGGATGTACTAGTTCTGCGAGAATTTATTTTTCTCTGCAATAGTGAATGGGATAAAGAAGACTATCCTACTGGTTGTTAGGAGATGTTACACTTATTTAACAAGTAACTGATAATCAGGTTTGCAAATCCATTACTACAAACCAGGTGAATGTATGGCCTATGAAGAATAAGCTCCCTGTTAGTAAGTTAAGTGTGAAATATGATATCCTGCATAGAATTGGAGTTGTTAATTGGGTCCCTACCAATCATACCTCAACCATTATAGTGGGTTTAGGAAAATCCATTTTTGCAGATGGAAATAAGAAGATATTTGATTATGGTGCTTACATTTTTCAACAGACTGTAAAGTATGCAGGAACTTGTGCAATCAAGATGCCTAGTGCCTTTCCCTCTCTTATTTGTGGCAATTTTTCTCAATCAACTCCATGGGACTCCTTGTGGTACTAATGTGGTATGTAAAAGGGAGTCTGCTTTGTCTTTTCACTTCAAGCTATTTTCAGGAAAACATGTCCCAAACATTGTCTTGACATCTGCATCCTCTGAAAACAAGACCTCAAGCAAGGATGATATGATTTCTTAGTTAATATTTGCCTGCAAAGAAATTGATGAGGCAATCAGGGTTAGCTCAGCCAGGAAGCTGAAATCTGAAAAGATGATCAAGGATCTGAAGAGGGATGACAACCTTGATGAAAAAGTGGGTACTGAAGGAAGAGATTCTGATAATGAAGAAAAGTCCTCAAGAGTTGAACTTCTCCTCTTCATGTGCTTTAGCCAAAGAAAATGAAGTTAAATTGTGGCATCAAAAACTGGGACACTTGTATATGAAAGGAATGAAAAGAATCATATTTATAGAATCCGTGAGAGGGATTCCTAAGATCAAGATAGAAGAAGGGAAAGTATGTTGTGAATTCCAGATTGGAAAGCAAACTAAGATGTCACATCAGAAGATCCAACATCTCACCACATCAAATGTTTTGGAACTTCTTCACATGGACTTGATGGGACCTATGCAGGTTGAAAGTCTTGGTGGAAAGAAGTATGCCTATATTATTGTAGATGACTTCTCTAGGTACACATGGATAAGGTTTATTAGAGAAAAATCAGAAACTTTTGAAGTTCTTAAAGATCTCTGTTAAAAACTTCAAAGAGAAAAGGATAGTCATGTCATCAGAATCATAAGTGATCACGAAAAGGAATTTGAGAACAATAAATTTGATGATTTTTGTTCTTCTGAAGGAATCTGTCATGAATTTTCCTCTCCCATTACTCCTCAGCAAAATGGGATTGTGGAACTTAAAAACATAACTTTTCAGAAATTTGCCAAAGTTATGATTCATGCTAAGAAGTTACCCTACCACTTTGGGGATGAAGCTATGAATACTGCATGCTATATCAATAACAGAGTCACCAAAAAAGGCACCTTAGCTACCTTGTATGAAATATGGAAGGGAAGAAAACCTATTGTCAAATACTTTCGTGTTTTTGGAAGTAAATGTTACATCTTAGCTGGTCGTGAACAGAGAAGGAAGATGGATCCCAAGAGTGATAAGGGAATATTCCTGGGTTACTCTATAAATAGAAGAGCTTACAGAGTCTTTAACTCCATAACTAAGGGGGAGAAACTGACTGGTGAGGTTGAGGGGGAGCTTAATGTCCCAGAAGATGTTCTAACATCTTCTTTTTGGAGCTGATGTTTTCTGTCATTTTGTATTGTGTAACACTAACACTAAGTGAAAGGAATGCACTTGAAGAATTCAGATGAAGGCATTATGGTCATGCCTATGATCATATGAAGAAGTCCGGGAAACATCCTTGACTAAATTGTTGAAGGTTTATTTGCTTGAAGTTGGTGACAATGTTTGATAGGATGTCTGAACATTGTTCAGGACATGTTTATGTGAAGACCAACTAAAGAATATTCTATACATTGCATCTAGCCTCGTGTAAGAAGGAAGTTTAGAAAGTGTTGTTAACCATGAATGAGAATTTATTTGGACTGGTTATTTAAGCAAAAATTGTCTAGAGCTTTTAAAGGTGTTCAAAGTCAGGTTGGACAGTGCTTATTGATTCGTGCAACAGTTTTTCCATCTTCAATTATCGCTTATTTGACCAAGAATTAAAGATTGTTAATTTTTAAGAAACTGATCTACTATTTATCGCTTCTCATATCCTCTAAATACCAAGTGAGTCTTGTTCTCATCACCACAATGGGTTTTATGCCTGGGTATGGGTCAGTGAAGGCCTCCTTTGTCAATTTTTGGCCAAAAGGGGGAGAAAGGTTGCTTAGATAGGAGATAGTGTCCAAACATGTCGAATTAAATGTTCTATCATGTATCTGTTTTCATATGTCCTTTGTGACTTGTGATCTGAGTTATGAACATAGTTGTGATCTGTCCTTTGGTCTTAAGGAGTTATTAAGAGTTATCTTATTCCACCATTGGTCTTCTAGGTGTAAAATATTTTTCGGTATTGAGGGGGAGTACAAGTTTTCTTCTACTATCTTCTTCCTCGTGTGCATCAACCAAACTTCAGAACTTTCCTTCCTTTTATCCTGAAGCTATTGTTCGTTGGTGCTTATGCAATTGAGTTCTTTAGAGTGTTGCAAAGAAGATGTCGAGCAAGATGTTGATACATTATTTTCAACTGAAGATCTATTTCTCTGTGCAGTAGCTTCTGAACACTACTACCGAGGGTTATATTTTTGTATTGTTGAAATCTCCTAGATGACAATTGTTTTTAGATTATTTGTTTTAGCCAAAATTTGCCAAAGGGGGAAATTGCTAGTTCTCTTGTTTTAAGATTGGCTTCATTTTTGTAAAAAAAATAGTATAAGCAATCATGTAATGTAGAATATGATGTATAAACTTGCTAAGAAGAACAATTACAACAAGAAGACCTATTACAATGTTAGAACATGTTGTGTGGAACTTTTTCAAAAACTGGAACAACATGTCGAAGAAGATGTCTTTGACATCGCGCCTGCTAAGCTGGATTAATAAGATTCAGTTTATTCTTAGCATAGGCATAATATTTAGGAGAATATTATGCATCCTATGTGGCGCATATTTAAAGGTCTAGAAAATTCAATCAGAAATCAAGGAGAATGAAGACTTTCTAAATAAGGAGAATATTTAGGAAACTAAAGATTGAAGACCTTCCTTGGGGAAGAAGTTTATGCATTTTGTTACAGCTTGTTGTACCCCAAAATTTTCCCACCCACTTATCAAGAATTTTCTCACAAGATCTCCTTGGGCTCAAGACTGCATTAGGGTTTGATCAGCTCAAGACACCTCCTTAGGCACTAATGACCAAAATTAGGGTTTGAGTTTGCACAATGATTTTTGAACTTTAAATGCTTAATATGACTTTCATAGATCATTATGGACCCCCAAGATTAATCATGCCAAGTTTCAAGCCTTGGATCACACTTTTGATCAGTCAATTGAGCAGTTGACCTAAAAAGCAGCTGTATTGGGGGAAAAGTCAACTATGGCCAATTTATAGTCAAACTTTATAATTTTTTATCCACATCAACATTTTAAACTCATATGTATCATTTGATCAAGTTTATACCACAACTCCTCAAGAAATTTGATCAAATCTCCAAAAGGGCAAAATGGTCAAAATTAGAGTTTTGTCTGGGAAAGGGCAATTTATGATTTTTAACCTAGAAAATGGTCAATTGGTTTAAGGAATGATCTCAAGAGTCCAATTGCATCATTTTGACCTAATGACATGGTTCAAAACATTGCAAGTCCATCGGATTGACAGATGAATTTTGCAGTCAACTGATCAAAAGTCAATTGTATACTGAAAAGTCAAACTTTGACTTTTTGGTCAAATTCAAGTACCAAAGATCACAATTCATCAAAACATGTCAAAATATTAAACTTATTCATCAAGAAATCAAAAAAGTCAAGATTTAATTTTGAAAAGTCAAAATTTCTAAACTTAGAAATTTTTCTAAGTGTTTGAAATTTCATGTTTTTTCATAATTTTGAGACAAATTTTCACCATGATGCAAAATGATTCAAGATAAACTTCCAACATGAAAGTTGTAGATATCCATGGAATATACAACATTTCTTCACACAACGTCTTCCAAAAATGCTTAGATCTCAAGTTATAATTTTATGAACATAGGGTCATGAAACTAAACACTTAGTGAAATTTTGCTCTAATTTGGTAAGGATTTTGACCCAACTTCATGGCACTTTTTCATATAGTTCTAAGGGGAATCTTCAAAAGCAATTGAAATATGGGTTGTAGAGAACATTTCAAGCTTTCCAAAATGTCCAAGAACTCCTTGAGATCATTCTTGAGTAGGGAGAATCGAAGAGATGAAGTTAGGGTTTTGTCACTTGGATTACAAGTCATTTTTGATGAACACGTGAACCAAATCCATGCTAGGCTGAATAATCTTTGCTTTACAGGACTCAAACTTGTTTGTCACTCCATAATTAAATGCTTACACAGCTGTTAGAGCTTTGATCCAAGAATTTGAGCTATTATCCAAGTTTTATTTCCATTAATGGCACAAAGTAACATTACCATTCTTGTAAAGCAAGCTTTTTGCATAAAGTTCACATTGAGCCTCTAACTTGTTCCCTCTGATTACACTCCATCCACAAAGTCAGAAGCAAGATTGTTTAAAGCATAACCACTATATCTTAGCAAGTACACAAGGCATGGAAACTTGTTTTGTCAAAAAAATTACATGTTTAACTTAAAGATGCAAATTTGAATTTTGATCAACTAGAGAACTCCAAACTTGTTGCTTATAAATAGAGTCAGTATTTGTGAGCTAGAACACGAGTTTGAACACCCTGAAATACACCAAAACTCTCTGAAATCAGAAATTGCATAAAAACTCCATTATTGCATAGTTTTTGACCTTGAACATCAAACTCCCATTTCCCTCGTGCGTTTCTTGGCCTTTTAGTTTCTAAAGCTTCCCTACATCAAGTGTAACTCATCCCTGTACTTGTTTCATTTCTGTAACATCATTTACCCTATCTTCCATAACCAAAAACAGAGCATTGCACATTGATTTCTCCATGTCATTTCAGCCACTCTCAACTCAAACAAACCATTGTATTAGCTTCCTAGGACCTCAAGGAAGCTAACCTGATCATCACCATCACTTGAAACAAGCTCAAACTCCAAACACGATTTCCAGTTTTGAGGTAAGTTTTCTCAACTTGAAACTGTTCATACAAGCATCATCAATAGTTTATTTATGAATGAAACATGTAGATATCATTGCCCTGAAGCTAACCATGTCTGTAGTTTCCATTAATTTTTCTTGAGCTTAGAGAATTTTGAAACTGAAATCTCTGAAATTTTTAGGGTTCAGATTAGGGCCATTAAAATTCTTTCTTATCTTTAATCTATAGTTTTAATACTTCACATTTCTGGAATCATGAGAAAATTTTTCTAAAAGTTCCATGTTTACAGTTTTCATTTTTTATGAGAAATAAGCAAGTTACAATTGGTCTGGCTGAGGGTTGAAGAAAAAGTCTTCACAACATGTTTTGCATTACATATTTATTGTTTCATTTGTATTAACGGATGTATAACCATCCCAGTGGTAGAAGCGCGCGCCTGTAACCTATGGGACCTGGGTTCGAGCCCCAGTGGTACCCTTTTGCATTTTTCTCATATTTTCATATTTCTGACCATTCTTTGTTTGGCAGGCACTGGGCCTTTGGGCCTGGCTCATTTTTATTTTTTTTCTAGTTGACTTCCATACTGGCTTTTGGCACCCCCTGGCCCAATTTATTTTATTTATTCATTTATTGCATTTTCTTTATTTTTCTTTTTTTAAATATATTTTCTAAATACTAAAAATCATAAAAATACAAAAAAAAATGATATACTTTATATATTGACTTATTTTATTTTATTTTTCCATAAATAACAATATTTTTATACTTTATTTATTTATTAAGTAAATCTTATAAACTTAATTAATACTATATTATTTATTTATTTTTCTTCACACCAATTAAAAATACTTTATTTTAATATAAAAAAGGATTAAAAATAGTTTATAATACTGTAAATATTTTCAAGATGAAAAATACCAAAAAATACTTCTCTTAAACTTATTTTCTTTTGATTAATTAATAGAATTAGGGTTTTCATTTAAAATCTTTTCTTAAATAAATTCAAACTTAATTAAATATTTTCTTTATTTAATTAGGTTAAGACAAAATCTTTTCTTCATGAAAACCAAACAAAATTCATTTTCTTTACATTTTGCATTCTTGTACATTTATTCATTTTTATACTTTGTATTTATTTAAATTCCTTGTATATTCATACCAATTCAATATGGTTGTTATAAACTAATTAGGTAATAGCGTAGTAACTTTAAATTCCGTAATTTATCGCTTTTATATATTCAATGCTAGTAATTAAGGTTTGTATGGAAAGACTAAAATCAATACTTAGAAAACCCTAATTCAAGACAAAAACAAGCATGAAAACAACACACTTGCAAACAAGAACCCCTAGGGTTATTCCACCTGGTTTCCTTATACAAAATGGCCATATTACGCATGTAAAGTATCTTAGCAAAAACAAGAAAATACAAGATCATAGTCCCTCGATGACACTATCTAAGTTGCCTTACAAATGATCTTAGTCCCTAAAAAATAATGCTAAGATACCTTGCAGCATTGCTAATCATGGTTATACAATGACCCACGTCAGTCCCGTTTATATCCAAAGATAGGTTTTCTTACCAAATCAATGGTCAGACAACAATGTCAAAGAAAAAGAAAGTGAACAAGAAATACATTTGAGTAGTTAGATTGCTCCTAATTACTTGCTCCATTTCAAAACAAACATCCTTTCTATTTTCAAAACAAACACCTACACTTTCAAAACATGTTAGAAACTTGAAATCATTTTCAAAAGATCAACATCTTTGTATACATTCTTATGAACGAGAATCATTACAAAGTTTGCCTAAACAATGGCCTCTTTACAAAATACTTTCAAAAACCACACAAAGCACAATTTCAAACAAAAGCAAGTGATCTAGCAAGTAACTAAGAGCCCATGGAAAACCATGGATGAAAAGGGTGCTAATACCTTCCCTTTTCATAATCTACCCCCCGAACTCAAGAAACAATCTCAAAGGTCTTTCCTGTGCTTTTTCACCTTTCCTTTGGATAAAAGAAAAGTCGGCGGTGACTCTTACTAACCGCAATATTTGCGATAAAACGCAAAAATCTCAAATCAGTTCTCCCGCCGTATCACAGAACTGGCGACTCTGTTGGGGATAATTCTAAAAGTGGGGTTACCTTAGGGCTAGATCACATTTACTTGCTTACATTATTTGATTTGTTTGCTTTACATTATGGTTCTTTGTTTGGGTTTGAATCCTCTACCCGGATTTGGGATACATTATAGGTAAGTAGCAATACGTTGTGGAAATTGTGCGGGGTATACCGACATGGTCTAAGAAATATCTACGTTAGTGCGACATATTTATGGGTACCGGTAGCCTTTGAGTTAATAAAAGAGAATACGGGACCGCTGAGTGATGTCATGAAGCACTAATGAACTTTTAGAACCTTTACTTGACCAACTTGGCCTTTAGGATGTAGTGAGATGACCGACTTTGGTGCAGTCTGAAGTTGGTAGATACTCGATACTACACTCATTGAGGTTTGGTTTCTTGGGATATTTTGGTCGCCATTAAAGAGGCTTGAGCTGAAACAATGACCAAGGAAACAATCCAGTGATATTGAGCTCCTTAGAACTCGATTACTATTACTAGGACAAGTTTAAGCCAACTAAACTTCAAGAGGGTACTTACCTATAAAACTCCATGAAAGCCTAAACCTAAGGATTTATTTGCTTTATTTGTATATACATAGTTGTACATAACATCATGAACATCATAAACATCATACACATCCACTAACCATTTCAAGGATTTTGGATTTATCTTTGTTCTTGTTTTATAAGATATGGATTCTCTTCGCAGGAAAACTATTCAAGTCAATCTTGTGAGGATCCCTCCACAACTTAAGGAGCTAGCTTCAAGGATTCCATAAAACTCAATTCACCGAGAGACATGGTCGCCTACTATACTTGGTCACCTCCAACACAGATGAGGACATGATGAAGGCGCTCTTTCAGTTATTTGTTCCTTTACACCATTGCTACACATTTCCCGACTATCAACTTGTGCCTACTTTGGAATAATTCTCCCGACTCTTGAGGATTCCCATTCTCAATGAACTACCTTTCAACGGTACAGAAAGAGACCAAAATCTAGAAGAGATTGCTCAAGCTCTACACTTGCACTCATATGATGTCACAACTCATTGGGAAACAAGAAGTGGTGTCAAGGGTTTCCTAGTAAAGTTCTTGTTTGAGAAAGCCCAAAATTGTTGGGATTCCTTGGATTTGCAAGCCTTTGAGGAAATTGTGTCTCTCCTCGTCTATGGGATTGTTTTGTCCTTACCAATTCATAGATGTGAACACCTTCAAAATCTTAATATCCCGCAACCCGATGCCTACATTACTAGGGGATATCCTACACTCTTTTCACAGTCGCACAATGAGGAAAAGAGGTGTCCTTATATGTTGCACTCCTCTCTTGGAAAGATTGTTTATTTCTCATCTTCCCGAATCTGTATTAAAAAATGAGAAAGGTTCAAGGTGGTCACAAAGGTTGATGACGCTCAAACATTCAGACATCCATTGGTACTCCCGATCCATAGAGAATGTTACTATTGTCGACCGTTGTGGGTAATTTCCTAATGTCCCTTTACTTGGAATTAGGGGAGGTATCACCTACAACCCTTGCTTAGCCTTAAGACTGTTTGGTTACGCCCGAAGGGATGGCCCGCACGAGATGCTGATTCAAGGTTTGGTATTTGACTACGACAACGACGGTCAAGGTCTTCGCCAGAGATTTATCCGAGCTTGGAGGATGTTAAACAAGCTAGATAGCAAGACACTGGGGCACAAGAATTCCACCCCGCTTGAGCCTTACCTCAAATGGGTACGAACTCGTGCTCAGAGTCTTATGATGCCTTACCCCCCATTCTCCCGGTAATCATTGAGCCTGACATGGAAGGAGATGTTCCTTACACTATCCTACATCCTGACATGCCCACCTCTCTTGAAGACCTATAAAGGGATTCGATACAACTCAAAGGGGAGCGAGATACTTTCGAAGCCCAATTTTACGCAAGCGAGAAGAATGTTTTGGAACTCACTAGGCTACTTCATGAGGAGCAAACTCTGAATGCTTACATTGCACCAAAGAGGATGCGTACTACCTTTTTATCTTAGAGTTTTTGTATTATTTTTCTCAAGAAGGCATTAATGTACTCAAGCTTTAATCTATTAATATGATGTGTGTTTCCTTTTTGTCTAAAACAAATTTGAATATTGAAATCCTTGAAATCATTGCATATGCATTTACCATTCATCATAACATAAGCAGGTTTCTTGCAACAAGTGTCCTCATCTCTCTACTGTTTATTTCAATAAGATGGATCTCGAGCAAATGGCGAAGGACCTCCAAGCTCAAAATGCACAGTTTCAATAGTTGCTCTTGACCCTAGCCAAAGGACAAGAAGAGTTGAAGACTTTGCTGGCTGAGGAGAAGAAAAAGAAGACAAAGAAATTAACCAGAGTTCTAAACATGGGAAGAAGGTTCCTAGGGAAGACAAGAAGGGACTTAGACTTTGCAACGACATCTGGTGAGAAAGACAATCAAGATGGGAAGGGCAAAGAAACAGTGGTCCAGTTAGAATCAGAAGAAGAAGAAGAGGAAGAAGAAGACTATTCTGAAGAACAATACCCTCCAGCAGATGACAAGTTTAAACATCTCGAAGAGCGGTTGAGTGCAATGGAAATCCAAAAAGTGCCTAGCTTGGAATTTGAGGAATTAGGTTTAGTGTCGGGGATTGTCATTCCTCCAAAATTCAAAGCACCTGTGTTCGCCAAATATGATGGAGTTCCATGCCCTAAAATGCATCTCCGGTCCTATGTGAGGAAAATCCATCCCCATACCGCTGACAAAGATTTATGGGTACACTTCTTCCAAGATAGTCTATCTGGAAATCAACTCGATTGGTTTTATCAGTTAGAAAGAGCCAACATTCATATCTGGGAAGATCTTGCTGCAGCCTTTTACAAACAATACCAATATAAAGCTGATCTTGCGCCTACCCGTACTCAACTTCAGAGTATGGCCATGGTTTCAAGTGAAGGCTTCAAGGACTATGCACAAAAATGGAGAGACTTGGCTGGAAGTGTTCCACCTTCCCTATCTGAATGTGAATCAGTAGACATGTTTTTGGGCACATTGTCTGGTCCCTTCTTCAATCACCTAATTGGGAGTTCATCGGCAGGTTTTACTGAACTGATATTGACCGGAGAGAGGGTAGAAGCCGTGATGAAAAGTGGAACGATTCAAAAAGATACATCCTCTGCTTCTATAAGGAAGCCATTTATCAGAAAGAAAGAAGTGGTTGTTGTTTATCCTCAGAGAAATCAAGATAGGGCCGAACACCGTCCAATGGTGGGGGATGTTATGATTCCTAAACTTGTGCCTGGTCAACAAAGGAACAACCAACCAAGAATAGAAAGACCAATCAGACAATTCACCAGAATTAACATGACCTTATCTCAAGTATTTCCACATCTGTTAAGATCCAACCTAACGACTTTGAAAGAAGCTCCAAAGAATCCTAACACAACATCTCCTCACTATCATCCTAATGCCCGATGTGCATACCACTCTGAGATTCCCGACCATGATGCTAACAACTGTTGGGCTCTAAAGAACAAAGTACAAGACCTCGTTGAAGCCAAAGAGATTGAATTTGACGCCCCCGAGAAGCCAAATGTCATTTCTGCCCCTATGCCCAAACACCGCCATAATGCCAACGCCATTGAAGAAGATATGTTTATTAATTCAATTGATGAACTTATGACCCCTCTCCTGACTATCAAAAAGAACTTATTAAATGCCAGTGTATTCCCAGGCTATGATGAAAGCTGCCATTTTTGTTTATCCTCACCAACCAGTTGTCCTTTGTTGAAAGCAGGCGTTCAGTGCCTAATAGATAACAAGGAAATTTTGTTTGAGAAGACTTTTGTTCCACCTGTTCCTTTTAACGATGTTTCTATCATTACCATTTCTCCCAATTTTTCCCGGGTCTCCACCAAAAGACCCATTAGAATTACTTCAGTTCAAAAAGTAACCCCTTTGATAATTACAATTCCTGGACCAGTCCCGTATTTGTCAGACAAAATCATACCATGGAATTATGGAGGGGATGTCTACTACCACTGTATTAAGCAAGACTGTCCAGTTGTCGAAGATTCAAATTCTGAGAAAGTTAACTCTGATATCAGTAATATTGCAGGGACTAGAAAGATTACCCGAAGCAGAAGGATATTCTCTCCAGAAATTGCTCCCCCAAAAGCAGTTTCTGGACCCGTAATCATTCTTGTTGTTGTTGCTCCTCCAAAAGTTGTTCCCAGTCCTACAATCATCTCCACTAATACTCCAATTAATAAAGCTGATACAACTCCTGTTATAACTCCTACTAATATTCCTGCTACCGAGTTAACCGAGACTCGAGGTAAAAGTATTCTGATTGAGCCTGTCCGGATGAAGGCACAATCATTGGTTGTCCCTCAGACCTACCGGAAAGAGATGGAGGAAATTCTAAAGATCATAAAAAGAAGTGACTATGATGTCGTTGAGCAACTGGGGCAAACTCCATCTAAAATTTCCATGTTGGCTTTACTACTATGTTCTGAGGCGCATGCAAAAGCCTTGGTAAAATTCCTGAAAACTGCCCATGTACCCCAAGAAAAATCTGCCGATTAGTTCCAAGACTGTGTAGCCAGCTTGACTGTAGATAATGGTATAGGTTTTTCGAATGCTGATTTAATACCAAGAGGAAGGAAGCATAACGAGGAATTGCATGTCTCAGTTGAATGTAGGGGCACAACCTTGGCTCATGTTTTGGTGAACACTGGCTTATCTCTGAATGTATTTCCTAAAAAAGCTCTTGATAGGATTGACTGTGAGGGGTTGACATTGAAGCCAAGCAACATAGTGGTAAGGGCTTTTGACGGCTCGAAAAGGATGGTGCATGGGGAAGTGGATATCCCTATAAAGGTTGGAACCTAAACATTTGATTTAACTTTTTATGTAATGGATATCCATCCTTTATATTCCTGCTTGCTAGGCGGATCATGGATTCACAATGCTAGCGCTGTTACTTCTATGTTGCACCAAATGCTGAAGTATCTGATTCAAGGGAAGATTATCACTGTTCATGAAGAAGAAGAGTATGTGATCAGCCATCTCAATTCCTTCAGATATATGGAATTGGATGGTGAATTTATTGAAACTCCATTCCAACACTTTGAAGAGGTCCCGCAAGATGTAGCAGTGACCAAGGTTGTTCCCAAGATCACAAGGCCTTCACTCAGGATGTCATCTTTGAAGGATGCAAAATCAGTGATAGAAGAAGGTGGTTGCACTATTTGGGGAAAACTCCCAGATATCCCATACAAGTCTGACATGTTTGGCCTAGGTTTCACTTCAAGTTCTCAGAAGGCTGTACGCCACGCTCGTGTTGGAAGACCACCCCTGAAGATCAGCAACCGTGAAGTAAACGTGGTAGAGGATGTTGAAGAGGGCTGCAACCTGGAGGATTGGATCTTCCCGACTGTTAGTGGAGGGCTCAGCAATTGGGAGGCTAGAGATTTTGTCTCGATCACTTTTATCCCACAGTAATTTGTCTTTACATTTTGTTGGATCTGTAATATTAAAACAATTCAAACTCTTAAAACCTTGTGTCTTACCCAAGGCACAATGGTCCATTTGTAAGGATTATTATCTCATTTCCATATGACATCAATGAATCATGGACGTTTTGCATACAAACTTTGTGCTCATTATTTTTCCTTTTTACATTTTCATTTCTTTCAAAGATAGTTATACCCTTACACACACTCACACTCACAATGCAGGTCTATATCCATTCGGGATCCCATGGATAACGATTCTGCTATGGCTTTTTATGACTCTAAAAATATAATCTACCAAGCCGAAGACGAAGGTGAGTAAGATTCTGAAGTACCAGGGGAACTTGCCAGATTACTACAACGAGATGAGAGGACCATTCAGCCTCACGAGGAACCTGTGGATACAATCAACCTAGGTACCGAGGAAGACAAAATAGAGGTCAAGGTGGGTGCCAATCTGGAACCCAGTGTCAAGGAGCATCTGATTTAGTTGCTACACGATTATGTTGAGGTCTTTGACTGGTCATATGAAGACATGCCAGGAATTGATGCAGATATTGTGGTACATCATCTGCCTACAAAAGAGGATTGCCCACCAGTAAAATAAAAGGTCCATCGAATGCGACCAGATATGTCGGAGAAGATTAAAGTAGAAGTCATGAAACAATTCAATGTTGGATTCCTGGTCGTCACCTCCTATCCGCAGTGGGTTGCCAATGTTGTTCCCGTGCCAAAAAAGGACGGCAAGGTACGAATGTGCGTGGACTACAGAGATTTGAATAGGGCAAGCCCTAAGGATGATTTCCCACTTCCCCACATTGATATTTTAGTTGACAATACAACACAACACAAAGTGTTATCCTTCATGGACGGTTTCTCAGGTTACAACCAAATCAAAATGGTGCCTGAGGACATGGAGAAAATAACATTTGTCACACAGTGGGGCACATTCTGCTACAAGGTTATGCCATTCGGACTAAAGAATGTTGGGGAAACCTACCAGCGTGCCATGATCGCTCTATTTCACAACATGATACATCACGAAATAGAGGTCTATGTGGATGACATGATAGCTAGATCTCAAACAGAAGAAGAGCATCTTGATCATTTACAGAAACTATTTGAGAGATTAAAGAAGTACGAGCTGAGGTAAAACCCAAATAAGTGCACGTTTGGAGTATGGTCTGGTAAACTCATAGGCTTTGTCATCAGCAATAAGGGTATTAAAGTGGATCCTTCCAAAGTGAAAGCAATACAAGAGATGCTTTCTCCTCATACTGAGAAGGAAGTCATAGGATTCTTGGGACATTTAAACTACATTGCCAGATTCATTTCTCACCTGACAGCTACTTGTGAGCCAATCTTCAAACTACTGAAGAAAGATCAAGTAGTCAAATGGAATGATGAATGCCAAAATGCTTTTGACAAGATCAAAGAGTACCTATAAGAGCCTCCTGTGTTGATGCCACCAGTTGAGCGAAGACCATTGATCATGTATCTGACTGTTTTAGAAAATTCAATGGGGTGTGTGTTGGGGCAGCATGACGAGTCTGGCCGAAAAGAGCATGCTATTTATTATCTGAGCAAAAAGTTTACCGATTGTGAAACAAGATATTCACTGCTCGAGAAAACTTGATGCACTTTGGCCTGGGCTACTCTCCGGCTAAGACAATATATGTTGACTCATACTACCTTGCTGATATCTAAAATGTATCCAATAAAATACATTTTCGAGAAACCGGCTCTGTTTGGGAGAATAGCGAGATGGCAGATGATCCTGATGGAATATGACATACAATATACTACCCAGAAATCAATAAAGGGAAGTGTACTAGCTGATCACCTTGCTCACCAAGCTATAGAAGACTACCAGTCCATGAAGTTCGAATTTCCAGATGAAGACATCATGATGGTAAACAACTATGAAGAATTCAGACCATATGACGGACCTGAACAAGGATCACGATGGACCCTGGTTTTTGATGGGGCATCTAACGCACTCGGCAATGGTATTGGTGATGTACTCATATATCCTGAAGGATGTCATACTCCTTTTATGACAAGACTCTGCTTCAATTGTACAAATAACATGGCGGAGTACGAAGCGTGCATCTTTGGTCTCAAAGCTGCCATAGACTTGGGGATCAAATCTTTGAATGTATTCGGAGATTCAGCTTTGGTTATCATCCAGATAAAAGGGGAATGTGACACCAAACACCCTAACCTTATCCCTTACAAATAACATGTTTTTACATTGCTCTCACATTTCAAGAAGATTACCTTCGAGCATTTCCCGCGAGAAGAAAATCAGCTAGCAGACGCACTACCTACAATGTCATCTATGTTTAAACTTAAATGGGATAACGAGGCTCCCCAGATCATCATCGAGCGAATGGAGGAACCATCACACTATCACGAGATTAATACTGAAGAAGTAGTGGACTAGCCTTGGTTTCATGAAGTCAAGAGGTATCTTGAGGCTAAAGAATATCCAGAAGGAGCTTCAGTAAATGACAAGAATTTATTAAGGAGATTCTCTGCTAAACTCTTCCTTAGTAATGGCATTCTTTACAAACACAACCATGATTCTATGTTACTTCGGTGCGTAGACAAGGTTGAAGCTGAAAGGATCATGGCTGAGTTACATGAAGGCACTTTTGGCACCCATTCCAGTGGGCATATGATGGCAAAGAAAATCGTACGGACATGCTATTACTGGTCTACCATGGAAGAATATTGCTATCAACACTCTCGAATCTGCCATAAGTGTCAGATTTATGCTGACAAGGTGCACGTACCTCCGGTTCCTCTGAATGTCTTGACAGCTCCTTGGCCCTTTGCTATGTGGAGATTGATATGATTGGGGAAATCAAGCCAACAGCCTCCAATGGACACTGCTTCATCTTAGTGGCCATTAACTATTTTACAAAGTGGGTGGAGGCAGCCTCTTTCACTTCTGTGACCAAGAATGTTGTTGCCCGGTTCATCAAGCAAAATCTCATTTATTGCTACGGTATCCCAGAGAGGATCATTACATACAATGGTACAAACATGAACAATACTATGATAACTGCCCTGTGCGAGCAGTTCAAGATCCAGCATCACAATTCTTCCCCTTATTGGCCGAAGATAAATGGTGTTGTTGAAGCTGCAAATAAGAACATTAAAAAGATCATACATAAAATGACAGTCACATACAAAGACTGGCATGAGGTGTTACCATTCGCTCTCCATGGATATCCTACCACGGCACGCACATCAACCGGGGCAAAACCCTACTCTTTTGTATACGGCTGTTGTACCCCAAATTTTGACCTAAGATACCATCTCCCATCTGCATCATTATATTGCAAGTGTTTTGAGTTATTTTTATCAATTTTCAAAGCAGGTTTAAAATTCATAACTTTTTCAAGTCAAGAGCTGTTTATTTTTTGAATGCTAAATTTATTAATTGATCAATGCTAAAATAATGTTTATTAATTATTTATTATCTTAAATTTAAATAATTGGAATTTATTTTCAGTTATTATATAATTTAAAGATTTATAAATAATAAAGTAAATATTTGAAAAGAAGTTTATTAATTGATTAGACAATGTTTATTAATTATTAATTATCTTAAATTTAAATAATTGGAATTTATTTTTCAGTTATTATATAATTTAAAGATTTATAAATAATAAAATAAATATTTGAAAAGAGTTTATTAATTGATCAACAATGTTTATCTAATTATTTATTATTCTAAGTTTAAATAGTTGAAATTTTATTTTCAGTTATTACAATTTAGAGAATTATAAATAATGAAGTAAATGATTGAAGAGAAGTTAATTGATCAATGTGTTTATTTAATTATTTATCATTCTAAATTTAAATAATTGGAATTGATTTTCAGTTATTATATAATTTAAAGAATTATAAATGATAAAATAAATAATTGGAAAGAAGAAAAGAATTAACTGAAATAATAGAATTTTATTCATCTTTATTCTAATTATTACAATTGTTGTTTAAATACTATGTACAAAGTATTTACAATGACAATTACATAAAATGTTTAAAGTAAAATAAAAAACTATTTTCCTAAATTCTAAATCTTCATCTTCTATCCAATACTTCTTTAATGCCCATTTGATTTTTATCTGCAAAGAATTAAAAGAAAAAAGTCAGAAATAAATAGATAATTAAAAGCAGATGATTAATTTAGCGTTCATCATTAAAAGCAAATGACTGGAATCAGTTTTTACCCTTTTTGCAAATCACGGGATTTCTCCCGGTTCATAAAAAGGGATGAATTTTTATTGATAAAAATATGCAAAAATTCATTTTTTTTTTTGTCAAAACTGCATTTTTCAAAATAAACTGCATAATTAAAAATCAATTGCACATTTCAAAAGCCAACTGCATATTTCAAAAAAAAAGCAACATCATATGCAAGTTCCAAGTCAAGTTTCAATTTTTCAAAGCCAATTCCAACGTAAACATGCCAAAATGTGGAAGAAGTCAAATACAAAGGCTCCCATGCTGTACAATATAATTGACAAAGAGAAGCATGCAGTTTAAAACCAAATATGCAAGCAATATATTTTCTAATTCTCCTCATTTTCCAGCTTATGCTTTTTCAGAACAAGTACAGTATATCACATTTTAATGTCAATCTGTACTAAGAGAGAGAAGAGAGAAAGAGTGTGGGCTTTTACAGGTTTTTGGCTTAGGCAGAAAAAGGAATAGAAACAAAACTGCAGCAGCATCCAATAAGAAAAGGAAAGCATGGAAGAGGATACCAAACAAACTGAATGAAGCAGTAGAGTGCAGAGGTCAAAGGCAATAAAATAGTAAAAGTATTCAGAACTTGAGTTATCAAGAAAAGGCCAGCAAACTGATATAACAACAAACCCCCTTCAAAAATAAAAAAGAGTTCATAACCTGACTGAAGCCTTCAAGCCTCAAAAACTCAAAAACTGTCAAACAATATACAAAAAAATTCTCAAAGTCTCAAAGCCAAACCTGCTATCTCAAAACCAGAACCATGGCCTGAAAAACCCAAAAACCAGTAAAACCATTACCAAAACAACAACCAATATGGACTAAACCATAAAACCTATACAACCTGCATTCAAGACAGCAAAACACCATCAACCTCAAACCATCACCAAACCTGTACCATCCTAAATAAAACTTGTTCAAGCCTTACCAAAGCCTTGTTTCAAAAAACCTGTAATGGCCTAAAAAAACCAGTAAAACCAGTAAACTCAAAAGGCCAAACCTGTTGAAACCATAACCAGTTATAAAGCCAAAAACCAGAATACCAAATAACACATTCCATCAAACCAATGTCAAGCATCAAGCCTCAAGTTATTCCATCATAGGCGAATAAAGAAGCAATAGAAGTAAGGCAAGAATAAGAAGAGGAAAAAGCATACAAACGAAGGCAGCAGTCAAGCATCAATATTGTCGAGCTAATCAAAACAAAAAGTTTCAACAATAGCATGTTTCAACCATAACATTCAAAGCATCCAGGGCAACTGAAGTACAGTAAGCAAGAAGAAGAGAAATCAAAAGAGGTTTTCCACCTCATCATCAAACCACCAATCATAGAAGATAAAGATACAAACCAGGATACCAAGCAAAGCTCACAGCCTCACTGTCTTCCCCTCGCCTTGGCCTCCTACGCACACCCAACCGTCCTTCCTCCGTCTCCAAAGGTAACATTTTTTTTTCTCTCTCTTTCTTTTGTACACCTCATGTAGCCATAATAATTTGAAGTTAGAATCAATACAGAATCAAAAATCACCACATGCATTGTAATAAAAACACAAACGAAATAAAGTGAAATTTGTTACCATAAATCCGTCGCCCCCTAGCGTCTCGTTGGAGGGAAGAAGAAGATTGAGGTAACGGTGGCCATGGACAAAAGGGAGGATTCAGAAGCGGCCACGAGAAGGAGAGCAACAAAGAAGAACGCGAGATGAAGAAGACGGCGCTGTAACCTTAGCCCCTTTTGTTAACCCTAACAACTAAACACATTTGTTTAACCGTAAAAAACAAATTATGAGAATTGGACTAAACCTGTTTTCCTGCCTAAAGCCCAACGAATCCCTTTGTACACCCCTATTTTCTGTTTTTGATTGGCCCCTTTAGAAACTCTTTGGCCCATATAACTGCCTATCCACCCCCTTTAATTTGATACCCCTTCTTCATTTATCTCCTTTTAGTTTTTTTAGAATCTTATTTAAATTAGTTAATTGGTAATTTAACTAAATAAGAGGTGTATCTTAATTAGACAATCTTAAATAATTGGATCATTTTTATTAAGTTTAGCTTTAGGTTTTAATTTAATATTTTTAGTATTCCCTTTTTTTAATTAGATTTAAGTTAGTAATTTTAAAGTTTTAATTTAATTTAGAATTATTTATTAATTCTTAAATAATACTTTATATTAATATTTAAAAACATATAAAAATAAAAACTCTAAAAAACATATAAAAAATAGAACTTAAAAAATAAAAAACATGTTACTTTCTTTAATTAATTCTCTTGTTTTGCATATATTAAACCAAAATATAAAAAATGCATGTTCATACATTTAGTCTGTTATTTAATTGTTGTATATCACTTATCTATCTAATTTTCTGTTTAATTATTTTGTCTTTACTAGTTTATTCTGTTTATGTCTAAATCCAAGAGAAAAATAATTAAATTGGTCGACTTCATGTCCTCAAGTCCAATCACGTGAACACATGCATTTCATTAAAACTTAAGACAATTTTTCCCCAAATATTCAATCTTTTCAAAATTTGTACCTTTTAAGCCAAAACTTCGACATTAGGTCGTCGTATCTTCAAAAACCCGTCTGTACCCCTTTTCGGCCAAAACAATTTATTTTAATCAAACGAACATTTTAATAAACAGATATTTCAAAAGGTTCCTATAGAGTACTATAGATACATTGGGTGCTAATACCTTCCCACTGTATAACCAACCCCTGAACCATAGATCTCTTTTCAAAAACGCCTTGTATTTTTATTACTTTTAGAGAGTATTATTTTACATTGCATATTTAGGGTTTTATTTCGCTCTTTCCCCTTTTCCCTTGGAAATAATAAAGCGCGGTGGCGACTCTTGCTTTTGTGAGACGAATTAATCAATAATTCGATCTCCGATTTACCCCGCTACATTTTTTATCGCTACAGAATTGGCGACTCTGCTGGGGACAGATTGACCTCTTGCTGGTCCATCCCTAAGTGGGTTAAGCCTAGTTTGTTTTATCTGTTTTATTAGTATTTGATTTGTTTGATTATGTGTTTAAATTGGGGTTGTTTGGGTCTTTTTGCAAAGGACGAATCCTATACCCGGATTAAGTTACACTTAAGAATAGGACGGGCGGTACAGTCATGTTAACTTTGAGGGAGTAATCCCGAAGAAGGAGGCATGAGATCCCCCACTCGATGGAAGGCCCTCTTGAACTTAATATTTGTTTACCGAGTAATCGGGAAGACATAATTATTTTCGACCTAGGAGCCCGAGAAATTGAGGACCGTAGAACCCTAACCCATCTTAGCCTTTTTAGGTGTAGCGCGGAGACTATAACGGAGTAATTCAGAAGTAGTTGTTACGCGATGCTATGCTCGGATGAGTTTCTCTTGAGAATATTGCTAATTATCGAGTAATCAAGACGTTGGCAATATCCGAAGGAGGAATGTAGACTCTGGGAACTCTTAGAACCTTGTCTTACAAGTGTGATTGAACCGTTAGTACATACCTTAGGGTGGGCTTTACCCTTGACTCCATGCTCGAAACGTTGAACCTTTGAACCCCATGTTTGTGAACTTGTGTGTGACTGTTGCATCAGCATTCATTCATGCATTCATCAACATTTTTTGTAAAAAACTTGTTTTTCAAGGAACTTAGGAATGATTTTTGCAGACATCTCAGGTACTATTATTATGGAATTTGGAAGGAGAAACACTCGAAGTTTTAGTTTTAAGGAGCCCGAGATTGAAGAACTGAAGAGTTTAATTCCTAAGATCAAGAACCCGATGGATTTTCAGAAAAAGTATGGGTCCATTATACCTCTCATGAAGCGCAAGATGAAAGAAGGCATCCTTAATACGTTGGTCCAATTCTACGATCCTTTGTACCGATGTTTCACCTTTCCGGATTACCAGTTGATGCCCACCTTAGAAGAGTACTCCTACATACTTGGTTTGCCGATCACCGACTGTGTTCCTTTTTCTGGATTAGAAGAGGAGCCCAAATCTCACGAGATAGCGACCATCACCCACTTGAAGAAATCAGAGATAAAGGAGAACATGACTACAAAAGGGGGAATCCGAGGTTTGTCTGCGCAGTTTTTGTTGAGGAAAGCTCGTCATTTCGCTCTGATAAAAGATACTGTTGCCTTTGAAGACGTCTTTGCTTTACTCGCTTACGGTCTATTCTTGTTCCCTAACGTTGATAAGTTTGTGGATATCAACGCCATCAGAATTTTCTTGATTGGAAATCCGGTCCCTACGCTGCTCGGAGATACCTACTATTCCATCCATCTTCGAAACTCGTATCAAGGAGGAATGATTATTTGTTGTGCACCGTTGCTGTATCAGTGGTATGTTTCTCATCTACCTGGGTCTGATGTTTTCTGGGATCTCGAGAAGGAGCCGAGATGGGCGCCAAAAATTATGGCCCTCACTCATTTCGACATTGATTGGTATAATCGAGTTTACTATGATGTGAAGATCATCGATAGTTGTGGTGCTTTTCCTAACGTGCCTCTTCTTGGTACGAAAGGAGGAATTAACTATAACCCTGTTCTCGTGCGCCGTCAGTTTGGATACCCGATGAGGGACAAGCCAAACAACATCCATGTGAGTGGTTTCTTTCTACAGGAAGGACAAGATCACCAGGCAGCTAAGAGGGAGATCGAAGGAGCTTGGCGCCACATCCATAGGAAAGGGAGAGATATGTTAGGACATAGAGGTGCCGTTTCTTTGGAGCCTTACCTACAATGGGTCCGTGCTAGGGCTTGTGCTCTCAAGATGCCCTATAAACCTGAGAAACCTTTATTCCCTACCGTTGCATCGTCATCTGTTGATATCCCTATCGAGAATATGGGAGAATACCAAGGAAATCTGGCTAGGGTGAAGTCCGAGAGAGATGCTTGGAAAGAAAAGTATAATATGTCTGAATATGAGAATCGGGTCCTGGCTCGACAGCTAAAGGAAAAGGAGGATTTACTCTTTATTCAAGACGGCTGGTTCATTGATCATGATGAGAAACTTCGTCAAAAGGATGCTCTACTGAAGAAGTATGCTAGTGAAAGGAAGAGAAAGAAGGAAGGTTCGGTAAGCGTTGCTCTCGTTCCTAATCCGCAAAAGGAAATCATTGATCGACTGGTAGCTGAGAAGAAAGAGATGGAAGACTTTTATGAAAAGAAGATCAGGAAGCTCCAGTTATAGTCGGCATTTGGTCCTTCATCTGATGATTCTGAGTGATCTATAGTTCAGAGTTTTATTTTACTGATGTCATTTTGTAAAACTCTGTAAAAGGGCTTCATGTTCCGAAGTTGTAATTTACTGCTTTATTATGGGCTTCATGTTCCAAAGTTGTAGTTTACTGCTTTTATTATTGGGTTGTTATCCCAAAGTGTAATTTATTGTTTTGTTGTTCCAAAGTTGTAAGTTGTAATTTACCGCTTTTGATTAATGGTTGAGTTTTTGTTGTTCTAAATTCCTTTACCATTGATGTGTGCAAAATTATTGAAGGTCCTTGAAAAACTATTAAAATGAATTATCATTTGCATCACATATCATGCATCATCCAACATTCCACTTCACATGTTTTCTAGAGTCTTATCCTTGTTTCTTTTTCCACTCCAAAGGTTGTCGAGCTGTCTCATCGATACGATACTCGAGCCAATCGTCAGAGGAAGATGGAAGATCTGGAACAGGAAAACCACGAGCTTCGTGAGGAGGTCGCTACCCTTCGTGTCGGTATGGAAAAGTTAACTGCGCTAGTGGAAAGTTTGATGGCTGCTCAGAATCAGCCATCGACTACAGCTGCTGAGATTCAGACTTCAACTACTGTGGTTTCCGAGATTGTCACCGTTCCAACATCTGTGACTCACATCAACTCTCCGCTTCAACATCAGATGCCAAAAGGTTTTCCGTGGGGAATGCCTTACAACTTTGTGCCAGAGGGGTATCAGCCTGTCGTACAGCCTTTGTTTCAACCTGCTTTGTCTCTTCCTCAACCAGAGACAATTGCCATGCCGCCGGTAATCCTGTCTGTAACACCTTTCCCGCAACCGGTAATAACAACTGTCGCTCCTGTGATTCACTATGTGCCATACCTGAATGAACCTACTTATCCTGCCGAGCCTGCTGAAAGTTTGGGTCTTTTTGATAGAATGGAAGAATTTCAAGACCAATTCCAAGAAATGCAGAGGGAGCTCAGAGCGTTAAAGGGGAAGGATTTGTTTGGAAAGAACACTAATGACCTTTGTTTAGTTCCTAATGTCAAGATTCTAGCAAAATTCAAAGTGCTAGACTTTGAGAGATATAAGGGGGATTCGTGTCCTCGGAGTCACTTGACTATGTACGTGAGGAAGATGTCTACATATTCCGATGATCATGACTTGTTGATTCACTATTTTCAAGACAGTTTGACGGGTGCTGCTCTAAAGTGGTATATGGGTTTAGACAGCGTTCGGATCCGCAACTTCAACGATCTTAGCGAAGCTTTTGTCCACCAGTATAAGTATAACGTTGACATGGCACCAGACAGGGATCAACTCCGGGCGATGTCCCAGAGAGACAGAGAATCTTTTAAGGAATACGCCCAGAGGTGGCGTGAAATTGCTTCACAAATCTATCCTCCTCTTGAGGAGAAAGAGATGACGAAGATATTCTTGAAGACTTTAGGTTCCTTTTACTCTGAAAGAATGATTTCTAGCGCACCCAGCGACTTCACCGAAATGGTAAGCATGGGCATGCGGTTGGAGGAAGGGATTCGTGAAGGGCGTTTGGTTAAAGAAGGAAGTCCGTCTAGCAGTACTAAGAAGTTTGGAAGTGTTTTCCCGAAAAGAAAAGAGCAGGATGTCAGTGTAATATTCCCAGGGAGACCGAGGAGAGGTTACTCACATGTTGCGGCAGTCACTCCAGCTGTCCGCCCAGCTTTGATGACCCCAGCTCATCAAACCCCACCAACTCAACAACGGCCATTTCAGCAGCAGCCTCGACAACAGGCTTATCAATTCAACAACCAGAACCGTTCACCAAGGAAGCCGCAATTCGATTCCATTCCCATGACTTATACTGAATTGTTCCCCGCTTTAATCAGAAAAAACCTCATAACGACGAAGCCTCCTCCTGTCGCACCAAATAGTACATCTCCGTGGTACAAGGCGGATCAGTTTTGTGAATACCATCAAGGGTCGCCGGGGCACAACCTTGAAAATTGTTTTTCTCTAAAGGCGGACGTGCATAGGTTGATTAAGAATGGTATCTTGTCTTTCAAGGATGTTAACCCAAATGTTAGAGATAATCCTTTGCCTCGACATGGGGCAGCATCAGTGAATATGGTGGAAGGTTGTCTAGGAAAGTTTCGAGTTTTTCAAGTTGAACACATAAGAGAGTCTTTGATCAGGTTACATCAGAGCTTAAGAAGACTTGCCTTTGTTAGGAATCAGCATGTTTATGACGTTTGTGAATTTTGTTCAAGAGAGGTTGATTGCCCTATTGTGAAGGAGGATATTCAAAAGTTGTTAGACCAGAGGGTTATCACTATTACATATGACATAAATCCGGAGGATGAAGTGAATGTTATAATACCACAATTCAATTTGCCTGAATCAGTAGAGATCGTTTACGACAGTCAGACTGCACCTGTTGCTCCTTTGATCATTTATCCACCTGGTCATGTGCCTTACAACTCAGACCAAGCTGTACCGTATAAGTATAATGCCACAATGATTGAGAATGGGGTATAAGTCCCTATACCAACAATACCGTCTTTTGTTAACATTGCTGATGTGAGTAGAGTTACGAGAAGCGGACGTGTCTTTGCAGTAGTACCTTTGAAGAGACCAGAAGTTCAAGTTAGGAGGCCCATACCGGCAGAAATTCCAGCGAGAAATGTTGAACCAAGGGTTGAGATAGGCCGATCCAATGAACCTATCCCTTATCCTGAGGATGATGAGATTCTGAAGCTTATCAAGAGAAGTGAATATAAGATTGTGGACCAACTATTGCAAACTCCTTCCAAGATTTCTTTACTTGCTTTACTGAGAGATTCTGGTGCCCATAGAGAAGCTTTGATGAAGGTCTTGGACCAGGCGTTCGTGGATCATGATGTGATGGTTGACCAATTTGATGGAATTGTGGGAAATATTACTTCGTGTAACAATCTTGGTTTCAGTGATGAAGAGCTTCCGGAGAAGGGAAGGAACCATAATATGGCTTTGCATATCTCAATAAGTTGTGGAAATGATACTTTATCAAGTGTGTTGGTAGATACAGGTTCGTCGTTAAATGTAATGCCCAAAACTACCTTATCTCGACTCTCATATCCAGGTGCTCCCATGAGACCCAGTGGAGTAATTGTTAAAGCGTTTGATGGTTCTAGGAAGACTGTCATTGGTGAAGTGGATCTTCCTATAGTAATTGGTCCTCATACTTTTCAGATCACTTTTCAAGTAATGGATATTCGTGCCGCCTACAGTTGCCTATTGGGTCGTCCATGGATCCATGATGCAGGGGCAGTCACTTCCACGCTCCATCAGAGATTGAAGTTTGTAAGGCATGGAAAGCTAGTAATGATTGGTGGAGAGCAGGCTATGGTGGTAAGCCATTTGTCATCTTTCTCTTTTATTGATGCTGATGAGGATGTTGGAACCCATTTCCAAGCTCTATCTGTTGCTAATAATGAAGTGAAGAAGCAAGGGACATCTATTTCTTCTTTTGAGGATGCGCGACGAGTTGTTGAAAGTGGTTCGGCTGAAGGTTGGGGCCAGGTGTTGACTTTTCCCGAGAACAAGTCTGGAGAAGGTCTTGGTTTTCATCCTGTGTCTACAAGAGTCGAGCAGGAAGTAGTTACCCGTCCGATACAAGAAGTTTTCCGAAGTGCAGGTTTTATCCATCCGACTCCTCCTGAAGTTGATGCTATAATAGGAGACGATTCTGAAGAGGATTTACCCGATTTTGTAACGCATGGAGTGGTTTTCCAGAACTGGATTGTTGTTGATGTTCCTGTTGTGATGCACATTTCTGAGTAATGTTTTGTTTTATTTTTGAAAAAAAAAACTTTCGCTCTGCCCAAGGCGAAAAGTATTTGTGTCGGGCTATGTTGAAAATAAATCCTTTTGCTCTGCCCAAGGAAAAAGAGAAGATGTCTGGGCTCTTTGTTTCAAGTATTTCCCCTCATGAATAAAAATGTTATTTTGTCCACTACTGTTTTATTTTTTCACTTTTTCTGGGAAATAGTAATGAAAATTAATTGGTAGTAATAGGAAAATATAATAACTTTTTGTTTTATTTGTACAAATCGATTTCTAAAATAAAGCATAATCATATGTGCAGATTAATCCATGACTTAACCATTGAAAACAATGATCCTATGCCCTCTCCCAACTTTGAATTCCCTGTGTTCAGAGCCGAAGAAGAGGATAGTGAAGAGATTCCTGATGAAATTTCCCGTTTGCTTGAGCATGATGAAAAGATTATTCAGCCGTTTGAAGAACCTTTAGAGTTGATCAATTTGGGTGATGAAGAAGATAAAAAGGAAGTCAAAGTCGGAGCATTGCTTATCCCAGAGGTCAAAGAGAAAATGTTGGAGCTTCTCAAAGAATATGTTGATGTGTTTGCTTGGTCCTACCAAGATATGCCAGGTTTGGACAACAATATTGTGGAGCATCGTTTACCGTTGAGACCTGAATGTCCGCCGATTAAGCAGAAGTTGAGAAGGACTAGTCCCGATATGGATGACAAGATCAAAGAAGAAGTTCAGAAACAAATTAATGCAGGTTTCCTTGTTACATCGGTCTATCCTCAATGGTTAGCCAATATAGTGCCTGTTGCTAAGAAGGATGGCAAAGTTCGGATGTGTGTGGACTATAGAGATCTGAATAGAGCTAGCCCAAAGGATGACTTCCCATTACCATACATTGACGTATTGGTCGACAGTACCGCAAAGTTCAAAGTCTTTTCTTTCATGGATGGTTTCTCTGGTTACAATCAAATCAAGATGGCACCAGAAGATATGGAGAAGACAACTTTCATTACACCTTGGGGAACCTTTTGTTATCGGGTTATGCCGTTTGGTTTGAGGAATGCTGGTGCAACATATCAAAGAGCCATGACTGCTTTGTTCCATGATATGATGCATAAAGAGATAGAAGTGTATGTAGATGACATGATTGCCAAATCGCAAACTGAAGAAGATCATTTGGAACATTTATTGAAGTTATTCCAGCGTTTGAGAAAGTATAAACTCCGTTTGAATCCCAACAAGTGCACTTTTGGTGTTCGTTCTGGAAGACTTCTGGGTTTCATTGTCAGTCAGAAAGGTATTGAGGTAGATCCTGATAAAGTCAAAGCTATTCGGGAAATGCCCGCACCCAAGACGGAAAAACAAGTAAGAGGATTCCTTGGGAGACTGAATTATATTTCTAGATTTATATCTCATATGACTGCTACCTGTGGGCCGATTTTCAAGCTTCTCCGAAAGAACCAAGGATGTGTGTGGACAGAAGATTGTCAGAGAGCTTTTGATAGCATCAAAGGATATTTGCTTGAACCTCCCATTTTGATTCCTCCGGTGGAAGGAAGACCTTTGATTATGTACCTGACTATATTGGAAGATTCCATGGGATGTGTGCTTGGTCAACAAGATGAGACTGGAAGTAAGGAACATGTCGTATATTATCTGAGTAAGAAATTCACAGACTGTGAGTCTCGATACTCATTGCTTGAGAAAACCTGTTGTGCTTTAGCTTGGGCTGCTCGCCGTCTGCGCCAGTATATGATTAACCACACCACTTGGTTGATCTACAAAATGGATCCGATCAAGTATATCTTTGAAAAGCCTGCCTTATCTGGAAGAATAGCCCGTTGGAAGATGTTGTTATCGGAATATGACATTGAGTATCACACTCAGAAAGCAATCAAAGGGAGTATTTTAGCCGACCATTTGGCTCACCAACCAATTGACGATTATCAAGCTATCAAGTTTGATTTCCCAGATGAAGATGTTATGTACTTGAAAGCTAAAGATTGTGAAGAGCCGTTACCTGAAGAAGGACCTGATCCCGAATCCCGTTGGGGTTTGATATTTGACGGAGCTGTGAACTCTTATGGAAATGGAATTGGGGAAATCATCGTCACTCCCCGAGGTACTCATATCCCGTTCACGGCGAGATTGAAGTTTGACTGCACGAACAACATGGCTGAATATGAGGCATGTATTATGGGTCTCGAAGAAGCGGTGGATCTAAGGATCAAGATTCTTGATATTTACGGAGATTCGGCATTGGTAATTAATCAAATCAAAGGAGAATGGGAGACTCGTCATCCTGGTTTGATCCCTTACAGAGACTATGCTAGAAGATTGTTAACTTTCTTCAACAAAGTGGAATTACATCATATCCCTAGAGATGAAAACCAAATGGCTGATGCTTTAGCTACTTTGTCTTCAATGTTTCAAGTGAATAATTGGAACGATGTGCCTACAATCCGAGTTATGCGCCTCGACATACCTTCTCATGTGTTCTCAGTAGAAGAGGTCACCGACGACAAACCGTGGTTCTATGGAATTAAACGTGTTCTTCAACTCAAGAGTACCCGCCTGGGGCATCCAATAAAGATAGGAAGACATTGAGAAGATTGGCAAGCAGTTTCTTCCTCAATGAAGAAGTATTGTATAAGAGGAATTACGACATGGTCTTGCTCAGATGTGTGGACAGACATGAAGCAGACATGCTGATGCAAGAAGTACATGAAGGATCTTTTGGCACTCATGCCAACGGACATGCAATGGCTAAAAAGATATTGAGAGCTGGTTACTATTGGATGACAATGGAATCTGATTACTGCAAATATGTGAAGAAATGTCATAAATGCCAGATTTATGCGGACAAGATACATGTGCCACCGAACCTCCTCAACGTTATCTCTTCACCTTGGCCTTTCTCTATGTGGGGCATTGATATGATTGGAATGATTGAACCCAAAGCTTCAAATGGTCATCGTTTCATCTTGGTAGCGATCGATTATTTTACCAAATGGGTGGAAGCAGCATCTTATGCTAATGTAACCCGACAGGTGGTAGTCAGATTTATCAAGAATCAGATCATTTGTCGATACGGTATCCCGAGCAAGATCATCACTGATAATGGTTCGAATTTGAATAACAAGATGATGAGAGAGCTTTGTGAAGAGTTCAAGATCGAACATCATAATTCTTCTCCTTACAGACCGAAGATGAATGGGGATGTTGAAGCTGCTAACAAGAATATCAAAAAGATTGTCCAGAAGATGGTGGTAACTTATAAAGATTGGCATGAAATGCTTCCGTTTGCTTTACATGGATACCGTACTTCAGTTCGAACTTCAACAGGCGCAACCCCTTTTTCCCTAGTTTATGGTATGGAAGTCGTACTCCCCGTGGAGGTTGAGATCCCATCTATGAGAGTGTTGATGGAAGCTAAACTTTCTGAGGATGAATGGTGTCAAAGTAGATATGACCAGTTGAATTTAATTGAAGAGAAGAGATTGACAGCTTTATGTCACGGTCAATTATATCAGCAGAGAATGAAGAAGGCTTTTGATAAGAAGGTTCGACCACGCGAGTTCAGAGAAGGTGACCTTGTGCTCAAGAAGATATTATCTTTCCAACCTGATTCTAGGGGCAAGTGGGCCTCGAATTATGAAGGACTGTATGTCGTTAAGAAAGTTTTCTCTGGAGGTGCCTTGATTCTCACCAATATGGACGGTGAAGAGCTCCCGCGCCCCATGAACGCCGATGCAGTCAAGAAATATTTCGCTTAGGTTTGAGTTGACAGTTTGCTAAGTTGAAAACCCGAAGGGGCGGCTTAGGCAAGCTTTTGGTGAGACCAGTCTTGGCATTTGAGCACATTTTGGAATTCGAAGTTGTTAGGGAGAATAGTGATCATTGTTTTTGTGTAACCTTTTCTTTCATGTACTATTTCCCAAACTTTTGTAAACCGTTGGAGTCGCGTTTTTAGCGAACTACCATCTTATTAATGAAATTTGAGCATTTACCTTTTGTGGGCAAAATTTTAATTCTTACGGAAATATTTGAAACAAAGTTATTTAAAGTATTCTTATTTTAAAAATGTGTCGTGAATAATGAAAGGAATATTAACAGTTATTCCGAGGATGGTCAAGCCATGAAATGAAAAACAGTACAGTAATTTATCCTTGCATGATGAACATGTTTCGTTTCAAAATCGTCATGAGGTGTTGGTTGTGTTAAACTTGCGTTTCTCGTGGTACTAAGTTTGGTGACTCCCCAGTTGTTCCAGTTAAGCGTTGTTTTGGCTACCTTTATTTGGGCAATTTCTGAAGTGTGGTACGCTTTGTCTCATGCCAGTGGTCTATTGGTGTTAGAAGATTGGATTTGAATGCTTTTCTCCTCAGAAGACTTGAGCCTTGTAGCGTGGTACGCTCTGACGTTGCTTTATGGTTCCAGTTCCAGTTATTTTCCGTCTTTTTTAAGATTGGCTGAGTATCTATCTTTTCGTGACATCTTATCGTCTTCAGGATATTCCTTCTGTTCGTTTTGTCAGCATAACATTCATTTATTCATTTACACTTATATCACGCATGCATATTCACATTTGCCGTTGATTTTGGGTTGTACTTTGTTTATTCAAACAACGTACATGTTTCTTTCCAAGTAGAAGGTTAGCTTAGGCAGAAAATGTGCTTCCTTTCTAAATTCCCCAACTGAGCTAATCCTCGTGGATGATTTTTGATTTGGCCTACCCTGTCCATTTCTGGATAGGATGAATCCCCAATCAAGTTACTTTCTCATTGGGTGGAGTCTTGTTTAACTGTTTTCTCTCTAGTTATTCATGGATGAAGTTGTTGTCTCTTGCATAGGCTATCTCATGATTTTCCCCAGTGAAGTCGCGACCTAGACGAATGGTGCATTTATTTTGCACATTTAAGAATGTGATCTCCTCGGGAAGGATTGATTCATGATTCTCTGTGACGAAGATTTTATTCTCTGCCAGTGTCATCGCAATTTCCTTCTGAGTTATTTTTGGAAAACGACAAGCGACGGTCTCTTCATGAGCAACTTGTACGTTATAGACATCGTTGGAAAACGACAAGAGGCAGCTCTTCACGAGCAACTTGTGCGTTATTATTATTGGAAAACGACAAGCGGCGGTCTCTTCATGAGCAACTTGTACGTTATAGTCATCGTTGGAAAACGACAAGCGACGGTCTCTTCATGAGCAACTTGTACGTTATTATTTTGGAAAACGGCAAGCGACGGTCTCTTCATGAGCAACTTGTACGTTATAGACATCGTTGGAAAACGACAAGCGGCGGTCTCTTCATGAGCAACTTGTACGTTATTATTTTTGGAAAACGACAAGCGGCGGTCTCTTCATGAGCAACTTGTACGTTATAGACATCGGAGAACGACAAGCGGAGGTCTCTTCATGAGCAACTTGTACGTTATTATTTCGGAAAACGACAAGCGGCGGTCTCTTCATGAGCAACTTGTACGTTATTATTTTGGAAAACGACAAGCGGCAGTCTCTTCATGAGCAACTTGTACGTTATAGACATCGTTGGAAAACGGCAAGCGGCAGTCTCTTTATTTGAGCAACTTGTGCGTTATTATAATTTTTGGAAAACGGCAAGCGGCGGTCTCTTCATGAGCAACTTGTACGTTATTATGTTTTGGAAAACGGCAAGCGGCAGTCTCTTTATTTGAGCAACTTGTACGTTATTATTTTTCTGGGATACAACAAGTGGCGGCTTCTTTATTTGAGCAACTTGTATGCTATTAACATCTTTGGACGACAGCAAGTGGCAGCCTCTTTATTTGAGCAGCTTATATGTCATAATATTTTTTTGGAAGACGGCAAGTGGCAGCTTCTTTATTTGAGCAGCTTGCGTATCTACAATCTTATTTTTATTTCAGCATTAATGAGTATATCTCCGGAAATCTCGCAGAGGAGTTTGTTATGAATCTTTACCTTCAGGAGTCGGTAATCCGTCGCCAGCAAATTTGATACTCTCTGTCTATCCTTGACCTTGAGTTGTGAGCTCACCGATGTTCTTTTGGGTCAATAATCTGTTTTTATGGCCTATGCAAGATGCCTTCTTTGTTAGGGTCAGAGGTCGTATTTTCTCAATTCTTATTCGCCGTCAAGAGTCTATTACTTGAAGTCGGTGGTTTATTTCCCCAGTATTGTATAATCCTTGTCCCTGTGTTTTGTTGGTGTTTGATTTCTCCAACATTGTCTTGTCTCATACAATATCTTTCTCTGTGAATTAAATCACTACATTCATATCAAACATAATGGCGGTATCTTAGGGCAAAAATTTGCGTGTTATGTATTTAAGTACCTTCAATCTCGTCGAGACGAAGATTTTAATCCTCATATCTCCGGATAGAAGAAACTTAAATAGGGGCAGCTGTTGTACCCCAAATTTTGACCTAAGATACCATCTCCCATCTGCATCATTACATTGCAAGTGTTTTGACTTATTTTTATCAATTTTCAAAGCAAGTTTAAAATTCATAACTTTTTCAAGTCAAGAGCTGTTTATTTTTTGAACGCTAAATTTATTAATTGATCAATGCTAAAACAATGTTTATTAATTATTTATTATCTTAAATTTAAATAGTTGGAATTTATTTTCAGTTATTATATAATTTAAAGATTTATAAATAATAAAGTAAATATTTGAAAAGAAGTTTATTAATTGATCAGAAAATGTTTATTAATTATTTATTATCTTAAATTTAAATAATTGGAATTTATTTTTCAGTTATTATATAATTTAAAGATTTATAAATAATAAAATAAATATTTGAAAAGAGTTTATTAATTGATCAACAATGTTTATCTAATTATTTATTATTCTAAGTTTAAATAGTTGAAATTTTATTTTCAGTTATTACAATTTAGAGAATTATAAATAATGAAGTAAATGATTGAAGAGAAGTTAATTGATCAATGTGTTTATTTAATTATTTATCATTCTAAATTTAAATAATTGGAATTGATTTTCAGTTATTATATAATTTAAAGAATTATAAATGATAAAATAAATAATTGGAAAGAAGAAAAGAATTAACTGAAATAATAGAATTTTATTCATCTTTATTCTAATTATTACAATTGTTGTTTAAATACTATGTACAAAGTATTTACAATGACAATTATATAAAATGTTTAAAGTAAAATAAAAAACTATTTTCCTAAATTCTAAATCTTCATCTTCTATCCAATACTTCTTTAATGCCCATTTGATTTTTATCTGCAAAGAATTAAAAGAAAAAAGTCAGAAATAAATAGATAATTAAAAGCAGATGATTAATTTAGCGATCATCATTAAAAGCAAACGGCTGAAATCAGTTTTTACCCTTTTTGCAAATCACGGGATTTCTCCCGGTTCACAAAAAGGGATGAATTTTTATTGATAAAAATATGCAAAAATTCATTTTTTTTTTGTCAAAACTACATTTTTCAAAATAAACTGCATAATTAAAAATCAATTGCACATTTCAAAAGCGAACTGCATATTTCAAAAAAAAAGCAACAGCATATGCAAGTTCCAAGTCAAGTTTCAATTTTTCAAAGCCAATTCCAACGTAAACATGCCAAAATGTGGAAGAAGTCAAATACAAAGGCTCCCATGCTGTACAATATAATTGACAAAGAGAAGCATGCAGTTTAAAACCAAATATGCAAGCAATATATTTTCTAATTCTCCTCATTTTCCAGCTTATGCTTTTTCAGAACAAGTACAGTATATCACACTTTAATGTCAATCTGTACTAAGAGAGAGAAGAGAGAAAGAGTGTGGGCTTTTACAGGTTTTTGGCTTAGGCAGAAAAAGGAATAGAAACAAAAATGCAGCAGCATCCAATAAGAAAAGGAAAGCATGGAAGAGGATAGCAAACAAACTGAATGAAGCAGTAGAGTGCAGAGGTCAAAGGCAATAAAATAGTAAAAGTATTCAGAACCTGAGTTATCAAGAAAAGGCCAGCAAACTGATATAACAACAAACCCCCTTCAAAAATAAAAAAGAGTTCATAACCTTCCTGAAGCCTTCAAGCCTCAAAAACTCAAAAACTGTCAAACAATATACAAAAAAATTCTCAAAGTCTCAAAGCCAAACCTGCTATCTCAAAACCAGAACCATGGCCTGAAAAACCCAAAAACCAGTAAAACCATTACCAAAACAACAACCAATATGGCCTAAACCATAAAACCTATACAACCTGCATTCAAGACAGCAAAACACCATCAACCTCAAACCATCACCAGACCTGTACCATCCTAAATAAAACTTGTTCAAGCCTTACCAAAGCCTTGTTTCAAAAAACCTGTAATGGCCTAAAAAACCAGTAAAACCAGTAAACTCAAAAGGCCAAACCTGTTGAAACCATAACCAGTTCTAAATCCAAAAACCAGAATACCAAATAACACATTCCATCAAACCAAGCATCAAGCCTCAAGTTATTCCATCATAGGCGAATAAAGAAGCAATAGAAGTAAGGCAAGAAGAAGAAGAGGAAAAAGCATACAAACGAAGGCAGCAGTCAAGCATCAATATTGTCGAGCTAATCAAAACAAAAAGTTTCAACAATAGCATGTTTCAACCATAGCATTCAAAGCATCCAGGGCAACTGAAGTACAGTAAGCAAGAAGAAGAGAAATCAAAAGAGGTTTTCAACCTCATCATCAAACCACCAATCATAGAAGATAAAGATACAAACCAGGATACCAAGCAAAGCTCACAACCTCACTGTCTTCCCCTCGCCTTGGCCTCCTACGCACACCCAACCGTCCTTCCTCCGTCTCCAAAGGTAACGTTTTTTTTTCCTCTCTCTTTCTTTTGTACACCTCATGTAACCATAATAATTTGAAGTTAGAATCAAAACAGAGTCAAAAATCACCACATGCATTGTAATAAAAACACAAACGAAATAAAGTGAAATTTTTTACCGTAAATCCGTCGCCCCTAGCGTCTCGTTGGAGGGAAGAAGAAGATTGAGGTACCGGTGGCCATGGACAAAAGGGAGGATTCAGAAGCGGGCACGAGAAGGAGAGCAACGAAGAAGAACGCGAGATGAAGAAGACGGCGTTGTAACCTTAGCCCCTTTTGTTAACCCTAACAACTAAACACATTTGTTTAACCCTAAAAAACAAATTATGAGAATTGGACTAAACCTGTTTTCCTGCCTAAAGCCCAACGAATCCCTTTGTACACCCCTATTTTCTGTTTTTGATTGGCCCCTTTAGAAACTCTTTGGCCCATATAACTGCCTATCCACCCCCTTTAATTTGATACCCCTTCTTCATTTATCTCCTTTTAGTTTTTTTAGAATCTTATTTAAATTAGTTAATTGGTAATTTAACTAAATAAGAGGTGTGTCTTAATTAGACAATCTTAAATAATTGGATCATTTTTATTAAGTTTAGCTTTAGGTTTTAATTTAATATTTTTAGTATTCCCTTTTTTTAATTAGATTTAAGTTAGTAATTTTAAAGTTTTAATTTAATTTAGAATTATTTATTAATTCTTAAATAATACTTTATATTAATATTAAAAAACATATAAAAATAAAAACTCTAAAAAACATATAAAAAATAGAACTTAAAAAATTAAAAACATGTTACTTTCTTTAATTAATTCTCTTGTTTTGCATATATTAAACCAAAATATAAAAAATGCATGTTCATAAATTTAGTCTGTTATTTAATTGTTGTATATCACTTATCTATCTAATTTTCTGTTTAATTATTTTGTCTTTACTGGTTTATTCCGTTTATGTCTAAATCCAAGAGAAAAATGATTAAACTGGTCGACTTCATGTCCTCAAGTCCAATCACGTGAACACCTGCATTTCATTAAAACTTAAGACAATTTTTCCCCAAATATTCAATCTTTTCAAAATTTGTACCTTTTAAGCCAAAACTTCGACATTAGGTCGTCGTATCTTCAAAAACCCGTCCGTACCCCTTTTCGGCCAAAACAATTTATTTTAATCAAACGAACATTTTTAATAAACAGATATTTCAAAAGGTTCCTATAGAGTACTATAGATACATTGGGTGTTAATACCTTCCCACTGTATAACCAACCCCCGAACCATAGATCTCTTTTCAAAAACGCCTTGTATTTTTATTACTTTTAGAGAGTATTATTTTACATTGCATATTTAGGGTTTTATTTCGCTCTTTCCCCTTTTCCCTTGGAAATAATAAAGCGCGGTGGCGACTCTTTCTTTTGTGAGACGAATTAATCAATAATTCGATCTCTGATTTACCCCGCTACATTTTTTATCGCTACAACGGCATGGAGGTTGTCTTGCCTATTGAGGTCCAAATCCCCTCTCTATGAATTATGAAGGATGCAGGATTGAATGAAGAAGATTGGATCCATACTCGACTTGATCAACTCAACTTGATTGATTAGAAAAGGCTTACTATTGTTTTCCATGGTAAAATGAATCAAAAATGGATGATCAAGGCTTTCAACAAAAAGGTCAGATGGCAAGTGTATCAAGTTGGAGATTTGGTGATCAAATGTATCATACTGTCGCAAGGTGATCCTAGAGGCAAATGGACTCCTACATATGAAGGCCCGTTTGTAATCAAAAACATATTCTCTGGTGGCGCAATGATCTTGACCACCTTGGGTGGTGACGACCTGATGCACCCTACGAATGCAGACATAGTCAAAAGATACTACGCATAAGAGACCCGCTAGGTTGACACACCTAGGCAAAACAAGGGCATCCCGACAAACCTAAAAGGTTCCGGCAAAAATTAGGGATAAAAAAAAAATCTGTACACCCGGCAAGTTGAAAACCCGAAAGGGCAGCTTGGGCAAAAAAGGGTATCTCGATGGACTGAAAACCCGAAAGGGCGGTCCAGGAAAAAGTTAGGGAATTAAAGCATATGACTATGTCCCATTGGATCACCTTACAGACAACCTGCAAACTCGATGGTTTTGATAAATTAAATTAGCTTCGGACAAGGCAACAAATAGACAAGATACTCAGAGATACAAGGGCTATAGCAGAATGGGAATCCCATGGGATTATTACACATATCTATCTTTTCTTTGTATTAAAGTTTTCATTTTTTACGACGACATTCTCTTACTAGAATGTTCATCTGATTGTAAAAAAATACTTACTCAAAATTAATAAAAATATATTCCTTTGAAAGTGCAAAACTATCTGTTTTTCTTTATTCTTGTGTTTTGTTTACAAAAACCTCCAAGGATTCATTTTTGAACATATGCATTTGAACATAATTACTGTTTACAAATAAACAAAATAGAAAGACAATTGTTGATGGCTCTAAGGGGTAGGGAAATATCTCTATGCTATAAGTCCCTGTAGTATGTAGTTAATATCCAGCAGAATAATGCTCCCAGTCATCAATCCCCGGTAGAAATCATCCAATTTCTCCAGATTCCCCAAGCAAGATTTTTCAAGCAGTACATGGTATTTCCCTTAAAGCATAATTTATTTCTCTAAGTGGAAATTCATCAATACTTTAACTTCACCACATGAAGACTTACATATCCTCAATGATGGTCAGGGATTTATTTTCCCCAAATCCAACAAACAGTGCAACAGATTAGCTCGCATACGCATACATCGCATCCATGTATCATAAACATTGATTACACATATGCATCATACCATGCATTTCATACAACATGGCTTTACATTTTAGCTAACATTATACCCTTTTTAGGATAAGGTTAACAACTACCATTAACAATGTTCAAAGTTTTCAGATACAGTTCAAATACACATCAGACACGGATGCCATTCTGATACTCATTTAGATGCAACTCTCAGATACAGTTCAGATACGCTCCAGACACGGATGCCATTCTAATACTCATTCGGATGCAAATCTCAGATACAGTTCAGATACGCTCCAAACACAGATGCCATTCTGATACTCATTCAGATGCTACTCTCAGATACAGTTCAGATACGCTCCAGACACGGATGCCATTCTGATACTCATTCGGATGCAACTCTCAGATACAGTTCAGATACGCTCATGAAACCGATGCCATTCTGATACTCATTCAGATGCAACTCTCAGATACAGTTTAGATACGCTCCATACACGGATGCCATTCTGATACTCACTCAGATTCAACTTTCATATACAGTATAGATATGCTCCAAACGCGGACACCATTCTGATACTCATTCTTTCAGCTTATAAATTACAATTCAACAATCACTCTTGGATGGCATCTACAAGCCTATCTCCAAAAACGTTCTATCACCTCTTCAAATGGCATATTTAAGCCCATTCCCTCAACCATCACATCGACGAGTGCAAATTTCTGGGCACTCTAATGTCCAATCATCTTCCACCTTCGAGTCACGAATGGAAAAACATGCCAATCTAACTCTTCAGGCTTAAGAAGATTGAACAGGGGAAGCTGTTGTACCCCAAAATTTTCCCTCCCACTTATCAAGAATTTTCTCACAAGATCTCCTTGGGCTCAAGACTGCACAAGGGTTTGATCAGCTCAAGACACCTCCTTAGGCACTGGTGACCAAAATTAGGGTTTGAGTTTTCTCAAGTATTTTTGAACTTTAAATGCTTCATATGACTTTCATGTATCATAATGAACCCCCAAGATTATTCATGCCAAGTTCCAAGCGTTGGATCACACTTTTGATCAGTCAATTGAGCAGTTGACCTAAAAATCAGCTGTATTGGGGAAAAATCAACTATGGCCAATTTACAGTCAAACTTCATAATTTTTTATCCAAATCAACATTTTAAACTCATATGAATCATTTAATCAAGTTTGGACCACAACTCCTCTAGAAATTTGATCAAATTTCCAAAAGGGAAAAATGGTCAAAATTAGGGTTTTGATTGGGAAAGGGCAATTTCTGATTTTTAACCTAACAAATGGTCAATTGGTTTAAGGCATGATCTCAAGAGTAAAATTGCATCATTTTGACCTAATGACATGGTTTAAAACATTGCAAGTCCATTGGATTGACAGATGAATTTTGCAATCAACTGATCAAAAGTCAATTGTATACTGAAAAGTCAAACTTTGACTTTTTGGTCAAATTCAAGTACCAAAGATCACAATTCATCAAAACATGTCAAAATATGAAACTTATTCATCAAGAAATCAAAAAATTCAAGATTTCATTTTGAAAAGTCAAAATTTCTAAACTTAGAAATTTTTCAAAGTGTTGGAAATTTCATATTTTTTCATAACATTGAGACAAATTTTCACCATGATGCAAGATGATTCAAGAGAAACTTCCAACATTAAATTTGTATATCTCCATGAAATCTACAATTTTGCATCACACAACATCTTCCAAAAATGCTTGGATCTCAAGTTATAATTTTATGAACATAGGGTCATGAAACAAAACACTTAGTGAAATTTTGCCCTAATTTGGTCAGAATTTTGACCCAACTTCATGGCACTTTTTCATATAGTTCCAAGTGGAATATTCAAAATCAATTCAAATATGGGTTGTATATCATATTGCAAGCTTTCCAAAATTACCAAGAACTCCTTGAGATCATTCTTGAGTAGGGAGAATCGAAGAGATGAACTTACGGTTTTGTCACTTGGATTACAAGTCATTTTTGATGAACACATGAACCAAATCCATGCTAAGCTTCATAATCTTTGCTTTTCAGGCCTCAAACTTGTTTGTCACTCCATAATTAAATGTTTACACAACTGTTAGAGCTTTGATCCAAGCATTTGACCTATTATCCAAGTTACATTTCCATTAATGGCACAAAGTAACATTGCCATTCTTGTAAAGCAAGTTTTTTGCATAAAGTTCACATTGAGCTTCTAACTTGTTGCCTCTGATTACACTCCATCTACAAAGTCTGAAGCACGCTTTTTTAAAGCATAACCACTCTATCTTAGCAAGTACACAAGGCATGGAAACTTGTTTTGTCAAAAAATCACATGTTTAACTTAAAGATGCAAATTTGAATTCTGATCAACTAGAGCATTCCAAACATGTTGCTTATAAATAGAGTCATTATTTATGAGCTAGAACACGAGTTTGAACACCCTGAAATACACCAAAACTCTATGAAATCAGAAATTTCACAAAAACTCCATTGTTGCACAGTTTCAGACCTTGAACATCAAACTCCCATTTCCCTCGTGCGTTTCTTGGCCTTTTAGTTTCTAAAGCTTCCCTACATCAAGTGTAACTCATACTTGTACTTGTTTCATTTCTATAACATCATTTACCCTATCTTCCATAACCAAAAACAGAGCATTGCACATTGACTTCTCCAAGTCATTTCAGCCACTCTCAACTCAAGCAAACCATTGTATTAGCTTCCTAGGACCTCAAGGAAACTAATCTGATCATCACCATCACTTGAAACAAGCTCAGACTCCAAACACAATTTCCAGTTTTTAGGTAAGTTTTCTCAACTTGAAACTCTTCATACAGGCATCATCAATAGTTTATTTATGAATGAAACATGTAGATATCATTGCCCTGAAGCTAACCATGTCTGTAGCTTCCATTAATTTTGCTTGAGTTTAGAGAATTTTGAAACTGAAATCTCTGAAATTTTTAGGGTTCTGATTAGGGCCATTAAAATTCTTGCTTATCTTTGATCTATAGTTTTAATACTTTACATTTATGGAATAGTGGAAAAATTTGCTACAAGTTTCATGTTTACAGTTTTAATTTTTGATGAGAAATAAGCAAGTTACAGTTGGCCTGGCTAGGGGTTGAAGATGAAGTCTTCAGAACACGTTTTGCCTTACATATTTATTGTTTCATTTGTATTAACGGATGTATAGCCACTCCAGTGGTAGAAGCCCGCACCTGTAACCTATGGGACCTGGGTTCAAGCCCCAGTGGTACCCTTTTGCATTTTTCTCATATTTTCATATTTCTGACCTTTTTTTGTTTGGCAGGCGCTGGCCCAATTTACTTTATTTATTCATTTATTGCATTTTCTTTATTTTTCTTTTTTAAAATATATTTTCTAAATAATAAAAATCATAAAAATACAAAAAAAATGATATACTTTATATTTTGACTTATTTTATTTTATTTTTCCATAAATAAAAATATTTTTATACTTTATTTATTTATTAAGTAAATCTTATAAACTTAATTAATACTGTATTATTTATTTATTTTTCTTCACACCATTTAAAAATACATTATTTTAATATAAAAAAAGGATTAAAAATATTTTATAATACTATAAATATTTTCAAGATAAAAAATACCAAAAAATACTTTTCTTAAACTTATTTTCTTTTGATTAATTAATAAAATTATGATTTTCATTTAAAATCTTTTCTTAAATAAATTCAAACTTAATTAACTATTTTCTTTATTTAATTATGTTAAGACAAAATCTTTTCTTCATGAAAACCAAACAAAATTCATTTTCTTTACATTTTGCATTCTTGTACATTTATTCATTTTTTATACTTTGTATTTATTTAAATTCCTTGTATATTCACACAAATTCAATATGGTTGTTATAGACTAATTAGGTTTAAATTCTTGCAATCCCCATTTACAAATTGTACACCCTCCCCACAAATGTTGTAATAGCGTTGTAACTTTAAATTCCGCAATTTATCGCTTTTATATACAATGCTAGTAATTAGGGTTTGTATGGAAAGACTAAAATCAATACTTAGAAAACCCTAATTCAAGACAAAAACAAGCATGAAAACAACACACTTGCACACAAGCACCCCTAGGGTTATTCCACCTAGTTTCCTTATACAAAATGGCCATATTACGCATGTAAAGTATCTTAGCAAAAACAAGCAAATACAAGATCATAGTCCCTCAATGACGCTATCTAAGTTGCCTTACAAATGATCTTAGTCCCTCAAAAAGAATTCTAAGATATCTTGCAACATTGATAATCATGGTTATACGATGACCCACGCCCGTCCCATTTATATCCAAAGATAGGGTTGCTTAACAAATCAATGGTAAGACAACAATGTCAAAGGAAAAGAAAATGAACAAGAAAGACATTTGAGTAGGTAGATTTCTCCTAATTACTTGCTCCATTTCAAAACAAACATCCTTTCTATTTTCAAAACAAACACCTACACTTTCAAAACATCTTACAAACTTAAAAACATTTTCAAAATATCAACATCTTTGTATACATTCTTACGAACGAGAATCATTACAAAGTTTGCCTCAACAATGGCCTCTTTACAAAATACTTTCAAAAACCACACAAAGCATACTTTAAAACAAAAGCAAGTGATCTAGCAAGTAACTAAGAGCCCATGGAAAACCATGGATGAGAAGGGTGCTAATACCTTCCCTTTTCATAATCTACCCCCGAACTTAAGAAACAATCTCAAAGGTCTTTCTTTGTGCTTTTTCACCTTTCCTTTTGGATAAAAGAAAAGTCGGTGGCGACTCTTTCTAACCGCAACATTTGCGATAAAACGCAAAAATCTCAAGTCAGTTCTCTCACCATATCACACAGCTGACTTGTTATGATTGAAGGCCCAAAACCAGTTAGATAACAAGTTATAAATAGAAGGGTTTGTAACCTAGAAAAGACATAGCTCAAGATGTATAAGTCTATGGTTTTGTCAAGGTAAACCTATCGGGTTGTGGGAAGGTTAGCATGTTCACCTTGAAGCCTGTAGGTAAGAGGTTTATTGTTCTTAGAGGAAGCTTTGAAGCAATTCCAGGATGTGTTAGGAGAAAATATAACAGACAGTGGAGTTTGGCTTGGAGACTTAGCTAGATTGTCCTGGAAGTGTGTCTTCCAGAATGTCTATTTGTGTGATTAAAATCTTGGTGAAGGACTGTCGATGTAGTGACTGAGGTGTTGACTGCTAGACATTATTGTGATGATTGGAAGTGGGATGGGGATATTCTGTGTCTAGGAAGGACCTAGGTATAAGGGTTGCTAGGTAGTTATTAAGTGCATAGATCGTCAACGGGTGTGTTGGTTATAGGGTCTGTAAATTGATAGTGCTAATAGTGGACTTCAGTTCTGGCTTGGTAGCCCCAAGATTAGGTGTTGTTGTACACCGAACTTGGTAAAAAATTCTGGTGTGTTCTTTATCTTTTCAATATTGTTTTATCTTTCCTGCATGTTTGTGTCAGATCAAATGTCTCGACATCCTTATAGGACATTGGAGTCTGTTGTACCATAATTTCAAGAAAAATGAAACCCTAGTTGTAATTTCATTGCTTAGGAGGAGCATTTGTCTGATCAATTCTTAAGCAAACTTGAGCTTTTGAGAACCCTAGGATAATGTCTTGAAGAATATAGGAGGGTAAATTTTGGAGTGTAACAATGGGCTTCGAAATATTCACCCAAATATTCCTTGATCCACAAGCTGAGGGCTGCACCAATTATGCATAAAAATCTCCTTAAATCTTGGAACAAATCTTTCAAGATTTCTAAATGCTCTCAACAAAAAAAATTTAGAAAGTTTAATGTTGTTGGAGATTTGATTCTCTTGTTCCATATTAAACCCAATTGACATGTGTAAATCATTGAGATATATCCAAAAGATATATCACAGAGTTAAATCAAATTTGTCAAGATTTAAATAGCCTGCACTAATATTTTGTTTCAGGATATTACGACATCTGGTCTTCAATGTAAGCTCATATTTTGTTGCATCAGTTTGATCAAGATGCTATGACCTCTTGATTAACATCTTTCAGGAGCCACATGTTAGAAAAATTACTACCAATCCTAAAACCACGGATCTAACATGTAAGTCTCTCATGTCCTTGTTTTTTTTATTTATTTTATGCTTTCAATTCCTTAATAGGTTATAGTTATGTTAGATTAGCATACATATAATAAAAATGTAATATTTTTTGGGTCCTAATTAGATTTGGTATGAATTTGGGACATTTGAGGGTTGGTGTATATGCATGAATGAGTTTTGCTCTGGTGCATGTAGTATGGATTTTGAAATTCTGACCCTTTATACAATTAATAAAAATAGGGATTTCTATATTTTTCTTTTTTTTTTTTTAAATTTAGTTTGCTAATATAGATTTTATGCTTCTTTGATTATGATATTCCTTTCCTTGTTTGATTATAGAAAAAAACTCGCTAACGAACAACATATATACAAATATGGTATAGTGACCCAACATGATTCAGTGTGTAGGGAGAAATCTACACCCTCGCCACATGAATTTGGAGAATCTTCGCGTGCTTCTGAATGATCTTATTCCTAAGGTCATGTATCTATAGCTTATGTTGAAGCATCTCATGCTCTCGTTCGTACTGTTATACATGCATATGATCCACATCCTACATGCATACCCTCATAATCATGCACCTGGTAGTTTCTTGGGAGGCCTTGAAGACATTTCATTACTTTTTTTTATGCACACCATATCGCAATTCACATATGGGAAGGAGAGGTAACATAAATGTTTAATTACCCTTTTAAACAATTTTAATTCTATATGAATTATCTGTAATTGATGTATTTATATTCGAAGTACCATGACATATTGAAATGTATAAAAAATAGAAGGAAGATATCAAAGATGTTGAATCTCTATGAACCATGGTTTCAAGTAGTATTTGAGATATTTAGGCCAAAGGAGCTTGGTAGGACTGAATATGGTTATATTAACCATGGTCTATTATATGCATTTGTTAAGAGATGACACACATAGATGTCATCATTTCATCTTTCAATCATAGACATGATTATTTTTGTTGTTGATAAATCATATATCCTACGTCTTCCAATCACAAGAATTTTTAAATCACTCTAGAATTACTAGACCTGAGGCCCACGATTAGATGGTGGGTCAATTAGGGGTGATCTAGGTAAATCTCAATGGGAGATAGAAGACACCAAAGGATATCATTATAAATTTTCATTCCTATCTGAAAATCATATTAAACACCTAAATGCGGATGTAGATGTTATGGGTGGTGAGGAACATCTTTCCTATCATAGATTATGCGCATATAGGACACACTTCTTGGATTTGGTTGGCACAAGCATATTCATGGACAAAAGTGTGATATATGTCAGCGTTGTGTACTTTAAATACTTCATGGGCTTGGAGAGGATTCACGAATACAATTAGGGGCATCTTGTTTGATCTACCTCTACTCCAAGTTAGTTAAAAGTAGTTAATGGAAGACAAGACATATGATAGGAAGCAACACTCTATTTTAGGTAATTTACTTACACCCTTACTGATATTAATTTTACAATACTTGTGCTACACACTAACTAGTATTTCATCTAAAACATTTTGAGTCTTAAATTCTCCATATCTTTCTAGGTATCATCGTCTAGGAGGGAGTTGAATACTTCACTGAGGATTTTCCATGTGGGTGCTCGAATATCCCATTAAGAGGCAAACCGATGATTGAGTCGTACATACTTACTCTTGATCGCATCTTGGAGGATGATATCTGTTTCACATTGTACAGTGAGCATTATTAGACACACTTATTATAGGTGATATCCTAATACTTTATATGGTTTTCTTATGGGACTTGACTTACGGATGAGCATCTACCAGAGCGAGTACTACGATTGTTCAAGTATTGTAATAACCGGTAAAAAAATAAGAGTCGCCACCATTACTTTTTATCCTAAGACAAGAATATAACATAATAACCCTAATTGATGATAAAGAGATTCTGAGTTCTTGACTCACTTTAGACGAAAGGAAGGTGTTAGACACCCTTCGTCTACCTTGTTCAAAAGGATACTAGGGTTTAGGTTTAAGGTTTAGGAATAGGGTTTTAATTTTTTAGTTAGGGGACTCACCATGGTTTTTAAGTAGCATGCATATGTATCCTCTTATGAGGAATAAGAGTCCCAATTTGTATTTCGTAGTGTTGGTTGGTGTTTTTTTATAGGACTGCGTAGAATGATTTCGAATTATCCTTGATCCTTGTCTGGAATATATGTTGAGTGGTCGTACAGTTCACAGTTAATTTTGAAAGTAATTCTATTTAATCATATTTTCTAAAATGTCTTACGTTTTATTATGTTAGTAGAAAAAGTGATTTGTTATTGGTTAGTTGTTTTGAGTTTTGATCGATAGCGAGTATGGTAAGATACAGAGCGGGGTGAGGATATTAAGGGCCCAAGTTCAGAAATTGAACTTGACCCAATTAAGCAACAGGGTTTAGTAATATTTTTGTAAAATATTAAATTAATTTATTTGATTATAAAAAGTGTTTGTACAAGATTAGCAGTATTATTTACAAGTGAAGTGAGAGATTAATTGGAAAAACTAAATTATGTATTAAGTATTATTTTTCTTAAATAACATTATTAAAATTGATTTTTTTTACTTTTGTATTATTTAAACATTTAGAAACACATAACCTAATTAACTAAGAATTAATTTATTTGTATTTTTATTTTTATATAACCTAAATAACCTACCTTAAAAATATGCCTAGTTAAAATCCTAATGAAATTAGCCTATCATAAAAAAAAATTTATTTAAGATAATAGTCTAAAAGAAAGAAAAAAAGTATTTGTAATTTTAATTACTAAAATTAAAACCAACAAAATAACCTATTAAATAAAAAAACTAAAATAAAAGGGATGAAAAGAATTATATACATGCACTAAATAGAAATAGGTTTTAAGGACCCCAAGAAAAAATCTATTTTTTTCTTAAAATAATTATTAGTAATAATAATAATAATAATAATAATAATAATAATAATAATAATATAATAATAATAATAATAATAATATATAAAAAATAAATAAAAATAAACTTGTACGAAGAGGGGGGCGTGAACGGCGGCGGTTAAGGGTGTTGAATCGGAAGGGGCGAAGGGTTGTTGGAAATTTTTGGATCTGTTTCTCAGAGTTTCTGTTTAGAAACTCTCGAATAAACCAACAATAAGAGAAAGATTGAAATTGTGAAATTGTGGATTTCTTGGATGAAAAATGGTGTGAAAAAATGATCAATTTATAGTGATAATTAGGTCAACAAATTAGGAAAATAAAATTGATTCGTAAATCAGATCTTCCTTGGTCAGTAAGCTGACCAATCAGAAATTAGTTATGATACAAATTGACACCAATTGACCAATAAGAAACAACTAATAAGAAAAGGAAATATTTTTTGTATTTATTATAATTTTTGCAATCAATTTTGGTAAAAAGTGCACAAAATCAAATAAATAATTATTTTTAAAAATGCCATAATGAAAAATATGAAAATTAATATTTAAATATTATAAAATGATTTTTTTTATGATTTTGGAAGTAATTAAAAATAGAAATAGTTAGTAACAAATAAACAAAAATATTCAAAGTGTTCCAATTGAGATCTGAATCCTTTACCCTATGCTTCCAAGCTATGCTTCCTTACCAATTGTGCTATGTTATTTATTTGAAATAAAAAGCCAATTAAAAGTATATGAAGACGAGCAATTAAAAATACAAATAATATGAAATAAATTACTATAATTTTAAATGTACTTGAAAACAAATATTTATAAAACCTAAAATGTCAGGGTAACCCAAAAGAATTGTATAAAACTCTAAACTTAAAAATAATTTTGACTGTAGCACCTAGATGGGCAAATTAGGGGTATGACAAGTATCTATAGGGTATACCCACGGACCCCATATTAGGTACTCCTTCCACTATCCTCCACAGAGATATTGATGCGATATTGATGTGATTTCAAAAATCAGTGAATTTTACAGGGATGCATCTTCGAAATAAGCTTTCTTTTGTCAAACCAGAAACCATGGCAGAATTTTGAAAGAACAACCGAAATTAACATCAAAATACTTAACATAACATAGATAATTGTTAACATAAATGTGAAATTACATTTCATTATGAATGAATCGTTCGGGATGTTTCAACATATTTAGAATATTCGCATCCACTTCAATCAAAATCTTTGTTTCATAACGGTAAAATTTACTCTGCATAATGTCGCGACGCAAAATATATTTGAGTGTATCCCACTCTTGAAATACAACAAAGTCACAACCAAAATTTATTTATTCCAAAAGGAATGGGAAAATATTAATAAAACCGAAGAAAGAAAAAAAAAATGGTCATCGCAACCAAATTAGGGTTCGGGAGTCGGTTATGCAAGGGGAAGGTATTAGCACCCCTCACATTTGTTGTACTCAACATGATCCATTTAGTTAGTTTCATGATCAGATGTTAGCGTGATGTTTACTTGATATCTTCTAACTATTATGCGAGAAAGAGAGAAAGAAAGAAAATGTTTTTCGATTTTTTTTAAAAGGGTGTCTGACGAGAGTTTGGATCTCGCTCCCATGTATCTTCATGTGCGATCGAGAACTCAAGGCTACGTAGTTCTGTATAGAAAAAATATGAATGTTTTGGTTAATTTTAATTATGAAAATGAGCATAGTCTCATTTGGGCGATAAGACTCGTTGCTTGAAAACAATTCGCACTTGGGCGAAAAAAGGCTTTGTACTTGGGCGAAAAAGACTCGCGCTTGAGTGAAAAGAAGAAATTTTATGATTTGTTTTGCATTTAAGTATGTGCAAAATTTATTGAAACTTGGTTGATTAATTTTGAAAAGACTTGGTTTCAACCAAGTGTTTATTTGCTTTTGAAATTTATTGTGAAAATGACTTGAAGAACCTATGATTTACTTGCGAAAGTGGTGACACTACTTCAGAAAAGACATTTAACAACGGTTGGGAAAGATATATAACCAAGCGGGACCAGGCATTGTTATGTAGCATGTAGTTATATATACGGTACTTACTATTATGGTTCTGGAACTGTTGTAATATTCTAGAAAGCGTGTACCATATCACAACGGTTAATTAACCCAACCGTTGTGATAGAACTAAAGGTCCCAAATTCGATTCTCAGTATCAACATTTTGTAATTTATATCATTCTGGTCATCATTCAATATACAATCACATTTAGGTTTTATAATCGCTGTCAAAACTTCCTCTCTTTTAAATATGCAATTCTCTGCTTCTCAAATTCTTCCAGTTTTTATCCTGTAACTATTATAATCATCGGATAATTTACAACAACCCGTATTTTTGTTAACCATGCATAAAGAGCATAAAAAACAGCTAATATTGTGCATCAACAGCCAAAAGTAATATTTACACCAAACACAATATGTTTAAGTCAAAATTAATATTCACATCATCATATACAAAAAATAAGTCATTAGGACATCTCAATATATCAAATAGCAGGACCCTTAAGCACATTGTGGACATACGCCCAACATTTACGAAGATCGACAAACTCCTCAATGGAGAATGGGGTTACACCGTTAAACAACTACAAAAGAAATAGCGAAAAAGAGTTTAGAATATATGTTAACTTATATATATATATATATATATATATATATATATATATATATATATATATATATATATATATATATATATATATATATATATATATATATATATATATATATATATATATATATATATATATATATATATATATATATATATATATATATATATATATATATATATATATATATATATATATATCTAAAAATATTATGACATATATACTGTATCCCATGAATCAACAATGTCGGCAAGGACAATGTTTAACATGTGTTTCATGACATAATACTCACACTCGAATTTCTCGGGTTTTTTCCTCGTCTACAAATGAATGTAACCACACATGAATGTTACCACACATGAATATAACCATACATGAACGTAAATGAAAGAAAAAGGTAATCGAGCTACTTACTTTAGGAGAGATCCATGAGGGCTTTCTTCTAACATTGTTCATCATATTAATTTTCTCCACAACATTGTACATTGAAAATGAATTAAACATATTACATGCTAAATTAATTATAGTTTCAAATAAAATGAATTAAACATACACTTACGAGTTAATAATCTCTTTCATTTTCTATTCGAGTTGATCGTGCAAGTACTACAATACAATTATCGTATTTGTCTTAAATGATATTATGATAAATTGTCAATGACCACATAATAAACATGAGCATATATATTATTAGTGTGATACGGTGGTAGAACCGACTATTTTTACTGGTTTGCGTTTTGTGTTTTTTGTTCGCAAAATGTCGCGGTAAGCAAGAGTCGCCACTTACTTTTATTTCATCCAATCATGGAAAAGGAAAAAGAAAATAAAAAACCTTTTTTCGAGATATTCTGAAAGGGAAGGTGTTAACACCCTTTCTATCCATGGTTTTCCATGGCTCTTAGGTACTTGCTCATTTTTCAAATTGCTTGTGTGTGCTTGTCTTAAAAATGATTTAATTCGTGATAACCCTTGTATCAGTCCTCAAGGATGTGACGAAGTTGTTTTGAAATTTTGTTTTGAAAGGTGTTTGTGTGAAAAGTTTTTATTGAGCAAGTACTTCAGATTCTACCTACTCGAAAAAATATTGTTCGTTCTATTTCCTTTAGACAGTGTTATCCTACTATTAAGGAGTAGGTAGCACCGCCGTGGAGTTGTAAGGGATATTCGAAAGGGACAAGTACAATCACTAAGAAATAGTTAGAAAACTTTAGTAGTAACCCTAGAGTCTTAAGATCTTTTTGAGGCAACATTTTCGAGGTAACATTTCTGAGGCAACATTTGAATGGGACAATTTGATCTTTTAGACTGTAGGGCAACCACTAAAATCTCCTATGCTTAATGATTGTTTACCAAAGGCAACCGAAGTGAGGTAAACCCTAGGGGTGAATATGTGCATATGAGTTGTTTCAGTTATTTAATCTTTGCACATTAGGTGATCTACCGTTTTAAATTTCCAGACACTCTTGCCATACAGTCCTATTAGCATACATCTAGACAGTTAAATATTTGCAGGAATTAAAAATTTGAGAAGATAAACCTAGCTATTACAAGGCTTCGAGGAATTGGGATTACATAACCAAAACTTGGGGGGAGAATAGTAAGTGCGAAATAGTAAACTAATTGAGTATTACAAACTTGGAGCAGTTACAAAATTAATCAAAAAATAATGTGCGCGATAAAATTAAACACGAGAATTAGGGTTTTGACCCTTGACTACCTAATTGGATTAATTAAAGAAAGAATCATTTTTTTATTATTTTTATTTAAGGAAATAAGGAATAGAATTAAATTTCACAAATGTTCTAATTACTAATTAATTTTAATTTATGGAAAATAATTAAACTAACAAAGAAAAGATAATTATCCTATTTTTGTGTTTTTTTATTTGAAAAGAAAATAATTAAATCAATAATTTAAACCTAATTTTATAATTGATTTTAATTGTGAAAAGAGGAATTAAATTTCCCTAAATTACATTAATCTATTTAATTAACAAAAATTAAATTTAGTAATAAAAACCCTAATTTTAATTTTGTGACTTTTTGATTTTATGATTTAATTAAAAATGAGTTTTTAAAACAAATAAATAAATAAACAAAAAAAAAAGAAAATTGAAATAATAAAAAGAAAAGAGATTGGGCCTGTTGTTGTTGGCAATTTGGAGGGTGTGAAATGCAATTTGCAAGGCCCATAGTTGCTGAGCCCAAATCCCTGCGCTAGATCTATTGTTACTGCTTTCTGGGGGTCTACCATGTGATGCATTTTGCAGGGCATCATATCTAGGTTGGAGATGATCCAATGGCTGGATCTGGGGAGCGTATGATGGACATCTGGCAAGGGAGCGCATGGGATCTGGAATAACAAATTGAGAAAATGCAAAATGCACACGCCTGGGATCGAACCCAGGATGTTTGCATTTCATACTTTGACCCTTACCATTTGCACTGGAATTATTAGTTGTAAAGATAATAAACAAATAAAAACAAAAGCCAAATCAAGTGTCCTGCTAGAAAAAACGCGCGAAGTTTGAATGGACCAGTCACACCTTGCCACGCCATTGTTTTCTTTGCTGGGTCTGTTGTCTTAGGTAACAACTTTTACATACGGATTTTGGCCATGGCTATAACCCTGTGCATCTCAAAAATCATGTACAAGCAAGATAAATTAAATTGGTGACCATGAATCAACTGGGCTTGAAGCCCTAATCATCATGGTACCCATCTTAAGAGCCAATTGTTCCTGTATTCAAAAACCCCAAAACGAGTTCATAAACCCTAACAATGGCGTATTGTGATTCTTGCACTATAAATCCAATTCAAGGACATAGGTAGCTTGCAAACATTAATAAAAACACAATGGTATAATCAAAACATGCTTATGATTCCAAAATCAAAGAAATTATAATTGAAATTTTGTGCAAACTATGGTTGATGATGGGCGCGATTCTGGATGCTTCAGGCCTTGCAAATGCTTGCTACAGGTCTAGTGAATGCCCAGGGATATAAATTGATCTTTAGGAACGCTTGAAACAGCCTATGGAGCAAGATTGGATCAGCACATTTCTTTGAAAAATTGGAACTTTGTTCTTCCTTCTCACGCTCTCCAACCCTTGTTTTTTGATTTGGAATTGTTCAATAAAATTGCATCATATCTTGAGAAATGATGAAAAAGTGATTTGATTTGATCTTTGTATGATATCTTCCCAAAATAAGCTTCAATCTAATATTTTCCAATACAAATGAATCTTTCACGAATTGGTCATCATGCTAGCTGTACATGGACACAAAAGATGCACAAAAAATCCATGATTTGATTTGATTTCATTATTTTACCATTTAATTTGATTTATTTTGATTTAAATGAATAAAAAATCAAAATAAATGATAAAAGTAATAAAATAATAGGTGGAAAAGCTCAGGGGTCGTGGGTCCTATTAGAAACATGTTTCAAGCAAGAAAACATGGGCCCCTTTGGAAAAAATGCCAATTTGATCAATGCTGACTTTTGACAATTTTCCAAACATTGTCAACTTTGACAATACACAACTCTCTCAATTTTGACCCTAGAGAGGTGTTCTTGGACTTTTTAGAAAGCTTGGGATGTCCCATAACCAAACCTTTTGGTTTCATCTCAATTGAATCTTCCATGGTCATGTATGAAGCTTTGACCCAAAAGGTGTTTTTGTTGACTTTTCAAAAGGACCCATAATGCAAAAATTCATATCTTTTTATGATTGCATATTTTGAACTTGTGGGATGAAGATGAGTTGTAGGGAATTGCATCCTCTTCAAAAGAGATTTGGATGGAATATTTCTGATAAAGCATGTGGAAGTTATGCTTGGTCAAAGTTGGGTTGACTTTTACTAAGAAACCCTAATTTAGCAACTTTTGGGTTTTGATGAATTTGAAGCATTCCTTGGGGAATCATGGTCAATACTTGATCAAATGATGAAAGTCACTTAAAATTTGGATGTTGACCAAAAATCTTAAAGTTTGACTGTATGTGGGTCACAATTGACTTTTGACCTAATACAGTCGATTCTCAAGCATCTGAGCAGTTGACAGAGCAAACTTCTTGTGCAAGGCATGAGACTTGACATGGAGAATCTTGGGAACATATTAGGGCCTTGGAGAGAATTTTGGACCTTTGTGATCCACACATCTTGATGAAAGTGGAAACCTTAATTTGAGACACACTGCCTTAGGAGAGAGTTTGTCTGGTCCACTCTGGGGCAACCTTGAGCCAATTGAAGATCTCAATGGACATGTGTTGAGTAAAATGAGAGGGAAAATTTTAGGGTACAATAGCTGCCACTGTTCAATCTTCTTAAACCTGAAGATGTAGATTGGCCCGTCTGCCTTTCGTGATCTGAAGGTGGAAGATGATTGAACACTAGAGTGCCCAGAAATTTGCACTCGCATAAAGTGGCGCTTGATTAGTGATATCGAGAATGGGCTTATAGATGCCATTCAGAAGCTGCTATAGAATTGTCGGAGACGGGCTTGAAGATGCCATCCAAGAGAATGTTGATTTCTTGAGATATTCCTTTGACGAGAGTCCCTATGGTTATTGTCGATGAGGAATCTGCTGAGGAACATTGGTATCTGTCTTGGGAGAAATAAAGTTTTAGGAGCTTCAGTTGTCCGTTACTCTACTGGGGAAATAACTCCAGCTTGAGGAAGCGAAAGTGAACTACATGTCTGGTCAGGGTACAAGTTGCACCGCGACTTACTGGGGAAGTGCGAAACTAATCGTGTTTGATCAGGTCCCGGTCTTACAGTGTTGTGGATTGCTGTTTGGAGATAAGAGAGGAGGAACCTGGATAGAAAGATTATAAGAAGGAACCTGGATAGTAGGGTTGCTTCGAAATGAAATCCTGGATAGTAGGGCTTGTGAGAAGGAACCTGGATAGTATGAAAGCCTGGATAGTAGGGCTGTGAGAAGGAACCTGGATAGTAGGGTTACTTCGATATGAAAAGCCTGGGTAGTAGGGCTTGTGAGAAGGAACCTGGGTAGTAGGGTTACTTCGATATGAAAAGACTTGATAATAGGGCTTATGAGAAGGAACCTGGGTAGTAGGGTTACTTCGATATGAAAAGCCTGGATAGTAGGGTTGTGAGAAGGAACCTGGGTAGTAGGGTTACTTCGATATGAAAAGCCTGAATAGTAGGGTTGTAAGAAGGAACTTGGGTAGTAGGGTTACTTCGATATGAAAAGCCTGGATAGTAGGGCTGTGACAAGGAACTTGGGTATTAGGGTTACTTCGATATGAAAAGCCTTGATAATAGGGCTTATGAGAAGGAACCTGGGTAGTAGGGTTACTTCGATATGAAAAGCCTGGATAGTAGGGCTGTGAGAAAGAACCTGGGTAGTAGGGTTACTTCGATATGAAAAGCCTGGATAGTAGGGCTGTGAGAAGGAACATGGGTAGTAGGGTTACTTCGATATGAAAAGCCTGGATAATAGGGCTGTGAGAAGGAACCTTGGTATTAGGGTTACTTCGATATGAAAAGCCTGGATAGTATGGCTGTGAGAAGGAACCTGGGTAGTAGGGTTACTTCGATTGAAAATCCTGGATAGTAGGGCTGTGAGAAGGAACCTGGGTAGTTGGGGTACTTTGATATGAAAAGCCTGGATAGTAGGGTTGTGAGAAGGAACTTGGGTAAGATTGCTTTATGATAAGTTCGTGTAAAACTTCAGAATGAACCGGGGTAAGGTTATAAGTTTTGTGTAAAACTTCAGGAGGAATCGGTGTAAGGTTACTTTGCGATAAGTTCGTGTAAAACTTCAGAATGAACCGGGGTAAGCTTATAAGTTTGTGTAAAACTTTAAGAGGAACCGGGGTAAGGTTACTTTATGATAAGTTTGTGTAATACTTCAGAATGAATCTGGTTAAGGTTATAAGTTTGTGTAAAACTTCAGGAGGAACCGGGGTAAGGTTACTTTGTGATATGACAGCCTGGATAGTAGGTCTGTGAGAAGGAACCTGGATGGTAGGGTCCTTCGAAGCGATAATGTAGATTAGTTGACCCGTTTGATTTTGGGAACTGAGTTTCCATTAGTTGTCTGTAGATGTGATATGTATAACTGTTGGGATTTGTTGAAGCTAAATGTCTTTTCCTGCAAAAGATATCAACGTTAGTTGTATGCGATGCATGAAATGCAGGATGAGATGATGTTCACAAATGAGATTATGTTGTATATGATATGTATGCGTATGCCATGATGTATGTTCATGAAATGTTGTCGTGGTATGCTCGTGTCTGGGAAAATAAATCCGTGACGGTAGCTGGAGATTTTTAATTATTCTGTCTGGAAGATATGCTGAATAATAACTCTGCAAGGACCAAACTTTGGAAGAGATACTCTGTTGGTAGACATGCCAATTTGGAGGAACAAATTTAGCTAGGGATGAAATTTCGTTGCTAAAAGTGGCACTACAACGAAAAAGACTTACGAAAGCGCTTTTTTTGGCCTTTAAAAGCGCTTTCGTAGGTGGGGCTACTATAGGTTTTAGCAGCGCTTTTTGTTTAATGAAAAGCGCTTTCGTAGGTCTACCTAATAAAACACTTTTTCTAAAAATCGCTCTCTTAAGTAGGCTTTTGGCAGCGCTTTTTTATGAAGAAGCGCTTTCATAGGTCTACCTAAGGCAGCGCTTTTTTCTGGAAAAGCGCTCTCATAAGTTTTCTTTTAGCAGCGCTTTTTTCTGGAAAAGCGCTGTCTTAGGTAGGCTTTTAGCAACGCTTTTTTATGGAAAGCGCTTTCATAGGTTACCTAAGGCAGCGTTTTTCTTGAAAAAGCGCTTTCATAGGGTGTTTTTTTAGAGGTATAATTTATATAATTCATATACCTGCATTGTTTGCAGCATATTATTTATATAAACCAGTTGCCAGCATTGTAACTCAAAATCAGTCTTACAAAATCAACCCTAACAACAACGAAACCAGTCCTAATGTATGAAAGAAACACGGTCAATTATGTATTAAGGTCCTGGTCCTGCGAGGTTTGAACATAATAACACGGTCAATATGGTATTCCATGTACACATGTAACGTATTCATAACACTTTTAACATAATAATGTATTCATACCTTATATGATTCTCTGCTCAATAAAATATTGACACAATTCCTCTTTGATTTCTTCCAACTGAAGTTTTGTGTAATATGCACATTTGTATTCATCGAAGTACTACATAACAAAACATAATATGCATGATTTAGTTAAAAGTAAAAAACTATATGAAATATCCGAGAAATAATAAAACAAATCCTAAGTTATAAATCCATACCATGACTGGAATCTCTATTTGATTAAGTTGAAGGATTTCTTTGATAAACCGCATAACGAAGTATCTGTAATCTATACCGTTTTGCTGTTGAGGACACTACATAGAAAAACAAATAAGAATATATAGTTGTATTGTTTTATCAAATAGCATAAATATTATAAGCAAAATAGTGGAAATTAATATACCTGCACTTTGATCCAATTAATGTTGTTTGATTTAGACCGTCGTACCCGAGCTTCTCTTTGACACCGGAATACTTGTATCGCTCTAACAAAATAAAAATATATATTTAGAACAATGTCATAGAAATAATTAAATATATAAATACACACAAATATTTAGAATAATCTCACTTACGTATCAATCATTAACTTCATATCTGGATAATTTGTCCAATCACCGTCAACCGAATTCAGATAATAGACCACTTCTTTTATAGGATCGATAGCAACCAACAACTAGTGACGTCTATAAATTAAAACAACAGTTTAGAAGAAAATTTTCTACGCAAAAATTACAAATATTAAAATGAACTTAGAATGAAAATCTAACCCTGTAGGAATAGTATTATACGCCCAAAGATATAAGCTTTCTGTACTGCCAGTTGCCATGAATCTTTCGACTAAGTGCTCTCTTACTGAATTCGGTTCCCTACCAATTGTCGCTCCGCTGACACGGGAGGAAGACACGAAATGGAATCTGTTTGACATTTGATTCCTGCGCATCAATTTGTCATATAAAAACCTTAAATAAAAACATAATTAATATTATACTATATTCATTGAAATGTTTAAAAAAAATTTCAGCTAATTACATAATATAAAGATGGGGTTACCGGATGTATGCGTGCATAATAGTGATGCCTAATTCTTTATGACAGAAAATCTCTTCCACGTCCTCATGTGCAATTATTTCGGTGCAAGGAAAACTAAAGATACCTTGATCCATATCCATTTGACGAATACCACCATCCATCAAATCTGTTTTTCCCACTATTGTTTCAAGACACTGCCGGTATCGAGGGAAAAATCTAGTAGGAACCCTTTTCTTGGGTGGTACGCCAACAATTTTCTGGCTCACTTGTTGTGACCCTTGAAAAGGTACCTAATAATCATATAGACTCAGTTAAATTATAAAATTATGCATTATTTTATTCAGATCATATAATTAACACTTTAAACGTACCTCTTTTTGTGATACATCAGACTCGTCGTGCCGCAAAATCCCTTTACCCTTAGATGCGGGTTTTGTAGGAGTCTATAATTACCGTGGAAATAACTGAGGTCAGAACTGATAGTTGAAGACTTAAAGATTCATAATGCTTTTCAACATACCTGATCTTCTATGAAAATGAGGTCCGATGGCCATGCAACAAAAGATCTTATTGCATCTCGCAGCAATGTGGTCTCAGCAACAATGTCAGGTACCGACAGCAACGCATCCATATCTAAAGCAATATCAACCGATACTTTCATGTGTCCATCCAGAAGCGGTCTATGGTGAAGTAAATCTCCCAAAGTGTTATGGACTTTTCCCTTGCCAACTAGTCGATAAGTCGGCGACGATAGGTATAGCTGGCAAGATGAAATACCCGAAACCAATAATAACCGTTAGAAGTGACTAAAAATATTCTATAATAATAAAGGATATATATTGAAAATTACCTCAGGAAATTTATGCTGACAGTTGATACTAGCTTTGTCAATAGTTTCTTTCAACTGTGAATTTCTCTTTTCCGCCATATCTCTCTCTTTATCCTTCTGCATTTCACGGACTTGAGCTTGTAAATCCTGCAATGTTTGCATCACTTCTGCATTGCTAGGATTTCTTCTCCTTGGATGCTTATACAAAGAGGGTGGAGTCACACCATGACCTTTACCCCTCACCCGACCCAGATACTCAGCAATATTTAGTGCTCGACTAAGTACGCTCCTGGTATCCTGATCCTCACCTGGGGATACCGAATGCGACAAGGTCTCCTGTAATTCATTTACATATCGAAAATTATTAGTGGAGATAAAAAATTATTTAAATATTAATAAACATTTGATTTAATTAAAGACACAATCTTATACTTACACATTCATCATACACATGCTGAAGATCGGGATTAACAACTTGATCCTTGCCCACACGAGCTTCCTTCCACAACAAATGTGCTGGTAGTGATGTTGCGTCACTTTTCGTCTCTTCTAACTACGCATTGACAAAAGTCTTAAGATCATCAATTATAACACATTGAGATAATTAATAAGATCGTAGAGTTTATATTTACTTACAATTTTTTCCTCTAAGCGAGCATATCCCAAACGCCCTTTTTTGTATGGATATGCGGGTTTTGACGCTCTCTCGCGATTGATGGCACTCACTCTCTTGAAATTCTCGTCTCTTCTTTGGCCTACAAAACCAACCCATTCTTCAGGTGTAATGAAGTTCTCATATTTCTTTGGACGTTCCGGATCCTCTTCAAGAAAATTTCCTTCATCATCTTTAAGATACTTGTTTGTTAAAAATGTTCTCCACCCTCTGTGTCTTTTTCCAGCCAAACTCATTATATACTTTTTACGGGTATCTTCAATGTTAAAAGAACTCTACAAAAAAACATACATATAACGTGTGTTATTAAAAGAAATTTAAACACACATTATCGTCAAGATAAAGAAAATAACAAAAACCATATATGTACCTTTATCTCAGTCTAAACTTTCTCTTTACCCTCATCCAACTCTCCTCTTTTCCATCTAGGAGTGGTGATCGGAATGTGTATACTAACAAGCGTACCAATGTAGCTTGTCAACTTTGCAGCATTAGACCCAATTAGTTGGTCATTATCATTCCAATCTACATTATATGTTACTCCTCTAACTCTATCATGGATGATTCCCCTCATAATAGTTATACCTCGTGTAATATCTTTTTCCGAAGTCTTTTCTGAAGTATTTTCTGGAGCATTTTCAGGAGCATTTGCATCTTGTGAGTTTTCTTGATTACTAGCCATTTGACCTGTAATAATGGAAAAAAAATAAAAATGAAATGACAAATATAAAAATGAAATGACAAATAAAAATGAAATGACAAATAAAAATGAAATGACAAATAAAAATGAAATGACAAATTAAATTTTATTGAATGATATAGGCTATAATTATATATACTATTACCTTTTTCACTAAGGTCTCTTTATTTTCTTGGTAGGAATGTGTTCTACTCGTCTCTTAACAACGCGGACAGTTGGATTGATCCAAATACCCTCATTATGATCATTTCTAATACATGATTCATTATCATTTTGATCAATTATGGTTAAAGATTCAATGTTAACGCCAATATCACTTTGATCTCCAATGCTTTCATCAATTACTTTGTTAGATAATAGCACTATAGACCATTTCGTACTTGTCGGATCATTGACATAGAACACTTGTTTAGCTTGAGAGGCTAGAATGAAAGGCTCATCTTTGTACCCAACCCTATTAAGATCCACTTGCAAAAAACCTGACTTATCCATTCGTATGCCATTATTATTTTCAACCCACTTGCAACCAAATATAGGAATATGAAATTTCTCGTAATCAAACACCCAAATGCGCTCGATAACCCTAAAATATGACAGATTTACAAATTTTGGGTTTAAGTCCTTCACACTTGATATATGCATTGCTTCAGCGATCAAGGTGACACCACTATTTTGCATAGTACTTTTGTCATCCTGTTCTTTGGTATAAAATGTGTATCTATTAATTCCATATGCGCTATAAGAAAACACAACTAAACATGGACCATATGCTAAACATCTCAATCTTTCTGTTACTGAAGCAGGATCTGAATGATACTTTGAATAAATATGTTCCTTAAACCATGGTATGAAACTTCGATTGTGCTCTCGTACAATCCAATTCTCATTTCTATTCGGATTTAAACCTCGAAGAACACCCTTGTGAATTTCAACATACGACTCAACTTCAAGCTCATTGTGCAGAACATACAAATGCACTTGATCCCGTTCCACCATTGATATTGTCAAAACTTTATTTCCAATTAGCTTCTTACCTTCTTTTTTTTCAACAACATGAGATTTGGGGAGCCCAATTGATTGAACATTTGACAGATATTCAGTACAAAACTCAACCGCTTCTTCAACAATATATCGTTCTGCAATACAACCCTCTGGTCGACTTTGGTTTTTCACATACCCTTTTAATATTTTCATATAACGTTCATTAGGGTACATCCATCTCATATAAGCTGGTCCGCACAGTTGTGTCTCTTTGACAAGATGAACGACAAGATGAACCGTTATGTCAAAAAACGAGGGAGGGAAATAAATTTCAAGATCACACAAAGTAACAACTATTTCTTTTTGCAATGTTGGTAAGATCTCAAGATCGATCACCTTGCTGCAAATTGACTTGAATAAAAAACACAGTTTAGTTATTGCGCTTCTTACTTTTTCTAGAAGAATAGAACGTATACCTATCGGTAGAAAATGTTCCATTATAACATGGCAATCATGCGTCTTTAAACTCTTTAACTTGAGGTCTTTCATAGACACGAGTCTTCTAATATCTGATGAGTAGCCTTCTAGAACTTTAACCTCACTTAGGAACTTACACAATATTGTTTTCTCCTTTTTGGATAGAGTGTAAACAGCAGGTGGTAGATATGTTCGTCTTCCTTTTTTCACGGGTCCCAATTCAGTTCTTATTCCCATCTCTACCATGTCCTCCCTTGCTTTAAGGCCATCCTTAGACTTCCCTTTTATATTGAGTAACATACCAATAACACTGTCAAATACATTTTTTTCAATATGCATAACATCAAGAAAATGTCTTACGTACAAAGATTTCCAATATGGAAATTCAAAAAAAAAATTGACCTCTTCTTCCACCCACTTGTGACAACTTTATGTGCAAAAGGCTTGCCAAACTGAATACTCACATCTTTCACCTTTTCAAATATTTGATCATCTGTCAATCCAGGCGGAGCTCTACGTTGTTCGGTATCTCCGTTGAACGCTTTTCTCCATCCACGATATTGATGTTTAGAATTTAAGAATCTACGATGACCGAGAAAGACATTCTTCTGACAAAGTTTCAATCGCATCATATCGGTTCCATCTTCACAGATAGGATACGCTTTTTCACCTTTAATGCTATAACCGGATATATTTCCGTAGGCTAGAAAATCGTTAATTGTTCCAAACAACATCGCCCTCAAGTTGAAACTTTCTTTCCTATACCCATCATAAACCCCCACACCGTTCTCCCACAAAATCTTAAAATATTCGATTAAAGGTTCCAAATATACGTCTATGTCATTTCCTGGTTGTTTAGGCCCAGAAATTAACATAGATAACATCATGTACTTACTCTTCATACATAGCCATGGAGGTAGGTTATAAATCATAAGAATCATAGGCCATGTGCTATGCGAGATACTTTGAATACCGTGTGGGTTCATTTCATCAGTAGACAATGCCAAGTGAAGGTTTCTGGCTTCTTTTCCAAATTCAGGATAATCATTATCAATTTTCATCCACTGTGGTGAATCTGTCGGATGTCGAAACTTTCCATCAACAATTCTTTCATCTGCATGCCAAGTTAGGTGTCTTGAATCGGTTTCACTATGATACATCCGTCTAAATCTCATAATTATAGGAAAATACCATAAGACTTTTGCCGGAGACAACTTTTTCTTATATCTAGGGGCACCACATTTAGGCCACTGATTTAATGATGCATACTCGTTTCGAAACAAAACGCAATCTTTTGGACATGCATGTATCTTGTCATAGCTCATGCCAATAGAGTACAACATCTTTTTGGCCTCATACGCTCGATTGGGGAGAACATTATCCTCTGGTAGCATATCTTTCATAAGGGCTAATAACTCTGTGAAACTTTTATTCGACCATCCATTGCCCGCCTTTAAGTTGTACAACTTTAATACCGCAGACAATCTTGTGAATTTTGTACAACCATTATACAACGGTTTCTCTGCATCGCTTACCAAACTCTCGAACATTTTGGGACAATCATTAAGATCTTCTTCAAGCGCTTTTGCAATCTCTTCAACTCGATCATAATCGTATGTATCTGTGCCATTGTCATATGAAGCATAGGTCTTATTATCCCCCGATTCATCATTCCCGTCACTTTTCTCACCATGCATATTCTAACATGTATAACTTCTATCAATTCCATACCGTATTAAATGTGATGCCAACTGAACCGCGTCAACCCAATTCCCATAACAGCAACACAAACAAGGACATGTCATTCGACTGGGGTCTTCGGGGTGCACAACAGTAAACTTAACAAATTCCGATACCCCGTTCTCGTACTCTTTCAACAATCGATTTGAATACATCCATGTCTTATCCATGGTTTACGGTTTCTGAGTCAATCTGAGCTAAATGATAAATTCGAAAACAAAACCAATACTCAAAACTTGCACTTGCTCTTGCACAACCATATAACAAAACCAATACTCAAAACTTTTCACTAAATTCATTTTATTCTATCAACTACTTTAGTACACAAGTATAATACATTCCTACCAAGAAAAGAGACGAGTAGAACACATAAACAAGAAACCATCATTGCTCAAAATCAATCATAAAAAGCACACGAAAAAAACAATATATTAATAGAGTTAACAATATGGCTACCTTTATTAAATATTTTGTTACGCTCTCTATTATTTCTCTCTTAGCTTGTTTTACCAAAGCACAACTTGTTAATGTAAGTCTATATAATTAATTAAGCATTTTTTTCTGGTTCACAATAATATCATAGTATTATTTCAATGCCTCTAAAGAAGTCATGTTCTCTGTACATGAAAGAACCAATAAAACACAACAAACCAAACACCTATGACATAATTAAACATAAACAAAGACACTCTCCACTATGTGTGACACTCTCCATTATTTCTCTCTTAGCATGTTACTCTCCATTATTTCTCTCTTAGCATGTTACTTCTATGAACAACTTCTTAATAACTTCTATGACAGTACCAAACAAAAGCACACGAAAACTAGACAAACACATACGAGATGGGGAAAAAAATGAAACCTGATACGAATTGAAGTTGGCCGGAGAAGTGGAGCGCCGTTGACCACCGTAGAAGCTCTGGTTTAGGGTTTTTCGTGAAAAAAATCTGACTGAGAATAGAAAAGTGATACGAATTGTGTTTTTATATTTATTATAAAACTACCTACGAAAGAGCTTTTAAAAGCGCTTTCTAAAGGTCATCTATAACAGCGCTTTTACATTAAAAAGCGCTTTCGTAGCATATCCTATAGCAGCGCTTTCTAAAGGCCAGCTTTAGAAGCGCTTTGGAAAAGCGCTTTCTAAGGCTGACCTTTAGCAGCGCTTTTCAAAAGCGCTTTCTTAAGGTACCCTCTGAAAGGCCAGCTTTAGCAGCGCTTCCCAAAAAGCGCTTTCTAAGGGTGACCTTGAGAAGCGCTTTTGAAAAGCGCTTTCTTACGGCACCCTTTGAAAGTGCTTTTTTAAGCAATTTTTTTTTAAAACCTACACCAGCACTTTTTTCCAAAAGCGCTTTCTTTTATGTGCTGCTAAAACTTTTTTTTGGCATAGTGTGATGAGCTCTGTTGGAGATTCAGCTTCTGTATCTGTAGAAATAAACTCCGCTTGGGGGATGAAATTAATTGACTCGCCTGTGATTACGAACCTCGGTTGGGGATAGTTATGACCTGTTTCAGGAAAGCTGACATCAATGCCTCTTGGGTACTTTTACTCTGTGGGGAGTGTTTGCACTAATAATACTGTTCCAAAGCTGGCTCTATCCCGATACCTGCTGGGAAGAGGAATCGTCGGGTTTGGCACTTCTTGTTTTTTCCTGTTTCTGGAATTACGAGTAATTGCCTTTGTTTCTTATGTAAATATTTATGAGCAGCAATCATTTTCAAATGCATATATAAAATATAAATCATTGGAAGTTCTTGCAAAACAAAACGGAAAAAGAAAAAAAACAGATTGAAGTTTTGTGAAAATAATTTTGTATTTATTTTGAAGTCGGCCTGTAATAGGCGTTTTGTACAAAGAGGCTGACGCTCTAGTAAGAGAATGCCACCGAAAGAAAGAAATTATACAATTTGTGTAAAGGAAAGAAAAACTGCTAAGTGAAACGACCCCATTGGGTTCCAACTCTGCTATTGCCTTTATATCTTCAAGCGTCTCATCACTTTTCTACTTGGCCGAAGGTTGATCAGATTGATTAGTGTCGTCCGAGCTTGATAGTCGATACCAAAGTCTGGTCACAAGATGATCCAATGAGACATAGTGATACGCTTCAATCCTTAACTTTTGCCTCGAATTCCCTTTCGGGTTTTCAATCCACCGGGATACACTTTTTTGCCCAAGCCTCCCTTTCGGGTATTTGACTTGCCGGGTGTATAAATATTTCATTTTCATCCCTTACTTTTGCCTGAACCCTTTTGGTTAGCCGGGAAGCCCTTATTTTTTCTTAGGCCAGTCGACCTAGCGGGTCTTTGATCATGCGTAGTATCTTTTCACTATGTCTGCATTGACATGGTGAGGAAGGTCGTCACCATCCATGGTGGTTAGAATCATAACTCCTCCCGAGAAAATTTTCTTAACCACAAATGGCCCTTCATACGTGGGAGTCCATGTGCCCCTATGATCACCTTGTGGAAGTATGATGCATTTGATCACCAGATCCCCGACTTGATATTCTTGACGTCTGACTTTCTTGTTAAAAGCCTTGATCATTCGCCTTTGATACGCCTGACCATGGCAGATAGCAGTAAGCCTTTTTTCATCGATTAGATTCAGTTGATCAAGTCGGGTTTGGATCTAGTCGTCTTTGTTCAAACCCGCATCCTTCATAATCCTGAGAGAAGGTATCTGGACTTCTATGGTTAGGACTGCCTCCATGCCATATACCAGAGTGTAGGGTGTTGCCCCTATCGACGTCCGTGCTGAGGTACGGTACCCATGAAGAACAAATGGTAACATCTCATGCCAGTCTTTGTATGTCACTGTCATCTTCTATACAATCTTCTTGATATTCTTATTACCTGCTTCAACAACGCCATTCATCTTCGGCCGGTAGGGAGAAGAGTTATGATGCTATATCTTGAACTATTTACAGAGCTCGGTGATCATTATGTTGTTGAGATTCGTAACTGTGATCGTTGGATCTGGAACTGACTGTTAACGCTGGTTCGCGAAATGTCGCGGAAGCAAGAGTCGCCACCGTCTTTTATTTTCTCCAAATGGAAAGGACAAAAGCACAGAAAAATTCCTTAAAGAGATTGCTCTCGGTTCGGGAGGTAGGTTATAGAAAGGGAAGGTGTTAGCACCCTTTCTATCCATGGTTATCCATGGGCTCTTAGATACTTTCTCATAGTGTTTTCAAAAATGGTTTGTTTGCTTTTCAACTGTGGGTTTTAAAAAGTTTCTTTGAAAATTTCAGTTCGACTCTTGTGTCAGAGTGTTTGAAAAATTGTTTTGAAAGCTTTTTGAAAAGGTGTCGGTGTGAAAAGTATTTTGTTTGTTTTGAAGAGAGCAAGTATCCATGAGTCGTCTACCTACCCTAAGGAATTCGTCTGTGTAAATATCCTTTAAAGTAGTGCCATCCCACCATTGAGAGGTAGGTAGCACCACCGTTGGAGGTGTTCGGGTCAATTCGAGGTTCGGGACATGGTGATCACCAGAGCAATGGGAAGACATCTTAGAAGCTACCCTCATGCCAGGTTCCCGGATCATGAGGACTTACTAAGACATCCTCTACTCGACGATCACCTTTCGAGGCAAGGCAACAGTGAGGCGTACCCTAGGGGTGGTGTGTGCGAATTGTGTGTCGTTTTCATTTGTATTTGTCTTGTCATGTTTATTGGTGTTCTACGCTTGATTTTATTTAAAGGCCATACATTCTTTCATGCTTTTTTTGTTAACAGTTAAAATATTTGCGGGAAAGTAAATCTAAAGCTATTACAAATGGCGCGGGTCCACATCGCCAAAATTAAACCGGACCCGATTTGACAGAAAAGTAAATAAAGCAATTAAATAAAGAATTAAAAGTGCGAGAAGTTTAGTTACATGGCTTCGGGAGAGGTACATAATTATTTAAATGACATAACGTAAATATGCGAAATTAAATAGAAATTAAGAATATGGGCGTTGGACCCTTTTGCAAAAATTAAAATTACATGAATTAATTAATTAAAAGAAAGCAAGAATTTGTTTTTGGTGTTTTTTAGTGTTTTAAGATTTAATAGAAAAAAGAATTAAAATAAAATTAACTAACCCTAATTCTAATGGTTTTTAAATTGTTAAGACAAATATTGAAATTTTTAACCTAAATTAACCCTAAATTATTTTCATGCAAATTTAATTATAAAAAATAAAATAAATATTATTATTGTGAAAAAGAAATATTAAAAAAGAATAAAAATTAACTAAACCTAATTCTACATTTTTTAGATTTTATTATGAAAAGAATTAAAATTATAACCTAATTTAAAAACTAATTAATTACATGCTAATTGATTTACAAGAAAATATTAAAATAAAAAATATTTATTATGTTTATTGTCTTTTCTGATTTTCAGGCATCTTTTATATTTGGTAAATTTAATTAAATCAAACAAATAAAGAAAAGAAAATAACAATTGAAAATACAATATAAAAATAATAGAAAATGGCAAACCAGGGGGGGTGGAAGTCCCAAATTGGAGGTATAGTTTTGAATAATCTGGCCCAAAAACCCTGAGTCCGTTTGACCTTTTTGAATAGTATGCTGAAGCGTTGACTAAGGTCTAGCGTGTTCTTGAGCTCCACGCCCTTGATTTGATCTCAGTGTGCACGTGGATGACTGGATGATGAAGGAACATGATGCGCCTGCAGCCTTGATGCACATGGGAATTGCTATGGAAAAATAATATAGAAATTATACAGACCTGGGACTCGAACCCAGGTCACTAGCATCACCAGTTAACACCTGTGCCACTGATCCATGTCAATTTCATTTAATATATAATAGCATACAAATAATATAAAAGAAAAGCAAAACATTAGTGGGTCCGCGCGCCAATTTTCAAACAGACCAACCACTCCTTGCCACGACTCCATCTTCTTCGTGTGTTTTTTATTTTTCTGAAAACAAGAACATTTAGCAACGGTTTTAAACGCGTGGGTTTAGAGGGTTTTAAAGAAAATAGCGATTAGCTCTCCTTGGCACATAAATTCAGCGCGATGGTCCTATCTTCTTCGTCTGAACATGCTGAATCTAATGGTGGTGGTTTGGAGTCTCAATTTTTCCTCGTTTGAAAATCCCTAATTCGAAGCTTTATAAACCCTAACAATCAAACATGGTGAAATCGAATATACAGCACAAAAACGCAATTAATTATGTTGGTTAGCATCAGAATATCATAAGGAATATAAATCCATGAATAAATTTCACAAATAATGCTTAAATCATGATGCACGATTGTGAGTTTTGTGCTGTACAGTTTGCGTTCAATATACCAATTCTTGGAGTTTGAGTGAATGTTTGTGGTTGGAATCTGATCAGGGGACCTTGAGGAAGCTATTGGAATAGTTTTTGTGCCTTGAATCGCCCTCAAAAGTGGTTTACAGTTTTGAGTTTCTTTGAGAAAATTTCAAGTTTGTAGAGAGCTTTTCTGCGCAGCTTTTTGTCTTGTATGATTAGGTTTTTTGATCAAGCCTTTGTAGTGAATGCATTAGGTCAAAAATATTGATCAAATCTCTTGTAATTCATTGTTTTGAATATTTGATTTTCTTAAGATCCTTTCCATATCTTTTTCACATGTTTTTGTATCAATTAGCATCCAATCAAGCCAAATCTTTCCATAATTGTACAAGCACGAAATATTGAGTCCAAAACATGCATGAAAAGATTTATTAGGTCAAGTTATATATTTTTCATATATTTAAATGATTTAAATGAATTAATATAAATAATAATTCAAATAAATAGATAAAAAATGAGAAAATACTTCCCTTTGGGCCAAGTGGTCGTGCACATGCTTAGAATGATGAATCATGGAAGAAAAATGGGCCCATTAGCAATTTTAGGTCATTTGAAGTAATGTTGACTTTTCAAAATATCCAAACATTTCCCAACTTCCACAAGGCATAACTTGCTCAATTTTTAAGCTTTTCTCATGTTCTTGGACATTTTGGAAAGGTCTTTGAGTCCTCTAACCAATGCCTTTGGTCACATGTCATTTTTATTTACCAATCTCAAGTTATGGCCTTTGACTTAAAGTCCCTTTTTGTTGACTTTTGAAAATGACCTATAATGTTGAAATTGATAACTTTTTGTGAGAGCATTTCTTGGACTTTAAGTATGAAGATGAGTTGTAGGAAATTTCTTTCTATTAAAAATGAGCTTTGGATGGAATTTTTCTGATAATCCATGTGAAAGTTATGCCTTGGTCAATTTCAGTTGACTTTTTCAACTGTCCAAATAAGGAAACTTTTGCATCTTTGATGATTTCTGAGCCAAATTTTGAGAATCATGATCAAGCATTGATCAAATGATGTTTGTGGCTTCAAAATGATATGTTGACCAAAAATTTGAACTTTTGACTGTCAAATGACCATTTTGCCCCTACAGTTGACTGTAGTGCAATTTAGGGTTTTGACTGTGCAATTTTGAGCTGAATTCCTTGAAACTTGATATGAGGATGCTTGACCATATTTGTAGGCATATGAGACTTGGTTGGGCCTTTGAAAACTTCATTTTCTTGATCAGAACACCAACCCTAGTTTTGACTGTATAGGAGATCTTTGACTGTGCAACCCTTAGGGAGATTTTGCAGCTTGACTTGGCAATTTCTTGGGTAATATGGGAGGGCAAATTTTGGGGTACAACAGTTGCCCCTGTTCAATCTTCTTAGACCTGAGGATGCAGATTGGCGGACGTGCCTTTCGTAATCCGAGGGTGGAAGATGATTGAACACTAGAGTGCCCAGAAATTTGCGCTCACCTGTTAGCAGTGTGATGGGGATGGGCTTATAGATGCCATTTAGAGTTTGATGAATAGGATGATGGGCTTATAGATGCCATCTGGATGTTGGTCGCGTAGGAGATTCCTTAGCGAGAACCTGCATACCTGCAAAAGAACAAATGAGTACCTGACACGTTGCAGGAGCTGATTTTAGATGCTTGGCATAGATATGTCCTGACTGGTTACAGGAGCTGAGTCTGGAGCTTCAAACGGCGATGAATGAACCAGGGATGGTCACTGCCTTAGCACGAGCGGTAAGAGAACCTTGGACGACTTTTAACTTCAACAACGCTCGTTGAGAAAAATCTTGGGTGTCTTCTACTGGGATAAGAATCAGGGAGATCTTAGGGTGATTTAACTGAACCAGAGGAGGCCTTTGACTGGATAAGCATCAGGAAAATCTTAGGGTCGATTTAACTGAACCGGACAAGGTCTTGGAATATCTTCAACTGGATAAGCATCAGGGAGATCTTAGGGTCGATCTGACTGAACCAGAGAAGGCCGTTGACTGGATAAGCATCAGGAAAATCTTAGGGTCGATTTAACTGAACCGGACAAGGTCTTGAAATATCTTCAACTGGATAAGCATCAGGGAGATCTTAGGGTCGATCTGACTGAACCAGAGAAGGCCGTTGACTGGATAAGCATCAGGAAAATCTTAGGGTAGATTTAACTGAACCGGACAAGGTCTTGAAATATCTTCAACTGGATAAGCATCAGGGAGATCTTAGGGTCGATCTGACTGAACCAGAGAAGGCCTTTGACTGGATAAGCATCAGGAAAATCTTAGGGTCGATTTAACTGAACCGGACAAGGTCTTGAAATATCTTCAACTGGATAAGCATCAGGGAGATCTTAGGGTCGATCTGACTGAACCAGAGAAGGCCTTTGACTGGATAAGCATCAGGAAAATCTTAGGGTCGATTTAACTGAACCGGACAAGGTCTTGAAATATCTTCAACTGGATAAGCATCAGGGAGATCTTAGGGTCGATCTGACTGAACCAGAGAAGGCCTTTGACTGGATAAGCATCAGGAAAATCTTAGGGTCGATTAACTGAACCGGACAAGGTCTTGAAATATCTTCAACTGGATAAGCATCAGGGAGATCTTAGGGTCGATCTGACTGAACCAGAGAAGGCCTTGGACTGGATAAGAAATCTTTGGAGTCGATTAACTGAACCGGTCCAAGTCTTGAAATATGATTGAGAATTTAACTGCATCTTTCCTGAAAGGTAAAGGTCAGTCATATGCAATGCATGATATGGATCAAGCAATGATGTTCTCAACATAAATGAGATTTGTATGATATAATGCGTCTATGCATGCTATCATGATGTATGTGATGTTTTATGAATGTATGTTTTCGTCTAGGAAATTAAATCCTTGACGGGTGCCGGGAAGTTGTATCCTGGGTTGATGTCGAGGAATAGATTTTGCTTCCGCTGGGGATGATAACTGCAAGAATACCGGTAGGAGAAGATAACTCCGTTGGGGAATAAACTTGGCAAATGGAAGATTCTGCGGGGAGAAAAATACTTTAGCGACCATGCTGGGAAGCAATACTCTGTGGGGAGAGGGATGCTTTTGCTGAATGTTGATAGTAATTTGCTGGGGATACCCTTGTTGTATTGGAAGTGTTGATGGACTTCGCTGGGGTAAGAAGACTTCGTCGACGACGCTCTTTCCGTGGCTTTTAGCTGAGGATAACCCAGTTATATCCTGTTAAGGAAATAACTCTTTAAATAAAGCCGGACGACGTGTTCGTGCTCTGCGAGGGATAAGCTTCCAGAATCTACTGGGGATAAGCCTATTGCTTGGGGATATGAATTCCAACTTTCCTGGGGAAGCTGGATTGGACTTTTCCGGGGAGTTTTTTTGATATGCTGGGGAAGTGATTCCTTTGAATGTTGGTATACCGCCGGGGAACAATCTTTAGACCAAGACTGCCGGGGATGCTTGTTAAGAATATATGCTGCTGGGGAATGTTGAGATCTGTTGGAGGATACTCAACTTCCCTGAGATTTGATAATTTTGCTTGGAGAGGAATGTATTGTTTTGCTGAACCACTCTCTGGGGAATTTAAGATGTACCGGTCATGTTCTTTAGCTGAACCTACCTTGGTACCTTGGAGGGTAAAACAATTAGATTGCTTGGACAACTCTTTTATTGCCCCTGTTTCTAATATTACCTGCAATTAATCCTTTGTTTCGTATGCAAATATTCATGAGTTAGCAAATTATTGTCAATGCATATATCACAAATTGAACCTTGGACGTTCTTCGCAAAACAAAACAGAAAAAGAAAAACACTTGGCACGTTTAACTGAAAATGTATTTGTATTGATTTTGAATGGCCTGTGAATAGGCGTTTTGTGTACAAGAGGTTGACGTCCTAGTAAGAGGTACGCCGCTGAACAAAAGAGTTTATACAGATTTTGTACAAAAGAAATTAAAACAGCTGTGTGAAATGAATGATCCACGGGGTTTCAACTCTGCTATTGCCTTTATAATTCCGAGCATCTCATCACTTGATGACCTTGGTTGAAGGTGTAGCTGACTGATAGATGCCGTTTGAACTTGAAGTAGATACCGGATTCTGGATGCAAAGTGATCCAATGAGACATAGTATTACGCTTTTATCCCTAATTTTTGCCTGGACTGCCCTTTCGAGTTTTCAGTCCACCGGGATACCCATTTTTGCCCAAGCCGCCTTTTCAGGTTTTCGACTTGCCGGGTGTACAGATTTTTCATTTCATCCCTTCATTTTGCCCGAACCCTTTTGGTTCGCCGGGAAGCCCTAATTTTTGCCTAGGCATGTCAGCCTAGCGGGTCTTTTTTATGCGTAGTATCTTTTTACTATGTCTGCATTGGCGGGGTGAGGAAGGTCGTCACCATCCATATTGGTCAATATCATGGCTCCTCCTGAGAACACATGCTTAACCACAAATGGCCCTTCGTAAGTAGGGGTCCATTTGCCCCTTGGATCACTCTGAGGAAGGATGATTCGCTTGATTACCAGATCTCCAACTTGATATCCCTGTGGTCTGACCTTTTTGTTAAATGCCCTGATCATTCGTTTCTGATACGTCTGACCGTGGCAGATAGCAGCGAGTCTCTTTTCGTCGATGAGGTTGAGTTGATCAAGTCGTGTCTGGATCCAATCATCTTCGTTCAGTTTTGCATCTTTCATTATCCGGAGAGAGGGAATTTGCACTTCAATCGGCAAGACTGCCTCCATACCATAAACCAGAGAGAAAGGAGTTGCCCCGGTTGACGTCCTAGCTGAGGTACGGTACCCATGTAGAGCGAACGGTAACATCTCGTGCCAATCTTTGTAAGTCACTGTCATTTTCTGCACGATCTTCTTGATGTTCTTATTTGCTGCTTCTACAGCGCCATTCATCTTCGGTCTGTAAGGAGAAGAATTGTGGTGCTGTATTTTGAACTGTTCGCAGAGCTCAGCGATCATCTTGTTGTTCAGATTGGTACCGTTGTCTGTAATAATCCGCTCAGGGATGCCGTACCGACAGATCAGATTGTGCCGAATGAACCGTGCCACAACGGTCTTGGTTACCGTAGCATAGGATGCTGCCTCAACCCACTTCGTAAAATAATCAATCGCCACTAGGATGAAGCGATGTCCATTGGATGCCGTAGGTTTAATCTCGCCAATCATGTCTATGCCCCACATTGCAAATGGCCAAGGCGCAGTCAGAACATTCAGGGGAACCGGAGGAACATGCACCTTGTCTGCATAAATCTGGCACTTGTGGCATGTCCTGGAATGTTGGTAACAGTTAGCTTCCATTGTAGACCAGTAATATCCTGCCCGTAGGATTTTCTTAGCCATAGTGTGTCCACTAGAATGTGTACCAAAGGTCCCTTCATGTAGCTCTTCCATGATTCTTTCTGCTTCAGTCTTATCCACACAACGCAGTAAGGTTGAATCATGGTTTCGCTTGTACAAGATGTCGTTGCTAAGGAAGAACTTTGCTGCGAATCTTCTCAGGAATTTCTTATCATTGATAGAGGCACCTTCAGGGTATTCCTGAGTTTCCAAGTATCTCTTCACCTCGTGGTACCAAGGCTTCTCAGTCACCAATTCAGTTTCGAGATCACAACAGTATGCCGGTTCGTCCAGTTTCCAGATGATGATCCGGGGAGCCTCGTTATCCCATTTGACTTTGAACATTGAAGACATTGTAGCTAACGCGTCCGTCAACTGATTCTATTCTCTTGGAAAGTGTTCAAAGGTTATCTCTGTGAAGTGGGGGATCAGGGTCAACACACATTCTCTGTAAGGGATCAGGTTTGGATGTTTCGTATCCCACTCTCCTTTGATCTGATTGATCACAAGAGCGGAATCTCCGAAGACACTCAGAAATTTGATCCTTAGGTCGATCGCAGCTTGAAGACCCATGATGCACGCCTCATACTCTGCCATGTTGTTGGTACAGTTAAAACACAGCCGGGCAGTGAGTGGAGTATGAGTACCTTGAGGTGATATGATAATGGCGCCGATACCGTTACCCAAAGCATTGGAGGCCCCGTCAAAGTGCAGAGACCATCAGGATCCTGGTTCAGGTCCTTCATCCGGTCCAGGTACTTCACAATCAGTCACTATCATAATGCTTTCATCCGGAAATTCGAAGTTCATTGATTGATAGTCATCCACAGCTTGATGTGCTAAGTGGTCTGCCAATACACTACCCTTGATGGCTTTCTGGGTTGTATATTGAATGTCGTATTCCGTCAAGATCATTTGCCATCTTGCAATTCTCCCGGACAGAGCAGGCTTTTCGAATATGTACTTTATAGGATCCATCTTTGAGATCAACAAGGTAGTGTGGGTCAGCATATACTGTCTCAGCCGGCGAGCAGCCCATACCAAAGCGCAGCAAGTTTTCTCAAGCAGTGAGTATCGGGTCTCACAGTCGGTAAACTTTTTGCTAAGGTAATAAATGGCGTGCTCTTTTCGGCCAGACTCGTCATGCTGCCCCAGCACACACCCCATTGAATTGTCGAGCACTGTCAGGTATAGTATCAGAGGTCTCCCTTCAACCGGTGGCATAAGGATAGGTGTTTCTTGGAGATACTCTTTGATTTTGTCAAAAGCAGCCTGACATTCATCGTTCCAACGTACTACCTGATCTTTCTTCAGCAGCTTGAAGATTGGCTCACAGGTAGCAGTCAGATGTGAGATGAAGCGAGCAATGTAATTCAGGCGTCCTAAAAAGCCTCTGACCTCCTTCTCTGTTTTAGGGACTGGCATCTCTTGAATAGCTTTGACCTTAGCAGGGTCCACTTGAATTCCCTTATCACTGACCACGAAGCCTAGTAACTGTCCAGATCTTACCCCGAAGGTGCACTTGTTCGGGTTCAATCTTAGCTTGTACAGTTTCAACCGGTCAAACAACTTCTGCAGATGATCTAGGTGCTCTTCCTCAGTCTGGGACCTAGCGATCATGTCGTCCACATATACTTCTATCTCATGATGGATCATATCATGAAATAAAGCAACCATGGCTCGTTGGTAGGTTGCCCCAGCGTTCTTCAACCCGAACGGCATGACCTTGTAACAGAAGGTGCCCCACTGAGTAACAAACGTAGTCTTTTCCATGTCTTCAGGTGCCATCTTGATCTGATTGTAACCTGAAAAGCCATCCATGAAAGAGAACACCTTGTGCTGAGCTGTATTATCCACAAGGACATCAATGTGAGGTAAGGGGAAGTCATCTTTGGGGCTGGCCCTGTTTAGATCCCTGTAGTCGACACACATTCTGACCTTACCGTCCTTCTTAGGTACCGGCACTACATTAGCAACCCATTGAGGATAAGAAGTCACTGCAAGGAACCCAGCATCAAATTGTTTCATAACCTCGGCCTTAATCTTCTCAGACATCTCTGGACGCATCCGACGGACCTTTTGCTTAACTGGAGGGCAGTCTTCCTTAGTCGGCAAATGATGGACCACAATATCGGTATCCAACCCGGGCATGTCTTCGTAAGACCAGGCAAAGATCTCCATATAATCATGTAACATCTTGGTTAACCGTTGCTTCACGCTGAGCTCTAGGTTGGCACCAATCTTTACCTCTTTCCTGTCTGTCTCTGTACCCAGGTTTATGGTTTCCACTGGCTCTTCATGGGGTTGAATTGCCCTCTCTTCCTGAAGCAACAGTCTTGCAAGCTCGCCAGGCACTTCGCAATCATCTTCACCTTCGTCTTCGGCTAAGTTGATCGGATTTTCGAAGTCATAATTGGCAGTAGCAGAGTTGTTATCAGTGAGATCCAGAGTGGATTGGAACCTGTATGAGTGAGTGTGTGTGTAAATACAGCTGTTTTTGAAAATTATGTAAAGGAAAAGAAAGACAGAAAAGGAACACAATATTTGCAATGCGAAAAATACGTCCAAGATTTTTATTCATGATATATGAAATGACAGTTTGTATGCCCTCACAAATAGAACCACGGTGCCTCGGGTAAGACACCGGGCCATAGAGTTTATCATTGTTTATTACAAAATAATGAAACAAGGAAATTTATTACTGCGTCACAAAGGTAACAGGGGTATGGTCCTTAGCAATCCAATTGTTTAATCCGCCTTTGGCCGTCAGATAGATCCAGCTGTTGAATTCAGCTTCGTCCACTTCATGGTCTTCCTCAACAGCATTCACTCCTGAACTTTTAATAAATACCGGAGGTCTCCCGATCTTCGCTTTCCTCATAGCTCTCTGACCTTCTGTGGTAAAACCCAACCCAAGTTTATCAGTCTTCTGAGTAAAGTCTGGAAGCCTGCCCCAGTTGGCACTTTCATTCTTCTGAATCACAGCCCGGGCATCCTTTAGGGAAGCCATCTTCAAAGGACCAAATTCTTCTGTTGCTGTTTCTGCTGCAATCGGAAACACCTCCTCGAAGTGCTGAAAGGGGGTTTCAATAAACTCCCCATCCATCTCAATGTACCTGAAGGAGTTTAGGTGGCTCACCATATATTCCTCCTCTCCTTGCACAGTGACAATCTTCCCTCTGACGGGGTACTTCAGCTTCTGATGCAAGGTAGAGGTCACTGCCCCAGCCTTATGTATCCACGGTCGGCCCAATAGACAAGAGTAAGATGGACGGATATCCATCACATAAAAAGTGGAATCGAACACCTGAGAGCCCACACGAATCGGGATGTCAACCTCTCCATGAACCATCCTCTTTGAACCATCAAAGGCCCTGACGATGATATTGCTGGGTTTTAATTCCAGGCCTTCACAATCTAGACGGTCTAAAGCCTTCTTGGGTAGCACATTCAAAGAAGACCCCGTGTCCACCAGCACATGTGCCAAGGTAGTGCCCCTACATTCAACAGAGACATGCAGAGCATCATTATGGTCTCTTCCCTTTGCGGTCAAGTCAGCATCTGAGAAACCAAAGCCATTGTCTGCCGTCAGACTTGCCACGCAATCAGTGAACTGGACTGCAGATGTCTCATGTGGCACGTGGGCCGTCTTGAGGAAAGAGATTAAGGCCTTGGCATGGGCCTCGGAGCACAGCAATAAAGAGAGCATGGAGATTTTAGAGGGCGTATGCCCCAGCTGTTCCACAACATTAAAATCGCTCTTCTTTATAATCTTCAGAATCTCCTCCATCTCTTGTGGGGAGGCCTCAGCAGCTATGGGTACGGGTGCCTCCACTTGGGCAGGCTCAACTTCAAATCCTTTGCCCCGAGCATTGGATGACTCGGCAGCAGGAGAAACAATTGGATCAGCAGCAGGAACAGGTACATTTGCGGGGGTTATGAGAAGTGGTCTTCGGGCAGCAGGCGGTGAAATATCAGGCGAGAAGAGCCTGCCACTGCGGGTAACTTTGGCTGGGCCAGTGATGTCACAAATGCTGGCGCCAGCGTTGAGCTCTTGTTTAATCCCATTTACATATACGTCTGGCCCATAGTGCCAAGGGACAGCTTTATCAGATACATAGGGCAGGGGCCCTGGAATGGTGATGATAACACGTGCAACGGTCATGATTTGGACGGGCTTCTTCGGGAGAGCCGGGATCGGATTATTGAAAATAGTCACCACAGAAACTTATTCCACTGGAACCAACCGAACAACAAACTTCTTGAATAGAATCTCCTTACTATCCATTAAGCTTTGGATGCCTAACTTTAACAAGGGACAACCAGATGGGGACACAGCACAGAACAGGCAACCCTCACTACAACCCGGAAATAAACCAGCCTGCAGTAGGTTCTTCTTGACAATCTTTAGAGGAGTGGCTAGATCATCCACAGAAACAGCATAAACGTCTTCATCAACAGCATTTACCCCATGTTGCGGCATAGGGGCAGTAACTACATTCGGCTTCGCAGGCGCCTCGAACTGTATCTCCTTGGCGTCGATAAGGTCTTGCACCTTATTTTTTAACGCCCAACAGTCATCAGTAGAGTGCCCCGGGCTATCTGAATGGTAGGCACAACGAGCATTCGGGTTGTACTTGGGAGATGCAGTATTTGGAAACTTCGGCGCCTCCCTGACAGTCACTAAATTGGTTGAGAGCAACTGTGGCAGGATTTGCGACAAAGTCATGCTTAAGCGGGTGAATTCTCTCCGGGGCCTTTCAACCTTCTGAGGATTGTTTGGCCGGGGAGCGGCAGCAGGCTTAGCAATCATTACCGCACTGACAGCTTGGCGGCGTTCAGGTCTCTCGGATTTCCGGGAACCATATACGGCACTAGACTCCTTCTTGAATGGTTTCTTTTCCGAACTAGATGATGCACCCTTCGCAATCTTCCCAGATTTCAACCCAGCTTCAATTCTTTCTCCAGTCAGGATCAAATCAGTGAACCCAGCAGAAGAATTCCCAATGAGATGGTTGAAAAATGGCCCAGATAGGGTCCCCACGAACATATCAACGAGTTCCCGGTCAGTTAATGGAGGCTGCACCCTTCCAGCAAGGTCTCTCCATTTCTGTGCATACTCTTTGAAACTTTCGCCTGCACCCATAGACATCCCCTGAAGCTGAGTGCGTGTGGTAGCGAGGTCGGCATTGTACTGGTAATGCTTATAGAAAGCAGTGGCCAAGTCCTCCCAGCTGCGGATGTTGGCTCCACTCAATTGATAGAACCACTCGAGCTGAGTCCCTGAAAGACTCTCTTGGAAGAAGTGGATCCATAAATTTTTGTCAGCTGTATAGGGCTGGATCCTCCTGGTGTAAGCCCTGAGATGCAATTTAGGACAGGATGCCCCGTCGTATTTAGCAAAGGCAGGTGCCTTAAACTTGTGCGGGATCACTACCCCAGAAGACAGACCTAGATCCTCGAAGTCCAGGCCAGGCACTTTTTGTATCTCCATAGCACTGAGCCGGTCTTCCAACTGTTTGTACCTGTCCTCAGCCGGAGGGTACTGTTCGTCATTGAAATCCGTCTCATTGTCAGAGACCACTAGGCTGGGAATCCTTTCCTCTTGATGACTGCCTTTTCCCACAAATGGAGTTGTCCTTTCAGTTTCAGTCTGCGGTGTGTTCCCAGATCTGCGTCTAGGGCTGAACAGAACAGTCCTCTTCTTCTTCTTTTCCTTCTTCAAGAGCAGAGCCTTCAGATCTTGTTGCCCCTGGGTCAAATTCATGATCAGCCCCTGGACTGGGCGTTCTGAGCCTGGAGGGCCTTGATAGTGTGCTCGGTTGAGGATTCAGGATTCATGACGAGACTGCTGAAATAAACAGCGAAGAAGGTAAGTAACCTGCAGAGAAAGGATACCTGTTATGCAATGATATGTATGATATGCATGCAATGATATCAAGGACCTCGCGGGGTAAACAGAGAAACTTGTTAGAGTTGGAAACTGGCAACTTGATTGAAGGTACTTCATGTTGTTGAGAGTCCTTCTTCAAGGGTCATAGGCTCACCATATCCAGTGGGTCATAGCCCCTGACAACTCTGGCTAGAGGAAAATAAATCCTCTTTGCCCCTTGTTGGGATAGTTGATTCACCCTGACCTGCATCATAAGCCCTTGAGATCCTTGAAATGGGTTAGGATGTATGCAATGGCATGATGTTATGGTATGCATGGGGTAATGTGAGTAACCCTGTTATGAGTCCTGATTAAGGATTGCAAGCCAAAACCTGCAAGAAACTCAAGTAAAACCTGTTATGAGTCCTAATTAAGGACTACAAACTAAAACCTGCAAGAAATAAGTGTCAGGTAACAAGCATGCAGATAGTCAAGTACGAAGGCACACAAGTCACACAAGAGAAACCCTTAGAGTTTAGGCCAGCATGGGGTCTGGGTATTACCCTCTTTCAGTTGGTGGGTTCAACCTGTCCTATTAGAAGTAACCGGGTTCTAAGGGTCCCAATATCACGGGATTGCTTTCATTGTTCATCGTTTCGATTTAGCCACTGAACTGGCGACCGAAATATTCTAGGAAAGCAACCCTCAATTGAGTGTAGTATCGAGTATCAACCAACCTCGGACTGTACCAAAGTCAGTTATCTCACTACCCTAAAGAGGCCAAGATAGTTCAATTAAGGTTCCTAAGGTCTGTTGATGCTTCACGACACCACGCGGAGGCCCCGTACTCTCCTTGACTGAACTCAAGGGTTACCGGTACACACCAAAGTGCCACATCAACGTAGCAGACTGTTTCAACCATGTCGGTATACCCCGCACAGTTCCCTCACAGCCTTGTTGCTACTTTCTAAGAAAGGTATCCCCCAGATCCGGGTTAGGATCTATAGAACTCCCAAGCAACCCACAATAATAAAGCAAGCAGAGAAGACAATTGAAAACACAGTGATCTTAATCCTAAGGTACACCCCACTTTAAATTTTAGTCCCCAGCAGAGTCGCCAGTTCTGTGATCGGTGGATCTGGAACTGACTGTTAACGCTGGTTCGCGAAATGTCGCGGAAGCAAGAGTCGCCACCGTCTTTTATTTTCTCCAAATGGAAAGGACAAAAGCACAGAAAAATTCCTTAAAGAGATTGCTCTCGGTTCGGGAGGTAGGTTATAGAAAGGGAAGGTGTTAGCACCCTTTCTATCCATGGTTATCCATGGGCTCTTAGATACTTGCTCATAGTGTTTTCAAAAATGGTTTGTTTGCTTTTCAACTGTGGTTTTTAAAAAGTTTCTTTGAAAATTTCAGTTCGACTCTTGTGTCAGAGTGTTTGAAAAATTGTTTTGAAAGCTTTTTGAAAAGGTGTCGGTGTGAAAAGTATTTTGTTTGTTTTGAAGAGAGCAAGTATCCATGAGTCGTCTACCTACCCTAAGGAATTCGTCTGTGTAAATGTCCTTTAAAGTAGTGCCATCCCACCATTGAGAGGTAGGTAGCACCACCGTTGGAGGTGTTCGGGTCAATTCGAGGTTCGGGACATGGTGATCACCAGAGCAATGGGAAGACATCTTAGAAGCTACCCTCATGCCAGGTTCCCGGATCATGAGGACTTACTAAGACATCCTCTACTCGACGATCACCTTTCGAGGCAAGGCAACAGTGAGGCGTACCCTAGGGGTGGTGTGTGCGAATTGTGTGTCGTTTTCATTTGTATTTGTCTTGTCATGTTTATTGGTGTTCTACGCTTGATTTTATTTAAAGGCCATACATTCTTTCATGCTTTTTTTGTTAACAGTTAAAATATTTGCGGGAAAGTAAATCTAAAGCTATTACAAATGGCGCGGGTCCACATCGCCAAAATTAAACCGGACCCGATTTGACAGAAAAGTAAATAAAGCAATTAAATAAAGAATTAAAAGTGCGAGAAGTTTAGTTACATGGCTTCGGGAGAGGTACATAATTATTTAAATGACATAACGTAAATATGCGAAATTAAATAGAAATTAATAATATGGGCGTTGGACCCTTTTGCAAAAATTAAAATTACATGAATTAATTAATTAAAAGAAAGCAAGAATTTGTTTTTGGTGTTTTTTAGTGTTTTAAGATTTAATAGAAAAAAGAATTAAAATAAAATTAACTAACCCTAATTCTAATGGTTTTTAAATTGTTAAGACAAATATTGAAATTTTTAACCTAAATTAACCCTAAATTATTTTCATGCAAATTTAATTATAAAAAATAAAATAAATATTATTATTGTGAAAAAGAAATATTAAAAAAGAATAAAAATTAACTAAACCTAATTCTACATTTTTTAGATTTTATTATGAAAAGAATTAAAATTATAACCTAATTTAAAAACTAATTAATTACATGCTAATTTATTTACAAGAAAATATTAAAATAAAAAATATTTATTATGTTTATTGTCTTTTCTGATTTTCAGGCATCTTTTATATTTGGTAAATTTAATTAAATCAAACAAATAAAGAAAAGAAAATAACAATTGAAAATAAAATATAAAAATAATAGAAAATGGCAAACCAGGGGGGGTGGAAGTCCCAAATTGGAGGTATAGTTTTGAATAATCTGTCCCAAAAACCCTGAGTCCGTTTGACCTTTTTGAATAGTATGCTGAAGCGTTGACTAAGGTCTAGCGTGTTCTTGAGCTCCACGCCCTTGATTTGATCTCAGTGTGCACGTGGATGACTGGATGATGAAGGAACATGATGCGCCTGCAGCCTTGAAGCACATGGGAATTGCTATGGAAAAATAATATGGAAATTATACAGACCTGGGACTCGAACCCAGGTCACTAGCATCACCAGTTAACACCTGTGCCACTGTGCCATGTCAATTTCATTTAATATATAATAGCATACAAATAATATAAAAGAAAAGCAAAACATTAGTGGGTCCGCGCGCCAATTTTCAAACAGACCAACCACTCCTTGCCACGACTCCATCTTCTTCGTGTGTTTTTTATTTTTCTGAAAACAAGAACATTTAGCAACGGTTTTAAACGCGTGGGTTTAGAGGGTTTTAAAGAAAATAGTGATTAGCTCTCCTTGGCACATAAATTCAGCGCGATGGTCCTATCTTCTTCGTCTGAACATGCTGAATCTAATGGTGGTGGTTTGGAGTCTCAATTTTTCCTCGTTTGAAAATCCCTAATTCGAAGCTTTATAAACCCTAACAATGAAACATGGTGAAATCGAATATACAGCACAAAAACGCAATTAATTATGTTGGTTAGCATCAGAATATCATAAGGAATATAAATCCATGAATAAATTTCACAAATAATGCTTAAATCATGATGCACGATTGTGAGTTTTCTGCTGTACAGTTTGCGTTCAATATACCAATTCTTGGAGTTTGAGTGAATGTTTGTGGTTGGAATCTGATCAGGGGACCTTGAGGAAGCTATTGGAATAGTTTTTGTGCCTTGAATCGCCCTCAAAAGTGGTTTACAGTTTTGAGTTTCTTTGAGAAAATTTCAAGTTTGTAGAGAGCTTTTTTGCGCAGCTTTTTGTCTTGTATGATTAGGTTTTTTGATCAAGCCTTTGTAGTGAATGCATTAGGTCAAAAATATTGATCAAATCTCTTGTAATTCATTGTTTTGAATATTTGATTTTCTTAAGATCCTTTCCATATCTTTTTCACATGTTTTTGTATCAATTAGCATCCAATCAAGCCAAATCTTTCCATAATTGTACAAGCACGAAATATTGAGTCCAAAACATGCATGAAAAGATTTATTAGGTCAAGTTATATATTTTTCATATATTTAAATGATTTAAATGAATTAATATAAATAATAATTCAAATAAATAGATAAAAAATGAGAAAATACTTCCCTTTGGGCCAAGTGGTCGTGCACATGCTTAGAATGATGAATCATGGAAGAAAAATGGGCCCATTAGCAATTTTAGGTCATTTGAAGTAATGTTGACTTTTCAAAATATCCAAAAATTTCCCAACTTCCACAAGGCATAACTTGCTCAATTTTTAAGCTTTTCTCATGTTCTTGGACATTTTGGAAAGGTCTTTGAGTCCTCTAACCAATGCCTTTGGTCCCATGTCATTTTTATTTACCAATCTCAAGTTATGGCCTTTGACTTAAAGTCCCTTTTTGTTGACTTTTGAAAATGACCTATAATGTTGAAATTGATAACTTTTTGTGAGAGCATTTCTTGGACTTGAAGTATGAAGATGAGTTGTAGGAAATGTCTTTATCTTCAAAATGAGCTTTGGATGGAATTTTTCTGATAATCCATGTGAAAGTTATGCCTTGGTCAATTTCAGTTGACTTTTTCAACTGTCCAAATAAGGAAACTTTTGCATCTTTGATGATTTCTGAGCCAAATTTTGAGAATCATGATCAAGCATTGATCAAATGATGTTTGTGGCTTCAAAATGATATGTTGACCAAAAATTTGAACTTTTGACTGTCAAATGACCATTTTGCCCCTACAGTTGACTGTAGTGCAATTTAGGGTTTTGACTGTGCAATTTTGAGCTGAATGCCTTGAAACTTGATATGAGGATGCTTGACCATATTTGTAGGCATATGAGACTTGGTTGGGCCTTTGAACACTTCATTTTCTTGATCAGAACACCAACCCTAGTTTTGACTGTATAGGAGATCTTTGACTGTGCAACCCTTAGGGAGATTTTGCAGCTTGACTTGGCAATTTCTTGGGGAATATGGGAGGACAAATTTTGGGGTACAACAGTAACATTTTCAGTAATAATCCTCTCTGGTACACCATATCGACAGATCAGATTTTGTCAGATAAACCGCGCCATGACGTTCTTGGTCACAATAGCAAAAGAGGCTGTCTCAACCCACTTCGTGAAGTAATCAATGGCTACTAAGATGAAACGATGCCCGTTAGACACAGTACGTCTGATCTCGCCGATCATGTCGATGCCCCACATCGCAAAGGGCCAAGGAGATGTTAGGAAGTTCAAAGTAACCGGAGGTACATGCACCTTATCAGCATAGATTTGGCACTTATGACAAGTTCGAGGGTGCTGATAACAATCGGCTTCCATAGTGGACCAGTAATATCCTGCCTGTAGGATCTTCTTAGCCATGGTATGTCCACTAGAATGGGTTCCGAAGGTGCCTTCATGTGATTTGTCATGATCCTATCTGCTTCACTCTTGTCCACACACCGTAGTAGTGTGGAGTCATGGTTGAGTTTATAGAGGATCCAATTACTAAGGAAGAACTTTGCAGCGAACCTTCTCAGAAACTTCTTATCATTGACAGATGCCCCTTCAGGATACTCCTGAGCCTCGAGATACCTTTTGACTTCGTGAAACCAGGGTTTATCTGTCACTTCTTTGGTATCGATCTCACAGCAGTGTGCTGGTTCATCCAACCTCTCAATGGTGATTTGGGGAGCTTCATTATCCCTCCTAACCTTGAACATAGAATACATGGTAGCTAGCGCGTCCGCTAACTGGTTCTCCTCTCATGGGAAATGTTCAAAGGTTACCTCCTAAAAGTGTGGGAGCAATGTCAGTACATACTCTTTGTAAGGAATGAGATTCGAGTGTTTCGTATCCCACTCGTCCTTGATCTGACTGATCACCAGAGTGGAATCCCCGAATACACTTAAGAACTTAATCCTTAGGTTAACAGTAGCTCGAAGACCCATGATACAAGCTTCATACTCCAGCATGTTGTTGGTGCAGTTGAAACATAATCGGGCGGTGAACGAAGTATGACAGCCCTCGAGAGATATGATTACAGCGCCAATGTCGTTACCTAGTGCACTTGAGGCTCCATAAAAATACATAGACCATCGGGATCCTTCCTCAGGTCCTTCATCTGGTCCAGGCTCTTCGTAGTCAGTCACTAACATTATATTCTCATCCGGGAACTCAAAATTCATGGACTGGTAGTCATCCACGGCTTGATGAGCCAAATGATCAGCCAATACACCCCCTTTATAGCTTTTTGGGTTGTATATTATATTTCGTATTCGGTTAAGATCATTTGCCACCTTGCTATCCTTCTGGAGAGAACGTGCTTCTCGAAAATATACTTGATCAGATCCATCTTTGATATCAACAAGGTAGTGTGAGTCAGCATATACTGTCTCAGTCGGCGAGCAGCCCATGTCAAAGCGCAACAAGTTTTCTCGAGCAATGAGTATCGTCTCTCACAGTCGGTAAACTTTTTGCTAAGGTAATAAATGGCGTGCTCTTTTCGACCAGACTCGTCATGCTGCCCCAGCACACACCCCATTGAATTGTCTAGCACTGTCAAGTATAATATCAAAGGTATTCCTTCAATTGGAGGCATCATAATTGGCAGTTCTTGAAGGTATTCCTTGATTCTTTCGAAAGCGGTCTGGAATTCATCATTTCACTTTACCACTTGATCTTTCTTCAGAAGCTTAAAGATTGGCTCACATGTAGCAGTCAGATGTGAAATGAACCTGGCGATGTAATTCAGATGTCCCAAGAAACCTCAAACTTCCTTCTCTGTAAGGGGAGATGGCATCTCTTGTATGGCCTTTTCCTTCGCAGGGTGTACCTGAATACCCTTATCACTGACGAAAAAACCCAAAAGCTTGCCAGATCTTACCCCGAAGGTACACTTGTTCGGATTCAACCTCAGCTTATATGTCTTCAACCTGTCATACAATTTCTGGAGATGATCAAGGTGCTCTTCCTCCGTCTGTGACCTGGCTATCATATCATCAACATAAACTTCGATTGCATGATAAATCATATCGTGGAAAAAAGCGACCATAGTGTGCTGATTAGTTTCCCAAGCATTCTTCAACCCAAAAGGCATCACCTTGTAGCATAAGGTGCCCCACTGTGTAATGAAGGTTGTCTTCTCCATGTCTTCAGGAGCCATTTTGATCTGGTTATAGCCAGATAAACCATCCATGAAGGAGAAGATTTTGTGTTGTGCTGTGTTGTCGACTAGAACATCGATGTGAGGAAGTGGGAAGTCATCCTTGGGGCTTGCCCGGTTCATATCTCTGTAATCAACACACATCCGTACCATACCGTCCTTCTTAGTTACCGAAACAACATTGGCAACCCACTATGGATAGGAAGTGATAGCTAAGAATACTGCATCAAACTATTTCATGACCTATGCCTTGATCTTCTCTGACATTTCGGGGCGCATACGATGAACCTTCTATTTAACCAGAGGACAGTCTTCTTTAGTCGGAAGGCGATGTACCACGATATCAGTGTCCAAACTAGGCATGTCTTCATAGGACCAAGCGAAGATATCAACATAGTTGTGCAACATTTGTATCAACCTTCGTTTGACGCTAAGCTCCAGATTTGCACCTATTTTAACCTCTTTTTTGTCTTCCTCAGTACCCAAGTGCACTGTCTCAATCGGCTCTTCATGGGGTTGTATGGCCCTTTCTTCTTGCTGTAGTAACCTAGCAAGTTCTCCAGGCACCTCACAATCATCCTTACCTTCGTCTTCGGCTTGGTTGATCAGATTTTTGAAGTCATAAATGGCAATAGTAGAGCTGTTATCAATGGGATCCAGAGTGGATATGGATATGCATTATGATACGTGAGTGTGTGTAAGAGAATAACTGTTTTGATAAAGTGAAAGCAGGAAAGAAAAACAGAGAGCACAAAATTTATATGCAAGAAACGTCCAATGCTTTATTAATGATTATGAAATGAAAAATAATAGCCCTCACAAGCAAAGCCAAGGTTCCTCGGGCAAGGCACTGGGCCGTAAAGTTTCAAATTATTTATTACAAATCTTAAAAAAAAAAGTTAATTACTGCGGAATAAAAGAAACAAGTATGAAGTCCCTAGCCATCTAGTTACTCGATCCACCGTTGATAGTTGGGTAGATCCTGCTGTCAATGTTTGATTTCTCTTCATTGTCTTGAATGGCGTTAATCCCACGATTGTTGATGCGTAGGGGAAGTCCTCCAGCCCGAGCGCGTCTAGCAGCCCTTTGAGCCCCTGTAGTAAAGCCCAAACCAAATTTATCAGTTTTATGAGTGAAATCAGGGAGCTGACCCCAATTAGCACACCCACCTTCTTCAAACATGACCCTGGCGTCCTTGAGTGAAGCCATCTTCAAAAGAGGTTTGTTGCTAGTAGTTTTAGTCGATTCTAAGATCTGAGGGACCTCTTCAATATTCTGTCAAGGAGTTTCTATGAATTCCCCGTCCATCTCTATGTAGCGGAAGGAGTTGAGGTGACTCACCATATATTCTTCTTCACCCTGCACTGTGACAATCTTTCCTTTCACTGGATACTTCAGCATTTGGTGTAGTATGGAGGTGACTGCCCTAGCCTCGTGGATCCAAGGATGACCCAACAAACAAGAATACGATGGACTGATATCCATCACATAGAAAGTGGACTCAAAAGTATGAGAACCTACTTTGACAGGGATGTCCCCCTCCCTGTGCACCATTCTCTTCGATTCGTCAAAATCCCTTACCACAATGTTACTAGGATTTAGATTCAAACCCTCGCAATCCAACCGATCCAACGCCTTCTTTGGTAGAACATTTAGTGAAGACCCAGTATCTACCAGCACATGAGCCAAAGTGGTGCCCCTGCATTCAATCGAGACATGCAAAGCATCATAATGCTTCCTTCCTTTCGGAGTCAAATCCGCATCTGAAAAACCCATCCCATTATCAATAGTCAGGCTGGCCATACAATCTTTGAACTGATCAGTTGAAGTCACTTGCGGCACATGCGCAGTTTTGAGAAATGCGATCAAAGCCTTCGCTTGGGCCTCGGAGCACAACAACAAAGACAACATGGATATCTTCGATGGGGTCTGCCCCAGCTGCTCGACCATATTGTATCCTCTCTTCTTAATGATTTTCAGTATTTCCTCCATTTCTTTATTAGAGGCTTCCACAACAATTTTATTAGGCGCCTCCGTCCGGGCAGGCTCACCTATAATTTCTTTGCTGCAGGTATCAGATGATTTGCCGACAGGGGTAATAACTGGAGTAACAACAGGAATAGTAGTTGATGTACTAGCAGGAACAACAGATTGAATGACAATAGGTTTGTTGACAGTCTTAGGGGAAATCTTGGAAGAGAAGACCCTTCCACTTCGGGTAACTTTGTTGGTTCCGACAATGTTACCAATATCAGGATCAGCTTCTTCATATTTCAGATCATGTTTGATGCCATGATAATACAAATCGACACCATAATGCCATGGGACAACTTTGTATGAGACATACGGGACAGGACCAGGAACTGTGATTATCAGTTGAGCAATTCTTAGAACATATGTAATCCTAACAGGTCTTCTCGAGGAAACCATGGAAGGATTGGCGTAAATGGTTATAATAGCAATGTCTTCATATGGGACAACGGGAACCAAAGTCTTCTCAAACAGAATTTATTTGATATCTATCAGGCGTTTGACACCTAACTTCAGCAAACGGCAAACAGAAGGTAGAAACGAGAACATGTGGCAACCTTCACCATAACCCGGAAATAAACCGGTCAACAGCAAATTCTTCTTGACAGTCATGAGAGGAGTAGATACTTCATCGACAGAGGAAACAAACAAATAAGTATCAATAGCATTAACTCCACGAATGTGCTTAGGAATAGGAGCAGTTATGACATTTGGCTTCTTCGGAGCATCAAAATCTATCTCATTGGCTTCAATCAGATCTTGTACTTTGTTTCTCAGAGCCTAACAGTCATTTGTATCGTGTCCAGGACTCTTAGAATGATAGGCACACAGTGAATTCAGATTATATCGGGGAGATGTAGTATTTGGATTCTTGGGAGCCTCTCTCAAGGTTTCCAAGTTAGATCTCAGCAGATGAGGTAGAACTTCAGCCAATGTCATGTTGATGCGGGTAAACTGCCGTTGTGGTCTTTCCACCCTTTGTTGATTGTTACTTTATGGATAAACTGTAGGTCTAGGTATCATCACGACACTTACTGTCTGACGATGTTCATCCCTGTTTTGGCCCCTCGGGCTGTAGATGGCACTGGCTTCCTTCTTACCAGCAAAAGGCTTCTTTACTGAACTTGAAGAGGCATCCTTATGTATTTTTCTGCTTCGAATCCCAGCTTCTACTCTTTCCCCAGTTAGGATTAGCTCAGTGAAACCAACTGATGAGTTGCCGATCAAATGATTAAAAAATGGACCAGATAGCGTCCCCAGAAACATATCAACCAACTCCCTATCAGACAATGGGGGTTGAACTCTCCCAGCCAAGTTTCTCCATTTTTATGCATAATCTTTAAAGCCTTCACTTGCACCCATGGACATACTCTGGAGTTGAGTACGAGTGAGAGCATGGTCGGCATTGTACTGATATTGCTTGTAGAAAGCAGCAGCCAGATATTCCCAGTTTCAGATATTTGCTCCCTCCAACTGATAGAACCATTCAAGTTGAGTCCCTGACAGACTATCTTGAAAGAAGTGAACCCACAGGTTTCTATCAGCTGCGTGGGGCTGGATCTTCCTGACATAAGAACGGAGATAGAGTTTTGGGCAGGACACCCCATCATACTTAGAAAAAACTGGAGCTTTAAACTTCTGCAGGATGACTACTCCCGACACCAATCCTAATTCTTTGAAATCTAGTCCAGGTATCCTCTGAACATCCATGGCACTCAGACGGTCTTCTAACCACTTGTATCTATCCTCAGCAGGAGGATATTGCTCATCATTATAATCAGTATCATTGTCAGAGACGGCATGACTAGGGTCCTTCTCTTCTTCCTGATTCTCCCCTACCTTAGATGAAGAGGTCAGATCAGTTTGTCGCTTCAACCGCTCTCCAAACCTTCTGCCCATATTCAGAATACTGACATCCTTCTTCTTTTTCTTCTTCTCTTTCAGAATAAGGGCTTTCAGATCCTTCTGCCCTTTTATCACACTTATGAACATTTATTGGAACTGGGCGTTCTGTTCCTGAAGGTCCTTGGTGGTTTTCTCGGAAGACATCTCGTGCTGAAATAAACAGCGAAGAAGATGAGAAACCTGTAATGGTACCTGTAATGATGTGCATGATAATGGGATGCGCGTGCAATGATTTCAAAGACTTCGGGAAATTTAAATTTGCAAACCAAAATAAACAAAGATTTTATTAGCTGAATTTGAAGGTTCAAAATGCCTTTTAGGCGTTACAATTACAAATAAATCCGAAACTATAAAAGACATCAAAATTCCCATGGATGCTTCCTCTTTGTGCCGAGATAGTCATTGAGTCCTATTTCTTCATGCAACTGCTTTGTGAGCTCTAAAACCTTCCTCTCCTGAGCATGGAACTGATCCCTGTAAGTATCCCGCTCCTTCATCAACTGAACCCAAGACCTCTGTAATTCCCCAAGATCAGTGGGCATATAAGGATAGAGAACTGTGTAAAGAATACCCTCTTCCGTAGTGGGTTCCACAATCACTAGTAAAATGGCCACATAGGGCATCATAAGTTGCTAGGAACGAGCTCGTACCCATTGTAGGTAAGGTTCCATAAGAATGGAAGTATTTGGCCCCAAAGCCTTGGTGCCAGATCTGTTTACCATGCCCCAGGCTCGTATGAACCTCCGGCGATACTCTTTAACATCCTCCTCATAGTTGAATATAATACCCTTTATAAGTAAGTCATGGGTACCATCCCTTCGAGCGTAACCAAATTGTCGCAGAGCTAAACAAGGGTTATAGGTTATACCCCCTCTGATTCCAAGTAGCGGGACATTAGGGTACTCTCCGTAATGGTCAATAATAGCAGTGTTTTCCATAGCTCGGGAACACCAAAGAACATCTGTATGAGCGAGTGAAATTATCCTTTGCGACCAACCCAAACCTTCTTCATTCTTCAGTATGGACTTAGGGAGGTGAGAAATAAACCACCTCGACAGCAATGGCATACATCACATAAGAATCCCTCTTCTCTTCATGGTACGAGTATGGAGAGTGTGCAAAATATCTCCGAGCAAAGTAGGCACCGAATTGCGAGAAAGAAAGATCTTGATAGCATTCACATCTACGAATGAGCCCGGATTAGGGAATAGGACTAACCCATAGATTAGAAGAGCCAAGACCTCATCGAAAGCCTTAAAATCCATATCATCCCAAAATAGCTGGGCTTTGTCTATCCAAAATTTAGCTAGAAAACCCTTGACTTCGCTTCTCATTTCCCAATTGGATACCACGTCGGCCCGTTTCAGGTGCAAAGCTGAGGTAATGACTTCTGTCTTAGGAACTTCTTCTAGACCTGTGAAGGGTAACTGCTCAAGAATGGGTATATCCAATAATTGGGAGAATTCTTCCAAGGTAGGTACCAACTGATAGTCTGGAAAGGTGAAGCAGTGGTGCTTGGGATCAAATAACTGAAAAAGTACACTCATCATCTTTTCATCAAAGTTTGAAGTAACGTGGTTGAGAAGGCGACCATGTCTCTTGGTGAGCGCAGAAGTTTCAGAAACCCTTGATGCTAGCTCTTTGAGTTGGGAAGGTATCTTCACAAAGCTGATTCAGATAGTGTTTCTACGACGGAAGCCATCATCTGCAAAACAGGGCAAAGATAAATTCCCTTGGTCTTTGAAATGGTTAGTGCAATAAGAATGGATGCTATGTTATGATGCATGATGTCATGATAAAACTTAGGTAAAAGAAACACAGGTATAGAAAGCACAGTCAAATCACACAAAGTCCTTAGGTTTAAGGCTTGCATGAGGCCAAAGGCAATACCCTCTTGAAGTTTAGTTGGTTTCAAACCTGTCTTAAAAATTAATCGGGTTCTTGAAGATCTCAATATCACTTACCATCCTTTATCGGGCATTGTCTCAGCTCAAGAAATCTTTTCTTGCGGCCGAAATATCCCGAAAGTCTGATCTCAATGAGTGTAGCATCGAGTATCAACCAGTTATCAGCTCTACACCGAGACCGGCTATCTCACTACTTTCTAATGGCCAAGTTTGTCCAACTAAGGTTTTAAGGTCCGTTAGTGCTTCACGACACCCCGCGGCGGCCCTGTATTCTCCTCGTTTCCCCACGAAGGATACTGGTACCAACCAAAGTGCCACACTAACACAGCCATCGCTTAAACCATATCAGTCTATGTCGTATAGTCTCCACGATCTATTGTTGTTTACCTAATGAGTGCCCTCAGATCCGGTTGTAGGATCTATAGTAACCCCAAACAAACCCTCAAAAGTAAAGCAATCAAGACAATCAAGAGAATCAATTTAATGACCTAGATCCTAAGGTATACCCCACTTATAAGTCCCTAGCAGAGTCGCCAGTTCTGTGATACGGTGGAAGAACCGACTATTTTTACTGGTTTTCATTTTGCGTTTTTTGTTCGATATGGATACCATATGCTCCTTCGTGAACCTCTTCCATTACTAAGGTGATCTATGTTTTTGCCATACATCTTAACATAGGCGCAAACCTATCCATCTTGTATATCTTGTCAGACACTTTAAGATAACGGGTAGATACCTTTTTTATATATCTTGCTTCGTTGGCGTCTTCAAGCAAGATTCCCTGCATCAAGTACGGTACTATCGGGGCCATCCACCATGTCGCATGCTCGATTGACATGGTTTCTTCATGCTTAGTACTTGTTTTTTTCCCAAGATCTCATGTATCATTGTTTTGTTCATCCCCGGTCCCTTGGTACTTGCAAACTAAGCTAACACATCGGCTTGTACATTTTCTTCCCTTTGTATGTGATTGGTTTAGACCTATGTAAAGGCTTATGAAAGTCCTTGCGCTATCTAGAGGTATTTTAACAATGCTGAGTCCCTAGTCTGGTACTCCCCCTCAACTATCATGCAATCAACTGTGATTCAGTTTTTATCACTAGATGGGTGACTCCAACTTCTCTAGCTAATTTAATTATGACTATAAGGGCTTCATATTCCTCTTGGTTATTGTTGGCCTGGAAGTTAAAGCCTAGAGAATATTCTAGTATGAAGTCCCAAGGTCCTTAGAGGATGATCCCGGCTCCGCTCCCATTATGTTTGGAAGAACTGTCCACATGAAGAGTCCACCTGCTCACATTTTCTTCCGGTATTAGGTTTCTTAGCTCAACTATGAAGTTGGCTAACACGTGCGACTTAATGCTAGTTCTCGAGGTGAATTCAATGTCGTATTCTGACAACTCCATAACCCACATGACCATTCTCCCGGTTGGGTCTGGCTTCTTCAGTAATTGTTTGATTGGATAATTAGTTTTTACGGTTATTGAATGACCTTGGAAGTAATGCCTCAGCTTTCGACTGTTGTTACTAATGCCAATGCTAACTTTTCAATTTTCTAGTATCGTTGCTCTGCCCCTTTCAGAAGTTTGCTGATGAAGTAAACCAAATTCTCTAAATCTTCCCCCTATTGCATAAGAACCGAGCTCATGGATTTATCAGGCACCACCAAATATAAATCATTTAGGACAGGAGGAGAGGATAAGAAGCGTTTTACTCCTTAAAAGACTTCTCCACATGCTTCTGTCCATTCAAATGCTTCTAACTTCCTGAGAGCCGTGAAGAAATGGATCACTCAATACCCAGTGCATGACAGGTAACGGGACAGAGCAGCTAACTTTCCCTTCAATTTTTGTACTTGTTTTTTCTAGGATGGGCTCCACATATCTATGATCGCCTGGAATTTTTCTGGGTTGGCATCTATTCCTTTGTTCGAGAGCATGAATCCTAGGAATTTTCTGGCTTGTCCCCTAAAGATTCATTTGTCTGGATTTAGCCTCATATCATATCTCCTTTTTGAAATAAGTGCTTCTTCCAGGTCCATTACGTGTCGTTTCTCCTTGGTGGTTTTGACGACCATTTCGTCTACACACACTTCCATATTCCTTTCGATTTGAGTCGAAAACACTTTATCAATAGTCATTGATAAGTAGCTCCCACATTTTTGAGGCTGGATAGAATTACCTTATAATATTATTTACTTCGATCTGTCATGAAAGAAGTTTTCGATGCATCAGTCAGGCTCATGCGAATTTGGTTGTTCCCAGAGTAGGCATCCATGAAGCTGAGCATCCTATAACCTGAGGCCTCATCAATAAGTCGTTCTATCTGTGGTAATGGATACAGATCTTTGGGGCACACTTTATTGAGGTCCTTGAAGTCAATGCACATACGCCACTTTCAGGTCTTCTTTTTAACCATAACCACATTGGCCAGCCACGTGGGATATTTGATTTCTTTAATGAAGCTGACATCGAGCAGCTTCCCGACTTCATCTTTTATGGCCTTTTTTCTTTTTTTCTCCACATTTCCTCTTTCTCCAGGACACTGGATTTGCATTAGGATTTAATGCAAAATAGTGACACATAAAATTAAGATCTATCCCAGGCATATCAGAGGGCTTCCAGGCGAATAAATCAACATTTTCCTTTACTAGTGTCACAATTTCTACCTCTTCCTCCTAAGAAAGATTGGCACCAATATAGGTTATCTCAGAGGATGTGGCATCGATATGGACTTTCTTCATTTCTTCATGAGGAGAAAGACTATCCTCTGACGAATCATGATGTGGATCAATATCGATAATGTTAACCTTAAGGTTATTGGAATGTTTGGGGTCTATGGGTTGGAACCTCCTCTTTAACTTCAGGCTGTCTTTGTAACATTTCCTTGCGAAACCTTGATCACCCTTGACCACCCCAACCCGACCACCCCCCAAGGAATATTTCACGGTGAGGTATAGTCTGGATAGAGAGGATTCTAAGGAATTAAAATATGGTCTCCTTAACTTGATGTTGTAGGGTGTGGTAGCATTGATAATTAAGTATCTCACTCTAATCATTTTGGCATTTGCTCCACTTCTGAAGGTAGATAGTATCAGAAGGTGTCCCAATACCTGCACCTTCTCTCCAGAGAATCCAACCAAAGTATCATTGAACGGTAATAGCTCGGTTGCATGAAATTCCATTCCCTTGTAGGCTTCCCAATAGAGTACATCAGCTGAACTCCCGGGGTCCACCAGCACTCGTTTCACGCTGGAATCTCTGAGTTGTACCTTAATGACCATAAAATCATTTTCGTGATCCATAATTCCAACACCTTCCTTTTTAGAGAAACTAACAAGATTTAAATCATGTTTTCTGATTTTGGTTACATCTTTGGACACATGCATCACGAAATGGGAATAATTCTTCCTGGATGAGCTGGTCTCTCCACCTCCAGCGATTCCGCTGATGATGGTTTTGAGTGTGTAACGAGGTGTTTTGGTTTCATGTACCTCTTCCTTACCCTTCCTCTTCTTTTGGAAGGGCCCTTCCGAGTATGCATCCTCTCTATAGGTATCTCTTTTCCCGCTGAGGCTTTACCATCCTTTACATAAGTTAGCAAATGCCCTCTCTGTATCGACACCTCAATTTCTTTCTTTAGCTAGAGGAAACCATCAGTGTGGTGCACATAAAGCCGGTGGAAACTACACCAAGCCCCATCATCTTTTCCCATCACAGAATTGATATTATTTGGATGGGGACGTTTCGGGATTAGGTTCAGAAGTGCCACTTCCTGGAAAAGTTCACTTCTTTCGGTGTTTAGAGGTGTCACTTCTTCATTTGGATCAAATGGACGTCAACTCATCCTTTGAGTTGCATGTTCCCGAGGTCTATCTCTCTGGGCATCCCAGGAAGACTTTAGTCTCCTTTACAATCCTTCCTCTCTACTCTTAGTTTTCTAAGAGGTGTCCTTTGATCGTCTCTCCCAGTTACTTTCCTCGCCCTTTATATAGCACTCGGCTCAATAGATGATCTCATCCATGTTTGATGTCATCTTCTATGCCAGGGACTCGTTGAATTTTCCGACTCGGAGACCGTGATGAAAAGCCCCAACAAAAAGTTCTTGATTGGGATGAGAGACCTTTATGGTCTCTTCATTGAATCGGTCTAAGCATATCTATAGATGTTTCGTCTAACCTTGTCGGACATTGAACAAGGTGGTTGTCGAGACCTTGCAGTGCTTATTGGCTCAGAAGTGTTGAAACGTATTCTTTGTCAAATTTGAGTAGCTTTCTACAGATAGATGGGGTAGGCTCATATACCATCTTATAACTATTTCTTTGAAGGTTCCAGCCATCAGCTTACACTTCAGCGAGTCAGTAGGGCCTCTTATTTCCATTTGATTATTGATGGAAATAACATGCTGTAGCGATAGAAATATTGAGACTAATCCATTGGATTAACTTAACTCATACAAATCAAATAAAAATCGTCACCGCGCTCTATTGTTTCCAAAGGAAATGGGAAAAGAGCGAATAAACCCAAAAAAGAGGGGGAGAATTTAGGTACGGTGGTTGGTTATGCAAAGGGAAGGTATTAGCACCCTAAACATATACGATACTTCACAAGAACCTCTTTGAAAATCTGTGTATTTTGGTTATAAAAAGTGTATACAAAAAATATATGGTGGAGATGAGAAAAGAAGTGGTTTTTACAATTTTTGCACCCGCCGCGGTTGCGAACCTTTAGTGCCTACGTACCACCTTCCGTGCAATAAGGGATCAGGGTACTCGTAGTTCACCTAAAGAAATTTAAAACACATATGTGTTGGTTAATTTTAAGAGAAGAGACATCATCGTCATATCTGAGTGGAAAAAACACTTACTACCCATAATTTTGAGAAAGGAGCATTTGCATCATCTCAAAGTGAAGGATATAACTTGGATTTAAAACCCATCACTCAACACCCAAGTGGAAAATGGATCACTTTACTACATATCATAGAAGTATAGTAGCTTGCATCACTACAAGAATCGACAAGAGTCTAATCTTTTGAGAAAAAGTTTTAAAGTAAAAAGCTAAAGTGACAAAATGGTTTGAATGATGTTAATGAATTTTAGTATTTTAAAAAGATGTCAAAGTAAGATTAAATTTATTAACGTTTGATTAAGAAAAGATTTTGAAAATGCATGGACCTAAGTCCAAGTTTATTATGAAAGTGGTTCAAGTTGGAAAACAAGAAGAGTTTTGAAAAGGAGGGAGAAGATTTTTGAAATTAAAGAAGATAGGAGGAGAAGAAGGGACTATCCTAAAGCATAAGGTAAAATCTAAGGAAAAGAACGATCTAACCAACAAGAAGTCAATACTTGACATAAGAAGTTAATGTATAATTCTCATCCTTTGGATTGAAACCAAGCAAGAAAAAAATACTAAACCTCTGAGGAATACTAAACTTCAGATGAATTAAGAACAGAGCAAAGTCTTCAATGACAAAAATTGGCCAGAGTAACAATTGTATACAGAGGAATTCTCAATTATAGACAAAGTATGAAAATCAGAATAACCTGTAAACAGAAAAAATTCAAACCAATGCCTTGGAACAAACTCCAAGGATTTCATAAGATCTTCACAAAAATATCAACCAAAGATCACAAAGTTCCAAGGTCTCGTAGCTTCTAATCCTAAGTCTCAGGAATCCACAACTCCATAGTGCTAGGGATATTAACGAATTAGTCCACAAAGAAATAAGTCTTTTAAGGTTCAAGTTGATTATTAAGTGTCTTTAAAAGAAAAGAAAGCTCGAGTGAGAAAAGAAAAAATGACATAAAAAAATGCTCAACTGAGCAAAAGGAAAATGGCATGAAATGTAAATGCTAAATAAATAAATGGTACATAAAAGTAAAGCACAAAATAAAGGCATAAAGTAAAGTTAATTGTTAGTGAATTAGAAGTTAGAGGTCAAGTATAACAAAAGGTTAGTTGAATGACCGTCTTGAAGCTTACTTTTGAAAACTCATTAGAAGATTGATAAAATCAAAGCCTCTTAACAACAAGTTTCATTTACTTTTTTTCAAGTATATCATTCATTTCAAGTACTCAAGGCAACCACATACGATCAACAATGTTCAAATGATTCGCTTAGACCAAAATTCATGAAGTTCATTAGAGGATTGATAGAATCAAAGCCTCCAAAAAATGAACTTCAAATTTTTTGGATCCAAGGTTTCAAATTAAATACACCCGGGTTTGCAAACATAGGTTTGGCCCATGACTGATCATTTTTCATATCTGGACAAATTTAGCACTATGTTAAGCAATCATAAGTGCACTTATATAGAAGTCACACCTATTTTGAGGCCGGTCAATAGCAATCTATGTACCATACATGTTAGAGAAATGATATGTGGATTATTCTCCTAAAACATGTAGCACAAGTAAAAGTAAGAAAGGGATAATATGAAGAGGGAGGGGAATGATAGTGTAACCCATGTATCAGATGAAATTAGGGTTTCAAATATCATCAATATCATTAATCTATTTTGGTGAATTTGGTTTTTCAACCTATCAACACCCAAGATCCAATGAGGTTGAGGAACTTGTTCCAAAGTAACACTCAAGTGTCTTCAAATCAGGACCAATAAAAAAATAAAATGTATTTATCATAAAACAAAATTTAAATGATTTATAAAAAAGAAATAATTGGTACAATACACAACATATATTAAAATACCAAATAAAAATCCTGAAAAAATATCAGAGGTCAAACATCAATTAACAAGTGTTGACAAATTTTTTTAGAAAAATTTAAAGTTAGAAAATATTTTTTAAAATATAAAGAAATAAACAAAATGAACCAATATTTGTCAAGAGGTCATTGAATCCTTCCTTAAGTTTTTCAAAATTTAAAAAGATCAAAAAGTATTTTTAAACAATTAAAATAAGTCAAATAAAATGAAAAATCATAAAAAATACCAAATCAAAAAATAAAATTGTGAAAAATAAAAGTCAGAATGAAAAAAATCAAAAGTATTTTTGATAATTTTTCACTATTTTAGAAGTTGAAATTAATTTTTTATAAAATTTTGAAGTTTAAAATAATTAAATAGAAAAATCAGAAAACATAAATAAAGCTAAAAAATGTAGACCACTATATCAATGTCAAAACAAGTTAGTAAGCTAATCCAAAGAATTAGACGTTTTGTGCATGATATAGACATTAGTGAATAAACCACCGAATCATTTATTTTTTTAAACATATTTGGAAAAAACAAGTGGCGCCTTGTCATTGGTTGAAGATGACACGCTGGTCGTCTTCAACCTTCAGTCACACGCGAGTTACAAGTTTCACAAATGGAAAAATTAGAGGTCCAGACTGATGCCATTCGATTTAAGTCACCAAGACGAACATAATTGTATCCTCACGAAAAATTTATATAAATTGTAGCTCAGTCGATTTGGGAAAAAACCAGAAGACACTAGTGCAAGAAAGACTTTTTACATCAGGCGAATAATATGTAAATCCAAGTGATGTAGTAAATCAAAGACATTTTATATCGGGCAACAGCCCGATGTGAAAAATCCACCTACCACATCGGTTGGATGTTAGGTCTGATGTGAAAAAAATACAATTTAAAAAAAAATGCAATATTTTACATCGATTGCCTAGCTGGACCGATGTAATATATGATTTTTAACATCGGTTGCCTTAATGGCCTGATGTAATAAATAGGTTTTAATATCAGTTTCCTCAATGGCACGATGTAATATGTTTGCTTTTTTTTAACGGAATCAAGGTGGATTCCCTGTAATTTTTTTGGTACCCAATTTTTCATATTTTCCATCATCACAAGACCACATTTAGGTTGTTATTTTTTATATTTTTACCACATCACACATGCCACATTTAGGTCACTATTTTCATATTTTTCTAACCAGTAAAGGGTAATTTCATTTCACCAAATAGTTAGGATGCACATATATATTCTTCAAAATGAACAATTGATTTATAAAAGTAATAATCTAGAATACACACAATTGTACAAAATTATAAGGAAGTTTACACTTGGTGGACTACTACAACAATAAAACCAGTGATATTATACAAAAATATCCAACCATTTATAAGTCCTTTCCCATATTTGACATACCAACATGCAATCCACAAGAAGATGAGTTATAGCTTCAATAAACAACACCAAAATCACATCTGCTGACAATAAATAATAACACCAATTAACATCAGAAGACAACACCAAAATCAAGAAACTCCAATCAGATATGTATATACAGTTTTATATAACTCATTAAATAAAGCTTAATTTTTATATATCTTAAACATTTTTCCCAACGGAGTCGCAAATCATACAAATCATCTTGTATTAATTTTGCTGAGTCATCAAATACCTACAATATGTAAATAACAATGTAGAGTTATTCTTTGAAAATTCACATTAAGTTGCAAACCGCAAAGTAAATAACAAAGTAAAGTTTTTTTTATTACCTGCATCCAAGAATCGGTTGTATTCTCAGAGTAAATATACAACATATTTTTCATTATATAGTATCCCTAATCATTAGAGTTATATTGTAGCCTTGTCTAGAAATGAATGACATAATTAGTTAATACTTATCATAAAATTAAATATAGAATTATAATTTACATCACACTTATATTGGGATGAAGCCATGTAGCATTTTTTCTATTTCCATTTGCCATTTGATGAACCCCAAAAGCACTAATTCAGAAGAAAAAATCATATAAAGCCACATAAAATATGAAATTACTTTTGTAACAATTTATGTATATAGGATATATAATATATTATAACAAAATTCACAAAAGACAAACTTACTTTGTAATAATTTTCTTCGTGATTTGATCAATTTCCCAATGAAGTGAACAAAAGACGACCACGATGATGTCTCTTGGATAAATGACTATTAATTGCCAATTAGATTTGTACGTGTGTGTGGAAACACAAAAGTCACATAAAATATCTATGTTATAAAAATTAAAAAATAGAAAACACAATTTCATAAAAACTTACCTATGAACTAATGGTAGTAAGTGACACACTTTGTTTTTGTCACAAAACTTATCTAGTATATATTTTTTAACATCTGCATCAGATTTCAGCACATTATCAACATATATACACCTAGAAGGGTCCATAAATCCATATACTTTTGATGTGGAATTATCAATACATACACGATGAATATACCTGAATAATTTTAAAATTAACATTAGAATTAAAGTGATGAGAGATATAACATATTAATAGAAGTTAAGCCAAAGAAAACCCACCAACAATTCTCTGATACACTTAACTGACATATAGAAATTAGTGACACTCACACAATGACTTAATTCCATTTTCAAATGTGTGTCAGCCATTTTCAGAACCATGAGTAACAACCTCTGAACATCGTCAACTTCCACGTCTTGTGTGCTTCCTTTTTCAACTGAACAACTTCCTTTTCCGCTTCCATCGACAACTTCCATTTTTTCAATGCATTTATTATTATATATGCTTTACGATAAACTGGTAGACCTAAGTGTCTCCATTAAAGATTGTTGCAACGCCTTACGCTCTCCAACCAACTTTTGATCAAAACCAGCTCTAATTCTTGCTTCCAATTCAGATGAAATTTATGCAAATTTTTCATTTATACCTATATGTTTTCCTTGACGTGAAGACGACCTTCCAAAGTAAGTTCTTTGTTTATGGTGTTTTCCAACACCACGAACACGATTGCCATGCTCAGATGTTCCAATGACTGCTGTTAAGATATCATACGTCATTCCAGAATAAAGGTACCTTTTTCATCTTCTTCAACTAGAGAATCCTACATAATGAAATAACCACAAATAATTTCAATAGTTTTTATTAATCAGAAATATAATGATACTTGAAGTATTTTCTAAATTTTACTTACAATTTTCTCAACAACAACTTATGTAGACTTTGATGTGTATTCTCCCCATTTCTTTTGCCATGCTCTCTTTCATAACTCATGGAGTGATGGTGGACATGGAATACCTATATCATCTAATGTGGAATCATTTGTCGATGATCTCCTTTCATTCATAATTATCTCCTCAAGAAATTGATACCCTCCACGAGATAATATGTGTGGGTATACATTTCTAGCCACATTTTCCATACTCTTTCGACATTTTTCCTATTATAAACTCAAAAAGTTATTAATCACTAAACATAATAAAAATATTATGCACAAAAAAATATAACTCCTACTAACCTTAAATTCAGGGGTATCTCCAGTCTTGAGAATCTCTTTCCATGTTTCATATTTAATATAACTATACTTAATATGTGTAGGAGGGGATCTTTTTTAGGATTTTTAATATATTGGTCTATGAGTTGTGTCTTAAAACCTCTTCATCGCTCTCCCGCATATTTAATCCATTCTTTCTTCAACGGGTCCTTATTTAGATCTTTACATTATGGAATAGTGAAATGAGCCTGCGTATATAGTGTACGACATATGTTGTTAATTATCATATGATTATAAAAAATAATAAAGTGTTGAATTTAAAATGTCTTAACATCAACCCAAATAGCCTCTTTTATGCCGTTATCTACGTATTTCCACTCATTTTTCAAAATACTACAGTTCTGCAAAGCAAGAGATGTTATATAACTCTTAAAATTTGTAACATTTTTACCAACACCAATACATTCATAGGTTCTTGGATCAAACTCGACTTTATCTTTTCACTTGTTTGATGAACTTTGTCAATTTTTCCATCAAAGTGGGACCTCTAACTCTTATTTTTCTTAGGGTTACTAGATGAAGACGGATTGTCGGTTGAATCACCCATGTATCTGTTTACACAAAATAAAAACAATTATAAATCAAATTAAGCATAAAGTATCATACACATGTTCCCTCTTAAATGAATCTTGTCCAAGATCATGAATCATGTCTTCCAGACGATCATCCATATCGAAACTAACATTATCTCTTTGGAACACATTTGACTTTTCTACTACTTCACCGTGCCATATCAATTATGTATAACTTTGACAAATCCCTACACATATTATATGATTCGTGATTTCTTTCTTACTAAGTTTTGGTTCTTGATTTGGACAACGAACACATGGATAGAGAAAAAACGCATGAAGAATTTTGTGAGCGTTACTTTTAGGAGGAGGAAGATTTTTTTTAGCATTACTTTCAGCAAACTGTAGAAATTCCTTCACTCCACGTTCGTACTCACCACTTAATCGAGTAGCTCTCATCCAACTACGATCCATACCTATGTTCCGAAATTAATGAATACATAGTTAAATCATTAGAAATTTTTATTTTTAATATACTTTTTTAATAATTCATATATTTTAACATTCTTTACTTGTTAGAAGACCAACATTCTTTGTTTAAATCATTATTTGTTTAAATAATTGGGAAGTGCGATGAGAGAGTAACACTACTACAAGAATCCAGAAGGGATTCTTTTAAACATAAAAACTGTGACATAATGTGATGTCGCAGGATTGAAACCTCGTTGGTGGTTAGCATGCAATATTAAATCAAATTAACCACCAAACCACCGATAAAACATATTCTAAAATAATTGAAATATATGTATCCATATTAAACAAACTGACCCCCTCACAAATCTTTCACTTACAATTCCCCCTAATTCATTACATCTACAACTTAATCACATAATTGTTAACAACAACATTTTAATTTGTTCTAATTTAAATCCATTCCTTTAGATAAAATGTAATTAACTAATGTAGAAAAATTATGAATTTTGACTCTTTTAGAAGTGAAGTACCAAGCAATACTGCAAATTTGTTTTCATGAAATCCCTCAAACCTATACCCATTACCATATAGCTAAATATGAAGTAAGATTTTGAATAAGAACTCATACTGGATAATAGTAACAACCTCTGTAAATCTAACATGTTTTGAGAAATAAGAATTCCAAGAGTATGACGACTGAAGGCGGAGGCAAAGATGGAGGTCATACAAAGACAAAGAGAGTACGACGACGGAGGGCTTATGAAGCGCATCCGTTTATTCCGGTCGAGAGGGAGACACTCTGAAGTACGATGACGAAAGGCGAAGGTGGAGATGGAGGCAAGCTGGTTCCCAAAGGCGGGACGGAGGCGAGAGATGAAGTCGATCGTTTGGTCAAGAGAGATGAAATAACTAGTTCGGGACAAAGTGAAATCTTGGTACAAAACATTAGGGTTTTGTGAAATAAGATGTTTTTACATCGGTTGGGAAATGGGCTTGATGTAACGGTCAGTATGTTACATCAGTTGGGCCTATAACCCGATGTAAAATCCAACTTTTTTATAACAGAAATTTATCTTATTTACAAAACTGCCACCGTGTTTTTATTTTTTTATCACTGGACTTTTCACATTGGGATAGGCCCGATGTAAAATCCTTTATAACAAAATTTCTTTTTATTTACCAAACTGCCACTATGTTATATTTTTCTCTAAATCAAATATTTTTCATATCATGGGAAATAAAGATCTGATGTAAAATCTTTTGACAAATATTTTTCACATCATATATTTTTATACCTGATGTAAAAAACCTTTTCTCAAATGTCATATTTTTAGTAGTGGGAGAAAAGGTGAAAACGAGTTTTGAAATTAAATGATCAAATCACTATGAAAATGGAAACTAGAAGAAGCATGAGCTTCAGAGAAAAAGAGACTACACCTTAGCAGTTTATTTGAAGTGAAATGGTGAAGAATTCTACCAGAATGAAGTCTAAGAATTTTTCTCTAAAACTTGACTTTCCTAGCACGATTTAGAGCACTTCAAGGCTTGATTCTTCTTCTGTTAGCTTCAGTGAAGTTCAAGGATGAATAATCAATAAATAAATAAGAGATGGAAGTGAAAGGAAATGAGAAATCAAAAACTCAGAAATATGAGTTATGGAGAGAGTTTGGAAGGGCTTTTTTGGCTATCCAAGCTTAAGGAAATGAATGGAATAGCATCCTATATTTATAAGGAAGTCAATGATGATGATGATAAATGAGAGAAATTGTGGGGAAATTGTGCAAGCCAAGCTAATTGTGATCATGCCAAACGTTGACTTGAAATGCATTAAAACTACCTCATACCAAGTGCAATTCTTATCAAAATGGACCTGGACAATTAGTTAAATGTGTTTAGCAACTAAACTTTGAGTAATTCGACATGTATTCTAAGTTTACTCATGGTAAAAACTCTGACTCGAAGAAAAAATATATTTCATGGAGCCAACTTCAAGTGATCATAACTCAGCATGAGGGAAGCTTTATGGCATGATTCTTTTTGCAATGGAAAGCCCTTACCACATTCTTCACAATGTGCCAAGAAAGGTGGCATTTGGATACTTGAGTGGAGAGATATTTCCCTTTGAATTTGTGAAAAACACAAAGACTATTTATACTAAGAAAAATTCTAAGTTTTGAGCTTCAAAATGACCTATAATGTCTTGCAAAATTACAAGCCTTTCCACTAAAAATTTGATATTAATCCTTGAAGATGAAATGAAGTAGACTCTTAAAATTTAATGGTGGAATTGAGAACACTCAAAAATCATAAAAATTGAAAGAGTTATGGTCTTTGCAAGATGATGAACAAATTTGCGGAAATTCACAAAAGACCTATAATCTTTTCAATTTTTTAATGACTTTCCAAATATTTTCAAGCCTAGCACCTTTAAACAAAGTTGTAGAAGACATCCCAACGATTATTGTAGAAAAAGAATGAGCTAAAGGAGATAAAAATTGACCAAGTTATGATACTCTGAAGTCACACAAGAGAATTTGATAACCTTTCCAAAGGACTTGTAATCTTCTTCAACCATTAGTGATCTTCCATTTAAAATTAGCCTTAAACCCTTGAAGATAACTTGTTAATGACCCTTTAAATAGAATCATGGATTTGGAATCAAACAAAAATCTCAAAAAATGAGCAAGATATGGTCCTTGGAAGTCATCAAACCCTAGCTCAGAGAGTATCAAAATGACTTGGAACTCCTTTCAACTTTTGATGACTTTCCTTGAACAATTGTATCTTGTCATGTGAAGAGAAATTATTGTAGATGATGATACGAATACATAGAAAAAAGAACCAACTCAAAATATTGAAAATTGAGAGAGTTATGCACTTGTGATCAATGAATCAAGCAATTTCTCAATTAGGTCAAACTTGTTGAATCAACCTTGAATCTTTTGATCTTTCTTTGCAAAATAGAGAATGATGGATCACATTAGACCTTGAAATGATTTTTTCTTGAAGAAAACTCAATGGTGGGGCTTAAGCTTCAATGAAATTTGTTGAAGAAGGCATGGAAATAAACACATGAACCTATGAATCTTCTTGATGAATGCCACCACCAACCTTGAGGAAAACTTGACCTAAAGAACGTAAGAGAGATCTTTAAACCACAAAACTTTGATATCATATACACAACCTTGAAGCTTAAGCTCTTGAAACCCATTGGAGAACCATTTGATTGAGGACTAGCCCTCAAAACCCTAGGTTCGATGGTGAGATGGATGTAGTTGTGTCATCACCTACAATATGAACATCCAAAGAAACATATATACATATGTTGATGTTAGTTAAAAATTAATCCACTTAAAAAAACACATGTACAAGATACACAATTCAAGGTGCTTGGTGATCCCTCAAGAGCAAACTTAAAGATAGGATGAAGTAGAATACAGAACCAACCCTAATGTGTGATCTTGATGTACTAATAATATGAGATAATAATAGATCTTAGGGGAAAAATTGGGGTATAACAACTGCCCTTTTTTAAATGTCTTCTATTAGGAGATACAATGTTAAAATATTTGTCTCAACGCGATTGAAGATACTTAAATACAAAACAAACCCTAATTTTGGCCCTAAGATCACATGTAATGCTTATGATTATGAATGCAAACGACCAACTCTATAGGTGACACATAATACCACTGAGGAAGCAATAATAAAACAGGCATCCTAAGGAAGAGAGTTCAGTTAAGAAAATAAAATACTAGGGAACGACACGATTCTGGGAATGACTATAAATAGGAAAAACCAAAATCACGATTAAATAATCCAAATGCATAGTAAGATTTCTATAATGGAAATTAATAACAATGCAAGAAACAAGCTAACAAGGAGGTAACCATTAGAAATGGTTACCGACTCAACTGGGGAAAGAAACTTAACTCCATTGGAGAAAAAGACAACTCCGCTGGGGAAAAGAAGACTCAACTCCACTGGGGTAAAGGCCGAAGAGGACACAAAGTATCATCAACTTAATAAACTAAGAAAAAACAATGGATAACAATGACTGATAGATAACTATAAACTACCCACTCTCAGAGGAAGTAGCAGAAAAAGAGTAACACCGACTCACAGGGATCGGAAACCACTAACCCAAAGGATGGGAGTAGAAATGGTAAGTTAATATCGGCTCAGAGATGACGGTAAATATAAGTGTTGAGGTATGTAACAAATGATTGACATGATTACTTATGTATGGAAATAAATGATTGACATCAGTGCTTATGGCTTTGAACAAATGGTTGTCATCAACACTTATGGCTGGGAACAAAGGATTAACATCAACACTTATCGGTGGGAACAAAGATTGACATTAACACTTATGACTGGGAACAATGGTTTGACATTAGCATTTATGGCTGGGAACAAAGGATGACATCATCACTTATGGCTGATAACAAATGATGACATAAACACTTATGGTTAGTAACAAAGGGTTGGCATTAACTCTTATGACTGGGAACAAAGGTTTGACATCAGCACTTATGGCTGAGAATAAAGGATGACATCAACACTAATGGCTGGGAACAAAGGATGACATAAACACATATGGCTGGGAACAACTGAACTCTATTGGGGTAAAGTCCAATGAGGAGAAAGAGGTAGAATGACTAACGAATGATGGTAAACTACTAACTCATGGGTAAAGGTAGAAAAAACAGAACAATGACAAGTTTCCCAAAATTCTAGTATTCCACCTGGAACGGGTCTCAACTTCTTCTTTAACCGAGGCATTCCACCTGGAAAGGGTAACAAACTTTACCAACTTCTGGACTTCACCGAGAACGGTAATAATTTCTTCTTTGATCAACATATCACTTAAAAAGGGTAATAACTATTGTAAGGATCTTTCAACAAACTATTTTTGTCATTGGAGTAAAGCCAATATCAACAACGAACTATCTCCCATAATGTAGAGACTACCATCCATTAGAATAAACAAATCTTCTCATGCATTAACAGACTTACTGGGGAAGTACATGTTGCTCAATAAATGAACATTCTCAATCCAGGGCTATCAGCATATAGGGATCAAAATAAAATTATTTTCGGGACAAAAAATTCAAACCAGGGATAAACCAGAGTGAAACAGTCAACCAAGACTCCATTCAATGAGGAATAAACTCAAATGGGGATCAAATTCCATCCAGATAATGAGCTGGGTAGGAAGAATAAAGAAAAATTCTTCCATGAGGGATAACTCAGTGGGCAAAATTAAAGGATATACACTTTCTGCTTAAGGTTGACACTCTATTGGAGAGAGGATAACATGACTCTGCAAAAAGGATAATATGCCAACAAAAATATCAATGAGTGAAAATGAACCATGAGTTCTAATTTAGCTATGCATGATGTATGTATGAGTGTATGAATGTTATCATGTATATGCTGAAAAAACAAACATACTATACTCAGGATAACCAGGAAAAACCAACTTGAGCGAAGACAACATTTGGCTAAATCACATCCAGGATGAAGATTCCATAAGAGTGTAAGCACCAACTGAGGAAACAAAGTCCTACTTCAAGGCTTAATTTCACTGGGAAGAAACATGGCTTGAAAATAACCAAAGAAAAATATGATAGCGATAAACAAATGCATAATAAACTTCTTCAGGCTTGAACGGAGAATATCATACAGACTTCGCCAGGGAAGACAATTTCACATTGTCCAGACTTCAACTAGGAATTCCATACTGAGTTCACTTAGAAAGATGAAACCACACACGCCAAGGGGAGCCCAAATACATTATTAAATATCAAGAGTAGTGGTTGCACAAACTTCTGTAGGGAAGTTAGAGAAACTTCATGGAGATAACAACTTTAGAGGGAAGCATCATCTTTGGTTCTTCCAGAGAAGTTAAGAAGTTAACATCAAAGCAAGAAGTCAAAATTATGGGGATTTTAAATCAAATGCAACACTTGGCAAGAGAAAACCCAAAAATTTGACAGCTGTCTCAACACTTCTTAGAAAATGATACTGCTTTTGTATGGCTACTTGGGGACCACACAACAACAACAATTTCATAACTAGAGAGATAAATTCTCTTCAAGAGATTCTACATCAATTCTAAACACAAAGGGAGAAGGAATCCAACAAATGAGAAAAGGCTCCATAACTTTATAATCTCCATTTGATCACAACCCAGCTAGGGAGCGAATCACACTTAGCTAAAGAAATTTGCATCAAGACCTGACTGGGGAATATGGGATAGAGGTATCAAACCACCTAAACCCAAAACCATATAACAACTTGGAGAAAATTGGAACTAAGACTTAACTAGGGAAAATGAGATCACAAACCCAACACCACACCACATATCAACTAGTATGAAATCCAACTATCCACGAAACAATCACATGTGTATTACGCGTATATCAACAAGAGTTACCAAAGAATACTTCTTGGGGAATATTTTCGAAACTTAGGAGTTTGTCCATCCTTGGAACCACCATTTTTGTCCCGCTTAAGTTACAAAATTGAAGTAAAAAGTAATTTGCAAATTCTTTTCAAAAACATGTTTTTATTATTAACTCTTTTTGTTTTGAAAATTACTATCAATAATAAATAAAATTTTTGTAGACAGAATAAAATAAGAACTACAAAAAATTGGATAAAGGCTCAAACTTTATTAATAGAATGGTAATCCGCAAATGGAGTGACTCCATAGAGGATTATAAAGTTTTGGAAAATGGTAAATACATGGAAAAGATACATTGAAACATAATGACCACTATTCTCCCAAAAACCTTGAACACCTAAGCATAGGCTTCAGATTAATTATGATGAGAATCTGAAAATGTTGTTACTTCAATGACCAAGTCTTGTCTGACACAGTTACTGCTAGGAAATCCAGAACTTTTTCCTAGGTTTCCCTTGCGGGTTTTCAACCTATCGGGAACATTTATTCTATTTATGTCTCTAACTTTTTCCTAGACTGCCATTTCGGGTTTTTGGCCTACCGAGACGCTCACTTTTGCCTAAGCCTCCCTTTTAGGTTTTCAAATTAGCGAGTTTCTCTTTTGTTTCTTTAGGCAAATTATTTCTTGACTGCATCAGCATTCATGGGATGTGGGAACTCCTCACTATCCATAGTTTCAAGAATCAATGCACTACCAGAGAAGGATTTCTTGACAACATATGGGCCTTCATAATTGGGAGTCCACTTGCCCTTAGAATCAGCGTTAAAAGACATGGTCTTTCTGAGCAAGAGGTCTCCTTCTCTGAACTCACGAGGCTTGGCCTTCTTATCAAAAGCTTTCTTCATTCTTTTTTTATATAACTAACCATAACACAAGGCCGCCATTCTCTTTTCTTCAATTACATTCACCTAGTCAAACCTGTTATGGACCCATTTAGCATATGAAAACTTGGTTTTCATTATTATATTCAAAGAGGGAATCTCAACCTCAACAGGGATCACTACTTCCATACCATACACAAGAGAGAACGAGGTTTCCCCTATTGAAGTGTGAACGGATGTGCGATACCCATGCAAAGAAAAATGAAGCAACTCATGCCAATCCTTATAGGCAACAACCATCTTCTGGATAATCTTCTTAATGTTTTTATTAGCAACTTCAACAACCCCATTCATCTTAGGCCTTAAGGAGATGAGTTGTGATGGACAATCTTGAATTCTTGACAAAGTTCTGTCATCATCTTATTATTCAAATTTGAGCCGTTATCGGTGATAATCCTACTTGGCACATCATACTGACATATAAGATTGTTCTTGATAAAGTGTATTACCACCTGCTTGGTGACCTTAGCATAAGAAGCTGCTTCCATCCACTTGTTGAAGTAGTCAATTGCCACTAAGATGAAACGATGTCCATTCAGCGCGTTGGGTGTAATCATTCCAATCATATCAATACCCCACATATAAAAAGTCCATGGGGAAGACATAACATTGAGAAGCGTTGGAGGCACATGAATCTTGTCAGCATAAACCTGACACTTTTGGCACTTCTTTGCAAATTTTTAATAGTCAGATTCCATTGTTAGCCAATAATAACCTGCCTTAATCATCTTCTTTTCCATCGAATGTCCATTGGCATGGGTACCAAAGGAACCTTCATGGATCTCATGCATCAACATGTCTGCTTCATGTCTATCCATATGTATGAGCAAGACCATGTCATAGTTTCTCTTGTATAACACATATTCATTGAGGAAAAAGCTACCTGCCAACCTTCTCAATGTCTTCCTATCTTTGTTCGATGCATCAACCGAATATTTGAGTCTGGAGGAAGTCCTTGATATCATGATACCAAGGTTTTTCATCTGACGTCCCCTTCGTGGAAAACACATGAGCTGATTTATCAAGACGTCGAACTATAACTTGAGGTACATCATTCCAAGCATTTACTAGGTACATGGAAGCAATGTAGATAAAGCATCTGCCATTTGATTCTCATCTTTGGGAATATTATGGAATTCAAATTTATTGGAGAAAGGTAATAATCTTCTTATATAATCTTTGTAGGGAATCAAGCCAATATGATGAGTCTCCCATTCTCCATTAATTTGATTTATTACCAAAGTTGAATCACCATATACATCAAGAATTTTGATTCTGAGATCTATAGCCTCTTCAAGACCCAAGATACAAGCTTCATACTCCTCCATGTTATTGGTATAATGAAATGTCAACCTTGCAGTAAAATGGATATGAGACCCATGAGGAGTAATAATCAAAACACCAATTCCTTTTCCATGAGCATTTACAGCTCCAGCAAACACCATACCCCATCAGGATTCGAGATCAGAACCTTCCTCAGGAAAAGGCTCATTAAAATCTTTAACTTTCAAATACATCACATCCTCAATAGGGAAATCAAACTTAACAGACTAATAATCATCAACAGGTTGGTGAGCAAGATACTCCGCCAACACACTGCCTTTAATAGCCTTTTGAGTACGGTATTCAATATCATATTTAAATAATAGCATCTTCCAATGGAAAATTCTTCTAGTAAGAACAGGCTTTTCAAAAATATACTTAGTTGGATACATTTTGGAAATCAACCATGTAGTGTGATTCAACATATATTACTGAAATCTCTTCGCCACCCAGGCCAAAGCACAACATGTATTTTCAAGCATAGAATACTGTGGCTCAGAATCAGTAAACTTCTTGTTGAGATGATAATGGGCATATTCTTTTCTTCCTGTTTCATCTTGTTGTCCCAAAATACAACCCATATAGTTACCAACACAGTCAGATACATAATCAATGGTCTTCCTTCAATAGGAGAGAGCAAGATAGGAGGCTCAAGAAGATACTGAAGAAGTGAAAAACACAAGAAGGAGGGTTGAATTGTAAAACTTGAAATCAAATGCAGACAACACGATATTTTTATCCTGGTTCGTTTGATCTCAAACTACTCCAGTCCACCCATCAAGGTGATTTCGCCTCTCTCTAACGAGGTCTTAATCCACTATATTCAACTGAATATTACAACTTCTTTAACAACTGCTAAAGCCTTCTTGAGTCTAAACCACATACCGGTTTCTCAAGGAAATTCTTTCTTACAGATAAATGAATACTGAGTGTGTTGAATATTTCCTACAAAAACTTTATATCACAACTGTGATAATACACAATTTAAGCTTATGTGAAACTAAGATGCTATAACTATAGAGTAAGCAATTTGAGAGATATAGCAAGTTGTATGAGTGAGGATGAAGATGATTAGCTTTAGGCGTGTAAAGAGTTGTAGAGCATTAGCCAATTCATTTCTCACTGACTTGTTTATATAGCCTTTAGAAAAGATATGTTGTAGTCAATTATACCATTTCAATGCCCATTACGTTCTTTCCATATTGAGAAGATGTTTGTCTTGGAAGACAGCCGTTGGTAATAAAGTGTCTTGAATGCACAGTACTGTTGTCAATTAAGCGTGTTATTGGCTTTGGCTTATTCTGACGCTTCTAGGTGTTGATGATATTGTTTTGGTCTTGATCAGAGTTTAGAGTATGTTAAGCGCAGATCTGTTCATCAAACTTCAGCGTAAGCACATGCTTTGATCTTCTGATGTTGGCATATGATATTTCATATTCTGATGATGATGTTGACATTCTTATGTTGATATCCATTAGAGTTTCTGTAAATGCACAATATAATTTTTAGGTAGCTTATATGTCTCATATGAATTATACAATTTATTTAATCTAACATTTTGTTGTCATCAAAACTTTAACTTAGGGTAGTAGATTCAAACTTTATTCTAACAATGTCCCCCTTTTTGATGATGACAAAAACCGGATATTTTCAATTGAAATTTAAAGAAAAAAAAATCAGAGATAACTAAATAATAAATTTGTATCAGTGATAAACAGAAAGGTATCAAGGATAAGAAGATAGGGAATAAAAAGGTATCAGAGTTATGATCCGAAAAACTCCCCCTGAGTTCATTACTTCCCTTTTAATTCCATGAGTCCTTTAGCATCAGATCTTTATTGAACTTCCTTTGAGCATCAGATCTTTCCTTTACTAGAGCAGAGCTTCAGTGTATCAGAGATAATTAAATTCTTGTACCTATAAGCTTATACAGAACAAAGAAACATTCAAGTATGTCAAAGTGTTAGAATGTTTGAGACTTTTGTCTCAGTAATCCGTTATTGAAAAATATCATTCTTTCTCCCCCTTTTTGTCAGCAATCAAAAAGTGCAAATAATTAAAGTTAAAAACGATCAGTGCAGAAAAACGATTGTATTCAGTTCAGAGCTCAGAAATTATTATAGATAACATGTAAAGAAAACGGTGAAAACATCAAGAATCAAAATCTAAGGATGGGGAGGAAGGCGTGTGAACAGAGCTTCTAGCATGCTCTTAATCTGATCAGTGGTTTCCTTCTGCTGATGCACCATGCTGACTACTGAGTCAATCTTACTATCCTGAACATCCATCATTTCCTTCATTCGTTGATCATTCTCATCCATTCTCTCCTACATTCGGAGATCATTTTGCTTCAGCTCTTCAAGAGTCTGCCTGTCCAATGCAGCTTGAGAGATGTCAGAATCAGGATGCTTCTGAGTGATTTCTGCAATAACTTCTTCTTGACTTAAATCTTCAGCTGGAATCGTTTGTTCTTCTGCTGGTTGAACTGTTGAAGCTGGACGCTTTTCAGACCAAGGCTCACTGTTCAAAAGAAGAACTTTATCCTTCAGCAGACCTTCAATTTCTTTCAGCAGATTGCTGAAGTTCTGTTGAGCCTGTCCATAGCTTTGGTCTTGTAGCTTAAAGGTTTCAGCGCATACCCATCTTCTGAATTGTGTCCAGAGGTGGTCTAAAACAGCAGGATCAATCACTTCCAGACTAGCCTGTTTTAGAGAAGAAATCCACTTCTGCATGTCTGTTTCAGAATTCAAGATGCTAGAACCAACATCTAGTTGTTTGGGTTTGGGAATGGCGATTTTGTTTTTAATGGAAGCAAGGCGTTCAAGGACTGTTGGATCAATGAAGGTCTTGCTGTGGTCCTCTGGATTTTGCTGGGGTGAGGGAGTAGGAGAATCAGGAATGATTATTGGACTGGATGGGGTATTAGGTGGAGTAATTTCTGGTGAGGATGGTAGTTGAGGGATATTAAAAGTGGTGCCACCGGGAAATTGAATGGCTAAGGGTTGTGGTTCAGCGGATTCAGGTGATCGAGGTTCAGGGGATTGAGCCTCAGAGTGTTGAAACTCAGGTTGTTGAGATGATTCGTGTTGAGGTGAAGGTGGATTAAGTTCTGGTTGTGGAGATGGAGGTTGTGGAATTTCTGGTTCTGGTGAGTGTGGATCTTCTGGTATTGGTGAGAGTGTAGTTTCTGGTTGAGGTGAGTGGGGAGTTTCTAGTTGAGGATTTGGATTTTTTGTATGGGGAGCGGAAGAGTGTTGATCTATTTCTGAAAGAACTTTTTCAAGTTCTGGTTCTGTTGTGGTTGTAGGTTTTGGATTATGAGGTTTGGCGCGGGATCTTCTGAGGGTTAATGACTCAGAAGGGTCAAACTCAAGTTCAGTATCATCAATGATTGGAATGGGAATTGAGATTTCAAATGAAGTTGGGGTTGGAATAAATGTTGGAACAGCAGATGAATTTAAAACATTAACAGAAGACAGATTACCTCTCTTCTTTGGGGTATGCTGAGACGATCCTTCTGATACAGCCTTTCTCTTCTTAGTCTTCTTCAGAGTTACCTCTGGTGCCTTCTGCTGATGATCTTGAATGTTGAGATTGGGTGTTGTTCCATCAGCTTTGCACGCATCCAAGTATCCCAGAACTATTTGAGGCTTGGAGTCAATCTCTGAGAACATGGGGAAGTCGTCCAGGGGAATTCTCCTGCTGGAGATTTCAGCAAAAGGAGTAATGCTGGGATCCTTCTTAATGTTCTATATCAGCATCATCTTCTTCAGATTCTTGGCATTTAGCTGCTTACCAATAGAAGGTTCTAGAGAGCTTATTTCCTGTGCCTTTGTCAAGTGTTCAATCAGCCTATTCTCCGTTAGAATATCTGATATCAATCTGCCGAAGGGTATCCAATCCCTTTTAGTCCTTTCTTCTTCTCTAGTCTCCTTGACGCTGGTCCTCAGATGGTTGAACAGAAGATGAGCTAGATTAATCTTTACCTTCTGATTAATAAAATAGATCAGAAACTGCTGATCTATGTTTATATAATCAGGAGAGCTTGTAGGCTTCCTGTGATTGAAACAACCCAGAATAATCTTTGCCAAAATTTTGTGCTGATCTTTCTAATCTCTTATTTTGCTGGAGGGAACCCCATGTGTGAAAATCTGTCTTGCTATAACAGCAACATCTGAGCACCTTTCTGCCATGTCTATACAGCGAATGCCACCACCATTGTATCAAATCAGCCTTGCAATGTGATCTTCAGTAATCACAATCTTCTTTCCCATGATATACGAAGTAACCTGATGAGTTGAGGAATACGCATGTATCTAGAATTCTTTAACCAAAATGGGGAACTTTGGACCCACCAACCTATCAAAGTACCTTTCCCAACCTTGTGCCTTAATTTCTTCAGACAAATCAAAGCCATTTTCCTTCAAGCTGTTGAAATCTACTATCAATTCTGATAGAACTTCCAAGTTCTTGACCAGAGTAAGGAGTGTTCTGAAAGGAATCTGATACTGTTCATAAGAAGCATCTTGCTGGGAACCTGCAGAAGGAGTGCTAGAAGATGCCATGTTCACACAAGGGTTTTTTGAGAAAAAGCTTGAAAAAGGGTTTCTTTGAGAAAAAAAATGAACACACAGTAAGAACACAGAAAAATGTTGAAGATTGTAAGTGACGGTAAAAAGTGAATGAATGATGTTTAAGGCGTTTAAATAGGTTTCAAAAAATGTTTTGAAAACATAAACATTTTAAGAGAGAGAATTAAATCATGATTACTCGCATTTAATGTTGGTTGATTTTGGGGGATTTAGAAAGAATTTGGAACGGTTACCCATGACATGTGTCTCAATGCATCCAATCAGCGCTTTGCCTTCTCAGAGGCGTGCACGCGTGTTCTGCCTCAGGAATTAGCTGATGACTGGTTGACATTTGTTTAATTTAGTGAACAACACATCTATACTTGAAATGAAACGCTCAGATCTTTATGGATAGACTCTGATACAATCTGCATGTCTAAATTTCTGAAAGAAGATTGATCAGAAGTTCACAGTAAAATAAAACAAATTCTGAAGGTTAATATATAAAATTAAAACATTTTCACTCTGGGCAGAGCTTCATGCTGAGATGTTTCAGAATGAAGTTGAACCTATCTTCAGAAAGTGGTTTTGTGAAAATATCAGCCCATTGATGGTCTGTATCAATAAATTTTAGGTTTAAAGTGCCTTTCTGAATATAGTCCCTAATGAAATGATGTTTTATTTCTATATGCTTAGCCCTAGAATGCAAAATTGGATTTTTACTTAAGCAAATGGCAGAAGTGTTGTCACAGAGTATAGGAATGTTACTCTCAAATATCTGGAAGTCTTCAAGCTGACTTTTCATCCAGAGAATTTGTGTGATGCATCCTGCTGCTGCTATGTATTCAGCTTCTGCTGTTGATAGCGCAATTGTGGATTGCCTTTTGCTGGACCAATAGATCAGATTTTCTCCCAGAAACTGGCAGCTTCCCGAAATACTTTTACGCTCTACTCTGTCTCCAGCAAAGTCAGCATCACAGTAACCTACTAAGCTGTAATCACTAGATTTTCTATAAAATAAACCCAGATTAGTAGTACCTTTCAGATACTTGAAAATTCGCTTAACAACTGTTAAGTGAGATTCTCTAGGATCTGATTGGAATCTTGCACAAATGCATACACTGAATAAAATATCAGGCCTTGAAGCCTTCAGATAAAGAAGAGAACCAATCATACCTCTGTAGACCTTCTGTTCTACCTTTTTGCTTACCTCTTCTCTTTCCAGAATGCACGTTGGATGCATTGGAATCTTTGATGACTTACATTCTGAGAGATCAAATTTCTTCAGAAGTTCTCTGACATATTTTCCCTGATGAATGTAAGTTCCCTCTGGAGTTTGATTGATCTGAATTCCCAAAAAGAATTTCAGTCCCCCCATGAGGCTCATCTCAAATTCTGCCTGCATACACTTAGCAAATTTTCTTCCAAGAGAAGGATTAGTAGATCCAAATATAATATCGTTAACATAAATCTGACACACTAAGATGTCATTCTTAACTGTCTTACAGAATAAGGTTGTGTCCACTTTCCCTCTGGTGAATTCTTTTTCTAACAGAAAGTTACTTAGTCTTTCATACCAAGCTCTGGGAGCTTGTTTCAGACCATACAGTGACTTCTTTAGTTTGAAAACATATTCTGGATTTTTTGTACTTTCAAAACCAGGGGGTTGGTGCACATAAACCTCTTCTTCTATATAGCCATTTAAGAATGCACTCTTGACATCCATCTGATATAGAGTGATGCCTTTATTAACAGCAAAAGAAATTAAAAGTCTGATAGATTCTAACCTGGCGACTGGAGAAAAGGTTTCTGTATAGTCTATCCCCTCTTGCTGACTATAACCTTGTGCTACCAGTCGTGCCTTGTTTCTGATGACTTCACCTTGTTTGTTCAGTTTGTTTATGAACACCAATTTGGTTCCAATGACGTTGAATCCTTTTGGTCTGGGAACTAGATCCCATACGTCATTTCTGGTGAATTGATTCAGCTCTTCTTGCATTGCTAGAATCCAGTCGTTGTCCAGAAGTGCTTCATCAATTGAAGAAGGTTCAATCAGAGAAACAAGTCCCATGAGGGATTCTTCAGAGTTTCTGAAGCTGGCTCTTGTTCTGATTGGATCTTCTTTTTTTCCTAGGATTGTTTCTTCTGGGTGATCCATGCTGCTTCTGGGTAGTCTTTTCTGAGGTTGATCAACAGATGTTGCTAGATAGCTGGCAGTGCCTCTTTCTGATGTTGAGGGAGTGTCTTTATTGAGAGCTTCTGATGACTTGTCTTCAGAACCTGTGAATTCAACTTCCATACCTGCAAAGACTTCATTCTGCTTTGACTTTTCAGAGTCAAGCTTATCATCAAAACGAACATTGATTGATTCTTCCACAATCTGTGTTTCTGTATTGTATACTCTGTACCCTCTTGAGCGTTCAGAGTATCCTAACATAATACACTTCTGTGCTTTAGAGTCAAACTTGTTCAAATAATTTTTTGTATTTAACATAAAGCAAGTACATCCAAATGGATGAAAATATGAAATGTTGGGCTTTCTATTCTTCCAAAGTTCACATGGAGTCTTTTCCAGAATAGGTCTTATGGAGATTCTATTCTGAATGTAGCACGCTGTGTTTATTGCCTCTGCCCAGAAGATCTTAGCAACGTTTGTCTCATTAATCATGGTTCTGGCCATTTCTTGCAATGTTTTGTTCTTTCGTTCTACAACTCCATTTTGCTGGGGAGTTCTAGGACAAGAGAAATTATGCAGAATGCCTCTGTCATTAAAGAATGACTCAAAATCTTTGTTTTCAAATTCTCCACCATGATCACTTTTGACTTTAACGATTCTAAGATCCTTTTCATTCTGAACTTGATTACTGAAGGTGACAAACACAGAGTGTGACTCGTCCTTGTGTCTTAAGAACTTTACCCATGTCCATCTGCTATAGTCATCTACGATTACTAACCCGTACTTCTTGCCACTGACTGAAGCAGTTTTAACTGGTCCAAATAAGTCAATGTGCAGAAGTTCTAATGGCTTAGAGGTGGAAACAACGTTTTTAGATTTGAAAGCATGTTTTGCAAACTTGCCTTTCTGACATGCTTCACACAGAGCATCTGAATTGAACTTCAGATTAGGAAGTCCTCTGACCAGATTGAGTTTGTTAATCTGAGATATTCTTCTCATACTAACATGCCCTAATCTTCTGTGCCAGATCCATTGCTCGTTGTTAACAGACAGAAGACACTTTACATTCTGACTTTTCAGTTCAGAAAGTTTGATTTTATAAATGTTGTTTTTCCTCTTTCCATTAAATAGGATAGTTTCATCTTTCTGACTAACAGCTTTACATGATTTTTGATTAAAGATTATATCATAACCGTTATCACTTAATTGACTTATGGATAACAGATTATGCATTAATCCATCTACTAATAGAACATTATTTATAGAGGGAAGATTTTCATTACCTACTATTCCAGGGCCAATGATCTTTCCCCGCTGATTGCCTCCAAAGCCTACGTGGCCTCCAGGCTTAAGTTCCAGGCTTTGGAACATATGCCTTCTTCCTGTCATGTGGCGTGAGCAGTCAGAGTCCAGCTACCATGACTGGTGTTTCTGATTTGCTGCTAAAGATATTTGCAACATGTATTATTTTATCCTTAGGTACCCATATTTTCTTGGGTCCTGATTTGTTAGCTTTACCAAAACTCTGGTTGAATTTTGGTTTCACAGAATAATTACTACTAGTATATTTAATGTCATGTGTGTGACCATACACAAAGTGTGAACTCAGAGGAGTGCGTTTAATAATTAGATCTATGGCATTCTTTAGTGTAGGTACCTTACCTTGCTATCCTATTCCCTTTATGCCGTTTCTGCTAACTCCATAGATCATTGAAGCCATTTTGCTTCTATCTATGCTTTTAGCAAGGAACTTCTGAAAGCTGTGATCATACTCCTTGATGATCTCATCAGCGCTGCTGGGAGTTTCAGAAATTGTTTCCTTCTGAGAGTTTTGTAAAAGATTTTCTAATTTTGAAATTTTATTTTTCAACTCAGAATTTTCCAATTTAAGACTCTCAATTTTATCAGAGTCAGAATCAAGATTCCTTTTCAGTTTTCTGAATTCAACTCTAATCTGCTGATATCTTTCCAGAATTTCGTTAAGGCTTTCAGAAAGTTTAGCCTTAGTCAAATTAATTGCAAAGTCAGGGAATACCTCTTCGGTGTCTGATTTAGAGTCTGATTCAGAAGCTTCATTGTCTTCTGATATGTTTGCCATGAGAGCTATGTTTTCTCTCTCATCATCTGATTCTGAGTCAGCTTCAGACGAGTCAGAGTCATCCCATGTAGCCATGAGACTCTTCTTCTTTTCCCTTCCAAACTTCTTTTTGGGTTTTTCCCTCTGAAGCTTTGGACAGTCAATCTTGTAGTTTCCTTGCTCGTTGCATTTATAGCAGATGATTTCCTTGGTGTTTGGCTTTCTGCTTCCTGAAGAGCCTTCAGATTTTCTGTATCCAGAGGAGGAGTCTGACCTTCTGTATCTGGAGGAGGACTCATTTTGATCGAATCTTCTGGTATTCCTGAACTTTCTTTGCCTCTGCTTCCATAGTTGATTCACTCTTCTGGAGAGGAGGGAAAGTTCGTCTTCTTCTGATGAGGACCCATCAGAGGTTTCTTCAACAGCCTGCAAAACTTTGGAGTCAGATTTTCTGTTATATTTTAAAGCTAAAGGCTTACCTTGTTTCTGAGGTTCATCAGCTTCTAGCTCTATCTCGTGACTTCTGAGGGAGCTGATAAGTTCCTCCAGAGAGATTTTGTTGAGATCTTTAGCTAGCTTCAGCGCTGTAACCATTGGCCTCCACTGTTTTGGAAAGCTTCTGATGATCTTCTTGACATGATCAGCAGTAGAATACCCTTTGTCCAGAACTTTGAGACCAGCCACCAGAATTTGAAATCTTGAGAACATCGTTTCAATTGATTCACTTTCTTCCATTTTGAATGCCTCATACTTCTGAATGAGCGCAAGAGCTTTAGTTTCTTTGACCTGAATGTTGCCTTCATGCGTCATTCTGAGAGAGTCAAACATACTCTTTGCAGTGTCTCTGTTAGATATCTTTTCATATTCAACATAAGAGATGGCGTTAAGAAGAATAGTTCTGGCCTTGTGGTGATTTTTTAAGTCACGCTTTTGTTGATCAGACATTGCCTTCCTGTCAATCTTCTGACCACTTGCATTCACTGGGTGCGTGTATCCATCTGTCACCATGTCCCATAGATCAGCATCATGTGCCAGAAAGAAGCTTCCAATTCTGTCTTAACAGTAATCAAAATTCTCTCCATCAAAGACTGGAGGTTTGCCGCTGAATCTGTCTCTATCTTCATTGTTGTCATTGCTGGTGTGTTGATATGTTCCTGCCATTGTGTTTTTCTGACGCTAGATCTTGTAATGACACGGTTAAGTGTTTTAGCTCAGAACCAGGCGCTCTGATGCCAATTGAAGAAGTGAAAAACACAAGAAGGGGGGTTGAATTGTAAAACTTGAAATCAAATGCAGACAACACGATATTTGTATCCTGGTTCGTTTGATCTCAAACTACTCCAGTCCACCCGTCAAGGTGATTTCGCCTCTCTCCAACGAGGTCTTAATCCACTATATTCAACTGAATATTCCAACTGCTTTAACAACTGCTAAAGCCTTCTTGAGTCTAAACCACATACCGGTTTCTCAAGGAAATTATTTCTTACAGATAAATGAATATTGAGTGTGTTGAATGTTTTGCTACAAAAATTTATATCATAACTGTGATAATACACAATTTAAGCTTATGTGAAACTACGATGCTATAACTATAGAGTAAGCAATTTGAGATATATAGCAAGCTTTATGAGTGAGGATGAAGATGATTAGCTTTAGGCATGTAAAGAGTTGTAGAGCATTAGCCAATTCATTTCTCACTGACTTGTTTATATAGCCTTTGGAAAAGATATGTTGTAGTCAATTATACCATTTCAATGCCCATTACGTTCTTTCCATATTGAGAAGATCTTTGTCTTGGAATACAGCCGTTGGTAATAAAGTGTCTTGAATGCACATTACCATTGTCAATTAAGCGTGTTATTGGCTTTGGCTCATTCTGACGCTTCTAGGTGCTGATGATATTGTTTTGGTCTTGATCAGAGTTTAGAGTATGTTAAGCGCAGATCTGTTCATCAAGCTTTAGCGTAAGCACATGCTTTGATCTTCTGATGCTGGCATATGATATTTCATCTTCTGATGCTGATGTTGACATTCTTATGCTGATATCCATTAGATTTTATATAAATGCACAATATAATTTTTAGGTAGCATATATGTCTCATATGAATTATACAATTTATTTAATCTAGCATTTTGTTATCATCAAAACTTTAATTAGGGTAGTAGATTCAAACTTTATTCTAACAGATACTCTTTAATACTTTCAAATTCCCTTTGATAATCATCCGTCCACACACAACCTTGATCTTTCTTTAACAACTTGAAGATTGGTTCACATGTTGCAGTCATATGGGAAATAAATATGGAAATGTAATTTAAACTTCCAAAGAAGCCTCTAACTTTCTTTTCAATTCCTTTTTGCTGACAATGAAACCAAGCAACTTTCCTGAACAAACACCAAAAGTACACTTATTTGGATTCAAGCTGAGACGATACTTCCTCAAATGCTAAAATAATTTCAACAAGTCTTCCATATGCCATTTCTCAGTCTGAGATTTGGCGATCATATCATCCACATATACTTCAATTTCCTTATACATCAGATCATGAAATATGGTTATCATAGCCCTCTGGTACGTTGCATCAGTGTTCTTCAACCCTAAAGGCATAACTCTATAACAGATTGTTCCCCAGGGTGTGATAAATATTGTTTTTTCCATATCCTCAGGAGCCATCCTAATTTGATTATATCCAGAAAATCCGTCTATGAATGATAACCCTTTGAATTTTTCTAGTCTATCAACCAACATATAAAAATGGGGTAATAGGAAATCAATTTTTGGACTTTCTTTATTTAAATCTCTTAATCAACACACATGCATACTTTACCTTCTTTCTTTGGTACTGTAACAATATTGGCAATCCGCTAAGGGTACACCGATGTCACAAGAAAACCAATATCAATCTGATTCAAAACCTCTTTTTGGATATTTACTGCCATGTCAGGATGAGTTCTTCGCAGCTTCTGCTTGATTGGTGGACATGCTGGCTTTAGCCGCAAATGATTTTTCATAATGTCAACGTCCAAACCAGGCATGTCTTGGTAATAATAAGCAAAGATATCCATGTACTCTTTCAAGAACTCAATCAACCTATTCTTCACATCGGGATGAAGCAGTGCCTCAATCTTGACTTCTTTCGAATCTGCTTCTGAACCCAAGTTAACTGTTTCCAACGACTATTTATACGGGTGAATGCTATTCTCCTATTCTAGGATTTCATAATATTCTTCTTCTTCAGCTGCATACATAGGATATTCAAAGTTGGGAGAGGGTGTAGGGTCATTGCACTCAACGAGTTTTTTAATTAATTTGCACATATGATTTATGATTGATTTTATAAACTAACACATGTAACAAGTGATTATGAATATTTATTTACAGTCATTATTTATTTGGAAAGGTTTTTTTTCGGATTACCATTTTCCAAGAAAAACAGAAAATAAAGACACAATTTATAAATCAAAAACAAATTTTATTAATGATTTTAAAATTCAAAACAAAAGACACACCCATACAACATCACTTTCACCTTTGGCAGAGTGAAAGACTTTTGAAAAGATAAAAAAATACAAATTACTTTGAAATGTGAATGCAAGAAGGAACATTAAGAGTGATCCAATTTTGGATTCTGAATCCATGTGTCACAAAGTTCGACATCTCTTGATCTGGCTCTTCTTTGAGAATAGTGTTGATCCTTTTAGTAGTCAGATGGAGATATCCTGCGCTGTGAAAGATGTCTTGATATTTACTCAAAGCATACTTTGTCTTCAAAACTTAATTCTTCATGGAGAAAACCAAACCAGACCTATTTTTTTTCACATGTGGATTAATAACTTTCCCCTACACCTTGCTAGGGCCCTTCTGTACTACCTGTTACGCATCCTTAAATAAGGTGATAAAATATTCATTCTTCCTTATATTATCAATAGACAAAGCTTGGAACTGAGTTCCAACAGTGGCTTCATCAGCTTCTACAATGCTAAAGGAATACAACTGAGATATCAATAGAACTTGCTCATCGTTCAAAATAACTACCTTTCCTTCACGAACAAATTTCATTTTCTAATGCAAGGTTGAAGTAACAACTCCTACTTCATGGATTCAGGGTCTCCCTAATAAACAACTATAGACTGGGACGATATCCATAACCTGAAAGGTGATTTGGATAAATGTGGACCTATGTGAATAGGTAAATCCACCTCTCCAATGACATATTTTCTCGAACCATCAAAAGCTTTTACTATAATGGGTGCATAGGAGGTCCCTGGTATTTGAGCTTCATGAGAGTGCTTTGGTATGACATTCAAAGCAGATCCATTTTCTATCAGCACATTGGACAAAGATTGATTCTTACAATTCATAGATATATGTAGAACTAGGTTATGGTTTCTCCCCTCATCAAGCAATTCCTCATCAAAAAAACTCAGATTGTTACAAGATGTAATATTCCCCACAACACCGTTGAACCGATCCAGAGACACATCCCTTTCAACAAAAGCCCGATCCAATACCCTCATTAAAGATTCCCTATAAGCAGAGGAGTTCATCAACAAGGCTAAAATGGAAATCTTAGATGGAGTTTACGAAAAATGATCCACAATCTTGTAATTACTCATCTTGATGATTTCTAAAATATCATTAACATCCTTTTCCAAGGCGGCACCACTAGATTCTCCTACCACTTTCTTAGGTTCAGCATACTCAACAATCTTCTTACAAGAATTAACATCTCCTCGAAAGGTAGGGGTGAAGACACGGCCACTACGAGTTACCTGACTCGCTCCAGCAATATTCTCAACATGGGACAATGGTTGGATAGGAATTTCCACACCATCTTCCAGGATAGTTGTGTTTTACTTATAAGGCACAGATTTATCTAACTCATATGGGATAGGACCAAGAAGAAAAATAACCATTGGAACACTAAAATGTGGCACAATAACATTCATACCTTATTCTTCAGAATACTCAGGAGTCATGGAATCATTGTCAGGCAAAACACCCTCATTCAAAGACTCCGACTCATTAGAAGAAAAGAACTCATCACCAGAAATGTACATGTCATCATAGTCTTCAATCACATTAATATCTTCATATTTAGCCCTTGCTCTGATTATATGGATAAGACCTTCATCCATCATCTCTTGAAGATCACCTCTCACCTTATCACATCAATGAACGTCCATACTAGAAATAGTACAAGCAGCATGGTCATGTGTAGAATAGCTTAACTCATAGAGATTGTCATACATCTTCACTAAATCACCTCTAACCAGGTTCATGTCAAAGATTATGAATTATATAGGACAACCAGCAACCATATTCACAATACCTCCACCTCTATGCTTGGGTAGTCGATTATCCTTCACATTAGGACCTATATCATTAAAAGACAGGAGACCAAATCATACCATCATTTGCACTTCAGACTTCAACAGATAACATTTATCAATGTTGTGCCCAAAGGATCCTTGATGAAAAGCATAAGTCTGATTAGATTTATAATACCATGGCAAAGTTGGAGGTATAGCAGGGGAATGCCTACTCTGCACCAGGTTCTTCTAAATTAAATCCAGAAACAATTTTGTATAACTCATTAGAATAGGATCAAAAGCTTCCCTCTTCTAACCTTTCCCTTGATTACTTTATTGAGGTGCTCTTTGATAGGCAATAACAGTCGGAGCTACATTGACGATCAGAGTTACTGAAGCAACTTGTTGTTGATGCTGATGATGTCTTCTTGCAGTTTTAATCCTTCTTTATTGAACAACAACATTCGTTTCTCCTTCTTTGTTTTTAGAAAACTCATATGATGGTTTATTTGTTCCACTAGAACCTTCATCTTTTGACAGTCATCCTTCCCTGGCGGCTTCCTCTAGATGGACACCTATACTTACCATCTCAGTGAAATCACTTCGTGCACTTGCAACCATTCTTTCATAGTAAAATGAACCAAGGGTTTTTAGGAAGACCTTAACCATTTCTTGATCTCCCATTGGGGTACCACTTGGGCATCAACCTCGTGCCAATGTTGCACAAACTCTTTAAATGATTCCTTATCTTTCTGATCCATCGCTCTCAATTGGTCACGTTCAGGTGCCATAAACATATTGTACTTATATTGCTTCACAAAAGCTTCACCCAAGTTATTGAATGTATGGATGTTGCTAGTGTCCAATCCGATATACCATTTCAAGGCAGCACAATTTAAACTATCCTGGAAGAAATGAATAAACAAGTGTTGGTCATCAGTATGAGTTGACATCCTTCTGATATACATCACCAGGTGGTCATGGGGACAAGAGTTTACCTTGTACTTCTCAAATAATAATACTTTAAACTTTGCTGGCACTTTCACATTAGAAACCAAGTAGAGGCCACTGACATTCTGTTCGAATAACTCTTTCCCTCGGAGATCCTTTACTTCTTTTTGTATTTCATTGAATTTATCCTAAAAGTCATCCTTTCGGTATTAAAAGCCCAAACTTTCACTTGGTGAAGGAGCAAGATGATAAACTTCATCATTAATAATAGGCATAGCATTCATCGCATGAGGTGTAGCATAATGAATCTCATTATTAATAACAGGGGCAACATGCACCATAGGAGGTGCAGAAACAACAACAGTTTGAACAAATGGAGCAACTTAAGCAGCAAGATTGCAACATTATGGTATGAAATTCTAAGGCGTTCCCTACGAGTAACCACGAGGCATATGGTATTGAGTAGCAGTAATTGGAGTAACAGAGATGGGAACTGACAGGACCACTGAAATAACAATCGTCAGCTATAGTTGAGTAACATGAGGAAACGTAGGAGGAGGTGGATGATTCTGATCAGCCACCAACAACTCTACCAAAGTAGTCTGATTAGCCATACCGGCTCTCAAGGCAGTAACTTCTTCACGCAGCTCGTGATTCTCTTGTTCAAGGGTTTCCATCTTCTTTCCAGAATTAGTCTGAGTATTGTAATGATGAGACAACTTTTCGACTAAACGAAGTATAGAAACAAGTACGACACATGTGAAAGATCGAAATGCAAAAATATGTGCAAAATGATGCATGATATGCAATGCATATGATTTATTGTGTTTATTCAATGACCTTAAAGATTTATAAAAAATTGCAAATATTGAAGAACTAACACATTTGGAAATACTGAAAATTCTCATTTTAATAATACCTTTGGAATGGATTATAATTTTTAGTACAAGTTTCATTAATTCTAAGTAAAATAGAATAAAGATAGAATTTAAAAATCCTAAGGAGACAAAACTGATGAATATCTCTCCATGCAATGACGCTTTCCCTTGAGTCTTGCAATCTGAGCCTTCATCTGCTTGTTCTCTTCTCCATACTTGTCGACGACTTCTTTCCATCCACTAGAATCATAAAATGGGTGAACGAGACCTGGATGAACTCTAGAGGAAAATAAATCCTCTTGCTTCTCCATCCTTTCAACAACATGACTCTTAAGAATCTCAATCAAGACATCCTTCTCTTTCAATTCTGTTAAGTAGGACATCTATAAAGTCTGGTACTTATTCTTCCATGCTTTCTTCTCTTACTGCATCTTAACTAAGGAAAGCTATAGTTCTTCCATATCATCTAAGAGAGGAAGAGTAGCCCCCATAAACATACCAGATATAGGTTTCTCATGAGAATAAGGCATCTTCAACTTAATTGCCCTTGCTTGTACCCAACGGAGATGAGGCTCTAAGGAAATAACTTCTCTTGGTCCCGAATATTTTCTACCCTTCCTATGAATATAGCGCCAAGCCTTTTCAATATCTTCCTTAGCTGCATTGTGATCTTCTCCTTCTTTGAGAAAGAAACCACTCAGATGAATACTGTTTGGCTTGTCTCTCATTGGTTATTCTAGTTGGCGGCGTGCAAGAACGGGATTGTAGGCAATTCCTCCCTCTGTACCGAGAAGAGGCGCATTGGGAAAAACACCACAACTTTCAATAATCTTCACATCATAATAAGATTGATGATACTAATTAATATCAGAATGAGTGAGAGCCATAATCTTCGGGGCCCAACATGGTTCCTTCTTGATATCCCAAAAAGCAACAGATCGAGGTAAGTGAGAAATAAACCACTGATATAACAATAGTATACAACAAATGATCATCCCTTCCTGATAGAAATTCCAAAGAAGGATGGAATAATAAGTATCTCCTAGAAGCGTATGGCTGGGTTCCCAATAAAAAAGATCTTAATAGCATTAGCATCCACGAATTTGTTGATGTTAGTGTAGCGGTAGAAATGTTGAGACTAAGCCATTGGATTGACTTAACTCGTATAGATCAAATAAAAATCTCCATCGGCGCTTTATTGTTTTAAAAGGGAATGGGAAAAGAGCGAATAAACCCAAAAAAGAGGGGGAGAATTTAGTTATGGGGGTTGGTTATGAAAATGGATGTTATTAGTACCTTAAACATCTACGGTTCTCTGCAGGAACCTCTTTGAAAATCTGTGTATTTTGGCTATAAAAAGATGTATACAGAAATAAGATGGTGGAGATGAGAAAAGAAGTATTTTTTACAATTTTTTCACCAGCTGCGGTTGCCAACCTTTAGTGCTTATGTACCACCTTGCATGCAATAGGGGGTCATGGTACTCGTAGTTCACCCAAAAAAATTTAAAACACATGTGTGTTGGTTAATTTTAAGAGAAGTGACATCATTGTCATATCCGAGTGGAAAACATAATTACTACCCACAATCATGAGAAACGAGCATTTGCATCATCTCAAGGTGGAGGATATAATCTGGATTTAAAATCCATCACTCAACACCCAAGTGGAAAATAGCTCTCTTCAATATATTTCGTAGAAGTATAGTAGCTTGTGTCACTACAAGAATCGATAAGAGTCTAATCCTTTGAGAAAAGTTTTTAAAGTCAGAAAAGCCAAAGTGGAAAAATGGTTTGAATGAGGTTAATGACTTTTAGTCTTTCAAAAAGATGTCAAAGTAGGATTAAATTGATTAAGGTTTGATTAAGAAAATATTTTTTAAAATGCATGGACCCAGTCCAAGTTTACTATGAAAGCGGTTCAAGTTAGAATACAAGAAGAGTTTTGAAAAGGAGGGAGAATATTTTTGAAATTAAAGAAGACATGAGAAGATGAAAGGACTATCCTAAAGCATAAAGTAAAATCCAAGGAAAATAACGATCTAACCAACAAGAAGCTGACACTTGACATAAAGAAGTCAATGTAGAATTCCTATCCTTTGGATTAAAACCAAGCATGCAAAAATACTAAACCTCTGAGGAACACCAAGCTTTAGATAAATTAAATCTTCCTAAAAATTGGGCAGAGTAACGGATGTATATAGAGAAAATCTCAATCATAGACAAAGCATAAAATTAGAATAACCTGCAGAAAAAGAAAATCAACCTAATTCATTGGAGTAAAACCCAAGAACTTCAGACAAAATAACAAAAGAGCAACAAGGTCCCTAAGTACCAAGGCTTCTTATCTTAAGTCTGAGAGATCCATAACTCCACAATGCCAGAGATAGTAACCAAGTAGTCCATAAAGAAATAAGTCTTTTAAGGTTCAAGTTGATTATTAAGTGTCTTCAAAAGAATAAAAAAGCTCAAATAAGCAAAGAAAAAATGACACAAAAAATAAATGCTCAAGTGAGCAAAAGAAAAATGGCATGATATGTGAACGTTAAAAATAAATGATACATAAAAGTAAAGGCACAAAATATAGGCATAAAGTAAAGTTAATTTCTAGTGAATTAGAAGTTAGAGGTCAAGTATAACAAAAGGTTAGTTGAATGACCATCTTGAAGTCTTCTTTTGAAAACTCATTAGAAGATTGATAAAATCAAAGCCTCTTAGCAACAAGTTTAATTTGATTTTTGTCAAGTATATCATTGATTTCAAGTACTCAAAACCAACACATATGATCAACGATGTTCACATGATTCACTTAGACCAAAATTAATAAAGTTCATTAGAGGATTGATAGAATCAAAGCCCTCTAACAATAAACATAAAAGTTATTGGATCCAAGGTTTCAAATTAAACATACTTAGACTTTCAAATCGGGACAAATTTAGTATTATATTAAGAAATCATAAGTGGACTTATGTAGAAGCCACGCCTATTTTAAGGTCGGTTAATAGCAATCTATATGCCAAACATGTTAGAGAAATGATATGTAAAGCATTCTCCAAAAAAATGTAGCACAAGTAAAAACAAGAAAGGGCTAAGATGAAGAGGGAGGGGAATAATATTATAACCAATGTATCAGATGAAATTAGGGTTTGAAATATCATCAACATCATTCATCCATTTTGGTGGATTTGGTTTTTCAATCTATCAACACCCAAGATCCAATGAGGTTGAGCAACTTATCCCAAACTAACACTCAAGTACCTCCAAATCAGGACCAATCAAAAAATAATAAAATGTATTTAATATAAAACAAAATTTTAATGATTTAAAAAGGAAATAATTGGTAAAATACATAACATGTATTAAAACACCAAATAAAAATCCTAAAAAAATATCTGAGGTCAAACATGAGTAAACAAGTATTGACAAAAAAATTTAGAATTTTTTAAATTCAGAACCTATTTTTTAAAAATATAAAGAAATAAGAAAAATAAGCCAAATTTTTTGAAAATTAGTAAAATAAAAAATAAAAATATAACGAGGTCACAAATATTTGTCAAGAGGTCATTGGATCTTTACATAATTTTCCAAAATTTAAAATTACCAAAAAGTATTTTTTACACAATCAAATAAAGTGAAAAAACATTAAAAAAATACGAAATCACAAAAAAAAAATTGTGAAAAAATAAAAATCAGAACAAGAAAAATAAAAAAAAAAATTTGATAATTTTTTCACAATTTTAGTAGTTGAAATGAATTTTTTATGAACCTTTGATGTTTAAAACAATTAAAAAAATCAGAAAATAAAATAATAACCCAAAAAAATGTGGATCTGATCATTATCAAAACACCTTAGTAATTAAATCCAAGGGATCTGACACGCTGTGCATGTTAGGTTCATTAGTGAATAACTCACTAAATCATTTATTTAAAACAAATTTTGAAAATATTATTTAGCATCATGTCATTGGTTGAGAGATGACATGTCATTATCTTCATCCTCCAGCCACACGCGAGTTGTAGGTTCCACAAACAATAACATTGGAAGCTCAGACCAGTGCCATTCGCTTCGTCTCATCAAGACGATTCCAATGGTACCCTTGAGAAAAATTTATATTAACCATAGCTCACTTGATTTGGAAAAAACCAGAAGAAAAAGTGAAAACAAGTTTTGAAATTAAATCATCAATTCGCCATGAAAATGGAAACTAGAAGAAGCATGAGCTTCAGAGAAGAAGAGACTACATCTTAGCAATTTATTTGAAGTGAAAGGGTGAAGAGTTCTACCTAAACGAAGTCTAAGAATTTCTCTTTGAAACATGACTTGGCTAGCACGATTTAGAGAACTTCAAGGCTTGGTTCTTCTTCTGTTAGCTTCAATGAAATTTAAGGATGAATTATCAATCAAGAAATAAGAGTTGGAAGTGAAGGAAATAAGAAATCGAAAACTCCGAAATGTGAGTTATGAAGAGAGTTTGGAAGAGATTTTTTGGCTATCCAAGCTTGAGGAAAAGAGTGAGGAACGATCCTCTATTTATAGGGAAATGGATGGTGAAAATAATTGGAAGAAATAGTGAGGTTTAGAGGGAAATTAAGTGAAGGCCGAATATGAGAAAAGTGTGACTTGAACTTGCTCAAACCTCAACCAATTCTTGCATTTCAATGCTCTAATCATGCTTTGCAAATTGGTTAAATATGTTTAAGTTAAAAACGCGCAACAATTTGATTATTAGAAGCCATATTATGAAAATCAAATTCTGATTCAAGAAAAAACTCAGTTCATGGAAGCAACTTCAAGAACATGGGGCACACAATGTAAGATGCTTTATGATCTCATTCTTTTTGCAATGGAAAGATCTCACAAAAAACTTCACAATATAACAATAAAGGTAGAATTTGGAGGTTGATAAAAAATTTATTCAAGTTTTAAATCAGGAAAAACACGTGGGTATTTGACTCTTTAAAAAATTCTAAGTATGGAACCTCAAAATAACCTATAATGTTCTTCAAAGTTACACGCCCTTCCTCTCAAAATTTGTTATTGATCCTAGAAGATGAAATTAAGTAAACTCTTTGAATTGAATTTTGGAATTGAGATCATTCAAAAATAATAAAAAAAGAAAAATTTGTAGTCTTTGGAAGATGATGAACAAATTTGGGGAAATTCACAAAAGACCTATAATCTTTTCAATTCTTTAACAACTTTCCAAGCATTTTCAAGTCTAGAACCTTCAAACAAAGTTGTAGTAGACATGCCAAATATTATTTTCTAAAAATAAAGAGCTCAAGGAGATAAAAACCGACCAAGTTATGATTCTTTGAAGTCACACAAGAGAATTTGATAGCCTTTTCCAAGGACTTGTAATCTTCTTCAACCATTAGTGACCTTCCATTCAAAATTAGCCTTAAACCATTGAAGATAACTTCTTAAGGACCCTTTAAAGAGAATCATGGTTTTGGAATCAATCAAAAATCTCAACAAATTAGCAAGATATGGTCCTTGGAAGTCAACAAACCCTGGCTCAGAGAGTGTCAAAATGACTTGGAACCCCTTTTAACTTTTGATGATTTTTCTAATAGAATTGGATCTTGTCTTGTGAAGAGAAGTTGTTGTAGATTATGATAAGAACCCATAGAAAAATAAACAACTTAAAATATTGAAAATTGAGAGAGTTATGCACTTGTGATCAATGAATCAAGCACTTTCCCAATTAGGTCAAACTTGTTGAACCAACCATGAATCTTTTGAAATTTCTATGCAAAATAGAGAATGATGGATCACATTAGACCTTTAAATGATGTTGCTTGAAACACACCTAATGGAGGAGCTTAAGTTTTTATGGAACTTGTTGAAGAATTAATGGAAATAAACAGATGAACCTATGAATCTTCTTGATGAATACCATCACCAACCTTGAGGAAAACTTGACCTAGATAAAGTGAGAAAGCTATTTGAACCAAAAAACTATGATATCATATACATAGCCTTGAAGCTTAAGTTATTGAAATCCATTTAAGAACCATTTGATTGAGGACCATCCCTCAAAAACCTAGGTTAGATGGTAGATCGATGCAGTTGTGTCATCACCTACAATATGAACATTCAAAGAAACATATATACATGTTTTGATGTTAGTTAAAAGTTAATCCAACTAAAATAACACATTTATAAGATACATAATTCAAGGTGCTTGGTGATCCCTCAAGAGCAAACATAAAGATAGGATGAAGTAGAAGGGAGAATTAATCCTAGTGTGTGATCTTGATGTATTGATAATATGAGATAATGATAGATCTTAGGGGGGAAAATTTGGGTACCATAGCTGCCCTTATTTAAGTGTCTTCTATCTGGAGATACGAAGGTTAAACTCTTCGTCTCGACACGATTGAACATATTTAAATACAAAACAAACCCTACTTTTGTCCCTATGATTCCATGCAATGCTGATGATTATGAATGCAAACGATCAATTCTGAAGGTGACACAGAACACCACTAGGGAAGCAAAAATAGAACCAGCGAACCAAAAAGATAGTTAGACCAGGAAAATAAATCGTTCGGGAACAACACGTCTCTGGGGATGATTATAAATAGGCAAAACCAAAATCACAATCAAAGAATCCAAATGCATAGTAAGATTTCAACGAAGGAAAAATCTTAACAATGCAAGCAACAAACTATCAAGGAGGTAATCATTAAGAAAGGATTACCAACTTGATTGGAGGAATGAAACTCAACTCTATTGGAGGAAAATTAACTTCGTTGTGGAAATGAAGACTCAAATCTACTAGAGTAAAGCCCAAAGAGGAGATAAATAATCATCAACTCAATAAATTAAGAAAAAAGCAATGGATAACAATGAACGGTAGATAACTGTAAATTACCCACTCATAGAGGAGATAAAAAAAAGAGAGTAACATGACTCACAAGGGATCATAAACTAACAACCTGAAGGACGCGAATAAAAACTGTAAGATAATACCGGCTCTGAGATGATAGTAAACATAAATATTAAGGCAGGTGACGAATGATTGACATTATTACTTATGAATGGAAACAAATTATTGACATAAGCGATCATGGTTGGGAACAAATGGTTGACATCAACACTTATGATTGGGAAGAAAGATTTGACATAAACACTTATGGTTGGGAACAAAGGTTTTGACATAAGCACTTATGGATGGGAACAAAGGGTTTGATATTAACACTTATGGCTAGGAGCAAAGATTTTGACATTAACACTTATGGTTGGGAACAAAGGGTTTGACATCAGAACTTATGGCTAGGAACAAAGATTTTGACATCAACACTTATGGCTGGAAACAAAGGGTGACATCAGCACTTATGACTGGGAACAACTCAACTCTGTTAGGGTAAAGTATGATGAGGAGGAAGAGATAAATTCCGACTAATGAAAGAAGGTGAACTACCAACTCAAGGATGAAGATAGAAAAAAACATAGAACAATAAAAAGTTTCCCAAAATTCTGGCATTCCACTTGGAAAGTGTAATAAACTTTACCAACTTTTACATTTCACTAAGAACGGTAAGAGTTTCTTCTTTGATCAAGATATCACTTGAAAAGGGTAACATATTTTACCAACTTCTGGATTTCACCGAGAATAGTAAGAATTTCTTCTTTAACCAAGATATCACTTGGAAAGGGTGATGAACTGCTGTAAAGATTTTTCAACGAACCGTCTTTGTCATTGGAATAAATCCAACCTCAATAAAAAACTATCTCCCATAACATAGAGACTACCATTCATCGGAGTAAAAACATCTTCTCTAGCATTAGAAGACTTACTCGAAAGTACAAGTTGCTCAAATACAGAGACCCCCACTTGTTGTTACGAAAAGGATTACGATAACACTGCTGAGAAATGAATTTTGATTTCGTGGGGAAATACCAACACATTCCTATTAAGGGGAAAAATTCTTCACGTGCAAAATAAATGCACATTCTCAATCCAGGGCTCATAGCCTAGAGAGGTTAGAGTAAAATTTCTATCAGGGACAACATACTCAAACCAGGAACAAACCGGACTGACACAGTCAACCAAGACATCATCCAATAAGAAATAAACTCAAATTGGGATCAAATTCCATCTAGATAATGAGCTGGGTAGGAAGGATAAATCAAAATTCTTCTATGAGGGATAACTCAGTGGGGAAATTGAAAGGATATACACTTTCTGCTTAAAGTTGACGCTCTATTTGAGAGAGGATACATAGCTCTACAAAGAGGATAATATGCCTACAAAAACATCAATTAGTGCAAATGAACAATGATTTTTAATTCAGATATGCATGATGTATGTATGAATGTGTGAATGTATGAATGTTATCATGTATATGCTGACAAAACACACACACACACACCGCACTGGGGATAACCAAACAAAACCAACTTGTGTAAAGACAACACTCGGCTAAATCACATCCAGGATGAAGATTCCATAAGAGAGAAAGCACCAACTGAAGAAACAAAGTCCAACTTCAAGGCTTAACTTCACTGGGAGAATCACGACTTGAGAATAATCAAAGAAAAATCTAATAACAATAAACCAACATAGTTTCATGGATATAATAAAATCCTCTAGGATTCACCCGGGAATATCATACAAACTTCTCTATGGAAGACAATGCCACATGGTCTAGACTTCAACTCGGGATGCCATACTGACTTCACTAGAGAAGGCAATGCCATATCGACGAGGGGAGCCTTTTATACCCTAATTTTTTCCCCTAAGATCTCTCATCGTCTCATATTATCAATACATCAAGATCACACATTAGGGTTACTCTCCCTTTCTACTTCATCCTATATTTAAGTTTGCTCTTGAGGGATCACCAAGCACCTTGAATTGTGTATCTAGTACATGTGTTTTTTTAGGTGGATTAACTTTTAAATAATATCAAAATATGTATATATGTTTCTTTGAATGTTCATATTATAGGTGATGGCACAACCGAATCCATATCACCATCTAACCTAGGGTTTTGACTGATGGTCCTCGGTCAAATGGTTCTTCAATGGATTGAAAGAGTTTAATCATCAAGGCTATGTCTGTGGTATCAATGTTTTTTTGTTCAAAAAGCTCTCACTTTATTTAGGTCAAGTTTTCCATAAGGTTGGTGGTGGTATTCATCAAGAAGATTCATAGGTTCACATGTTTATTTCCATGCCTTCTTCAACAAGTTTCATTGATACTTAAGCTCCACATTTATGTGTGCTTCAATATCACATTATTTCAAGGTCTGATGTGATCCATCATGTTTTATTTTTGCAAGAAAGTTTAAAAGATTCAAGGTTGATTCAACAAGTTTGACCTAATTGAGCAAGTGCTTGATTCAGTGATCACATGCGCATAACTCTCTAAATTTTCAATATTTTGAGTTGTTTCTTTTTTCTATGGATTCTTACCATCATCTACAACAACTTCTGTTCACATGACAAGATCCAATTGTGCAAGAAAAATCTTCAAAAGTTGAAAGGGGTTCCAAGTTATTTTGACAATCTCTGAGCTAGGGTTTATTGAATTCCAAAGACCATATATTGATCATTTGTTGAGATTTTTTATTGATAACAAAACCATGATTATATTTAAAGGTTCCTTAGCAAGTTATCTTGAAGGGTTTAAGGCTAATTTTGAATGGAAGATCACTAATGGTTGAAGAAGATTACAAGTCATTTGAAAAGGCTATCAAATTCTCTTGTGTGACTTCAAAAGATCATAACTTGGTCAATTTTTATCTCCTTGATCTCTTTATTTTTCTACAATAATCTTTGGGATGTATACTACAACTTTGGTTCAATATTCTAGACTTGAAAATGTTTGTAAATTCAATAAAGAATTGAAAAGATTATAGGTATTTTAGGAATTTCCCCAAATTTGTTCATCATCTTCCAAAGACCATAACTCTTTCATTTTTTTATGATTTTTTAATGATCTCAATTCCACAATTCAATTCAAAGGGTATATTTCCTTTCATCTTCAAGGATCAAGATCAAATTTTGAGTGGAAGGGCATGTAACTTTGAAGAACATTATAGGTCATTTTGAGGTTCCATACTTAGAATTTTTCTAAGAGTCAAATACCCGTGTGTTTTTCCTGATTTCAAACTTGAATAACTTTTTCTCAATAATCCAAATTCTACCTTTCTTGGCACATTGTGAAGTTTGTTGTGAGATCTTTCCATTAGAAAAAGAATGAGATCATAAAGACTCCAACATTATGTGCCCCATGCTCTTGGAGTTTCTTCCATGAAACTGAGATTTTGCTTGAAGTCAGAATTTGATTTTAATAATATGCATTATAATCATAATATGTGTGCGTGTTTTTCACTTAAACATGTTTAACAAACTTGCTAAACACGATTAGAGCCTTGAAATACAAGATTTTAGTTAATTTTGATGCTAAGCAAGTCACACTTTTCTCATTTTCAAGTTTCACTCAATTTCCCTCCAAACCTCACTATTTCTTCCAATTATTTTGACCAATCATTTCCCTATAAATAAAGGATCATTCCTCACTCTTTTCCTTAAGCTTGGATAGCCAAAAAAGCTCTGCCAAACTCTCTCCATCGCTCACATTTCTGAGTTTTCAATTTCCCATTTCCTTCACTTCCAGTTCTTATTTCTAGATTGATTCTTCATCATTAAACTCTACTAAAGCTAATAGAAGAAGAACCAAGTCTTGAGGTGCTCTAAATAGTGCTATCCAAGTCAAGTTTCAGAGCAATTTCAATGGACTTCATCCAGGTAGGAATTGGAATCAATTCTTCTAACTCAAATTATTGGAATGGTCTATGGTATTCATTGATGCTTGATGATGGTTTAATTTTATTTAATTGATGCATTTGATGCATTTGTTTTTTATTTCAAGTTTTTTAAAACTCTCTGGTATTTTCCAAAGTGAGCTACACTTTAAATAAATTTTTTGCGAGCATGTGGATAGGATCGTCTAGATGAGACGAATCAAATGCTACCACTCTGATCTTCTAATATTTTCATTTGAAGAATCTCGTCCTTGCCCTATTTGCAAATGGCTGGAGATTGAAGACTACCTACGTGTCGCTCTTCAACCAATGATCTTAAGCAATTTGTTTTAATTTGATTGGTTGGAGCTTTTTATGTTGCTTGCGCGTGTTTCAATGATGATCACCATACATCCTAGCTTCAGCGCCTTTGGATATGGCACGGTGGATAAGTGAGCTGAATCAAATGCCTTATGTTTTTTCTGATTTAATTTTATTTTACAAAATTGTTTTATTTTTAAAAAGTGATAACTCTCTAATTTTAATTCTTAAAAATACCAAAGTTTATTTTAAAATTTTCTTTTATTTTTCTCTTTCTAATTTATATTTTTTTAGAATTTTATTTATTATTTTACTATTTTTCTTAATTGTTTCCTTATTTACTTGATTTTAATTGGTTAAAAAATAGTTTTAGGTTTCTGAAAATTACCAAATCTTTTTCTAAAAATTTTATATAGTTATTCTTATTTTATGATGGTCTCATTTGAAATGTATTTGGTGTTTGGATGCTCTATGAGTGTTTCATCAATAATTTCTTATTATTAGGCCAAACAAAATTCATTTTTAAATGATTTTAATTGAGGTTTTATTTCTCTTGGGATTGGTTCGGAATTTAGACATAATTTGTGATACCTTGTGTTGTACCCCAAAATTTTCCCTCCCATCTTTGAGACAAATTGATTCGAGGCACTTCCTCATGCTCATGAAGGTCTCAATTTCTCAAGACTACTCAAGGATTAATCAGACAAAATCTCCTCCTGAGCAATTGACCTACAACTAGGGTTTTGCTTCTCTCAAAGGAAATTGGACTTCTAATTCCTCAAGTGGATTTCATGGATTCTCATATGTCTCAACGTATACTCATACCAAGTTTCAAGCCTGACATCATAAGTTTGCTCTGTCAATTGTTTAGATGATTCAAAATCAATTATATTGGACAAAAAGTCAATTGTGGCCAATCTACAATCAAACTTCAAGATTTTTGGTCAATATCAACATTTGAAGTCACATTCATCATTTGATCAAGGGTTGACCATGATTCATCAAGAAAACTCAAGATTCATCAAAAGGCAAAAAGTTACTAAATTAGGGTTTTCTTAAGGAGAAGTCAACTAAACTTCAACTAAAGCCTAGCTTGAAGGAAATTCAATTATCTAAAACTTTGTCTCTCTAATCTCAAGGCCAAAAATGCTTCATTTGAGAGATATGAGCCAAAACATTACAGGTCATTTTAAAAGTCAACAAAAAGACATCTTTTGTGAAAGCAATTTACATCAAGACAAAGACCTCTAATGAAAAAATGACCAACATGAAAGTTATAGGAGACATCTTAAGGTTTCCAAAAAGTCCAAGATTATCTCCATATGACACAAATTGAGAGAGTTATGATTGGTTCAAATTGAGAAATTTTGAGAAAGTGCATGAATTTCAAATTAAGCAAACTTGAATTTTTTGGCTAATGGGCCTAAGTTTTTAGGTTCAAACGTGTTAATGACCTCGTACTAGACCTCTAAATCCATTCATATACTTTTGTGGTTTTTATTTATTTCTATTTTGATTTTATTCAATTAAAAGCAAAATAAATCAAATAAAATACCAAATAAATTATACAAGGCGTGTGGACTTTTGTTCTAATCATTTTGGAGGCCCAAAAATCTATCTTGAAGCTGAGAAAACTGTGTGGCCTATGTTTGAAACAAATCTTCATCAGTTTTGGATGAATTGAACTTATTTTCAAACAAAATCAAAGATATGAATTCATGAGATGTCCAAGCCCACCACTTGACCTAATCTTCTCCTCTATATATGCTTAACACTTTTTGACATCAAAAAACATGCAGGCTGTCTCAAGAACAAACCCTAAAATTCCATAATTTTCAAGAAACTAGGGAAACTCGAAACCCTTATCTCCAGCCTCTATCAATCCATTCCAAGCATTCTATCATATTCTTGAGGTTACCAGAAGTTCATCCCAACCATTATTGAGGCTTGAATCATCCGAGAATGTGCCAAACAAGTTGCACCGGTTTGGTAAAATTCTTCAATCTCAAACTTTTTTATCCATGCATTGTTGATTGATTTTATGCACGTATACAAGTTTATAATGATGTTTGGACTTCTTTAGAATCATCGTTTATAAGCTTTGACGCATGAATGAAGATCTGCCATTGTTAGGGCATTTTAAGATATTTTCTTCGAAACTCACTCTACAAGCATTTTAAGGTCAAACCAATGCTACCGTTGGATTCACAAGAGTCAAATTAGGGGGATATGGTTCATCTTGCATTTTTATTTTGCGTGATTCGCAGGTTTGACAATAGAGCTCACCAGAGAAGATGACCGGAGCTAGGGCTCCAACACTTTTCTGATCTAGTGTTTTATTATATAATGTTTTATTTATGTTTGAATAACAAAAAGTCGGCGTAGCTCATATGGTTGGAGACAGAGACCTGTGACATGAGAGGTGTGGGTTTGATCCCTACGTTTTGCAATTATTTTGTTTCTTTCAGGATTTACAAAGCATGCTTATCATATGTTGGTTCATTCTCATTCCATAACATAAAAGACAATATGGAGCAGTGGTAGGATGGCATGCTGGTGAAGGGAATGGCGTGGGTTCAACTCCCACCCCATGCATTTGTTTTTATCTTATTATCACTAACCCTAATTATTTTTCTATTTTACTAAGTATTTTCTAATTAACCATTAACAAGCCTAAATTTTTTCAAAACCATAAGAAATTAGGATTAGCTTTTCTAGTTAGTAATTAATTTTTTCACATATTTTATTAATTTATTAATTAATTATCTTTTTCTCAATATTAAAATTAATTATAAATAATTAGGTTTTTATTACTATTATCACTTAAATTATTTTATACACAAAAAACACAAACATTTAAACATTTTTCTTATTTCCTTTTTGCTATTTAAATTCCTAGAAAAACTGTATAGGTTGCACTCTCTAATGTAATTGCTTAGATTTATATTCTCGCATTTTTCTAATTATGTAACTGCTCACATGATGTAATAGCTTAGGTTTAATTTTTCAGACTTTACATTCCGCACATTATATTTTTAACTGTTAGTAATTAGGGTTTGTATGGAAAGACTAAAAGCAATATAGAAAACCATAATTTCCAAGATTAAATAATTGAATTAACACACTCTTCACACTTGCACCTCTAGGGTAACCTCTCTTATTGCCTTACGAATATTGGTCATATCCCTCAAAAGTGGGGATACTTTAGCAAAAGACCCTCGATTTAACAACATCATCATGGTCCCTTTCGAATAAAGATCATAATCCCTTGATGACCCTTTTAGTTTCCTACAAAATGATCTAGTCCCTTCAATGAACCTACAAGCAAAATGATGATTGTCCCTCCGATACAATTGCTAAAGTATCCTCACATGTTGCCTTCGATTACCATATGATGACCCTATACCTGTCCCTTCACATCCAATAGATAGGATTACCTACCAACTAATGATATGGATAATACTATCTCCAAAAGAGAAGGAAAATAACAAGAAAGACCTTATTAGTGGGTAGTATTCCTAGTTGCTTGCTCACAACCTTTTTTACAAACGAATACATATTTACACATCACTTTCAAATAAATATTTAAAAAAAAACACTTTGTATACATTCTTGAGGACTAATACAAGAATCATTACAAAGTTAGCCTTACATTGGCATTTCAAAATATTTTCAAACAAATCACACACATACAAAGCAAGTTTTTAAAAGTGAGCAAAACAATTAAGATCCCATAGATAACTACGGATGAAAAGGGTGCAAACACCTTCCCTTTTCATAACTTACCCCCCGAACTCAAAATCTATCAAAGGTCTTTCATGTTCTTTTCACCTTTCCTAAATATTGGATAAAAGAAAAGTCGGTGGAGACTCTTTCTAACCGTGACATTTACGATAAAACAAAAAAGCCAGTTCTCCTACCATATTACAGAACTGGAGACTCTGTTGGTGAATTACTTAAAAAAATAGGGGTTACCTTATAGTTTAGATCACTTTGACTTGCTTTATTGTTTTCTTTGTTTGGTTTACTTTAAGGGTTCATGCTTGGATATTATTGCTTGTAAGATCCTACACCTGAATCTAGTGATTCCTTAGGTAAGTAGCAATAGATCATAAAGATTATATGACATAGATCGATATGGTTAACATGATAGCTACAGTTAGTGTGACACTTTGGTTTATACTAATGTTCCTTGATTCAGTTGAGGATAACATTAGTCTTCCACGTGGTGCCGTTAACACTAACTTACTTTTAGAACCTTAATTGACGCATTTTGGCCATTAGAAAGTAGTGAGATAGTCATCTTTGGTGCATTCCAAAGTTGGTTAATACTTTAGGCTACTCTCATTGAGATTCTACTTTCAGGATGTTTTGGTGGCAAGCCAGTTTCCGTGCTAAAATAAAGCCTCCAAGAAAGATCCGTGATATGAGATTCTTAGAACCCGGTTACTATTTTAGGATAGGTTGAGCCAACTTAACTTCAATGGGGAAGGGTATTTATCTATGGACTTCGTGAAAGCCTTTAAACCTAAGGCTCTTGTGTGACTTGTTTGTGTCTGCTACTTATTTAAACATGAACATAACATCATAACATCATATCACCATGACAAAACATTTTCACTAACCATTTCAAGGACCTAGGGATTTATCTTTGTTCTTTGTTACAGGTTATGGCCTTCTCTCGCAGAAATACTATCTGAATCAACTTTATAAGTATACCTTCCAAGCTTAAGGAGTTAGTCTCAAAGGTTCCCAAAAACTCTCAATTCACCAAGTGGCATGGTTATCTACTCAGTTTGGTCACCTCAGGTTTTGAAGAAGACATGATGAGTGTTCTGTTCCAGTTCTTTGATCCTAAACATCATTGTTTTACCTTCCCAGATTATCAGTTGGTACCCATAATGGAAGAATTGGAGTACCTATTCTTGATCAGACACCCTGTATCGGTTTAGAGAAAGTTCCAAAACCTGAAGTTATTGTAGCAGCCTTACATCTGAAGCGGTCAGACATTGCGTCTAATTGGGAAACAAGAAGTGGGGTTAAAGGTATTATTGCTAAATTTTTGATAGAGAAGGCTCAGTTGTTTCTAGATGCTATGAGTTTTCATGATTTTGAGGTGATCTTTGCTCTGTTGATCTATGATTTGGTATTATTCCCTAATCCAGACCAACTCATATATGTGAACGCCATCAAAATATTTCTTACTCATAATCTTGTGCCTACTTTTCTTACAGATATTTTGCACTCTTTTTACACTCATACTATGAGAGAGCGAGGGACTCTCATGTGTTTCATACCTTTACTATCCAGGTGGTTTATTTCACACCTTCCTCGATCAGTGATGAAGAATGAATAAGGTTTAAGGTGATCTCGAAGGATGATGTCACTCTCTCATTCAGATACCTATTGGTGTTCCCAATCTAGGGAGGACATCACTATTATTGACCGTTGTGGGGAATTCCCTAATGTGCCACTCCTTTGCATAAGGGGAGGTATTACTTGCAACCCTTCTCTAGCTCTACGTCGATTTGGTTATGCTCGAAGAGACGGTCCTCATGATATGCTTATCCAGGATATTGTATTCTATTACAAGAATGATCCTCAAGGTTATCATAAAAAGTTTATACGCGCTTGGGCCATGGTGAATAAAATTGATAGCAAGACTTTGGGACACAAAAACTCCATCCCTTTGGAGCCCTGCCTCAGATGGGTGTGATCTTGTGCTCAAAATCTTATGATGCCATATGCTTCTGTCCTACCGGTAATTGTGGAGCCTGTTGTTGAAGGAGATATTGGTCATAAAATTTTTCATCCAAATATTCCTACCGACCTTGAAGAGCTACAGAAGTCTTGTATTCAGTTGAAAAAAGAAAGGGACGCCTTTGAGACCCAGTTCTATGCTAGTGAGAAGAAAGTGTTGGAGCTGACAAAATTACTTCACAAAGAGTAGATCCTTAATGCATATGTCAACACAAAGAGGAAACATCCATGGGAGACTTGAGTCTTAGGTCGTAGGAGTTCATAATTTTCTTTCATTGTAAGCCTACGAGGAAGTTATAATTTTAACTTACTAATAAGAGTCTTTGTTTTTGTTCCCTTTTGATTAACAAATTTAAATCACACGAGGTCCTTGAAAACATTGCATATGCATCTACATGCCATACATATCATTTAATAACAGGTTTCCAAGATAGGTTTATCATCTTCTTGCTGTTTATTTCAGCAAAAATGGCTCTCGAACAGACAATCAAAGATCTCCAACCTCAGAATGCTCAGTTCCAAGAGATGTTCCTAAGCTTAGCCAAGGGACAAGAAGAACTGAAGGCGCTCATCGCAAACACAAAGAAAAAGAAGACAGAGAAACCAATCAGTATCCTTAACATGGGGAGAAAGTTCAGAGGTCTAGTCAAGTAAGCTCAAGATCTTGATATCCCATTGGACGAATACGACGAATGGGATGAAGATGGTAAGAGTGTTAAAACTGGAAGAAAAAAACAATCATGATTCCGACATATATTCTGATGAAGAGTGTTGTACCCCAAAATTTATCCTCCCATTTTTCATAGAAGACACAAACCTAGGGTTTCTCAGATATTCAAGTTGGCTCAGAAATCGACCAGACAGATTCTCTTCTGTGGCAGTAAACCAGCAATTAGGTTTTCTTGCAATTCTCAAAATAAAATGAGTTCTCAAAGATCCAATTGGCTTTCACAGGTCCTCATGCTTCCTCAAGGTTGTACTTATGATTTCTTCAAGCTACAAGATTTTGAGACGATTCTGTCTGTTCATGGTCAGATGTGATGTCGCTCACGGTTTTATCTTCAAATAATCGGAAGAAATTTGAGTTTGGGAAACTTTAAAATTATCAAATCATCACAAGGCATTTGATTGATTTTGAATTTTCTTAAAACGCAGTTTACTGAAAAGATAATATTTGTTCTCAGAGCATGATCTATTTGGGACAAGAGATAGAATTTAAGACTGTCATTTAGAACATTCATGATTGTGGGATCCAGGTTGACCAGATGATTTGAATCCTTTAAAACATTTGCTTGGTTAGGAAATGGAATATACAGTGCGTCTTTGATTGAAATGCAGTTACAGAATTATTGGGATTACTTGGAATTTAAGTTACCAGACTGGAGCATTCTGTTTCAAATATCTTGATTGGGAATTTCAAAAATCAATTGGGATGCGAAGAGAAATTAGAAGTTGTTGTTGATAAAGGATTTCAAGTGACACAAGAACATTTCATAAGATTTTCTCCAATTTCATACATTGTCACAAAACAATTTATTCTTTTAAATACTTTGTGCTTTACAACTTATTGTATTTAAAGATGAATTGGTACAATTATTGGATACAATACAAGAATGATTTTTCTAAATTTACAAAGAAAATCCAAATGTTTGATTGGCCTATGAGAATTAATCTATGCCTAAGTTTGTTTGAAGATTGAAGTCGTATCAAATTCCTTTGCTTATCTCCAAGACTTCCATGCTTGCCACAGATTTCTTGCCTTCCTTTCTTTGTCATATCCAATTGTGCTCACATGAAAATAAAAGAAAGAAAAACATGGTTAGTGCAAATTATTTTGGCATGAACATAAATTTTTCCAAAAAAAAAAGGCATCCATCATTAAGGTTTGCAATGTGGAATCAGAGTGTTGTTTAATTCATCATAATTTATTTCCTCTATTTGCAAATCACAAGAAGATTATCCTTCTTGGTTCACAAAAAGAAAGAAAGAAAGAAATGCTACAAATTGTCCAAACAAAATGCCACAAAGTGAACCAAACAAAATGCCACAAACTGAACCAAACAAAATGCGCAAACTGAACCAAACAAAATGCCACAAACTGTCCAAACAGCATCACAAACAGCAGTGCAAACTAGACAACAAACAACATCATAACTGGACAAATAACAACAACATCAACAAAATCTAAAGCAGGCAGCAGTGCAGCAGTATGGCAAAATAAACAAATAAGCAAATAAGCAAAGCTTGCTCAAGAAGCAATATATCATTATTTTCCATGCAAACCTTTAAGAATTAGAAAAAAGGCAAAAGAGAAATTTGCTCTCTTATTGCCATTGAGAAAGAAGAAAGGAAAGAAGTCACCTAGGTTATTGGAATGCACAACCTTGCTGCCCTGCCTGTCACAAGTTGCATAGAATTTGCTAAAAAACAAAACTGCAACCAAAAAGCCATGAGGACAATATACTATTCAAATTTGTTGGTTTCCCACCATTTCGAATATGGATATAACAGAAGCAGGGTCAATATAATAGGGGGAGGGCGATAGAAAAAAGGACACACAAGGCTCAAGCTGAAAAACACAGTCAACCATCATCAAATAAAAAAACTGTTAATTCCCAAAACCTGAACCAGGTCTCAAACTGAAGAGATAGAAAAACCAGCATCCAACTCTCAAAAACCAGCAACAAAACCTATAACCAAGCCAAACCTCAAAAACCTGAACTAAATCTCAAACACAGTAATCAACCTCAAAAACCTGAACCAAGCTTCAAACACATAAAAACCAAAAACCAGCAACAAATCTCAACACTGTAACCAAGCCAAAAAAAACAAAACCTGTCAACTATCCAAGAGAAATCTCAAACTGTTAATCAACAAAACCTGTAACAGAACAAGAAAAACCCACAAAAAACCATTAACCATCATCAAGAATAGAAAATACAGTAGCAAAGCCCCAAAACCTAAAACCTGTAGTAAAGCCAGCAAAACCCACAAAAACCATTAACCATCATCAAGAACAGAAAACACAGTAGCAAGATCCCAAACAAAAAAACCAGTACCAAGCCTCCATCCAAAAACCAAGCATCAAACAAAAAGTCCCAAACAGTAACAAACCACAAAAAAAATCAAGAAAACTATTAATCACCATCATTCAAAGGAAACAGAAAATATTACCAACGAGTCAGAAAAGCAACGCGCTCATCCTCATCTCTTCCCCTCGTGAAACTTCCGCCACCATTGGAACACCATCCTTGCTCTCGCCTCTCTCTCTCTATTTCACAGGAAATCACAGGAAAGTTGTAAAAATTCAACAGGTATGGTTTCCCCCTCTTTTCCATATTTCTATAAGTGCATTTCTTGCATCTAATAAGGGCAAAGCTTAATTAACAGAAAACATGACAAGATAAAAAAAATAATCAACAAATTTGTAAACTTTGAAAAAAAATAGAAACTGTACCTTTTTCAAAGAAAGTCGTAAGAACTCGATTAGGGAGGCGAGAGGTTTGGTGTTCCGGCAACAGAGAGTTAGGAGGAGGTCAAGGTTGAACTAATTTTGTTTCTTTTAGGTTTAGATCTGAAACTAGGATTTCAAAGAGATGCGAATCACGATGAGATAAGGGATTAGAATGGAGAGAGTGATTCTGTTCGCGAAATGAAACAGGGACGAGTAGTGGGAACATTTAGAGGTTTCAATAAGGTGATACAGGGATGAATGAAAGAGATGAGCAGCGGCGCCGCGTGAGGAGAGTTCTTAGAACCCTAATCTTGTTTTGATCCCTTAATCAATAACTAAGTTGGGTTTAGAAGCTTGGGCTTGGTTCTTTTTGTTTGATCTTAAAGCCCATGTGTTTTACTGGTCATAACCACCCCCCCCCCCCTTTGGTTTGTTCTTTGTTACATCAAGAATAGCATTTAACTTCTTTGGGCCTCTTCTCAAATCACCTTAAGCCCATTGCATTTTTTTAAATTTGTTTTCTTTTTATATTCTTTTTTTTGTTATGCAAATTTCTAATAAGACATAAAATATTTTTTTATTAATTTGATTTAAGTTTTGTAAATAATTTTCATCATTTTCTTTTTTTTTAAATAAATTTTTGTTTTAGATTTAATTGACATAATAATACACCAAAAAAAAAATAATTTTGTTTGTTTTCTTTCTTTAGATTTTACTTAAATTAATAAAGATACAAAAAATAAAGAATATAATTTAATCAATTATTTTATTTTTAGAATAAGTTTTACTTTTCTCTTTTCAAGTAAATATTTAACATTTCATTTCCATATTTTGTTGATTTTTATTTTCATGGATTATCATAGCTTTAATTAAATCGCACATAATTCGATTTGGTTGTATTGCTTATTATTTGGATCTTCCTATCACATTTGATTCATCCCCATTTGTAAAAATTGTACCCCCATTCCTGAATATTTTGTAATAGCGTAGAATTTCAATTCCCGCAATTTACTATTTTCTTTATACTGTATAGTAATTAGGCGTGTACGGCAAGATTCAAAAAATAAATCGCTAGATGACCTAATCAAAGAATAAAATAACTTGAAACCAACACACTTTTTCACACGCGCACCTCTAGGGTAACCTCGCTCGTTGCCTCGGAAATACAATCATGTCCCTCGAATATGGGACGCTCTAGCAATGACCCTTCGATAAAAAAGATCGTAGTCCCTCGATGACCCTCGATGTTGCCTTCGATTAAAACGATCTCATCCCTTACAAAAGTTGCTAAAGCATCTTATAAGTTGCTTTCGACGATTGTCATATTGACCTGCGCCTGTCCCTTTACATCCAACGGCGGGGCTTCTTACCAAATCAATGGTAAGATAGCACCAATAAAAGGAAGAAGAAAAGAACAATTTAAGACCTTTCGAGTAGATAGATTCGCTCTTAGTTACTCGCTAGCTCACGATAAAAACTTTTCACACCTACACTTTCATTTCAAAACATTTTCAAAAAGATAAAACATTTTGTATACGTTCTTATAGAGACGATAACCATTGCAAAACATCTTTTCAAAACACTTTCCGAAACACGATTCACAAACACATCTTTGAACCACTTTTTGAAACAAAACTTTGTACGTGTTCTTATAGAGATGAGAACCATTACAAAGAGATTTTTCAAAATACTTTCAAAACCCACATCACAATGCACTGTCAAATGAAAGCAAGTAATCTAAACGGGTAACTAAGAGCCCATGGAAAACCATGGATGAAAAGGGTGCTAATACCTTCCCTTTTCATAATCTACCCCCCGAACCCGAGAAATAATCTCGAAAGGTCTTTCCTGTGCTTTTTTACCTTCCCTTTTGAATAAAAGAAAAGTTGGTGGTGATTCTTGCTATCCACACAAATGCGATCGAAACGCAAAACATCAAGTCAGTTCTCCTACCGTATCACAGAACTGGAGACTCTACTGGGGACTAATAAAAAAAGTGGGGTTACCTTAGGGATAGATCACTTTTACTCGCTTTCATTATTTGATTTGTATTCTTTATATTCAGTTCTTTGTATTGGGCTTGCTTTAGATCCTAACCCGGATCTGGGAAATACCTTTTAGGCAAGTAGCAATAAACTGCGAGGGAACTGTACGGCATAGACCGATACGGTTGAAGCAGTAGCTACGTTGGTGTGGCACTTTGGTTGGTACTAGTATCCCTTGTGTAGAATTGAGGAGAATACGAGTCCGCCGCTAAGTACCATGAAACACCAATTGACCTTAGAACCCTAATTGAACAAACTTGGCCATTAGGGCGTAGTGAGGTAACCTGTTTCGGTGTAAAGCTGAAAATTGGTTGACACTTGATACTACACTCATTGAGGCTAGACTTTTGGGATATCTCGGCCGCAAGAAAAGATTGTTGTGCTGAGACAATTCCTAAGAGAAAGGTCAGTGATATTGAGATCCTTTAGAACCCGATCATTATTTCTAGGACAGGTTGAGCAAACTAAAACTTCAAGAGGGTACTTACCTACAAACTAATGCAAGCCTGAAACATAGGGATCTATTTGTTGCGTGTGTATATGTTTTCTTGTACATAAACATCATAAACATAATCAACATCATATGCATGCTCACTAACAATTTCAAGGATTTAGAAATTTATCTTTGTTTCTGTTTTGTAGGATATGAATTCTCTCCGATGAAACACCATCTGAATCAGCTTTGTAAAAGCATATCCTCAACTTCAAGAGCTAGCCTCAAGAGTGCCCGGGGATTCTCCTTTTACCAAGAAGTATGGTCGACTCCTCAGTTTGGCTACATCCAACTTCCAAGAAGAGATGATGTGTGTACTATTCCAATTCTTTGATCCCGTACATCATTGTTTCACTTTTCTGGACTATCAGTTGGTACCTACATTGGAAGAGTTCTCTCTACTCTTAGGGGTACCCGTGCTTAATCAGATACCGTTCATCGGTCTAGAAGGGATTCCAAAACCTGAAGTCATCGCCGAAGCTTTACATGTGAAGAGGGTCGACGTCATAGCCAATTGGGAGACAAGAAGTGGGGTTAAAGGTTTTTTAGCTAAGTTTTTGTTGGAAAAAGCTCGTTCATTCTGGGATGACATGGATTTCAAAGCTTTCAAAGACTTGCTAGCTCTCCTCATTTATGGTTTGGTTCTGTTTCCTAATTTGGACCAATTCATAGACGTTAATGCCATCAAAGTGTTTCTCACTCGCAATCCTATACCCACCTTGCTAGGAGACATCTTGAATTGCCTTCATACCCGTACCATGAAGAAAAGAGGTACCCTTTTGTGTTGTATACCCCTACTCGCTAAGTGGTTCACTTCACACCTTCCTCAATCGGCATTGAAGAATGAGCAAAGATTGACTTGGTCTCAAAGGATGATGTCTCTCACTCACTCTGATATCCATTGGTGCTCAAGATCTTTGGAAGATATCTCTATCATTGACCGTTATGGGGAGTTCCATAATGTACCTTTGCTTGGTATTAGGGGAGGTATCACCTACAACCCGTGTTTAGCTCTTTGGCAGTTTGGGTATTCCCGAAGGGACGGCCCTCATGAGATGCTCATCCAAGGTCTGGTGTTCGACTACGACAAAGAAGACCAAGGTTACCGCCAGAGGTTTACACGTGCTTGGGGAATGGTGAATAAGGTGGACAGTAGGACTTTGGGACATAAAAACTCTATCCCTCTAGAGCCTTACCTTAAGTGGGTACGGGCTCGTGCCCAGAGTCTCTTGATGCCTTACCCTTCCATCCTTCCTGTCATTATTGAGCCTGTTACTGAAGGAGACGTCCCATACACCGTTCTTCATCCTGACATGCCTATCTCTCTCGAAGACCTGCAGAAAGCGTGGATTCAGTTGAAGGAAGAACGAGACACCTTTGAAACCCAGTACTACGCCAGTGAGAAAAAGGTTTTAGAGCTCACCAAACTGCTTCATGAAGAGAAAAATCTGAATACCTACATTGCTCCAAAGAGGATGCGATCAGTCTTTTTGTCATGAGAATTTTTGCTGTATTTTGTTTCTTTCTTTGTAAGCCCGAGGAGGCATGATGTATTCAAACTTGGTTTTATTTAATATGACGTGTGTTCTTTTTGGTTTGGACAAATTTAAATCTTCTAAAATTCCTTGAAATCATTTGCATATTGCATCTTCATTCATCATAACATCATACATGTTTCTCATAACAGGTCGCCTTATCCTTCTACTGTTTATTTCAGTGAGATGGATGTTGAACAGACTGTGAAAGATATTCAGGCGCAGAATGCCCAGTTTCAATAAATGCTCATGGCTCTGACGAAAGGGCAAGAGGAGTTGAAGACTCTGCTAGCCAAAGAGAAGAAGAAGAAAATGAAGAAACCAACCGGGGTTGTGATTATGGGAAGAAGGTTTAAAGGACATACCAGGCGAACCTTGGATTTTGCAACATCATTGGGTGAAGGAGATAACCAAGGGGCCGAGACCCAGAAAGTGAACAACGACCCAGCATCCGAAGGAGAAGAAGAGCCTGATTACTCTGAGGAGCAATATCCTTCTTCTGATGATAAATACAAACATCTAGAGGATCGTTTAAATGCCATGGAGATTCAGAGAGTGCCCGGTTTGGACTTTGATGAATTAGGACTCATCTTAGGGGTTGTCATCCCACAGAAATTCAAGATCCCAACCTTCGCCAAGTATGATGGTATCTCTTTCCCAAAACTATATCTGAGGTCATATGTCAGAAAGATTCAGCCCCACACGGCTGATAAAAATCTGTGGGTGAATTTCTTCCAGGAGAGCTTATCGGGGACTCAGTTGGATTGGTTCTACCAATTAGAAGGGTCCAATGTCCATAACTGTGAAGAGTTGGCTGCCGCTTTCTACAAACAGTATCAGTACAATGCTGATTTGGCCCCGACTATGACACAGTTATAGAGTATGTCTATGGGAACTGATGAGGGTTTCAAAACCTATGCTCAAAAATGGAGGGATCTCACAGGCAGAGTCCAACCCCCTCTATCCGACAGAGAATTAGTGGATATGTTCCTTGGCACCTTGTCAGGACCATTTTTCAATCACCTGATTGGGAGTTCTTCATTTGGGTTTACCGAATTAATCATGACTGGTGAGCGGGTCGAAGCCAGTATAAAAAGCGGAAAAATTCAAAGAGATGCATCCTCAAGTATGGTGAAGAAACCTTTTGTTGGGAAGAAGGAGGTCAGTGCTGCGTATGACCATAGGAATCAAAACAAAACTGACCGTCGTCTGGCAGTAGGGGCTATTATGATCTCTAATCCTGCGCCAAATTAGCAGCGAAATTATCAGCGCAAACCAGAAGCGCCCATGAGACGATTTACCCGGATCAACATGACCATGTCTCAAGTGTTACCACACCTTCTAAGAACCAATCTGGAAATTTTAAAGGAAGCTTCCAAAAACCCCAATACAGCTTCTCCTCGCTACAACCCAAACGCCCGATGTGCCTATCATTTTGGAAGCCCAGGGCATGATACAGATTACTGTTGGGCCTTAAAGAATAAGGTGCAAGACCTTATCGATGCGAAGGAGCTTGAATTTGAGTCCCCATAAACGCCTAATGTAGTAACGGTACCAATGCCCAGACATGGCCAAAGTATCAACGCCATTGATGATGATCGTTTTGTGTCCTCCATGAATGACTTGGTTACTCCTTTGTTGACTGTTAAACAAAATCTACTGCAAGCCGGCTTATTCCCAGGTTGCGATGAAAATTGTCACCTTTTCAAATCTCTGTCGAACGGTTGTTTGTTACTAAAGATAGGCGTCCAACGCCTGATGACTAGTAAAGAAATCCTTTTCGAAAAGTTACCCCTTATCAAGAGTTCTTATCAAGATGTTTTGATAATCACCATTTTCGACAATCCTCCCAGGGCCTCCACCAAAAGACCCGTCAGGATTACACCTGCTCCCAGATCTGTACCATTGATCATCTCTATGCCAAGACCAATACCGTACTCCTCAAATAAAGTTGTTCCCTGGAGTTATGAGGCTGACGTTTACTACTACGGCGTCAAGCAAGATTATTTGGCTGTCACAAATGAAGTTGCGAGAGATATTGATCCTGATATCGGTAACATCACTGGAACCAGCAAAATAAACAGAAGTGGAAGAGTCTTCTCACCTGAGATTTCTCCAAAGACTGTTTCTACTCCTGTGATCATCACTATTGCCACTCCTACCGACACCGCCAGTAATACTCCCGTTGTTGTCCCTACTGCCGATACCAGGGGCAAAGAGGCTTTAGTTGAGCCTGCCCAAGCAAGAGAACATCCCGAAGTCATCCTTGAAGCTTCTAGAAAAGAAATAAAAGAAATCCTGAAGATAATAAAAAAAAATGACTACAATATTGTAGAACAATTGGGGCAGACCCCCTCGAAGATATCATTGTTGTCCTTACTTTTATGCTCTGAAACTCACGCCAAAGCATTGGAAAAGTTTCTTAAGACCGCTCACGTGCCCAAGGAGACCTCCATCGACCAATTTGAGGACTGTGTGGCCAGTTTAACTGCTGATAACAGATTGAGCTTTTACGATGCTGATTTAACCTCTAAGGGAAGGAAGCACAACGATGCCTTGCATATTTCCATTGAATGCAGGGGTACCACACTTGCCCATGTTTTGGTGGATACTGGTTCATCATTGAATGTCTTTCCCAAAAATGCCCTCAATCTGCTGGATTGCGAGGGACTCATCTTGAAACCTAGCAACATCATAGTGAGGGCCTTTGAAGGTTCCAAGAGGACAGTGCACGGAGAAGTTAGTATCCCCATAAAAATTGGGTCTCAGACCTTTGACTCAATTTTCTATGTGATGGACATCCTCCCTTCGTACTCTTGTCTGTTAGGTTGACCCTGGATCCATGGTGCTGGTGCCGTCACTTCCACCCTACACCAAATTCTAAAATACCCGATTAGAGGGAAGATTGTCACAATTCACGGGGAAGAGGAATACATGATTATCCATTTTAACTCTTTCAGGTATGTTGAAATGGATGGTGAATTCATAGAGACTCTCTGTCAGAACTTTGAGGAGGTTCCAGCAACAGTCGCAGCAACCAAGTCTACTCCAAAGGTCCCGGAGATTACCAGACCTCCGCTAAAGATGGCTTCATTGAAAGATGCTCGAGCAGTAGTTGAAGAGGGAGGATGTACTATCTTGGGTCAGCTTCCGGATATTCCCTACAAGTCCGAAAAATTTGGATTGGGGTTCACTTCAGAGGCTCAGAAAATTGTCTGATGTTCACACGTAGGGAGACCACCTCTATGTATCAGCAATCAAGGAGTCAACGCCTTAGAAGATAGTGATGGCAGCTGTGATATGGATGAATGGATTTTTCCAACTATCGATGGAGGGCTTAATAATTGGGAGGCGAAGGATTTCATTCCTATTACTTTTATTCAAGAGTAATTGTCTTTTAATATTTTCAGGCTTGTAATATTTAAACAATTCAGACTTTTTGCTAAACCTTGTGTCTTACCCGAGGCACAATGGTCCATCTGTAAGGGTTGTCACTTCATTCTCATATGTCATTAATGAATCGTGGACGTTTTTACATCAAATTTTGTTTTCTGTGTATTTTCTTTCTTGCATTTTATTTATTTCAAAGGTAGTTGTGTTCTTACACACACTCACATATTGAAAATGCAGATCTACGTCCACTCAGGATCCCAGGGGTAACAGTTCTGCTATGGCCAATTGTGACTTTGAAAATCCGATCTACCAAGCCGACGACGAAGGTGAGGAAGATTATGAAGTGCCATGATAGTTGGCCAAGTTGTTGCAACAAGAAGACATAGCTATTCAGCCTCATGAGGAACCGTTGGATACAATCAACTTGGGTAGCAAGGAAGATAAAAAGGAAATCAAGGTGGGTTCCAATCTAGAGCCAAGTGTCAAGGAACGTCTGATTCAGCTGCTGCACGATTATGTTGAGATCTTCGCCTGGTCATACGAAGACATGCCAGGATTGGATGCAGACATTGTGGTACATCGTCTGCCTACAAAGGAATATTGTCTCCCGGTAAAATAGAAGGTTCGTCGTATGAGGCCCGACATGTCGGAAAAGATCAAAGCAGAAGTTATGAAGTAGTTCAATGCTGGATTTTTGGCTGTCACCTCTTATCCCCAATGTGTGGCCAATGTTGTCCCTGTACCCAAGAAAGATGGTAAAGTGCGGATGTGTGTGGACTACAGAGACTTAAACAGGGCCAACCCTAAAGATGATTTTCCACTTCCACACATCGATATCCTGGTTGACAATACAGCCCAGCACAAAGTATTTTCTTTCATGGATGGATTCTCAGGCTATAACCAGATCAAAATGGCACCTGAGGACATGGAGAAAACTACATTTGTCACACAGTGGGGTACGTTCTGCTACAAAGTGATGTCATTAGGACTGAAGAATGTCGGGGCAACCTATCAGTGCACCATGGTAGCTTTGTTTCATGATATGATACATCATGAGATAGAGGTCTACGTAGATGACATGATAGCCCGATCACAAACTGAAGAAGAACACATTGATCACTTGGAAAAACTGTTTGTCAGGTTGAAGGAGTACAAGCTAAGACTGAACCCAAACAAATGCACATTCGGAGTCCGGTCCGGTAAACTCTTAGGTTTCATTGTCAACAATAAAGGCATCGAGGTTGATCCTTCCAAAGTCAAAGAGATACAAGAAATGCCTGCTCATCACACTGAGAAGGAAGTTAGAGGTTTCTTGGGACGCCTGAACTACATTGCTAGGTTCATTTCTCACCTAACATCTACTTGTGAACCAATCTTCAAACTGTTGAAGAAAGATCAGGTAGTTAGATGGAATGATGATTGTCAGATTCATTTCGATAAAATCAAGGAGTATTTGCTAGAGCCTCTTATCTTGATGCCACCAGTCGAAGGAAGACCTCTAATCATGTATCTGACCGTCTTAGAGAACTCAATGGGGTGCGTATTGGGGCAGCATGACGAGTCTGGCCGAAAAGAGCATGCTATTTATTACCTGAGCAAAAAGTTTACCGACTGTGAAACCATATATTCACTGCTCGAGAAAACTTGTTGTGCTCTGTTATGGGCTGCTCGCCAGATAAGACCGTATATGTTGACTCATACCACTTTGCTGATATCTAAAATGGATCCGATAAAGTTCATCTTCGAGAAGCCTGCTTTATCTGGGAGGATAGCTAGATGGCAGATGATCCTAACAGAATATGAAATACAGTACATGACCCAAAAAGCTATAAAGTGCAGTGTGCTAGCTGATCATATGGCCCATCAAGATGTAGAAGATTATCAATCCATGAAGTTTGACTTCCCTGACGAAGACATCATGACATTGGACAATGTTGAAGAATTCAGGCCATATGATGAACCTGAACAGGGATCCCGATGGACCCTGTACTTTGATGGGGCATCCAATGCACTTGGTAATGGTATCAGTGTTGTACTTATATCTTCGGAAGGATGCCATACTCCTTTCACTGTCAGACTTTGCTTCAACTGTACGAACAACATGGCTGAATATGAAGCATGCATCTTTGGACTCAAGGCTGCCATAGACTTGGGAATCAAATCTTTAGTTGTGTTTGGGAATTCAGCTTTGGTCATCAGTCAGATCAAAGGAGAATGGGACACTAAGCATCCAAACCTTATCCCTTACAAAGAACATGTTTTGACATTGCTACTACATTTCGAGCAGATTACCTTCGAGCACTTCCCGCGAGAAGAAAATCAGCTAGCAGATGCTCTAGATACAATGTCATATATGTTTAAACTTAATTGGGATAACGAAGCTCCTCAGATCACCATTGAGCGGATGAAGTCAAAAGGTATCTCGAGTCTCAGGAATATCTAGAAGGAGCTTCGGTGAATGACAAGAAGTTCCTGAGAAGGTTCTCGGCTAAATTCTTTCTTAGTAACGACATTCTGTACAAACGTAGTCATGACTCGGTATTTCTTTGGTGCGTAGACTTGGCTGAGGCTGAAAGGATCATGGGTGAACTACACAAAGGCACTTTTGGTACACATTCCAGTGGGCATACAATGGCAAAGAAAATCCTACGGGCAGGCTATTATTGGTCTACCATGGAAGCGGATTTCTATCAACACTCTAGGACTTGCCATAAATGCCAAATCTACGCCGACAAAGTGCATGTACCTCTGATTCCTCTAAATGTCTTGACGGATCCTTGGCCATTTTCTATGTGGGGAATCGATATGATCGGGGAAATCAAGCCAACAGCCTCCAATGGACATCGCTTTATCTTAGTGGCCATCGACTATTTTATAAAGTGGGTTGAGGCAGCTTCCTTTGCTTCCGTTACCAAAAATTTGGTCGCCCGGTTCATCAAGCAGAATCTCATTTGTCGGTACGGTATCCCAGAGAGAATCCTCACTGATAATGGTACAAATCTGAATAATACTATAATCACCGCCTTGTGTGAGCAATTCAAGATTTAACATCAAAATTCTTCCCCTTACCGATCAAAGATGAATGGTGCAGTAGAGGCTGCTAACAAAAACATAAAGAAGATCATACAGAAAATGACAGTCACATACAAAGACTGGCATGAGATGCTACCGTTCGCTCTCCACGGGTATCGTACCACGACCCGCACATCAACTGGGGCAATACCTTTTTCTCTCGTATACGGCATGGAAGTTGTCTTGCCTATTGAGGTCCAGATCCCCTCTATGAGAATCATGAAGGATGCTGGTTTGAATGAAGAAGATTGGATTCAGACTCGGTTTGACCAACTAAACTTGATTGACGAGAAAAGGCTAACAGTTATCTGTCATGGTCAGATATACCAAAAACGCATGATCAGAGCTTTTAATAAAAAGGTCAAACATCGGGTATATCGGGTCGGTGACTTGGTAATCAAGCGTATCATTTCTCCACAAGGTGATCCCAGGGGCAAATGGACCCCTACATATGAAGGGCCATTTGTAATCAAAAGCATTTTCTCTGGTGGAGCAATGATCTTGACTACTATGGATGGCGACGACCTCTCGCACCTGGTAAATTCGGACATAGTCAAAAGATACTACGCATGATCAAATACTCGCTAGGTTGACTGGCCTGGGAAAAATAAGGGCTTCCCGGAGAACCAAAAGGGTTCGGGAAAAAATAAGGGATGAAAATAAAAAATCTGTACACCCGGCAAGTCGAAAACCCGAAAGGGCATCTTGGGCAAAAAAGGATATCCCGGTGGACTGAAAACCCGAGAGGGCGGTCCAGGAAAAAGTTAGGGATTAAAGCGTATGACTATGTCCCGTTGAATCATCTGGCAAACGATCTTCAACATCAACCAATCAACTCAATTGGCTCTAAATCAATCCAATCTACTTCGCCAAGGCAACCTGCACACAAGACATTCAGAGACATGAAGGATATAGTAGAAAGGGAACCCCATGGGATTATTTCACATAGCTACCCTTTTCTTTGTATAAATTTTCATTTTTTACGATGACATTCTCTTTCCAGAATGCTTTACCCCTTTTGAAAGTGCAAAACCATCTGTTTTCTTTATTTTATTTACAAAAAACGTCCAATGATTTATTTTTGAACATATGCATTTGAACGTGATTACTGTTACAAATAAATAAATAAAAATGGAAAGGCAATTACTAATGACTTTAAGAAATAGAATAATTTGTGAGCCATTCCATAACACCCCCGCAAGTACTTTCTCCAGCCAGAGCAAATTTTGCTAACCACTGGTCCAAAGTGTCTCCGGCAAGTTGCCCAACTTCTCAGATTTCCCCAACAGAATATCACAAGCAATGTCTGGCTTTTCCCTTCTGCAATAGAGTTTTTACTTGGAAATTCACCCATCAGTACTTCAGAGGGGATTTATTTTCCCCACTTCCAGCAATGCTACGGCACAAACGATCTTTAATTTTCATACATTCGCATACTTACGTCATAACATTGGCAACTCAAGTGCATACAGTGCAATCTCATTTATTTTGAGAAGCAAACATCATGCCATGCATCGCATACATCATAGCATTGCATACAATTAACTCTTCACCTTTTTACAGGAAAGAAACATTTGACAATTATTATCAACAAATTTCTGACAGATACAAATCTTCAACAAGTCAAATACAGACCAGTTTCCGAGAAAAGGCTGATTTTTACTGGTTCAGTTAAATCTATCAATGGTTTATTCTGATTCGTCTCCAGATTTTTACTGGTTCAGATAAATCTCTCAACGATTTATTATGTTTCGTCTCCATATTTTTACTGGTTCCGATAAATCTCTCAACGGTTTATTCTGATTCATTTCCAGATTTTTACTGGTTCAGATAAATCTCTCAACGGTTTATTTTGATTCGTCTCCAGATTTTTTACTAGTTCAGATAAATCGCTCAACAGTTTATTCTGATTCATCTCCAAATTATTTCATTGGTGTAGATAAATCTCCTAATGGTTTATTCTGATTCATTTCCAAATTTTTACTAGTTCAGATAAATCTCTCAACGGTTTATTCTGATTCATCTCTAGATTTTTATGGTTCAGATAAATCTCTCAAAGGTTTATTCTAATTCATTCCCAGATTACTAATAAGAGTCTTTGTTTTTCTTCCCTTTTGATTAACAAATTTAAATCACACGAGGTCCTTGAAAACATTGCATATGCATCTACATGCCATACATATCATTGCATAACAGGTTTCCAAGATAGGTTTCTCATCTTCTTGCTGTTTATTTCAGCAAAAATGGCTCTCGAACAAAGAATCAAAGATCTCCAACCTCATAATGCTCAGTTCCAAGAGATGTTCCTAAGCTTAGCCAAGGGACAAGAAGAACTGAAGGCGCTCATCGCAAACACAAAGAAAAAGAAGACAAAGAAACCAATCAGCATCCTTAACATGGGGAGAAAGTTCAGAGGTCTAGTCAAGTATGCTCAAGATCTTGATATCCCATTGGACGAAGACGACGAATGGGATGAAGATGGTAACAATGTTAAAACTGAAAAAAAAACAATCATGATTCCGACAAATATTCTGATGAAGAGTGTTGTACCCCAAAATTTTCCCTCCCATTTTTCATAGCAGACACAACCCTAGGGTTTCTCGGATATTCAAGTTGGCTCAGAAATCGACCAGACAGATTCTCTTCTGTGGCAGTAAACCAACAATTAGGGTTTCTTGCAATTCTCAAAATAAAATGAGTTCTCAAAGATCCAATTGGATTTCACAGGTCCTCATGCTTCCTCAAGGTTGTACTTATGATTTCTTCAAGCTACAAGATTTTGAGACGATTCTGTCTGTTCATGGTCAGATGTGATGTCGCTCACGATTTTATCTTCAAAGAATCGGAAGAGATTTGAGTTTGGGAAACTTTAAAATTATCAAATCATCGCAAGGCATTTGATTGATTTTGAATTTTATTAAAATGCAGTTTACTGAAAAGATAATGTTTGTTCTCAGAGCATGATTTATTTGGGACAAGAGATAGAAGTTAAGACTGTCATTTAGGACATTCATGATTGTGGGATCCAGGTTGACCAGATGATTTGCGTCCTTTAAAACATTTGCTTGGTTAGGAAATGGAATATACAATGCGTGTTTGTTTGAAATGCAGTTACAGAATTATTTGGATTACTTGGAATTTAAGTTACCAGACTGGAGCATTCTGTTTCAAATATGTTGATTGGGAATTTCAAAAATCAATTGGGATGCGAAGAGAAATTACAAGTTGTTGTTGATAAAGGATTTCAAGTGACACCAGAACATTTCATAAGATTTTCTCAAATTTCATACATTGTCACAAAACAATTTATTCTTTTAAATACTTTGTGCTTTACAACTTATTGTATTTAAAGATGAATTGGTACAATTATTGGATACAATACAAGAATGATTTTTCTAAATTTAAAAATCCAAATGTTTGATTGGCCTAGGAGAATTAATTTATGCCTAAGTTTGTCTGAAGATTGAAGTCGTATCAAATTCCTTTGCTTATCTCCAAGACTTCCATGCTTGCCACAGATTTCTTGCCTTCCTTTCTTTGTAATATCCAATTGTGCTCACATCAAAACAAAAGAAAGAAAAACATGGTTAGTGCAAATTATTTGGGCATGAACAGAAATTTTTCCAAAAAAAAGGCATTCATCATTAAGGTTTGCAATGTGGAATCAAAGTGTTGTTTAATTCATCATTATTTATTTCCTCTATTTGCAAATCATAAGAAGGTTATCCTTCTTGGTTCACAAAAAGAAAGAAAGAAATGCTACAAACTGTCCAAACAAAATGTCACAAAGTGAACCAAACAAAAAGCCATAAACTGATCCAAACAAAATGCACAAACTGAACCAAACAAAATGCCACAAACTATCCAAACAGCATCACAAACAGCAGTGCAAACTAGACAACAAACAGCATCACAACTGGACAAATAACAACAACATCAACAAAAGCTAAAGCAGGCAGCAGTGCAGCAGTATGGCAAAATAAACAAATAAGCAAAGCTTGCTCAAGAAGCAATATATCATCATTTTCCATGCAAACCTTTCAGAATTAGAAAAAAGGCAAAAGAGCAATTTGCTTTCTTATTTTTCATTGAGAGAGAAGAAAGGAAAGAAGTCACCTAGGTTATTGGAATGCACAGCCTTGCTGCCCTGCCTGTCACAAGTTGCATAGAATTTTCTAAAAAACAAAACTGCAACCAAAAATCCATGAGGACAATATACTAAAATATTCAAATTTGTTGGTTTCCCACCATTTTGAATATGGATATAACAGAAGCAGGGTCAATATAACAGGAGGAGGGCGATAGAAAAAAGGACACATAAGTCTCAAGTTGAAAACACAGTCAACCATCATCAAATCAAAAAAACTGTTAATTCCCAAAACCTGAACCACGTCTCAAACTGAAAAGATAGAAAAACCAGCATCCTACTCTCAAAAACCAGCAACAAAACCTGTAATCAAGCCAAACCTCAAAAACCTGAACCAAATCTCAAACACAATAATCAACCTCAAAAACCTGAACAAAGCTTCAAACACATAAAAACCAAAAAACAGCAACAAATCTCAACAATGTAACCAAGCCAAAAAAAACAAAACCTGTCAACTATCCAAGAGAAATATCAAACTGTTAATCAACAAAACCTGTAACAGAACCAGCAAAACCCATAAAAAACCATTAACCATCATCAAGAACAGAAAATACAGTAGCAAAGCCCCAAAACCTAAAACCTGTAACAGAGCCAGCAAAACCCACAAAAACCATTAACCATCATCAAGAATAGAAAACATAATAGCAAGATCCCAAACCAAAAAACCAGTACCAAGCCTCCATCCAAAAACCAAGCATCAAACAAAAAGTCCCAAACAGTAACAATCCACAAAAAAATCTAGAAAACTGTTAATCACCATCATTCAAAGGAAACATAAAAGATTACCAACGAGTCAGAAAAGCAACACGCTCATCCTCATCTCTTCCCCTCGTGCAACTTCCGCCACCATTGGAACACCATCCTTGCTCTCGCCTTTCCCTCTCTATTTCACAAGAAATCACAGGAAAGTTGTAAAACTTCAACAGGTATGGTTTCCCCCTCTTTTCCATATTTCCATAAGCGCATTTCCTGCATCTAAGAAGGGCAAAGCTTAATTAACAGAAAACATGACAAGATAAAAAAAATCACGAATTTGTAAACTTAAAAAAAAAAACAGAAACCGTACCTTTTTCAAAGAAAGTCGTTAGAACTCGTTTAGGGAGGCGAGAGGTTTGGTGTTCCAGCAACAAAGAGTTAGGAGGAGGTCAAGGTTGAACTAATTTCTTTTCTTTTAGGTTTAGATCTGAAACTAGGGTTTCAAAGAGATGTGAATCACGATGAGATAAGGGATTAGCATGGAGAGAGCGATTATGTTCGCGAAATGAAATAGGGACGAGTAGTGCGAACATTTAGAGGATTCAGTAAGATGATACAAGTTGAATGTAAGAGATGAGCAGCGGCGCCGCGTGAGGAGAGTTCCAAGAACCCAAATCTTGTTTTGATCCCTTAATAAATAACTAAGTTGGGTTTAGAAGCTTTGGATTGGTTCTTTTTGTTTGATCTTAAAGCCCGTGCGTTTTACTGGTCATACAACCCCCCCCCCCCCCCCCCTTTGGTTTTTTCTTTGTTACAGCAAGAATAACATTTAACTTCTTTGGGCCTCTTCACAAATCACCTTAAGCCCATTGCGGTTTTTTTAATTTTTTTTATTTTTTTTTTGTTATGCAAATTGCTAATAACACATAAAATATTTTTTTTTATTAATTTGATTTTAGTTTTGTAAAAAAATTTCATCATTTTCTTTTTTTTTTAATAAATTTTTGTTTTAGATTTAATTGACATAATAAAACACCAAAACAAAATAATTTAGTTTATTTTCTTTCTTTAGATTTTACTTAAATTAATAAAGATACAAAAAATAAAGAATATAATTTAGTCAATTATTTTATTTTTAGAATAAGTTTTACTTTTTTCTTTTCAAGTAAATATTTAACATTTCATTTCCATATTTTGTTGATTTTTATTTTCATGGATTATCATAGCTTTAATTAAATCGCACAGAATTCGATTTGGTTGTATTGCTTATTATTTGGACCTTCCTATCACATTTGATCCATCCCCATTTGTAAAAATTGTACCCTGATTCCCGAATATTTTGTAATAGCGTGGAATTTCAATTCCCGCAATTTACTATTTTCTTTATACTGTATAGTAACTAGGCGTGTATGGCAAGATTCAAAAAATAAATCGCTAGATGACCTAATCAAAGATTAAAATAACTTGAAACCAACACACTTTTTCACACACGCACCTCTAGGGTAACCTCGCTCGTTGCCTCGGAAATAAAATCATGTCCCTCGAATATGGGACGCTCTAGCAATGACCCTTCGATAAAAAAGATCGTAGTCCCTCGATGACCCTCGATGTTGCCTTCGATTAAAACGATCTCGTCCCTTACAAAAGTTGCTAAAGCGTCTCATAAGTTGCTTTCGACGATTGTGAAATTGACCCGCGCCTGTCCCTTCACATCCAACGGTGGGGCTTCTTACAAAATCAATGGTAAGATAGCACCATTAAAAGGAAGAAGAAAAGAACATTTTAAGACCTTTCGAGTAGATAGATTCGCTCTTAGTTACTCGCTTGCTCACGATAAAAACTTTTCACACCTACACTTTCATTTCAAAACATTTTCAAAAAGATAAAACGTTTTGTATACGTTCTTATAGAGACGAGAACTATTGCAAAACATCTTTTCAAAACACTTTCCGAAACACGATTCACAAACACATCTTTGAACCACTTTTCGAAACAAAACTTTGTACGCGTTCTTATAGAGACAAGAACCATTACAAAGAGATTTTTTAAAATACTTTCAAAGCCCACATCACAAGCGCACTTTCAAATGAAAGCAAGTGATCTAAACGAGTAACTAAGAGCACATGGAAAACCATGGATAAAAGGGTGCTAATACCTTCCCTTTTCATAATCTACCCCCCGAACCCGAGAAATAATCTCGAAAGGCCTTTCCTGTATTTTTTTACCTTTCCTTTTGGATAAAAGAAAAGTCGGTGGCGACTCTTGCTATCCGCACAAATGCGATCAAAACGCAAAAAATAAAGTCAGTTCTCCCACCGTATCACAAAGAGGAAGAGGATTATTTGGATGAACAATACCCGTCTGCTGGCGAGAAGTATAAGCTGCTAGAAGAGCGTATAAAAGCTATGGAGATCTAGAAGGTGCATGGCTTGAACTTTGAAGAATTGGGTTTAGTCTCAGGAGTCGTCATTCCTCCTAAGTTCAAAACTCCTACATTTGCTAAGTACGATGGTATTTTTTGCCCGAAGCTACATTTAAGATTATATGTTCAAAAAATTCAACCACACATTGCTGAATAGAAATTATGGTTGCATTTATTTCAAGAGAGTTCGTCTAGAACATAATTGGAATGGTATTATCATCTCGAAGGTCCCAATATGCATGCCTGGAAAGATTTGGCTGCAGCTTTCTAAAAACAATATCAATATAATTCTGATTTGGCACCAACCTGCATGCAACTATAGAGTATGTCCATGGGTTCTGAGGAAGGCTTTAAAGAGTACGCACAGAAATGAAGAGATCTTGCAGGTAGAGTTTAACCTCCTTTATCTGATAGGGAATTGGTAGCATGTTCATGAGTACTCTAACTTGTCCTTTCTATAATCACCTACTTGGAAGTTCTTCAGCTGGTTTCACTAAATTGATATTCACAGGGGAACATGTTGAGAATTGAATCAGAAGTGGTAAAATTCAGGTGGCTACATCTTTGAATACTGTGAGATAAGTAATACAATGGTAAGAGAGAATCCAATGTTGTGTATGGCCAGAAGGGTCATAATAAGACTGACTGCAACCAATCTATGAGGGCAGTTCTGATCTCTAATCCTGCACCAACGTAACAACAACAACATACCGTTGTCTCAAGCATTGTGTGATACAGTGGCAGAACTAATTGTTAATACGGGGGGGTAGATTATATAAAGGAAAGGTGTTAGCACCCTTTCTTTCCGTGGTTTTCCACGGGCTCATAGGTACTTGCTCATTTCTTAAATTTCTTGTGCGTGCTTGTTTTGAAAAGGTTTTACTTCGTGATGACTCTTGTATCAGTCCTCAAGAGTGTGACGAAGTTCGTTTTGAAAATTGTTTTGAAAAGTGTTTATGTGGAAAACATTTGTTTGAGTAAGTACCTAGGAACTAATCTACCTACTCGAAAAAAAGTATGTTTGTTTTCCTTTTAGACAATGCTATCCCATTATTGAGAAATAGGTAGCATCGTCGTTGGAGTTTTTTAGGGACATTCGAAGGGACGAAATGGTCTCTGAAGGCAACAAGTAAGGATACCTTAGCATTTCGAAGGGACTTTCATCATATATTTGTAGGCAACATCAAGGGACAAGATCATTTCTCGTAGGTAACTCGATGGACGTTAAGGGACTATGATCTTTATGATGACTTTTAGATTGAGGGTCTTTTGCTAAGATATCCCTACGTTCGAGGGACATGACAATTGTTTTTCGAGGCAACCAAGTGAGGGAAAACCTAGGAGTGAGCATGTGCATGTGTTTGATTTCAATTATTTAATCTTTGCACAATTAAGGTGATCTACTATTTTAATTTTATTTGTCTTTTGCATGCAAGCCTATTATCCATACATCTAGACAGTTCATAGTTGCGGAAATTAAAAGCGGGAAAGTAAATCTACGATATTACAAGGCTTCGGGGAGGGGGTTACATGACCAAAAACCAGGGATTAAATAGTAAATAGTATGCGGTAAACCCTAATTAAAAAACTATTATAAACCCGAAGCAAATACAATAATTGGAAAACAAAATATTGCGCGCGAGAATTATGTACGGGAATCGAAGTTTAAATTATAAAAATCCAATCAATTAAAGAGAAAATAGTTTTTTTGTATTTTATTGTTGAGAAAAATATTTGAAATCTTAACCTAAATCTAATTAATTAAAGAAAAATATTTTTTGGTATTTTATTGTTGAGAAAAATATTTGAAATCTTAACCTAAATCTAATTAATTAAAGAAAAATATTTTTTGGTATTTTATTGTTGAGAAAAATATTTGAAATGTTAACCTAAATCTAATTAATTAGAGAAAAATATTTTTTGGTATTTTATTGAGAAAATTAAATATTTTTGAATTAAACCTAATTTGTCTAATTAATTTTAATTATGAAAACAATCAAGTCAATATCATTAAATTAATTATTTTCCAAAAAAACTAATTTTAATAAAAAAAGCTAATTCTACATTTTTGTGGTTTTCTTGATTTTATGATTAAATAAAAAATAATTTTTTTTGCTGTTTTGTAAAAAAGAAATTAATCAAATAACACAAAAGAAAATAAAGAAAGAAGGTAATTTGGCCTGTGGTGAAAGCAGATTGGGGGTGTGAAGCTGAATTTCATTGAGCCCAAATCCTTTGCTCAGCCCGGTCAACGTGCTAGATGCAGTGTGATACTCTTTTTGATGGTCCATGATATGAATTGAGCATTGTGCGTTGGATCTGGATTGATGATGAATCCAATGGCTGGATGGTTGGATGTATGATAGACGCCTGGCAACATAATGTACAGAACATGCAATTAAATGTTAAGAAAAATAGAGAAAATGTTGGGATGGTTAGTTGTAAATATAATAACATAAATAAAATATAAAGGAAACAAAGTAGTATTTCCCAAACGCGCGCGTCATTATTCAAATGGACCAATAATAGTTAGCCACATTATCATCCTCTTCTCTGTCCGTCGTTTTAGACCAATTACTTTTACCTACAGATAAAACTCCATATCTATAACCCTGTAAGTTTCAAAAATTCACAAGACACATGATAAATTAATTCTAGTTGTATAGATCAATTCGTTTTGATCTCACGAGCATCATGGTGTTCTTTTCTTGGCCTAATTTAACCTTTATAGAGAAACCCTAAAACGACAAAGCAAACCCTAACAATAGTGATCATCAATATATGCATGAAAATGCAAAATTAATTAAACCAAAACATCCCAAATGATGATACTAACACAATTCTATGCTTAAAAGTGATTAATCATGCGTAAATTGTAAAAACAAGTTCAAAATGGTATGTGCAAACCGTGGGTCTGTAAGTCGTGTTTCTTGATGTTTTTGGCCTTGAGGATGATTGGAATAGCTTCAGAACACGTCCAGGAATAGACTGTTGGCTTTGGAATTACTTGAAACGGCCTATGGAAGAGAATACAATCTGCACTTTTTCTTCCAAAATTTGCAACTTCTTTCCTTGTTTTCACGACCCCAAACCCTTCCTTATGCTTTGGAAATGTTGTGTATATATCATAGAATGATTTATGTCAACAAAAACTGATCATTTCTTTGCAAATTATGGAGATTTGATTTCATTCTTTGCCTTGTATGATTTGTTTCTAAAATAGACCAAATTAATATCTTTTCTAATAAATTAGCTCTTGCACGAATTTTTTAATTTTCTATCTGTTCATGGACTCATAATATGCTCATAAAATCAAATCTTTGATTTTATTTTATTATTCTACTATTTAAATTGATTTATTTTGATTTAAATGGATAAAAAATCAAAATAAATAATAAAAATAATAAAATAATAGGTGGATAAGCTCAGGGGTCGTGGTCCATCTTAGGAACAAGTTTCAAACAAGAAAACATGGGCCCATTTGGAAAAAAAGTCATTTTGATCAATATTGACTTCATGCACATTTCCAAAAAATGGTCAATTTTGACAATACATATCCCCCTCAATTTTAACCCTAAGAGGGTGTTCTTTGACTTTTTAGAAAGCTTGGGATATCCTTTAAACAACCCTTTTGGTTTTATCTCACTTGGATCTTCCATGATCATGTAAGAAGCTTTGACCCAAAAGGTGTTTTTATTGGCTTTTCAAAAGGACCTATAATGTAGAAATTCATATCTTTTGATGAGTGCATATTTTGAACTTGGTGGATGTATATTAATTGTAGGGAATTGCATCCTCTTCAAAATGAGTCTTTGATCGAAAATTTCTGATAAAGTATGAAGAAGTTATGCCTGGTCAAAGTTTGGTTGACTTTTCTTGAGAAACCCTAATTTAGCAACTTTTGGGTTTTGATGGATTTGGGGAATTCCTTGAGGAATCATGATCAACCCTTGATCAAATGATGGATATCACTTCAAAATGTTGTTTTTGACCAAAAATCTTGAAGTTTGACTGTATGTGGGCCACAATTGACTTTTGACCTAGTAAAGTTGATTTTCAGGCATCTGGGCAGTTGACTGAGCAAACTTCTTATGCAATGCATGAAACTTGACATGGATGATCTTTAGGACACATTAGGACCATGTAACGCATTTGGGGCCTTTGGAGTTCCCACTCCCTGATGAAAATGGAAACCATAATTTGAGACACACTACCTTAGGAGAGAGTTTGTCTCGTCAACTCTTGGGCAAACTTGAGAAAATTGAGGGTCTCTAGGAGTATGTATTGAGTAAAATGAGAGGGAAATTTTTGGGGTGCAACAGTTGCCCCTGTTCAATCTTCTTAAACCTGAGGATGTAGATTGGCTCATTTGCCTTTCATGATCTTAAGGTGGAAGATGATTGAACACTAGAGTGCCAAAAATTTGCACTCGCATGAAGTGGTACTTGATTTGTGATATCGGAAATGGGCTTATAGATTCCATTTGGAAGTTGTTAGAGAATCATCAGAGATGGGCTTAAAGATGCAATCTTGAAGTTGCTAAAGAATTGTCGGAGATGTGATTAAAGATGCCATCTAGAGGATGTTGATTTCCTGAGATATTACTTCGATGAGAGTCCCTGCTCCTGTCGTTGAGGAGGAATCTGTTGAGGAATGTTGGTATCTAAATAGAATTTTATGAGCTTCAGTTGTCCGTTACTCTATTAGGGAATTAACTCCAGAGGTGAACTGCATATTTGGTCAGTGTACAGGCTGTATCATGACTTACTGGGGAAAGATGAAATTGACCAAAACTGGTTAGGTCCAGATTTTACCGTGTTGTAAACTATCGTCTGGAGATAAGAGAAAAGAAACCTAATGGTAAGGTTATGGGAAGGAACCTGGATAGTAGAGTTTCTTTGAAATGAATGCCCTAGATAATAGGGCTTATGGGAAGGAACCTGGATAGTAGGGTTTCTTTGAAATGAATGCCCTGGATAGTAGGGCTTATGGGAAGGAACCTGGGTAGTAGGGTTTCTTTGAAATGAATGTCCTGGAAAGCAGCGCTTATGGGAAGGAACCTGGGTAAGGTTGCTTTGTGAGGAGTTTAGGTAAAATTGTATCTGAACCGAGAAGGAACCTGGGTAAGGTTACTTTGTGAGGAGTTTGGGTAAAACTGCATCTGAACTGAGAAGGAACCTGGGTAAGGTTACTTTGTGAGGAGTTTGGGTAAAACTGCATCTGAATTGAGAAGGAACCTGGGTAAGGTTGCTTTGTGAGGAGTTTGGGTAAAACTCCATCTGAAATGAGAAGGAACCTGGGTAAGGTTTCTTTGTGAGGAGTTTGGGTAAAACTGCATCTGAATTGAGAACGAACCTGGGTAAGGTTAATTTGTGAGGAGTTTGGGTAAAACTGCATCTGAACTAAGAAGGAACCTGGGTAAGGTTGTTTTTTGAGGAGTTTGGGTAAAACTGCATCTGAACCGAGAAGGAACCTGGGTAAGGTTGCTTTATGAGGTGTTTGGGTGAAACTGCATCTGAACCGATAAGGAACCTGGGTAAGGTTGCTCGTGATGATTCCGTGTAGAGCTTTAGGAGGAACCTGGGTAGGGTTACTTCGGGATAAGTCCGTGTAAAAATTTGGCAGGAACCTGGGTAAGGTTACTTTGGGCTAAGTTTGTGTAAAACATCAAGAGGAACCTGGGTAAGGTTACTTTGTGATAAGTTCGTGTAAAACTTCAGAAGTAACCTAAGTAAGGTTGCTTTTGGGATAAGTTTATGTAAAACTTCAGGAGGAACCTGGGTAAGGTTACTTTGTGATAAGTTCGTGTAAAAACTTCATTCGGAAATTTATGAGAAAGGACCTGTGTAATATTTTTCAGGATAAACCCATGTTAAGCTGCATTTAGGAGAAACCCGTGTAAGATTGCTTCGTGACGAACCCGTGTAAAGCTGAATTTGATCGTGCAGATAATTACTCTGTTTAGTTTTAGGAGCTAATCTTGAACTTGCTGGAAGTTGTTGATGATAACCATCTTTCCTGAAAAGGTACATGATTAATCGTATATGATGCATGAAATGCATTGTATGATGACGTTCTCAAAATAAATGAGACTATGTTGTATGCAATATGTATGCGCACGACATGATATATGAACATGAAATGTTATTGTGACATATCCTAATGGGAAAATAAATCCCTGATCGCTGCTGGAGAGTAACGGAAATTGAGTTCCTGACTGTCGTAGAAAAATGGTTCTTCTACTTCCGCTGGAGATGGTGAACCGAGATGACTATGTCGGGGATTTGCTCCTTGTTTATGGATATTCTTCCAAGGAGAGACTCTGCTTGAGAACAACTCTGCGGGGGAATAATTATGTTGGAGAGAGAGGCTTCCATAGCTGAAGGGATAAACTCTGTCGGGGATTGAGCTTCTGTATTCAGAGAAATAAACTCTGTTCGGGAGAAAACTTTACGACCCGCTTGCGATTATGAAATTCGATCGGGGAATATAGATGTCGGCACTCTGAAGGAACTTTACTGGGGAACATAGCTCCTATTTGGGGGAAGCTGATGTTAAAGCTTTAGTTGCCTCTACTATGTGGGGAGTGTAGATGTCACAGGGTCGTATGCTAAGGATATGACAATGACTTTGCATCATGACTTTTCTGCCCCTGTACCTGCTGGAGAAAGTACCCACGAAGGCTTTGTGGATGCTGATCAGGATGATAAGTCTTTTATTTGATATACAAATGATAATATGACTGGACATATTCGTACGCTTCAAATCCCTAACTTTTGCCTGGACTGCCCTTTCGGGTTTTCAGTCCACCGGGATACCCTTTTTGCTCAAGCCGCCTTTTCAAGTTTTCGACTTGCCGGGTGTACATATCTTTTTTGTTATTATCCCAAATTTTTACCCTAACCCTTTTGGTTCGCCAGGATGCCCTTATTTTTGCCTAGGCCAGTCAACCTAGCGGGTCTTTGTTCATGCGTAGTATTTTCCGACTATGTTCATGTTCACCCGGTACGGAGAATTGTCATTGTCCATAGTAGTAAGTGTTGCCATACTACCAGAAGATCTTTGTTTGATCGTACAAGATTCTTTGCTGGAATTCATGCCCAATGCCCCAAGTGATTCAGATGGAGATCTTCCCTGGCTATTTGGCATCTTTGAGAGATTCCTTGAATCTTGACTTGACTTCCCCAGATGATGGACAATGATCATGCCATGCCCCTTGGTTGGAATTGTTTTTCCACTTGAGGTGATCCTTTTTATTGAGAAGGTTTTTGTTCACAAGATATTCGTCATGCGAATTTCTCTGCTATTGAACAAATAGTCATATGCAAACAATGTTATTTTAAGAATGCAAAGCTTATGCCTGTCTTGAGGTTTTGAAAATGCAGTTTTTTTATAGTAAAATAGAATTTTACAAAGATGTGATATCAACTCGGGATTTGTAACGGACCTTCAAGAGTCAGGATACCTTTTGTAACAATATGCTTTCGAACTAACCCATGCTTCAGCTAGGACTTTTAAGGGTTATAACGTGGCCTAGTTCACAGTTTAAGACACAAAGGATAAAGTCTCAAAATTTATTTGTACCCACCCGCTCATCGTGATGTTCTTCAGTCCTATGCTTAGTTAATTGCACGTTTGGAATCCTAATTGAGTTATAGAATCTTGTCCTTGATGTTCCGGTGATGGTTTGGATACTGACAGTTTATTTTGAATAGGAAGTCTTTTTTTTTTGTCGAGGATTTGTAGGACTTCTTTCCTTACTATCCCTATCTTTTGCCGGAATTGTTTCTTTTTGTAATTACAGTCAACGGGATGCCCCATTTTTTTTCTTAAGTCTCCTTCATAGTTTTTGACTTAATGGCCTTTTATTTCGAGAGGTAATGACTGCCTGTCTTGACGATTATAGGGAACCATCACCGTCTTTTATTTTGGAAGGACATCTTCGATGCCATTCATTGTGCACCTGGATTAACTGAGAAAACTACACTTCCCCAAGTTGTGATTAAGGGTTTTAATTTGTGTGAAAGAAAAACTCCTACTTCTTTGGCTCAAAGGGGTTGACTAGGGATTATCTTCCTTATAACTCCACTGTTTGGGATTTGAAACAACGCTTGTACATCGTCAGCAGGGTCTGTTCAAAAGCATATTGTAGAGATTATGGTATCATTTTCGTCATCCTCCCTCTAAAGGCTTACAGTTTTTTAGTCGAGAGTTGAATATCACGAAAAGGAAGTAAAAAGCAATTTAAACATAATGAAAACAAATTAATTCAAGACAGACATGTGTAATGCATTAATGAAATAATAAAGTTTGACATGACAATAATTGTTCGAGTAAGCAAAGAAAATACAACTTTAGAATTCAAATAAATAAAAATGCTTTCAATCCTAGCCATATTTTGGCAAGGGAGCAGTGATCACGTTGGGAGTCTAAGGAGGGTCGAATTATATCTCCTTGATGTCAATCATATTCTGAATCTTGTATTTCAGCGCCCAACAATCGTTAGTGTCGTGCCCCGGGCTACCAAAATGATAAGCACACCATGCATCCGGGTTGTAGTTAGGAGAAGAATTCTTAGGGTTCATATGAGGGTTTATCACTGTAATCAGATTCATCTTTAACATGTGCTTCAATGCTTGTGACAATGGCATGTTGATTTAGGTGAACTACCTTTGAGGTCTTTCCACCCTTGGCTGATTGTTTCGTTGTTGTGGTCATTGTGTGCGTGTCGAATTAGAGATCAACACTGCCCCCACAGATTGGTGGTAGTCTGCCTTGCTACGCCCCTTCTGGCCGTGCACAGCATTGGCATCCCTCTTGCCACCAAATGACTTCTTCTTTGTACTCAAAGTGGTATTTTTAGGGATCTTACCACTCCGGATCCCAGCTTCTACTCTTTCTCCAGTCAGAATCAGCTTGGTGAAACCCGCTGACGAGCTGCCGATCAAATGATTAAAGAATGGGCCAGATAGCGTCCCTAGAAACATATCAACCAACTCCCTATCGGACAACGGGGGTTGGACTCTTCCAGCCAAGTCTCTCCACTTCTGAGCAAAATATTTAAAGCCTTCACTTTCCCCCATGGATATACTCTAGAGTTGAGTAAGAGTAGGAACAAGGTCGGCGTTGAATTGATACTGCTTATAGAAAGCAACAGCTAGACCTTCCCAATTTCGGACATTGGCTCTCTCCAGTTGATAGAACCATTCAACCTGAGTCCTTGACAGACTATCTTGAAAGAAATGAACCCATAAATTTCTATCAACGGTGTGGGGCTGGATCTTTCTGACATAAGAGAGGAGATGGAGTTTTGGGAAGGACACCCGGTCATACTTTGCAAAAATTGGATCTTTGAACTTCTGCGGGATGACTACTCCCGACACCAATCCCAATTCTTCGAAATCCAGTCCAGGTATCCTCTAGACCTCCATAGCATTCAAGCGATCTTCCAATTGCTTGTATCTATCCTCAGTGGGAGGATACTGCTCATCATTGTAGTCAGTATCATTGTCAAAAACATCAGGATTGGGATCTTTCTCCCTTGTCTCTTCTTCTTGATTCTCCCCTTCCTTAGATGAAGAGGTCAGATCGACTTGTTGCTTCAATGGCCCTCTAAATCTTCTGCCTATATTCAGAATATAGACAACCTTCTTCTTTTTCTTTTTCTCTTTCAGGATGAGGGTTTTCAAATCCTCCTGCCCTTTTGCTAGATTTATGAACATTTGTTGGAACTGAGCATTTTGTGCCTGAAGGTCCTTGATGCTTTGTTCGGAAGACATTTTTGCTGAAATAAATAGCGAAGAAGATGAGAAACCTGCAATGGTACCTGCAATGGTGTGTATGATATGCATGCAATGTTTTCAAGGATCTCGCGAGGTAAACAAGAAACTGTTAGAATTTGATTGCAGCTTGATTGAAGAAACTTCGCGTCGTTGAGAGTTCTTCTTCAAGAGTCAAGCTCACCATATCGAGTGGGTCATAGCCCCTGACTCAAGATATTTTGACAACATAACTAGAGGAAAATAAATCCCCTTGCCTCTTACTAGACTTCTGGTTCGTCATGACCTACATCACTGACCCTTGAGATCCTTGAAATGGTTAGTATGATATGCCATGTTTATGATGTCATGATGTCATGATTATGTTGAGAAATCACAGGTATAACAAGAACAAACAAATCACACCAAGTCCTTAGGTTTAAGGCTTGATTAAGTTTAAGGTAGTACCCTCTTGAAGTTGGATTGGTTCAGCCTGTCCTATAAATAGTAACCGGGTTCTAAGGGATCTCAATATTACTGGCCATCCTTTATCGGGAATTTTCTCAGCTCAAGCAATCTTTTCTTGCGACGGAAATATCCCGAAAGTATGATCTCAATGAGTGTAGCATCGAGTATCAACCAATCCTCAGCTCTATACCGAGGCCGGCTATCTCACTACTTTCTAATAGCCAAGTTTGTTCAACTAAGGTTCTAAGGTCCGTCAGTGCTTCACGAAACCACGTGGCGGCCCCTTATTCTCCTTGTTTGAACACGAAAGATATCGGTACCAACCAAAGTGTCACACCAACACAGCCATCACTTAAACCATATCGGTCTACGCCGTACAGTCTCCATGATCTATTGTTGTTTACCTAAAAAGTGTCCCCAGATCCGGGTGTAGGATCTTCAACAATACCCAAGCAAAACCCTTGAATTTAAAGCAGGCAAGAAAAAACAAGGAAGCAATTTTAAAATGAGCTAGATCCTAAGGTAAACCCCACTTTATTTCCCCAGTAGAGTCGCTAGTTCTGGTGTACGGTGGCAGAACCGACTGTTAATACTGGTCTGCGTTTTTTGTTTGCAAAATGTCGCGGTAAGCAAGAGTCGCCACCGACTATTATTTTATCCAATCAGGAAAAGGAAAAAGAACAGAAAAAACCTTTGTCGAGATGTTTCTGAGTACGGCGGGTAGATTATAGAAAAGGAAGGTGTTAGCACCCTTTCTATCCGTGGATTTCCACGGGCTCTTAGGTACTTGCTCATTTTTTAAATTACTTGTGCATGCTTGTTTTGAAAAGGTTTTACTTCGTAATGAATCTTGTATCAGTCCTCAAGAGTGTGACGAAGTTTGTTTTGAAAATTGTTTTGAAAAGTGTTTATGTGGAAAAAATTTGTTTGAGCAAGTACCTGGGAACTAACCTACCTACTCGAAAAAAAGTTTGTTTGTTTTCCTTTTAGACAATGCTATCCCATTATTGAGAAATAGGTAGCATCGTCGTTGGAGTTTTTTAGGGACATTCGAAAGGACGAAATGGTCTCTGAAGGCAACAAATAAGTATACCTTAGCATTTCGAAGGGACCGTCATCATATATTCGTAGGAAACATCGAGGGACAAGATCATTTCTCGTAGGCAACTCGAGGGACGTTAAGGGACTATGATCTTTATGATGACTTTTAGATTGAGGGTCTTTTGCTAAGATATCCCTACGTTCGAGGGACATGACCATTTTTTTCCGAGGCAACCAAGTGAGGCAAACACTAGGAGTGAGCATGTACATGTGTTTGATTTCAGTTATTTAATCTTTGCACAATTAATGTGATCTACTGTTTTAATTTTATTTGTCTTTTGCATGCAAGCCTATTATCCATACATCTAGACAGTTCATAGTTGCGGAAATTAAAAGCGGGAAAGTAAATCTACGCTATTACAAGGCTTTACATGACCAAAAACCGGGGATTAAATAGTAAATAATATGTGATAAACCCTAATTAGAAAACTATTACAAACCCGAAGCAAATACAATAATTGGAAAATAAAATATTGCGCGCGAGAATTAAGTACGAGAATCAAAGTTTAAATTCTAAATATCCAATCAATTAAAGAGAAAATATTTTTTTTATATTTTAATGTTGAGAAAAATATTTGAAATCTTAACCTAAATCTAATTAATTAAAGAAAAAATATTTGTTGGTATTTTATTGTTGAGAAAAGTATTTCAAATCTTAATCTAAATCTAATTAATTAAAGAAAAATATTTTTTGGTATTTTATTGAGAAAATTAAATATTTGTGAATTAAACCTAATTTGTCTAATTAATTTTAATTATGAAAAAATCAAGTCAATATCATTAAATTAATTATTTTCCAAAAAAAAAAATATTTTAATAAAAAAACCTAATTCTACATTTTTGTGGTTTTCTTGATTTTATGATTAAATAAAAAAAATGATTTTTTTGTTGTTTTGTAAAAAAGTAATTAATAAAATAAAACAAAAGAAAATAAAGAAAGAAGGTAATTGGGGAATTTTTTTTATTAATAACCATGTATTAAAAAAATATTTCGTAAATAACCGGGTTTCGGAAAAAATTACGCAAATAACCATGTTTGAGATGGCTCCACAAAGGAGGAGTCATCTCAATTGGCGCATGCACCTCCTTTTTTAAGGGAGGCGCCATCTCACTTGGCGCCTAAGTGCTTAGGGCATGCCCTAAGCCAAGTGAGATGGCGCCTATGTACAAAATTAGGGCAAAAATTATTTTTTTTTATTTTCTTTCCTGTGCGTTGCCTATTAGACAGAGATCCACAAAATGGATTTTTTATTTAAAATAAAATAATTACATTCAACTGTTTTACATTAAAAGAACAGTAAAAAAAATGGATACAAAAAATACTGGGAAAAAAAAAGATACATCAGTGATCCCCCGGAACCCGGTAATGACCCCCGGTTCCGCATCCCCGTCCTCGCCTTTCTCTTGCTGGGTGCCGTCGCGTTTCCTGCTGCGGCAAGGTCGATGGCCCAGCGAAGTCAATGCGATCCGAATCCATAAAATCAGTAAGATCTCCATATCTCGAAGATCCGCTCTGGTACAGTCGGTTACCCATACCCTCAAAGTTTGGTCGTGTTGGCGGTGGGTGGGGTTCCATGGTTGGTCGGTAGCATTGGTCGTCTGAGTATGGGGGGTAGAAAGGAAATGGATCTTGGGGTGTTTGGTATTGTGGATGTCCGGGGATCGCAAGACCACCGAAAACTCAACCATGATCTAATCTGTCAAGAAATCCTACCCCTGGTCAGCAACGACCCTTCTTTGAAGGTGAAAACAATCATCTCCTACATCACCACGGTTTTTAACTACACTCCGTCTTACCGTAAGGCGTGGTTAGCAGAGACTAAGGCGATTGAAAGGGTGTACGGAAACTGGGAGGAGTCATACCGAGAACTTCCCCGCTACCTAAATGCACTCAAGACATATTCTCCAGGTAGTGTTTATGTTCTGGAAACATTGCCAGCGTACGCCCAAGATGGTAGTCTACTGCATGGCAACGGAATATTCAGTCGCGTGTTTTGGGCATTTCAACCATGCATCACAGGGTTTGCATCATGCAAACCAATTCTACAAATTGACGGGACTTTGTTGTATGGGAAGTACAAAGGCACGCTTTTGATGGCAGTTGCACAAGATGGCAACAATAACATTTTCCCCATTGCGTTTGCCCTTGTCGAGGGGGAGACCGGTGGTGCTTGGAGCTTTTTCCTGAAAAATCTTCGTACACACGTGGCTCCTCAACCAGATCTCTGTTTGATCTCGGACAGACGTGCCTCTATTGAAAGTGCCTATAATAATCCAGCAAATGGTTGGCATGACCCTCCTTCTACGCATGTCTATTGCGTCAGGCATATCGTCCAGAATTTCTCGAGGGAGGTCAAGGACAAAACATTGAGGAAAGCGGTGATGAATGCGGGATACGCACTGACACAGCCCACATTCAAATATTACCGCAACGAGATCCGTTTGTCTAACCCAGAAGCCGGTACGTGGATCGACAATATACCGGTCGAAAAGTGGACTAGGTCATACGACAATGGTCAAAGATGGGGGCATATGACAACAAATCTTATTGAATCAATGAATGGGGTATTCAAGGGCATACGAAACCTCCCAATCACTGCCTTGGTGAAATCCACGTATTTTAGGATGGCTGCGTTATTTTCCAAAAGAGGTGAAATGTGGTATGCGGTCTTGCAATCAGGACAACTATGGAGTGAAAGTTGTATGAAATACATTAAGGCTGAAAGTGCTAAAGCCAACACTCACATGGTTACACGGTTTGACCGCCATAGCCACAACTTCATTGTGAAAGAGACAATCGACCACAATGAAGGCCTGGCAAGACAAGAATACAGGGTCATTTTACCTTCTCAATGGTGCGATTGTGGCAGGTTTCAAGCATTTCGTATGCCTTGCTCTCATGTCATTGCCGCTTGTGCTCATACCCATCAAGACGCGCTTCAACTGCTCTCAAACGTTTATAAATCTGAAACGTTGCTCACTATTTACAACAACAACTTTCCTTTGGTGGCAAAACCGGACTATTGGCCTGAATACAACGGCGATATAGTTTGGCACAATGACCAAATGCGAAGGAACAAGAAGGGTCATCCCAAAAGCAGGCGCATCACAACAGAAATGGACGATCTTGACAGGTTGGAAAGAAAGTGTGGTTTATGCCGTCAGGTCGGACACAATCGCAAAAACTGTCCGAATCGGGCGTCTGGCTCGACCACATAAATTTTGTAATACAATAAATCTTTTCAATATTTGTGTTGTAAACATTAGGGTTTTCCGTTAATAAAACTGTTAACACAATTTAAGAAATTCAATATAGGAAATTACATTAGGGTTTTTGCGTACAACAATGATTAACGATATTCAATCTAGGAAATTACAACTGTTAACACAATTTCATCTGACCCATGCATCATCAGCATTACATCACTGTCTGTTTTGACTTCCTCCAACCACACATTAGGTCTTCCTGTCGCATGCGAGGTTGTTGTTCGTTTTCGCTGGATCCTTCGAATTTTTCCCCCTCCGCGATGTCTCCATCTAGCCACCGCATCAACTCCCGCTTCAGACGCTCCATGGAGTGAATGTGCCAGAATTTCATTTTCATCGCAGGTTTCGTGGCGGAGAATATAACGTAACCATCTCTGCTAAAAATCATAGGCGACGTCATTACGTAAATAACAGAGTACAAAATAAAAATACAGTGCGAGAAAGTGTGAGAAATTTCAAAGAAACGGACGAATTATTTATAAAACAGCAAAAAACCCTAGTTTTGCCCTAGGCGCCAAGTGAGATGGCGCCTCCTCTCATTTTTAAGGAGCATGCGCCATCTCACTTGGCTAAAAGACAAGGGAGGCGCCAAGTGAGATGGCGCCTAGGGCAAAACCCTAGGTGCATGCGCCAATTGAGATGGCTCCTCCTTTGTGGAGCCATCTGAAACATGGTTATTTGCGTAATTTTTTTCGAAACCCGGTTATTTGCGAAATATTTTTTTAATACATGGTTATTAATTAAAAAAACTCGTAATTGGGCCTGTGGTGAAAGCAGATTGAGGGTGTGAAGCTGAATTTCATTGAGCCCAAATCCTTTGCTCAGCCCGGTCGACGCGCTAGATCCAATGTGATACTCTTTCTGATGGTCCATGGTATGACTTGAGTGTTGGGCGTTGGATCTGGATTGATGATGAATCCAATGGCTGGATGGTTGGATGTATGATAGACGCCTGGCAACATAAGGTACAGAACCTGCAATTAAATGTCAGGAAAAATAGAGAAAACATTGGGATGGTTAGTTGTAAATATAATAACATAAATAAAATATAAAGGAAAAAAAGTGGTCTTTCCCAAACGCGTGCGTCATTATTCAAATGGACCAATAATAGTTATCCACGCTATCATCCTCTTCCCTGTCCATCGTTTTAGACCATTTACTTTTACCTACAGACAAAACTCCATAGCTATAACCTAGTAAGTTTCAAAAATTCACAAGACACGTGATAAATTAATTCTAGTTGTATAGGTCAACTCGTTTTGATCTCACGAGCATCATGGTGTTCTTTTCTTGGCCCAATTTAACCTGTATAGAGAAACCCTAAAACGGAAAAGCAAACCCTTACAATGGTGATCATCAATATATGCATCAAAACGCAAAATTAATTAAACCAAAACATCCCAAATGATGATACAAACACAATTTTATGCTTAAAAGTGATTAATCATGCGTAAATTGTAAAATGAAGTTCAAGATGGTATGTGCAAACCGTGGGTTTGTAAGTCGTGTTTCTTGATGTTTTTGGCCTTGAGGATGATTGGAATAGCTTCAGAACACGTCCAGGAATAGATTGCTGGCTTTGGAATTACTTGAAACGGCCTATGGAAGAGAATACGGTCTGCACTTTTTCTTTCAAAATTTGCAACTTCTTTCGTTGTTTTCACGACCCCAAACCCTTCCTTATGCTTTGGAAATGTTGTTTATATATCATAGAATGATTTAGGTCAACAAAAACTGATCATATCTTTGCAAATTATGGAGATTTGATTTCATTATTTGCCTTGTATGATTTGTTTCCAAAATAGACCAAATTAAGATCTTTTCCAATCAATTAGCTCTTGCATAAATTTTTTGATTTGCTAGCTGTTCATGGACTCATAATATGCTCATAAAATCAAATCTTTGATTTTATTTTATTATTTTACTATTTAAATTGATTTATTTTGATTTGAATGGATAAAAATCAAAATAAATAATAAAAATAATAAAACAATAGGTGGATAAGCTCAGGGTTCATGGGCCATCTTAGGAACAAGTTTCAAACAAGAAAACATGGGCCCATTTGGAAAAAAAAGTCATTTTGATCAATATTGACTTCATGCACATTTCTAAAAAATGGTTAATTTTGACAATACATATCTCCCTCAATTTTAACCCTAAGATGGTGTTCTTGGACTTTTTAGAAAGCTTAGGATGTCCTTTAAACAACCCTTTTTGTTTTATCTCACTTGGATCTTCCATGTTCATGTAAGAAGCTTTGACCCAAAAGGTGTTTTTGTTGGCTTTTCAAAAGGACCTATAATGTAGAAATTCATATCTCTTGATGACTGCATATTTTGAAATTGGGGGATGTATATTAATTGTAGGGAATTTCATCCTCTTCAAAATGAGCCTTGGATGGAAAATTTTTGATAAAGTATGAAGAAGTTATGCATGGTCAAAGTTTGGTTGACTTTTCCTAAGAAACCCTAATTTAGCAACTTTTGGGTTTTGATGAATTTGGGGCATTCCTTGAGGAATCGTGATCAACCCTTGATCAAATGATGGATATCACTTCAAAATGTCAATGTTGACCAAAAATCTTGAAGTTTGACTGTATGTGGGCCACAGTTGACTTTTGACCTAGTAAAGTTGATTTTCAGGCATCTAGGCAGTTGACTGAGCAAACTTCTTATGCAAGGCATGAAACTTGACATGGATGATCTTGAGGACACATTAGGACCATATAAAGAATTTTGGGCCTTTGGAGTTCCCACACCTTGATGAAAATGGAAACCCTAATTTGAGACACACTGCCTTAGGAGAGAGTTTGTCTGGTCAACTCTTGGGCAAACTTGAGCAAATTGAGGATCTCTAGGAGTATGTATTGAGTAAAATGAGAGGTATAATTTTTGGGTGCAACACATTTTGAAGGCAGAGCTGATTACATTGAAGGATCATCCTCGAAATCCCAATACTTCCTCTCCCCGTAACAATCCCAATGCAAGGTGTGCAAATCACTTCAATAGTCCAGGACATGACACTAACAGCTGTTGGGCATTGAAAAATAAGGTTCAAGACATGATTTACTCTAAGCAGATTGAATTTGATCCTCCTGAGACTCCTAATGTGATCAATGCACCTATGCCTAATCATGACAAAGGAGTTTATGCTATTGATGATGTTTCTTATGTGTGTGACTTGACTACTCCTCTGATGATTTTTAAGAAGAAGTTTTTGTAAGCCGGTTTATTTCCAGGTTGCATTGAAAACTATTACTAATGTGTGTCCCAGTCCAATGGTTGTGTACTTCTGAAAGAAGGTATTCAGTTTTTGATGGATGACCGTGTAATTCTATTTGAGAAGAAACCTTTTGTGGAAAGCTTATGTAAAAGTATGCCTTAAGGCCTGAAGCTTGAAGACGTGTTGGTGATTATAATTTTTGGTACTCCTGTAAGGATCACTTTTAGGGTCCTGTGAAAATTACTGTCGAGCTAAGGGTTTCTCCTCTGATCATTACCGCACCTCGGCCAATTCCATATTCCTCTGACAAGGCTATCCCTTGGAATTATGGAGCTGATGTTTACTACCATGGCATCAAGCAAGAACCATTGGATGTTGAAGATGAAAATACTGAAGTTAGTGATCCCAATGATGCCAATATTATTGGGACTAGTAAGGTTAGTAGAAGTGGAAGGTTTTTTCTCCATAGATCTCTCCAAAGGATGTTACTACACCAGTTCGTATCACTTCTACTGAATCAACTACTGAGACTCGAGGAAAAGAACATATGACTGACCCTGCCCGGACTGAGGCACAGAAAGAGGTTACTGTTAAAGATACCTCCAACTAAGACATGGAGGAGGTATTGAAAATTATTTGAAAGAGTGACTATAAGATTATTGAACAGTTGGAACAGACACCCTCCCAAATATTTATGTTATATCTGTTGTTATACTCTGAAGCCCGTGCTCAAGTTTGGTAAATTTTTTTAAATATGCTCATGTACCGCTGGAAATCTTTGTTGACAAGTTCGAAAATTGTGTTGCTAGCCTGACAACTGATAATGTGCTAAAAAATTTTAATGTTGATTTAACTCCCGCAAGAAGGAACCATAATAAGGCCATACATGTCTCTATTGAGTGTAGGGGCACTATCTTATCTCATGTGTTGGTGGGCACACGTTCCTCATTGAATGTATTGCCGAAAGTTGTTTTAGACAAACTTGACTATGAAGGGGCAGTGCTAAAACCTAGTGACATTGTGGTGAGAAATTTTGATGGTTCAAAGAGAATGGTGCATGGAGAGGTTGATCTTCCAATCAAAGTGGGTTCCCAGGTCTTCGAATCTACTTTCTATGTGATGGACATTCGTCCAGCCTATTCCACTTTGCTTGGATGCTATTGGGTTTACGGGGTAGGCGTTATTACTTCTACTTTACACCAAAAGTTGAAGTATCCCGTGAAAGGAAAAATCATTAAAGTTTGTGGCAAAGAAGAATACATGGTGAGCCATTTGAACTCCTTCATGTATGTTGAGATGGATAGTGAATTCCTCGAGACTCCTTGTTAGACCTTTGAACTTATTCCTCAAACAACCCTTGTTGCTAAAGTTTCTCCTACTATTCCTAAGGTTACCAAGATTCCACCATGAATGGCTTCTCTGAAAGATGCTAAGGTTGTGCTAGAAGAAGGTGGTGGCACTATTTGGGGTCAGCTTCCCGACATTCCTTACAAGTCTGACAAATTTTGTTTGGGTTTCACCTTAGAGGCCCAGAGGGTTGTCCGTCATGCTCGTGCTAATTCTGGGAGACTGTAATTCCGCATCAACAACAATGGAGTTCACAAAAATCAAGTCAACGTTGTGGAAGACGTTGATAGCGTCTGTAACTTAGACAATTGGATTTTCCCTACTACCGGCAGTGGACTCAATAATTGGAAGGCTGAAGACTTTATACCAATCTCCTTTAGTCAAGAATCCACATCCACCCTGGGTCTCATTGATAACAATTCTGCTATTGCCAATTATGACTTCGAAAATCCAATCTACCAAGCCAAGGACGAAGGTAGGGAAGATTGTGAAGCGCCTGGAGAGCTTGCTAGACTGTTAGAGCAGAAAGAAAGATCCATACAACTGCATGAAGAGGCAGTCGAGGTTGTGAACTTTGGTACTGAAGAGGACAAGAAAGAAATCAAGATATGTGCTAACCTAGAAGAGAATGTCAAAAAGAGGTTAATCCAGATGTTACGTGACTATGTTGATATCTTTTCTTGGTCTTATGAAGACATGCCATGGCTTGATACTAACATTGTGGTTCACCGTCTACCGATGAAGGAAGGTTGTCCTCCTATAAAGCATAAGGTTCTTCGTATGCATCCCGAGATGTCTAAAAAGATCAAATCTGAGGTTATGAAACAGTTCAATGCAGGTTTCCTCACTGTTACGTCCTATCCTCAGTGGGTTGAAAACATGGTGCCAGTGCCTAAGAAGGATGGTTAGGTGCGTATGTGTATATACTATAGGGATTTGAATAGGGCAAGCCCCAAAGATGACTTTCCACTTTCGCACATTGATGTTCTGGCTGACAATACTTCTTAGCACAAAATATTTTACTTCGTGGATGGTTTCTCTTGTTATAATCAAATAAAGATGGCACCTGAAGACATGGAGAAGAATACTTTTGTCACACAATGGGGCACTTTCAGTTAAAAATTCGTGCCTTTTAGTTTGAAGAACGTCGGTGCAACATATCAACGTGCTATGGTAGCTTTGTTCCATGATATGATCCATCATGAGATAGAGGTTTACGTTGATAACATGATAGCCAAGTCTCAAACTGAAGAAGAACATCTTGACCACCTGCATAAGCTGTTTGAGAGAATGAAGAAGTACAAGTTGAAGTTGAATCCAAACAAGTGTACCTTTGGGGTAAGATCCGGTAAAATCCCAGGTTTCGTCGTTAGTGGTAAAAGTATTAAAGTTGATCCTACCAAGGTTAAAGGCATTCAAAAATTCCAGCTCCCCGTAATGAGAAGGAAGTCAGAGGTTTCTTGGGAAGATTGAACTACATTGCCATATTTATTTCCCATTTGACCGCTAATTGTTATCCAATCTTTAAGTTACTGAAGAAAGTTCAAGTAGTAAAGTGGAACGACGATTGTCATATAGCCTTTGAAAAAATCAAGGAGTATCTCCATGAACCTCTAATTCTGATTCCGCCAGTTGAAGAAAGACCTCTGGTCATGTACTTGATAGTATTAGAGAACTCAATGGGGTGTGTATTGGGGAAACATGACAAGTTTGGTCCAAAAGAGCATGCGATATACTACCTTAGCAAAAAGTTTACCGACTGTGAAACAAGATAATCACTGCTCGAGAAAACTTGTTATGCTTTGGCATGAGATGCTCGCCGACTAAGACAGTATAATAGCAAGATGGAAAATGGTCTTGATAGAATTAGACATTCAGTACACTACTCAAAAGGAAATCAAAGGAAGTGTACCGGCAGATCATTTGGTTCATCAAGCTATAAATGACTATCAGTCTATGAATTTTGAGTTCCCATATGAGAATATCATGTTAGTTACTGATTATGAAGAATCTGGACCATATGAAGGACCTGAACAGGGATCTTGATGGAGTATGGTTTTTGATGGAGCTTCCAACGCGCTTGGTAATGTAATTGCTGTTGTGATTGTCTCTCCCAAGGGTTGCCATACGCCCTTCACCGCCAGATTGTGTTTTGACTGTACCAACAATATGGCCGAGTATGAAGCATGCATCATGGGTATCAAAGCTGCCATCGATATGAGAATTAAATTCTTGAATTTATATGGGGACTCATCCCTAGTGATTAGTCAGATTAAGGAAGAATGGGACATGAAGCATCCAAATCTCATTCCTTATCGAGAACATGTGTTGACATTAACTCCGTATTTCGAAGAAATCACTTTTGAACACATTCCGCGAGAAGAGAATTAATTGGCAGATGAACTAGATAACATGTCATTTATGTTCAAAGGCAGATGGGATAATGAAGCTCGTCGAATTACTGTTGAGAGACTACACGAACCAGCGCATTGCTAAGAAGTTGATACTAATGGAGTTGAGGAAAAGCCTTGGTACCACGAAGTAAAAAGATACCTCGAAACTCAAGATTATCCTGAAGGGGCATGTATCAATGATAAGAAATTCCTAAGGAGGTTCTCTGCCAAGTTCTTTCTTAGTAACGAAATCTTGTACAATCGCAACCACGATTCGACTTTGCTTCATTGTGTAAATAAGAAGGAAGGTGAGAAAATTATGGAAGATATGCACGAAGGTGTCTTTGGTACTCACTCCAGTGGACATACAATGGATAAGAAGATTCTGAGAGCAGGGTACTACTGGTATACCATAGAAATCGACTGCCATCATCATTCTAGAAATTGCCACAGATGCTAGATTTATGCTGACAAAGTACATGTGCCTCTGGTTCCTTTGAATGTCTTGACTGCTCCTTGGTCGTTTGCAATGTGGGGAATTGATATGATTGGAGAGATTAAGCCTAATTATTCCAATGGGCATCATTTCATCCTTGACTATATTAATTACTTCACGAAATGGGTAGAGGCAGCCTCATTTTCTTCTGTTACCAAGAATGTTGTGGCTCGGTTCATTAAGTATAACCTTATCTGTCGATATGGCATCCCTGAAAGGATCATCACGGACAATGGTACCAATCTTAACAATACTATGATCACGGAACTCTACATGCAGTTCAAGATTAAGCATCACAATTCTTCTTCGTACCGACCAAAGATGAATGGCATAGTTGAAGCTGCCAACAAGAATATCAAGAAGATCTTGCAGAAGATGATGGTGACATACAAAGATTGGAATGAGATGCTACCATTTTTCCTTCATTGTTATCAAACTTCAGTACATACATCAACTGGAGAAACCCCGTTCTCTCAGGTCTATGATAGGGAGGTTGTCTTACCTGTTGAAGTCCAGATTCCTTCACTAAGGATTATGAAAGACGCTGGTTTAGACAAAAGCGAATGGATTCAGGCTCGACTTGACCAAATAAATTTGATTGATGAAAAAAGGCTTATGGTTGTTTGTTTTAGTCAGATGTATCAAAACCGCGTGATCAAGGCCTTTAACAAGAAAGTCAAACATCAGGTGTACCAGGCTGGTGATTTGGTAATAAAGCGCATCATCCTACCACAAGGTGATCCCAGGGGAAAATGGACTTCCATATATAAAGGGTCATTTGTGATCAAAAAGATATTTTCAGGTGGTGTTATGATACATAGCACCAGGGACGGTGAAGATTTTCTTCACCCTTTGAACGCGGACATGGTAAAAAAATACTACGCATAAAAGAGACCCGTTAGGTTGTCAGGCCTAGGCAAGAATAAGGGTATCCCGACGAACCAAAAGGGTTCGGGAAAAATTATGGATATATATAAATAAAAAATTGTACATCAGGCAAGTCAAAAACCTGAAAAGGCGGTTTGGACAAAAAAGAATATCATGATGGACTGAAAACCTGAATGGGCGGTCCAAGAAAAAGTTAGGGATTAAAGTGTACGACTATGTCTCATTAGATCACCCCTCTACTTACAGCCATCTTTATTACTAGAGTCAAGCTCAAACGGTACAGGTCAATTCAATCATCTTCTTCTGACAGCAAGTGATGAGATACTTGAAGACATATGGGAAATATTAGAGTTGAAACTCGATGGGATCATTTCCACATAGTTGTTTCTCTTTGTTTATCACTGTGTACCCCTTTTTCAATTTTTACGATGATTTCCTCTTACTAGGATTTTCGTCTTCTTGTATAAAACTGCCTGCTTATAGGAAAAATTTCAGAATCAATATACTTCAAAATTCAAAATTGTTTTTACTTTCTCTATTTTATTTGCAAAAACGTCTAATGATTACGTTGAATGAACATATGCATTTGAATATGATTACTGTTTACAAAATATATGCATGAAAATAGAATTAGCATTTACAAAAGACCCTAGGAGTTGGGGTAATGTTCAAAAGTTGTCCATAAATTTCCACAGAGCAATCTCCATGGAACTATCTCTACAGAGCTACCTTCACAAGCTCATCCCCATTAGAGATATATTCCCCAATAAATATAATATGCCCTCAGACATAAATTGGGGCATCTTCTATCAGTTCACCTCCATATCCTTGATGAATAGCTTGACATGATCATCTTCCCCAATAGGTCCCCCAGCGGATAAGTAAGTTTAATCATTTCTGTTAGAACATAGTTTGATTCTACAGCCCTTGATTAGAGTTTTGATGATAACCAAATACAAAGAATAAATAAATCCAAAGATATATACTAAGAACAAAAATGCTACTTAAAATTATGTTTTGTATATGCAGAAGTTCTGATGGAATCAGCATCAGAAGATCAGTAATATGTGTTACACGCTGAAGCTACCAGATTATATGCTGAAGTTTGATGACCAGAATATGCGCCTAAACAAGTACACTCTGACTCTGATCAAAGACATCTTTACCAAGTCATCAACACTCTAAAGCATTATCAGCAGATTAAGCAGAGAAGACTCTGAAGCGTTATTAAGTATTCGAGACAGAATTAAATGCTAACGGCTTTCTTCAGACAAGATCTTATTCAAAAGGAAAGTGTGTTATTATCATTAAAATTGCTTTATGGACAACGTATCTTTGCCTTGCCTATATAAACAAGTCTGCTTGTGAAAAGAAGCACGTATGTACGCACACAACAATTTTCCAAGCTTTCCAAACCATGCATATTCAAAGCTTTAGCAAATTCATTTTATTCCAAGCTTAATTTGTGTAATTATCACAGTTGTGATATACTGTTTTGTTAGAAAACAACAACACACTCTTGTTCAATTAGTTGTAAAAGATTTCCTTGAGATTAACTGGCTTGTGGTTGTACTCAAGAAGACTTTAACAATTGTTATAGTAGTTGTTGTAATCCTTTGAGAATAGTGGATTAAGACCTTGTTGGAGAGAGGAAAAATCGCCTTGACGGGTGGACTGGAGTAGTTTGAGATCAAACGAACCAGGATAAAAATATTGTGTCATTAAGCTATTTTTATTTGATCCAAGTTTTTAAATTCAACCCCCCCTTCATGTGTTTTTCACATCTTCAATTGGTACCAGAGCGCCTGGTTCTGAGCTTAAACACTTAATCGTGTCAGTACAAGATCCAGCGTCAGAAAAACACAATGGCAGGACCAAGTCAAAAAATCAGCAATGACAACAATGAAGAAAGGGACAAATTCAGTGGCAAACCTCCAATATTTGATGGAGAGAACTTTGACTACTGGAAAGACAGAATTGAGAGTTTCTTTCTGGCCCATGATGTTGATCTGTGGGACATGGTGACTGATGGATACACACACCCAGTGGATGGACGTGGTCAGAAGATTGACAGGAAAATGATGTCTGATTAGCAAAAGCGTGAGTTCAGAAATCATCACAAGGCCATAATAATTCTTCTCAGTGCCATCTCATATTCAGAATATGAGAAAATATCAAACATAGAAACTGCCAAGAATATGTTTGAATCTCTGAGAATGACGCATGAAGGAAACATTAAAGTCAAAGAAACCAAAGCCCTTGCGCTCATTCAGAAGTATGAGGCATTCAAGATGGAAGATAGTGAATCAATAGAAACTATGTTTTCGAGATTCCAAATTCTTGTTGCTGGTCTAAAAGTTCTTGAAAAAGGATATTCCACTGCTGATCACGTTAAGAAGATCATCAGAAGCTTGCCAAAATAATGAAGGCCAATGGTCACAGCGCTTAAGCTAGCCAAGGATCTCAACAAAATCTCTCTGGAGGAACTTGTCAGCTCCCTCAGAAGTCACGAGATAGAGCTAGAAGCAGATGAACCTCAAAAGTAAGGTAAGCCATTAGCTTTAAAATTTAACAAAAAATCTGACTCCAAAGTTTTGCAGGTTGTGGAAGAAACCTCTGATGGATCCTCATCAGAAGAAGATGAACTGTCTCTCCTCTCCAGAAGGGTGAACCAACTGTGGAAGCAGAGGCAAAGGAAGTTCAGGAATCCCAGAAGATCAGAAAATCAGAATGAATCTTCCTCCAGATACAGAAGGTTAGAATCCTCCTCTGGACACAGAAGATCTGAAGGTTCTTCAGGATACAGAAAGCCAAACAATAAAGACATCATATGCTATGAATGCAACGAGCAAGGGCACTACAAAAGTGATTTCCCAAAGCTTCAGAAGGAGAAGCCCAAAAAGAAATTTGTCAAGGAAAAGAAGAAAAGTCTCATGGCTACATGGGATGATTCTGACACATCTGAAGTTGACTCAGAATCAGATGATAAAATAGCACACATAGCTCTCATGGCAAACATATCTGAAGACAGTGAAGCTTCTGGTTCAGACTCAGAATCAGACACTGAAGAGGTATTCCCTGACTTTACTATAAACTTTACTAAGGCTGAACTAGCTGAAAGCCTTAATGAAATTCTGGAAAGGTATCAGCAGATCAGAGTCAAATTCAGAAACCTGAAAAGGAATCTTGCTTCTGACTCTGATAAGACTGAGAGTCTCAGATTGGAGAATTCTGAGTTAAAAGATAAAATTTCAAAATTAGAAAACCAATTGCAAAACTCGCAGAAGGAAACAATCCCTGAAACTCCCAGCAATATTGATGAGATCATAAAAGAGTATGATCACAACTTTCAGAAGTTTATAGCTAAAAACATAGACAGAAGCAAAATGGCTTCAATGATCTATGGAGTTAGCAGAAATGGCAGAAAAGGGATAGGATATCAAGGTAAGGTACCTACACCAAAAAATGCCATGGATTTAGTTATAAAACGTACTCCACTTGATTCACACTTTATATATGGGCAAACACATGACATAAAATATACAAGTAATGATTACTCTGTCAAACCAAAATACAACCAGAGTTTTTGTAAAACTAACAAATCAGGACCCAAGAAAATGTGGGTACCTAAGGATAAAATAATACATGTGGAAGATATCTTTAGCAGCAAAGCAAAGACACCAATCATGGTACCTGGACTCTGGCTGCTCACGACACATGACGGGAAGAAGGCATATGTTCCAAAGCCTAGAACTTAAGCCTGGAGGCCACGTAGGCTTTGGAGGCAATCAGAGGGGAAAGATCATTGGCTCTGGAACAGTAGGTAATGGAAATCTTCCCTCTATAAGTAATGTTTTATTAGTTGATGGATTAATGCCTAACCTGTTATCCATAAGTCAATTAAGTGATAACAGTTATGATATAATCTTCAATCAAAATTCATGCAAAGCTGTTAGTCAGAAAGATGGGACTATCCTATTTAATCGAAAGAGGAAAAACAACATTTACAAAATCAAACTTTCTGAACTGAAAAATCAGAATGTAAAATGTCATATGTCTGTTAACAACGAGCAATGGATCTGGCACAAAAGTTTGGGACATGTTAGTATGAGAAGAATATCTCATATTAACTAACTCAATCTGGTCAGAGGACTTCCTAACTTGAAGTTCAATTCAGATGCTCTGTGTGAAGCATGTCAGAAAGGCAAGTTTGCAAAACCTGCTTTCAAATCCAAAAACGTTGTTTCCACCTCTAAGCCATTAGAACTTCTGCATATTGACTTATTTGGACCAGTAAAAACTGATTCATTCAGTGGCAAGAAGTATTGGTTAGTAATCGTAGATGACTATAGTAGATGGACGTGGGTAAAGTTCTAAAGACACAAGGACGAGTCACACTCTATGTTTTTTACCTTCTGGAACCAAGTTCAAAATGAAAAGGATCTTAGAATCGTCAAAGTCAGAAGTGATCATGGTGGAGAATTTGAAAATAAAGATTTTGAATTATTTTTTAATGAAAAGGGCATTCTGCATGACTTCTCTTGTCCTAGAACTCCCCAGCAAAATGTAGTTGTAGAACGAAAGAACAGAACCTTGCAAGAAATGGCCAGAACCATGATCAACGAGACTAACGTTCCTAAGATCTTATGGGCAGAGGAAATAAACACAACGTGTAACATTCATAATAGAATCTCTATAAGACCTATTCTGGAAAAGACTCCTTATGAATTGTGGAAGAACAGAAAGCCCAACATTTCTTATTTCCACACATTTGGATGTACATGCTTTATTTTGAATACAAAAAATTATTTGAACAAGTTTGACTCTAAAGCACAAAAGTGTATTATGTTAGGATACTCTGAACACTCAAGAGGGTACAGAGTATACAATACATAATCACAAATTGTTGAAGAGTCAATCAGTGTTCGGTTTGATGATAAGCTTGACTCTCAAAAGTCAAAGCAAAATGAATTCCTTGCAGGTATGGAAGTTGAACTCACAGGTATTGAAGACAACTCATCAGAGGCTCTCAACAGAGACACTCCCTCAACATCAGAAAGAGTCACAACAAGCAATCCAGCACCTTCTGTTGATCAACTCCAGAAAAGACCATCCAGAAGCAGCATTGATCACCCAGAAGAAATAATTTTAGGAAGGAAGGAAGATCCAATCAGAACAAGATCTACTTTCAAAAATTCTGAAGAGTCTCTCATGGGACTGGTTTCTCTGATTGAACCAACAACAATTGATGAAGAACTTCTGGACAATGACTGGATTCTGGAAATGCAAGAGGAGCTAAATCAATTCACCAGAAATAACGTATGGGACCTGGTTCCCAAACCAAAAGGATTCAACGTCATTGGTACAAAATGGGTGTTCAGAAACAAACTGAACGAGCAAGGTGAAGTCAACAGAAACAAATCACGACTGGTAGCACAAGGTTATAGTCAGCAAGAGGGGATAGACTAAACAGAAACCTTTGCTCCAATCGCCAGGTTAGAATATATCAAACTTTTAATATCATTTGTTGTTAATAAAGGCATCACTCTGTATCAGATGGATGTCAAGAGTGCATTCTTAAATGGCTATATAGAAGAAGAGGTATATGTGCACCAACCCCCTAGTTTTGAAAATTTCAAAAATCCAGAATATGTTTTCAAACTAAAGAAGTCACTCTATGGTCTAAAACAAGCTCCCAGAGCTTGGTATGAAAGACTAAGTAACTTCCTGTTGGAAAAGGAATTCACCAGAGGGAAAGTGGACACAACCTTGTTCTGTAAGACAGTTAAGAATGACATCTTAGTATGTCAGATATATGTTGATGACATCATATTTGGATCCACTAAACGCTCTCTGGGAAGAGAGTTTGCTAAATGTATGCAGGCAGAGTTTGAGATGAGCCTAATGGGGGAACTAAAATTCTTTCTAGGCATTCAGATTAATCAAACTCTAGAAGGAACTTACATTCATCAGAGAAAATATGTCAGAGAACTTCTGAAGAAATTTGATCTCTCAGAATGTAAGCCATCAAGGATTCCAATGCATCTCACGTGCATTATGGAAAAAGAAGAGGTAAGTAAAAAGGTAGAACATAAGGTCTACAAAGGTATGATTGGCTCTCTTTTGTATATGACAGCCTCAAGGCCCGACATTCTATTCAGTGTTTTCATTTATGCTAGATTCCAATCAGATCCTAGAGAATCTCACTTAACAGCAGTTAAGCGAATTTTCAAGTATCTGAAAGGTACTGCTAATTTGGGTTTGTTTTATAGAAAATCAAGTGATTACAGCTTAGTAGGATACTGTGATGCTGATTTTGCTGGAGATAGAGTAGAACGTAAAAGCACTTCTGGAAGCTGCCAGTTTCTTGGAGAAAATATGATCTCATGGTCCAGCAAAAGACAATCCACAACAGCTCTATCAACAGCAGAAGTTGAATACATAGCAGCAGCTGGATGTAGCACACAAATGCTCTGGATGAAAAGTCAACTTGAGGACTTCAATATATTTGAGAGTAACATCCCTATCCTCTGTGATAACACTTCTTCTATTTGTCTCATTAAAAATCCTATTTTGCATTCTAGGGCTAAGCATATAGAAATAAAACATCATTTTATTAGGGACTATATTCAGAAAGGGATTCTCAATTTAAAATTCATTGACACAGACCAATAATGGCTGATGTCTTTACAAAACCTCTTTCTGAAGATAGGTTTAACTTCATTCTGAAACATCTCAGCATGAAGCTTTGTCCAGAATAAACTGTTTTATTTACATATCTTAACCTTCAGAATTTTTATTATTTTCTGTGAACTGCTGATCAACCTGCCTTCAGAATTTTAGAAGTACAGATTGTATCATAATTTATCCATGAAGATCTGAGCGTTTCATTTCAAGGATAGAAGTGTGTTGTTCACGTAAGCAAACAGTTGTCATCCATTCATCGGCTACCTTCTGAGGCTGAACATGCGTTCATTTTTCTGAAAGTTCAAAAGCGTTGATTGGATGAATTGAGACACGTGTCATGGGTAACCGTTTCAAATATCTTTCTGAATCCCCTAAAATCAGTTGTCATTAATGCTTATTATCATTACAATTTATTTCTCTCTCTTGCAGTTTATGTTTTCAAAATCTATTTAAACGCATTTCTCACTCTCTACACTCTTTCACTTTCACTTTCTCTCAATCTAATTGTTTTCTGCTTGTACTTTCAAAACCCCTTCATTTTCTTCTCAAATTTTCTGTGTGAACATGGATTCCTCAAGCATCCCAAATTCTAGTACTCAGAGAACAAAATCCATGGAACAGTATGAAGAACCGTTTAGAACTCTCCTCACGCCCATTGACAACTTAGAAGTGCTTTCAGAACTAATCGTGGATTTTGAAAGTCTTCAAGAGAATGGATTCAATTTTTCTGAAGAAGTAAAGGCTCAAGGATGGAACAGGTATTTTGACCGTCTTCTAGGTCCAACATTTCCAATCCTTGTGAAGGAATTTTGGATTCATGCTTCATCCTCTAACCATCAAGTCACTTCGTATGTAATGAGGAAGAAGATAGTCATAACTGAAGACCTTATTGCAAGATTGATAGGTTACAGTGGTGGTGGCGTGAGGTGTATAGACATGGCTGAAAGATGTGCTGATGTTGCTTCAATTGCTAGAGAAATTTTTACTCAGGGTCTTCCCTCCAGCAAGATAAGGGATCTGAAGGACCATCACAGAATATGGGCTAAGATAATTCTGGGATGCATAAACCACAAGAAGCCAACTAGCTCTCCTGACTACATAAACGTTGATCAGCAGTTTCCGATCTACTTCATCTCTCTGAAGACAAAGGTGAATCTGGCTCACTTGCTATTCAATCATCTGAGGATCAGTGTTAAGAAGACTAGAGAAGATGAGCGCACCAAAATGGACTGAATACCCCTTGGAAAGCTCATATCAGATATTCTAACAGAGAATAGGCTGATAGAGCATCTAACAGAAGCACAAGAAATCAACTCTCTAGAGGCAACTGCTGGAAAGCCTTTGAATGAGAAGAATTTGAAAAAGATGAAGATTATTGAGAACATCAAGAAGGAACCCAGTGTTACTTCTTTTACAACAATTACTTCCAGAAGAATCCCTCTGGATGATTTCCCTATGTTCTCAGAAATTTATTCCAAGCCTGAGATTGTCGTCAGATACTTGGATGCATGCAAAGCAGATGGCACTGCACCAGGGTTACACATCCAGGACTTGCAACAGGCTGCTCTAGAAGTTGTGCTGAAGAAGAACAAGAAAAGGAAGGAAGCAGCAGAAGGATCATCCCAGCTGACTCCCAAATATGCTAAAAAGAGAGGTAATCCTTCTACTGTTAATGTTTTAGAATCAATATCTTTATCAACATCTGAACCAATTCCTACCCAATCATAAATTCCTACCCCTCAAACGTTTGATGATTTTGACATAGGTTTTGACCCCTCAAAAACTCTAAGTCTTAGAGAAACTCACTCCCTACCTATCAATCCAAATACTGAAACAACTAAACCAGAACTTGCAAAAGTTCTGTCAGATATTGAAACTTTTGACCAAAATATTTCTGCTCCCATACCAGATAATCCAAACTCTGAAACCACTTCAGAAGCACCACAACCAGATATTCCCCTCTCTCCACAACCAGAAATACCACTACCTCCATCTCCTCAACCAAAAATTCATCCACCTTCTCCACAACTTGAACAATCACAACCAGAAGTTCAAACTTCTGAGGTCCAACCTTCTGAATCCTGGGAACCAGAACCTCATAACGTTCAATCCAACCAAACTGATAATTCTGATACCATTCCCATTCCTGGAATCATTGAACCTCTGGCCATCCGTATGCCCCTGACCATTCTGGATATTCCCCAAATTCCCTCTTCACTATAATCAACTCCACCAAACTCCTCAACTAGTCCAATAATTATACCAGACTCTCCCAGTCCCTCACCAAAGAACAATCCAGATGACAACGCCAAAACTATCATTGATTTAACTGTTTTTGAACCTCTTGCTTCCATAACCCACAAAACAGCCATTCCAAAACCAAAACCATCTGAACCCACACCAGATGTTGGTACTAGTTTATTGATGTTTAAAACAGAAATGCAGAAGTGGATAACCTCCATGAAGCAAGCTAGTCTTGAGATGATGAATCCTACTGCTTCAGATTATCTTTGGACGAGTTTCAGAAAATGGATAAGTTTTGAAACTCATAAGATGCAAGAACAGAGCTACGGACAAGTTCAACAGAATTTCAGTAATCTGCTAAAGGTAATTGAAGACCAAGTTCTCAGCCAACTGCTCAAGGAAGAAGTTCTCCCTCTGGACAATGCTCCCTGGTCAGAACATCGTCCAGCAGACAAAGTTCAACCAGAGTCAGAACGTCTCATTCTGACTGATACTCTAGAGCATAAGATTCCTGCAGAGGAACTGGTTCAAAAAGATGACGCTGCAGAATGCTCTGCGAAACACCCAGTTACTGAAGATTCTCCAGCTTCCTCCTATGAAAGGCAGACTCTGGAAGAACTGAAGAGAGCAAAAATTGTTATGCAGGAAAGGATGGATAAACAGGATGATAAAATTTCAGAAATCAAGAGCATGTTTAGCAAACAAGAGGAAACCAACATCCAGATCAAGGGCTTGTTGGAAGCTTTGTTCACGCGCTTTCCTCCTCCATCTTAGATTTTCCTTTGTTTTTAAAATCTGTTTATCTGTAATATTTGTTCTACATTGCTGCTGTTCTGAACTTCTTATCATTGTTGCTTATTTTAATATAAAAAAATTTTAGCTATGATTATATGTTCTTTTTGATAGCTGACAAAAAGGGGGAGAAAGAATAAGATATTTTTAATAACGGATTGCTGAGACATAAGTCTCAAACATTCTGATCTACTTAATTTCTTTCGTCTGAAAAGCCTGAACAGGTACAAAACTCCGATGAAAGACGTAGTCAAATTCTGATGCTCAAGGACTCAAAGAATTTAAGGGAAGTAATCAACTCAGGGGGAGTTTTTCTTCTTAAATTCTATACTTTTTATTCTTTATTTTTAATTGAAAAATCTGGTTTTTGTCATCATCAAAAAAGGGGGAGATTGTTAGAACATAGTTTGATTCTACAACCCTTGATTAGAGTTTTGATGATAACAAAATACAAAGAATAAATAAATCCAAAGATATATACTAAGAACAAAAATGCTACTTAAAATTATGTTTTGTATATGCAGAAGTTCTGATGGAATCAGCATCAGAAGATCAGCAATATGTGCTACACGCTGAAGCTACCAGATTATACGCTGAAGTTTGATGACCAGAATCTGCGCCTAAACAAGTACACTCTGACTCTGATCAAAGACATCTTTACCAAGTCATCAACACTCTGAAGCGTTATCAGCAGATTAAGTAGAGAAGACTCTGAATCATTATTAAGTATTCAAGACAGAATTAAATGCTAACGGCTTTCTTCAGACAAGATCTTCTTCAAAAGGAAAGTGTGTTATTATCATTAAAATTGCTTTATGGACAACGTATCTTTGCCTTGCCTATATAAACAAGTCTGCTTGTGAAAAGAAGCACGTACGTACGCACACAACAATTTACCAAGCTTTCCAAACCACGCATATTCAAAGCTTTAGCAAATTCATTTTATTCCAAGCTTAATCTGTGTAATTATCACAATTGTGATATACTGTTTTGTTAGAAAACAACAACACACTCTTGTTCAATTAGTTGTAAAATATTTCCTTGAGATTAACCGGCTTGTGGTTGTACTCAAGAAGACTTTAACAGTTGTTAAAGTAGATGTTGTAATACTTTGAGAATAGTGGATTAAGACCTCGTTGGAGAGAGGAGAAATCACCTTGACGGTTGGACTGGAGTAGTTTGAGATCAAACGAACCAGGATAAAAATACTGTGTCATTAAGCTGTTTTTATTTGATCCAAGTTTTTCAATTTAACCCCCCCTTCTTGTGTTTTTCACATCTTCAATTTCCCCAGCATACGGTGGAAACTTCCTCAGTGTAGCCTATGAATTTCCAATCCCCATCAGAGATCATTTCCTCGATGCAGTCTACATTATTTAATTCCCCAATGGAGTTTATTTCTCCAATACTGCAAATTCCACGAAAAAACTCTCTTCTCCAGCCAGATGTCTTTCAATGTTATCCTCCCTAGAAGAGTTGGTACCCATATTTGAAACCTAGTCAGATGGCACATCAGAGGAATATTCATCTCTTTTATCCCCAGACAGGGTACATAAGAATCAAATCCTACAATAGCAAGAATGACGAACGAGTGACTATCCTTGAATGCTTTTATCCCCAAGCATAAGTCAAAGATCTCCAACAGAGTATCCTCAAATAGAAAGCGGGAACCCCCAGTAAATTTATTCTAAATAAAAATTGAAGAATTATTTTCTTCATCCCTAGCAACAGTTAGAGATTTATTTTCCCAGCTAGACGTTGTTACAAGAAGTTACCAATACGCTCGAATGACATATTGCATCGATACATCATATCATAACATATGCATATGAAACATATATACTATTCTCATTTATTTTGAGAGCATCATTACAAAATACATTTCATGCATCATGACATTGCATGAAGCTAACTTTGTTTTCAGATTAAACAGACGAATATTATCACTGATTTATAGGCAGGTTGTAGATCAATTCCTGAAACAGGACGGGGTGACTATCTACATGACCAGATGATTTCCCTTAGAGACTAATTCTGACGAGCATTTCCTTCATAGATTCATTCTGAAAAGAATTTCCCTCAAATAAAATTGGATAGATTCTTTCTGAAAAGCATCAGTCAGATAAAACCAGATGAAAGTTCATTCTGACACTCTTTTGGATATAGTCGGGCGTAGACTCATTCCAATACATTGTTTAGATACAGTCAGGTGAAGACTCATTCTGATCCATTTCAGATACAGTCAGGCAAAGACTCATTCTAATCCACTTCTGGATACAGTCGGGCATAGACTCATTCTAGTATACTTTTCAAATACAGTCGGGTAAAGACTCATTATGATCCTCTTATAGATATAGTCAAGACATAGACTCATTCTAGAACATCATTTAGATATAATGAAGACATAAGATTCATTCTGACGCTCCCCTAACACATCTTCTAGATACAGTCGGACACAGACTCATTCTAATATACTTTTTCAGATACAGTCAGACGTACACTCATTATGATACTCCTATCAACATTTACTTTGGATGGCATCTATAAGCCTATCTTCGACGGCATCCCGTCACCTTTTCCAAATGGCATCTTTAAGGATGTTCAAGCAGTACAATCAACCAACAGTGTTACTTCGTGCATCAGTAAGTGCAAATTTCTGGGCACTTAAGTGTTCAATCCTCTTCCACCTTCAGATCACAAATGACGGACATGTCAATCTAACTCTTCATGTTTAACAAGATTGAACAAAGGCAGCTGTTGTACCCTAAAATTTTCCCTCCCATATTTGATACTAATTGATTCAAGGAACCTCCTCATGCTCATGAAGGTCTCAATTGCTCAAGACTACTCAAGGATTGATCAGACAAACTCTCCTCCTGAGCAATTGACCTACAACTAGGGTTTTGCTTCTATCAAAGGAAATTTCACTTCTAATGCCTCAAGTGGATTTAATGTTTTCTCATATGTCTCAAAGTACTCTCATACCATGTTTCAAGCCTTACATCGCAAGGTTGCTCAATCAATTGCTCAGATGATTGAAAATCAACTGTATTGGACAAAAACTCAATTGTGACCCATCTACCGTCAAACTTCAATGTTTTTGGTCGACATCAACATTTGAAGTCACATTCATCATTTGATCAAGGGTTTCCAATGATTCATCAAGAAAACTCAAGATTCATCAAAAGTCAAAATGTTACTAAATGAGGGGTTTCTTAAGGAGAAGTCAACTAAACTTTGACCAAGCACAACTTTCACATATTTCATCAGAAATTTCTCAACCAATGGTATGGATAATACTATCTCTAAAGGAGAAGGAAAATAACAATAAAGACCTTATTAGTGGGTAAGACTCTTAGTTTCTTGCTCACAACATTTTCTCACAAACAAATAAATTTTTACACATCACTTTCAAACAAGAATTTAAAAAAAAACACTTTATATACATTCTTGATGATTGATACGAGAATCATTACAAAGTTAGACTTACATTGGAATTTCAAAATATTTTCAAATAAATCACACACACACAAAGCAAGTTTTTAAAAGTGAGCTGAGCAATTAAGAGTCTGTAGATAACTATGGATGAAAAGGGTGCTAACACCTTTCCTTTCCATAACTTACACCCCAAACTCAAAATCTATCAAAGGTCTTTCCTGATCTTTTCATCTTCCCTAAATATTGGATAAAAGAAAATTCAGTGGCGACTCTTACTAACCGCAACATTTGCAATAAAACAAAAAAGTCAGTTCTCCCACCATATTACACCTTGGTTCAACTTCATTAATATCATTGGATCTAGGATGTTGATAGGTTTGAAAGAACCAAATCCATTAAATTAGATGAATGATATTAATGATGGTTTTACCTAATTTTCAGATTCATGTGGACTTGTGGTTCTATCTTGACCATCCCCTCCCTCTTCATCTTATCTCTTTCTTGTTTTTACTTGTGCTACATGTTTTTGGAGAATGGTCTACATATTATTTCTCTAACATGTTTGGTACATAGATTTCTATTGACTGGCCTCAAAATAGGCGTGGCTTCTACATAAGTCCAATTACGATTGTTAGAACAAAGTTTGAATCTACTACCCTATGTTTAAGTTTTGATGATAACAAAGTGAAAAGGTATATTATTTATATGATTCATGTATGAACTATCTGCTGCCTAAATTACTACGTTCTGATTTGCAGATACTCTGATTGATATAAGCAAGATCACACCTAATCAGCATCAAAAATTTGGTTCCTGACATCAGCATCAGAAGTTGCCATATCAAAATGTCAGAATCAGAAGATTAACTCACGTGTATGCTGAAGCCTGAACAACAGAACTGCGCTCAACACTCTGATAAAGAAACACAACAGTTCATCAGCAGCTAAGCAGAGTCAGAATGAGCCAAGCCAGAACTTGCATTAAGTAAGCAACGGTACTGTGCATTGAAAGCAAATTAATACCAACGGCCTCATTCCAGACAAGATCTGCTCGATAAGGAAAGTTTGTTATTAGCATTGAATCAAGAATATTGCTCCAACGTTCAACATCTCAGTGCTATATAAATAAGACTTTGAAGATTGAATTGGCTAATGCTCTCCAAATCTTTACACGCCTAAAAGCTGATCATAATCTTCCTTCTCTCAGTTTGCTAAACACTACACCTTCTCTTATTCAATCATTGTTTAGCAATCTAGTTTCTAAGCTTTAAGTTGTGTATACATCACAGTTGTGATACAGTTTTGTAGAAAACATTCACACACTTAGATTTATCTTCTTTGTAAGAAAGTGTTTCCTTGACAAACCGGGTTGTGGTTTGCATCAAGAAGGCTTTAGCAGTTGTTAAAGCAGTCTGTAATATTTAGTTGAATATAGTGGATTAAGACCTCGTTGGAGAGAGGCGAAATCACCTTGACGGGTGGACTGGAGTAGTTTGAGATCAAACGAACCAGGATAAAAATATCTTGTTCATTGCATTGATTTTCAGTTTTACAATTCAACCCCCCCTTCTTGTGTTTTTCACTACTTCAATTGGCATCAAAGCGCCTGGTTCTGAGCTAAAACACTTAATCGTGTTAGTACAAGATCCAGCATCAGAAAAACACAATGGCAGGAAACTATTCTCACACCAGCAATGACAACAATGAGGACAGAGACAGATTCAGCGGCAAACCTCCAGTCTTTGATGGAGAAAACTTTGATTACTGGAAAGACAGAATTGAAAGCTTCTTTCTGGCACATGATGCTGATCTGTGGGATATGGTGACAGATGGATACACACACCCTGTGAATGCAAGCGGTCAGAAGATTGATAGAAAAACAATGTCTGACCAACAAAAGCGTGACTTCAAGAATCACCACAAGGCCAGAACCATCCTCCTCAGCGCCATCTCCTATACTGAATATGAAAAGATCTCCAACAGAGACACAGCAAAGAACATTTTTGACTCACTCAGAATGACGCATGAGGGCAACGTTCAGGTCAAAGAAACTAAAGCTCTGGCGCTCATTCAGAAGTATGAGGCGTTCAAAATGGAAGAATCTGAATCCATTGAAACAATGTTCTCAAGATTCCAGATTCTGGTAGCTGGTCTCAAGGTTCTGGACAATGGTTACAGCTCTGAAGCTAGCTAAAGATCTCAACAAAATCACTCTGGAGGAACTTATCAGCTCCCTCAGAAGTCATGAGATAGAGCTAGAAGCTGACGAGCCTCAGAAGCAAGGTAAGCCTTTAGCATTGAAATCTAACAAAAAATCTGAGTCTAAAGTTTTGCAAGCAGTTGAAGAAACATCTGATGGATCCTCATCAGAAGAAGACGAACTCTCCCTCCTCTCCAGAAGAGTAAATCAAATGTGGAAGCAAAGACAAAGGAAGTTCAGGAATCCCAGAAGATCTGATCAGAACGAGTCTTCTTCCAGATACAGAAGGACAGATTCTTCCTCTGGATACAGAAGATCTGAAGGCTCCTCTAGTAGCAAAAAGCCAAACACCAAGGACATCATCTGCTATGAGTGCGATGAGCAAGGACACTATAAGAGTGACTGCCCAAAGCTTCAGAGGGAAAAGCCCAAAAAGAAGTTTGGAAGAGAGAAGAAGAAAAGTCTCATGGCTACATGGGATGACTCTGACTTGTCTGAAGCTGACTCAGAATCAGATGATGAGAGGGCAAACATAGCTCTCATGGCTAACATCTCAGAAGATAGTGAAGCTTTTGAATCAGACTCAAAATCAGATACTGAAGAGGTATTTCCTAACTTTGCTGTTAACTTTACCAAGGCTGAACTTGCTGAAAGCCTTAATGAGATTCTGGAACGGTATCAGCAAATTAGAGTTAAATTCAGAGACCTGAAAAGGAATCTTGAATCTGACTCTAATAAGACTGAGAGTCTCAAATTGGAGAATTCTGAGCTGAGAAATAAGATTTCAAAATTAGAAAACACTTTACAAAACTCTCAGAAGGAACCAATTTCTGAAACTCCCAGCAACGCTGATGAGATCATCAAGGAGTATGATCACAGTTTCCAGAAGTTCCTCGCTAAAAGCATAGATAGAAGCAAAATGGCTTCAATGATCTATGGAGTTAGCAGAAACGGCAGGAAAGGAATAGGATACCAAGGTAAGGTTCCTACACCAAAGAATGTCATGGACTTAACCATTAAACAAACTCCTCTGAATTCACATTTTGTGTATGGTCACACACATGATATTAAATACACTAGCAGTAAGCACTCTGTGAAACCAAAATTCAACCAGAGTTTTGGTAAAACTAACAAATCAGGACCCAAGAAAATCTGGGTACCTAAGGATAAAATAATACATGTTGCAGATATCTTTAGCAGCAAGTCAGAAACACCAGTCATGGTACCTGGACTCTGGCTGCTCGCGACACATGACGGGAAGAAGGCATATGTTCCAAAGCCTGGAACTTAAGCCTGGAGGCCATGTTGGTTTTGGAGGCAATCAGAGGGGAAAGATAATTGGCTCTGGAACTGTAGGTAATGGAAATCTTCCATCTATTAATAATGTTCTGCTAGTAGATGGATTGATGCATAATCTGTTATCCATAAGTCAATTAAGTGATAACGGTTATGATATAATCTTTAATCAAAAATCATGTAAAGCTGTTAGTCAGAAAGATGGGACTATCCTGTTTAATGGTAAGAGGAAAAACAACATTTAAAAAATCAAACTTTATGAACTAAAAAGTCAGAATGTAAAATGCCTTCTGTCTGTTAACAACGAGCAGTGGATCTGGCACAGAAGATTGGGGCATGTTAGTATGAGAAGAATATCTCAGATTAACAAACTCAATCTGGTCAGAGGACTTCCTAATTTGAAGTTCAATTCAGATGCTCTGTGTGAAGCATGTCAGAAAGGCAAGTTTGCAAAACCTTCCTTTAAATCCAAAAATGTTGTTTCTACCTCTAAGCCATTAGAACTTCTGCACATTGACTTATTTGGACCAGTTAAAACTGCTTCAGTCAGTGGCAAGAAGTATGGGTTAGTAATCGTAGATGACTATAGCAGATGGACATGGGTAAAGTTCTTAAGACACAAGGACGAGTCACACTCTGTGTTTGTTACCTTCTGTAACCAAGTTCAGAATGAAAAGGATCTTAGAATCGTTAAAGTCAGAAGTGATCATGGTGGAGAATTTGAAAACAAAGATTTTGAGTCATTCTTTAATGACAGAGGCATTCTGCATGATTTCTATTGTCCTAGAACTCCCCAACAAAATGGAGTTGTAGAACGAAAGAACAGAACATTGCAAGAAATGGCCAAAACCATGATCAATGAGACAAACGTTGCTAAGACCTTCTGGGCAAAGGCAATAAACACAGCGTGCTACATTCAGAATAGAATCTCAATAAGACCTATTCTGGAAAAGACTCCATATGAATTGTGGAAGAACAGAAAGCCCAACATTTCATATTTTCATCCATTTGGATGCACTTGCTTTATATTAAATACAAAGAATTATTTGAACAAGTTTGACTCTAAAGCACAGAAGTGTATTATGTTAGGATACTCTGAACGCTCAAGAGGGTACAGAGTATACAATACAGAAACACAGATTATGGAAGAATCAATCAGTGTTCGATTTGATGATAAGCTTGACTCTGAAAAGTCAAAGCAGAATGAAGTTTTTGCAGGTATGGAAATTGAATTTACAGGTTCTGAAGACAAGTCATCAGAAGCTCTCAACAGACACTCCTTCAACGTCTGAAAGGAGCACTGCTAGCAATCCTACAACAGCTGCTGATCAACCTCAGAAGAGATTACCCAGAAGAAGCTTGGATCACCCAGAAGAGTCTATCTTAGGAAGAAAGGAAGATCCAATCAGAACAAGAGCAAGCTTCAGAAACTCTGAAGAAACTCTCATGGGACTTGTGTCTCTGATTGAACCTTCTTCTATTGATGAAGCACTTCTGGATAATGACTGGATTCTAGCAATGCAAGAAGAGCTGAATCAATTCACCAGAAACGACGTATGGGATCTCGTTCCCAGACCAAAAGGATTCAACGTCATTGGAACAAGATGGGTGTTCAGAAACAAGCTAAATGAACAAGGTGAAGTCATCAGAAACAAGGCACGACTGGTTGCACAAGGTTATAGTCAGCAAGAGGGGATAGACTATACAGAAACCTTTGCTCCAGTCGCCAAGTTAGAATCTATCAGACTTTTAATTTCATTTGCTGTTAATAGAGGCATCACTCTGTATCAGATGGATGTCAAAAGTGCATTCTTAAATGGTTATATAGAAGAAGAAGTTTATGTACACCAACCCCCTGGTTTTGAAAATACAAAACATCCAGAACATGTTTTCAAACTAAAGAAGTCACTATATGGTCTGAAACAAGCTCCCAGAGCTTGGTATGAAAGGCTAAGTAACTTTCTATTAGAAAATGAATTCACCAGAGGGAAAGTGGACACTACTCTATTCTGTAAATCAGTTAAGAATGACATCTTAGTCTGTCAAATTTATGTTGATGATATTATTTTTGGTTCTACTAATCCTTCTCTTGGAAGAAAATTTGCTAAGTGTATGCAGGCAGAATTTGAGATGAGCCTCATGGGGGAACTGAAATTCTTTCTAGGAATTCAGATCAATCAAACTACAGAGGGAACTTACATTCATCAGAGCAAATACATCAGAGATCTTCTGAAGAAATTTGACCTCTCAGAATGTAAGCCATCAAAGATTCCAATGCATCCCACGTGCATTCTGGAAAGAGAAGAGGTAAGCAAAAATGTAGAACAGAAAGTCTACAGAGGTATGATTGGTTCTCTCCTCTATCTGACTGCTTCAAGACCTGACATATTATTCAGTGTTTGTATCTGTGCTAGATTCCAATCAGATCCTAGAGAATCTCACTTAACAGCTGTTAAGAGAATTTTCAAGTATCTGAAAGGTACTACTAATCTGGGTTTGTTTTATAGAAAATCTAGTGATTACAGTTTAGTAGGCTACTGCGATGCTGATTTTGCTGGAGACAGAGTGGAGCGTAAAAGTACTTCTGGAAGCTGCCAGTTTCTGGGAGAAAATCTGATCTCTTGGTCCAGCAAAAGGCAATCAACAATTGCGCTATCAACAGCAGAAGCTGAGTACATAGCAGCAGTAGGATGTAGCACACAAATGCTCTGGATGAAAAGTCAGCTTGAAGACTTCCAGATTTTTGAGAGTAACATTCCTATACTCTGTGATAATACTTCTGCTATTTGCTTAAGTAAGAATCCCATTTTACATTCTAGAGCTAAGCATATAGAAATAAAACATCACTTCATTAGGGACTATATTCAGAAAGGAATTTTGAACTTAAAATTTATAGATACAGACCATCAATGGGCTGATATCTTTACTAAACCCCTTTCAGAAGATAGGTTTAATTACATTCTGAAACATCTCAGCATGAAAGTCTGCCCAGAGTGAAAATGTTTTAATTCCATATATTTACCTTCAGAATGTAATTGTTTTACTGTGAACTTCTGATCAATCTTCTTTCAGAAAGATAGAACATGCAGATTGTATCAGATGCAAGTCTAAAGATCTGAGAGTCTAAGCTCAACACAGACGTGCTGATCACTACATCAAACAAGTGTCATCCAATTATCAGCAAATCTCTGAAGCAGAACGCGTGCACGCTTCTGAGAAGGCAAAACGCTGATTGGGTGCATTGAGACACATGTCTGGTAACCGTTTTTAAGTATCTTTCTAAAATCCCCCAAAATCAGCAAGCATTTAATAAAAGTAATCATGCTTTTAAAACGCAATCATGATTTTTCTCTTTCTTAAAAACGTTTATTTTTTCAAAATATTCTGAAACTCTATTTAAACACATTAACCTCTCATTCTAATTCTTTACAGTTTCTCACTAATTCTCAAGCACTCTCTGCAATTTTCTGTGTTCATCTCTTGCAAAACCCTTTTTCTCAGTTTCTTCTCAAAAATCTTTTAGTGTGAACATGGCAACCTCCAGCAGTGCTTCTGCAGGTCCTCAGAAGAAAGCATCATCTGAACAGTATCAAGTGCCATTCAGAACACTCCTCACTCCTGTGAAGAATCTTGAAGTGTAATCTGAATTGATCATTGATTTTGGAAGCTTGAAGGAGAACGGTTTTGACCTAACAGAAGAAGTTAGGGCACAAAAATGGGAAAGGTATTTTGACAGGTTGGTTGGACCAACATTCCCTATGTTAGTCAAGGAGTTCTGGATTCATGTGAAGGCTTCAACGCATCTAGTCACCTCCTTCGTTATGGGGAAGAAGATTATGATCACTGAGGATCACATAGCAAGGTTAATAGGTTACAGTGGCGGTGGCGTCCGCTGTATTGATATGGCTGAGAGATGTGCTGACGTGGGCGTGATAGCTCAAAGGATTTTCACCCATGGGGTGCCCAGCAGCAAGATCAAAGATCTGAAGGATCATCACAGAGTTTGGGCAAAGATAATTCTGGGGTGCTTCAACCATAGGAAGCCAACTAGTTCCCCTGATTACATAAATGTGGATCAGCAGTTTCTGATCTACTTTATTGATCAGAAGGTAAAAATCAACTTGGCTCATCTTCTGTTCAACCACCTCAGAACAAGTGTGAAGGAAACCAGGGAAGAAGAAAGAACAAAGAGGGATTGGATACCCTTTAGAAGGCTGATATCAGATATTCTGACAGAGAATAGGCTGATAGAGCATCTGATAGAAGCTCAAGAGTTAAGCACCATTGAACCAACAGTTGGGAAGCCTCTGAACGCGAAGAACTTGAAGAAAATGAAGTTGATAGAGAATATCAAAAAGGAACCCAGAGCTACTCCTATTGATGATATCACCAGCAGAAGAGTTCCACTGAGTGACTTTCCTTTATTTTCTGAGATAGAATCCAAACCAGAGGTGGTTCTCAAATACTTAGACGCGTGCAAGGCAGATGGTACAGATCCAAATCTGATTATCAAAGATCTGCATCAACCTCAGCAAGAAGTGACTCTGAAGAAGACGAAGAAGAGGAAGGCACCTTCAAAAGGATCATCCCAGCAGAAACCCAAGAAAAGAGGTAATTTATCTGCTGCTTCTGTTTTAAATTCTTCTACTATTCCAGCATCTATTCCACCTCCAACCTCTCATAGAATCTCAATCCCCATACCAACAATAGATGAAACTGAACCAGAAGATGACCCTTCTGAGGCATTAAAACTCAGAAGACCCAGAACCAAACATCCCAAACCAACAATCTCAACAACATCAGCAATTGACAAAGTGCTGTCTGACATTGATCAACACACTTCTGATCACTCTGCCAATCCAAACTCTGAACCACAAATTGTCCCTCCTCCACAACCAGAACAACAGCAATCTGATGAAGAACCAGAACAACAACAACCTCTCTCATCAATTCCAGAAGAACCCCTTATCCCTGAACAACCAGAAATTCCAACAACTTCTCCTCAACCAGCAATTCCGTCTCCCTCTCCTCAACCAGAAATTCATCCACCATCACCTCAACCTGAGTTTCATCACTCTGAAACTCCTTCTCCTCAACCATCTGAACCTCATTCACCTCAACCATCACCTCTGGCAATCCAGCTGCCATGTGGAACAACAGTCACCATGGCCCAGCTGCCATCCTTGCCAGAATCTACACCACCCAATACTCCCAAAACACCAAACAGTCCAATCATAATTTTTGATTCTCCCACTCCATCTCCAAAACAAACAGCTTCCAAGCAAACCACCGAAAACCCCAGCAGGACCTTCATAGACTTAACCAGTCTTGACCGTCTTGCTGATCTGAAACATAAAATAGCCATCCCAAAACCAAAACAACCAGATGTTGGCTCTAGTATTATGAATTTTGAAACAGGTGTGCAGCAATGGATTGCTTCTTTGAAGCAAGTATGTCCTGGAATGATTGACACAGCTGCCTCTGACCAGCTCTGGTCACAATTCAGACTTTGGGTACGTGCTGAAGCCCTCAAGTTGCAGGATATCAACTATGAGCAGGCACAACAAAACTTTAGCAAGCTGCTGAAGGAAGTTGAAAGTCAGCTGCCTCAGGAAGCTGTGCTCGCTCTGGATAGTGAACCTTGGTCTGAGAAACAGCTAGCTTCAAAGGTGCAACCAGAAGAAGACAAGACCATTCAAGCTGAAGATGTTGCAGAAATCTCTCAGAAGCTTCCTGCTTCTGATGTTTCTCAAGCTGCCTTGGACAGGCAGACTCTGGAAGAGCTGAAGCTGAATGACATGCTGTGATCGGTGGATCTGGAACTGACTGTTTAACGCTGGTTCGCGAAATCTCGCGGTAAGCAAGAGTCGCCACCATCTTTTATTTTCTCCAACATGGACAGGACAAAAGCACAGAAAAATTCCTTAAAGAGATTGTTCTCGGTTCGGGAGGTAGGTTATAGAAAGGGAAGGTGTTAGCACCCTTTCTATCCATGGTTATCCATGGGCTCTTAGATACTTGCTCATTGTGTTTTCAAAAGGTTTGTTTGCTTTTCAACTGTGGGTTTTTAAAAAAGTTTTCTTTGAAAATTTCAGTTCGACTCTTGTATCGGTCCTCAAGAGTGTTTGAAAAGTTGCTTTCGAAAGCTTTTTGAAAAGGTGTCGGTGTGAAAAGTATTTTTGATTTGTTTTTTGAGATTAGAGCAAGCATCTAGAGTCGTCTACCTACCCTAAGGAATTCGTCTGTGTAAATGTCCTTTAAAGTAGTGCCATCCCACCATTGAGAGGTAGGTAGCACCACCGTTGGAGGTGTTCGGGTCTATTCGAGGTTCGGGACATGGTGATCACCGGAGCAATGGGAAGACACCTTAGAAGCTACCCTCATGCCAGGTTCCCGGATCATGAGGACTTACTAAGACATCCTCTACTCGACGATCACCTTTCGAGGCAAGGCAACAGTGAGGCGTACCCTAGGGGTGGTGTGTGATTTGTGTGTTATGTTCATTTGCATTTATCTTGTTCATGTCAGGTGATCTACGCGTTTGTTTTTATTTTGTCATTCATTCTTGCATGCCATTATTAATAATTAAAAGATGCGGAAAATTAAAGTTCCTAAACTATTACAAGGGCGCGGGTCCACATCGCCAAATTAAAATCCAGGACCCGATTTGACATAAAAATAAAGAAATAAAATGCGAGAAATATAATATGTCCGAATTACATGGCTTTGGGAGAGTTACATAAATATTATAAGAAAAAGAAATAAAACGCGCGAATTGAATTAAAAGTGAAAGCGAGGGCGTTGGACCCTTTTTAATGAAATTAAATTATTATTAACAAATTAATTAAAATAAAATAAAAAGGAATTATTTTTGAGGTTTTTTGGTATTTATGATTTTAATGAGAATTAAATGAAATTTAAACCTAATTCTAGCTATTTTTTAATTTATTAAGAAAATATGAAAATTACCTAAAATTAAACCTAATTAATTAATGCAATTTGATTTATAAAAATAATATTAATTATTAGTGATGAGAAAATAAAAGAAAAAAAGTAATTAAAGTAATTAAAACCTAATTCTACAATTTGTTTTAATTTATTAAGAAAAGATATTAAAATTAACCCTAGAATTGAAAATTAAACTAAATGATATTATTTATTTACAACAAAATTAAAATAAAATATGTTTATTTTTTATTTTTTATGACTTTTATGATTTTTTGTTATTTTTTTATTTTATGAAAATAAATTAAATTAAAGGAATTAATTGAAAAAAGAAATAATTGAAACAAATAAAATAAAGAAAAGAAAAGAAATACAATACCTTGGGGGGTTCTGTCCCCAATTGAGAGGTATAATTGTAGAAATTCTTGCCCATTTGCCTTTGGCCTGGTTGACTTTTCATGCCAGCGTGTGGGTGCATTGACTGAGGCACATCATGTTCTTCAAATCTCCACCTTTTGATTGATCTTGATATGTGTGTGGCATGCCTGAATTGTGAGTTGCATGGTGGACACTGAAGCTTGAACTGCATAGGATCATTATTAGAAAAATAACATGGAATGGAAAGGGGGACCTGGGGCTCGAACCCAGGTCCCAGGGGTTACCAATGCTAAGCCTGACCAGTGGAGCTACCAACGCGTTTTGATTATTATATAGAAGACAAATAATATAATGTTAATCAGGAGTTAGTGGACATTTTCGCGCGAAATTTGAATGAACCACTTGCTGGCCTACACCTCATCATCTTCTTCAAGGCTTCGCTGTACCTGAAAATAAAAACAATTGAATAGCGGGGGTTTTAAACCCCCACTAAATAGTGTATACAAAAATAGCGATTAGCACCCTGCTAATCATAAATTAATCGCGAGGTGTGTTTTCAAATCGTCCAAGCATGCTGATTTCAATGGTCTAGGTCTCACGTCCTAATTTTTCCATAACTGGGAAACCCCAATTCAAGGTTTTTAAAACCCTAGGTGTCGTTCATGGTGAAATCGCGTATGGCCAATGATTCTTCAATTAAATCATACTTCTAGCTTCAGAATCAACTCATTAGTACAAATCAAGAATCAAAATGCATGGATATGAACTGAATAACAAAACACGATTATGCAAGAAAAGTGATACAGTCTGACTTATAATTACCAATTCTTGATGTTTCAAGCTATGATTTTGATCCAGGCACCTTCCCTGATGTCTCAGCAAGACAATGGAATAATTATTTTGGCTTGAATCGCACTGGAATATAGTTTTCAGTTTTGGAATTTTTGTCAAAAAACTCAAGCTTGGTTATGGTGTTCTTGCGCAGCTGGGAGGTTATTGGCATTAGGGTTATCATGTATATAAGTACTGGAATGATTAGGGTTAGAAATTGGATCAAAAAACCCTTTGCATTGATGAAGAGATATTTGATTTTCATGGCAAATATTTTTCAATCTTTTTCACATGTTTTTGATGCCAATCATATCCAATTGCCTTGATTCTTTCTATATATAATAATGCACGAAAATCTGAAGTTATTCCATGCATAAAAAGATTTAAAAACTTTGGTTTGATATTTTCCATATATTTATTTTAATTAAATGAATTATTAGCCATTAAAAATCCAAATAAATAAATAAAAATGATGAAAAACTTCCCTTTGGGCCAAATGGTCGTGCACATGCTTTGGATGATGATTCTTGGAAAAAAAATGTGGCCCATTAGCAATTTTAAGACATTTGAAGCAAAGTTGACTTTTCAAAATATCCAAAAATTTCCCAACTTCCACAAGGCATAAATTGCTCAATTTTTAAGCTTTGCTCATGTTCGTGGACATTTTGGAAATGTCTTGAAGTCCTCTAACCAATGCCTTTGGTCCCATGTCATTTTGATTTACCAATCTCAAGTTATGGTCTTTGACTTAAAGTCCCTTTTTGTTGACTTTTGAAAATGACCTATAATGTTAAAATTGATAACTTTTTGTGAGAGCATTTCTTGGACTTGAAGTGTGAAGAGGAGTTGTAGGAAATGTCATTCTCTTCAAAATGAGCCTTGGATGGAATTTTTCTGATAATCCATGTGAAAGTTATGCCCTGGTCAAGTTACAGTTGACTTTTTCAACTGTCCAAATATGGAAACTTTTGCATCTTGAGACTTTTTAAGCCAAGCTTTGAGAATCATGATCAAGCATTGATCAAATGATGTTTGTGGCTTCAAAATGAGATGTTGACCAAAATTTGAACTTTTGACTGTCAAATGACCATTTTGCCCCTACAGTTGACTGTAGTGCAATTAGGGTTTTTGACTGTGCAATTTTGTGCTGTAAGTCTTGAAACTTGGTATGAGGATGCTTGACCATGTTTGTAGGCATGTGGGACTTGATTGGACCCTTGGAAACTTCATTTTCTTTGTCAGAACCAAAACCCTAATCTTTGACTGTTAGGAGGCCCTTGAACTGTGCAACCTTTGGGGAGATTTTGAAGCTTTGACTTGGCAAATTTTGAAGAATATGGGAGGGCAAATTTTGGGGTACAACAGTTGCCCCTGTTCAATCTTCTTAGACCTGAGGATGCAGATTGGCTGACGTGCCTTTCGTAATCCGAAGGTGGAAGATGATTGAACACTAGAGTGCCCAGAAATTTGCGCTCGCATAGTAGTGTGATGTGGGGAATGGGCTTATAGATGCCATTTGGAGATTATTGGATAGGATGATAGGCTTATAGATGCCATGCTGAGAGATGATGGAAGGTGGATGGGCTTATAGATGCCATCTCGATGTTGATCGCGTAAGAGATTCCTTAGTGAGAACTTGCGTACCTGCAAAAGAAAAGGATTACCTGACCCGTTACAGGAGCTGGTCTTCAGATTCTTTGTGTAGATGTGCCCTGACTGGTTACAGGAGCTGAATCTGGAGCTTCAAAAGGTGATGAATGAACCAGGGATGGTTACTACCTCAACAGGAACGCTGAGAGAACCTTGGACGATTACTACCTCAACAGTAACGCTGAGAGAATCTGGGGACGATTGCTACCTCCGCAGTAACGGGGAGAGAACCATAGGTGACTTCAACCTCAACAGTAATCATTGAGAGAATCTTGGGCGACTTCAACCTCAATAGTAATGCTGAGAGAATCTGGGGACGATTACTAACTCCGCAGTAATGGGGAGAGAACCATAGGCGACTTCAACCTCAACAGTATCATTGAGAAAATCTTGGACGACTTCAACCTCAACAGTAATCATTGAGAGAATCTTGGACGACTTCAACCTCAACAGTAATCATTGAGAGAATCTTGGGCGACTTCAACCTCAACAGTAATCATTGAGAGAATCTTGGACGACTTCAACCTCAACAGTAATCATGGAGAGAATCTTGGGCGACTTCAACCTCAACAGTAATCATTGAGAGAATCTTGGGCGACTTCAACCTCAACAGTAATCATCGAGAGAATCTTGGACGACTTCAACCTCAACAGTAATCATTGAGAGAATCTTGGGCGACTTCAACCTCAACAGTAATCATTGAGAGAATCTTGGGCGACTTCAACCTCAACAGTAATCATTGAGAGAATCTTGGGCGACTTCAACCTCAACAGTAATCATTGAGAGAATCTTGGGCGACTTCAACCTCAACAGTAATCATTGAGAGAATCTTGGGCGACTTCAACCTTAACAGTAATCATTGAGAGAATCTTGGACGACTTCAACCTCAACAGTAATCATTGAGAGAATCTTGGATATCTTCTACTAAGTCTTTATCAGGAAAATCTGTTAGGGGTCGATTTAGCTGGACTAGAGAAGGCCTTGGACTGGATAAGAAACAGAAAAATCTTAGGGTCGATTTAACTGAACCGGTCTAGGCCTTGAAGTCTTCAACTGGATAAGAAACAGGGATATCTTAGGGTTGATCTGACTGAACCAGAGAAGGCCTTGGACAGGATAAGAAACAGAAAAATCTTAGGGTCGATTTAACTGAACCGGTCTAGGTCTTGAAGTCTTCAACTGGATAAGAAACAGGGAGATCTTAGGGTCGATCTGACTGAACCAGAGAAGGCCTTGGACAGGATAAGAAACAGAAAAATCTTAGGATCGATTTAACTGAACCGGTCTAGGTCTTGCAATGTCTGCTGAGAACTTAACTGGATCTTTCCTGAAAGGTAAAGGTCAGTCATATGCAATGCATGATATGGATCAAGCAATGATATTCTCAATATAAATGAGATTTGTCAGATATGATGCGTATATGCATGCCATAATGATGTATGTGATGTTTATGAATGTATGTTTGTCGTCTAGGAAAATAAATCCTTGACGGGTGCCGGGAAGTCACTCCTGGGCTGATGTTGAAGAATAGATCTTTGCTTCCGCTGGGGATGATAGCTGCAAGAATACCGGTAGGAGAAGATAACTCCGTTAGGGAATAAACTTGGCGAATGGATTACTCCGCGGGGAGAAAAGTGCTCTAGCGATCTTGCTGGGAAGCAACAATACTCTGTGGGGAGAGAGGTACTTTGCTGGGATGCTGATGGTAACTTCGCTGGGGATATCGTTGTTATGTTGGAAGTGTTAATAGACTCCGCTGGGGATAAGAAGACTTCGTCGAGGACGCTCTTTCCGTGGCTTTTGGCTGAGGATAACCCAGTTATATCCCGCTAAGGAAATAACTCCTTGAATAAAGTCGGAGGACGCGTTCGTGCTCTGCGAGGATAAGCTTCCAAAATATACTGGGGATAAGCTTACTGCTGGGGAGATGATTCAAACTTTCCTGGGGAAATCTTGGTTGGATTCTCCTGGGGAAATCTTTGAGATGTATTGGGGAAGTGGCTTCGCCGGATGTTTGGTAGACCGCCGGGGAACAATCTTAGATCAAGACTGTCGGGGATGCTTGTTAAGAATGCATATATACTGCTGGGGAATGTTGAGATCTGCGGGGGGATACCCAACTTCCTTAAGGTTTGATAATATAGCTTTTCTTGGGGAGAGTGCTCTGACTTGCTGGCTCACTCTCTGGGGAATTAAGATGTCTGGTTAAGTTCTTTGGCCGAACTTATCTTAGTACCTTGGTGGAACAGAGCCATTAGATTGTTTGGACAACTCCTCATTACCCCTGTTTCTGAAGTGGGAGAGGAAGACATGTGAGGTGCTGATAATTATTGATGGGCAAACCTTCTTCTGGTAGGCAGGTGACAAGATAACAGGACATAGTCGTACACTTTGATCCCTAACTTTTGCCTGGACCACCCTTTCGGGTTTTCAGTCCACCGGGATACCCATTTTTGCCCAATCCACCTTTTCAGGTTTTCGACTTGCCGGGTGTACAGATTTTTTTAATTCCTCCCTTCATTTTGCCCGAACCCTTTTGGTTCGCCGGGAAGCCCTAGTTTTTGCCTAGGCATGTCAGCCTAGCAGGTCTTTGATTATGCGTAGTATTTTTTTCGACTATGTCCGTGCCTTCAGAATGTAGGGAGATGCCCCTGTCAGTAGTGTTTTGCCATGCCATCAGAAGATGCTTTAACAGGCAAGATTCGTTGTTGGAATGCCCCGAATGACTCAGGTGGAGATTTGCCCCAGGCTGCTTGGCCTTTTGAGAGATTCTACGAATCTTGACTTAACTGCCCCAGATGATGGACAATGATCATGTCTCTCCCTTGATTGGAAGTGCTTCTGTTCATTAGGTATTCATCGTGCGAATTTTCCTGCTGTTCAAACAAAAAGTCATATGCAAACAAAGTTATGTTAAAAATGCAAAGCTTATGTCTGTCTTGAAAATTTTGAAAATGCATTTTTCATAAAACAAGTGAATGTTTGTAAAACGTGATGTCAACTCTGTATTTACCGTAGGCCTTAAGGAGTCAGGATACCTTTCGTAACAGTATGCTTTCGAACTAACCCATGCTTCAGCTAGGACTTTTAAGGGTTATAACGTGGCCTGGTTCACGGTTTAAGAAACAAAGGATAAAGGCTCAAATTATTTGTACCCACCCGTTCTTCGTGATGTTCTTCAAACCTAAGCTCAGTTGATCGTGCGTTAGACCTCGTTTGAGTCTTTGCTCTGAAATTCCAGTGATGGTTCGGATGTTGATAACTTATTTTGAATAGGCAGTCATTTTCTTTTGTCGTTGAGGGTTTGTAGGACCTCTTCCTTTTTTGATTTTGTTTATCCCTATTTTTTGCCTGAGTTGTTTCCCTTTTTGGAAATACAGTCAGCGGGATGCCCCAGTTTTGTAAGTCTCCTTCATGGGTTCTGACTTATTGGGTTTTGATTTTGAGAGTTAATGACTGCCTGTCCGTATGATTGTTCGGAACCATCACTGTCCTTCTTTTTTTTGTAAGGATCCATTTGATGCTGTTCATTATGCACTTGGATCGACTGAGAGAACTACCCTGCCCCAGGTTATGATTAAGGGTTTTAAATTTCGAAAAGAAAAACTCCTACTTCTTTGGCTCAGAGGGGTTGACGAGGGATTATCATCCTTATAACTACAGTGTTTAGGAATTGAAACAATGCCTGTACCTCATCAGCGGGGTCTTGTTCAAAAGCATACTGTAAAGATCGTGGTATCGTTTTCGTCATCCTCCCTCAAGAGGCTTAGAATTATTAATCGAGCGTTGATTATCAGAAAAAATATGAAAATAATTTGCATATAGTGAATACGAATATATGGCTTCAAAACAGACATATGTGATGCATTAATTAAATAATAACGTTTAATATGAGCAAATGTTCAAACAAAAGATAATTACAACTTGAAAATCCTAATGAACAAAAGTCTCTTCATCTCAGGGCTTGTTACTTCAACTGGTGCATCCGATAGGGATGGCAGGAGCATTCAGCTTGGCCCATCTGGGTGAAATCCACCGCTCTTTCCTCGATCAGGTTTTGGATCCTATTCTTCAGAGCCCAACAGTCGTTGGTGTCATGACCTGGACTGCCAGAGTGGTATGCACATCTTTCCTTAGACTTGTATTTTGGGGAGGTTGTGTTGGGATTCTTAGGAGGGTCCCTTAACGTCACCAGATTCAACCTCAACAATTGTTGCAAAGCTTGAGACGGTGACACATTGAGCTGGGTGAACTGCCTTTTAGGCTTGTCTGGTTTTCTCTGATCAGTCCGTTTTTCTAGGCGAGGTCGTTGTTGGACCTGTGAAGTAGTAGCAGCTTGGAGAGGCCCAAACCTTTGGCTTCTTGGAAGTTGATTAATGACCGGGTCCCTGACTTGGACTGGTTGCTTCATGTCTTGATGAAGCTGACTGATCATGGCCCTCAGCTCTCCTTGCTCCTGAGCTAAACTTTGGATGAGAGCCCTTTGCCCCAGCATATGGGTTTTCAATGTGTCTACCTCATCTTGTAGACGTTTCAGCCGTTCGTCTTTGTCGTCCTCAGCCTTGTTCTTGACTAAAGTCCCCGTGAGAAGAGTCCTCAATTCCTCCTGCCCCTAGGATAAATTCAGGAGGATTTCCCCGAGCTGAGTCTCTTGAGCAAGAAGGTCCTGGTTATCTTGTTGGGAAGCCATTGCTGAAATAAACAGCGAAGACGGGTAAGTGACCTGCAACAAGGATACCTGTTATGCAATGATGTGTATGACATGCATGTAATGTTTTCAAGGACCTCGCGGGATAAACAAGAAAATTTGTTAGCATTAGAATCTGGTATCTTGATTGAAGTAACTTCGTGTTGTAGAGAGTCCTTCTTCAAGGGTCAAAGGCTCACCATATCCAGTGGGTCATAGCCCCTGACAACTTTGTCTAGAGGAAAATAAATCCTCTTTGCCCCTTGCTGGGATAGTTGATTCGCCATGACCTGCATCACAATCCCTTGAGATCCTTGAAATGGATTAGTTTTTTGTGCAGGATGTATGCAATGGTATGATGTCATGCTATGCATGGGGTAATGTAGGTAAACCCTGTTATAAGTCCCTATTAAGGACTATAAACCAAAACCTGCAAGAAACTCAGTACACTCTGTTAGGAGTCCCAATTAAGGACTAAAACAAAACCTGCAAGAGACTTAGTAAACCCTGTTATGAGTCCCAATTAAGGACTATAAACAAACCTGCAAGTAGTTCATGTGTCAGATAACAAGCATGCAAGTGGTCAAGTACGAAGGCACACAAGTCACACAAGAGAAACCCCTAGAGTTTTGGCCAGCATGGGGTCTGGGTATTACCCTCTTGAAGTTGGTGGGCTCAACCTGTTCTATTAGAAGTAACCGGGTTCTAAGGGTCCCAATATCACGGGATTGCTTTCATTGTTCATCGTTTCGATTTAGCCACTGAACTGGCGACCGAAATATTCCAGGAAAGCAACCCTCAATTGAGTGTAGTATCGAGTATCAACCAACCTCGGACTGTACCAAAGTCAGTTATCTCACTACCCTAAAGAGGCCAAGATAGTTTAATTAAGGTTCCTAAGGTCTGTTGATGCTTCATGACACCCCGCGGAGGCCCCGTACTCTCCTTGACTGAACTCAAGGGTTACCGGTACCCACCAAAGTGCCACATCAACGTAGCAGACTGCTTCAACCATGTCGGTATACCCCGCACAGTTCCCTCACTGCCTTGTTGCTACTTTCTAAGAAGGTATCCCCCAGATCCGGGTTAGGATCTATAGAACTCCCAAGACAGTACCCATAATAATAAAGCAAATAATTCAGACAATTGAAAACACAAGTGATCTTAGTCCTAAGGTACACCTCACTTTAAAATGTCTCCAGCAGAGTCGCCAATTCTGGTGATCAGTGGATCTGGAACTGACTGTTTAACGCTGGTTCGCGAAATGTCGCGGTAAGCAAGAGTCGCCACCGTCTTTTATTTTCTCCAACATGGACAGGACAAAAGCACAGAAAAATTCCTTAAAGAGATTGTTCTCGGTTCGGGAGGTAGGTTATAGAAAGGGAAGGTGTTAGCACCCTTTCTATCCATGGTTATCCATGGGCTCTTAGATACTTGCTCATTGTGTTTTCAAAAGGTTTGTTTGCTTTTCAACTGTGGGTTTTTAAAAAAGTTTTCTTTGAAAATTTCAGTTCGACTCTTGTATCGGTCCTCAAGAGTGTTTGAAAAGTTGCTTTCGAAAGCTTTTTGAAAAGGTGTCGGTGTGAAAAGTATTTTTGATTTGTTTTTTGAGATTAGAGCAAGCATCTAGAGTCGTCTACCTACCCTAAGGAATTCGTCTGTGTAAATGTCCTTTAAAGTAGTGCCATCCCACCATTGAGAGGTAGGTAGCACCACCGTTGGAGGTGTTCGGGTCTATTCGAGGTTCGGGACATGGTGATCACCGGAGCAATGGGAAGACACCTTAGAAGCTACCCTCATGCCAGGTTCCCGGATCATGAGGACTTACTAAGACATCCTCTACTCGACGATCACCTTTCGAGGCAAGGCAACAGTGAGGCGTACCCTAGGGGTGGTGTGTGATTTGTGTGTTATGTTCATTTGCATTTATCTTGTTCATGTCAGGTGATCTACGCGTTTGTTTTTATTTTGTCATTCATTCTTGCATGCCATTATTAATAATTAAAAGATGCGGAAAATTAAAGTTCCTAAACTATTACAAGGGCGCGGGTCCACATCGCCAAATTAAAATCCAGGACCCGATTTGACATAAAAATAAAGAAATAAAATGCGAGAAATATAATATGTCCGAATTACATGGCTTTGGGAGAGTTACATAAATATTATAAGAAAAAGAAATAAAACGCGCGAATTGAATTAAAAGTGAAAGCGAGGGCGTTGGACCCTTTTTAATGAAATTAAATTATTATTAACAAATTAATTAAAATAAAATAAAAAGGAATTATTTTTGAGGTTTTTTGGTATTTATGATTTTAATGAGAATTAAATGAAATTTAAACCTAATTCTAGCTATTTTTTAATTTATTAAGAAAATATGAAAATTACCTAAAATTAAACCTAATTAATTAATGCAATTTGATTTATAAAAATAATATTAATTATTAGTGATGAGAAAATAAAAGAAAAAAAGTAATTAAAGTAATTAAAACCTAATTCTACAATTTTTTTTAATTTATTAAGAAAAGATATTAAAATTAACCCTAGAATTGAAAATTAAACTAAATGATATTATTTATTTACAACAAAATTAAAATAAAATATGTTTTTTTTATTTTTTATGACTTTTCTGATTTTTTGTTATTTTTTTATTTTATGAAAATAAATTAAATTAAAGGAATTAATTAAAAAAAGAAATAATTGAAACAAATAAAATAAAGAAAACAAAAGAAATACAATACCTTGGGGGGTTCTGTCCCCAATTGAGAGGTATAATTGTAGCAATTCTGGCCCATTTGCCTTTGGCCTGGTTGACTTTTCATGCCAGCGTGTGGGTGCATTGACTGAGGCACATCATGTTCTTCAAATCTCCACCTTTTGATTGATCTTGATATGTGTGTGGCATGCCTGGATTGTGAGTTACATGGTGGACACTGAAGCTTGAACTGCATAGGATCATTATTAGAAAAATAACATGGAATGGAAAGGGGGACCTGGGGCTCGAACCCAGGTCCCAGGGGTTACCAATGCTAAGCCTGACCAGTGGAGCTACCAACGCGTTTTGATTATTATATGGAAGACAAATAATATAATGTAAATCAGGCGTTAGTGGACATTTTCGCGCGAAATTTGAATGAACCACTTGCTGGCCTACACCTCATCATCTTCTTCAAGGCTTCGCTGTACCTGAAAATAAAAACAATTGAATAGCGGGGGTTTTAAACCCCCACTAAATAGTGTATACAAAAATAGCGATTAGCACCCTGCTAATCATAAATTAATCGCGAGGTGTGTTTTCAAATCGTCCAAGCATGCTGATTTCAATGGTCTAGGTCTCACGTCCTAATTTTTCCATAACTGGGAAACCCCAATTCAAGGTTTTTAAAACCCTAGGTGTCGTTCATGGTGAAATCGCGTATGGCCAATGATTCTTCAATTAAATCATACTGCTAGCTTCAGAATCAACTCATTAGTACAAATCAAGAATCAAAATGCATGGATATGGACTGAATAACAAAACACGATTATGCAAGAAAAGTGATACAGTCTGACTTATAATTACCAATTCTTGATGTTTCAAGCTATGATTTTGATCCAGGCACCTTCCCCGATGTCTCAGCAAGACAATGGAATAATTATTTTGGCTTGAATCGCACTGGAATATAGTTTTCAGTTTTGGAATTTTTGTCAAAAAACTCAAGCTTGGTTATGGTGTTCTTGCGCAGCTGGGAGGTTATTGGCATTAGGGTTATCATGTATATAAGTACTGGAATGATTAGGGTTAGAAATTGGATCAAAAAACCCTTTGCATTGATGAAGAGATATTTGATTTTCATGGCAAATATTTTTCAATCTTTTTCACATGTTTTTGATGCCAATCATATCCAATTGCCTTGATTCTTTCTATATATAATAATGCACGAAAATCTGAAGTTATTCCATGCATAAAAAGATTTAAAAACTTTGGTTTGATATTTTCCATATATTTATTTTAATTAAATGAATTATTAGCCATTAAAAATCCAAATAAATAAATAAAAATGATGAAAAACTTCCCTTTGGGCCAAATGGTCGTGCACATGCTTTGGATGATGATTCTTGGAAAAAAATGTGGCCCATTAGCAATTTTAAGACATTTGAAGCAAAGTTGACTTTTCAAAATATCCAAAAATTTCCCAACTTCCACAAGGCATAAATTGCTCAATTTTTAAGCTTTGCTCATGTTCGTGGACATTTTGGAAAGGTCTTGAAGTCCTCTAACCAATGCCTTTGGTCCCATGTCATTTTGATTTACCAATCTCAAGTTATGGTCTTTGACTTAACGTCCCTTTTTGTTGACTTTTGAAAATGACCTATAATGTTGAAATTGATAACTTTTTGTGAGAGCATTTCTTGGACTTTAAGTGTGAAGAGGAGTTGTAGGAAATTTCATTCTCTTCAAAATGAGCCTTGGATGGAATTTTTCTGATAATCCATGTGAAAGTTATGCCCTGGTCAAGTTACAGTTGACTTTTTCAACTGTCCAAATATGGAAACTTTTACATCTTGAGACTTTTTAAGCCAAGCTTTGAGAATCATGATCAAGCATTGATCAAATGATGTTTGTGGCTTCAAAATGAGATGTTGACCAAAATTTGAACTTTTGACTGTCAAATGACCATTTTGCCCCTACAGTTGACTGTAGTGCAATTAGGGTTTTTTACTGTGCAATTTTATGCTGTAAGTCTTGAAACTTGGTATGAGGATGCTTGACCATGTTTGTAGGCATGTGGGACTTGATTGGACCCTTGGAAACTTCATTTTCTTTGTCAGAACCAAAACCCTAATCTTTGACTGTTAGGAGGCCCTTGAACTGTGCAACCTTTGGGGAGATTTTGAAGCTTTGACTTGGCAAATTTTGAAGAATATGGGAGGGCAAATTTTGGGGTACAACAGTTGCCCCTGTTCAATCTTCTTAGACCTGAGGATGCAGATTGGCTGACGTGCCTTTCGTAATCCGAAGGTGGAAGATGATTGAACACTAGAGTGCCCAGAAATTTGCGCTCGCATAGTAGTGTGATGTGGGGAATGGGCTTATAGATGCCATTTGGAGATTATTGGATAGGATGATAGGCTTATAGATGCCATGCTGAGAGATGATGGAAGGTGGATGGGCTTATAGATGCCATCTCGATGTTGATCGCGTAAGAGATTCCTTAGCGAGAACTTGCGTACCTGCAAAAGAAAAGGATTACCTGACCCGTTACAGGAGCTGGTCTTCATATTCTTTGTGTAGATGTGCCCTGACTGTTTACAGGAGCTGAATCTGGAGCTTCAAAAGGTGATGAATGAACCAGGGATGGTTACTACCTCAACAGGAACGCTGAGAGAACCTTGGACGATTACTACCTCAACAGTAACGCTGAGAGAATCTGGGGACGATTGCTACCTCCGCAGTAACGGGGAGAGAACCATAGGTGACTTCAACCTCAACAGTAATCATTGAGAGAATCTTGGGCGACTTCAACCTCAATAGTAATGCTGAGAGAATCTGGGGACGATTACTAACTCCGTAGTAATGGGGAGAGAACCATAGGCGACTTCAACCTCAACAGTATCATTGAGAAAATCTTGGACGACTTCAACCTCAACAGTAATCATTGAGAGAATCTTGGACGACTTCAACCTCAACAGTAATCATTGAGAGAATCTTGGGCGACTTCAACCTCAACAGTAATCATTGAGAGAATCTTGGACGACTTCAACCTCAACAGTAATCATGGAGAGAATCTTGGGCGACTTCAACCTCAACAGTAATCATTGAGAGAATCTTGGGCGACTTCAACCTCAACAGTAATCATTGAGAGAATCTTGGACGACTTCAACCTCAACAGTAATCATTGAGAGAATCTTGGGCGACTTCAACCTCAACAGTAATCATTGAGAGAATCTTGGGCGACTTCAACCTCAACAGTAATCATTGAGAGAATCTTGGGCGACTTCAACCTCAACAGTAATCATTGAGAGAATCTTGGGCGACTTCAACCTCAACAGTAATCATTGAGAGAATCTTGGGCGACTTCAACCTCAACAGTAATCATTGAGAGAATCTTGGACGACTTCAACCTCAACAGTAATCATTGAGAGAATCTTGGATATCTTCTACTAAGTCTTTATCAGGAAAATCTGTTAGGGGTCGATTTAGCTGGACTAGAGAAGGCCTTGGACTGGATAAGAAACAGAAAAATCTTAGGGTCGATTTAACTGAACCGGTCTAGGTCTTGAAGTCTTCAACTGGATAAGAAACAGGGAGATCTTAGGGTCGATCTGACTGAACCAGAGAAGGCCTTGGATAGGATAAGAAACAGAAAAATCTTAGGGTCGATTTAACTGAACCGGTCTAGGTCTTGAAGTCTTCAACTGGATAAGAAACAGGGAGATCTTAGGGTCGATCTGACTGAACCAGAGAAGGCCTTGGACAGGATAAGAAACAGAAAAATCTTAGGATCGATTTAACTGAACCGGTCTAGGTCTTGCAATGTCTGCTGAGAACTTAACTGGATCTTTCCTGAAAGGTAAAGGTCAGTCATATGCAATGCATGATATGGATCAAGCAATGATATTCTCAATATAAATGAGATTTGTCAGATATGATGCGTATATGCATGCCATAATGATGTATGTGATGTTTATGAATGTATGTTTGTCGTCTAGGAAAATAAATCCTTGACGGGTGCCGGGAAGTCACTCCTGGGATGATGTTGAAGAATAGATCTTTGCTTCCGCTGGGGATGATAGCTGCAAGAATACCGGTAGGAGAAGATAACTCCGTTAGGGAATAAGTTTGGCGAATGGATTACTCCGCGGGGAGAAAAGTGCTCTAGCGATCTTGCTGGGAAGCAACAATACTCTGTGGGGAGAGAGGTACTTTGCTGGGATGCTGATGGTAACTTCGCTGGGGATATCGTTGTTATGTTGGAAGTGTTAATAGACTCCGCTGGGGATAAGAAGACTTCGTCGAGGACGCTCTTTCCGTGGCTTTTGGCTGAGGATAACCCAGTTATATCCCAGTAAGGAAATAACTCCTTGAATAAAGTCGGAGGACGCGTTCGTGCTCTGCGAGGATAAGCTTCCAAAATATACTGGGGATAAGCTTACTGCTGGGGAGATGATTCAAACTTTCCTGGGGAAATCTTGGTTGGATTCTCCTGGGGAAATCTTTGAGATGTATTGGGGAAGTGGCTTCGCCGGATGTTTGGTAGACCGCCGGGGAACAATCTTAGATCAAGACTGTCGGGGATGCTTGTTAAGAATGCATATATACTGCTGGGGAATGTTGAGATCTGCGGGGGATACCCAACTTCCTTAAGGTTTGATAATATAGCTTTTCTTGGGGAGAGTGCTCTGACTTGCTGGCTCACTCTCTGGGGAATTAAGATGTCTGGTTAAGTTCTTTGGCCGAACTTATCTTAGTACCTTGGTGGAACAGAGCCATTAGATTGTTTGGACAACTCCTCATTACCCCTGTTTCTGAAGTGGGAGAGGAAGACATGTGAGGTGCTGATAATTATTGATGGGCAAGCCTTCTTCTGGTAGGCAGGTGACAAGATAACAGGACATAGTCGTACACTTTGATCCCTAACTTTTGCCTGGACCACCCTTTCGGGTTTTCAGTCCACCGGGATACCCATTTTTGCCCAAGCCGCCTTTTCAGGTTTTCGACTTGCCGGGTGTACAGATTTTTTTAATTCCTCCCTTCATTTTGCCCGAACCCTTTTGGTTCGCCGGGAAGCCCTAATTTTTGCCTAGGCATGTCAGCCTAGCAGGTCTTTGATTATGCGTAGTATTTTTTTCGACTATGTCCGTGCCTTCAGAATGTAGGGAGATGCCCCTGTCAGTAGTGTTTTGCCATGCCATCAGAAGATGCTTTAACAGGCAAGATTCGTTGTTGGAATGCCCCGAATGACTCAGGTGGAGATTTTCCCCAGGCTGCTTGGCCTTTTGAGAGATTCTACGAATCTTGACTTAACTGCCCCAGATGATGGACAATGATCATGTCTCTCCCTTGATTGGAAGTGCTTATGTTCATTAGGTATTCATCGTGCAAATTTTCCTGCTGTTCAAACAAAAAGTCATATGCAAACAAAGTTATGTTAAAAATGCAAAGCTTATGTCTGTCTTGAAAATTTTGAAAATGCATTTTTCATAAAACAAGTGAATGTTTGTAAAACGTGATGTCAACTCTGTATTTACCGTAGGCCTTAAGGAGTCAGGATACCTTTCGTAACAGTATGCTTTCGAACTAACCCATGCTTCAGCTAGGACTTTTAAGGGTTATAACGTGGCCTGGTTCACAGTTTAAGAAACAAAGGATAAAGGCTCAAATTATTTGTACCCACCCGTTCTTCGTGATGTTCTTCAAACCTAAGCTCAGTTGATCGTGCGTTAGACCTCGTTTGAGTCTTTGCTCTGAAATTCCAGTGATGGTTCGGATGTTGATAACTTATTTTGAATAGGCAGTCATTTTCTTTTGTCGTTGAGGGTTTGTAGGACCTCTTCCTTTTTTGATTTTGTTTATCCCTATTTTTTGCCTGAGCTGTTTCCTTTTTTGGAAATACAGTCAGCGGGATGCCCCAGTTTTGTAAGTCTCCTTCATGGGTTCTGACTTATTGGGTTTTGATTTTGAGAGTTAATGACTGCCTGTCCGTATGATTGTTCGGAACCATCACTGTCCTTCTTTTTTTTGTAAGGATCCATTTGATGCTGTTCATTATGCACTTGGATCGACTGAGAGAACTACCCTGCCCCAGGTTATGATTAAGGGTTTTAAATTTCGAAAAGAAAAACTCCTACTTCTTTGGCTCAGAGGGGTTGACGAGGGATTATCATCCTTATAACTCCAGTGTTTAGTAATTGAAACAATGCCTGTACCTCATCAGCGGGGTCTTGTTCAAAAGCATACTGTAAAGATCGTGGTATCGTTTTCGTCATCCTCCCTCAAGAGGCTTAGAATTATTAATCGAGCGTTGATTATCAGAAAAAATATGAAAATAATTTGCATATAGTGAATACGAATATATGGCTTCAAAACAGACATATGTGATGCATTAATTAAATAATAACGTTTAATATGAGCAAATGTTCAAACAAAAGATAATTACAACTTGAAAATCCTAATGAACAAAAGTCTCTTCATCTCAGGGCTTGTTACTTCAACTGGTGCATCCGATAGGGATGGCAGGAGCATTCAGCTTGGCCCATCTGGGTGAAATCCACCGCTCTTTCCTCGATCAGGTTTTGGATCCTATTCTTCAGAGCCCAACAATCGTTGGTGTCATGGCCTGGACTGCCAGAGTGGTATGCACATCTTTCCTTAGACTTGTATTTTGGGGAGGCTGTGTTGGGATTCTTAGGAGGGTCCCTTAACGTCACCAGATTCAACCTCAACAATTGTTGCAAAGCTTGAGACGGTGACACATTGAGCTGGGTGAACTGCCTTTTAGGCTTGTCTGGTTTGCTCTGATCAGTCCGTTGTTCTAGGCGAGGTCGTTGTTGGACCTGTGAAGTAGTAGCAGCTTGGAGAGGCCCAAACCTTTAGCTTCTTGGAAGTTGAATAATGACCGGGTCCCTGACTTGGACTGGTTGCTTCATGTCTTGATGAAGCTGACTGATCATGGCCCTCAGCTCTCCTTGCTCCTGAGCTAAACTTTGGATGAGAGCCCTTTGCCCCAGCATCTGGGTTTTCAATGTGTCTACCTCAGCTTGTAGACGTTTCAGCCGTTCGTCTTTGTCGTCCTCAGCCTTGTTCTTGACTAAAGTCCCCGTGAGAAGAGTCCTCAATTCCTCCTGCCCCTTGGATAAATTCAGGAGGATTTCCCCGAGCTGAGTCTCTTGAGCAAGAAGGTCCTGGTTATCTTGTTGGGAAGCCATTGCTGAAATAAACAGCAAAGACGGGTAAGTGACCTGCAACAAGGATACCTGTTATGCAATGATGTGTATGACATGCATGTAATGTTTTCAAGGACCTCGCGGGATAAACAAGAAAATTTGTTAGCATTAGAATCTGGTATCTTGATTGAAGTAACTTCGTGTTGTAGAGAGTCCTTCTTCAAGGGTCAAAGGCTCACCATATCCAGTGGGTCATAGCCCCTGACAACTTTGTCTAGAGGAAAATAAATCCTCTTTGCCCCTTGCTGGGATAGTTGATTCGCCATGACCTGCATCACAAGCCCTTGAGATCCTTGAAATGGATTAGTTTTTTGTGCAGGATGTATGCAATGGTATGATGTCATGCTATGCATGGGGTAATGTAGGTAAACCCTGTTATAAGTCCCTATTAAGGACTATAAACCAAAACCTGCAAGAAACTCAGTACACTCTGTTAGGAGTCCCAATTAAGGACTAAAACAAAACCTACAAGAGACTTAGTAAACCCTGTTATGAGTCCCAATTAAGGACTATAAACAAACCGTCAAGTAGTTCATGTGTCAGATAACAAGCATGCAAGTGGTCAAGTACGAAGGCACACAAGTCACACAAGAGAAACCCCTAGAGTTTAGGCCAGCATGGGGTCTGGGTATTAACCTCTCGAAGTTGGTGGGCTCAACCTGTCCTATTAGAAGTAACCGGGTTCTAAGGGTCCCAATATCACGGGATTGCTTTCATTGTTCATCGTTTCGATTTAGCCACTGAACTGGCGACCGAAATATTCCAGGAAAGCAACCCTCAATTGAGTGTAGTATCGAGTATCAACCAACCTCGGACTGTACCAAAGTCAGTTATCTCACTACCCTAAAGAGGCCAAGATAGTTCAATTAAGGTTCCTAAGGTCTGTTGATGCTTCATGACACCCCGCGGAGGCCCCGTACTCTCCTTGACTGAACTCAAGGGTTACCGGTACCCACCAAAGTGCCACATCAACGTAGCAGACTGCTTCAACCATGTCGGTATACCCTGCACAGTTCCCTCACTGCCTTGTTGCTACTTTCTAAGAAGGTATCCCCCAGATCCGGGTTAGGATCTATAGAACTCCCAAGACAGTACCCATAATAATAAAGCAAATAATTCAGACAATTGAAAACACAAGTGATCTTAGTCCTAAGGTACACCTCACTTTAAAATGTCTCCAGCAGAGTCGCCAATTCTGGTGATCGGTGGATCTGGAACTGACTGTTTAACGCTGGTTCGCGAAATGTCGCGGTAAGCAAGAGTCGCCACCGTCTTTTATTTTCTCCAATATGGACAGGACAAAAGCATAGAAAAATTCCTTAAAGAGATTGTTCTCGGTTCGGGAGGTAGGTTATAGAAAGGGAAGGTGTTAGCACCCTTTCTATCCATGGTTATCCATGGGCTCTTAGATACTTGCTCATTGTGTTTTCAAAAGGTTTGTTTGCTTTTCAACTGTGGGTTTTTAAAAAAGTTTTCTTTGAAAATTTCAGTTCGACTCTTGTATCGGTCCTCAAGAGTGTTTGAAAAGTTTCTTTCGAAATCTTTTTGAAAAGGTGTCGGTGTGAAAAGTATTTTTGATTTGTTTTTTGAGATTAGAGCAAGCATCTAGAGTCGTCTACCTACCCTAAGGAATTCGTCTGTGTAAATGTCCTTTAAAGTAGTGCCATCCCACCATTGAGAGGTAGGTAGCACCACCGTTGGAGGTGTTCGGGTCTATTCGAGGTTCGGGACATGGTGATCACCAGAGCAATGGGAAGACACCTTAGAAGCTACCCTCATGCCAGGTTCCCGGATCATGAGGACTTACTAAGACATCCTCTACTCGACGATCACCTTTCGAGGCAAGGCAACAGTGAGGCGTACCCTAGGGGTGGTGTGTGATTTGTGTGTTATGTTCATTTGCATTTATCTTGTTCATGTCAGGTGATCTACGCGTTTGTTTTTATTTTGTCATTCATTCTTGCATGCCATTATTAATAATTAAAAGATGCGGAAAATTAAAGTTCCTAAACTATTACAAGGGCGCGGGTCCACATCGCCAAATTAAAATCCAGGACCCGATTTGACATAAAAATAAAGAAATAAAATGCGAGAAATATAATATGTCCGAATTACATGGCTTTGGGAGAGTTACATAAATATTATAAGAAAAAGAAATAAAATGCGCGAATTGAATTAAAAGTGAAAGCGAGGGCGTTGGACCCTTTTTAATGAAATTAAATTATTATTAACAAATTAATTAAAATAAAATAAAAAGGAATTATTTTTGAGGTTTTTTGGTATTTATGATTTTAATGAGAATTAAATGAAATTTAAACCTAATTCTAGCTATTTTTTAATTTATTAAGAAAATATGAAAATTACCTAAAATTAAACCTAATTAATTAATGCAATTTGATTTATAAAAATAATATTAATTATTAGTGATGAGAAAATAAAAGAAAAAAAGTAATTAAAGTAATTAAAACCTAATTCTACAATTTTTTTTAATTTATTAAGAAAAGATATTAAAATTAACCCTAGAATTGAAAATTAAACTAAATGATATTATTTATTTACAACAAAATTAAAATAAAATATGTTTTTTTGATTTTTTATGACTTTTTTGATTTTTTGTTATTTTTTTATTTTATGAAAATAAATTAAATTAAAGGAATTAATTAAAAAAAGAAATAATTGAAACAAATAAAATAAAGAAAAGAAAAGAAATACAATACCTTGGGGGGTTCTGTCCCCAATTGAGAGGTATAATTGTAGCAATTCTGGCCCATTTGCCTTTGGCCTGGTTGACTTTTCATGCCAGCGTGTGGGTGCATTGACTGAGGCACATCATGTTCTTCAAATCTCCACCTTTTGATTGATCTTGATATGTGCGTGGCATGCCTGGATTGTGAGTTGCATGGTGGACACTGAAGCTTGAACTGCATAGGATCATTATTAGAAAAATAACATGGAATGGAAAGGGGGACCTGGGGCTCGAACCCAGGTCCCAGGGGTTACCAATGCTAAGCCTGACCAGTGGAGCTACCAACGCGTTTTGATTATTATATGGAAGACAAATAATATAATGTAAATCAGGCGTTAGTGGACATTTTCGCGCGAAATTTGAATGAACCACTTGCTGGCCTACACCTCATCATCTTCTTCAAGGCTTCGCTGTACCTGAAAATAAAAACAATTGAATAGCGGGGGTTTTAAACCCCCACTAAATAGTGTATACAAAAATAGCGATTAGCACCCTGCTAATCATAAATTAATCGCGAGGTGTGTTTTCAAATCGTCCAAGCATGCTAATTTCAATGGTCTAGGTCTCACGTCCTAATTTTTCCATAACTGGGAAACCCCAATTCAAGGTTTTTAAAACCCTAGGTGTCGTTCATGGTGAAATCACGTATGGCCAATGATTCTTCAATTAAATCATACTGCTAGCTTCTGGATCAACTCATTAGTACAAATCAAGAATCAAAATGCATGGATATGGACTGAATAACAAAACACGATTATGCAAGAAAAGTGATACAGTCTGACTTATAATTACCAATTCTTGATGTTTCAAGCTATGATTTTGATCCAGGCACCTTCCCTGATGTCTCAGCAAGACAATGGAATAATTATTTTGGCTTGAATCGCACTGGAATATAGTTTTCAGTTTTAGAATTTTTGTCAAATAACTCAAGCTTGGTTACGGTGTTCTTGCGCAGCTGGGAGGTTATTGGCATTAGGGTTATCATGTATATAAGTACTGGAATGATTAGGGTTAGAAATTGGATCAAAAAACCCTTTGCATTGATGAAGAGATATTTGATTTTCATGGCAAATATTTTTCAATATTTTTCACATGTTTTTGATGCCAATCATATCCAATTGCCTTGATTCTTTCTATATCTAATAATGCACGAAAATTTGAAGTTATTCCATGCATAAAAAGATTTAAAAACTTTGGTTTGATATTTTCCATATATTTATTTTAATTAAATGAATTATTAGCCATTAAAAATCCAAATAAATAAATAAAAATGATGAAAAACTTCCCTTTGGGCCAAATGGTCGTGCACATGCTTTGGATGATGATTCTTGGAAAAAAATGTGGCCCATTAGCAATTTTAAGACATTTGAAGCAAAGTTGACTTTTCAAAATATCCAAAAATTTCCCAACTTCCACAAGGCATATCTTGCTCAATGTTTAAGCTTTGCTCATGTTCTTGGACATTTTGGAAAGGTCTTGAAGTCCTCTAACCAATGCCTTTGGTCCCGTGTCATTTTGATTTACCAATCTCATGTTATGGTCTTTGACTTAAAGTCCCTTTTTGTTGACTTTTGAAAATGACCTATAATGTTGAAATTGATAACTTTTTGTGAGAGAATTTCTTGTACTTGAAGTGTGAAGAGGAGTTGTAGGAAATGTCATTCTCTTCAAAATGAGCCTTGGATGGAATTTTTCTGATAATCCATGTGAAAGTTATGCCTTGGTCAAGTTACAGTTGACTTTTTCAACTATCCAAATATGGAAACTTTTGCATCTTGAGACTTTTTAAGCCAAGCTTTGAGAATCATGATCAAGAATTGATCAAATGATGTTTGTGGCTTCAAAATGAGATGTTGACCAAAATTTGAACTTTTGACTGTCAAATGACCATTTTGCCCCTATAGTTGACTGTAGTGCAATTAGGGTTTTTGACTGTGCAATTTTATGCTGTAAGTCTTGAAACCTGGTATGAGGATGCTTGACCATGTTTGTAGGCATGTGGGACTTGATTGGACCCTTGGAAACTTCATTTTCTTTGTCAGAACCAAAACCCTAATATTTGACTGTTAGGAGGCCCTTGAACTGTGCAACCTTTGGGGAGATTTTGAAGCTTTGACTTGGCAAATTTTGAAGAATATGGGAGGGCAAATTTTGGGGTACAACACATGCGTCTGCAGCAGAGGATGGATGAAAACGACCAGAAGATGAAAGAAAGAATGGATGTGCAGGATAGCAAGATTGACACTGTTCTCAGCATGGTGCACAAGCAGAATGAGACTGCTGATCAGATCAAAGCCATGATGGAGAACCTGTTCACACGCTTTCCTCCCCAACCTTAGTTTTTTCATTCATGTCTTTTTCATGTTTTCTTTGATTATCTGATGTACTGTTTGAATATGTTTTGTTTGATTCTGAACCTTTTTAATATGACAAGTTTTTCTGATCTTAATTGTTTTAGCACATCACCTACACTTTTTGATTGCTGACAAAAGGGGGGAGAACAAGAATGATATTTTAAACAATAACGGTTAACTAAGACAGAAATTCTCGAACATTCTAACTCTATTATACTTGAAAATGTTTTTTTTCTGTTTTGCTTAAAGTCTATAGGTACAAGGAAGCTCCTGGACACTCTGAAGACTAAAAGCTCTGATTCGCTCTGATACTCTGATCCAAAGCAAAGCTCTGACAAGAAAAGCTCTGATACGCTGATCTGAAGCTCTGCTCTGATATGCTGATCTAAAGCTTCTGATAGTCAAAGACTATAATACTCTGATGTTCAAAGAAAGGCAAAAAGATCTGATCCTGAAGAACACTTGTAATCAAAAAGGGAAGTAATAAACTCAGGGGGAGTATCTCTCAACTCTGATATCTTTTTATCCCTTATCTTTGATAACCTCTTACTCTGATGCATCTCTCTGATACCTTTTCACGTTATTTTCATTTAAAAGATATCTAGTTTTTGTCATCATCAAAAAGGGGGAGATTGTTAGAACAAAGTTTGAATCTACTACCCTATGTTTAAGTTTTGATGATAACAAAGTGAAAAGATATATTATTTATATGATTCATGTATGAACTATCTGCTGCCTAAATTACTACGTTCTGATTTGCAGATACTCTGATTGATATAAGCAAGATCACACCTAATCAGCATCAGAAATTTGGTTCCTGAAATCAGCATCAGAAGTTGCCATATCAGAATGTCAGAATCAGAAGATTAACTCACGTGTATGCTGAAGCCTGATGAACAGAACTGCGCTCAACACTCTGATAAAGAAACACAACAGTTCATCAGCAGCTAAGCAGAGTCAGAATGAGCCAAGCCAGAACTTGCATTAAGTAAGCAACGGTACTGTGCATTGAAAGCAAATTAATACCAACGGCCTCATTCCAGACAAGATCTGCTCGATAAGGAAAGTTTGTTATTAACATTGAATCAAGAATATTGCTCCAACGTTCAACATCTCAGTGCTATATAAACAAGACTTTGAAGATTGAATTGGCTAATGCTCTCCAAATCTTTACACGCCTAAAAGCTGATCATAATCTTCCTTCTCTCAGTTTGCTAAACACTACACCTTCTCTTATTCAATCATTGTTTAGCAATCTAGTTTCTAAGCTTTAAGTTGTGTATACATCACAGTTGTGATACAGTTATGTAGAAAACTTTCACACACTTAGATTTATCTTCTTTGTAAGAAAGTGTTTCCTTGACAAACCGGGTTGTGGTTTGCATCAAGAAGGCTTTAGCAGTTGTTAAAGTAGTCTGTAATATTCAGATTAATATAGTGGATTAAGACCTCGTTGGAGAGAAGCGAAATCACCTTGACGGGTGGACTGGAGTAGTTTGAGATCAAACGAACCAGGATAAAAATATCTTGTTCATTGCATTGATTTTCAGTTTTACAATTCAACCCCCCCCCCCCTTCTTATGTTTTTCACTACTTCAACGATTGCTTAACATAGCGCTAAATTTGTCCTAATTCGAAAAATGATCATTCGTGGCCCAAACCTATGTTTGCAAGCCCAAGTATGTTTAATTTCAAACCTTGGATCCAATAACTTTGAAGTTCATTGTTAGGAGGCTTTGATTCTATCAATCCTCTAATGAAATTCATGAATTTTGGTCTAAGTGAATCATTTTGAACATCATTGATCATATGTATTGGCTTCGAGTACTTGAAATGAATGATATACTTGACGAAAAGCAAATGAAACTTGTTGTTGAGAGGCTTTGATTTTATCAATCTTCTAATGAGTTTTCAAAAGCGGGCTTCAAGATGGTCATTCAAATAACCTTTTGTTATACTTTACCTCTAACTTCTAATTCACTAGAAATTAACTTTACTTCATTCCTTTATTTTATGCATTTACTTTTATATAACATTTATTTTGTAGCATTTACATCTCATGCTATTTTCCTTTTGCACACTTGAGCATTTATCTTTATGTCATTTTATCTTTTCTCGTTTGAGCTTTTATTTTCTTTTGAAGACACTTAATAATCAACCCGAACTTGGATTGTCTGGTTATTATCCTTAGCAATATGGAGTTATGGATTCTCGAGACTTAGGATTAGAATCCTTGAGACCTTGAAACTCTGTGATCTTTGGTTAATATTTTTGTGAAGATCTTCTGAAATCCTTGGGTTTTACTCCAAGGCATTTGTTTGAATTTTTGTGTGTGTAGGTTATTCTGATTTTCATGCATTGTCTGTGATTGAGAATTCCTCTTTATACAATTATTACTCTGGCCAACTTTTGTCAATGAAGACATTGCATGGTTCTTAATTCATCTGAAGCTTTGTAATTCTCAAAGGTTTAGTATTTTTCTTGCTTGGTTTCAATCTAAAGGATAAGAATTCTACATTGACTTCTTTATGTCAAATGTCAGCTTCTTGTTGGTTAGATCATTTTTTTCCTTGGCTTTTACTTTATGCTTTAAGATATTCCCCTCATCTCCTCCTATCTTCTTTAATTTCAAAAATCTTATCCATCCTTTTCAAAAATCTTCTTGTTTTCTAACTTGAACTGCTTTCACAATAAAATTGGTCTTGGGTCCATGTGTTTTCAAAAATCTTTTATTAATCAAACCTTAATTAATTTAATCCTACTTTGAAATCATTTTGAAATACTAAAATTCATTAACCTCATTGAAACCATTTTGTCACTTTGGCTTTTTTTACTTTAAAAACTTTTCTCAAAAGATTAGACTCTTGTCGATTCATGTAGTGACGCAAGCTACTATACTTCTACGAATATGTAGTGAAGAAAGTTATTTTCCACTTGGGTGTTGAGGGATGGATTTTAAATCTAGGTTATATCCTACACCCTGAGATGAGGCAAATGCTCTTTTCTCATAATTGTAGGTAGTAAGTATGTTTTCCACTCGGATATGACGATGATGTCTCTTCTCTTAAAATTAACCAACACGCATGTGTTTTAAAATTTTTAAGGTAAACTACGAGTACCATGATCCCCTATTGCATGCAAGGTGGTACATAGGCAATAAAGATTCGCAACCACGGAGGATGCAAAAATTGTATAAAAAAATACTTATTTTCTCATCTCCACTATATTATTTTGTATACACGTTTTATAGCCAAAATATACAAATTTTCAAAGAGGTTCCTGCGGAGTACCATAGATGTTCAAGGTGCTAATACCTTCCCTTTGCATAACCAACACCCGTACCTAGACTCTTCCCCCTCTTTTTTGGGTTTATTCCCTTTTTTCCCATTTTCTTTGGAAATAATCAAGCGTGCTGGAGATTTTTATTTGATCTGTATGAGTTGGCTCAATCCAATGGCTTAGTCTCAACATTTCTACTGCTACAGAAAACTGGCGACTTCACTGGGGACAATGACATCTCAAAGTGGGTTGAGCCTATCTTTGTTTATCGATGTATATGCTATTATTTGTTGTGTATTATCTGTTGTATATATGTATGTATGGAGTTTTTTGGTTTTCAGGATGCTTGGTGATTTCTTATAAGTCTTATACGTGGACTTGGGCAAACTTAAGATAGGACGGGTGGTATATTCATGTTAACTTTGAGGGAGTAATTCCGAAAAAGGAGACATGAGATACCCCACTCAGTGGAATCCCCTTTGATTGTATTATTTATTTACCGAGCAACCGAGAAGACGTGTTGCTTTTGACCTGATGCAAGCAAAGTTGAGAAGCCGTAGAATCCTTAACACATCTTGGCCTTTTAGGTGTAGTGTGGAGACTATAACGGAGAAATCCGGAAGTAGTTGTCATGCGATAATGCACTCAGACGAGTTTTTCCTGAGAAAATTGCTAATTATCAAGCTAATCGGGACGTTGGTAATATCCAAAGGAAGAATGTAGACTATGGGATTTCCTTAGAACCTTGTTTGGCAGGTGATAAACTATTAGTACTTACCTTGTGAGTAGTAACTTTGACTTCATGTTCATGACGTCAAACTTATGAACTCCCATGTTTCTGATCTTGTGTGTGATTGTTGCATCATCATGCATTCATGCATCCATGATCATTCTTTAATTAGTTTTTCAAGGAACTTAAGTTTGACTTTTGGAAATATCTCATGTAATCTTTTGACCATGGATTTTGGAAAGGAGAAAGAATCGGAAGTACAGTTTCAAGAATCCTAAGGTAGAGGAACTAATGAGTTTGATTCTTGCGATTGAGAGTCCTACAGATTTCCAGAAGAAGTATGGATTTTTTGTCCCTCTTATGAAGCTCAAGATGAAGGAGGGTATTCTTTCCACATTGGTATAGTTCTAGGATCCATTATACCAGGGTTTTACTTTTCCTGATTATCAGCTGATGTCCACATTGGAGAAGTATTCTTACTTACTTGGTTTACCTATTACTGATTTTGTTCCTTTCATCGGCTTAGAAGGAGAGCCCAAGTCTCATGATATTTCCACCATAACTCACTTGAGAAAGTCTGAGGTTGAGGCTAACATGACTACCAAAGCAGGAATCATAGGTTTACTTGCTCAGTTTCTATGGGAGAAAGCTTGTTACTTTGAAAAGATAAAGAGTACAACTGCTTTTGAGGCTATCTATGATTTGCTTGCTTATAGGTTGTTCTTGTTTCCTAACGTCGGAAAATTTATGGATGTTAATGCCATTAGGATCTTTCTAATTGGGAATCCAGTACCTACACTACTAAGAGATACTTATTATTTCATCCATCTTTGGAATTTCTATCAGGAAAGGATGATCATTTATTGCAAACTGATGTTACATTAGTGGTTTATTTCTCACTTACCCTGATCTATTTCTTTTTGGGATCTCAGTGATGAATTCTGTCGGGTAAAGAAGATTATGGCTCTCACTCATTCCGATATTTATTGGTATCATCAAACTTATTATGATGTGAATATTATTGATAGTTGTGGTGTTCTTCCCAATGTGCCTCTTCTTGGTACAAAGGGGAATAACTACAACCATGTTCTTGAATATCACCAACTTGGATATCCAATGAGAGACAAGCTAAACAACATTCATCTAAGTAGTTTCTTTCCCAAAGAAGGAGAAGATCACAAGGCAGTTAAGGAAGAGATTGAAAAGTCTTGGTGCCATATTCATAGGAAGGGTAGAAAAGATTTGGGACCAAGAGGAGTTGTTTCCTTAGAACCTCATCATTGTTGGGTACAAGCAAGGGAAATTCAGTTGAAGATGCCTTATTCTCGTGAGGAACCTATATCTGATATGTTTATGAGGACTACTCCTCCTCTCTTAGATGATGTGGAAGAACTTCAGCTTGCCTTAGTTAGGATGAAATAAGAGAAGTAATCATAGAAGAATAAGTATCAGACTTTGGAGGTGTCTTACTCAACTGAATTGAAAGAGAATGATGACCTGATTGAGATTCTTAAGAGTAATGATGTGGAGATGATGGAGAAGCAAGTGTATTTATTTTCCTCTAGAACTCAGCTAGGTCCCGCTCACCGACTTTCCAATTCAAGTGGGTGGAAAGAAGTCGCCGACAAGTATGTAGAAGAGAACAAGAAGTTGGAGGCTTAAATTGCAAGCTCAAGGGAAAGCGTTAGTGTGTGGAGAGATCTTCATCAGATTTGGCTACTTAGGATTTTTAAATTCTATCTTTATTCTCTTGTACTTAGGATTATTAAAACTTGTACTAAAAGTTGTAATCCATTCCAAAGTTATTATTAAAATGATAATTTTTTAGTATTTCCAAATTTGTTAGTTCCTCAATATTCATAATTCTTTATAGTTATTTGAGTTCCTTGAATAAACACAATAAATCATATGCATTGCATATCATGCATCATTTTGAACATATTTTTTGCAATCCTATCTTTCACAGGTGTCTTACTTGTTCCTCTGCTTTGTTCAGTCGGCAAACTGTCTCATTTCTACAATACTCGGGCTAATCCTAGAAAGAAGATGGAAAACCTTGAATAAGAGAACCGTGAGCTGCGTGAAGAAGTTACCTTTTTGAAAGCTGGTATGGCCAATCTGGATGCTTTAGTAGAATCGTTGGTGGCTTATTATAATCATCCACGACTTCCTTCTTCTCCGTCTCCTCATTCTACTCAACCACACAAGACAACCGTTATTTAAGAGGTTTTGTCAATTCCCATCTTTGTTACTCTAGTTACTGCTACTCAATATTGTATGCCTTATGGTTATCTGTTGGGAATGCTTGAGAATTTCATGCCAGAAGGTTACAATCCTGCTGCTTAAGTTTCTCCATTTGTTCAAACTGCTTCTGCTTCTGCACCTACTATGGTGCATGATGTCCCTGTTATTAATAATGAGATTCATCATGATGCACCTCCTACGGTGAATTTTATGCCTGTTATTATTGATGAAGTTTATCATCCTTCTCCTCCACCAAGTTAAAGTTTGGGCTTTTATGACCGAATGGATGACTTTCAGGATCAATTCCATGAAATGAAGAAAGAAGTGAAGGCTCTTCAAGGGAAAGAGTTATTCGGACAAAATTTGTCAGTGACCTAATGTAAAAGTGCTAGCAAAGTTTAAGGTGCCAGAATTTGAGAAGTACAAGGGCAACTCTTTTCCCTGTGACCACCTGGTGATGTATATAAGAAGTATTTCCACTCATACTGATAACCAGAGCTTGCTTATTCATTTCTTCTTGGATATTTGAACTGGTTCTGCCTTGAAATAGTGTATGGGATTAGACAGTAGCAACATTCGCACATTCAATAACTTAGGAGAAGCTTTCGTGAAGCAGTATAAGTAAAACATGTTTATGGCACCTGAACGTGACCAGTTGAGAGAATTGGCTCAGAAAGATAAAGAATCATTTAAGTAGTATGCACAGCATTGGCGCGAGGTTGGAACCCAAGTGCTACCCCCAATGGGAAAGCAAGAAATGACTTAGGTCTTCCTAAAATCCCTTGGTTCATTTTACTATGAAAGAATGGTTGCAAGTGCACCAAGTGATTTCACTGAGATGGTAAGTATGGGTGTCCGTCTAGAGGAAGCTGTCCGGGAAGGACGATTGACAAAATATGAAGGTTCTAGTGGAACAAATAAATCATCATATGGGCTTTCAAAAAAGTAAGAAGGAGAAGTGAATGTTGTTGTTCAAGAAAAAAGGGTTAGACCTCCGAGAAGACATCATCAGCATCAATGGCAAGTTGCTTTAGTAACTTCAGTCATCAATGTGGATCCGACTATTGTTTCCTATCAGAGAGCACCTCAACAAGTTAATCAAGGGCAAGGTCAGAAGAGAGAAACGTTTGATCATATCCCAATTTGTTATGCATAATTGTTTTCGGCTTTGATTCAGAAGAACCTGGTGTAGACTAGACCTCCTCGTGCTATACCTTAAAATTTTCCATGGTATTATAAAGCTAATCAGGCTTGTTCTCTTCATCAAGGAGCCCTTGGGCATAACATTGAAAAATTTATCTGTTGATGTATGAAGTGAAGAAGATGGTAAGATCTAGTCTCCTGGTTTTAAAGACATTGGTCCCAATGTGAAAGATAATCCACTACCCAAGCACCGAGGTGCTGTAAATATGGTTGTTGGTTGTCCTGGGGACTATAGGATTTTTGATATCGACCTAGTTAGAGGTGATTTAATGAAGATGCATCCTGATCTCTGTGAGTTTAGATATTGTACACATGATCATGCAGCTTATAGTGTTTGCAGTACATACGTTTATGGATGTGATAAAGTGAGAGTTAATCTCCAAGAGATGATGGATGAAGTTCTTATCCACATTATTAGACCAAGGGATGAATATAAAGTAGAGGTGAAAATGGTTTATGGTGGTCCAGGTGAATTCTATATTTTTCATGTAAACCATATGGATGATGATTTGGTACAATTGCACGCCATATTTTGTCACATGGATGGCTAGGAAGTACATCATTGTGGGTCCTGTTAAGTCTGTTGTAGGCATTCTCGTGATTTTTCTATTGTAAGAAGAGGTGTTTAATTACTGTTAGATAAAATGTATTATCAGAGTCACAAGAAACAAAGATGATTGTAATGGAGTTAATATGATTGAAGACTACTTTGTTGAGGCCATGTCTGATGATGAATATGTTTCTACTGATGAGTTCTTTTCTTCTGATGAAGGTATGCTTTCTGATAATGATTCTGCAATTCTTGAGTATTCTGAAGAAGTAGGGGTGGATGTCATTGTGCCATATTTTGGTGTTCCCTCTCTTGTAGAGATTACATATCGCAGCAAACATGTTGTTTCTCCCATAGTTATTTGTCTACCTGGTCATATCCCATAGGAATCAGATAAAGTTGTACCTTATAAGTACAATGCAACTATCCTAGAAGACGGTGTGGAAATTACTATCCAACCTTTGTCCCATGTTGAGAATATTGTTGAAGCTAGTCGGTTAACTCGTAGTGGTCGTGTCTTCGCCCCTAACTTTCAAGGAGATGTTAATTCTCATAAGAAGGTTATTGAGAATGATGAACCTAAGAAAGTGGTGGGAGAATCTAGTGGCACCTCCTTGGAAAAGGATGTTGATGATCTGCTAAAAATCACCAAGATGAGTGATTACAATATTGTGGATTAGTTTTTGCAAACTCCATATAAGATTTCCATTCTAGCCTTGTTGATGAACTCCTATGCTCATCGGGAATCTCTGATGAGGGTATTGGATCAGGCTTTTGTTGAAAGGGATGTGTCTCTGGATCAGTTCAATGGTGTTGTGGGGAATATTACGTCTTGTAACAACATAAGTTTTTGTGATGAAGAATTTATTGATGAAGGGAGAAACCATAACCTGGCTCTGCATATATCTATGAATTGTAAGAATGACTCTTTGTCCAAGAAGCACTCTCATGAAGCTCAAATACCAGGAAACTCCCATGTGCCCAAGTGGCATTATAGTATGGTTCGAGAAAATCTGTCATTAGATAGGTGGATTTACCTATTCACATAGGTCCACACTTATTCCAGATCACCTTTCAGGTTATGTATATTGTCCCATCCTATACATGTTTATTGGGACGACCCTTGATCTATAAAGCATGAGTTTTTACTTCAACCTTGCATCAAAAAATGAAATTTGTCTGTGAAGGACACGTAGTTATTATGAATAGTGAGAAAGCTCTGTGATATCTCATTTGTCTTCCTTTAGAATTGTATAAGCTGACCAAGCTGTTTTTAGAACTCAATTCCAATCTTTTTATATTGATAATATAAGGAAGAATAAAGATTTTATCACCTCATTTAAGGATGTGCAACAGGTAGTGTAGAAGGGCCCTAACAAGGTTTGGGGGCAGGTTAGTAATTCACTTGTGAACAAGAATGGGACTGGTTTAGTTTTCTCCATGAAGAATGAAGTTTTGAAGCCAAAGTCCGCTTTGAGTAAATATCAATACATCTTTCACAGTGCAGGATATCTCCATCTGACTACTCCAAGGATCAATGCTATTCTCGAAGATGATTCAGAGAAAGAGATGCAAAACTTTGTGATACATGGATTCAGAATCCAAAATTGGATCACTGTTGATGTTCCTTCTTGCATTCATATTTCAAAGTAATTTGTTTTTTTTGTCTTTTCAAAAGTCCTTCACTCTTCCCAAGGTGAAAGTGATGTTGTAGGGGCATGCCTTTTGTTTTGATTTTTAAGATTATTCATTAAAGTTGTTTTTTATTTCTAGATTGTGTCTTTATTTTCTGTTTTTTCTTGGAAAATGGTAATCAGAAAAAACTTTTCGGAATAAATAATAATTGTAAATAAATCTGCATACTCACTTATTACATGTGTCAATTTCTAAAATCAATCATAAATAATTTGTGCAGAATAATTAAAAAACTCGTTGAATGCAATGACCCTGCACCCTCTCCCAACTTTGAATATCCTGTGTATATGGATGAAGAACAAGAATATGATAAAATCCCATAAGAGTTTTCACGCTTGCTTGAGCGTGAGGAAAATACCATTCAGTCGTATAAAGTCGTTGGAGACGATTAACTTGGGTTCAGAAGAAGATTCCGAAGAAGTCAAGATTGAGGCACTACTTTATCCCGATGTGAAGAGAAGGTTGATTGAGTTGCTAAAATAGTATGTGGATATGTTTTCTTGGTCTTACCAAGACATGCCTAGTTTGGACATTGATATTATGGAACATTATTTGCTGCTAAAGCCATAATATTCACCAATAAAGCAGAAACTGCAAAGAACTCATCCTGAGATGGCAGTGAATATTAATGAAGAGGTTTTAAAACAAGTTGATGTTGGTTTTCTTGTGATAGCACTGTACCCTCAGTATATTTCCAATATTGTTCCAGTATCAAAGAAAGACGGAAAAGTTTGCATGTGCATTGATTATAGAGATTTAAATAAAGCAAGTCCGAAAGATGATTTCCCATTGCCTCATATTGATATATTGGTTGATAGAACAATAAAATTCAAAGTGTTATTGTTCATGGACGTATTTTTCGGATACATCAAATTAAGATGGGTCCCGAGGACATGGAAAAAACTACGTTTATCACAGCCTAGGGAACATTCTATTACAGAGTGATGCCTTTCGGGTTGAAGAACGCTGGTGCAACGTACCAGAGGGCTATGAAAACCCTATTCCATGATCTGATGCATAAGGAAATTGAAGTATATGTTGATGATATGATCACCAAATCTCAGACTGGGGAAGGGAATATAGAAGACTTGTTGAATTTGTTTCAGCGTTTGAGGAAGTATTGTCTCCACTTGAATCCAAATAGGTTCTTCTGATGTACTTAATTATGTTTACATCCAACTTGTGTAGAATCATTATTATTGTAAACAAATGTAAATCAAACATTTGTTTAATGGTTTCTTGAGAGACTTGGTTGAGTCAGAATTCTCAAGAAGACTTTGCCTACGGCCATCGTAGATGAAATCCTGGTAGTGGATTCTATTGGGTTAATGGTATTCAAATCTCAAAGGGGACTGAGTGAAGGTCAGCCTTCTGGGATTACTGATGGATATCATTGGAAGGAAATCCTGGTAGAAGATTCTGGTGAATCAGATTCTATTGGGTCAATGAACGTTATATCCAGTCAGGATCCCTGAACGCATCATTGGATGTTAGTCATTGGTGGTTTCCCGTGCGATTGTAATCATATTGATTATAGTGGATTAAGTCCTTGAGGTCAAGGGGAAATCACCTCGAAAGGGTGGACTGGAGTAGCTTAGAGGTTTCTCAAGTGAACTAGGATATATCGTGTGTTCTTTACTTTTGCCTATGCTTTAGATTTTATGATTTATGAACTTATTAGAAGCATTACTTAGAAGTAACAATCAGAAGCATTATTTAACAAATAATAAGTGAAAGTTATACAAGAAAGGAAAATCCAATTCAAACCCCCATTTCTTGCATTTTCTTCACACCTTCAATTGGTATCAGAGCCAAGTTCTGTTATTGATGGATATCAACACCTAACAGTGTTGGATAAAGATCCATATGCTATTTGAAGAAATACTCTAAGGTGATAGTTATTAAATTTTCAACTACTGTCTAAAACCATAAAATTGAAGAACAAACTAACAGGAAAAGATCCATCAGATAAGAAGTTATATCTGTTGAATGGTTTTTAATAAGTTTATTGAGAAGTATGAGATGTTTTCAAGAAACAGATTAGTCCACCCTTGACTTTCTCATAATATCTCATTAGGAACCTTTTCAAAAGAAGAAATACTATTGTTTTATGATACAAAAGAACCTCATGATAAAACTGTCTATTCAAGCAGACAGAAGATCTTTTGTAGAAGATCTAATCATTGGTTATGTCGAAATAGAATTTGCAGAAGACCAGATATTGCTAAGGAAAGAACACTCATTGATTCATCTGGAGTATGATAAAATACTAAGTCTAAACAAGTTAGCTCAGAATTTCAATATCAAGATTGTCAGTTAAAATCGTCAAAGTTTAATGATATTTGTATTAGAACTAATTTTGCAATTTGTTCATGAAATCAAAAATTCAAAAGATGATAGGCAATGACAGTTAATTTTTCTCTCTATAACAGAGCTTCTCAGAAGTTCATGAAATATTGATCCTCTGAAAATAAGCCTTTGTTCAAAGAAAGCTTGACAAGCAGGTGGATGATTCTGGTAATAAAAGATCAGAATATCTATGCTTTGAGGATTCTCTCAAGAAGTCACATGGGTAATTCTAAACAGAAGATTGAAGAAATCATCATAAGAGATGACCGATCCTATTTCTCTGATTAGAGATTAGAATTCAGAAGAAGGTTACTCTTCTCAAATCAGAAAACTAAGAATAAGAGGAATCAATATGAAAATATTTGTAATTTCATTATCAGATTCCAAGAAGTGAAACCCAGAATCTGAAACTCCTTCTTCTGATATTGTTGATAGTCCTTCTAATCAACCTCAACCAAGAAAGAACAGGATCACATCATCTCATCCTAAAGATCTCATTCATGGAAAGAAAAGATGCTCCCGTCAGAACAAGATCAGAAGTAGTATCTAAGAGAAATTTAAAGTTAAAGACAAATATAAGATCTTCAGGGACATGACAAAGCCCGGTTAGAAGATATATTTTAGACAAGTTGTGATACGGTGCGAGAACTAACTTGAGGTTTTGCGTTCGTGTTCGCAAATGTTTCGGTTTAGCAAGAGTCGCCACCGACTTTTTATTATATCCAAAGGAAAGGTCAAAAAGCACAGAAAAGACCTTTGAGATGTTTTCTTGGATTCGGGAATAGATTATGAAAAGGGAAGGTGCTAGCACCCTTTTCATCCATGGTTATCCATGGGCTCTTAGTAACTTTGTTAGATCACTTGCTTTTGCTTTTCAATTGTTTGAAATGGTGCCTTACGTGTGGTTTTGAAAAATGTTTTGAAAAGAGGCCATCGTTGTGGCAACCTTTGTAATGATTCATGTTTGAATGTATACAAAGGCGTGTTGTCTTTTGAAAATATTTTTCAATGTTTGAAAGTTTGTTTTGGGAAATGTTTTGAAATTGTGGAGTGGAGTGTGTTTGAAAATAGCAAGGATGTTTTACAAGTTTTGATCAAGTAACTAAGAGTTTTCTACCCTATTTTACTCAAAGATCTTTTATACACATTTTTAACCCTTTTGACAGTGTTGTTTTACCATTGTATTTGGTAAACAAACTTGTATTTGGATGTTAAACGGGACAGGCGTGGGTCATCGTATTGACCATGATAGCAATTGTGCTAAGTATCTTTAGAAAATGTTTGAGGGACTAGATCATTTTATTTAGGCAACCAAGATAGCATCATCGAGGGACTATGATCTTTTGTTTTATTTTTGTTTTGCCAAGATACCTAGCATGCATACCATGGCCATTTGTTTAGGCAACCAAGTGGAGATACCTTAAGGGTGTTTGTGTGCAAGTGTGTTTTATTGCATGCATGATTTTATCTTGAATTAGGATTTTATATTTCATTGATTTTATCTTGCCATACATATCCTAATTACTAGCATTTACATTTGAAAGTAATAAAATGCGGAAATGTAAAATCCTACGCTATTACAATATTTAGGGGATGGGGGATACACACTTGTACATGGGCGTGGTTCAACGAGAAAAATAGATAAGAAAAGAAAATAACAAGGGGAAGAAAAAGAGAAAGAGAGAGAGGGCTAGCGCGCTGCTGAGAGGAAGTCAAAAGTTCTGACCCAGGCCTGCTGCAGGATATTAACCTGTTAGTGAAAATGTATGAGTCAGAACGTCTAACTCTGGTGCCCTGCAAAACAGAAACCTATTAGTGGGAAGGTCAAAAGTTCTGACCCTCATGCGCTGCAAGACAAAAGTTTGTTAGTGGGGAAGTCGTAAGTTTTGACCCTGCTAGAAAGACAATAATTTTCAGAAGTTCTGATATTATTGACAGCAAAATAGGCCTCAGAAGTGTTGTCGTCAAACTCAGAGCTTTGTTTCCCCATGTGCTAGCCAGAACATCTGCAGTTTTATTATTTTTCCACAAAACAGAAGGCATGCCTAGGACAATCCCAACATGTGTCAAAGTTTTTTAGAAGACAGAACCAACAAGGTCACAGGCAGGTTCTACACTGATTCACTTCCTACTTAAGCATTCAGAGGCATGGAAATCCTCAGAACGCATACAGCAGCAACATGATATCTACGTTGTGTTTATTGAGCATGCAAAGCTGATGATGCTTAGCAGCGTGATGAGAGTCAGCTGGTGCTTACCTTGATGTTGGAAGAAAATCTATGAGTTGGAGCTAGCTTTAGCTCTGATGGTGTTTTGGACAAGTTCTTTTTAGAATGGGTAGATGGAGAAGATGTATGTATGTATGGTCAGAAACTATATGGGTGTTCTCTAGTCACGAAGCAAACTGGGTATCAATAAAGTTTGGAGGCAGGAAGATCAAAGTTTATGAAACACTAGGGATTTTGGGCAGAGTTTCACAAGGTTTTCTTACTAGAGTTTTTTGTTCATCTTCTAGAAATTTTTCTGGATTTTTCTTCTCTCCTCCCCCTTTTAAAATGGAAAATGGTGTCCTATTTATAGGCAAGGCTTTGTGAATTTTTGTACATTTAAATGGCGCCAATATTATGCAGTAGAGGTTAACTTGTTCTTGAATGAAGTTCATGAAAATTTGTGATGATGGACAACTTTTCAGCCTAGGTTGGAACAGTAAGCGAGGATTAAGGAGAAGTGACACCCATAGGAGAAAAATGGCGCATAGACCCATGCTTAAGCCTGCACAAAGGTGTTACCAAGCCACACGTGGAGAGACCCCTTGGATGAATGCTCAAAAGTGGTTGTAAGCATTAATGAGCATTAAATGGTGATGAGATTTGTCAAAATCAAAAATCTTGTAATAGGAGATTTTGCATCATTACCTAAAACCTGAGACAACAATTCAGCTTCACCAAAAAGAACAACGTAAACCACGCTCTGACCTTGGCCTCTTGCTGCCTCAGCTAATTCTGAGAGTTTTCCAGACTTCCCAGCATGTTCCTTTGATCTGCCTTTAAAAACTCAGGATCTAGTGATCCTGCTTCAGTATTTTACCCAATCTGCTGATCCCATTACCTTCTGATTCCAGTATGTTCTGAAGGAGTTTCAGGCTTTGTTTCCTTCTTTACACTTCTCCAACAAACGCTGGCTAAACTTTGCGTAACTGCTGAAAGAGCCATGTTCTGTTTAAAGATCATGTGTTGAACCACATTTACAATCCCTGACTGAGTAGGTGTAGCTGCTGAAGAGCCACCTTCTGACTGAATGTTATGTGTTGAGCCAAGTTTGCAACTTCTGACCGTTTCTTCCTAGAGGTTGGTTCAGAAGCTCTGAAGTGCCATTTTCTTCTTAAACACTTTTCTTTTTTAGAAAAATTCTAAGTATTTAGAATTTAACTTTTCCAAGGTAAAAGTTTTGCCTTTTGAGCTTGCAAATGAAAATTTTGCTCTTGTAAATAGTTTACTTGGAAAGGAATGATAATAAAGGGCTTGGATTTGTTTTAAGAGAAAATCTGAGAATTCAGGATGAATTCCTGAAGGATGAGAGGGCAAATTTTGGGGTACAACAGTTGCCCCTGTTCAATCTTCTTGAACCTGAAGAGTTAGATTGGAGAGCTTGGCCTTTCGTGACTTGAAGGTAAAAGAGGATTGGACACTAAAGTGCCCATAAATTTGCACTCGTCATAGTGTAGTTGAGGGAATGGGCTTAAAGATGCCATTTGGAGGACGTGACAGAATCTTGTCGTAGATGGGCTTAAAGATGCCATCTAAGAAAAGTTGATCGCATAAGAGATTCCTTTGCGAGAGCCCGTATACCCGTTGTTGAGGAGTACTATACCGGGGAATGCTGGTCTTTGTTGTGGTAGATATAGAACTTCAGTCGTCTGTTATTCTACTGGGGAGTCATCTTTTGGTTGGAGATGTGACAGTGAACTGTTATCTGGTCAACATCCAGGCTTTACACTCTCATACTTCCTATCTGGTCAACATCCATGCTTCAGAAGGAAATCAAATGGTTATCTGGTTGCCTCCGGGTTTCCCTTTGACTTTGAGGCCTACCAATATTTGGTTGAATTTGGACTTCAAGGTAATTGGCCGAGTAAACTGTTATTTGGTCAACATCCAAGCTTCACAGTATCCCTTACTATTATCTGGTCTAAATCCAGGCTTCAGTGTCTTTTACCGCTATCTGGTCGTAATCCAGGCTTCACGATGTATCGGACCATTATCTGGTCGAATCCAGGCTTCATGGTGTTCGGAGAAATCAAGATATTGTCCGGTCGAATCCGGGATTCATAACTTGTATTAAAGATATATCACTATCTGGTCGTAATCCAGGCTTGGTAGTATTCTTGTTTTCTATCTGGTCGTAATCCAGGCTTCACAATAACTTGCTGAGCTGTTATCCGGTCATAATCCGGGCTTCTCGTCTTGCTGGGGATTAAACTATTTTCCAGTCGATCTCCGGGCTTCAGTATAATCAAGGTATTATCTGGTCGAGTCTAGGCTTCAGTATAATCAAGGTATTATCTGTTCGAGTCCAGGATTCATAACTAAAGCGAAAATCTACCCCTTGATTTGAATAAACAAATAGAGAAGCGTCCGAGTCTGGAGCATCTCTAAGTCGTTTTCCGAGCTTTGAATATCTGTTTTAGGTAGGTATTAATCTTATCCTGAAAAGGGTAGAATGTTACCTGAAACACAAAGTTATGTTGCATGAAACGTATGATGTAATACATGTGTTTTGTTAATGCTCATGATTTATGAATGTAATGTATGCGCATGTAAGTTGATTAGCAGAGGAAGCTAAATCCTTGATAACTGGAGATAATGAAATCTTCAAATGTTGCCGGGGGATTAAATCCTAGACCCCTGTCGGAGATAGAAAAATCCTTGGTGACTTGTGGGAATTAACAAGAACCTTGACAAACTCCGCAGGGATATAGGAATCATTAAGTCTACTTGAGAAACCTGCTTGGGGAATCCATAGAACTTTGATGACCATAGTTGGGGAGTACACCAATGGGAATCCTTACTCGGCTGGGGAATAGGGAAACTCTGAAGACTTCTACTGGGGAATTGGAACCTTGGAGGCTTCCACTGGAGAAATGAGAACAAGAATCTTCATTCTGCTGGGAAATAACTCTGTGGGGGAAAATAAATCCATGACCACTGCTGGAGATTCAAGATTTTTGACCACCTCTGTGGGGAGAAGCTATACTGTTGGGGAGATCAGGAGTTTGGGTTGTATGCCAATCTACTGGGGACTTCAAGAGTGAGGATCTTCGTTCTGTTGGGAATATCAAGAATTCAGGTTGTATGCCACTTTGAGAATGAGAATCTTCGTTCTGTTGGGAATATCAGGAATTCAGGTCGTATGCCACTTTGAGAATGAGAATCTTCATTCTGTCGGGAATATCAGGAATTCAGGTTATATACCACTTTGATAATGAGAATCTTCATTCTGTCGGGAATATTAGGAATTTGGATTATATGCCACTTTGAGAATGAGAATCTTCATTCTGTCGGGAATATCAGGAATTCAAGTTGTATGCCAATCTACTGGGGGCGCAAGAATGAGAATCTTCATTCAGGCGTTTGGGACAGGAGGTTGGGAGTATGCCAATCTTCTGAGGTTTTAAGGATGAGAATCTTCATTCTGTTAACGATATCAGGAGCTTGGGAGTATGCCAATCTTCTGAGGTTTTAAGGATGAGAATCTTCATTCTGTTAATGGTATCAGGAGCTTGGGAGTATGCCAATCTTCTGAGGTTTTAAGGATGAGAATCTTCATTCTGTTAACGGTATCAGGAGCTTGGGAGTATGCCAATCTTCTGAGGTATTAAGGATGAGAATCTTTATTCTGTTAATGGTATCAGGAGCATGGGAGTATACAAATCTTCTGAGGTTTTAAGGATGAGAATCTTCATTCCGTTAACAGTTAACTGTTATCTAGTCAACATCCAGGTTTTACAGTGTTGCATTTCTATCTGGTCAACATCCAGGTTTCACAATGTCTTTCTTCCTATCTGGTCAACGTCCAGTCTTCAGAAGGAAATCAAATGGTTATCCGGTCGCCTCCGGGTTGCCCTTTTGATTTTGGGGCCTACTAATATCTAGTTGAATCCGGACTTCAAAGTAATTGGCCGAGTAAACTGCTATTTGGTCAACATCCAAGTTTCACAGTATACCTTACTGTTATCTGGTCAACGTCTAGGTTTCACAGTATTGTATCATTATCTGGTCAACGTCCAGGATTCACGATACGAAATTTGGTGAGAAATTGATTGCATCTTTCCTGAAAGGTAAAGGTTAGTGGCATGTATCAAACAATGACGTTCTCGAAATAAATGAGATTGCGTTGTATGATATCCTGATGTACGGATGTGTAATGTTTTTCAAGACAACCTTTCTCTAGGGAAAATAAATCTCGAACTGGTGATGGAGAAAAGAGTTGGATTCTTCGTCTCTGATAGTGAAAAATCCGGAAGTGAATCAGAATGAATCATTGATAGATTTATCTGAAACATCAAAACCCGGAATATCTTCCACTGGAATAAGAATCAGGGAGATCTTAGTGTCAATCTGACTGAACCAGAGAAGGTCTTGGATTAATTTTGACTCATATGGATGATGAAGGAATCTTTGATGACTACTACTCCAAAAGGTGATGAAGGAATCTTTACTTGCCAATCAATCTGCATATGTTATGAATGTTGTTGAAATTTAATTTGTTTTGGAGAATAAATCCTTGACAAGTGTTGGCGAAATAAACCCATGACCGCTGGTCTGCTAGAGAGGTGATGAACTTCTCTAGGGTTCTTGAATTTCTTTTCAGAAAGATTTTGTAGAGATTCGTCATTGCCCCTAGTATCAAATGTTTGTGACACTGCCAGGAAATTTAGATTGGACGTAACCCTTTGATGAGATTGACGCTCAATGCCCCAAGTGATGGTGACGAAACTTACCCTTGGCTACTCTGCACTAGAGAGATTTCTTGAAATCTTGACTGGACTGCCCCAGGTTGACTGGACTTTGTCATGCCAAGTCCCCTTTTGTTGATAGGAGATTTTTGCGACGAAAGTGTCATTCCACTTGAAGTGATTTTGTTCACTGAGAGAGATTTCGCTCATCGGAACATTCATTGTGTCAACTTATTCGCTGTTAAACAAATATCCATATGCAAACAACGATATTCAAATAATGCAAAGTTTATGCTCGTCTTGAAATTTTGAAAAATTGTTTTTTAGCAGAAAACTTTTATAAGACAAATTCAACACAAGATTTAGAGCAAAGCCTTACAGGAGTCAGGATACCATTTGTAACAGTATGCTTTCTAAATAACCCATGCTTCAATTAGGACTTTTGAAGGGTTGTAACGTGGCTTGGTTCACGGTTTTTAAAAAACAAAGGATAAAGGCTCAAAGTACATTTGTACCCACCCGCTCTTTGTGATGTTCTTCAATCCTAAACTCAATTAATTGTGCATTTGAACTCCAAATGAGTCTGGAATGACATTTTTTGGTGATGGTTCACACAAGTTGAATTTATTGGAAGGCAGTCATCATTTTTTTGCAACATTTTTCATGTTGTCGAGGATTTGTAGTGACCTCTTTCTTTTTTTCGTTATCCCTAATTTTTGCCTGACTGTTCTTATTTTTGAGATTACAGTCAGCGGGATGCCCCAGCTTTCTTAAGCCTCCATTGTAGGTTTTGACTCAATGGGCTTTTCTTTTTGCGAGATAATGACTGCCTAGGTAATAGGTAACCATAACTGTCTTTTGATTCCAATGGAAATTTTGATGTCATTCGTTGTATTACGGAATGAGAGTTTGAGGCTTTAACACGCATTTGAATTAACTGAGAGACTACCCTGCCCCATGTTTGATTAAAGGTTTCAATTTGTGTTTAAAACAGAAAACTTCTACTTCTTTGGCTTAAAGGGGTTGACAAGGGATTATCTTCCTTATAACTCCAGTGTTTAGGATTTGAAAGAAACACATGTACATCGTCAGCAAGGTCTGTCCAAAAGCATACTGTATGAGATTATGGCATTGTTTTCGTCATCCTCCCTCTAAAGGCTTGTAACTTTTAGCAAGAGTTAAATGTCATAAAGAAAGTAGAAAGCATAGTTCAAGAATAGTGAAAACGAATGGATGAATTCAAGACAAACATATGCAATGCATTAATGAAACAGAGTTTGACATTAATAGATAATTGTTTGAATAACAAAAGAAATTACAACTTGAAAATTCAAATGAAACAAAAGCCTCTTGGTTCGAGCTTGTCATTTCAGGTGGAGAACCCTCAGCGGAAGATTTTCATCCAGCCATCCTGTGTGAATTCCAGCACTCCTCTGTCAATCAAGTCTTGGGTCTTGTTTTTCAAAGCCCGGCAGTCGTCTGTGTCATGTCCAGGACTATAAGAGTGGTATGCACAAAATGCATTGGGATGATAACCAGGAGCAGAGGTATTGAGATTCTGAAGAGGATCCCTTAATACAGTCATATTGACCTCCAACAAGCATTGTAGTACTTGAGATAATGGCATGTTAATCTCAGTGAATCGCCTTCTAGATGTATTTTGCTTACGCCGATTACCCTTCTGTGTTGGTGAGGTTGTTGTTGGGCTTGTGACCCTGAAGCAAATTGGGGAGGCTTTCCCTTGACTTCTTGTCTCAAGGGAGGCTGAATGGTGACTTGATCTTCAACTCTAGTTGTTTGCCCCATTTGGTTACATCCATCTTGATGCAGTTTGTTGATGAGGACCTTTAGCTCTTCTTGTCCTTGAGCCAGGTTTTGAATAAGAGCCATCTGGCCCACCAGTTGTCCCATCATTTGGATTTTCATTGTTGCCAACTCAATCTGTAGTCCTTCCAACTAATCATTTCTGATGCCCCCTGGATTCTCTAGGACCATGCCCCTTGTGAGGAGAGCTTTCACTTCTTCCTGCCCCTTGGACAGGTTCAAGAACATTTCTTGAAGTTGAGCGTTTTGAGCCTGGATATCTTTGACATTCCTCTCTAGAGCCATCTCTACTGAAATAAACAGTAGGAGAATAAGGAGACCTGAAAGGGGAAAACTTGTGATGATACAATGCATGATGTGTGGATGCATGTTTTCAAGGATCTCCCGGGGTAAACACAAGAAAAAGTTAGAGGTTGAACTTCGATCAACATCTTTGATTGGAGAACTTTGTATCGGTGGATGTCTTTCCACGAGAATCAAGATCACCATGTCAAGTGGGTCATAGCCCTCGATTCAAGTTGTTGTACTTGGTCTTTGACGGTGTTTGTTTAGAGGAAAACCCTCTTTCCCTTTGGTAGACGTCTGGTTCAACGTGACCCTGCAACAAAGACCCTCGAGATCCTTGAAATGGTTATTGAAAATGCTATGGTATGATGTTCTGATGTTATGTACAAGTATGCAAAAGTAAGCAAGTGTATATACAGATAATCCCATTCACACAAAGCAGAGAAGTCCTTAGGTTTAGGCTTGCATGGGGTTCATAGGTAAGTACCCTCTTGAAGTTAGTTGGCTCAACCTGTCCTAAAAATAATAATCGAGTTCTAAGGAGCTCAATATCACCGGATTATTTTCTGTGTTCATTGTTTCAGTTTAGCCACTTTACTGGCGACCGAAATATTCCAAGAAAACAATCCTCAATGGGTGTAGTATCGAGTATCTACCAACTTCGGACTGTACCAAAGCCGGTCATCTCACTACCCCTAAAAAGGCCAAGATGGTCAAGTAAGGTTCTAAGAGTTCATTAGTGCTTCATGAAATCACTCAGCGGCCCCGTATTCTCTTTGATTGACTCAAAGGCTACCGGTACCCACAAATATGTCGCACTAACGTAGCCACTGCTTCAACCATGTCGGTATACCCCGCACAGTTCCCTCGCAGTTTATTGCTACTTACCTAAAAGGTGCCCCCAAATCCGGGTGTAGGATTTAAAATAAACCCAAGCAAGGAACCAAAAAGTAAAGCAATCAAGGCAAACAAAGTTAGCATGTAAAGGTGATCTAAACCCTAAGGTAACCCAACTTTTAGATTATTCCCTAGCAGAGTCGCCAGTTCTATGATACGGTGGGAGAAACTGACTTGAGGTTTTGCGTTCGTGTTCGCAAATGTTTCGGTTTAGCAAGAGTCGCCACCGACTTTTTATTTTATCCAAAGGAAAGGTGAAAAAGCACAGAAAAAACCTTTGAGATGTTTTCTTGGATTCGGGGAGTAGATTATGAAAAGGGAAGGTGCTAGCACCCTTTTCATCCATGGTTATCCATGGGCTCTTAGTTACTTGTTTAGATCACTTGCTTTTGCTTTTCAATTGTTTGAAATGATGATTTGCGTGTGGTTTTGAAAAATGTTTTGAAAAGAGGCCATCGTTGTGGCAACCTTTGTAATGATTCTTGTTTAAATGTATTCAAAGGTGTGTTGTCTTTTGAAAAGATTTTTCAATGTTTGAAAGTTTGTTTTGGGAAATGTTTTGAAATTGTGTTGTGGAGTGTGTTTGAAAATAGCAAGGATGTTTTGCAAGTTTTGATTAAGTAAATAAGAGTTGTCTACCCTATTTTACTCAAAGATCTTTTCTACACATTTCTAACCCTTTTGACAGTGTTGTTTTACCATTGTATTTGGTAATCAAACTTGTATTTGGATGTTAAACGGGACAAGCGTGGGTCATCGTATTGACCATGATAGCAATTGTGCTAAGTATCTTTAGCAAATTTTTGAGGGACTAGATCATTTTATTTATTCAACCATGATAGCGTCATCGAGGGACTATGATCTTTTGTTTTGTTTTTGTTTTGCCAAGATACCTAGCATGCATACAATGGCCATTTGTTTAGGCAACCAAGTAGAGATCCCTTAAGGGTGTTTGTGTGCAAGTGTGTTTTATTGCATGCATGATTTTATCTTGAATTAGGATTTTCTATTTCATTGATTTTATCTTTCCATACATATCCTAATTACTAGCATTTAAATTTGAAAGCAATAAAATAAAGAAATTTAAAATCCTACGCTATTACAATATTTAGGGGATGGGGGATACACACTTGTACATGGGGGTGGTTCAACGAGAAAAATAGATAAGAAAATAAAATAACAAGGGGAAGAAAAAGAGAAAGAGAGAGAGGGCTAGCGCGCTGCTGAGAGAAAGTCAGAAGTTCTGACCCAGGCCTGCTGCAGGATATCAACCTGTTAGTGAAAATGTATGAGTCAGAGCTTCTGACACTGGTACCCTACAAAACAGAAACCTGTTAGTGGGAAGGTCAGAAGTTCTGACCCCCATGCGCTGCAAGACAAAAGTTTGTTAGTGGGGAAGTCGGAAGTTCTGACCCTGCTGGAAACACAATAATTTTCAGAAGTTATGATATTATTGACAGCAAAACAGGCCTCAGAAGTGTTGTCGTCAAACTCAGAGCTTGGTTTCCCCCTGTGCTAGCCAGAACATCTGCAGTTTTATTATTTTTCCACAAAACAGAAGGCATGCCTAGGACATTCCCAGCACGTGTCAAAGTGTTTCAGAAGACAGAACCAACAAGGTCACAGGCAGGTTCTACACTGATTCATTTCCTACTTAAGTATTCAGAGGCATGGAAATCCTCATAACGCATACAGCAGCAACATGATATCTACATTGTGTTTATTGAGAATGCAAAGCTGATGATGCTTAGCAGCGTGATGAGAGTCAGCAGGTGCTTACCTTGTTGTTGGAAGAAAATCTGTGAGTTGGAGCTAGCTTTAGCTTTGATGGTGTTCTGGACAGGTTCTTTTTAGAATGGGAGGATGGAGAATATGTATGTATGTATGGTCAGAAACTGTATGGGTGTTCTCTAGTCATGAAGCAAACTGGGTATCAATGAAGTTTGGAGGCAGGAAGTTCAAAGTTTATGAAACACTAGGGATTTTAGGCAGAGTTTCACATGGTTTTCTTACTAGAGTTTTCTGTTCTTCTTCTAGCAATTTTTCTGGATTTTTCTTCTCTCCTCCCCCTTTTAAAATGGACAATGGTGTCCTATTTATAGGCAAGGCTTTGTAAATTTTTGAACGTTTAAATGGCGCCAATATTATGCAGTAGAGGTTAACTTGTTCTTGAAGGAAGTTCATGAAAAGTTGTGATGATGGACAGCTTTTCAGCCTAGGTTGAAACAGTAAGCGAGTATTAAGGAGAAGTGACACCCATACACGAAACATGGCGCATAGACCCATGCCTAAGCCTGCACAAAGGTGTTACCAAGCCACACGTGGAGAGACCCCTTGGATGAATGCTTAAAAGTGGTTGTGAGAAATAATGAGCATTAAATGGTGATGATATTTGTCAAAATCCAAAATCTTGTAATAGGAGATTTTGCATCATTACCTAAAACCTGAGCCAGCTATTTTGTTTAAAGATCACGTGCTGAACCACATTTACAATCGCTGAATGAGTTGGTGTAGCTGCTGAAGAGCCACCTTCTGACTGAATGTTATGTGTTGAGCCAAGTTTGCAACTTCTGACCGTTTCTGCCTGGAGGTTGGTTCAGAAGCTCTGAAGTGCCATTTTATTCTTAAACACTTTTCTTTTTTAGAAAAATTCTAAGTATTTAGAATTTAACTTTTCCAAGGTAAAAGTTTTGCCTTTTGAGCTTGCAAATGACCATTTTGCTCTTGTAAATTGTTTACTTGGAAAGGAATGATAATAAAGGGCTTGGATTTGTTTTAAGAGAAAATATGATAATTCAGGATGAATTCCTGAAGGATGAGAGGGAAAATTTTGGGGTACAACAGTTGCCCCTGTTCAATCTTCTTGAACCCGAAGAGTTAGATTGGCGAGCTTGGCCTTTCATGACTTGAAGGTAAAAGAGGATTGGACACTAAAGTGCCCATAAATTTGCACTCGTCAGAGTGTAGTTGAGGGAATGGGCTTAAAGATGCCATTTGGAGGACGTGATAGAATCTTGTCAGAGATGGGCTTAAAGATACCATCCAAGAAAAGTTGATCCCATAAGAGATTCCTTTGCGAGAGCCCGTATACCCGTTGTTATGGAGTAGTATACCGGGGAATGCTAGTCTCTGTTGTGGTAGAAATAGAACTTTAGTCGTCTGTTATTCTACTGGGGAGTCATCTTTCGGTTGGAGAGGTGACAATGAACTGTTATCTGGTCAACATCCAGGCTTTACAGTCTCGTACTTCCTATCTGGTCAACATCCAGGCTTCAGAAGCAAATCAAATGGTTATCCGGTTGCCTCCGGGTTTCCCTTTGACTTTGAGGCCTACCAATATCTGGTTGAATCCGGACTTCAAGGTAATTGGCCGAGTAAACTGTTATTTGGTCAACATCCAAGATTCAAAGTGTCCCTTACTGTTATCTGGGCGAAATCCAGGCTTCAGTGTCTTTTACCGCTATCTGGTTGTAATCCAGGCTTCACGATGTATCGGACCATTATCTGGTCGAATCCAGGCTTCATGGTGTTCGGAGAAATCAAGATACTGTCTGGTCGAATCCGGGCTTCATAACTTGTATTAAAGATATATCATTATCTGGTCGTAATCCAGGCTTCGTAGTATTCTTCGTTGCTATCTTGTCGTAATCCAGGCTTCACAATAACTTGCTGAGCTATTATCCGGTCATAATCCGGGCTTCTCGGCTTGCTGGGGATTAAACTATTTTTCGGTCGATCTCCGGGCTTCAGTATAATCAAGGTATTATCTGGTCGAGTCTAGGCTTCAGTATAATCAAGGTATTATCTGGTCGAGTCCAGGCTTCATAACTAAAGCAGAAATCTACCCCTTGATTTGAATAAACAAATAGAGAAGCATTCGTGTTTGGAGCATCTCTAATCCGTTTTCCGAGCTTTGAGTATCTGTTTTAGGTAACTATTAATCTTATCCTGAAAAGGGTAGAATATTAGCTGAAACACAAAGTTATGTTGCATGAAATGTACGATGCAATACATGTGTTTTATCAATGCTCATGATTTATGAATGTAATGTATGTGCATGTAAGTTGATTAGCAGAGGTAGCTAAATCCTTGATAACTGGAGATAATGAAATATTCGACTGTTGCCGGGGGAATAAATCCTGGACCGCTGTCGGAGATAGAAAAATCCTTGGTGACTTGTGGGAATTAATAAGAACCTTGAAAAACTCCGCAGGGATGGAGGAATCATTAAGTCTGCTTGAGAAACCTGCTTGGTGAATCCAGAGAACTTTGATGACCATAGCTGGGGAGTACACCAATGGGAATCCTTACTCGGCTAGGGAATAGGGAAACTCTGAAGACTTCTACTGGGGAATTTGAACCTTGGAGGCTTCCACTCGAGAAATGAGAATAAGAATCTTCGTTCTGTTGGGAAATAACTCGGTGGGGGAAAATAAATCCATGACCACTGCTGGAGATTCAAGATTTTTGACCACCTCTGTGGGGAGAAGCTATATTGCTGGGGAGATCAGGAGTTTGGGTTGTATGCCAATCTACTGGGGACTTCAAGATTGGGGATCTCCGTTCTGTTGGGAATATCAAGAATTCAGGATGTATGCCACTTTGAGAATGAGAATCTTCGTTCTGTTGGGAATATCAGGAATTCAGGTTGTATGCCACTTTGAGAATGAGAATCTTCATTCTGTCGGGAATAACAGGAATCCAGGTTACATACCACTTTGAGAATGAGAATCTTCATTCTTTCGGGAATATCAGGAATTCAGATTATATGCCACTTTGAGAATGAGAATCTTCAATCTGTCGGGAATATCAGGAATTCGGGTTGTATGTCAATCTACTGGGGGAGAAAGAATGAAAATCTTCATTCAGGCGTTCGGGTCAGGAGGTTGGGAGTATTCCAATCTTCTGAGGTTTTAAGGATGAGAATCTTCATTCCGTTAATGGTATCAGGAGCTTGGGAGTATGCCAATCTTATGAGGTTTTAAGGATGAGAATCTTCATTCTGTTAACTGTATCAGGAGCTTGGGAGTATGCCAATCTTCTAAGGTTTTAAGGATGAGAATCTTCATTCTATTAACGGTATCAGTAGCTTGGGAGTATGCCAATCTTCTGAGGTTTTAAGGATGAGAATCTTCATTCTGTTAACAGTATCAGGAGCATGGGAGTATACCAATCTTATGAGGTTTTAAGGATGAGAATCTTCATTCTGTTAAAGGTTAACTATTATCTGGTCAACATCCAGGTTTTACAGTGTTGCATTTATATCTGGTCAACATCCAGGTTTTACAATATCTTTCTTCCTATCTGGTCAACGTCCAGTCTTCAGAAGGAAATCAAATGGTTATCCAGTCGCCTCCGGGTTTCCCTTTTGATTTTGGGGCCTACTAATATTCGGTTGAATCCGGGCTTCAAGGTAATTGGCTGAGTAAACTGCTATTTGGTAAACATCCAAGCTTCACAATATACCTTACTATTATCTGGTCAACATCCAGGTTTCACAGTCTTGTATCGTTATTTGGTCAACGTCCAGGATTCACGATATGAAATTTGGTGAGAAATTGATTGCATCTTTCCTGAAAGGTAAATGTTAGTGGAATGTATCAAACAATAACGTTCTCGAAATAAATGAGATTGCGTTGTATGATGTCCTGATGTACGGATGTGTAATGTTTTTCAAGACAACCGTTCGCTGGGGAAAATAAATCCCGAACTGGTGATGGAGAAAAGAGTTGGATTCTTCGTCTCTGATAGTGAAAAATCCAGAAGTGAATCAGAATGAATCATTGAGAGATTTATCTGAAACATCAAAACCCGGAATATCTTCCACTGGAATAAGAATCAGGGAGATCTTAGTGTCGATCTGACTGAACCAGAGAAGTTCTTGGTATAACTTTGACTCAACCGGATGATGAAGGAATCTTTGACGACTACTACTCCAAAAGGTGATGAAGGAATCTTTACCTGCCAATAAATCTGCATATGTTATGAATCTTGTTGAAATGTAATTTGTTTTGGAGAATAAATCCTTGAAAAGTGTTGGGGAAATAAACCCATGACCGCTGGTCTGCTAGAGAGGTGATGAACTTCTCGAGGGTTCTTGAATTTCTTTTCAGAAAGATTTTGTAGAGATTCGTCATTGCCCCTAGTATCAAATGTTTGTGAAACTGCCAGGAAATTTGGATTGGACGTAACCCTTTGATGAGATTGACGCTCAATGCCCCAAGTGATGGTGATGGAGACTTGCCCCTGGCTACTCTGCACTAGAGAGATTTCTTGAAATCTTGACTGGACTGCCCCAGGTTGACTGGACTTTGTCATGCCACATCTCCTTTTGTTGATAGGAGATTTTTGCGACGGAAGTGTCATTCCACTTGAAGTGATTTTGTTCACTGAGAGAGCTTTCGTTCATCGGAACATTCACTGTGTGAACTTCTTCGCTGTCAAACAAATAGCCATATGCAAACAACGATATTCAAATAATGCAAAGTTTATGCTCGTCTTGAAATTTTGAAAAATGCGTTTTTTAGCAGAAAACTTTTATAAGACAAATTCAACACAAGATTTAGAGCAAAGCCTTACAAGAGTCAGGATACCTTTTGTAACAGTATGCTTTCGAACTAACCCATGCTTCAATTAGGACTTTTGAAGGGTTGTAACGTGGCTTGGTTCACGGTTTTTAAAAAACAAAGGATAAAGGCTCAAAGTATATTTGTACCCACCGGCTCTTCGTGATGTTCTTCAGTCCTAAACTCAGTTAATTGTGCATTTGAACTCCAAATGAGTCTGGAATGACGTTTTTTGGTGATGGTTCACACAAGTTGAATTTATTGGAAGGCAGTCATCATTTTTTTGCAACATTTTTCATGTTGTCGAGGATTTATAGTGACCTCTTTCTTTTTTTCGTTATCCCTAATGTTTTCCTGTCTGTTCTTATTTTTGAGATTACAGTCAGCGGGATGCCCCAGCTTTCTTAAGCCTCCTTTGTAGGTTTTGACTCAATGGGCTTTTATTTTTGCGAGATGATGACTGCATAGGTAATAGGGAACCATAACCGTCTTTTTATTCCAATGGAAATTTTGATGTCATTCGTTGTATTACGGAATGAGAGTTTGCGACTTTAACACGCATTTGAATTAACTGAGAGACTACCCTGCCCCAGGTTTGATTAAAGGTTTCAATTTATGTTTAAAACAGAAAACTTCTACTTCTTTGGCACGAAGGGGTTGACTAGGGATTATCTTCCTTATAACTCCAGTGTTTAGGATTTGAAAGAAACGCCTGTACATCGTCAGTAAGGTCTGTCCAAAAGCATATTGTATGAGATTATGGCATTGTTTTCGTCATCCTCCCTCTAAAGGCTTGTAACTTTTAGCAAGAGTTAAATGTCATAAAGAAAGTAGAAAGCATAGTTCAAGAATAGTGAAAACGAATGGATAATTCAAGACAAACATATGCAATGCATTAATGAAACAGAGTTTGACATTAATAGATAATTGTTTGAATAACAAAAGAAATTACAACTTGAAAATTCAAATGAAACAAAAGCCTCTTGGTTCGAGCTTGTCATTTCAAGTGGAGAACCCTCAGCGGAAGATTTTCATCTAGCCATCCTGTGTGAATTCCAGCACTGCTCTGTCAATCAAGTCTTGGGTCTTATTTTTCGAAGCCCAACAGTCGTCGGTGTCATGTCAAGGACTATATGAGTGGTATGTACAAAATGCATTGGGATGAAATCCAGGAGCAGAGGTATTGAGATTCTGAAGAGGATCCCATAATACAGTCAGATTGACCTCTAACAAGTGTTACAGTACTTGAGATAATGGCATGTTAATCTCAGTGATGCGCCTTCTAGATGTATTTTGCTTACGCCGATTACCCTGCTGATGTTGGTGAGGTTGTTGTTGGGCTTGTGACCCTGAAGCAAATTGGGGAGACTTTCCCTTGACTTCTTGTCTCAAGGGAGGCTGAATGGTGACTTGATCTTCCACTCTAGTTGTTTGCCCCATTTGGTTACATCCATCTTGATGCAGTTTGTTGATGAGGACCTTTAGCTCTTCTTGTCCTTGAGCCAGGTTTTGAATAAGAGCCATCTGGCCCACCAGTTGTCCCATCATTTGGATTTTCATTGTTGCCAACTCAATCTGTAGTCCATCCAACTGATCATTTCTGATGCCCCCTGGATTCCCTAGGACCATGCCCCTTGTGAGGAGAGCTTTCACTTCTTCCTTCCCCTTGGATAGGTTCAAGAACATTTCTTGAAGTTGAGCGTTTTGAGCCTGGATATCTTTGACAGTCCTCTCTAGAGCCATCTCTACTGAAATAAACAGTAGGAGAATAAGGAGACCTGAAAGGGGAAACCTGTCATGATACAATGCATGATGTGTGGATGCATGTTTTCAAGGATCTCGCGGGGTAAACACAAGAAAGAGTTAGATGTTGACTTCGATCAACATCTTTCATTGGAGAACTTTGTATCGGTGGATGTCTTTCAACGAGAATCAAGCTCACCATGTCAAGTGGGTCATAGCCCTTGATTCAAGTTATTGTACTTGATCTTTGACGGTGTTTGTTTAGAGGAAAACCCTCTTGCCCTTTGGTAGACGTCTGGTTCAACGTGACCCTGCAACAAAGACCCTCGAGATCCTTGAAATGGTTATTGAAAATGCTATGGTATGATGTTATGATGGTATGTACAAGTATGCAAAAGTAAGCAAGTGTATATACAGATAATCACATTCACACAATGCAGACAAGTACTTAGGTTTAGGCTTGCATGGGGTTCATAGGTAAGTACCCTCTTGAAGTTAGTTGGCTCAACCTGTCCTATAAATAGTAACCGGGTTCTAAGGAGCTCAATATCACCGGATTATTTTCTGTGTTCATTGTTTCAGTTTATCCACTTTACTGGTGACCGAAATATTCCAAGAAAACAATCCTCAATGAGTGTAGTATCGAGTATCTACCAACTTCGGACTGTACCAAAGCCGGTCATCTCACTACCCCTAAAAAGGCCAAGATGGTCAAGTAAGGTTCTAAGAGTTCATTAGTGCTTCATGACATCACTCAGCGGCCCCGTATTCTCTTTGATTGACTCAAAGGATACCGGTACCCACAAATATGTCGCACTAACGTAGCCACTGCTTCAACCATGTCGGTATACCCCGCACAGTTCCCTCACAGTTTATTGCTACTTACCTAAAAGGTGCCCCCAAATCCGGGTGTAGGATTTAAAATAAACCCAAGCAAGGAACCAAAAAGTAAAGCAATCAAGGAAAACAAAGTAAGCATGTAAAGGTGATCTAAACCCTAAGGTAACCCAACTTTTAGATTATTCCCCAGCAGAGTCGCCAGTTCTATGATACGGTGGGAGAACTGACTTGAGGTTTTGCGTTCGTGTTCGCAAATGTTTCGGTTTAGCAAGAGTCGCCACTGACTTTTTATTTTATCCAAAGGAAAGGTCAAAAAGCATAGAAAAGACCTTTGAGATGTTCTCTTGGATTCAGGGAGTAGGTTATGAAAAGGGAAGGTGCTAGCACCCTTTTCATCCATGGTTTTCCATGGGCTCTTAGTTACTTGTTTAGATCACTTTCTTTTGCTTTTCAATTGTTTGAAATGGTGCTTTGAATGTGGTTTTGAAAAATGTTTTGAAAAGAGGCCATCGTTGTGGCAACCTTTGTAATGATTCTTGTTTGAATGTATACAAAGGTGTGTTGTCTTTTGAAAAGATTTTTTCAATGTTTGAAATTTTGTTTTGGGAAATGTTTTGAAATTGTGTTGTGGAGTGTGTTTGAAAATAGCAAGGATGTTTTGCAAGTTTAAGATATCTGATCTATTGGAACCAGGGCGAGTTTTACTCAAATGGCTCAAGTTTAAGATATTTGATCTTCATCAAGTCATTTGCTCAGGGGGGGGGGGTATCATAAAAAGGATAGGTAATCCTTACCTTTCTATTTTTACTTTTTATGATTATAAGAACAAAATTATGTCATTAAAATATATAGTTTTATCATCATCAAAAAGGGGGAGATTGTAAGAACAAGATTTGGTTTTTCAATATTGCCTCTGAGTTTTGATGATAACAAATGAGTATGTTTGTATGAAAATTTTTGTTGTACTAATTTTTGTTATTGTTGAGTACTTAACAAACAAGTTATGCTTCTAATTGATGGTGTAGCCAAGACATTAGAAGAGAATTAGATCTGCTTCTATGCTACACAAGTTCTGTTGAATAGTAGCAAGACACTCCATAAGGCTCTGAAGTGTAAGCCCTGATATTTGTCTAAAGAAACCAGTCAGAAGATCTGAAGACAGAAGTTTCTACTTACGTCCAGATGTTGAAGACTCAAGCTTCTAAAGACAACATGTTATAAGGAAACAGTCAGAATATCTGAATACATAATTTGTCACTTAAATCCAGATGCTGAAGACTCGCGTTTTTAAAAGACTGTGTGTTCCAAAGAAACAAAGTTAGAAAATCTGAAGACAAAGTTTCTACTGAAGTCCAGATGCTAAAAACATAGTTTCTAAAAGACAACTTATTTTAAAGAATACAAAGTTAAAAGATCTGAAGACAATATTCCTAACTGAAGTTCAGATGCTAAAGACTTTGTGTTTCTAATAACAAGGTTCTAAAGACAAGGATTCTTAAAGAACCAAGTGCCGAATATTCTAAAGACAGAATGTCTGAAGATTCCAAAGACTTAAAGTTCTAAAGGTCCAAGGTTATCTACAACCTGTTCTCAAGACCAGGTGCTGAATACTTCAAAGACGCAGCTCTTAAGACTCTAAAGACTTGAAACTCTTTTAATCTAAAGGTTGGCTACAATGGGTTCTCACAACCAAGTGCTGAAGACTCTGAAGACGCGATTCTGAAGAATCTGAAGATTTAAAGTTCTGAAGACCTTATGTTATGTTTCGGCTTCTAACCTCATGCTCGCAGAAGCCTCTGGAGTGTAGAAGGAAAGAATATAACGGTAACATGGTACCATAGTACGCAGTACGAAAAATCTTTATTCTACTACCTCTCCATTAACTTAAAGTGTGGAAGAGATAAGGACGTAGTGGTACTATTTATAACGACTCTTTTTCAAATATCCAACGGCTCTATTTTGGTTGGATGTATAAGAAAAGAATCGTATGTTTAAACAGGTTGGTTGGCTGGTTGCTCAAAGCTACAAGTTGTTGATGTTCAATGTTAAAAGGAAAGTTGTCATTATTGGAACACAACCCAAAATCTATCAACCACTAAAATAACAACCAGATCAACTATTATCAAAATGATTCTTCAATCATGTTAATACTGATTACAATGAAATCATAGATTCACAATGTGCTTAATTTCTTATGCTACACAAAGCTTGCTAAGCCGTAGAAGATACCGGAGATGATCATGAAAGCTCCAGTTACAAATCCACAACATAAATTTTATGCTCGAAAATGATCATTGAAGAAAGTAGAACAAGGGCTACTGTCCAGAATGGTCTAAGGTGAATCAAGATGAAGAAGTTCTTCTCTCTACTACATCAAGATCAACAAAGCTTTCAGAAACTTATAAAGAAGAAGACTTCAGCAATTCAAGTGCTTTGGGTTGTTGTCCGTGAATAAGCTACTTGAATAAAAGAAGACCACACATTGAAGCTATAATAAAATGTAATATTTTTAGTGTGTATTAGGTTCTTCTGATGTACTTAATTATTTTTACATCAAGCTTGTGCATAAGAATTATTATTATAAACAAATGTAAATCAAATAGTTGTTTGATGGTTCCTTGAGAGACTCGGTTGAGTCAGAATTCTCAAGAAGACTTTGGATGCGAACATTGTAGATGAAATCCTAGTAGTGGATTCTATTGGGTCAATGGTAGTCAAATATCAAAGGGGATTGAGTGAAGGTCAACCTTGTGGGACCATTGATGGATATCATTGGAAGGAATTCCTAGTAGGATATTCAGGTGAATCAGATTCTATTGGGTTAATGAATGTTATATCTAGTTTGGATCCCTGAATGTGTCATTTAATGTTAGTCAACGATAGTTTCCCGTGCGATTGTAATCAGATTGATTATAGTGGATTAAGTCTTTGAGATCAAGGCGAAATCACTTTGGAAGGGGGACTGGACTAGCTTGGGTGTTTCTCAAGTGAACTAGGATATATCGCGTGTTCTTTACTTTTTATTATTCTTTAGAGTTTATATTTTCTGAACTTAATTAGAAGCATTACTTAGAAGTAACAATCAGAAGCATTGTTCAATGAATAATGCTTAGAAGCGAAAGTTATACAAGAAAGGAAAACCCAATTCAAACCCCCATTTCTTGCATTTTATTCACACCTTTAGTAAGGACTAATGGTTTATCACATGCTGAACAAGTTTCTAAGGAAATCCCAGAGTATACATTCTTCCTTCGGATATTACCAACGTTCTGATTTGCTCGATAATTAGTAATATTCTCAGGAAAAACTCGTCTGAGTGCAGCATCGTGTAACAACTACTTCCGGACGTCTCCATTATATTCTTTGCGATACACCTAAAAGGACAAGATTGGTTAAGGGTTCTACGGCTTCTTAGTTTCTCGGGATCCCAGATTGAAAGCAGCACGTTTTCCCAATTTCTCAGTAAACAAATACTACAGCCAAGGGGGCCTCCACTGAGTGGGGGATCTCATATATCCTTTTTCGGAATTAATCCCTCAAAATTAACATGGCTATATCGTCCATCATATCTTAAGTCTGTCCAATTATGGGTATAGGACTTATAAGAGATCACTAACACCCTGAAAACCATAAAAATCTAGACATACATATATACAACAAATAATATACAGCAAATAATAGCACATACATAGATAAGCAAAGATAGTCTCAACCCACTTAGAGAAGTTTCCCCAGAGAAGTTTCTATTTTCTGTAGCGGTAGAAATGTTGAGACTAAGCCATTGGATTGACTTAACTCGTACAGATCAAATAAAAATCGTCGGCATGTTTAATTGTTTCCAAAGGAAATGGGAAAAGAGAGAAAAAAAACCAAAAAGAGGGGGATAATCTAGGTATGGGGGTTATTTATGCAAAGGGAAGTGTGATCGGTGGATCTGGAACTGACTGTTTAACGCTGGTTCGCGAAATGTCGCGGTAAGCAAGAGTCGCCACCGTCTTTTATTTTCTCCAAATGGAAAGGACAAAAGCACAGAAAAATTCCTTATAGAGATTGCTCTCGGTTTGGGAGGTAGATTTATAGAAAGGGAAGGTGTTAGCACCCTTTCTATCCATGGTTATCCATGGGCTCTTAGATACTTGCTCATTGTGTTTTAAAAATTGTTTGTTTGCTTTTTTTAACTGTTGGTTTTAAAAAGTTTCTTTGAAAATTTCAGTTCGACTCTTGTATCAGTCCTCAAGAGTGTTTGAAAAGTTGCTTTCGAAAGCTTTTTGAAAAGTGTCGGTGTGAAAAGTATCTTTTGATTTGTTTTGAAATTAGAGCAAGTATCTACGAGTTGTCTACCTACCCTAAGGAATTCGTCTATGTAAATGTCCTTAAAGTAGTGCCATCCCACCATTGCGAGGTAGGTAGCACCACCTTTGGAGGTGTTCGGGTCAATTCGAGGGTTCGGGACATGGTGATCACCAGAGCAATAGGAAGACACCTTAGAAGCTACCCTCATGCCATGTTCATGGACATGAGGACTTACTAAAACGTCCTCTACTCGACGATCACCTTTCGAGGGGCAAGGCAACAGTGAGACGTACCCTAGGGGTGGTGTGTGATTTGTTTGTCAAATTCGTTTATGTTTATCTTGTTCATGCATTGGTGATCTACACGTTTGTTTTTATTTTGACATTCATTCTTTCATGCAAGTTATTTAATAGTTAAGATGCGGGAAGGTAAAAGTCCTACGCTATTACAAAGGCGCGGGTCTACATCGCCAAATTAATCCAAGACCCGATTTGAAAATAAACAAAATGCTGAAAATAAATATCTAATCAATCTATTACATGGCTTTGGGAGAATTACATAAAAAAGGAAATAAAATAAGCGCGCGAATAAGTAAAATCGGGAATGCGAGGGCGTTGGACCCTTTTAAGGAAACTAAATTACGATTATGAAATTAATTAAATTTAATGAGAAAGGAAGTTATTTTTTGAGTTTTTTGTGTATTACAATTTTTTAGGGCGTTGGACCTAATTCTACATTTTTTAGTTTATTACAAAAAATATTAAAATTTAAACCTAGAATTAACTAAATTAATTTATACAATTTATTTACAAAATAACATTAAATAAAAATATATTTATATTTTGTTTTGACTTTCTGATTTTTTATTATTTTTTATGTTATGAAAAATTAATTTAAAGAATTGAAATTAAAATTAAATAAAACCAATAAAAATAGAAAAAGAAATAAGGAGAGTGAGGAAAGCAAACCAATGGGGGGTGTTGGCCCCAATTTGGAGGTGTTTTGCCAGCAATTAGGCCCAATTAATTAAGGCCTTCAGTTGACTTTTCAGGGCGCGTGTGGCTTCTTTGACCAAGGCGTATGGAGTTCTCCAGATCAAGGCCATTGGTTTGATCTTCATGTATAGGTGGCAAGCACAGATATGGAGGCCTATGGTACTCCCTTGAGAACACGCTGCGTGGAATTACGTTAGCAAGAAAAATATTGAAATAATATGGGGGGACCTGGGAATCGAACCCAGGTCCCAGAGTTTACCAAACCAACGCCCTGCCAATTGTGCTGTTGATCTTCTTTGTTATTATAACGAAACGCAATTATTATAATAAAAAATAAGTGCAAGTGGTCTGAAGCAAAAAAAAAGCGCGCCAAGCTTTGAATCAACCAACCACAGCCTTCCAACTCATCTTCTTCCTCGTTTGTGTGTTTTGACTTGGAAAAAGAACATCAAATAGCGGGGGTTTTGAACCCCCACTAACTACAGTATAGGAAAATAGCGATTAGGAATTGGCCCATGATAAATTGAGCGCGAGCATGCCATGTTAATCATTATGAGCTTCTGATTCTGATGGCATGGGTCTTGTAGGCTGATTTTTCCAGAATAAGGAAACCCTCTTTTTAAGCTCCTGAAACCCTAACACGTGTTCATGGTAGTTTTGCATACAGGCGTCCAAAACTCAATTGAATAATACCAATGGCTTTAGAAACATCATATTAGTATAAATCACATGTTAAAAGTCATGAATAACGTATGGAAATGCAAACACGATTATCAATTTTTTCCAGAAAAGTTAGACTCCTATCTACCAATTCTTTGCGCTTGGAGAGTGGAGAACGATTGGGTTCTGTTCAGAGGAGTTCCAGGAAGCTTTTGAGATCTTTTTCATGCCTTGAAACGCCTTCAAACTATGAAAACAGGTTTTGGATTTTTTAAGAAAAAGTGAGTTTTGGTCCTTGAGTTCTAGCGCAGCATTCAGATCCTTTGCACTAGGGTTAGGTTCTGACTTATGTATGGGACGAATTAGGGTAAAGATTTGAGTCAAAAAGCCTTGTAATCATGAATCCAATATTTGATTTTAATGGCATATTTTTTCAATCTTTTTCATGTGTTTTTGGTACTAATCATGGCCAAATCTTTCCTTCTTTGGGTGTGCACGAATCTTGAGTAATCAATGAGAGCAAATGCTGCATAAAAAAATTCAAATGCATTTGTTTAGTATTTTTTCATATTTTATTTAATTAAATGAATTAATTGTGATTAAAAATTCAAATAAATAATAAAAATGATGAAATAAATCCCCTTTGGGCCAAATGGTCGTGCATAGCCTTTGGATGATGAATCTTGGAAGAAAATGTGGCCCATTAGCAATTTTGAGGCATTTGAAGTAAAGTTGACTTTTCAAAATTCCCAAAAATTTCCCAACTTCCACAAGGCATATCTTGCTCAATTTTTAATCTTTGATCATGTTCTTGGACATTTTGGAAAGGTATGGAATCCCTCTAACCAATGCCTTTGGTCCCGTGTCATTTTGATTTACCAATCTCAAGTTATGGTCTTTGACTTAAAGTGCCTTTTTATTGACTTTTGAAAATGACCTATAATGTTGAAATTGATAACTTTTTGTGAGAGAATTTCTTGGACTTGAAGTGTGAAGAGGAGTTGTAGGAGATGTCTTTATCTTCAAAATGAGCTTTGGATGGAATTTTTCTGATGAACCATGTGGAAGTTATGCCTTGGTCAAGTTACAGTTGACTTTTTCAACTGTCCAAATATGGAAACTTTTGCATCTTGAGATTTTTTGAGCCATGCCTTGAGAATCATGATCAAGAATTGATAAAATGATGTTTGTGGCTTCAAAATAAGATGTTGACCAAAAATTTGGACTTTTGACTGGCAAATGACCATTTTGCCCCTGCAGTTGACTGTTGGGCAATTAGGGTTTTTGACTGTGCAATTTTGTGCTGTGAGTCTTGAAACTTTGTATGAGGATACTTGACAATGTTTATAGGCATGTGGGACTTGATTGGACCCTTGGAAACTTCAATTTCTTTGCCAGAACCAAAACCCTAGTTTTTGACTGTTAGGAGGCCCTTGAACTGTGCAACTCTTGGGGAGATTTTGAAGCTTTGACTTGGCAAATTTTGAAGAATATGGGAGGGCAAATTTTGGGGTACAACAGTTGCCCCTGTTCAATCTTCTTAGACCTGAGGATGCAGATTGGCTGACGTGCCTTTCGTAATCCGAAGGTGGAAGATGATTGAACACTAGAGTGCCCAGAAATTTGTGCTCACATAGTAGCAGTGTGATGGGAGGAATGGGCTTATAGATGCCATTTGGAGATTGATGGATAGGATGATGGGCTTATAGATGCCATGCTAAGAGATGATGGATAGGATGATGGGCTTATAGATTCCATCTGGGTGTCGATCGCGTAAGAGATTCCTTAGCGAGAACTTGCGTACCTGAAAAAGAAAAATGAGTACCTGGCCTGTTACAGGAGCTGGTCTTCAAACTCTTTGTATAGATGTGCCCTGACTGGTTACGGGAATTGAATCTAGAGCTTCAAAAAGGTGATGAATGAACCAGGGATGGTTACTACCTCAACGGGACGGTGAGAGAACCTTGGACGATTACTACCCCAACAGGAACGCTGAGAGAATCTTGGACGACTTCAACCTCAACAGTAACGCTGAGAGAACCTTGGGACGATTACTACCTCCACAGTAACGGGGAGAGAACCATATGCGACTTCAACCTCAACAGTAACGTTGAGAGAACCTTGGGACGATTACTACCTCCACAGTAACGGGGAGAGAACCATATGCGACTTCAACCTTAACAGTAACGCTGAGAGAATCTTGGGCGACTTCAACCTCAACAGTAATGCTGAGAGAATCTTGGATGTCTTCTACTGAGTCTTCATCAGGAAAATCTTTTAGGGATCGATTTAACTAGACTAGAGAAGGCCTTTGACTGGATAAGAAACAGAAAAATCTTAGGGTCGATTTAACTGAACCGGTCAAGGTCTTGAAATCTTCATCTGGATAAGAAACAGGGAGATCTTAGGGTCGATCTGACTGAACCGGAGAAGGCCTTTGACTGGATAAGAAACAGGAAAATCTTAGGGTCGATTTAACTGAACCGGACAAGGTCTTGAAATCTTCAACTGGATAAGAAACAGGGAGATCTTAGGGTCGATCTGACTGAACCAGAGAAGGCCTTTGACTGGATAAGAAACAGGAAAATCTTAGGGTCGATTTAACTGAACCAGACAAGGTCTTGAAATCTTCAACTGGATAAGAAACAGGGAGATCTTAGGGTCGATCTGACTGAACCAGAGAAGGCCTTTGACTGGATAAGAAACAGGAAAATCTTAGGGTCGATTTAACTGAAACAGACTAGGTCTTGAAATGTAGCTGAGAACTTAACTGGATCTTTCCTGAAAGGTAGAGGTCAGTCATATGCAATGCATGATATGAATCAAGCAATGATGTTCTCAACATAAATGAGATTTGTAAGATATGATGCATATATGCATGCTATAATGTATGGAGGTGTGATGTTTATGAACGTGTGTTTTCGTCCTAGGAAAATAAATCCTTGACGGGTGTCGGGGAGTCATATCTTGGGCTGATGTTGGAGAATAGTGCTTTGTTGTCTCCACTGGGGATGATAGTTGCAAGAATACCGGTAGGAGAAGATAACTCCATTGGGGAATAAATTTGGCGAATGGATTACTCTGCGGGGAGAAAAGTACTCTAACGATCTTGCTGGGAAACAATACTCTGTGGGGAGAGAGGTACTTTGCTGAAATGTTGATGGTAACTTTGCCGGTGATACCTTTGTTATGTTGGAAGTGTTAATAGACTTCGCTGGGGAATAAGAAGACTGTGCCGAGGACGATCTTTCCTTGGCTTTTGGCTGAGGATAACCCAGTTATATCCTGGTAGGGAAATAACTCTTTGAATAAAGCCGGGAGACGCGTTCGTGCTTTGTAGGAGATAAGCTTCCAGAATCTACTGGGGATAAACTTACTGCTTGGGGAGATGGGTTCAAACTTTCCTGGGGAAATCTGGATTGGACTCTCCTGGGGAACATTGGAACTATATAGGGGAAGCGACTCCATTGAATGTTTGATATACCGTCGGGGAACAATCTTTAGGTCAAGACTGCCGGGGATGCTTGTTAAAAATGCATGTATATTGCTGGGGAATGTTGAGATCTGCTGGAGGATACCCAACTTCCCTAAGGTTGACTGTAACTTTGCTTGGGGAGAGTGCACTGACTTATTGGCTCACTCTCTGGGGAATTAAGATATCTGGTTATGTTCTTCAGACGAACCTATCTTAGTACCTTGGTGGACAGAGCCATTAGATCGTTTGGACAACTCATCATTGCCCCTGTTTCTGAGGTGGGAGAGGAAGACCTGTGAGGTGCTGATAGTTGTTGGTGGACAAACCTTCTTCTGGTAGGCAGGTGATAAGATGATAGGACGTAGTCGTACGCTTTGATCCCTAACTTTTGCCTGGACTGCCCTTTCGGGTTTTCAGTCCACCGGGATACCCATTTTTGCCCAAGCCGCCTTTTCAGGTTTTCGACTTGCCGGGTGTACAAATTTTTTCCATTTCATCCCTTATTTTTGCCCGAACCCTTTTGGTTCGCCGGGAAGCCCTTATTTTTGCCTAGGTATGTCAACCTAGCGGGTCTTTGATTATGCGTAGTATTTTTCGACTATGTCCACGCTCTCAGAATGTAGGGAGTTTCCCCTGTTAGAAGTGTTTTGCCATGCCACCAGAAGATGTTTGATCAGGCAAGATTCGTTGTTGGAATGCCCCAAGTGACTCCGGCGGAGATTTGCCCCAGGCTATTTGGCCTTTGAGAGATTCTCCGAATCTTGATTGGACTGCCCCAGATGATGGACCATGATCATGTCATGCCCCTTGATTGGAAGTGCCCTTGTTCACTAGGCTTTCATCGTGCGAATTTCCCTGCTGTTCAAACAAATAGTCATATGCAAACAAAGTTATATCAAAAATGCAAAGCTTATGTCTGTCTTGAAGATTTTGAAAATGCATTCTTTTCATAAAACAAGTGAATGTTTGTAAAACGTGATATCAACTGCGTATTTACCGTAGGCCTTAAGGAGTCAGGATACTTTTCGTAACAGTATGCTTTCGAACTAACCCATGCTTCATCTAGGACTTTTTAGGGTTGTAACGTGGCCTGGTTCACGGTTTAAGAAACAAAGGATAAAGGCTCAAATTTTATTTGTATCCACCCGCTCTTCATGATGTTCTCCAAACCTAAACTCAGTTGATCGTACGTTAGACCTTGTTTGAGTCTTTGCTTTGATATGCCAATGATGGTTCAGATAATGATGATTTATTCTGAATGGGCAGTCATTTCTTTTTGTTGAGGGTTTGTAGGACCTCTTTCTTTTTGATTTTGTTATCCCTGTTTTTTGCCTGAACTGTTTCCTTTTTTGGAATTACAGTTAGCGGGATGCCCCAGCTTCGTAAGTCTCCTTCATAGGTTTTTTGACTTATTGGGCTTTTTATTTTGAGAGATAATGACTGCCTGTCTTTATGATTATTCGGAACCATCACTGTCTTTCTTTTTTTTGTAAGGACCTCTTTGGTGCCATTCGTTATGCACTTGGATCAACTGAGAAAAACTACCCTGCCCCAGGTTATGATTAAGGGTTTCAATTTTCGAAAAGAAAAACTCCTACTTCTTTAGCTCAGAGGGGTTGACGAGGGATTATCTTCCTTATAACTCCAGTGTTTAGGGATTTGAAACAATGCCTGTACCTCATCAGCAGGGTCTGTTCAAAAGCATACTGTAAAGATCGTGGTATCGTTTTCGTCATCCTCCCTCAAGAGGCTTAGCATTATTAATCGAGCGTTGATCATCAGAAAAAATATGAAAATAATTTGCGTATAGTGAATACGAATATGTTGCTTCAAAACAAGACATATGCGATGCATTAATGAAATAACAACGTTTAACATGAGTAAATGTTTGAACAAAAGAAAATTACAACTTGAAAATCCTAATGAACAAAAGTCTTTTCATCTCAGGGCTTGTCACTTCAAATGGTGAGCCTTGGAGGGATGGTAGAAAAACTCAGCTTGACCATCCTGTGTGAACTCCAATGCTCCTTCATCAATCAGGTCCTGGATTTTGTTCTTCAGAGCCCAACACTCATTTGTATCATGTCCTGGACTGGCAGAGTGGTAGGCACACCTTTTATTGGGATCATAGATGGGAGATGCTGTGTTGGGGTTCCGGGGATGAGCCCTTAATGTGATCAGATTCAACCTCAACAGGCGTTGTAAAGCTTGAAACAACGACATGTTGAGCTGGGTGAATTGCCTCCTGGGCTTGTCTGGCTGAAGCTGGTGAGGTTGATGCTGAATTTGTGACACTGGAGCCATTTGAGGAGCTCTCCCCTTATCTCCTTGTCTCAAAGATGGTTGAATGATGACTGGCCCTTCAACCTTAGATGTTTGCCCAGTTGGTTACCCCGAAGCAGTTGGTTGACGAGAACCCCGAGCTCATCTTGTCTTTGAGCTAAGTCTTGAATGATAGTCACCTGTCCCAGCATCTGGGCTCTCATTGCATCCACCTCGGCTTGCAGATGTTTCAGTCGTTCGTCCTTATCATCCTCAGCACTGTTCCTGACCAAGGTCCCCATGAGAAGGGTTCTCAGCTCTTCCTACCCCTTGGATAGATTCAGGAGGATTTCCTCGAACCGAGTCTCTTGAGCATGAAGGTCCTGGTTATCTTGTTGGCAAGCCATTTCTGAAATAAACAGCGGAGAAGGTAAGTGACCTGTAACAAGGGTACCTGTAATGCAATGATACGTATGATATGCATGTAATGTTTTCAAGGACCTCGCGGGGTAAACAAGAAAATTTGTTAGAATTCGAATCTAGTAGCTTGATTGAAGGCACTGCATATTGTTGAGAGTCCTTCATCAAGGGTTAAAGGCTCACCATACCCAGTGGATCATAGCCCCTGACAACCTTGGCTAGAGGAAAATAAATTCCCTTTGCCCCTTGCTAGACAGTTGGTTCATCATGACCTACATCATAAGCCCTTGAGATCCTTGAAACGGATTAGTCCTTATGCAGGATGTATGCAATGGTATGATGTTATGCTATGCATAGGGTAATGTAGGTAAACCCTGTTATGAGTCCCAATTAAGGACTGTAAACAAAACCTGCAAGAAACTTAGTAAACCTTGTTATGAGTCCCAATTAAGGACTATAAACAAAACCTGCAAGAAACTCAAGTGTCAGATAACAAGCATGCAAGTAGTCAAGATGGAAGGCACACAAGTCACACAAGAGAAACCCTTAGAGTTCAGGCCAGCATGGGGTCTGGGTATTACCCTCTTGAAGTTGGTGGGCTCAACCTGTCCTATCAGAAGTGACCGGGTTCTAAGGGTCCCAATATCACTGGATTGCTTTCATTGTTCATCGTTTCGATTTAGCCACTGAACTGGCGACCGAAATATTCCAGGAAAGCAACCCTCAATTGAGTGTAGTATCGAGTATCAACCAACCTCGGACTGCACCAAAGTCAGTTATCTCACTACCCTAAAGAGGCCAAGATGGTTCAATTAAGGTTCCTAAGGTCAGTTGATGCTTCACGACACCACGTGGAGGCCCCGTACTCTCCTTGACTGAACTCAAGGGTTACCGGTACACACCAAAGTGCCACATCAACGTAGCAGACTGTTTCAACGATGTCGGTATACCCCGCACAGTTCCCTCATAGCCTTGTTGCTACTTTCTAAGAAGGTATCCCCAGATCCGGGTTAGGATCTATAGAACTCCCAAGACAGTCCCACAATTTAAAGCAAGCAAGTCAATACAATTGAAAACACAGTTATGAACTACCCTAAGGTACACCTCACTTTATAAGATTCCCCAGCAGAGTCGCCAGTTCTGTGATCGGTGGATCTGGAACTGACTGTTTAACGCTGGTTCGCGAAATGTCGCGGTAAGCAAGAGTCGCCACCGTCTTTTATTTTCTCCAAATGGAAAGGACAAAAGCACAGAAAAATTCCTTATAGAGATTGCTCTCGGTTCGGGAGGTAGATTTATAGAAAGGGAAGGTGTTAGCACCCTTTCTATCCATGGTTATCCATGGGCTCTTAGATACTTGCTCATTGTGTTTTCAAAATTGTTTGTTTGCTTTTTTTAACTGTGGGTTTTAAAAAGTTTCTTTGAAAATTTCAGTTCGACTCTTGTATCAGTCCTCAAGAGTGTTTGAAAAGTTTCTTTCGAAAGCTTTTTGAAAAGTGTCGGTGTGAAAAGTATCTTTTGATTTGTTTTGAAATTAGAGCAAGTATCTACGAGTTGTCTACCTACCCTAAGGAATTCGTCTGTGTAAATGTCCTTAAAGTAGTGCCATCCCACCATTGAGAGGTAGGTAGCACCACCATTGGAGGTGTTCGGGTCAATTCGAGGGTTCGGGACATGGTGATCACCAGAGCAATAGGAAGACACCTTAGAAGCTACCCTCATGCCATGTTCATGGACATGAGGACTTACTAAAACGTCCTCTACTCGACGATCATCTTTCGAGGGGCAAGGCAACAGTGAGACGTACCCTAGGGGTGGTGTGTGATTTGTGTGTCAGATTCATTTATGTTTATCTTGTTCATGCATTGGTGATCTACACGTTTTTTTTTATTTTGACATTCATTCTTTCATGCAATTTATTTAATAGTTAAGATGCGGGAAGGTAAAAGTCCTACGCTATTACAAAGGCGCGGGTCTACATCGCCAAATTAATCCAAGACCCGATTTGAAAATAAACAAAATGCTGAAAATAAATATCTAATCAATCTATTACATGGCTTTGGGAGAATTACATAAAAAAGGAAATAAAATAAGCGCGCGAATAAGTAAAATCGGGAATGCGAGGGCGTTGGACCCTTTTAAGGAAACTAAATTACGATTATGAGATTAATTAAATTTAATGAGAAAGGAAGTTATTTTTTGAGTTTTTTGTGTATTTATGGGTTTTTAGTAAGAAAATTAAATTGGAATTAAAAAGAAAAAAATTAATTAACCCTAATTCTAAGTTGCTTTTAATTTATTAAGAAAACTATTTAAATTAGACCTAGTTTAAATTAATTATTTACATGGCAAATTTTATTTACAAAATAATAATTGATAATTAAATAAGGTAAAAAAAGAAGAAAAAAAAGGATAAAAGTATAAAACCCTAATTCTACATTTTTTAGTTTATTACAAAAAATATTAAAATTTAAACCTAGAATTAACTAAATTAATTTATACAATTTATTTACAAAATAACATTAAATAAAAATATATTTATATTTTGTTTTGACTTTCTGATTTTTTATTATTTTTTATGTTATGAAAAATTAATTTAAAGAATTGAAATTAAAATTAAATAAAACCAATAAAAATAGAAAAAGAAATAAGGAGAGTGAGGAAAGCAAACCAATGGGGGGTGTTGACCCCAATTTGGAGGTGTTTTGCCAGCAATTAGGCCCAATTAATTAAGGCCTTCAGTTGACTTTTCAGGGCGCGTGTGGCTTCTTTGACCAAGGCGTATGGAGTTCTCCAGATCAAGGCCATTGGTTTGATCTTCATGTATAGGTGGCAAGCACAAATATGGAGGCCTATGGTACTCCCTTGAGAACACGCTGCGTGGAATTAAGTTAGCAAGAAAAATATTGAAATAATATGGGGGGACCTGGGAATCGAACCCAGGTCCCATAGTTTACCAAATCAACGCCCTGCCAATTGTGCTGTTGATCTTCTTTATTATTATAACGAAACGCAATTATTATAATAAAAAATAAGTGCAAGTGGTCTGAAGCAAAAAAAAAGCGCGCCAAGCTTTGAATCAACCAACCACAGCCTTCCAACTCATCTTCTTCCTCGTTTGTGCGTTTTGACCTGGAAAAAGAACATCAAATAGCGGGGGTTTTGAACCCCCACTAACTACAGTATAGGAAAATAGCGATTAGGAATTGGCCCATGATAAATTGACCGCGAGCATGCCATGTTAATCGTTATGAGCTTCTGATTCTGATGGCATGGGTCTTGTAGGCTGATTTTTCCAGAATAAGGAAATCCTCTTTTTAAGCTCTTGAAACCCTAACGTGTGTTCATGGTAGTTTTGCATACAGGCGTCCAAAACTCAATTGAATAATACCAATGGCTTTAGAAACATCATATTAGTATAAATCACATGTTAAAAGTCATGAATAACGTATGGAAATGCAAACACGATTATCAATTTTTTTCAGAAAAGTTAGACTCCTATCTACCAATTCTTTGCGCTTGGAGAGTGGAGAACGATTGGGTTCTGTTCAGAGGAGTTCCAGGAAGCTTTTGAGATCTTTTTCACGCCTTGAAACGCCTTCAAACTATGAAAACAGGTTTTGGATTTTTTAAGAAAAAGTGAGTTTTGGTCCTTGAGTTCTAGCGCAGCATTCAGGTCCTTTGCACTAGGGTTAGGTTCTGACTTATGTATGGGACGAATTAGGGTAAAGATTTGAGTCAAAAAGCCTTGTAATCATGAATCCAATATTTGATTTTAATGGCATATTTTTTCAATCTTTTTCATGTGTTTTTGGTACTAATCATGGCCAAATCTTTCCTTCTTTGGGTGTGCACGAATCTTGAGTAATCAATGAGAGCAAATGCTGCATAAAAAAATTCAAATGCATTTGTTTAGTATTTTTTTCATATTTTATTTAATTAAATGAATTTATTGTGATTAAAAATTCAAATAAATAATAAAAATGATGAAATAAATCCCCTTTGGGCCAAATGGTCGTGCATAGCATTTGGATGATGAATCTTGGAAGAAAATGTGGCCCATTAGAAATTTTGAGGCATTTGAAGTAAAGTTGACTTTTCAAAATTCCCAAAAATTTCCCAACTTCCACAAGGCATATCTTGCTCAATTTTTAAGCTTTGATCATGTTCTTGGATATTTTGGAAAGGTCTTGAAGTCCTCTAACCAATGCCTTTGGTCCCGTGTCATTTTGATTTACCAATCTCAAGTTATGGTCTTTGACTTAAAGTGCCTTTTTATTGACTTTTGAAAATGACCTATAATGTTGAAATTGATAACTTTTTGTGAGAGAATTTCTTGGACTTGAAGTGTGAAGAGGAGTTGTAGGAGATGTCTTTATCTTCAAAATGAGCTTTGGATGGAATTTTTCTGATGAACCATGTGGAAGTTATGCCTTGGTCAAGTTACAGTTGATGTTTGTGGCTTCAAAATAAGATGTTGACCAAAAATTTGGACTTTTGACTGTCAAATGACCATTTTGCCCCTGCAGTTGACTGTTGGGCAATTAGGGTTTTTGACTGTGCAATTTTGTGCTGTGAGTCTTGAAACTTGGTATGAGGATACTTGACAATGTGTATAGGCATGTGGGACTTGATTGGACCCTTGGAAACTTCAATTTCTTTGCCAGAACCAAAACCCTAGTTTTTGACTGTTAGGAGGCCCTTGAACTGTGCAACTCTTGGGGAGATTTTGAAGCTTTGACTTGGCAAATTTTGAAGAATATGGGAGGGAAAATTTTGGGGTACAACAGGAAGGTATTAGCACCCTAAACATCTACGGTACTCCACATGAACCTCTTTGTAAATCTCTGTATTTTGGCTATAAAAATTGTATACAAAAAATAGATGGTGAAGATGAGAAATATATTGGTTTTTACAATTTTTGCACTCGCCCCTGGTTGTGAACCTTTAGTGCCTACATACCACCTTTCGTGCAATAGGGTATCAAGGTACTCGTAATTCACCTCAAAAAATTTAAAACAGATGTGTGTTGGTTAATTTTAAGAGAATAGACGTCATCATTATATCCGAGTGGAAAACATACTTAATACCCACAATTATGAGAAATGAGAATTTGCGCCATCTCAAAGTGGAGGAAATAAATTGGATTTAAAATCCATCACTCAACACCCAAGTGGAAAATGGCTCACTTCACTACATATCATAGAAGTATAGTAGCTTGCATCACTAAAAGAATCTACAAGAGTTTAATCTTTTGAGAAAGGTTTTGAAGTAAAAAAGCCAATTGGAAAAATGGTTTGAATGAGGTTAATAACTTTTAGTATTTTAAAAAGATGTCAAATTAAGATTAAATTGATTAATGTTTGATTAAGAAAATATTTTGGAAATGCATGGACCTAAGTCCAAGTTTATTATGAAAGAGGTTCAAGTTAGAAAACAAGAAGAGTTTTGAAAAGGAGGGAGAATATTTTTGAAATTAAAGAAGATAGGAGGAGATGAAGGGACTATCCTAAAGCATAAGGTAAATGCTAAGGAAAAGAACGATATAACCAACAAGAAGCCAATACTTGACATAAGACATCAATGTAGAACTCCCACCCTTTGGATTGAAACCAAGCAAGAAAAAATACTAAACCTCTAAGGAATACCTAGCTTCAGACGAATTAAGAACCGAGCAAAGTCTTCATTGACAAAAATTGGCCAGAGTAACAACTGTATACAGAGGAATTCTCAATCACAGACAAAGCTTGAAAATCAGAATAACCTGCACACAGGAAAAATTCAAACCAATGCCTTGGAATAAACTCCAAGGATTTCAGAAGATCTTCACAAAAATATCAATCAAAGATCATAGAGTTACAAGGTCTCATTGCTTCTATTCCTAAGTCTCAGGAATCCACAACTCCATAATGCTAGGGATAGTAACCAAGTAATCCATAAAGAAATAAGTCTTTTAAGGTTCAAGTTTATTATTAAGTATCTTTAAAAGAAAAGAAAGATTAAGTGAGCAAAGAAAAAATAAGATAAAAAAATGCTCAAGTGAGCAAAAGGAAAATTGCATAAAATGTAAATGCTAAAAAAATAAATGGTACATAAAAGTAAAGGCACAAAGTAAATTTAATTGTTAGTGAATTAGAAGTTAGAGGTCAAGTATAACAAAAGGTTAGTTGAATGGCCATCTTGGAGCTTGCTTTTGAAAACTCATTAGAAAATTGATAAAATCAAAGCCTCTTAACAACAAGTTTCATTTGCTTTTTGTCAAGTATATCATTCTTTTCAAACACTCAAGGAAACCGTATATGATCAACAATGTTCAAATGATCCGCTTAGACCAAAATTCATGAAGTTTATTAGAGGATTGATACAATCAAAGCCTCCTAACAATGAACTTCAAAGTTATTGGATCCAAGGTTTCAAATTAAACACACTTGGGCTTGCAAACATAGGTTTGAGCCATGAATGATCATTATTTAAATCGAGACAAATTTAGCACTGTTAAGAAATTGTAAGTGGACTTGTGTAGAAGCCACACCTATTTTGAGGTTGGTCAATAATAATCTATGTACCATACATGTTAGAGAAATGATATGTATATCATTCTCCAAAAACATGTAGCACAAGTAAAAACAAGAAAGGGATAAGATGAAGAGGGAGGAGAATGATAGTGTAACCAATGTATCAGATGAAATTAGGGTTTTAAATATCATTAACATCATTCATCCATTTTGGTGGATTTGGTTTTTCAACCTATCAACACCCAAGGTCCAATGATTTTTATGAACTTGTCCCAAAGTAATACTCAAGTGTCTCTAAATCAGGACCAATAAAAAGATAATAAAATGTATTTAATATATAAAAATTAAATGATTTATAAAAAGGAAATAATTGGTAAAATATACAACATGTATTAAAACACCAAATAAAAATCCTTAAAAAATAACATAGGTCAAACACGAGTCAACAAGTGTTGAGAATTTTTTTTTGAATTTTTAAAGTCATAAGCTATTTTTTTAAATATAAATAAATAATAAAAATGAAACAAAATTTGTGAAAAATAGTAAAATAAAAAATAAAAATAAAACGAGGTCACCAATATTTGTCAAGAGGTCATTGAATCCTTCCATAATTTTTTCAGGATTTAAAAAGATTAAAAAGTATTTTTAAACAATTAAAACAAGTCAACTAAAATGAAATTGTGAAAAAATAAAAATTAGATAAAGAAAAATCAAAAGTATTTTTGATAATTTTTGCACAATTTTAGAAGTTGAAATAAATTTTTTATGAACTTTTGATGTTTAAAACAATTAAATAAAAAATTCAGAAAATAAAATAAAGGTAAAAAAATGTAAACCACTAGATCAATGTCAAAATCTGTTAGTAAGTTAATCCAAAGAATCAGACGCGATGTGTATGATATGGACATTAATGAATAAACCACTGAATGATTTATTTTTTAAACAGATTTGAAAAAACAAGTGGCGCCTTGTCATTGGTTGAAGATGACACGCCGATCGTCTTCAACCTTCAGCCACACACGAGTTGCACATTTCGCAAATGGAAAAATTAGAGGTCCAGATCAGTGCCATTAAATTTGTCTCATCAATACGAAGACAATTGTACCCTCGTGAAAAATTTATATAAATTGTAGCTCAGTCGATTTGGAAAAAACCAGAAGAAAAATTTAAATAATTTTTGAAATTAAATGATCAATTCACCATGGAAATGGAAACTAGAAGAAGCATGAGCTTCAGAGAAGAAGAGACTACATCTTAGCAATTTATCTTAACTGAAATGGTGAAGATTTCTACCTAAATGAAGTCTGAGAAATTTTCTATGAAACTTGACTTGGCTAACACGATTTAGAGCACTTCAAGGCTTTTATCTTCTTCTGTTAGCTTCAGTGAAGTTCAAGGATTAATAATCAATCAACAAATAAGAGTTGGAATTGAAGGAAATGAAAAATTGAAAACTCAGAAATGTTAGTTATGGAGCGAGTTTGGAAGAGCTTTTTTGGCTATCCAAGCTTGTGGAAATGAATGGAATAGCATCCTCTATTTATAGGGAAGTGAATGATGATGAGAAATAAGAAGAATTGTGGGAAAATCGTGCAAGCCAAGCTAGCTGTGATCATACCAAACATGTGACTTCAAATGCATCAAAACAACCTCATACCAAGTGCAATTCTTATCAAAACGCATCTGGACAATTAGTTAAACATGTTTAGCAATTAAACTTTGAGTAATGCGACCTGTAATCCAATTTTAATCATGGTAAAAACTCTGAATCGAAGCAAGTAGGAAGCTTTATGGCATGATTCTTTTTTCAATGGAAAGCCCTTTCCACATTCTTTAAAATGTTCTAAGAAATATGGCATTTGGATACTTGAGTTGAGAGATATGTCCCTTTGAATTTGTGAAAAACACACACACTCTTTGTACTTAGAGAAATTCGAAGTGTTTAGCTTCAAAATGACCTATAATGTCTTGCAAACTTAAAAGCCTTTCCACTAAAAATTTGATATTGATCCTTGAAGATGAAATGAATTATTGAATTGTGGAATTGAGATCACTCAAAAATCATAAAAATTGAAATAGTTATAGTCTTTGGAAGATGATGAACAAATTTGGGGGAAATTTACAAAAGACCTATAATGTTTTCAATTCTTTAATGACTTTCCAAAAATTTCAAGCCTAGCACCTTGAAACAAAGTTGTACTAGACATCCCAAAGATTATTTTAGAAAAATAATGAGTTCAAGGAGATAAAAATTGACCAAGTTATGATCTTTTGAAGTCATACAAGAGAATTTGATAGCCTTTTAAAAGGACTTGTAATCTTCTTCTATAATTAGTGATCTTCCATTGAACATTAGCCTTAAACCCTTGAATATAACTTACTAAGAACCATTTAAAGATAATCATGGCTTTGGAATCAATCAAAAATATCAAAACATGAGCAAGATATGGTCCTTGGAAGTAGAAAACCCTAGCTCAAAGATTGTCAAAATGACTTGGAACCCCTTTCAACTTTTGATGACTTTCCTTCCACAATTGGATCTTGTCATGTGAAGAGAAGTTGTTTTAGATGAATATAAGAATCCATATCAAAAAGAACCAACTCAAAATACTAAAAATTGAGAGTCTATGTACTTGTGATCACTAAATCAAGCACTTGCTGAATTAGGTCAAACTTGTTGAATCAACCTTGAATCTTTTGACATTTCCTTGCAAAATGGAGCATGTTCGATCACACTAGACCTTGAAATGATGTTGTATTGAAGTAAACTAAATGTTAGAGATTAAGTTTTAATGAAACTTGTTGAAGAAGGCACGGAAATAAACACATGAACCTATGAATCTTCTTGATGAATGTCACCACCAACCTTGAGGAAAATTTGACCTAAATAAGGTAAGAGAGGTATTTGAACCATAAAAATTTGATATCATTGACATAGCCTTGAAGCTTAAGATCTTGAAATTTATTGGAAAACCATTTGACCGAGGACTATCCCTCAAAACCCTAGGTTAGATGGTGAGATGGATGCAGTTGTGTCATCACCTACAATACAAACATCAAAAGAAACATATATACATATTTTGATATTAGTTAAAAATTAATACACTTAAAAGAATACATGTCCAAGATACACAATTCAAGGTGCTTGGTGATCCCTCAAGAGAAAACTTAAAGACGGGATGAAGTAGAAGAGAGAACCAACCCTAATGTGTTATCTTGATGTATTGATAATATGAGATAATGAGAGATCTTAGGGGCGAAAATTGGGGTATAACACATGCTTCTGAGGTTTGGGTTTGCCATCGTAAGTCGCCAGCAGCGCTGATTTGAAGTTCTTTGGGACTTGGTCGTCCCATATGGCTTGAGATAATGGTTCAGGCTCCAGAGGCTCCACTTCTTATTGTTTTTCTCCTAAGCTTTTGAGTTGTAAGTCAGTTACACTGTCTTGTAAAAACAATTTATGCTGTCTGTGGGCTTCCATCATGGCCAACAAATGCGCCATGCATGAAGGATCTCCTTCAGACGACATTCTGCTGAATATGCTTTGAGGTGTGGCCTAGGATAATTTTACCAAGGCCCCACGGTGGGTGCCAATGTTCTTGCATGGGAAAAATATTCAGTTAGCTTTCCCCCGAGAATAAGGAATCCATGAAAGTAGGTTTTGTAAAGTGATTGGGGATTTGGGAGCTACATCAATGACGCATATTGTCACAAGAATGGATCTCTTGCTTATCCCTCTTGTGGGAGCCCATAATATAGTATCCCTTTCGTGCCATCAAGAGCCTCAGTTAATGCGTGACTCTTGGGTTTCATAACTGAATAACTGTCGCCGTCACCATAAATGAAGGAGTTTCAATGCTACATAACATTGGATTAAATGCGTTGGCGGAGGTTACAACCATTAATGAACTGAGTTGATGACCAACTATGGATAGATGGATCTCGGCCACCAAAATTATCCGAGTTGACGACCACATATGGGCTTCTACCCAAAGGTGTGATGCTCGTCCGGTACCTTTAGCCAAGTTGTACCTCCCCTCGGGTACCTTTTACCATTAGAATCATTCACCAATTTTGCCATCCCTTCAGTCGATTTCACTACCCGGTCAGGATTAATAATTCTGGGATGTACATATACAAAACAAACTTTGACCATAGTTTAAGGCATTAAACATAATTAAATGAGAAAATAATAAAAAGGAGAAAAGTAAAAGCATGGAATGATCAGTAAACACTCCCTTTATCTCTCATTCTTTCTTCTTTTTCATTTCTTTCGTTCACTTTCCTCTATGCTTTACATCCCAAAAGAAAAATTCCATTGAAAAGAGTTTCATCATGAACATCAAACAAATGAAAATAGAACATAATACTCCCTTGATTTATCACCCTCATCACAGTTTCAAGCCCAAGATTTCCAAAAGCTCAACCATAAACATAGTGATTAAACACAGTCAAGCAAACACAAAAACCTAAACCCCAATAAAAAACCCAAACCATAATTCTCATTATGTCCAGTTGATGATTACATGTTACAAATAAATTCAAAGATGAATCAAGAACTTCATAGTAAAATTAAAAGGGGATCAAACAATAAAATCGAGCCATAACAATACCAAAAATGAGATCATAATAAGATCGGTCCAAAATCAAAAACTCGATGAAGATGCGCTAAGGTTAGCTTCTTAATTTTTTTTGCTTGCATTTGCATTTTTATTCTTCTTCTTTCTTATGATTATAAAGGCAATATTTTATTGAATAATTTAACTCTAAGCTAACTTATAGTAGACTCATATGAGGAATAAATCTTTAATAAGCCGAGCAAGAAAATGAAAAATGAAGTTATCTTCGATCCCCTCTACGTTCCTCTATCCCTCCTCCTTTCCTCTGATGAAATGGTTGTTATTTATAGGTGAACTTAAAGGATGATGTTGTTGAAGTGGTAAAACGGCAAGCAAAAGTAAGTATTTATTTAGTTTTATCATATCCTTTCCACATGGATTAGTGTTACTGAATTGTCGTTCGATAATTTCTTGCATTCTTGAGTTTGGGTTTGAATGGGTTTAAAGTGGTAAATGCGGGAATTAAAGTTATTAACAGAAAATAAATACATTATTTGGAGAGGAGAAACCTATCCAACATGAATTTACACTACTCATCACAAACTTAAACTTATTGATCAGTTGTACTCAACCTAATATACTCATCAAAATTATCATGGATACCAAAAGATGTACCCACAATAAAGGTTATGTCCAACGCCAAGTCGCGAGACCAATCATATTACTCTATCGGCAATGTCTTGCAGGCTACAACAACACGGAGGCATTAAGCTTTAGCACTCAAAGTAAATATTAGCTCTAAATCTATCTCTAGAATCTAGAAACTAATAGATATCCATCCCTAATCAAGACTTGTGATTTTTATCTTTATAACAACACAAATCCAAACCTAAATGCAAAAAGATCAAAGAAGACATCAAGATTAATTTGTAAAGCATGCTTTATAAACACCATAATCAACAAATATATATATATATATATATATATATATATATATATATATATATATATATATATATATGTTCAAAGTAAGAGTACAAACAAAACCCAACAAAAGATAAATACATAGAGAAGAAGAGATATGAACCAAACATCTTGCGGGTTGTCGGTGCCGGCTGATGAGAAATCCACTTCTGAATCATCCATTTGCAAGATCCTATGTTGTTTTCTACCTTCTCCCGACCAAAAATGGAGTTGGTGGTGTTGGAACTAAAAAATACCCAACCCATAACCTAAAGATGTGATTTTTCCATCTATTTAATGAGTCTGAAAATCACAGACCGCGCTTAGCCCCAAATCAGGCGGTTAGCGCACTCTGTGTTGTCATGAAAAAAAATCATCACTTATTTTCACCATAACTTGAGAACCGTAACTCCGATTTACACACGGTTTAAAGAATTAGAAAGCTTATTAAATACCCTATATAACAATGAATAAATATAAACAAAATTGATGATTTTTCTCATCTTTGTTTTGAGCCTTATTCTTTGATGAATTGCTAAAAATTATATTCTTAAAGCTTAGCCTTTGACCTTTATTACTCAATGCTTCAATTATGAATAAATACCTACAAAACATATGAAAAACTATCAAATAATACAATATTTACACAAAAACTCAATTATTCTATTATGTACACAAACTAAATGTATTTACAAATAAAACTGAGATTATTCAAAAGATATTAACAAAAAGTATTGATAAGTGCAACAAAACTTATGCACAAAAATAACTACAATTTGCACTTATCAGATGTACATGTGAATAATTTACTTCAAGCATGTGAAGGATGGTGTAAAAATTGTGACTGATAGTGAGGTGTGAAGCAAGAAGATAAATGTGACTCATGGAAAGAAGGAAAATATATGCGTTTTGTTTTTTTTCTTCTGATTCTTTACTGTAAGTTTTATTCTCTTTTCAATGGTGCAACTGTCATACCCTAATTTTTACCTCTAAGATTCCACTTATCATACCAATTGTGATACAGTGGGAGAACTGACTTGTGTGTTTTGTGTTTTATCGCAAATGTTGCGGTTAGCAAGAATCGCCACCGACTTTTCTTTTATCCAAAAGGAAAGGAAAAAAAGCACAGGAAAGACCTTTGAGATTGTTTCTTGAGTTCGGGGGGTAGATTATGAAAAGGGAAGGTATTAGCACCCTTTTCATCCATGTTTTTCCATGGGCTCTTAGTTACTTGCTAGATCACTTACTTTTGTTTGAAATTATGCATTATATGGTTTCTTGAAAGTATTTTTGGAAATGCGTCATCGTTTAGGCAAACTTTGTAATGATTCCCGTTCATAAGAATGTATACAAAGTGTTGTTCTTTTGAAAATCTTTTCAAGTTTGAAAGGTGTTTTTTGAAAGTGTTGGTGTTTGTTTTTGAAAATAGCAAGGATGTTTTTGTTTTGAATTTGAGCAAGTAACTAGGAGCATTCTACCTACTCAAAAGTCTTTCATGTTCATGTCCTTTTTCCATTGACATTGTTATCTTACCATTGATTTGGTAAGTGACCCTATCTTTAGATGTAAACGTGACGGGCGTGGGTTATCGTATAACCATGATTAGAAATGTTGCAAGGTATCTTAGCACTTTTCTTTAGGAACTAAGATCATTTTGAAAGGCAACTTTTGATAGCATCATCGAGGTACTATGATCTTGTATTTTTGCTTGTTTTTGCTAAGATACCTCACATGCATAATATGGCCATTTATAAGGCAACAAAGTGGATTTTACCCTAGGGGTGCTAGTGTGCAAGTGTATTGATTTTCATGCTTTGTTTAGTCTTTGATTAGGGTTTGCTATTTGTTGATTTTATCTTCTCATACAAACCCTAATTACTAGCATTTATATAAAGCGATAAATTGCGAAAAAATAAAATTACTACGCTATTACATCATTAGGGGAGGGGTGTAAAAATTTACAAATGGGGAATATTGCAAGAAATTGAATCTAAATAATATTACAACCATATTGAATTTTGAATAAGTGTACAAAAATAAAGATAAGAATGCAAGAATGTAAATGTAAAGAAATATGATTTTTGTTTTTTTTTTATGAAAAGGGTTTTGTTTTAACCTAATTAACTAAAAGAAAATTAGTAATTAAATTAGTAAAAGGTAAAACCTAAGTTTACTAGGAAAAGAATTCAAATAAAACCCTAATTTATTAATTGATTAAAAAATAAAATAAGTTTATAAGAAGAATATTTTTGGTATTTTTTGTCTTAAAAATAATTTATAGTATTATAAAATATTTTTGGTCTTTTATATATTTTAAAAATAATATACTTATATTGTGTAAAAGAAAATAACTAAAAAACCTAGTTTCTAATTAAAATTACAAATCAATTAGTGAAATAAATAAAGTATGATTAGATAAAATAATTTTTGTGTAAAATAAATAAATAAACTAAATCAAAATATAAAATCTAATATTTTTATATTTTTTTCTGATTGTTTTAGTGTTAGATAATATATTTAAGAAATAAATAAATAAAAATGAGAAAAAGAAAATAAAATGGACCAGGGTGTGAATAGCCAGCAAGGGGGGTCAGCAGTAACAAAAAAAATAAAGCCCAAGGGGATGAGGCCCAGCGCTGCCAAAAAAAGTCAGAATGTGTGAAAAATATGAAAAAAATTCCAAAAGGGTACCACTAGGGCTCGAACCCAGGTCCCTATAGTCACAGGCGCACGCTTCTACCACTGGGGTGGTTATACATCCATTTACTAATATTAAACCATAAATATATATGGTAAACACGTTCCTAAGGACAACTTCATCTTCAACCTCACGCCCAGCCAGAACCTCTGTATCTTATTCAATTCTCAAAAAAAATGAAAAATATAAACAGGAAACTTGTGGCAAATTTCCTCACGATTTCATAAATGAATAGCAATAAAATTATAGATCAAAGACAAGCATGAATTTTAATGGTCCTAATCTGAACCCTAAAAATTTCAGAAACTTCAATCTTAAAATTCTCTAAGCTCAAGCAATATAAATGAAAATTATGGACATGATTATCTTTAGGGCAATGATATCTACATTTTTCATTCACAAATAAACCATTAATGATGCTTGTATGAAGAGTTCAAAAGTCAGAAAACTCACATTGTAAGAGGGTATCGTGTTTTGAGTTTGAGTATCTTTTAGTGAGTTCCAATGATTGGATTAGCTTCCTTAAGTTCCCAGGAAGCTAATGTGATGCTTAGCTTGAGCTGAAAGTGCCTGAGGAGTTCTAGAGAAATCAAGGTGCAAGGAGCTGTTTTTGAAAATGGTGGATGATGATGGAGGTGTTACATTGGTGTTGTTGGTGTTGGAATTGTTCGTGTATGTTATTTAGAAGCTTTTGAAAGTAAAAGGCCAAGAAACGTACGAGCAAATTTGGAGATTGGATTCAAAACTCAGAAAAGGCAAGTTTCGAGGTGTTTTTGGTGATTCTGTGTTCTTGGTGTTTTCAGGGCTTAAGCAGGCGTGGGATTTGTGGCAAATAACTTGTGTATGTATAAGAAAAAGGTCTTTAGTGCTTTTGAGAGTCAGAAGTACAAGTTACAAGCTAATTGCTACGTTACTTGATTTTCAAGAAAAGTGGGAAAACAAGTTTCAAGAGGAAGTACATGCATGGGCTGAGTGATTGTAAGTGTCTAGACAAGTTTATCTTGAGTTATAAGACATGTATGATCGGAAGAGAAAAAGTGCAAGGCTCAAGAACAAGTTTTATGCAAAAAGCTACTTTATCAAAATGGCATTGTGCATTTTCTTCCCAAAATGGATATAAAGCATGGCCTTACATTGAATGCTTGAATTGAGACCTCTAACAGCTGTGTAAGCAATTAATTATGGAGTGCCTAACAAGTTTGAGACCTGCAAAGTAGAGTTTATGCAGCATAAGTTTGAATTTTGAATCTTGCTCATCACAAAATGACTTGTAATTCAAGTGTGAAAACCCTAACTTCATCTCTTCGATTCTCCCTACTCAAAAATGATCTCAAGGAGTTCTCAGACATTTTGGAAAGATTGTAATGTTATCTACAACCCCTCTTTGAATCACTTTTGAAAATTCCCCTTGGAACTATATGAAAAAGTGCCAGGAAGTTAGGTCAAAATCCTGACCATATTAGGGCAAAATTTCACTAAGTGTTTTGTTTCATGACCATGTGTTCTTACAATTATAACTTGGGATCCAAGCACTTTTGGAAGGAGTTGTGTAAATAAATGTTGTATATTTCATGGAGGTTTAAAACTTTTATGTTGAAAGTTTCTTTTGAATCAACTTGCATCATGGTGAAAATTTTGCTCAAAGTTGTGAAAAAATAAGAAATTTCCAACACTTAGAAAAATTTCTAAGTTTAGAAATTTTAACTTTTCAAAATGAAATCTTGAATTTTTGATTCTTGATGAATAAGTTTCATATTTTGACATAATTTGATGAATTGTAATCTTTGACATTTGATTTTTACCAAAAAAGTCAAAGTTTGACTTTTCAGTATACAATTGACTTTTGATCAGTTGACTGAAAATTCATCTGTCAATCCATTGGACTTGAGCAATGTTTTGAGCCATGTAATTAGGTCAAAATGATGCAATTGGAATCTTGAGATCATGCCTTAAACCAATTGATCATTTTCTAGGTCAAAAATCAAAATTGCCCTTTCCCAATCAAAACCCTAATTTTGACCATTTTGCCCTTTTAAAGATTTGATCAAATTTCTTGAGGAATTATGGTCCGAACTTGATCAAATGATACATATGAGTTTAAAATGTTGATGTAGATCAAAAATTGTGAAGTTTGACTGTAAATTGGCCACAATTGACTTTTTCCCCAATACAGTTGTTTTTAGGTCAACTGCTCAATTGACTGAGCAAAAGTGTGATCCAAAGCTTGAAACTTGACATGAGTAATCTTGTGGGTCCATAATGATCTATGAAAGTCACATTGGGCATTGGAAGTTCAAATATCCTTGTGCAAACTCAAACCGTAATTTTGGTCATCAGTGCTTAAGGAGGTGTCTTGAGCTGATCAACCCTAGTGCAGTCTTGAGCCAAAGGAGATCTTGTGAGAAAATTCTTGATAAATGAGAGGTAAAATATTGGAGTACAACAGCTTCCCCTGTTCAATCTTCTTAAGCCTGGAGAGTTAGATTGGTGAGTTTTTCCATTCGTGACTCGAAGGTGGAAGGTGATTGGACATTAGAGTGCCCAGAAATTTGCACTTGGTGAAGTGATGATTGAAGGTATAGGGAATGGGCTTAAAATATTCCATTTAGAGGGGTGATGGAAATTTGTTGTAGATGGGCTTGTATATGCCATCCAGAATGATTGATGAGTGGTATCTTAAAGCTGAAATTGAATGAATATCAGAATGGCGTCCGTGTCTGGAGCATATCTGAACTGTATCTGAAAGTTGAATCTGAATGAGTATCAGGATGGAATCCATGTCTGGAGCATATTTGAACTGTATCTGAGAGTTGAATCTGAATGAGTATCAGGATGGAATCTGTATCTAGAGCGTATATGAACTGTATCTGAAAGTTGAATCATAATGAGTATCAGGATGGCATATATATCTGGAGCATATGTGAACTGTATTTGAAGATTGAATCTGAATGAGCATCAGAATGGCATCCGTGTCTGGAGTGTATCTGAACTGTATCTTAGAGTTGAATCTGAATGAGTATCAGGATGGCATCCGTGTTTGGAGCATATCTTAACTGTATCTGAGAATCCTTTGAACATTGTTAAAGGTAGCTATTGATCAACCTTATCCTGAAAAGGGTAAAATGTCAGCTAATATGCAATGCCATTATGTATGAAATGCATGCATAATGAGATTATGATACATGCATTCGTTTTATCGGCGTTTATGATATATGGATGTGATGTATGTGCATGTGAGCTAATCTGCTGCACTGCTTGTTGGATTGGGGAAAATAAATCCCCGACTACTGTTGAGGATATGGAGTGCTAGTCTTTATGTTTTGAAGTGTTGATGAATTTCAACTTAGAGAAATAAACTTTGTTGTAAGGGAAACGCTATGTACTGCTTGTAAAATCCTGTGGGGGAATCTTGAGAAATTTGGCGACTTCTAACGGGGAGTGATAACTTGAAGTTTTGTTCCACTGGGGATTAAACTGCACACTACGGGGGATTTTATGGAAATAGCTTAGAGGGATTTCCCTATCTCTTAAAGCCATTAGTGATTGTCTTTCTATTTTGTTCATTTGTAAATGGTAGTTACGTTCAAATGCATATGTTCAAAAATAAATCATCGGATGTTTTCGTAAACAAAACACAAGAGTAAAGAAAAACAGATAGTTTTGCACTTTCAAAGGGACATCTTTGTATTGACTTTGGGTAAGTATTTTTTTACAACGAGACAAACATTCTAGTAAGAGAATGCCGTCGTAAAAAATGAAAATTTGATTCAAAGAAAAGATAGCTATGTGAAATAATCCCATGGGGTTCCCATTCTGCTATAGCCTTCGTGTCTCTGAGCATCTTATTTATTTGTTGCCTTTTCCGAAGCTGATTGAATTGATCATAGCCGGCGAGCTTGCAGGTTGTCCATAAGGTGATCCAACGGGACATAGTCATACGCTTTAATTCGCTAACTTTTTCCTGGACCACCCTTTCGGGTTTTCAGTCCACCGGGATACCCTTTTTTGCCCAAGCCGCCCATTCGGGTTTTCAGCTTGCCGGGTGTACAGATTTTGTTGTTTTATCCCTAATTTTTTTCCCGAACCTTTTTGGTTCGCCGGGATGCCCTTGTTTTTCCTAGGTGTGTCAACCTAGCGGGTCTCTTATGCGTAGTATCTTTTGACTATGCCTGCGTTCACGGGGTGCGGCAGGTCATCGCCATCCATAGTGGTTAAGATCATTGCTCCACCAGAGAATATGCTTTTGATCCCAAATGGTCCTTCTTATGTAGGATTCCATTTGCCCCTGGGATCACCCTGCGGTAGTATGATACGTTTGATCACCAGATCTTCGACTTGATACACTTGGTGTCTGGCCTTTTTGTTGAAAGCCTTGATCATCCATTTTTTATACATTTGACCATGACAAACAACAATAAGCCTTTTCTCATCAATCAAGTTCAGTTGATCAAGTCCAGTCTAGATTTAATCGTCTTTGTTCAGACCTGCATCCTTTATGATTCTCAGAGAGGGGATCTGGACCTCAATAGGCAAGACAACTTCCATTCCATATACCAAAGAGTAAGGTGTTGCCTCGATTGACATGCGCGCTGTGGTACGATAACCGTGGAGAGCGAATGGTAGCATCTCATTCCAGTATTTGTATGTGACTGTCATTTTCTGTATGATCTTTTTGATGTTCTTATTTGCGGCTTCGGCAACACCATTCATCTTTGGCCGGTAAGGGGAAGAATTGTGATGCTGGATCTTGAATTGCTCGCACAGGGCGGTGATCATAGTATTGTTTAGATTTGTACCATTGTCTATGATGATCCTCTCCAGGATACCATACCGACAGATGAGATTATGTTTAATGAACCAGGCTACAACATTCTTGGTAACAGAAGCGAAAGAGGTCGCCTCAACCCACTTTGTAAAATAATCAATGGCCATTAAGATGAAGCGGTGTCCATTAGAGGTTGTTGGTTTTATTTCCCCAATCATATTTATGCCCCACATAGTAAAGGGCCAAGGAGACGTCAAGACATTCAGAGGAATCAGAGGTACGTGCACCTTATCAGTATAGATCTGACACGTGTGGCAGGTTCGAGAGTGTTGATAGCAATATGCTTCCATGGTAGACCAGTAATAACCTGCCGGTAGGATTTTCTTTTCCATCGTATGCCCACCGAAATGGGTGCCAAAAGTGCCTTCATGTAGATCAGCCATGATCTTTTCTGCCTCAACCTTGTCTATGCAACGGAGCAAAACAGAGTCATGGTTGCATTTGTAGAGAATTCCATTACTAAGGAAGAACCTAGCAGAGAATATCCTTAAGAACTTCTTATCATTGACTGAAGCTCCTTCCAGATATTCTTGAGCCTCGAGATACCTCTTGACTTCGTGAAACCAAGGTTGGTCCACTACTTCTTCAGTATTAATCTCGTGATAGTGAGCTGGTTCATCCATTCGTTCAATGGTGATCTGGGGATCCTCGTTATCCCATTTAAGTTTAAACATGGATGACATTGTGGCTAGTGCGTCTGCTAGCTGATTTTCTTCTCGCGGGAAATGCTCGAAGGTAATCTTCTCAAAATATGGGATCAATGTCAACACATGTTCTTTGTAGGGGATAAGGTTAGGGTGTTTGGTGTCCCATTCCCCTTTAATCCGGTTGATGACTAAAGTTGAATCTCCGAATACATTTAAGGATTTGATCCCCAAATCTATGGCAACTTTGAGACCAAAAATGCACGCTTCGTATTCTGCCATGTTAGTTGTACAATTGAAGCAGAGTCTTGCCGTAAAGGGAGTATGACATCCTTCAAGAGATATGAGTACATCACTAATAGCATTTCCTAGTGCGTTGGATGCCCCATCAAAAACCAGGGTCCATCGGGATCCTTGTTCAGGTCTGTCATATGGTCTGAATTCTTCACAGTTGTTTACCATCATGATGTCTTCATCTGGGAATTCGAACTACATGGACTGGTAGTCATCCACGGCTTGATGAGCAAGGTGATCAGCTAGTACACTGCTCTTTATTGCTTTCTGGGTAGTATACTGTATGCCATATTCTGTCAAGATCATCTTCCATCTCTCTATTCTCCCAGAGAGGGCAGGTTTCTCGAAGATGTATTTTATTGGATCCATTTTAGATACCAATAAGGTAGTATGGGTCAGCATATATTGTCTTAGCCGGCGAGCAGCCCATGCCAGAGCGCAACAAGTTTCCTCGAGCAGTGAATATCTTGTTTCACAGTCGATAAACTTTTTGCTCAGGCAATAAATAGCATGCTCTTTTTGGTCAGACTCGTCATGCTGCCCCAACACACACCCCATTGAATTTTCCAAAACAGTTAGATACATGATCAATGGTCTTCCCTCGACTGGTGGCATCAAAACAGGAGGCTCTTGCAGGTGCTCTTTGATCTTGTCGAAGGCATTTTGGCATTCATCATTCCATTTGACTACTTGACCTTTCTTCAGTAATTTGAAGATTGGTTCACAAGTAGCTGTCAGGTGAGAAATGAATCTGGCAATGTAATTTAATCGTCCCAAGAATCCTCAGACTTCCTTCTTGGTACGAGGAGCAAGCATTTCTTGTATTTCTTTTAACTTGTCAGGATCTACTTCAATACCTTTATCATTGATGACAAAGCCTAGGAGTTTACCAGACCTCACCCCAAATGTGCATTTATTCAGGTTCAACCTCAGCTTGTACTTCTTTAACCTCTCAAACAATTTACATAAATGATCAAGATGCTCTTCTTTTGTTTGATATCTAGCTATCATGTCGTCCACGTAGACCTCTATTTCGTGATGTATCATGTCGTGAAATAGAGCTACCATGTCACGCTGATAGGTTACCCCAGCGTTCTTCAACCCGAATGACATAACCTTATAGCAGAATGTGTCTCATTGTGTGACAAAGGTTGTTTTCTTCATATCCTCAGGCGCCATTTTGATTTGGTTGTATCATGAGAAACCATCCATGAAGGAAAACACCTTATGTTATGCCGTACTGTCAACTAGAATATCAATGTGGGGAAGTGGGAAGTCATCCTTAGGGCTTGCCCTATTCAAATCTCTATAGTCCACACATATTCGTACCTTTCCATCATTTTTGGGAATGGGAACAACATTGGCAACCCATTATGGATAGGAAGTGACGGCCAAGAATTGGGCGTTGAATTGTTTCATGACTTCCGCCTTGATCTTCTCTGACATGTCTGGTCGCATGTGACAAACCTTTTGTTTTACCGGTGGGAAGTCTTCTTTTGTTGGTAGACGATGTACCACAATATTTACATCAAGTCCTGACATGTCTTCATACGACCAGGCAAAGACCTCAACATGATCGTGTAGCAACTGAATCAGACGCTCTTTGACACTGGGTTCCAGATTGGCACCCACCTTGACTTTTCTCTTGTCTTCTTCGGTACCTAGGTTAATTGTGTCCACTGGTTCTTCGTGGGGCTGTATGGTTTTCTCTTGTTGTTGTAGTAATCTGGCGAGTTCCCCTGGTACTTCACAATCTTCCTCACCTTCGTCTTCGGCTTGGTAGATTAGATTTTCAGAATCACAGAAGGCCATAGCAGAATTGTTACCCATGGGATCCCGAATGGATGTAGATCTACAATTTGAATGTGAGTGTGTGTAAGAGTATAGCTATCTTTGAATGAAATGAAAATGTAAAAAGAAAAACAATGAGCACAAAGTTTGTATGTAAAAACGTCCATGATTCATTGATGTCATATGGAAATGAGATAATAACCCTTACAAATGGACCATTACACCTCGGGTAAGACACAAGGTTTTAAGAGTCTGAATTGTTTAATATTACAGGTCCGACAAAAATTTAAAGACAAATTACTGTTGGATAAAAGTGATCGGGACAAAATCTCTAGCTTCCCAGTTGTTGATCCCTCCATTGACAGTTGGGAAAATCCAATCCTCCAGGTTATAGTTGTCTTCGTCATCCTCCACCGCGTTGACTTCGTGGTTACTGGTCTTCAAGGGTGGAGCTCCAGCACGAGCGCGGCGTACAACTTTCTGGGATCCTTATGTGAAACCCAAACCAAATTTGTCAGATTTGTATGGGATATTTGGGAGTTGGCCTCAAATAGTGCACCCACCTTCTTCTATCACTTCCTTGGCATCTTTTAGAGAGGACATCTTGAGCGGAGGCCTTGTAATCTTTGGGACTTGAAAAACAGACTTAGTTACTGCCACAGTTTGCGGGACTTCTTCAAAGTGCTGGAATGGAGTTTCAATAAATTCACCATCTAATTCCACATATCTGAAGGAATTTAGATGACTGACCATATACTCTTCTTCTCCATGTACAGTGATGATTTTCCCCTGAATAGGATATTTCAGCATTTGATGCAGCATAGAGGTAACGGCACCAGCATTGTGAATCCACAGTCGGCCTAATAAGAAGGAATATGAAGGGAGAATATCCATTACATAAAATGTTGAATCAAATGTTTGGGTTCCAACTTTTATGGGGATTTCCACTTCCCCATGCACCATCCTTTTTGAGCCGTCGAAGGCCCTCACTACTATGTTGCTAGGTTTCAAGGTCAATCCTTCACAGTCAAACCTATCAAGATCCTTTTTAGGCAACACATTCAGAGACGAACCGGTATCAACGAATACATGAGCCAAATTCGTGCCCCTGCATTCGACTGAGACATGCAATGCCTCGTTATGCTTCCTCCCCATTGGCGTTAAATCAGCATCTGAAAAACCTAAACCTTTATCTACAGTCAAGCTGGCTATGCAGACTTGGAACTGATCGGCATATTTTTCTTGGGGTACATGGGAAGTTTTAAGGAATTTTACCAAGGCCTTTGCGTGAGCCTCGGAACATAACAATAAATCCAGCATGGAAATGTTTGATGGAGTTTGCCCCAGTTGTTCAACTATGTTGTAGTCGCTTCTTTTTATAATCTTTAGAATTTCCTCCATATCCTTCCTGGAGGTCTCAGGGATAGCTCTTGATTCTGCCTTCATCCGGATAGGCTCAACCAAAATACCTTTGCCTCGAGTCTCGGTTGACTCGGCAGTAGGAATGTCAGTAAGGGTGATAGCAGGGACTGTAACAGTTTTGTCAACAGGACTATTAGCAGAGATGATTGCATGACTGGGAATAGCCTTTAGAGGAGCAACAACAACATGAATGATTACAGGTCCAGAAATAGCTTCTGGAGGAGAAATTTCTGGAGAGAATACCCTTCCACTTCGGGTTATCTTGCTAGTCCCTGCGATGTTACTAATATCAGAGTCAGCTTTCTCAGAACTTGAATTTTCAACAGCTGGACAATCTTGCTTGATATCGTGATAGTAGACATCACCTTCATAATTCCATGGGACGGTTTTATCTGACGAATAAGGGATTGGTCCAGGCATTGTAATTATCAACGGAGCTACTTTAGGAACTGATGTAATTCTAACGGGTCTTTTGGTGGAGAACCTGGAAGAATTGGTGGAAATGGTCACTATGGAAACATCATTATAAGAAACAGTTAGAATAGAAGTCTTCTCGAACAAAATCTCCTTGTCATCTATTAGGAATTGAACGCCTGCTTTTAACAAATGACAGCTGGTTGGTGAGGATAAACATAAATGACAGCTTTCATCATAGCCTGGGAATACACTGGCATTCAACAAGTTCTTTTTGATAGTCAGGAGTGAGGTCATGAGTTGATCAACCAAAGTAACAAACATATCTTCCTCAACAACATTGATATCACGGTCGTGCTTGGGCATAGGGACAGTGATAACATTGGGAATTTATGGCGCGCCGAATTCAATCTCTTTGGCTTCAAGAAGGTCTTGTACTTTGTTTTTCAGAGCCCAACAATTGTTAGTATCATGGTCGGGACTCTCAGAATGGTATGCATAGTGGGCATTAGGATGATAATGAGGAGAGGTTGTGTTAGGATTCTTTGGAGCTTCTTTCAAAGTCACTAGATTGGATCTTAAAAAATGTGGCAATACTTGAGATAGTGTCATATTAATTCAGGTGAACTGTCTGAATGGTCTTTTTGTTCTTGGCTGGTTGCTTCTTTGCTGAGCAGGTGCGGGTTTAGGAATCATGACTGCCCCCACGATTGGATGGTCTTTAGTCCTATCTTGATTTCTCTGAGGATATACAACAAGAACTTCCTTTTTTCCAATAAATGGTTTCCTTACAGCAGCAGAGGATGCGTCTTTTTGAATCTTTCCATTTTTTATCCCGGCTTCCACTCTTTCTCCGATCAATATCAATTCGGTAAAACCTTTCGAGGAACTCCAAATTAAGTGATTAAAGAAAGGACCAGACAGGGTGCCCAAAAACATGTCTATTAACTCTCTTTCAGATAGGGGAGGCTGGATTCTTCCTGCTAATTCCCTCCATTTTTTAGCATAGTCTTTGAAGCCTTCACTTGAAACCATGGCCATACTCTGGAGTTGAGTACGGGTGGGAGAAAGGTTCGTGTTGTATTAGTATTTTTTGTAAAAGGCAGCGGCATGATCTTCCCAATTATGAACATTGGCTCTTTCTAGCTGATAAAACCAATCAAGTTGAGTTCCGGACAGACTGTCATGAAAGAAGTGTACCCAAAAATCCTTGTCAAAAGTGTGAGGCTGTATTTTCCTCACATAGGACCGGAGATGCATTTTGGGACACGAAACTCCGTCGTATTTGGCGAACACCGGTGCCTTGAATTTTGGAGGAATGACAATCCCCGATACTAAACCCAACCCCTCAAAGTCTAGTCCAGGCACTTTTTGAATTTCCATTACACTTAACCGTTCTTCCAGATGCTTATACTTGTCGTCGGCTGGAGGATATGGTTCTTCAGAATAATCTTCTTCTTCCTCTTCCTCTTCTGAATCTGGCCGGGCAACTTCTTCCTTGCCTTTTCCATCTTGATTGTTTTTCTCACCAGATGACGTTGAAAGTCTAGGGTCTTTCTTGCTTGTCCTTGGAATCTTCTTCCCATATTTAGAACTCCGGTTATTTTCTTTATTTTCTTTTTCTTCTCTTCAACCAGCAAGGTCTTCAACTCTTCTTGTCCTTTGGATAGAGTTAAGAACATCTGTTGAAACTGAGCATTTAGTGCTTGGAAGTCTTTCACCGTCTGCTCGAGATCCATCTTACTGAAATAAATAGTAGAAAGATGAGGAGACTTGTTACAAGAAACATGCTTCTGTTATGATGAATGGTAGATGCATATGCAATGATTTAAAGGATTTTAAAGATTCAAATTTATTTTAGACAAAAAGGAAACACGCTTTAAATTAATAAATTAAAGCTTGAGTACATCAATGACTCTTTGGGCAAAAAAATACAAAAACTCTAAGATAAAAAGGTTGTATGCATCCTCTTTGGTGCGATGTAGGAATTCAGAGTCTGTCCTCATGAAGTTGCTTAGTGAGTTCCAAAACCTTCTTCTCGCTGGGGTAGAGTTGGGCTTTGAAAGTGTCTCGCTCCCCCTTAAGCTGTATCTAATCCCTTTGTAAGTCTTCAAGAGAGGTGGGCATGTCAGGATGCAGGACAGTGTATGGAACATCTCCTTCCACAATAGGCTCTATGATTACTGGGAGAATGGAGGGGTAAGGCATCATAAGGCTTTGAGCACGAGCTCGTAACCATTTAAGGTAAGGCTCAAGAGGGATGAAATTTGTATGCCCCAATGGCTTGCTATCTACCTTGTTCAACATCCTCCAAGCTCAGATAAACCTTTGGCGATGACCTTGATCGTCGTTCTCATAGTCAAATACCAAACCTTGAATGAGCATCTCATGTGGGCCATCCCTTCGGGCGTAACCAAATTGTCTTAAGGCTAAACAGGGGTTATAGGTGATACCTCCCCTAATGCCAAGTAAGGGGACATTAAGGAACTCTCCATAACGGTCGACGATGATAACATTCTCTATAGATCGGGAACACCAATGGATGTCTGAACGTTTGAGCGTCATCAACCTTTGTGACTGTTGTACCCTAAATTTTGCCCCTAACTTTTTCAGTCGCACTTTCATACCATTTTTTATCATTCAGTCACAATCATTAATGAATAGCTTCATTCATCACATTTGCATCCTATCTTTAAGTTTGCTTTTGTGTTGTTAACTAACTTCTAATCAAAATACAAAAAATATTTGTCTTTGTCTTTGCATATTTGTGTTTTGTAGGTACCGAGTCGAAGCATATGGCAAATAAGGTTTTCCGGTATTATTCCCCTAAAATCTCTATTTTGCAAAGAAAAAGAATAAAAAAATTTCATTTTTTTTCACTGTACAATTGATTGCTCCTAGAGTGCAATCGATTGCACAAAGTGAATTTTGCATAATTTTTGGAAAAATACATTGTGCAAATCGATTTGCACTATAGTGCAATCGATTTGCACAGCATGAAAATTTGAAAAAAAATCAGCATTTCAAGCTTGTCAAATTTTTGGCTCCAATTTTCCTTCATTTTTGAAAGATGTATAATTAATTCAAATTTTACTGCCAATTTTTTATTTTTTAGAAGAATTATCATTAATTCAAATTTTGGCTCTAATATTTGAAAGAATTATCATTAATTCAAATTTTGGCTCCAAGAATCAATTACCAAATTACCACTAATCCCAATTCAAAACTCTATAAATAGAGCCCTCATTTCATTCAAATTTCAAGCTTTTGATAGCCAAATCCACCTTGCTAAAAAATCTCTCAAATCTCTCCATCTACCAAATTCACTCAAAGCTCCATTTTCAAAAAGTTAGTAAGCTTTGCATTGAAGATTACTAATCTTTGAGCTAAACATTCATCCAAACACTTTTTCTCCATCAATTCTCTACATCCAAGCTTGGTCAATTGATTCTTGTGGTTGAATTGAAGCAAATTCTTGAAGTTGTTTTGATAATTCTCTAGATCTACCTTTGGTAAGTTTGGATAATTCATCTTTCACAATGTGATCTCTTGGTGATCTTTGGGATTGATTCTTTGAGCATTATTTTGTAATTCCAATGGTGTTATTTTCTCATAATTTGATGGAATTTTCGTGCTCAATTGGATCCATGATCATAAGGTGTTTGATGGAAAGTTTGAACAAGCAATTGCCCTTGTAAAATGTTGTTTTTGCTACTGCTTCTGTGTGCAATCGATTTACACTAAGTGTAAATCGATTTACACAGCACAATTTTACACAAATTTTTGAAAATTATACTGTGTAAATCGATTTACATAGTAGTGTAAATCGATTTACACCAGAACAGAATGTATTTTTTGCCTTGTTTTGGGGCAGCTTTGATCCAAAATGTTTTTTCTACTCACTCCTTTTGATTGTTGGTTTGGATTGCAATTTTAAATGTCCAATTTGTCTTTAAACTCAATGGACTTTGTGATGTAGATGAAGTTGGATAAATGTTCATCAATTCAAATCTACCTAAGAGTGAATTATTTAATTCATTTTTGGTGCTTTGGATTAATGATATGTTTAGTGCTTTAATCCATCTAGAGGAGTGGTTGAATTTAAAGATGAAAGAATTTTGAATTGGTGATCCAAATTAGCTTATCATTTCCCTCCCTCTTCATCTTATCCCTTTCTTTTTTAATTGTGCTACATGTTAAGGGATGGTGATCTCTATATCATTTATCCAAACATGAAGTACATAGATTGCTATTGACCTGCCTCAAAATAGGTGTGACTTCTACATAAGTCCACTTACGATTGCTTAACATAGCGCTAAATTTTGTCCCGATTCGAATAAATGATCATTCGTGGCCCAAACTTATGATTGCAAGCCCAAGTATGTTAATTTGATCTCTTTGATCCAATGACCTTGAGATTCATTGTGTAGAGGCTTTGGTTCTACCAATCCTCTGATGGATCTACAACACCTTTGGTCAAAGCGGATCACTTAAACATCGTTGATCATTACATGTTGCCTTGTGAGAATTCCAAAATGGATGATATACTTGACAAAAAGCAAATGCAACTTGTTGTGTTGAGGATTTGGTTATACCAATCCTATGATGAGTTCCAAATGCAAGTTTCAAGATGGTCATCCAACTAACCACTAATTACTAACAACTAACTTTACTTTATGCTTTTATTTTTATTCTTTATGTACCATTTACTTTTAGCATTTTACATTTCATACTATTTTCATCCTTGCTCACTTGAGCATTTACTTTTATGTTATTTTTATTTTGCTCACTTGAGCTTTTCTTTCTTTTTAAAGACACCTAATAATCAACATGAACCATAAAAAACTTTAATGATACTTGGACTACATGGTTACTATCCTTTGCATTATGGAGTGATGGACTTCTTTGACCTAGGAATAGAGACCTTGGCCTATCTTGGAGACTTTGTGACTTTATTTGATATTTTGTCTGGAGTTCTTGAGGTTTGCCTCAAGACATTGGGTTGTTTGTTTGTTTTGTGTGCAGGTTATTGTGATTACATACTTTGTTTGTAATCTGGAATTCACTCGTATACAGCCGTTACTCTGCCCAATTTTTGCGAAGACTAAATACACTTGAAGTTTGATTCTCTCAAGAGGTCTAATATCTTTGCTTGCTTGGTTTCAATCCAAAGAATGGGAATTCTACATTGGCTTATAATGTCAAGTATCAGCTTCATGTTGGTTAGATGGTTCTCTTCCTTAGCTTTTACCTTATGCTTTAGGATAGTCCCTTCATCTCCTCCCATCTTCTTTAATTTTCAAAACCTTCTCATCTTCTTTCAAAATCTTCTTTATTTTTAATATCAAACCTCTTTCATGATAAACCTTGACTTTGTCGAGTGCCTTTTCTTTTAAAAACTTCTTTTCTTTAAACAAACTTCAATTCATTTAATCATACTTTGACATTTCTTTCAAAATTAACAAAACAATTCAACACATTCAAACTCTTTTGTGCGCTCGAGCACACATTACATTCAAAACTTTTTTCAAGATGATACATGATTCATTGATAGTCGAGCAACATTCTCCTATCCCTATGGTTATAAAGGTGTCCACTTTTCCATTTGAGTACTAGAGGTGTTCTCAAACCCTCACTCTTGTTGACACATGGTCCATCTTTCTTACACCTTGTGGGCGTTAGTCGAGATTTCTCTCCTAACAATGACGACTTGTCTCCTTGTTTAAAAACAATCAACAAACAAATCTTTTCTAGATGAACTACGTGTACCCTGATCCCCTATTGCACGAAAGGTGGTACGTAGGCACTAAAGGTTCGCAACCGCGGCGGGTGCAAAAATCATAAAAATATTTCTTTTCTCACCTCCACCATCCATTTTATATACAACACATTTTTATAGCCAAAATATACAGATTTTTCAAAGAGGTTCCTGCGGAGTACCGTGGATGTTTAGGGTGCTAATACCTTCCCTTTACATAACCAACCCCCTTTACCTTGAATCTTTCCCCCTCTTTTTGGGTTATTCGCTCTTTTCCCATTCCTTTGGAAACAATAAAGCGCGGTAGCGATTTTTATTTTGATTTGTATAAAGTCTAGTCAATCCAATGGCTTAGTCTTGCACATTTCTACCGCTACAGAAAAAAATGGCGACTTCACTGGGGACAGATTGACCTCTTGCTGATCCATCCCTAAGTGGGTTAAACCTATCTTTGTTTATATCTGTATATATGCTATTGTTGTTTACGTGTTATATTTTGTATATATGTTTGTCTGGATTTTCTTGGTTTACAGGGTGCTTGGGGATTTCTTATAAGTCTTCTACCAGGACTTTGGGCAAACTTAAGATAGGACGGGCGGTATATTCATGTTAACTTTGAGGGAGTAATCCCAAAAAAGGAGGCATGAGATCCCCCACTCAGTGGAGGCCCCTTTGACTGTAGTATCATTTACCGAGTAATCGGGAAGACGTACTGCTTTCGACCTGGGAGCCTGCGAAGCTGAGGACCGTAGATTACCTAACCCCTCTTGGCCTTTTAGGTGTAATGCGGAAGCTATGACGGAGTAATCCGGAAGTAGTTGTCACGCGATACTACGCTCGGACGAGTCTTTCCTGAGAATATTACTAATTACCGAGTTAATCGGGATGTTGGTAATATCCGAAGGAAGGATGTAGACTCTGGGAACCTCTTAGAACCTTGTTCGACAGGTGATAACCGTTAGTCCATACCTTATGGGTTGTACCTTTGACTCCAGGCTCGTGACTCTGAACCGTGTGATCCTGTTACTATACAGTGCATTGCATACCATTGCATATCATTTGCATCCTCTGCATCATTCTGCATACATCCAGGTTATTCAGGATCTTATTCCCAATTGCTTCTGTCTTCCAGTTAGTCGTCTACCGTCAAGCTGATTCCTCAACATAACTACGGGACTAGAGCTGCTATTAGATTGAGAATGGAAAACCAAGAACAACACAACATGGAATTCAGAATGGAAATTGATGATTTGAAGTCAGGCATGTCCAAACTTACTGAGATGATGCAAGTCCTGATTTCCAGAGGAGAGCCACCTCAAAGGACTGTGATACCTGAAATCCCAACTGCTGTTGTTAACACTCAACCTATCCAGCTTACATCTACTACATGGCCAAAGTTTGGGTTACCTCAGAATTACTCTCCACCTGTTGCAGTTACTCCAATGGTTGGTCAGTCTTCCCGACCAGTCTTTCAAGCTCCAATTTTCACTGAACCTCAGCCAATCGTTCATACTGCTTTTCGTCAACCTGCTGCACAAGCTGCTTTTGGGAATCCTCTCTTTGAGCACCATGCTGCCAGTCCTCGAAGTGTGATTCAAGGAGACTTCGGTGAGTTTGAAGATTTCAAAGAACAGTATCAAACTTTGGAGAAGAGACTCATAGCTATGGAAGGAAATGGGTTCTTCAGTGTTGGTGCTAACAATATGTGCTTGGTTTCTGATCTGGTTATGCCTGCAAAGTTCAAGACTCCCGAGTTTGAGAAATATAAGGGGCACACTTGTCCAAGAAGTCATTTGGTGATGTACATTCGAAAGATGTCTGCTTACACAAAGAATGACAAGCTGCTTATCCATTGTTTCTAAGATAGTCTGTGTGGAGCTTCATTGAAATGGTATATGGGACTTGAGAAAGGTCGTATCCAATGCTTCCAAGATCTTGTTGATGCTTTCATAAAGCAATACAAATACAACCTCGACATGACACCTGATCATCGCCAACTACAAAATATGTCTCAGAATGAGAAAGAATATATCAAGGAATATGCTCAAGGATGGAGAGAATTGGCATCTCAAGTTGAACCACCTCTGGCAGAGAAAGAGTTATCTGGTTTGTTCATGGATACTTTGTCCCCTTTCTTTTGGGAGAAGATAATTGGTAGTGTGTCGTCCAGCTTCACAGACCTGGTGACTATTGGCCAGAGATTAGAAGAAGGTATCAAGAGTGGTAAAGTGTCTAAAGCTGCTGAATCTTCTAATGGTGCAAAGAAATTCCCTGGGAAATTTCAGAAGAAGAAAGAAGCAGAAGCCAATGTTGTCTCGACTGAGAGAAGAGGACCTCGCCGTAGGCCTCAATACACTGATCAACCACAAGTAGCGGTTGTTACTCCTGCGGTCAATGCTCAACCAGTTCATGTCCCTCAACAACAGAATATTGCGCAAAATCAGAATCGGAATAGGGCTCAGTTTGATCCCATCCCTATGACGTACACTGAATTGTACCCTGCATTGGTGCAGAAGGGATTGATTATAACTAGGCCTCTGATTCCTCGAAATCCTCCTCCAGCCGGGTTCAGATCTGACCTTCACTATGAGTTTCATCAGGGAGCTGCCAGTCATGATTTAGAAAGCTGTTATGCATTGAAAAACAAAGTGCAAGAATTGGTGAAAGCAAATATTCTCACTTTCAAAGAGTCAGGTCCTAATATCATTAACAATCCTTTGCCAAAACAAAGTGGCTGAAGACTGAGTCGGGATACCCTCAAGTCACTTCCTAAAGCTAGTGTTTCAGTTAGGACAACTCATCCTTGTTACTGATTAGTCACTAGGCCATCTTTCTTTCTGTTTGCATTTTTCCCTTGTTTATGTTAAAATTGTTGCTTTCAAATATTGTTTTTATACTTTCATGTTAAGTTTAATGAAATGAGCATTGCAATGTTTTGATTCATATCATTTTCATTTACTGCTTTCAAATATATTTCTCGTGTTTACTCCCTTTATCAAGCTTTTGTTTATGCAAAGATCTGAGGGAGGATGATGAAAACGAAATACCCATAATTGTTGTTGGTATGCTTTCGAATAAAACTTTGCTGAGGATATACAGGCATTGTTTCAACTCCCAAACACTGGAGAAATAAGGAATTTAATCCCTTGTTCACCCCTTTGAGCCTAGAAGTTGGAGTTTCTTTCTATACAAAAAAACCCGCAATCTTAACCCGGGGATGGGTAGTTCTCAGTTAATTTGGTTGTGCATTCAATTACAAGAGAAATCATGCATGATACCTTTCAACAAAGGTCGCGATTAAGCTTTCCTTTGCACACAGCAAGAAGTGTCAAAGATTCTCTCAAACAAAAAATGACGAAGATGGTTCCCCGTAATCATTGAGCAAGGCAGTCATTATCTTTCCAAAAAAAAGAAATGAAAAGAAAAATCAACAGAAAAATCCCGCTAAGTCAAAACCTATGAAGGAGACTTAGGCAAAAAACTGGGGCATCCTGCTGACTATAATCTCAAATGAAACAGTTCAGGCAAAAGTTGGGAATAATAAATCCAATCAGAAGAGGTCTTAAAATCCTCAAAATTCTCCATCGGAGTTGACAAAAGTCCTCAAAACAACAAAAAGATGTAAGAAGAAATGATTGTCATTCTCAAGAATCCTTTAGCTTTTGAGCCATCGTCATTGCTGCCATAAGTGCAATTCCAAACTCTCTTGGAACCTGAATGCATAGTTTGAATTAACTGAACGTAGGACTGAAGAACATCACGAAGATTGGGTTGGGTACAAATAAACTTTGAGCCTTTATCCTTGATTTTTAAACCGTGAACTAGACCACGTTACAACCCTTAAAAGACCTGATTGAAGCCAGGTTTCTTTTGAAATCATACTACAGCAAGGTTGCGTACACTGACTCCTGTGATCTTTTGCGAATCATTTGTTTTGGTTTCATACCTTTGTTTTCACTTTAAAAGTATAAACCACTGTGTTTTAACCAGTGATGCATTTTCTATACACCAATAACATCATTTCAAAAATGATTTTGGATTCAAAACTTTTGCATGAACTTTGCATTAAAAATACCATGTTTGAATAAACAATTTTGCTTGCAAACAAGCTTTCCTCATCAAGGAATTTCAAACAGCTGAGAAACTTGGTCAGTGACCCTATCAGGGGCAAGTATCTTCCAGATCCTGTTGTGAATCAGTTCAAGATTTACTGCTCAATGCAAGTTTTATCAGAATTGGCCAGCCAGGAAATCATTTTCAAGACTCTTGCAGGGGCATTCATTCCCAACAGTCATTTAGGAGCTGAAGCTGTGATCAGTTTATTTCCAACAACTTTTGACTGAAGCCATGATCAGTTTATCTTCAACAGTCAGCTAATCTGGGATAAGTCCCCAAGTAGCTCTTCATGTCCTTCCTCAGAAGATCTTCAGTTCAATACAGTTTACAAGTGTGACAAATTTGGGCGCAAGATTTTTTTTCTTCTTTCCAATCAAATTTGGCAGAGTTCTCCGTGTTGAGGAATCAAACTTCCAAACTATTCTCCACAGAAGAGTCAAACTCCATTGTCATAAACGTCGGCATTACCTGCGTAGATCATTCACATATCATGCATAACAAAATTCGTACATAATGCATAACAAGAGTGTTTCATCCTCATTTGCATTTTTCGAGGTCTTGTTGCAGTTGACATGTCACTTTGAGATTAAAGTCCAACTTACTTGGCACCTACCAAAGCAAACATCAGTTTGAGTTGTTTCTTTTTTTTCATCCAAAGCCAGTATTGGATGTTGTTACCTTTTTCTTCATTCAAAGCCAGTATTGAATGTCAAGAACCCTTTCACTCATTCAAAGCCAGTATTGGATGTTGTGATCTTTTCTCTCGTCTAAAGCCAGTATTAGACGTTTACCTTTTTCTTCATTCAAAGCCAGTATTAAATGTCAAGAACCCTTTCACTCATTCAAAGCCAGTATTGGATGTTGTGATCTTTTCTCTCGTCTAAAGCCAGCATTAGACGTTGAGCTTTTCTTCATTCAAAGCCAGTATTGAATGTCAAGATCCCTTTCACTCATTCAAAGCCAGTATTGGATGTTGTGATCTTTTCTCTCGTCTAAAGCCAGTATTAGACGTTGAGCTTTTCTTCATTCAAAGCCAGTATTGAATGTCAAGATCCCTTTCACTCATTCAAAGCCAGTATTGGATGTTGTGATCTTTTCTCTCGTCTAAAGCCAATATTAGACATTGAGTTTTCTCTTCATTCAAAGCCAGTATTGGATGTTGTGATCTTTTCTCTCGTCTAAAGCCAGTATTAGACGTTGAGCTTTTCTTCATTCAAAACCAGTATTGAATGTCAAGATCCCTTTCACTCATTCAAAGCCAGTATTGGATGTTGTGATCTTTTCTCTCGTCTAAAGCCAGTATTAGATGTTGAGCTTTTCTTTCATTCAAAGCCAGTATTGAATGTCAGGATCTTCTGTTTCCATCCAAAGCCAGTTTTAGATATTGTGACCTTTTCTCTCGTCTAAATCCAGTATTATACGTTGAGTTTTCCCTTCATTTAAAGCTAGTATTGGATGTCGTGTTTCTTTTCCGTCCAGCGTCTTTCTTGGACGACTCTGATGTAGCTTCAGATTTGGTCTCATCCCACATCTAATGTTCTTCTAGATGCTTCTGATTGCCTTTTACAGAGAGTTGCTCGCCTCATTCAATGCCATTCTTGGATGTTGCTGCTTTCCTTCTCGAGTTTTATCTCTTTTTTCCAAGTATTGATGGTTACTCTTTCTCGCCCTGACAGATATCCAGAAGTATCTTCTTGTTCCCCGGCGTGTCTTTCCACGACATTTCATCTGAACTACCACAAGTTTCCAGTTTCGAGTCTTTCCATATTTCCACAGATTCTGTCTCATCTCATACATCATTCAAAAAAATATGTGTAAAAAAAAGGTCCTTGCATTCATACATAACATATGTTATCATCTCATCGCATCAGGGACAAAATTCAGGTCTGTTTGTATTTAATTACTTTTCGCCTATCTGGCTAAAAGATAATTAAATAGGGGCAGCTGTTGTACCCTAAATTTTGCCCCTAACTTTTCAGTCGCACTTTCATACCATATTTTATCATCAGTCACAATCATTAATAAATAGCTTCACTCATCACATTTGCATCCTATCTTTAAGTTTGCTTTTGTGTTGTTAACTAACTTCTAATCAAAATACAAATAATATTTGTCTTTGTCTTTGCATATTTGTGTTTTGTAGGTACCGAGTCGAAGCATATGGAAAATAAGGTTTTCCGGTATTATTCCCCTAAAATCTCTATTTTGCAAAGAAAAAGAATAAAAAAATTTCATTTGTATCACTGTACAATCGATTGCTCCTAGAGTGCAATCGATTGCACAAAGTGAATTTTGCATAATTTTTGGAAAAATACACTGTACAAATCGATTTGCACTATAGTGCAATCGATTTGCACAGCATGAAAATTTGAAAAAAAAATCAGCATTTCAAGCTTGTCAAATTTTTGGCTCCAATTTTCCTTCATTTTTGAAATATGTATAATTAATTCAAATTTTAGTGCCAATTTTTCATTTTTTAGAAGAATTATCATTAATTCAAATTTTGGCTCTAATATTTGAAAGAATTATCATTAATTCAAATTTTGGCTCCAAGAATCAATTACCAAATTACCACTAATCCCAATTCGAAACTCTATAAATAGAGCCCTCATTTCATTTAAATTTCAAGCTTTTGATAGCCAAATCCACCTTGCTAAAAAATCTCTCAAATCTCTCCATCTACCAAATTCACTCAAAGCTCCATTTTCAAAAATTTAGTAAGCTTTGCATTGAAGCTTACTGATCTTTGAGCTAAACCTTCATCCAAACACTTTTTCTCCATCAATTCTCTACATCCAAGCTTGGTCAATTGATTCTTGTGGTTGAATTGAAGCAAATTCTTGAAGTTGTTTTGATAATTCTCTAGATCTACCTTTGGTAAGTTTGGATAATTCATCTTTCACAATGTGATCTCTTGGTGATCTTTGGGATTGATTCTTTGAGCATTATTTTGTAATTCCAATGGTGTTATTTTCTCATAATTTGATGGAATTTTCGTGCTCAATTGGATCCATGATCATAAGGTGTTTGATGGAAAGTTTGAACAAGCAATTGCCCTTGTAAAATGTTGTTTTTGCTACTGCTTCTGTGTGCAATCGATTTACACTAAGTGTAAATCGATTTACACAGCACAATTTTGCACAAATTTTTGAAAATTATACTGTGTAAATCGATTTACATAGTAGTGTAAATCGATTTACACCAGAACAGAATGTGTTTTTTGCCTTGTTTTGGGGCAGCTTTGATCCAAAATGTTTTTTCTACTCACTCCTTTTGATTGTTGGTTTGGATTGCAATTTTAAATGTCCAATTTGTCTTTAAACTCAATGGACTTTGTGGTGTAGATGAAGTTGATAAATGTTCATCAATTCAAATCTACCTAAGAGTGAATTATGTAATTCATTTTTGGTGCTTTGGATTAATGATATGTTTAGTGCTTTAATCCATCTAGAGGAGTGGTTGAATTTAAAGATGAAAGAATTTTGAAATGGTGATCCAAATTAGCTTATCATTTCCCTCCCTCTTCATCTTATCCCTTTCATTTTTAATTGTGCTACATGTTAAGGGATGGTGATCTCTATATCATTTATCCAAACATGAAGTACATAGATTGCTATTGACCGGCCTCAAAATAGGTGCGACTTCTACATAAGTCCACTTACGATTGCTTAACATAGCGCTAAATTTTGTCCCGATTCGAATAAATGATCATTCGTGGCCCAAACTTATGATTGCAAGCCCAAGTATGTTAATTTGATCTCTTTGATCCAATAACCTTGAGATTCATTGTGTAGAGGCTTTGGTTCTACCAATCCTCTGATGGATCTACAACACCTTTGGTCAACGCGGATCACTTAAACATCGTTGATCATTACATGTTACCTTGTGAGAATTCCAAAATGGATGATATACTTGACAAAAAGCAAATGCAACTTGTTGTGTAGAGGCTTTGGTTCTACCAATCCTCTGATGAGTTCCAAATGCAAGTTTCAAGATGGTCATCCAACTAACCACTAATTACTAACAACTAACTTTACTTTATGCTTTTATTTTTATGCTTTATGTGCCATTTACTTTTAGCATTTTACATTTCATGATATTTTCATCTTTGCTCACTTGAGCATTTACTTTTATGTTATTTTTATTTTGCTCACTTGAGCTTTTCTTTCTTTTTAAAGACACCTAATAATCAACATGAACCATAAAAAACTTTAATGATACTTGGACTACATGGTTACTATCCTTTGCATTATGGAGTAATGGACTTCTTGGACCTAGGATTAGAGACCTTGGCCTATCTTGGAGACTTTGTGACTTTATTTGATATTTTGTCTGGAGTTCTTGAGGTTTACCTCAAGACATTGGGTTGTTTGTTTGTTTTGTGTGCAGGTTATTGTGATTACATACTTTGTTTGTAATCTGGAATTCACCCGTATACAACCGTTACTCTGCCCAATTTTTACGAAGACTAAATACACTTGAAGTTTGATTCTCTCAAGAGGTCTAGTATCTTTGCTTGCTTGGTTTCAATCCAAAGAATGGGAATTCTACATTGGCTTATAAAGTCAAGTATCGGCTTCATGTTGGTTAGACAGTTCTCTTCCTTAGCTTTTACCTTATGATTTAGGATAGTCCCTTCATCTCCTCCCATCTTCTTTAATTTTCAAAACCTTCTCATCTTCTTTCAAAATCTTCTTTATTTTTAACATCAAACTGCTTTCATAATAAACCTCGACTTTGTCGAGTGCCTTTTCTTTTAAAAACTTCTTTTCTTTAAACAAACTTCAATTCATTTAATCATACTTTGACATTTCTTTCAAAATTAACAAAACAATTCAACACATTCAAACTCTTTTGTGCGCTCGAGCACACTTTACATTCAAAACTTTTTTCAAGATGAGACATGATTCATTGATATTCGAGCAACATTCTCCTATCCCTATGGTTATAAAGGTGTCGACTTTTCCATTTGAGTACTAGAGGTGTTCTCAAACCCTCACTCTTGTTGACGTATGGTCCATCTTTCTTACACCTTGTGGGCGTTAGTCGAGATTTCTCTCCTAACAATGACGACTTGTCTCCTTGTTTAAAAACAATCAACAAACAATTCTTTTCTAGATGAACTACGTGTACCCTGATCCCCTATTGCACGAAAGGTGGTACGTAGGCACTAAAGGTTCGCAACCGCGGTGAGTGCAAAAATCATAAAAATATTTCTTTTCTCACCTCCACCATCCATTTTATATACAACACATTTTTATAGCCAAAATATACAGATTTTTCAAAGAGGTTCCTGCGGAGTACCGTGGATGTTTAGGGTGCTAATACCTTCCCTTTGCATAACCAACCCCCTTTACCTTAAATCTTTCCCCCTCTTTTTGGGTTATTCGCTCTTTTCCCATTCCTTTGGAAACAATAAAGCGTGGTAGCGATTTTTATTTTGATTTGTATAAAGTCTAGTCAATCCAATGGCTTAGTCTTACACATTTCTACCGCTACAGTGACCACCTTGAACCTTGCTCATTCTTCAATACCGATTGGGTAAGATGCAAAATAAACCATCTTACCAAGAGAGGAGTGCAACACATAAGGATACCTCTTTTCCTCATAGTGCGAGTGTGAAAAGAATGTAGGATATCCCCTAGCAAATTAGGTATTGGGTTACGAGACATGAAGATTTTGACGGCGTTCATATCTATGAGTTGGTCAGGATTTGGAAACAAAACCATCCCATAGATGAGGAGAGCCACAATTTCCTCAAAATCTTGCAAATCCAATGAGTTCCAACAGTTTTGGGCTTTCTCAAACAAGAACTTTGCTAGGAAACCCTTAACACAACTCCTTGTTTCCTGATTAATTGTGATATCAGATGGTTGCAAGTGTAGAGCTTAAGCAATATCTTCTGGCTTTGGATCTCTTTCCGTAATGTTGAAAGGTAGTTGATTGATAATAGGAATCCTCAAGAGTTGGTAGAATTCTTCCAAAGTTGGCACAAGTTCATAATCAGGAAATGTGAAGCAATGGTGTAAAGGATCAAAGAACTGAAAGAGCACCTTCATCGTGTCTTCATCAGTGTTAGAGGTGACCAAGTTTAGGAGACGACCATGTCTTTCGGTGAATGGAGAATTTTCAGGAATCCTTGAAGCTAGCTCTTTAAGTTGTGGAGGGATCCTTACAAGATTGACTTGAATAGTTTTCCTGCGAATAGAATCCATGTCCTACAAAACAGAACAAAGATGAATCCCAAGATCCTTGAAATGGTTAGTGAATATGAGTATGATGTTATGATGTTCATGATGTTATGTACAAGTAAATATACACAAATAAAGCAAACAAGTCCCTAGGTTTAGGCTTGCATGGAGTCTCATAGGTAAGTACCCTCTTGAAGTTTAGTTGGCTCAAACCTATCCTAGAAATAATAATCGGGTTCTAAGGAGCTCAATATCACTGGTTTGTTTCCTTGGTCATTGTTTCAGCACAATCCTCTTTAATGGCGACCGAAATATCCCAAAAAACCAAACCTCAATGAGTGTAGTATCGAGTATCTACCAACTTCTGACTGCACCAAAGTTGGTCATCTCACTACGTCCTAATGGCCTAGTTGGTCAAGTAAATGTTCTAAAAGTTCATTAGTGCTTCATGACATCACTCAGCGGCCCCTTATTCTCCTTGATTAACTCAAAGGCTACCGGTACCCACAAATATGTCGCACTAACGTAGCTATTGCTTAGACCATGTCGGTATACCCCGCACAGTTTCCACAATGTATTGTTACTTACCTATAAGGTATCCCAAATATGGGTAGAGGATTCAAACCCAAACAAAGATCCATAATGTAAAGCATACAAGTCAAACAATGAAAGCAAATAAATGTGATCTAACCCTAAGGTAACCCCACTTTTAGAATATTCCCCAGCAGAGTCGCCAGTTCTGTGATACGGTGGGAGAACTGACTTTGGTGTTTTACGTTTTATCGCAAATGTTGCGGATAGCAAGAGTCGCCACCGACTTTTCTTTTATCCAAAAGGAAAGGTGAAAAAGCACAGGAAAGACCTTTGAGATTGTTTCTTGAGTTCAGGGGGTAGATTATGAAAAGGGAAGGTATTAGCACCCTTTTCATCCATGGTTTTCCATGGGCTTTTAGTTACTTGCTAGATCACTTGCTTTTGTTTGAAATTGTGCTTTATGTGGTTTCTTGAAAGTATTTTTGAAAAGGCGCCATCGTTTAGGCAAATTTTGTAATGATTCTCGTTAGTAAGAATGTATACAAAGTGTTGTTCTTTTGAAAATGTTTTCAAGTTTGAAAGGTTGTTTTTGAAAGTGTTGGTGTTTGTTTTTGAAAATAGCAAGGATGTTTTTGTTTTGAATTTGAGCAAGTAACTAGGAGCATTTTACCTACTCAAAAGTATTTCATGTTCATTTCCTTTTTCCTTTGATATTGTTATCTTACCATTGATTTGGTAAGTAACCCTATCTTTGGATGTAAACGGGACGGGTGTGGGTCATCGTATAACCATGATTAGAAATGTTGCAAGGTATCTTAGCACTTTTCTTTAGGGACTAATATCATTTTGAAAGGCAACTTTTGATAGCATCATCGAGGGACTATGATCTTGTATTTTTGCTTGTTTTTGCTAAGATACCTCACATGCATAATATGGCCATTTATAAGGCAACAAAGTGGATTTTACCCTAGGGGTGCTAGTGTGCAAGTGTATTGATTTTCATGCTTTGTTTAATCTTTGATTAGGGTTTGCTATTTGTTGATTTTATCTTCTCATACAAACCCTAATTACTAGCATTTATATAAAGCGACAAATTGCGAAAAAATAAAATTACTACGCTATTACATCATTAGGGGAGGGGGTGTACAAATTTACAAATGGGGAACATTGCAAGAAATTGAATCTAAATAATATTACAATCATATTGAATTTTGAATAAGTGTACAAAAATAAAGATAAGAATGCAAGAATGTAAATGTAAAGAAATGTGATTTTTGTTTGTTTTTTATGCAAAGGGTTTTGTTTTAACCTAATTAACTAAAAGAAAATTAATTAATTAAATTAGTAAAAGGTAAAACCTAAGTTTACTAGGAAAAGAATTCAAATAAAACCCTAATCTATTAATTGATTAAAAAAGAAAATAAGTTTATAAGAAGAATATTTTTGGTATTTTTTGTCTTAAAAATAATTTATAGTATTATAAAATATTTTTGGTCTTTTTATATATTTTAAAAATAATATACTTATATTGTGTAAAATAAAATAACTAAAAAACCTAGTTTCTAATTAAAATTACAAATCAATTAGTGAAATAAATAAAGTATGATTAAATAAAATAATTTTTGTGTAAAATAAATAAATAAACTAAATCAAAATATAGATCTAATATTTTTTATATTTTTTATGTTTTTTTTTGTGTTAGATAATATATATATATAAGAAAACAAATAAATAAAAATAAGAAAAGGAAAATAAAATGGGCCAGGGTGTGAATAGCCAGCAATGGGGGTCAGCAGTAAGAAAAAAAATAAATCCCAGGGGGATGAGGCCCAGCGCTGCCAAAAAAAAGTAAGAATATGTGAAAAATATGGAAAAAAATCCAAAAGGGTACCAGTGAGGCTCGAACCCAGGTCCCAATAGTCACAGGTGCGCGCTTCTACCAATGGGGTGACTATACATCCGTTTACTAATATCAAACCATAAATATATATGGTAAACACGTTCCTGAGGACAACTTTATATTCAACCTCACGTCCAGCTAGAACCTCTGTATCTTATTCAATTCTCAACAAAAATGAAAAATGTAAAGAGGAAACTTGTGGCAAATTTCCTCATGATTTCAGAAATGAAAATCAATAAATATATAGATCAAAGACAAGCATGAATTTTAATGGCCCTAATCTGAACCCTAAAAATTTCAGAAACTTCAATCTTAAAATTCTCTAAGCTCAAGCAATATAAATGAAAATTATGGACATGGTTATATTTAGGGCAATGATATCTACATTTTTCATTCACAAATAAACCATTAATGATGCTTGTATGAAGAGTTCAAAAGTCAGAAAACTCACCTTGCAAGAGGGTATCGTGTTTTGAGTTTGAGTAGCTTTTAGTGAGTTCCAATGATTGGATTAGCTTCCTTAAGTTCCCAGGAAGCTAATGTGATGCTTAGCTTGAGCTGAAAGTGCCTGAGGAGTTCTAGAGAAATCAAGGTGCAAGGTGTTGTTTTTGAAAATGGTGGATGATGATGGAGGTGTTACAGTGGTTTTGCTGGTGTTTTAATTGTTCGTGTATGTTATTTAGAAGCTTTTGAAAGTAAAAGGCCAAGAAACGTACGAGCAAATTTGGAGATTGGATTCAAAACTTATAAAAGGCAAGTTTCGAGGTGTTTTTGGTGATTATGCATTCTTTGTGTTTTCAAGGCTTAAGCATGCGTGGGATTTGTGGCAAATAACTTGTGTATGTATAATAAAAAGGTCTTGAGTGCTTTTGAGAGTCAGAAGTACAAGTTACAAGCTAATTGCTATGTTACTTGATTTTCAAGAAAAGTGGGAAAACAAGTTTCAAGAGGAAGTACAGGCATGGGCTAAGTGATTGTAAGTGTCTAGACAAGTTTATCTTGAGTTATAAGACATGTATGATCAGAAGAGAACAAGTGCAAGGCTCAAGAACAAGTTTTATGCAAAAAGCTACTTTATCAAAATGGCATTATGCACTTTCTTCCCAAAATGGATATAAAGCATGGCCTTGCATTGAATGCTTGAATTGAGACCTCTAACAGTTGTGCAAACAATTAATTATGGAGTGCCTAACAAGTTTGAAGCCTGCAAAGTAGAGGTTATGCAGCATAAGTTTGAATTTTAAATCTTGTTTATCACAAAATGACTTGTAATTCAAGTGTGAAAACCCTAACTTCATCTTTTCGATTCTCCCTACTCAAAAATGATCTCAAGGAGTTCTTGGACATTTTGGAAAGCTTTTAATGTGCTCTACAACCCCTATTTGAATCACCTTTTAAAATTCCCTTTGGAACTATAGGAAAAAGTTCCATGAAGTTAGGTCAAAATCCTGACCAAATTAGGGCAAAATTTCACTAAGTGTTTTGTTTCATGACCATGTGTTCTTAAAATTATATCTTTAGATCCAAGCACTTTTGTAAGGAGTTGTGTAAAGAAATGTTGTATATTTCATGGAGGTCTACAAATTTCATGTTGAAAGTTTCTTTTGAATCATCTTGCATCATGGTGAAAATTTTGCTCAAAGTTGTGGAAAAATAAGAAATTTCCAAAACATAGAAAAATTTCTAAGTAAAGAAATTTTAACTTTTCAAAATGAAATCTTGAATTTTTGATTTCTTGATGAATAAGTTTCATATTTTGACATTATTTTATGAATTGTGATCTTTGACATTTGATTTTGACCAAAAATCAAAGTTTGACTTTTTAGTATACAGTTGACTTTTGATCAGTTGATTGAAAATTCATTTGTCAATCCATTGGACTTGAGCAATGTTTTGAGCCATGTCATTAGGTAAAAATGATTCAATTGGACTCTTGAGATCATTCCTTAAACCAATTGATCATTTGCTAGGTCAAAAATCAGAAATTGCCCTTCCCAGTCAAAACCCTAATTTTGACCATTTTGCCCTTTGGAAGATTTGATCAAATTTCTTGAGGAATTATGGTCCAAACTTGTTCAAATGATAAATAATATTTTAAAATGTTGATGTAGATAAAAAATTGTGAAGTTTAACTGTAAATTGGCCACATTTGACTTTTTCCCCAATACAGTTGATTTTTAGGTCAACTGCTCAATTGACTGAGCAAAAGTGTGATCCAAAGCTTGAAACTTGACATGAGTAATATTGAGGATCCATAATGATCTATGAAGGTCACGCGGGGAATTTTAAGTTCAAATATCCTTGTGAAAACTCAAACCATAATTTTAGTCATCAATGCTTAAGGAGGTGTCTTGAGCTGATCAACCCTAATGCAGTCTTGAGCCAAAGGAGATCTTGTGAGCAAAATCCTGATAAATGAGAGAGAAAATTTTTGGGTACAACACTAATGCATCTCATCATAATCACAAACTTGGTAACCTCCTAGCCCTCTTGTCTTTGGCTTTATTGTGTGGGAGATCACCAAGCACCTTTTAGTTTTTCTTTTAATCATTTTATGTTTTACTACCCTACCCAAAATATAAAAATATGTTTTTTTCTGTTGTTTGTTTTGCAAGATAGGGCTTTTAATAAGAAGATCAAGTGTGGTTTCTAAACTAGGGTTTTGAATCCCCAAGTCAAAGATTTGTAAACCATTGATTCTCAAGGGCTTATTAATTAAGGAATTACCAATGATCTTAGGTCACATTATCTTCAAGATTCATTCAATATTTTTTTATTAAGAGAGGTTCAAGATTTTTTGCTTGGTTCTCAAGACATTTCAAGTAAGTTTCATGTGTTTATTTACGTAGCTTCTTCATCAAGTTCTCAAAAATTTATCAAAGAGCAAGCAAGGATACTTCATGTGGTGTTCAAATGTTCAACAACGTGATTTAGAATGCAAGAAAACTCTAAAAGTGGCAAGTTGGTTCAAGTTTATCACACCTTTGGTCCAAACACTATAACTTCTTCAATTTTCATAATTTATGAGCGCTTATTTTTGCCAAATGTCAAGGATGATGTCTTCTACAACTTTGCTTCAGAAGTCAAAAGCCCATTATGCTTCTAAGGACCTCAAATTTTGCATTCGATTCAAGGCCACATGCATATAAAACATGGTCCATGACATGGTTGACACAATGCCTGAACTATACTTCAGTGACAAAATCTCAACTTTCTAAGCTTCTCATTTTTAGCTCACTTATCGCTTTTATTTGGTTATTTTTGCATTGTCTTCCTTGCAATGAAAGGAACATTTGGCTCAAGAAAAATCACAAAACGCACGAGGGAATTTCATTTGGCCCAAGCTTGAACATGGTGACCTGAAATTTGTTTTGTATCGTGACTATAATTAGTAATCATGTGCAATCTTCAAATGGGACCACAAAATCATGTGCAAACTTCTTACTAAAAACAAAACATATCTCACCATTAAGCAAAATGACTTGAAAAGTGCTTATCTCATGCATTTCACATCAAACTTTCACACGGTTTTAGATCTAGAAATTTCTCAATTTGGTTGGCACGATTGGGGAGGATTTTCATAAGTATGATGAGCTCCACATTTCTCCTATAAATACAACATATTTCTTCACTCAAAACCAAACTTGAAAATCCAAAAAAAATTTGCCATACTTGAACACGAAAACCTTCAAAACCATAAGTTTGTTTTCTCCTTTTCTCTCAATTTCAACCTTGTTTCTTCACCCATAACTCTTCATCATAATCTTCTAAAGTTGTGTGAAGCATTACATAAGCTTGAAGTGCCTTGCAACTCTCAAATTGATTCCACCAAAACAAGTAATTTCTCAACCAAAACAAGTTACCAAGTTGTTTGACACATTACACTAATCATTAACCCTCATTCACATGTGATTTATCGTTTATGTTTACCATTTAATTTCATTTTGAAGTTCGTTAGGGTTTTTGTTTGTTTCTGCAAATTCTCCTTGCTCTAATCAAATAAATTGGTCTGAAGCAAGGAGACATGGACGATGATGTGTGTTGAAGTTAAAACATTCATGGTTTAAGCTTAAAATCATGAGTTCATGACCTGCTAAACCCTTGGCTTGAGGTTGAAGGCGAGTTGGTTCGCACATTCTGGAGTGAACAATTCAAATCCAACTAATGACAAAGCTCCACCTAGCGTAGCTGTTGTTTATTTTGTTTTCTTTTTTAATTTTAATTCATTTTATTTCATTTTATTTAAAAATCATTAAAAGTAGCTCCTAATAGCTTTTTAACTCCAACTTTTTTTTCACAATTCCATAAAAATATTTTCTACTTTGTGTGCTTTTTCCAGAATTTTAAAATGATTTTTAGCATTTTTTATATTTTATTTTAATTTCTTTTTTAATTTATTCCAAACAATTTTTTATCATTGATTTTGAAATATTTTGGATCCAATCTTTTGAGATATTGATCATTGAAGTTTTCTTGATCTACCATAATTTTCTTGAGCATTTATTTGATGATTTGATTCTTCATTTGAATTTTCCTTTTATTTTCCATTTAAAACCATTTAAAAATCATTTAATATATTTTATTTGTTTATTTTTGTAATTTAATTTTGGTTTGACTTCTGATCATGACTTGATTAATCAAAATCTTCATCAATATCAATGGATTTTGGGTAATACTTTGTTTTCATGAGTCTTCATCAATTCAAACTTATCATTAAATGATCATTTTCATTTTTGGTACTTTAGATTGATGATAGGTTTATCACATTAATACACCAAGAGAGTTTATTGAAATTGGTGATAAATTTATCTAATATTGTGATTACATTTGGTTGCTCATCTCTCTTCATATCTTTGTTTTTTTATTTTGATCAATTGGATGATGATGATGATGTATTTTTCTTGTTAAATTAAGTTTAGATTGATGCTTGATCAACTATCATAATTTCAAATCTAACATTAAATAATCATTTGATCATTGTTGTTACTTTGGATTAATGATAAGTTTGTCTCAAGGTATCATGAAGAATTTGATTGAAGTATTGATCCTAGCCTTTGTGCTTGATCACTTTATTCTTGGTTTTGACTTGTATTGTATTGTTTTAGGAGAATGATCTTTATCATTTCTCTAACATACATGACACATAAATTGCTATTGACCGGCCTCAGATAAGTGCATCTTCTACATAAGTTTAGTTACGATTGCTTAGCATGGCGCTAAATTGATCCCAAATCGGATTATTAACTACTAATACCAACATTAACTCAATATTAATTGTGTTAACTTTATATTTTTGCACTTTTACGTTAATGTCATTTAATTTCTTACCTCTTACATTAATGTAATTTAATTTTAAGCACTTTACATTTCATGTCGTTTACATTTCATGTCATTTACTTTTACCTCTTTTTCCTTTTTCCCATTAGGAATTTCTTTCCTTTTTATCAAAAGAAATTAATAAATGAAAACTCTTAAAAACTTTTAATGTGTTCTTGAGGACTATTTGTTACTATTCTTTTCTTAAGGAGTTTGGACATTGGAACTTAGGATGTAGAATCTTTCCTTTCCATAGAGTGAATTCCTTTGATACCTTAGGATTCATATGATACATTGTGAATTCATCTAAGACCTTGTGACTCATCTAGACCTCTGAACTTCAAATTAAGATTCATCTGACACCTTGGAATTTTATCTGATACATTGAGTTCTATCTGATATTTTGGATTTCATCCGATGCTTTTAAATTTCATCTGCTTACGTGATTATTCATCTGATGCTTGACTTGTGGCTTAAATCCAAAGGGAAAGGAATGTTTCATCTTGACCAATGTCAAATGCTTTCTCTTCTTGTGGTTAGTTCACATGCACACACAAAGGATTTCTCTTGAGCTACCTTACAATTAGACCATGTATTTCTTGTCATTTACTTTATGCTTTAGGATATTCTCTTCATCTCCTCCCCTTCTTTAATTTTCAAAATCTTCTCCCTATTTCAAAAACTTATTATTTTCAAAACCACTATTTTCTTTGAAAAAAACCTTGACTTTGTCAAGTGAACCAGAAAATCTTTTTCTTAATAAATTCTAAACTACTTAAGCATATTCAAACTTTTTCATAAAAAACTCTAAAAAAGATAAACCTCATCAAACTTATCTTTGTGCCTTAGTGCACTTTTCTTTTTAAAACCAAACCTTTTTTTTAAAAGAAAGGACACAAGTCCATTCTCGAAATGATGTAAATTCCTATACTTCTACATTATGTTGAGAAATTTATAGAAATTTTCCACTTGAATGTCGAGGCATGCTTGTTGAGTAAATCCAAGAAAATTTCTCCATATCAAGATGATGCAAATGCTCATTTCCTCATACTTGTGGATAGTAAGTTGAGTTTTCCACTTGAATACGACAAAATGTCTTTTTCACCTAAAATCAACCAACAAACAAAAGCACAATTCATAAAAAAATGAAAGTGGTTCCTATGGAGTACCATAGATTTGAAGGGGGGCTAATACCTTCCCTTTGTATAACCAACCCCCTTACATAAATCTCTCTTTTTGTTTTGTTTTCAAAACTTTTTGTGGGTTTTTTTCGACCTTTTCCCTTTGGAAACAATAAACTTCGATGGCGACTCTTACTTTTTCCGAGTTAAATTATTCAATAGATTAATCTCAATTTTCTATACGCGACATCAACTTACATTTTTTTAATTGGAATTGGTCTTTTTATGTAATTGGAACTAGTTAATTGTGTAATTGGAACTGGTTCATTGAAAAGTGGATTGTTTTGTTTGATATTTTATTTCGAATATTGAAATAGATATAAATATAAAACTAGTTTGTTTGATTTGAATTATGTAAAAATGGACTTATGGATATGGATTTAGGTATTGGTCATTAAAAATAAGGATGGAGCTTTAAATTGGATATTTGAATGAAATAATTTTATTTGAATTGGTTAAATGGATATGCTTAGATAATTTTGTTAATGGATAATTCTGGTAATTGAAGAATGAATTTGAATTTGGTAATTGGATTCAAAGAGACCTACAGTATTGGGATTAATCATGGACTTGTGACCAAAGAAGTTTCAAAAGGACAAATTAATGCTCATAGTAATTCCAATTGACTTCAAGAAGATGATGTGATAAGTGCAGTGTCATGTAAGGACAATGAAGAATGAATTTGAATTTTGATTCACTTAAATCCTTAACCTTGGCTTAAAATAAATCAAAATTAACTTGAATTTAAATTATCACAAAAGTGGCTTAACATCAAAAGTCCAAATTGAGTTTAAACAATAATGTGAAAATAATTTGAAATGATGAATGCAAAATGTATTAATTTTAACTTGCAAAAGAAATTAGGCCAGAATGTTAAATATAACATGATCATTAGATGAAAATTCAAATTGTTGATTTCAATCCAATGTATGCAGAGGAATGCAAGTAGTGAGGCAATGGAATGACTATGACATGCAAAATATTAAATTAAAAACATAGGGCATAATTTAGAGTATGACAGCTGCTCATGTTTAATTATCCTTAGTCAGATGGCATGAATGACATTGGTCTTCATGATATAAGTGGTAGAAGGTAATTAAATACAAAAATACATGAATTTTGCTTCTTAATGCAATGATATGATATGTTATGATCTAGATGTATACATTCTCTTACTGGGGATATGAAAACAGAAAGTACACTTTATGAGGATTTGATGAGATGATTGCAATGTATTTCTAATGTGAATTCAAAAGAGGTAAATGGGAAGACTTGCTGGGGAAATACAATGTCATTGAAAAATCATCCTCAACTAATATGCTAATACATATCAACAAAATATAACCAACATCAGCTAAATGTACTGATGAAGGTGAACGCAAGACAACTAACATCAACTAAATGTATTGATGAGAGTAAACAAAAGATGACCATCATCAGCTAAATGTACTCATGAAGGTAAATGAAAGATGACTAACATCATCTAAAAGTGCTGATGAATAGAAAACAAAATAGTACCAATAAAATACGACCATCATTAGCTAAATATAATGAGGAAGAGAAAACAAAAGATGACCAGCATCTGCTAAATGTATTGATGAAAGACGATCAACATCGACTAAATGTAATGATGAAGGGAAAAAATATGATCATCATCAGCTAATGTACTGATGAAGGGAAACAAAATATGACCAACATCAGTTAATGTGTTGATGAAGGGAGAGGAAAGACGACCAACATCGGCTAATATACTAATGAAAGGAAGTGAAAGAAGACTAATATCACTTAAATATACTGAGAAAGGTAAATGACAGACAACCAGAATCAAAATGTAATAATAAAGGTAAATTAAAGACAATAAATATCAACTAATGTATTAATGAAGGAAAAGGAAATACGACCAACATCAACTAAATGTACTGATGAAGGTAAATGAAAGAAAAGACAACTAACACCAACTAATGTATTGATGGAAAAAGATAACCAATGTTAACTAATGTATTGACGAAGGTCGATGAAAAAAGGATAATCAATGTCAATATAATGTATTAATGAAGGTCGATGAACAAAGGATAAAAAATTTTAGCGGTAGAAATTTTTAGGACTAAGCTATTGGATTGACTAGACTTATACATATCAAAATAAAAATCGCCACCGCGCTTTATTATTTCTAAAGGAATGGGAAAAGAGTGAATAACCCAAAAGAGGGGGAAAGATTCAAGGTAAGGGGGTTAGTAATGTAAAGGGAAGGTATTAGCACCCTAAACATCTATGGTACTCCGCATGAATCTCTTTGTAAAATCTGTATATTTTGGCTATAAAATGTTGTATGTAAAATAGATGGTGGAGGTGAGAAAAGAAATATATTTTTTATGATTTTTGCACCCGCCGCGGTTGTGAATCTCTAGTGCCTACGTACCACCTTTCGTGCAATAGAGGATCAGGATACACGTAGTTCACCTTTAAAAATTTTAAAACGCAAGTGTGTTGGTTAATTTTATGAGATAAGACATCATCGTCATTGTCCGTATGGAAAACATACTTACTACCCACAATTATGAGAAAGGAGAATTTGCATCATCTCGAAGTGGAGGATATGGCTTGGATTTTAAAATCAACAATGCTCACTCAACACCCAAGTGGAAAATATCTCACTTAACTACATATTATAGAAGTATAGTTGTTTTCATCACTACAAGGATTTGACAAGAGTCTAATCTTTTGATAAAAGTTTAAAGTAAAATCCAAAGTGGCAAAATGGTTTTAAATGAGATTGATTAACTTTTAGTCTTCACACAAAAAATGTCAAGGTATTATTAAGTTGATTGAATTTTATTAATGAAAAGGTTTTGAAAATGCATGGACCTAGGTCCAAGTTTATTATGAAAGTGGTTCAAGTTTTAAAAAAAAAACAAGAAAAGTTTTCAAAAGGAGGGAGAATATTTTTGAAATTAAAGAAGATGGGAGAAGAAGAAGAGACTATCCTAAAGTATAAGGTAAAACATAAGTAGAAGAATCATCTAACCAACAAGAAGCCAACACTTGAAATTATGAGTCAAGATAGAATTCTCATTCTTTAGATTAACCCAAGCAAGCAAATATACTAGACCTCTTGAGAGAACCAAACTTCAATTGTATTAAGTCTTCATAAAAATTTGGCAGAGTAACGGTTGTATACGGGTGAATTTCAGATTACAAACAAAGTATGTAATCATAATAACGTGCACACAAAACAAACAAACAAACAACCCAATGTCTTGAGGTAAACCTCAATAACTCCAGACAAAATATCAATTAAGGTCACAAGGTCTCCAACATTGCCCAAGGTTTCTAATCCTAAGTCCAAGAAGTCCAATACTCCATAATGCCAAGGATAGTAACCAAATAGTCCAAGTATTATTAAAGTTTTTTATGGTTTATGTTGATTATTAAGTATCTTCAAAAAGAAAAGAAAAGCTCAAGTGAGAAAAATAAAAATGACATAAAAGTAAATGCTCAAGTGAGCAAATATGAAAAAAGCATGAAATATAAATTCTAAAGTAAATAGTACACAAAGTAAAAGTATAAAAATAAAATCATAAAGTAAAGTCAATTGTTAAGAATTAGTGGTTAGTTGGATGACCATCTTGAAACTTGCATTTGGAACTCATTAGAGGATTGGTAGAACCAAATCCTCTCAACAACAAGTTGCATTTGCTTTTTGTCAAGTATATCATCCATTTAAGAATTGTCAAGGCAACATTTAATGATCAACGATGTTTAAGTGATCTGCGTTGACCAAAATTTATGAAGATCCATTAGAGGATTGGTAGAACCAAAGCCTCCACACAATGAATCTCAAGGTTATTGGATCAAAGGGATAAAATTAAAATACTTAGGATTGCAAACATAGGTTTGGGCCATGAATGATCATTTTCTCAAATCAGGACAAAATTTAGCGCTATGTTAAGCAATCGTAAGTGGATTTATGTAGAAGTCACACCTATTTTGAGGTCGGTCAATAGAAATCTATGTATTTCATGTTTGGATAAATGATATAGAGATCATTATCCCGTAACATGTAAGACAATAAGAAAGGGGAATAAGATGAAGAGGGAAGGGATTAAAGTTTCAAATATCATCAACATCATTCGTCCATTTTAATGGATTTGGTTTATCAACCTATCAACACCCAAGACACAATGGGGTTGAAAATTTTGTATCAAGATATGCTCCAAGTCAGTTCCACATGCTATTTCAAGAATCAAACAAGAATCATGTACAAATGTTTTCAATTTACAAACATTAGTCAAAGGTAAAACCCTAGATGCACACCTAAGTCAAAAATGGTTTTAAAATATGAAAGTAACTTGAAAATTTATGAAATTAAAACGCTAACTTCCTAAATTCCTATAAAAGTCAGAAATATAATTTGGAGTCCCTGGATTGAGGTGGAAATTTTCTTTAGAAATTCAAACTTGGAAACTAGCAAGTATAAGCCTTAAACTAGATGGCTTTGGAAAATAATTTATGAAAAATATGAAATCACATTGTAAAGTTCCAGAACAATGATTTTTATGGCCTCAACATGTTCGAACACTCCAAACAACTTTATCTCTTATTTTATAGGCATGGGAAGTTAGAACTTTAAATCAATTAATGTGCATGATCAAGCAAAAACCCTAAAAGAGGAAATTAAGTTCACAAATTAATCAATTAAATCCAAATTCCAAATAAATTTGATGTAAAATAACCTAAATGTCAAGAAAATCAAAAGGATCAGAAAGCATATTTTTCTTGAATTTTATCTCAAAAGGAAAAAAGAAACAGAACATTATTTACACAAACTAACAAAATTAATGCAAATAAAAGATATTATGTCCAAATAATTTTTAAAATGTAACCAAAATTTTTATAAAATTGGAAAAAACTTATTTTCAAGTAATAAACTCAGAGAGGAGTCCAAAAATATTTTTTATGAATTTTTTACTTAATAGAAATAAGAAAATAAAATTCAATATTTAAAAGAAATAATAAAACCCTAATTATTTATATGATTTTATTTAATCAAGAAAAATGATTTAAAAAAATTAAATAAAAATCTAAATATGAAAATATACTGAAAAAGGAGTTTAAAATATTTTTTCCATAATTTTTTAAGTGAAGGAAATATTAAAATAAAATTTGAGAAAACAAAAGAAAAATTAGTATTCAAAGGCTATTACACTTGTTTTTGCCAAAATGCGCTGTAAAAGGTACTAAAACAATGTTCAATTAAAACAAGACACCTCATCTTCCCTACCAAGCAGCCATGCTATGCGCGTTTTCCAGCTTTGAAACCTTATTTTCAAACCACGATAACTCACTCATTTCTTGATGAAATCCAAAAATTTCAACACCAAAGTTCAAGATTGAAATTAGTAGAACATGTTAGGATCAAAAATTTTATGAAATGATGCCTTGATGAGTGAGAAAATCGCGTGTGAAGAATGTTATATGAACACTTTTTTATTTACACATTACATCAAACAGTTTTGTGATTCACTTTTCTCCTTCAATTCTCCACCAAATTAAACGATCCAAAAATAAAAATTGATCAGAAAAATGCAAGGATTATGAATATGTAATTGGATTTTTCAAAAGGTTCATGGATTTAAAAAGAAAAAGCAAGTTGCAGTAGAGAGAGAAAATGGATAAACTGCCTTGAAATGAGTTGGATGATGTTGAAGCTCAAATAAAGAGCTAGCTCTCCAAAAATTCTTGCTTTGAATATGCAGTGATGATGAGTAGAGAGAGAGAGAGAGAGATGCGAAGAAGTTTTGAAAAATATGTGGAAGCTTTCTTAACAATGGTGGAAGTTGGTTTGAAATTCAAAGAGAGAGAGAGGAGAGCTTTATTTATTTTCGTGAGGGAGGGAGATAAATGAGAGCTTCTGATTTTTCTTCCTCTTCCCTTGCTTTTTGAATGACTTGCTTTATATAGAGTGAAGAGATAAGAGAGTGAGAATAATGAAGTGAGAGAAATGATAAATGAGAGCAATGAGATGATGTGTGTTTTGTGTTGTTTTGAAAGTGCAACTTATGCATTTTGGATAAGTTAGGAGGGCTGGGGTATGAGCTGGCACGTGAACTTAGTTGGCACAAAATAAAAAACTATGCATTTTCATGCAAATTTCATCATTCCATGAACACTTCTTTGTCTCCTTATATCTCTCTCCACGATGCATGAAATGTGACAAACTTTGAATAAAAAATGTATAGGACACTTCATACTCCAACTTTCATGTTCAAAATTTTTCAAAATGAAGCTTGAATTAATGAGATATTTGGCCATGAACATATGCTTGCAAGCTGTTTGACAAAATGCCAAGCCTGGCTAGGCTGGCTGCGTGCGCGTGATGGCTTGCTGGGCAGAAACTTCAGCATGCATGGTGCCTACTTCTCACAATTATATCTCAAAATGTAGGAAGAATTTGGATAAACTTTCTGAAGCAAAGTTGTTCCTCACATTTAGGGATTTAACTTTGATGTTGGACATTTTTCAAAATAGTAAATATTTCGCATAGAAAAGTGATAATGAATGCGCGCCCATAACATGTTTGATGAAATGACTTCCTAGCGCACGTGACTTGCCTTGTGCTGGGCAAAAATTCAGTTTTCAGCTCAAAATCCTAATCATCATATATTTCTCTACACTTAACCATTTGAGATGATTCTTGAATAAAAAATGAAGAGAAAACTTCAATCTACAACTTTCATGTTGCCAACTTTTTTATTTGAGTCCAAATGGTCATTCAAAAATGGACATGAAGAAGTCAAATTTTTGCATTTTTAACCAAAATTTCACTAAGTGTCAAAATCTTCCAAGCTTCATAAATTTTTTCCTTTCATTATTTGGACTTGTGGCCACTCCTACAAAGTTGGATAATTTTTCATCCTCTTTCTAGGCATATAAAGTTTGCACATTTTCAATAAAAATTGAGAAACTTGTAGCCAGTCAAAACTCAGCCCTATGGATACTTAGAAAAATTTCAAAACTTCAAATAACTTACTTGACAAGTTAACTCCAATTCACACTTCCGCTTGATATTTTTGCACTATTGACCATGAAATATGAGAATAGGGATATTGAATTGATGGTTAACCAAAATTCCACTTGGTCAACAACTGATTTCGACTGTCATCTAACAAAATGACCATTTTACCCCTTTTTATCAATTGAACCCTTTCAAGCCAAAGTTGATGATCAAACTTCCAATGATAGATGCTCATGACTATGTAGAGAAGTATGGGATCAAGAATTTCCCAAAAATCCAAAGATCTCCTGATTAAACTTCAAACCCTAGTCATGACCTACAATATAATATTCCAAAGGACAAATGCCCACATTTTGAGGTTATTTAAAAGCATACATATACAAGGTACACAATTCAAGGCTCTTGAAGATGCTTGGTGATTCCATAGGCAAACCCTAAGACAAGATGTAGTAGAAGATAAACCCCAAACGCTAATTTGTGATCTAATTGCATTATGATGGTATGAGATGATAAATACAATTTCATAAAATAGAATTGAAAGAGAAACAAAATTGAATTGATAAATTAAAAACCTCAAAGAATCAGAATGCGATTACAGTAGATAGACTTATTTTTATAATCACTTATTTTAATCACTTATTTACTCAGCTCTTTAAAAATTGATCCTGAATTAAATCCCCCATAATCACTTATGTTGGTTAATAACAATACAAGAATCCTCGCAATACGATACTCGAGTCACTGTCGCAAAACTACATTTTTTTAAAGTAACTCGTTTTTGATTCGTCTATATTAGGGGGAAAAATTAGGGTACAACAGCTGCCCTTATTTAAGTTTCTTCTATCCGGAGATACGAAGGTTAAAAATCTTCGTGTCGACATGATCGAAGATACTTAAATATAAAGCAAACCCTATTTTTTACCCTAAGATGCCATGCAATGCTTATGAGTATAAATGCATATGAACAACTTCAAAGGGATGCAAAACACCACTGGGGATGTAGCAAAGGAAACAAGGATCAAAAGAGAAACCCGACCAGGAAAATAAATCATTGGTGAATCAAAAGACCCAACTCTATTGGTGTAACACCCAAAGAAGAGATAAGGTAGCATCAACTCAGCTAAAGAGGAAATAGTACAGGATAAAAGTGATTGACAACCAATTGTGAACTACCAACTCAATAGTCGAAGGTAGAAGATCAAAAAGATATTGACTCATATATTACAGTAAACTATCAACTCATAGTTGAAGGTAGAAGATCAAAAAGATACCGACTCACAGATGATGGTAAAAGATCAAAGGATACACCAACTTTCACTGAAGGCGAAACTATCAACGTTCAGTGAAGGTAGAAAGAGAAAATAATAACAACATCGACGTCCACTAATGGTGAGCTACCAACATTCACTGAAGGTAGCGAGAGAAGAATATAACACCAATGTTCACTGATGGTGAACTACCAATGTTCACTGAAGGTAGTAAGAGAATAACATCGATGTTCACTGACGATGAACTACCAACTTTCACTGAAGGTAGAGAGAAAAGAATATAGCACCGATGTTCACTGACGATGAACTACCAATGTTCACTGAAGGTAGCAAAAAAGGTAACACCCACGCTCACTGAAGGTGAACTACCAACCTTCACTGAAGGTAGTAAGAGAATAACATCAACATTCTCTAATGATGAACTACCAATGTTCACTGATGGTAGAGAGAAAAGATAATAATCACCAACGTTCACTGATGGTGAACTACCAACATTCATTGTAGGTAGCAAAAAGATAACACCCATGTTCATTGAAGGTGAACTACCAACATTCACTGAAGGTAGAAAGATAATAACATCAATGTTCACTGATGATGAACTACCAACGTTCACTGATGGTAGAGAGAAAAGATGATAATCACCAACATTCACTGATGTTGAACTACCAATGTTCACTGAAGGTAGCAAAAAGATAACACCCAAGTTCACTGAAGGTAGAAGGAGAATAACACCGACGTTCACTGACGACGAACTACCAACATTCATTGATGGTAGAGAGAAAAGATAATAATCACCAACGTTCACTGATGGTGAACTACAAACTTTCACTGAAGGTAGCAAAAAGATAACACCCACGTTCACTGAAGGTGAACTACCAATGTTCACTGAAGGTAGAAGGAGAATAACATCGATGTTCACTGACGATGAACTACCAACGTTCACTGATGGTAGAGAGAAAAGATAATAATCACCAACGTTCACTGATGTTGAACTACAAATGTTCACTAAAGGTAGCAAAAATATGACACCCCCGTTCATTGAAGGTGAACTACCAATGTTCACTGAAGGTAGTAAAAGAATAACATTGACGTTCAATGATGATGAACTGCCAACTTTCACTGAAGATAAAGAGGAAAGAAATATAGCACCGACGTTCACTGACGGTGAACTACCAACGTTCACTGAAGGTAGAAAAAAGATATATTGACAATAACAAGTTTCCCAAAATCATGGAGTTTCACCTAGAACGGGTCTTAACTTCTTATTTAACCAAGGCATTCCGCCTGGAAAGGGTAGTATATAAGTTGTCTCAAATAAAGAGACTACCACTTGTAAAGATTTTTCAACGAATTGTCTCTGTCATATTGAAAAAACTTGCCATCCATTGGAGTAATTTGACAATGAACTACAAACTATCCACTCATAGGGAAGATTGCAAAAAAGTAACATCGACTTTTTATGGGGAAGTACAAGTTGCTCAAATAAAGAGACCTGCTACTTGTTATTATGGGAAGGATTAAAAAATGACTTCCGGGGGAATAAATCATGACTTCCTAGGGAATGAATCATGACTTCCTGGGGAAAAACATATGGCTTCCTAGGGAAAGAAATATGACTTCCTAGGGAAAAACATATGGCTTCTTGGGGAATGAAATACAGCTTACTGGCGACATGCCAAGATATTCCTGTTGAGGAGATAAAAGTCTTCTCGTGCCAAAATAAATGCACATTCTCAAACCAAGGCTCAAAGCTTGCAGAAATCCAAAGTAATAATATTGCTAAGGATCATAGATTCAAACCAGAAATAAACTAGAGTAAAACAGACAGCCAAAATACATCCTTTGAGAAATAAACTCAAGAGGGAAACCCAAATCCATCCAGACAAGGAGTTGTACAGGAAGGCTAAAGAAAAAATCTTCCACGAGGGATAACTCAGTGGGGAAATTGAAAGAATGTACATTTTCTTCTTAAGGTTGACACTCTATTGTAGAGAGGGAAAGACACCTCTGAAAAACAGGATAATATGCTAACAAAAAAATTAATGAATGCAAATGAGCAATGATTTTCTAAATTCAAATATGCATGATATATGTATGAATGTATGAGTGTTATTATGTATATGCTGACAAAATAGATATATAACACTGTGAATAACCAGATAAAACCAACTCGGGCATAATCAATACTTGGCTAAATCGCATCCAAGATGAACATTGCAAGAGAAAGTAAGCACCAACTGAGGAAACAGATTCCTACTTCACAACTTAACTTCACTGGGAAAGAACATAATTCGACAGTAATCACATCATAATGACAAATCAGTACAGATGCATGGATATAACATCCTTCTCCAGGCTTCATCGGGGAATAACACACAGACTTCAATGGGTAAAACACATGTTTCACGGTCCGTACTTATACTGGGAATTTTAATACTGATTTTAAATAAGGCATATGAAAATCATATCATCAAATCACCAACTAAGGATCTCGTGTTGACTTCATTGGGGAAATATCATACAAACTTCACTAGGGGAAATAGTGCCTCATCATCGAGATAACAATGGGAGACCTCGTGTTAACTTCAATGGGGAGGACAACACCACATCGTCGAGGGGAAATCGAGATGCATCCTTCAATATTGAGCATGAGTTTTGCACCAACTTCTCTGGGGAGAAAGTATGAAACCTCATGGGGATAACAACTTGGAGAGTTAAGAAGTCAAACATAATAGTAAGAAATAAAAATTATGGGGATTTCAAATCAAACCCAGCACCTGGCGGGAGAAAACCCCAAAAAGTTGATAACCATTTCAACACTTATTAAATGAAACATTGCCCTTGCCTGACTATCGAGCAATGAAACAAAATGCAAGTATTGTCGAAAGGGAAATGCTTCGCAAATAAGTCCAACTCAGCATGCACGGGGAGAAAAGACTTTTATCAAATAAGTGAAGCCTTCACTAGGGAATCTTGGATTGAGTCTTCATATCATGCAAACCTATTCCAACAAAAATGCCCTGGGATAGCCTTCCTGGGGAATAAATACCAACAATAATGCCAACACTGCCAAAAAGAGCGACATTTTGCAAATAGTTCCATCTCAGCACACCAAGGGAACAAGACCTTTCGTCATATGAGGGAAGACTTTGCTTGGGAATCTAGGATAGAGGCCTCAGACCATGCAAACCCAAAATCAAAAATGAGCCAAGACTTGACTGGGGACAATGGGATCACAAACCCAATAATGCACCTTACACCAATTGGTATCGTCTTCAATTATCTGAGAAACACAAGAAGATCATACTTATTCCAACAAAAGTGCCCTGGGAGAACCTTCAAGAAGTTAACATTACAACAAGAAATCAAACTTATGGGGATTCTAAATCAAACCCAGCACTTGGCGGGAGAAAGCCCAAAAAGTTGACAACTATATGAACACTTCTTCAACAAGACACTGCCCTTGTTTGACTGCCAAGCAGATAACAATATGCTAATGCTATCGAAAGGAGATGTTTCGCGAATGAGTCCAATATCAGCATGTACGGGGAGATAAGACTTTTACCAGATGAGTGAAGCCTTCACTGGGGAAACTTGGATAGAGTCTTCATATCATGCAAACCTGAGGTTCAAATGAAACAAGACTTGGTTAGGAAAACAGGACCATGAACCTAACACCGAGCCATACATCAAATGGTATCATCTTCAATTATATGAGAAACACAAGAAGATCATACTTATTCCAACAAAAGTGCCTTGGGAAAGCCTTCCTGGGGAATCAAGAAGTTAACATTATAGCAAGAATTCAAAATTATGGGGATTTTAAATCAAACTCAACACTTGGTGAGAGAAAACCCAAAAAATTGACAACTGTCTCAACACTTCTTAGAAAATATATTGCCCTTGTCTAGCTACTTGGGAAGCACATAACAACAATAATTTCATAACTAGAGAAAGCACTACTCTACAAGAGATTGCATATCAATACAAAGGGAGAAAGAACTCCCTCAAATGAGCAAAGGCTTCATAGCTCTTTTTAATCTTCGTTTGATCACCACCTGGCTGGGTAAAGAAATCACACTCAGCGGGAGAGGTCTGCAGCAAGACTGGAAAATGGGATTATAAGCCCAACACCCTAACACAACCTGTAGGAAACCCTTTAATTGATCAACAACTGTTAGAGGAAGCCAAACACACATCTACAAAATAGATCACAAGAAACAATCCTATTTGAGGAAGATTCTCAGCTTAGGATAGACATATCATCTATCTTGATGAAACTTGGATATGCCCTTGGAAACCAATCTGGTGTCCCAAGCTTAACGTGCTGATCAAGGTAACTTTCATAACTTGCCCTTGGCTACATGCTTTTAAGATAACCTTTTTGATCAAATGGCTTCTAGAGATTTATCGAATCTCGGCATAACTGTCCTAGATTGGTTGAATGTTGCATCCTCTTTACTCCGTAACTCTTCTCGGTAACATGCCTTTTGCTGATACTCAAATGTAAACTTTCATGATATCAAGCAGTTGTTTTACAAGCAGGAAATGTTTATTCTAAAAATGAAAATTCTAATGCAACAATCATGTAAGTCTTGAATATTTTATTTGAAAAGATATCACAAAACCTTGTGAACAAATCACTAGCCAGTATGCGACATGGATTTTTTGTATGAAAGATAACCAAAGAATATTATACCAATCACAATAATTTAGTAAAATTAATGGGAGTCAAGAAACACTATCTCATTGGAGTATGCTTTTGAAATAAACCATGTTTCAATTAGGACTTTTAAGGGTTATAATATGGCCTGGTTCACGGTTTTAGAAAAAAAATTAAGGCTCAAAAATATTTGGTGCCCACCCCCTTCATGATGTTCTTCAGTCCTAAGTTCAGTTAACCTGACACGAACGTTCATCTCTCAAAAGAAATTTCGAGATGGTTGAGGAATCAAATAAGGTTTTCTTTGGTCATGCAAGTCACTAATTCCTGCTTCTTTTGGGTTTCTTGTCATACGACTCTGTTCTTTGCTGAGGATTTCACACTGTAATCCTTTATTGCATTTCAGGCTTTCCATTTCTTTCTTGTTTTCTGGACAAATTCCTTTTGACTTTGACTCTAAAGTGCAGTGGGATGCCCTGACTTTTTCCTAAGAGACTTGTTTTTTCAAGTTCCGACTTAGCGAGGCTTTTTGTCTCTTTCTTTTTCATCATTTTGTTATTCATATCATTTTTCTTTCCTTTTGAACGCGTCGTGTGACTTCGAGTCATTTTTTTGTTGGAAGAATTGTGACTGCCTTATTTCCGGATAGATGAAAGATAACCATTGTTATATCGTCATCTGTTGATCTCCTGGTGTGCGAGAGATAGCCATCAAGATACTGTCAATTGACGCACCATCCTGATAAGTGAAGATTAACCATTGTAGTTTTGACTTTCCTCAACCTCTTGAAGGATAACCATTATTGTATCCTTAGATGTGCACTCTTAATGAGATTTGAATACTCAATCAGATTAACTGAACACTATTCTGCCCCGGGTTAAAAATGAGGGTTTTTTTCTAAATAGAAAAATAAACTCCTACTTCAAGGCTCAAAGAGGTTAACAAAGGTTTCACTCCCTTATATCTTCGATGTTTGAGGATTTGAAACAATGCATGTACATCGTCAATAGGGTTTTATCCAAAAGCATACAGCCAGAAAATTTGTGTTTTAATATCATCATCCTCCTCCTAATCTCTGCCTAGGCAAGAGAATGGGTAACAAGTTGGTATCATAAAGAAATTTAAAATTGAAAACAAATACGAGTGAAACAAATGAATTTCTTCAAGACAAACATACTCATTGTATTAAGATTAAACATTCAAATGCAAAAAAGTTCTTACATGCAAACAGTGCAACGATAAACAAGAAAAATTACAAATGAGAAAGCAGTAAAAATGCTAATAAACTAAGAAGGCTAACCATCCTTAAACTCCAGGGCATTCTTCAATCACGTTTATTCTTTGGCAAAGATTTGACTTGAACCTTAAGACAAATATCCTTAAGTGACAAGATACCACTTTGGACCAACCTCTGAATTTCGACCTTCAAAGCAAAGCAATCTTCCAAATCGTGCCCAGGAGCATCCTGATGAAAAGCACAGGAAGCGTCGGCCTTATATCCTCTTGGAAATTTTTCAGGAACAACTGCTTGAGCTCGGGTTCGAACCAGATTCTTCTTCAACAAAGAAGGATACAACTATGTGTATGTCATTGGAATTGGATCAAATCTCATTTTCCTCTGATGACCTTGCCCTTGATTTCCTTGTTGAGGTGTCCTCTGATATGCAATAGCAGTCGAAGCTTCAGTAGTAACTATTGTCTGTTGAGGTTGAGGAATCGGTGGCTGATTCTGAGCAGCCACCAAAGATTCCATCAGAGCAGTGAGATTGTCCATACCGGCCTTCAGAGTAGAAACTTCCTCGCGCAGCTCGCGATTCTCTTGTTCTAAGTTGTCCATCTTCCTTTTGAAATTAGCTCCGGTGTTGTACTGGTGAGACAGCTTGCTGAACGAAGTAAAGAAGCTTGGTAAGACACCTGGATATGCATAAAAAATGCAAGAAATATGTGAAATATGATGCATGATATGCAATGCACATGATTTATTTTATTATTAATATTTCAAGAGGCTTAAAGATTTATAGACACATTGCAAATATCAAAGTAATAACACTTTTGAAATACAGAAATATTTTATTATAATAACTTCAAAATGGATTACAAGTTTCAATAATCCCAAGTACAAGATGAAAATAAAGTCTAAAACCCTAAGAAGTAAAGTTGATGGAGATCACTGTATAGGTTGGCGCTTCCATGTAAGCTTGTAAATCTGAGCCTTCAACCTCTAGTTTTCTTCCGCATATCTGGTGGCAACCTCCTTCCAGTCACCTGAATCAGGAAGTGAGCAACTAGCATCTGACTGAGGCTTAGAGGAAAATAAATCGCCTTGCCTCTCCATTGTCTCTACATCCCTACTCTCAAGAATCTCAATCAAGTCGTCTTTCTCCTTCAAGTCTGCTATATAGGAAATCTCTAAAGTTTGGCACTTATTCTTCTAAGCTTCCTTTTCTTGCTGCATCTTGACTAAAGCAAGTTGTATCTCTTCCACATAAATCCAATAAGGGAGGAGTGGTTTTCACAAACAAATAAAGCATAGGTGCTTCCCGGGAATACGGAATCTTCAACTGAATAGCTCTCTTTTGGACCCACTGAAGATAAGGCTCCAAAGAAACAGCCCCCTAGGTCCCAAGTCTTTCCTACTCTTCCTATGAATGTGATGCCAGGCCTTCGCAATCTTCTCCCTAGCTTCCTTATGGTCTTCTCCCTCCTTCAATAAGAAACTACTCAAATTAATACTATTTGGTTTATCTCTCATCGGATAACCAAGTTGTCGTCGTGCAAGAACAAGGTTGTAGTTAATTCCTCCCTTTGTACCAATAAGAGGTATATTGGAGAAACTACCACAACAGATGCGTGCAACAGATAATCATCCCCATGTGATAAGAATTCTGAAGATGAATAGAGTAATAAGCGTCACCTAACAATGTAGGAACTGGGTTTCCAATCATTAAGATCCTGATGGCATTAATGTCAACAAACTTGTCCATATTAGGAAATAAAAATAACCCGTAAGCAAGTAGAGCAAAGATGGCCTTAAAAGCGACTGTACTCATCATCCTAGCATAGTAACGAGCTTTCTCCAATAAGAAATGAGCTAGTAATCCTCTAATCCCTCCTTTAGTAGTCATATGGGCTTCAACCTCAGACTTCCCCAGATGGATCAAAGCAGTAATCTCGTGTGGTTTTGGCTCACCCTCCAAACCAGTAAAAGGAACACAATCAGTAATAGGTAAATCCAACAGATAAGAATACTCCTCTAGTGTAGGAATCAACTGATAGTCAGGGAAAGTAAAGCAATGATACATCGGATCATAGAACTAGACGAAGGTCGAGATAATACGCTCCTTCATCCTAAGCTTCATGAGAGAAATGATGGATCCATACTTCCTCCGAAAATCTGCAGAACACTCAATCTCAGGAATTAGATTGATCAACTCATCTATCTTGGGATCTTTGAAACTGTATTTTTGGGTCTTTCTTTTTCCAGAATCCATGGTCAAAAGGTACCTGAGATATTCACAAATGGTCAACTTTCAAGTCCCTTGAAATAAAATTTCTTCAAAAGATGCTTATGAGTGCATGGATGCATGATGCAACAATCACACACAAGATCACAAGCATAGGGTTCATAGGTTCAACGTCACGAGCATGAGGTCGAAGGTACTACCCATAAGGTATGGTCTAAAAGTTATCACCTTCCGAACAAGGTTCTAGAGGTTCCCAGAGTCTACATCCTTCCTTCGGATATTACCAACTTCCCGATTAACTCGGTAAGTAGTAATATTCTAAAGAAAAACTCATCCGAGCATAGTATCGTCTAACAACTATTTCCAGATTAATCCGTCATAGCTTCCTCACTACACCTAAAAGGCCAAGATGGGTTAGGTATTCTACGGTCCTCAGCTTCAGCATGCTCCCAGGTAGAAAGCAGCACGTCTTCCCGATTACTCGGTAAACGACACTACAGTCAAAGGGGCCTCCACTAAGGGGGGATCTCATGCCTCCTTTTTTTGGGATTACTCCCTCAAAGTTAGCATGACTATACCGCCCGTCCTATCTTAAAGTTTTCCCAAGTCCGGGTATAGGACTCATAAGTAATCACCAAGCACCTTGAAAACCAGAAAATCCAGGCAAGCATATATACAACATACAACATATAAACAACAATAGCACATATACAAATATAAACAAAGATAGGTTTAACCCACTTAGGGATGGACCAGTAAGAGGTCAATCTTTCCCCAGTGAAGTTGCCATTTTTTCTGTAGTGGTAGAAATGTTTAAGACTAAGTCATTGGATTGACTAGACTTATACAGATCAAAATAAAAATCGCCACCACGCTTTATTATTTCCAAAGGAATGGGAAAAGAGCGAATAACCCAAAAGAGGGGGAAAGGTTCAAGGTAATGGGGTTGGTTACGCAAAGGGAATGTATTAGCACCCTAAACATATACGGTACTCTGCAGGAACCTGTTTGTAAAATCTTTATATTTTGGCTATAAAATGTTGTATGTAAAATAGATGGTGGAGGTGAGAAAAGAAATATATTTTTTATGATTTTTGCACCCGCTGTGGTTGCGAACCTTTAGTGCCTATGTACCACCTTTCGTGCAATAGGGGATCAGGGTACACTTAGTTCACCTTAAAAAAATTTAAAACACAAGTGTGTTGGTTAATTTTATGAGATAAGACATCATTGTCATTGTCCGTGTGGAAAACATACTTACTACCCAAATATATGAGAAAGGAGAATTTGCATCATCTCAAAGTGGAGGATATGGCTTGGATTTTAAAATTAACAATGCCTCACTCAATATCCAAGTGGAAAATATCTCACTTCACTACATATTATAGAAGTATAGTTGTTTTCATCACTATAAGAATTGACAAAAGTCTAATCTTTTGAGAAAAGTTTAAAGTACAAGCCAAAGTGACAAAATGGTTTGAAATGAGATTGATTGACTTTTAGTCTTCTCACAAAAATGTCAAGATATTATTAAGTTGATTGAATTTTATTTATGAAAAGGTTTTGAAAATGCATGGACCTAGGTCCAAGTTTATTATGAAAGTGGTTCAAGTTTTTAAAAAAAAACAAGAAGAAATTTCAAAAGGACGGATAATGTTTTTGAAATTAAATAAGATGGGAGGAGAAGAAGAGACTAACCTAAAGCATAAGGTAAAAGCTAAGGAGAAGAATCATCTAACCAATAAGAAGCCAATACTTGACATTATGAGTCAAGATAGAATTCACATTCTTTGGATTGAAACCAAGCAAGCAAATATACTAGACCTCTTGAGAGATCCAAACTTCAAGTGTATTAAGTCTTCACAAAAATTGGGCTGAGTAACGGCTGTATACGGGTGAATTCCAGATTACAAACAAAGTATGTAATCACAATAACCTGCACACAAAATAAACAAACAACCCAATGTCTTGAGGTAAACCTCAAGAACTCCAGACAAAATATCAATTAAGGTCACAAGGTCTCCAACATAGCCCAAGGTTTCTAATCCTAAGTCCAAGAAGTCCAATACTCCATAATGCCAAGGATAGTAACCAAATAGTCCAAGTATCATTAAAGCTTTTTATGGTTTATGTTGATTATTAAGTATCTTCAAAAAGAAAAGAAAATCTCAAGTGAGAAAAATAAAAATGACATAAAAGTAAATGCTCAAGTGAACAAAGATGAATAAAGCATGAAATGTAAATGCTAAAGTAAATAGTACATAAAGTAAAAGTATAAAAATAAAAGCATAAAGTAAAGTCAATTCTTAAGAATTAGTGGTTAGTTGGATGACAATCTTGAAACTTGCATTTGGAAATCATTAGAGGATTGGTAGAACCAAAGCCTCTCAACAACAAGTTGCATTTGTTTTTTGTCAAGTATATCATCCATTTAAGAATTCTCAAAGCAACATTTAATGATCAACAATGTTTAAGTGATCCACGTTGACCAAAATTTATGAAGATCCATTAGAGGATTGGTAGAAGAAAAGCCTCCACACAATGAATCTCAAGGTTATTGGATCAAAGGGATCAAATTAACGTACTTGGGCTTGCAAACATAGGTTTGGGCCACGAATGATCATTTTCTCAAATCGGGACAAAATTTAGCGTTATGTTAAGCAATCGTAAGTGGACTTATGTAGAAGTCACACCTATTTTGAGGCCGGTCAATAGCAGTATATGTATTTCATGTTTGGATAAATGATATAGAGATCATTATCCCATAACATGTAATACAATAAGAAAAGGGAATAAGGTGAAGAGGGAAAGGGTTAGAGTTTTAAATATCATCAACATCATTCGTCCATTTTAATAGATTTGGTTTATCAACCTATCAACACCCAAGACACAATGAGGTTGAAGAATTTGTCTCAAGATATGCTCCAAGTCAGTACCACATGCTATTTCAAGAATCAAACAAGAATCACGTACAAAAGTTTTCAATTTACAAACATTAGTCAAAGGTAAAACCCTAGATGCACACCTAAGTCAAAAATGGTTTTAAAATATGAAAATAACTTGAAAAATTATGAAATTAAAACCATAACTTCCTAAAGCCTTATAAAAGTCAGAAATAAAATTTGGAGTCCCTGGATTGAGGTGAAAATTTGCTTTAGAAATGCAAACATGGAAACTAGCAAGTATAAGCCTTAAACTAGATTATTTTGGAAAATAATTTGTGAAAAATATGAAATATCATTGTAAAATTCCATAAAAATTATTTTTATGGCCTCAACATGTTCAAGCACTCCAAACAACTTCATCTATGATTTTATAGGCATGAGAAGTTAGAATTTTAAATCAATTAATGTGCATGATCAAACAAAAACCCTAAAAGAGGAAATTAAGTTCACAAATTAATCAATTAGATCCAAAGGTCAAATAAATTTGATGTAAAAAAACCTAAATGTCAAGAAAATTAAAAGGATAAGAAAGCATATTTTTCTTGAATTTTATCTCGAAAGGAAAAAAGAAATAGAAACTTATTTACACAAACTAACAAAATTAATGCAAATAAAAGATATTATATCCAAATGATTTTTAAAGTGTAACCAAAATTTTTATAGAATTGGGCAAAAATTATTTTCAAGTAATAAACTCAGAGAGGAGTCAAAAAAATATTTTTATGGATTTTTTACTTAATAGAAATTGGATAATAAAATTCAATATTTAAAAGAAATATTAAAACCCTAATTATTTACATGATTTTATTTAATCAAGAAAAATGATTAAAAAAATCAAATAAAAATATGAAAATATACTGAAAAAGGAGTTTAAAATATTTTTTTCATTATTTTTTAAGTGAAGGAAATATTAAAATAAAATTTGAGAAAACAAAAGAAAAATTAGTATTCAAAGGCTATTACACCTATTTTTTTCCAAAATGCGCTGTAAAAAGTACTAAAATCATGTTCAATTAAAACAAGACACCTCATCATCCCTACCAAGCAGCCATGCTATGCGCGTTTTCCAGCTTTGAAACCTTATTTTCAAACCACGATAACTCACTCATTTCTTGATGAAATCTAAAAATTCCAACACCAAAGTTCAAGATTGAAATTAGTAGAACATGTTAGGATCAAAAATTTTATGAAATGATGCCTTGATGAGTGAGAAAATTGCGCGTGAAGAATGCTATATGAACACTTTTTTTATTTACACATTACATCAAACAGTTTTGTGATTCACTTTTATCCTTCAATTCTCCACCAAATTAAACGATCCAAAAATGAAAATTGATCAGAAAAATGCAAGGATTATGAATATGTAATTGGATTTTTCAAAAGGTTCATGGATTTAAAAAGAAATTGCAAGTTGCAGTAGAGAGAGAAAATGGATAAACTACCTTGAAATGAGTTGGATGATGTTGGAGCTCAAATAAAGAGCTAACTCTCCAGATATTCTTGTTTGAAGATGCAGTGATGATGAGTAGAGAGAGATGCGAAGAAGTTTTGAAAAAAATGTGGAAGCTTGCTTAACAATGGTGGAAGTTAGTTTGAAATTCAAAGTGAGAGAGGAGGGCTTTGTATATTTCCGTGAGGGACAGAGATAGACGGGAGCTTCTGATTTTCTTCCTCTTCCCTTTCTTATTGAATGACTTTCTTTATATAGAGTGAAGAGATAAGAGAGTGAGAAAAATGAAGTGAGAGAAATGATAAATGAGAGCAATGAGATGTTGTGCATTTTGTGTTGATTTGAAAGTTAAACTTATGCGTTTTGGATAAGTGAGGAGGGTTGGGGTATGAGCTGGCACGTGAACTTGGTTGGCACAAAATAAAAACCAAGCATTTTCATGCAAATTTCATCATTCCATGAACACTTCTTTGTCTCCTTATATCTCTCTCCACAATGCATGAATGTGACCAACTTTGAATCAAAAATGTAAAGGACACTTCATACTCCAACTTTCATGTTCAAAAATTTTCAAAATGAAGCTTGAATTAATGAGATATTTGGCCATGAACATATGCTTACAAGATGTTTGACAAAATGCCCAGCCTGGCTGGGCTGGCTGCGCGTGTGTGATGGGTTGCTGGGAAGAAAATTCAGCATGCATTGTGCCTACTTCTCACAATTATATCTCAAAATGTAGGAAGAATTTGGAGAAACTTTCTGAAGCAAAGTTGTTCCTCACATTTAGGTATTCTATTTTGATGTTGGACATTTTTCAAAATAATGAATATTTCACATAGAAAAGTGATGATGAATGCGCGCCCACAACATGTTTGATGAAATGACTGCCTAGCGTGCGTGACTTGCCTTGTGTTGGGCAAAAATTCAGTTTTCAGCTCAAAATCCTAATCATCATATCTTTCTCTACACTTAAACATTTGAGATGATTCTTGAATAAAAAATGAAGAGAAAACTTCAATCTACAACTTTCATGTTGCCAACTTTTTGATTTGAGTCCAAATGGTCATTCAAAAATGGACATGAAGAAGTCAATTTTTTGCATTTTTAACCAAAATTTCACTAAGTGTCAAAATCTTCCAAGCTTCATAACTTTTTTCCTTTCATTATTTGGACTTGTGGCCACTCCTAAAAAGTTGGGGAACTTTTCATCCTCTTTCTAGGCATATAAAGTTTTCACATTTTCAATAAAAATTGAGAACGTTGTAGCCAGTCAAAATTCAGCCCTATGGATACTTAGAAAATTTTCAAAACTTCAAATAACTTCCTTGACAAGTTAACTCCAATTCACACTTCCTGTTGATATTTTTGCACTATTGACCATGAAATATGAGAATAGGGATATTGAATTAATGGTTTACCAAAAGTCCACTTGGTCAACAATTGATTTTGATTGTCTTTTGACAAAATGACTATTTTACCCCTTTTCATCAATTGAACCCTTTCAAGTAAAAGTTGATGATCAAACTTCCAATGATAGATGCTCATGACTATGTAGAGAAGTATGGGATCAAGAATTGCCCAAAAATACAAAGATCTCCTGATTAAACTTCAAACCCTAGTTTTGATCCTCTGTGCTAGGAGATGGTGAGATGAAGGCAATTGTGCCATGACCTACAATATAATATTCCAAAGGACAAATGCCCATATTTTAAGGTTAGTTAAAAGAATACATATACAAAGTACACAATTCAAGGCTCTTCAAGGTGCTTGGTGATTCCATAGGAAAACCCTAAGACAGGATGCAGTAGAAGATAAACCCCAAACCCTAATTTGTGATCTGATTGCATTGTGATGGTATGAGATGATAGAGGAATCTTAGGGGCAAAAATTGGGGTACAACACAAATGTCAACTAATGTATTGACGAAGGTAGAAAGGAGGGTCAATGATTAACTTCAACCAATGGGTCAATGATATTAACAAGAAGTGAATGACTACAAATTTCTTTGTTTATGGGATTACTACAAATTTCCATGAGTGTTCTTTGAATATTGACCTATTAAATACATGCTTTATGCTGATGCATGAGATGTTTTTGTTTTTTGAGTGTATTGATATGCATAAAATGATGCATTTATTGACTAATCAATGCATGTGATGAGCAACTAGATTGTGCCTATGGATATTGGACTTTGGGCTAAATATGCGAGATAGGGTTTGGTTTTCAACGGAAAATGGCTGAGCAAAGCATAAATTTTTTAATGTAGATAATATGGGAGGATGCCCCATGAATGAAATGATATGCATGGTTTGATACTAAGGCAATTCAAATGATGTATGGTGCATGATATATGAAAATGTCATTGATTTATGATTTGAATGTTTCTGTGGTGGGATACTGAAGGTTAAAAATGTGAAAGGTTCTTTTTGTAAAGCTTTTTATTCAGGGGAAATGATCTTTTGGTAGGATGTTGCACAAGCATGATTTAGTAACACTCATTCCAAGCTCGATAGTAATGATGTATGACAATGTTTACTTGAACAGCTTGAAAGGTATGGAAAGGTCTTGGCCCTCTATAGCCTATATTGCCTCAGATTGCTAAGTCCCTGAAGAAATTTGCATTGGCAGGAGTTCAGAACAACTAATGATCTTGAGATGATGTGCCCCGGTGTTTGGAACCTTGAAACAAATTTCCCCTGATTAATTGATATTTGGAATGGTTGTGGAGTCCTTAAGAGAGTTTCCCCAGATCGACTGGTTCTTTGAGTGGTTACCTCTTGCTCATCGAGTCTTTAGGAAGTTTTACTCTGAGTGTGATCAATTATTGACAAGATTTTCCCTGATAGGATCACTTGCAAGTGATTAAGTTTCTCAATTGCTTTCACATTGCCGGAATTTCCTTGGTGCGAAGTGCTTACTTGCAGATAAAGTTGTTCTTTTTAAATGGTAATTTTAATGAGATGATCATGTAGGTTTTAAAATCAAATAATTTATTGAAATGATATTGAAGTATACAATGGATGAATCATTGATGAGGATGCAATGGTACTTTTGAAATTCAAGAAGTGAAAAATGATGTGAGATTATGGTATCAACATAAGTTATTAGCAAATATTTAGGAGTCAGGTTAACACAACCTTGTTTTAGTATGATTTCAAAATAAACCTAGCTTTAATTAGGACTTTTGAATGTTGTAACATGGTCTAACTCAATGTTTATGAAAAAGGAGATATAAGGCTTGTTAGGTCTTTGATTTTATAGTTGTCAGCAATTTTTGTAAAACAAATAGTTCAGACCATTTCTATCAACGTGTTCTATTTGGGAATAATATGTATCGCAACCTAATGTTGAGCAAGATATCATAACAAGTAAAATACTTGCATGATGAACACTCCATGTAGACCTTTTTCTGGCTCAGATTTGATCGACCAAAGATCTATTTTGATACTTCTCTCAGTTAAAGATTTTCAAGTATTTGTTGCCTAAGATTAAATCGACCAAAGATTTATTCTGATACTTCTCTTAGTAGACCTTTTTCAGGCTCAAATTAGATCGACCGAAGATCTATTCTGATACTTCTCTCAGTAAATAATTTTCAAGCATATGTTGGCTCATATTAAATCGACCAAAGATTTATTCTGATACTTCTCTCAGTAGACCTTTTTCTGGCTCAGATTAGATCGACCAAAGATTTATTCGGATACTTATCTCAGTTAAAGATTTTCAAGCATCTGCTGGCTCAGATTAAATCGACCAAAGATTTATTCTAATACTTCTCTAATTAGACCTTTTTCTAGATCAGATTAGATCGAACAAAGATCTATTCTGATACTTCTCTCAGTTAAATATTTTCAAGCATCTGTTGGCTCATATTAAATCGACCAAAGATTTATTCTGATACTTCTCTCAGTAGACCTTTTTCTGACTCAGATTAGATCGACCAAAGAACTATTCTGATACTTATCTCAGTTAAATATTTTCAAGCATCTGCTGGCTCAGACTAAATCGACCAAATATTTATTCTGATACTTCTCTCAGTAGACCTTTTTCTAGCTCAGTTTAAATCGACCAAAGATTTATTTTGATACTTCTCTTAGTAGACCTTTTTCTGGCTCAGATTAAATCGACCAAAGATTTATTCTAATACTTCTTTCAGTTAATGATTTTCAGAGACATCTACTGTTTTAGATTAAATCGACTAAAGATTTAATCTCATACTTCTCTCAGTAAACCTTTTCTAGTTCAGAATAAATCGACCAAAGATTTATTCTGATATTTCTTCAGATAAAGTCGAGCATAGACTCATTCTGATACTTCTATCAACAATTACCTCTGAATGGCATCTTTAATCCCATTCTCGGCATAATCAACAAACAGTCTTACTTTGTGCACAAGAGAGTGCAAATTTCTGGGCACTTAAGTGTTCAAGCATCTTCTATCCTCAAGTCACGAATGGCGAACAAGCCAATCTAACTCTTCAGGTTTAAGAATATTGAACAGTGGCAGCTGTTGTACCCAAAAAATTTCCTTCTCTATTCTGAAGACATTTCTCACAAAAGATCTCAAATGCTCAAGAAGTTCCAAGAGTTTGATCAAATAAGCTCACCTCTTAAGCACTAAGCCTCCAAATTAGGGTTTTGTTTTTATCAAGGAAAATTGGACTTTTGATGCATAAAATGACTTTCATGGTTCATTATAGGTCTCTAAGATTTCTCATACCAAGTTTCAAGTCTTACACCACAAATTTGCTCAGTCAATTGCTCAGATGATTGAAAATCAACTATATTGGGTAAAAAGTCAATTGTGGTCAATATACAATCAAAATTCATAATTTTTGGTCAACATCAACATTTTGAAGTCATATCCATCAATTGATCAAGTGTTGATAACAATTCCTCAAGAAAAGTCCTCAAATTATCAAAGGGGCAAAATTGTCAAAATTAGGGTTTTGATTGAGAATGAATGATCATTGACTTTTGACCTAGTAAATGACCCAATGGCTTGAAGAATAATCTCAAAGACTCAAACATAACATGTTGAAATGATTTCATAGCTCAAATCATTTCTCAAGATCATTGTATTGATAGTTGAAATTTGATCAACTGATGAAAAGTCAACTGATACATAAAAAGTGAAACTTTGACTTTTTGATCAACATTCAATTTCAAAGAACAAGATTCATCAAGACACTCAAAAATATCAAACTTGATCATCAAGACTCAAGAAAGTCAAAAAGTCAATAAAAAAGTCAAAGTTTTCAAGACTTAGAAAATTTTCTAAGTGTTTTTAATACTTGATAAATTCATTACTTCATAACATTTTTCACCAAGATGCAAGATTATTCAAAGAAAACTTTCAACATGAAAGTTGTAGATCTTGATGAATTCTAAAACTTTGTATTAGTGGATTGATGTCTAAAAAATGCTTATATTTGAAGATATAGGCGCATGAAGTCATTACATTTTTCATAAAAACACTTAGTGAAATTTTCAACTAGTTTAGGTAGATTTTTGACCTAACTTCTTGACCAATTTTCACCTAGTTCCAAGATGATTTAGCCAAAATGGTCAACATGAAGGTTGTAGACAATGTTTCAAGATTTCCAAAATGTCCAAGAACTTGAAGAGAACGTTTTTGAGCTAGGAGAATCGAAGAGAAGAAGTTGATCATCCATTCTTGCATTTCAAACCATTTTCATGAAGAACACTTGATCAAATCTCAAACCTATGCTGCATAATCTTACTTTGCAGGCTTCTAACTTGTAAATCACTCCATTATTAATTTTTTACACAATTAATTGAGCCATTATCCAAGTGATTGAGCCATTGTCCAAACCAATTTTCCATTTATGGCACAAAGTTACCATTTCATTCTTGTAAAGTTGTTTTAATCACAAAGTCAACTTGTATTGAGCCTTTAACTTGCTCCCTCTGCACACACTCAACATACAAAGTCAGATAAACATGTTTAAAGCTTCTAACCACTCTATATAGCATTGTACCATGCCTTGGAACAATGTTTATCAAAGCTTTCTTCAAAAACAAGTCATGTAGCCATAACCCTACAACTTGCAAACCTGATGTTATCTTTCCCTCAAATCCTTTCCTATAAATTAAGGCATTATTTAAAAGTCACCACACGTATGCACAAGCCTTGAAACTCCCTCAAGCACTCACAAACTCAAAATTTCTCTCAAACTCCATTTTTGTGGAATTTCTGACCTTGAATTCCAAACGCACATTTCACTAGTGTGTTTTCACTTTTAATCCTTCAAACATCATCCATACATTATATAGAAGTGATCCAGGACCCTGTTACACAACTATAACACCTCCATCACCATTCTTCATTTCCAAAAAAAGTCATCTGCACATTGACTTCTACAGGGAGATTCAACCACTCTCAATCCAAAATAAACTTTGCATTAGCTTCCTAGGAGTCCACTGAAGCTATTCAGATCATCACAACACATCCAGGAATGCTCAAACTCAAAACACGATTTCCAGTTTTAAGGTAAGTTTCCTCCACTTTGAACTTCTCATACAACCATTATTAATAGTTATTTTGTAAAGATAAAATGTAGGCATCATTGCCCTGAAGTTAACCATGCCCTTAGTTTTCATTTATCTTGCCTGAGTGATGTGAATTTTGAAGTTGAAGTTACATAAACATTAGGTCAGAATTTGGTACCAAGCAAAATTTGTGTTCATCTTTGAGTGTTAGCTTAAGTTATTTACATATTTAATCATGATGAAATTTCTAACAAGTTTGATGTTTACCATTTTTGAAATGGTTGAGAAATGAATAAGTTCAGAAGTTCAAAAATATGGCGCGAGGAAGAAGATGAAGTACAGTCAGAACTGAGTTTATTTTATATTTAATAGTTATTATTTTATACTCGGATGAAACAGCCAACCCAGTGGCAAACTGCACGCGTATAAGGCATTGGTTACTAGGGACCTGGGTTCGAGCCCCAGCATCCCATTTTGTATTTTTCATATTATTTTTGCCTTATTTTTTGTTTGTTTTGCAGCACTGGGCTCCTGGACCTTGGGCCTCAACATTTTTTCCTATCACCCCCTTGCTATTGATTACACCATTGGCCCATTGCTATCTTTTTTTATTTTCTTATTCTTAAACAAAAACAAAAAACATATACTTGGGCCTGGACTTTTACTACTTTTTCACACTCTTTATTTTACTTTCCAACACCTAAGCCCAATATTTTTTTATATATATTTTCTTTCTTTTTATTTGATTATTTATTTTTTTTTATATACAAAAACATATTTTCTTAAATCATTAAACTAAAAAACTTTCTAATTTTATTTTTTTTTTATAAATAAATTACCAAAACTAATTTCTTAACTAATTAATCTTTTAGGTTTTATCTAATTTTATTTTTTTAATTAATTAAATTAGACTTTAGGTTTTTGTTAAATAATTTATTAATTTCTCTTGTAAATTAATTAGTTTAATTAGGTTAATTAAAACCCTTTCCATAAAAAGCCATAAAAACAATTTTCTTTTCTCTTTTCTTCATCTTTATATTTTTTGTACAGTTTATCATTTCGCATTACAATTTATGTAATTGTCAAAGTCTTATAATAGCAATTAGGATTTATTTTATTTATCCTCCCAATTTGTAAATTTGTATCCCCCATCCCCAAAAGTATTGGAATTGCGTAGGACATTTAAATTTCACAATTTATCGCTTTCCTTATTTTTGCTAGTAATTTGGGTTTATATGGAAAGATTTAAAATCAAGATTAGACAACTCTAATTCCAGATAAAATAATTGAAAACAATACACTTTGCACACTTGCATCTCTAGGGTAATACAGTTTGCACACTTTAGCAAGGACCCACGATTAAAAGAGCATAGTCCCTCGATGACCCTTCAAATGTTGCCTTTGGTAAATGATCTTAGTACCTTACGACAAATTGCTAAAACATCTTACAAGTTTCCTTCTATGATTGTATGATGACCGACGCCTGTCCCTCACATCCAATGATAAGGCTCTCTACCAATCAATGCTAAAGTAGCACTATCTAAAGGAGGAGGAAAATAACAAAGACTTTTTGAGTAGGTAGATCGCTCGTAATTGCTTGCTCACAAACTAAAACCATTTCCACACCTCACACTTTCAAAAACAAACATCTTTTCAAATGCTCTCTTTCCAAACAAATATTTTCAAAATAAACTTTTTGTATACATTCTCAACGATAAGAGAGTCATTACAAAGTTTTCTGTACCAAGGCGTTTTCAAAATATTTCCAAACAAACATTTTGTATACATTCTCAACTATACGAGAATCATTACAAAATTACCATTTTTCAAACATTTTCAAACACACACAAACACAAAGCATTTTTAGGTGATCAAGCAATTATGAGCCGGTAGATAACTACATATTAAAAGGGTTCTAACACCTTCCCTTTTCATAACCTACCCCCCGAACATAAGAAAATATCTCAAAAGGTCTTTCCTGTTCTTTTGATCCTTTCCTTTATTTGATAAAATAAAAGTTGGTGACGACTCTTGCTATCCGCAACATTTGCGATAAAACACAAAACACCCAAGTCAGTTCTTCCACCATATCACACCTAGGTAGAAGTTGCATTGGGTAGGGATTAAGTAAGGAGTTGTAAATAGATGAGTTTAGCTTTGAGTTAATACTGCTGATAGTGGATTTCCTTCCTGGCTTGGTATCCCCTAGAGTAGGTGAGTTTGCACCAAATTAAGTTAACAATTTTGTGTGTTCCTTTACTTTCTGCAAGTTATAATTCTGCATTATTGTTATTATTTTTTGTTCTGTCGATAGATGTCATAACATGTGTTATGACATTGTGTGTTATTGAGACATCATTCTTGACTTCTGATATTGTGTGTGCCAGAATTTCAATTGGGTGAGATTTAGGGATATATATATATATATATATATATATATATATATATATATATATATATATATATATATATATATATATATATATATATATATATATATATATATATATATATATATATATATATATATATATATATATATATTCTGGAAATATGGAGAAAGAAGAAGGATATAACAACAGACATCACATGTTAGATGGTTCAAAACAATGACTGGTGAAAAGTTAGAACGATAGCTTTTCTGAAAGTTATGGACAGGAAAGCTTGGAAGGTTGTTTTAAAAGGATGGAAGCATCCTATTATGAATTACTTTGACAAAGATGGGAAAGAAACTAGAACTGAAACTATGAAACCTGAAGAAGAGTGGAACAAAGATGATGATAAAGAAGTTATTGGAAATTCCAAGGCTTTGAATGCTCTATTCAATGGAGTTGAAAAAAATGTGTTCAGGTTGATTAATACATGTACTGTAGCCTAGGAAGCTTGAGAAATTCTTAAGACAACTTATGAAGGTACTTCTAAAGTGAAGATTTCAAGACTTCAGCTTCTCACTTCCAAATTTGAGAACTTAAAGATGAATAATGATGAGATAATTCAAGAATATCAAATAAATATTCTTGAAATTGCTAGTGCGTCAAGTGCATTGGGAGAGAAGATGTCATAAGCCAAGCTGGTCAAAAAGATCCTTAGGTCCTTGCCTATGAGATTTGACATGAAGGCCACAACAATTGAAGAATCTCAGGACATCAACAACATGAGAGTTGATGAACTTATTGGGTCACTTCAAACATTTGAAATGGATATTGGTGACAAAGCTGAGAAAAAGAACAAAAGCATAACTTTTGTATCCAATGCTGAAGATGATAAAGGTCAAGCTGAGCTGGTTACTGATGAGGATCTGTTTAATACCACTTTTCTACTTGGGAAGAAATTAAATAGAGTATTAAAAATATTGGATAGAAGAGGGAGACTAAATGTCAGGAATATCTCATCTGACATCAATAATGATAAAAATATTCATAAGAATACCATGCTTGAAGAAAAGACCAATCAAAGCAAAGGCATTCGATGTCACGAAGGTTTTGATCACATCAAACCAGAATGTCTCACTTTTCTCAACAAGCCAAAAAAGATATTTGTTGTGTCCTGGTTTGATGAAGATGAATCAGAAGATGAGGCTAACAATGAATCTGCAAAACTTGTGGTGGCTTTGTGTTGAAGATGGGCAGGTGAAGTAAAAGTTGATAATGATATTTTTCTCCATGAAGATCCTGATATATCCTACAAAGATACTTGTGACAAGTGTGAAGCAAATATCGAAACAAAGGAAGATTAGAGAAAGACCATAGTTGACTTGGAAAGTGAGAAGAAAAATCTTCTATGTATTGTATCTCACCTTCAAAGTTAGGTAACATGCTTAAATTCCAAGCTTGATAACTTAATTGATTCCATAAATATGGTGAAACAGGATGAAAATACCAAGGTTCATTATCACTCTGATAATAAACTGAGGAAAATGTCAAAAGAGGAGGTCTTTTCCTTTTGAGAAGAACAAAGGAATCAACATGTCCAACCACATGTTACAACATCCTAACAGAAAAAGTGAATTGTCAATTCAATCTCCATATACTTGGAGATGTCACTACTGTGGTGTGTCTGGTCATATAAAGTCTTTTTGCTTCAAATTATATGGAGATCAAAAATAATCAGTTCGTTCCAATGCTAAGAAAATGAGAAAGAAGAGGAGTATTGAAAAAAGGGGTATTAAGCTTATAGCTCATACTTCCTCGAGAGACTCAACTAGTGGAGACTGGTACTTTGACAATGGATGCTCTAGACATATGACAGGGGTTCAGAAGATGTTTGTGGGTGTCAAGCCTCATCCTACAGGCTCTGTTATATTTGGTGATGGTTTTAACAGAGAGATCAAATGAGTTGAAAAGCTAATGTGTGATGGTTGTCCCAAGTTAGAAAATGTGTTGTTTGTCAAAGGATTGACTGCTAATATTTTTAGCATTAGTCAACTGTGTGATCAAGGTTTGTTAGTTAACTTCTCAAAATCAGAATGTATGGTCAAATATGAGAAAGAAGTTGTTATAATGAAAGGGATCAGGTCCAAAGACAATTGTTATCTAAAGAAATCTCAATCAAGTGCTTATTCTCCCTCGGGTTCAAATATTAGTAACGATGAATTAAAGTTATGGCATGAGAAACTTGGACATTTTCATTTCAAAAGAATGAAGGAAGTAATATTTAAAGGATCCATTAGAAGCTTGTCAAAGCTAGAGACTGAAGAAGGGATAGTCTGTAATGAGTGTGATCTTAGGTCTTAATTCATGATGTCACACAAAATGTTCCAGCATTAGAATACTTATAGAAGGTTATAAATTCTTCATATGGACCTAATGGGACTAATGCAGGTTGAAGGTATGTGTGGTAAGAGGTATTCTTATGTACTCATAGATGATTTTTCTTGACATACTTGGATAAAATTTCTTAGAGAAAAATCATATGCATTTGAGGTTTTGAAGGACTTATGTCAAAGTATTCAAGAAGATAAGAATGATGATATTGTGAAAATTAGAATTGAGTATGACAAAGATCTTGAGAATGTAAAATTCTCTGAATTTTGTGCTTCTAACAATATTCGTTATGAGTACTCTCAACAAGGGGGTATTGTTGAAGAAGTGACCAAGGGGATTCTAGAATCAACTAGAGTCATGCTTCGAGCTAAGAGTTTGCATTTGTACTTTTAGGCAAAATATGTGAACAATGCATGCTATGTTCATAATAGAGTTTCTCTGAGGAGAAATACTGCAGCCACTCCTTATGAGTTGTGGACAAGAATGAAGCCTAGAGTCAATTAATTTCATATCTTTGGAAGTAAATGTTACTACTTGACTGACCTAGGTCGAAAGGGTAAGAATAATCGCATAAGGGATAAAGGGTTTTTTATGGTTCACTCCTTAAAAAGCAGAACTTATAGAGTTTTCAACTCCATACTGGAATGTCATTAGAATCTATCAAAATGAAAGTTGATGATTTCATTATTTAAGAGAATGAGAGTGTCACCGAAAATCTTGGAACATCTTGTGTGAAAACTGATGAAGCACATAGGAAAGAACTATGTGGATTCACAAACTCTGAATTAGTGAATTCTCAATCCATCATAAACATGTCTATTGAAAGATAGAAAGAACAATCCAAGAAACTGACTACAACTCAGTTCATTGAAGGAAACATCACTGAATTAAATATGAAGATATCAAATACTAATGGATGTTTTGCATTGAGGAAAAGCTTGGGTTTCTGGGTCAATAAGAAGCATGAAGGTGCTTCTTGGTACACTGCTAAAGAAAAAGGTAGGGAAACAAGAGAATGTTTCTCTAAACACGTGTTCAAAAGACATAATGTCAAGAGAAATGTCATGACATTTCATGAATAAGATCTGAGGTATTTCAGATATCTCATTCAACATAAATGGTACAAGGATATTGATAGTTGTAGGCGAATGATCAAGAAACTTGTTGAAGGGAAGGATGATACTCTAGAGCTTATGGACAACAAGGAACAACTTGCTATTATAAAAAAACGTGGGATTGGAACTTGTACTATTGAAGAGTTATAGCAATTATAGGAATGAAGGAATGCAACTAACAATACATCTTTCCTCTACACTTTGAGGCATGACATGTCTTGACAAATTTCTACTGAGATGTAATGGAAGAATGGTATTCTGAAAGACAATGGGGCTGACTACAACACCAAGGAATGGATAAGGCGTTTTGATAGGGGCAGGAGGCTCTCTGACAAGAGCAAGAGGTGGAAAACCACCCGAGTTGGCCAAGAAGTTGTGTTTCCATCTATTTGTTTCTATCTGGTGCTCATGATTGGTGATTCTTTGTGTGCTTCCATATGTGGCATTGCTAGTGTGCAATATGTGTGTTTCCATATGTTGTATTTCCTGAGTGCAATATGTTTTGAAGTGCTCTGTGTTTCTATTGTGTACATTTACTCTGTTTCTTTTTGTCAATATTTTGGCTAAAAATGGGAGTAAAGTGTTTGTGTCCTGATGTTACATCACATGTCTTGACATGTTAATCTATCATTGTGATAGAACCGTATGCTACTGCTTTTAGGAGAGTTATTGTTTTGTGTTTGTATGGTTTCTCATGCAACTATTCAGTGGGAGCATGGTTGTTCATGCTTGTGTGTGATAAAGATGATGTTGCTACTTCTGTTATTTCACTACAGGTGCTCTGGTGTGGGGTTTGCCCTTGAGGGGGTGAATCTATTATGTATGACAGGGGAAGTTATATACATGTCTGATTGTACAAGCTTATGAGTTATGTTGTGCTTACTTGTGGTTTTATTCCTCTCTCTAGGATATTTGGTTCTTTGGTTGTTTTAGCCAAAAATTTCCAAAGGGGGGAGATGATTAGGTCTTGGATTTTATGTTTGGAAGCAATTTTTGTAAGACAAATAGTAGACACCATTTCTATCAACATGTTCTATTTGGGAATACCTAATGTTGAGCCAGATGTCATAACATCTTGACCAGCTGGTACTACAGGTTCTGCAGGTGCCTTATTTGACAGATGTTCCAGCAGATGTTGTAACATGTTGCAATAGAACATCATATCAGTATAGCTGGATATTTATTCTTGAAGATTTGATAGAAAAATATGTGATTCTGGAGGTTTCTAGTTCTCATAATAGGCTTAACCAATCAAGGATGTTTAGGAATAATTGCAGATTTGATTTATTTCATAAAAAAGATCTTTGATACTTTTTAGGAAATATTTGAAAGATTTATTTTTGTTTCTATTTTCGTGGAGAATATTTAGCAGGGAGTGAGAGCTGAAGACTATATCTGATTGAAGAGTCCAAGCCCAACTGCAGAAGCCTATATAAGGAGTCCTCTAAGACCTAGTTTTTATGCATAACTTTTATTGTAAAACCTTGTGAAAAATAAGGGTTTGGGGTTTGATTTTCCTTAGGTTCTCCTTGTGTTTTTTATTGTAAGTCCTCATGTATCTCTAATACATTTGAGTTCACTGATTGTTACTTTCTTGTCAAGTTATTATTCTCAATCAAAGCCCGTAGGCACGAGTTAAGTATTGTTCTTAGTGAAGCTTTTAGGAAAACTAAGTACTTGTAATTTGGAAGTGTGTTCTTCCTTTTTTCTTGAGACATTCCCTGGGACTGGGATTGTTTGATATCATTGCAGTGATTAAAAGTGAGTGGGTTCTCATATCTAGGAGGTTCTTATGTAGATATTTCACTGGGTAGGAATTAAGTGAGAGGTTGTAAACGATGGAGTTTAGCTTTGAATTAATATTGCTGATAGTGGATTTCCTTCTTGGCTTTATAGCCCCCAGAGTAGGTGAGTTTGCACCGAACTGGGTTAACAATTCTGTGTGTTCCTTTACTTTCTGCAAGTTATAATTCTGCATTATTGTTATTGTTTGTTGTTCTATCGATAGATGTCATTACATATGTTGTAACATTGTGTGTTGTTGAGACATCAGTCTTGACTTCTGATATTGTGTGCCAAACTTTCAAGGCTCAAAATTTGATTTTAACCCACACCATTCTCTATGATGATCTTCAATCTTACGTTCAGTAAATTTGACACACACATTGAACTTCCAAGAGGATGTGCTAGTGATAATGTGTTGATTTGAGAACCAATGGTATTTTGAGGTGGCAGTCACCTGTTTTCTTTGGTAGTCATACAAGTTTATTTCTACTTTGTCTTTTGTCAAGAATCTTTGGTGATCTTGTTATTCTAAATTTTTTGGGAACTTTTTCTATTTAGGTTTTCAGTCCAGCGAGATGCCATAAGTTTTGCCTAATTTTCATTTTTGGTGTTCGACCTAGCGAACTTTTCTTTTTGATTTAATTTTGATTTGATTTTGATTTTTTGATTTTTTTTGTTTTTTGGAACAACTTGTATGACATTTGTTTGCTTGATCTGAGAGAGTTAAAAGGTTTTTGACTCCCATATTGATGGTTTAAGAGAAACAACTATTATACACTTTTGATTTTCACAACTTCTTCGACATTATGTACAAAGAGAGGATGCGGTTAAACCTAAGATTGGAAGGTATCTGAAATGGTTCTCTCAAAGATGGAATTTTTTTCTTGCCATTTGAATGCATTAATCATTTTAACTGAACAATTACCAATTTGTTGACAAGAAATTTTAAACTAAGGTAATAAACCTTAAGTTGTGGGGTTTATTTGGCTAAAAAGGCATAAATTGGTGAAAAACAATAAGATGCGTCAAGCAAGGGGAGGACATCGACCAAGTGAGCCAGTTATGAGGTTCAGAAGATCCAAGGCAACTGTCGACAGGTACAAAGGTCAACAAAGCATGGATTCATATTGGCGGAAACGGTTACCAACATGAAAGCTAGCAAGAACGTGGGAAGATTTAAATAGTTTCCACAAAGCCCAAACATGGGCTAGTAACCGTCGAAGGTTACGTGTTTAGGATTTCTATTTAAGCAAATTTTTGTATTTGTGTTAGAGGTCACATTTAATATCAATACACTCGAAGTACCTGCATCTAAGAGAGAAACGCGTTCAAGCTTAACAATGTATGAATGCTTTCACATCTAAATTCATAGCAATTTATAGTCTTTTTCACTTTAAATCACAAGCCTTGTCTTTAATTTATTTGCTTTGCAATTGTCTTTACCTTTTGCCCCTTTACCCTTTTTAAACTAAAAACACTCTAAACACAATCTAGGATTATTGTAGACGATCCTACAAGTAACCTTTAATAAGAGGCTAGCGATTAGTTCACAGAGAAACAAATTGGCACGCCTAGTGGGACACATTTGTGTTTAAGTCTTCTTGTTTCGTGCATGAAATTAAGAGTGGTAGGAAAATGGTAGATCCTAGAACTCCTGAAAGGGATCAGAATCTGGGAGGAAATACCAGTGCGACGACGATTGTAGGTTCCAGTCTGCCGGTTATGTCTTCTACAATTCCAGATATAGTTACCACAACACAACCAATAACTCCAAGACCAATAATGGTCACAACTTCTGGGCCTTATATGCCTAGTTTCATAAGAGAAACACACGATAGTGTGGTTCTAACTTCTGGGCAGTATATGCCTAGTTTCGTAACAAAATATACATGAGTATAGAATGCCAACAACAATGATGGCAGGATTGCATACTAGTAGTCCAACATTTGGCAAAAATTCTGCATTTTCACCATATCATTCTCCAGGGTTGTCGGGAAGCCAATTTGGGCATTCAACTGAATTGGGATTTTCCGACCAAATTATGCCTAATTCCACCCCCAAGTACTATTGTTGTCATGAGGCAACACATGGATGAAAGTAACCATGAAATGGTCAATATGCTCAATCAACAGATGAGTCTCATATTAAGACCGTTAATTGAAAATTTGTTGCAGAGTTATCAACTTGCATAGGTTGGTTTGGTTTTTGAGCTTAAAAGTTGTGTGGTCTTTGAGGTGCAGAATTTTGAATAGGGTTATTGTTTTTATAGGAGAAGTTTGGGTGATTCCTCCATCTAGAGTTGTAAGTGTTTGAAAATTGGTTTCCTTTGGCATAGTTGACCTTGTCTGTGTTTGATTCATTTAATAAGTTACACTCTGCCACTTGATGTCCTTTGGTTCCACAGATTTCACACTCTAGGTGGATTGCAGCTGTAGTGGCAGGGTTTGTAGACATGTGTTTAACTTTCAGGGTTATAGCGTCTATTTTGGCTTGCATCATATCCATATAATTTATCTCATGAATTCCTATTTGAGTATCATTTTTCTCTAATGGTCCTCGGTCTGCTCCCCATTGATAATGTTTTTGAGCCATATCTTCGATGAGAGCGCAGGCTTCAGGGTAAGGTTTGTTTATTAGTGCGTCATCGACGGCAGCATCAATGATCATCTTAGTGTTATAATGGAGCCCATTATAGAAGGTATGAATGATCAACCATTGTCTAGGCCATGGTGCGGACAAGCTCTTAATAGTTCTTTATATCTCTCCCAAGCTTCAAAAAGTGATTCTCCTTGATTTTGAGTAAATCTAGTGATCTGATTTCGAAGGACCGCGGTCTTACTCGGGGGGGAAATATCTAGCAAGGAACACTCTCCTTAGGTCTTCCCAGGTTGTTATTTATTTGGATGGAAGGGAATCTAACCAAGAGCGTGCTTTATCTCTGAGGGAGAAATGGAATAGTCTTAAACAAATCGCCTCAGATGTAGCGCCGTTGGTTTTAAAGGTGTCAGCTAATTGGATAAAAACTTTTAAATGCTGATTTGAGTTCTCTGTAGTGAGGCCTGTGAATTTATTTTATTGTATTAATTATAGTAAAGAGGGATTCAGTTCAAAATTATTAGTAGGTATAGTTGGGTTCACTATACTAGAACTGGGTTCCTCATCAAATGGTTGGGCGAATTCCTTAAGGGGTCTTCAATTACGATCTTTGGCCATTGCTCTCCTAACTCATTGTAGTAAGAGACGCGTGCAGGCGTAACATTCGGGTTTTACTATAGGATCTACTAAACTGTCAGTACTGCAAATTATTCTCATTTACCGTCTAACAAAGCCTTAGTCTAAACAGTGTAATAACAGAGTACGAAATTTGACGAAGTTGGTCCCTGGCAATGGCGCCAAAAACTTGATGCGGTATTTTTGCAAGTGTACGAATCACGTTGGAGTAATACAAAAGATTATCATTCCCATATAGACCAAATGTAAATATATCAATTTCTATTGTTACGGTGTTTATCTAAGGCGGGTCAAATCAATGTTGGAAAGTGCACAATAAAACGAAAGAGTAAAAAAGGTATGTATTCTGATAAGAAAGACAGGCTCGAATGTAATTCACATCACTTAGATAATACTCTGATCATTTCTAAATAGAACTATTTATGGTGAAATATTTTTTTACTTTTGAAAATAATCAATTTAATGGGAAGTGTCGATTTCGTGTATTCAGAACCGAGTTTACTCTCTAATTAATTCCTTCTATTGTCACTTATAAAGGGTGCATATTTGCGTTAAAGTAGCAAACCTATTTTTAAGAAATTGGACTCTTGAACTAGTTAAAAAAAGTGATTTTGATTTGGAATGTTTAACTTAAAATGGATCCATGGCTTTCGCTCAAGGAACCAAATTTTAAACCTATAAACACATCTGAAGATAGTTTCAAAATCGTTTTTTACTAGTGTTAAAAACTCCTAATTAACTAGACAAAGTGCTTTCTCCCTCTTTGGAAAGTTAAAACTAACTAAATTTAACTCTGAGAATTGGATGGCTTTCGATCTTACCCCATGAAATTTACTACTGAAAACTTGTGTTAAAAATCAAAACATCCCCTAAAGTATTTCTACAGATACAATATATAGATTATTATCATATCGGTGATCCTTACATTCTAACCTTAAAAGACTTAGCCAGACATGGAAAAAGAAACAAACATGTTGAAATTGATCATGTTAAAATAGATTATAAAACTTAAAAGGCAAGTAAAGTATTCAAGGTAATAAACAAGTAGACAAGGATAAAACAAGAAAGTAAATAAAGTAAGGCAAGTGAAAGAAATTAAACGAAATAAAGCAAATGCAAAGTAAATAAAGGTAATGCGAAAACTGAATGAAACCTGCTCCAAAACGGAGACTATAAATCTGATACAACTCGAAAGTAAACTTTGACTTGTAAATAAAATGATGGCAAGATTAATGTGCAAGTGCTCGAACCTAATCACAACTATTGTGCGATAATCCCCCGATGAGATAAATTATCACTTTTACAAATGGTGAGTTTAGGTTTAGTGTTATAAACTAAGTTGGATCCTTTGAAACGAAACTAGGAATGCCTATTTATATAGAAAAGAAAATCCTTGGAAATACAAAACTACCCTCCAACTCCTTTTGGACGGGACAAAAATAACAAAGATGGCCCCCACCATCCCTGCCATGGCACCCGTTTTCTGAACTCATGTGGAAGATCATGGGATCGTGGCAGTTTCATTCTGGTTGCAAGAAGACATGTCATGGCGCCTTCTATGGCGGCCACCATGCTAAACACCATGTAGACATTTAACTAAAAAAACTTGATTTCTTGGGCTTTTGGCTTTGTTTCTTCAAGAAGGGATCTAGGTAAGCAAAGTACCTGAAAATAAGAGAAAAACGAAACATAACACAAGAAAATACACTAATACTCTAATAAACATGTGCAATCCGAGTCAAATATGCATTGTGTTTCAGTGTTATCAATGGATTGAAAATGAATTCACTAAAATATGCTTTTTGTATACATGCAGGAGATTTTTTATGTTTTGTAGTACACAAAAAAGGCATCGAGATCAATCAAAGAAAAACAAAAGCAATTTTAGATCTTAATTCTCTTTCGACAAAGAAACAGTTGCAGTCTTTGTTGGGGAAAATCAACTTCTTGAGAAGATTTATCTCAAATATAAGTGGCAAAATGAAGGTTTTTTCGCCACTGCTAAAGATCAAGAAGGAAAGCGACTTTCATTAGGGAAAGGAACAACAAGAGGCCTTCGACGCAATAAAATAATACTTGACAAATCCTCTTATTTTATTGTCGCCTAGTCAAAATAAAAACATGAGATTATACATAGCTGCGTCTGATCTGACGATATTGAGCATGTTAGCCCAAGAGGATGATAATGGAGTTGAAAGACCCATCTATTACCTTACTCGAATATTAATAGATGCAGAAATTAGGTATAGCATGATAGAAAAGTTATGCCTTTGTTTGTATTTCTCATGTATTAAACTTAAGAAATATATTAAACCAGATTATGTTTAAGTTTTGTCTCATTGTGATGTAATTAAACATATGTTGTCCAAACCAATTTCGCATAGTCGAATTGGTAAACGGGCACTAGCTTTAACTAAGTTTTCATTATTTTACATGCCTTTAAAAGCCATGAAAGGGAAAATCATGGCAAACTTTACAGTCGATCATGCCATAATAGAACCACCAGTGAATATGGTAGACACTGACCCTTGGAAATTGTATTTCGACGGATCGAGCCATAAAAATGGAATTGGTGTTGGAGTTCTGATTATATCTCCAAAAGGAATACCGATAAAATTCAAATGAATGGTAGATGGAAAATTCTCCAACAACGAAGAAGAGTATGAAGGGTTAATTACAAGGCTTAAACTATTGAAAGACTTAGGTGCAAAAAGGGTTGAAATTAAAAGAGATTCAAAATTAGTGATTAAGAAAATCACTCAAGAATACAAATGCATCTGTGATACGGTGGGAGAACTGACTTGAGGTTTTGCGTTTCGTCGCAAATGTTTTGGTTTAGCAAGAGTCGCCACCGACTTTTATTTTATCCAAAAGGAAAGGTAAAAAAGCACAGGAAATACCTTTGAGATGTTTTCTTGAGTTCGGGGGGTAGATTATGAAAAGGGAAGGTGATAGCACCCTTTTCATCCATGGTTTTCCATGGGCTCTTAGTTACTTGTTTAGATCACTTGCTTTGCTTTTGCAATTGTTTGAAATGGTGATTTGTGTGGTTTTTGAAAATATTTTGAAAAGAGGCCATCGTTTAGGCAATCTTTGTAATGATTCTCATTCGTAAGAATGTATACAAAGATGTTTGTCTTTTGAAAAATGTTTCAATGTTTTGAAAGGTGTTTGAAAATGTTTTGAAATGTGTGTGTTTGTTTTTGAAAATAGCAAGGATTGTTTTCAAATTGATCAAGTAACTAGAAGCATTCTACCTACTCAAATGTCTTTCCTATACATTTTTATTCCTTTGACATTGTTGACCTACCATTGTTTTGGTAGACAACCCTATCTTTGGATGTTAAATGGGACGGGCGTGGGTCATCGTATGACTATTATAGCAATGTTTCCAAGTATCTTAGCTTGTTTGAGGGACTAAGATCATTTGTTTAGGCAACCTTTTTGATAACGTCATTGAGGGACTATGATCTTTTGTTTTGGTTGATTTTGCCAAGATACTTTGCATGCATACCATGGCCATTTTATAAGGCAACCAAGTGGGTGAAACCCTAGAGGTGCTTGTGTGCGATGTGTGTCATTTTACATGCATTTTGTCTTGTGTTAGGTCTTGTATTTGTTTGATTTTGTCTTATCATGCAAAACCCTAGTTTTTACTAAACATGGTATAATGCGATAAATTGCGTAAAATAAATCTAAGCTATTACAATAATTATTATGGGAGGGGGGATACAAGTTTTTGAATGGGGATATTTGCATAAAATAAAACCCTAAAATACTATTACAACCCAATTGAATTATTGTACAATAAATAAATAAATACACAATTTATTTAAATATGCAAATAAAATGTATTTATGCAAAATGTTTTGTAATTGTTTTATGCATGAGAAAATAATATTATTTAAGTCCTAAAAAAAAGAAAAATAATATTGTTATTTTTTGAAAGGGTGAAAAACCCTAGTTTTTTATTAAAAGAAATATATATTCTATATTTATTTTATTTTGTCTATTTTTATACAAGAAATAATAAATAATATTATTAATAAATATTAAAAATTAAAATATGCACAAAAATAATATTTTATGTGTATGAATGATAAAAATAAAAATGTATGATATTTTTAAATGTATTTACAATTTTTTATAAGAAAATAGATTGTATTTATTCTAATAAATCAATATTTTATGCAAAAAATAAAATAAAAAAATAAAATAAAATGCAAAAAATAAAAAAAATATTATTGTGATTTTTTAATGTTCAGAAAAAATATTAAAGTCAATAAACATAAAAAAATATGAGAAAATATGAAAAATATAAAAAAAAAAAATATGCCAAGGGGGTGCAAATAGAAGTCAGGGGGTGTGGAAAACAAAACAAACAGGCCCAAGGCGCGCCAGGCCCAGGACACTTCATCCCTGTCCTCCAGCTTCCATTTGCGCGCGTTCTGAGTTCAAACCTATAACTCTCTATTCTTGGCACAAAAACAAAAACTTATAACACAAAAAAAGTAGCTTATGATCTCACGATTCCAGTGATATAAAGTTTTTAAACTAAATCTCAAAGATCAGGGAGAATTTAATCACCCCTAATTCCTGACCTAATTTTTTCATGAACTTCAAGCTTCAAATTCTCACTACTCAGTTAATATAAATGACAACTATGCATATGTACAGCTTCACCATGTTAAGGACTATATCTTTGCTTCACAAATCAAAGCTTGAGGATTCCTAAATAGAGAGATAGAGTTTTGAAAAACACCTTGTTCAACTTAGTTTGGATATGGCAATGTAGGGACTTTGAGGGAGGCCTGAAGATCGTGTGAGCTTCGTTGAAGTTCCCTCAAGCTATTCCAATGCTTAGCTGGCCCTGTGGATGGCTGAAACTTCCTGCACGAGTCAACCTGCAACCTTCAAGTTTGAAAATGGTGATGTCTGAAATAGAGGTTACAACAACAGTAAAAGGGCTTGGGTGGTTTGTATATGATGTGGATGAAGTGTTTCAAAGGTTAAAAGGAAAAACGCACGAGCCAAAATGAAGTTGGCTTTGATTTTGCAGAAGCTGCCCTGTTTGGGTAGAAATTTGTGTTTTCTGAGTTTTTGAGTGTTTGGGATCTTTTTCTTTCGTGCTTAGGCTTGTAAAAAGTTTTTGAAGTTGTATATAGTGATACAAAGTCCACCCTTTTTCTGTTGTACAAGTTCGGACTCCTTTTGCCAACTTGCTTGCATTTGAAGAAAAGTTGATGTGACTATGCCAAAGGCATGTACTTGCTAGTTCTAGGGCTGATAATAGTTGGTAAATATTGCTGGATATCTGTAGACATTGCTTGTAACCAAGAAACAGGTCCATGGCTCAAGAATTGTAAAGTTGCAAAAAGCTTGCTTTTATCAAAATGACATTGTGAACTTTTGGCCATTTATGGAATTACTCTTTGTACAATGCTCTAAAGGTCAAAATAAAGCCATTATCCCATGAGTTTGCATTTAATTATGGAGTGTAGAAGAGATTTAGGACCTGTAATGCAAGGTACAAGCATGCTAGGATCTGATTTGTAACTTGAAGCATTATGAAAATGGCTTGCATAAAAGTGACAAAATGCCATTTTCTCTTCTTCGATTCTCCCTAACCACAAATGATCTTGGAGAGTTCTTGGACATTTTAGAAAGCTTGCAACATTCTCTACAATCAATCTTTGAAATTCAACTTGAGATACCTCTTTTAACTAGGTGAAAAGTTGCCATGAAGTTAGGTCAAAAACCTGCCTAAACTAGGGCAAAATTTCACTAAGTTATTTAGTTTATGGACCCCTATTCACAAAATCATAACTTGAGATCCAAGCATCATTTGGTAAAACTTTGTGAATAGAAGTTGTGGATTTCATGTAGTACTACAACTTTCATGTTGAAAGTTTTCTTTGAATCAAATTGCATCATGGTGAAAAAATGGTGCGAAGTTAGGAAAAAATAAGAAATTTTTCATACTTAGAAAAATTCTAAGTTATGAAAAATTTCAAATTAAAACCCTAATTTGAAATTTTAGGTTTCTTGGCCAACAAGTTTCACATTTTGACATATCTTGATGAATTATGACCTTTGGCACTTGATTTTCACCAAAAAGTCAAAGTTTGACTTTTCAGTGTACAGTTGACTGGAAAATTCATCTGTCAATCCAATGAACTTGTGATCATTTGAATTGTGTGATTAGGTCAAGATGATTCTATTGAGTCCTTGAAATAATGTTTGAACCCAATTGGTCATTTGCTAGGTCAAAAATCAAAAATTGCCCTTCTACAATTAAAACCCTAATTTTGACCATTTTGCCCTTTTGATGATTTGATCAAATTTCTTGAGGAGTTGTGATCCAAACTTGATCAAATGGTGCATATGAGTCTAAAATGTTGTTGTGGATCAAAAATTATGGAGTTTGACTGTAAATTGGCCATGGTTGACTTTTTCCCCAATACAGCTGATTTTTAGGTCAACTGTCCAATTGACTGGGCAAAAATGTGATCCAAGGCTTGAAACTTGAATGAGTTATCTTAGAGGTCCAAGATGGTGTATGAAAGTAACATGAAGCATTGGTGATCCAAAAATCCTTGTGCAAACTCAAACCCTAATTTCAGGTTATTAGTGCAAGGAGATGTCTTGAGCTGAGCAAACCCTAAATTTGTCTTGAGTCCAAGAAGCCTGGTGAGGAAAATCTTGATAAATGAGAGGGAAAATTTTAGGGTACAACAGCTGCCCCTGTTCAATATTCTTGAACCTAAACAGTTAGATTGGCGAGATTTGTCGTTCGTGACTCGAAGGTAAAAGATGATTGGACACTAGAGTGCACGTAAATTTGCACTCGTCAAAGTGTAGTTGAGGGAATGGGCTTAAAGATGCCATTTGGAGAGGTGACGGAATCTTGTCGGAGATGGGATTATAGATGCCATCCAAGAATGTTTGTTGAGTTGTCAGTTGTAAATCAGAAGAATAAGTATCAGAATGGTATCCGTGTCTGGAACATATCTGAGCTGTATCTGGAGACTGAATTTGTACGACCAATGGAATGGCGTCCGTGTCTGGAGCGTATCCGAGCTTGAATCTGAATTAATAACAAAATGACTTCCATGTCTGGAGTGTATCTGTATTGTATCTGAATCTGAAATCTGAATAAGCGACAGAATGGCATCCGTGTCTGGAGCGTATCTAAGCTGGGGAAAATCAGAATAAGTGACAGAATGGAAACCGTGTCTGGAGCGTATCTGGACTGGAATCCAAATAAGTAGTAGAATGACTTCCGTATCTGGAGTGTATCCGTACTGTAATCTAAAGTGACAGAATCTGAAGGAGTGACAGAATGACTTCCGTGTCTGGAGTGTATCTGTACTGTATCTTGAATTTGACTCTGAATAAGTGGTAGAATAGCAATTGTGTCTGGAGCGTATCTGAACTGTATCTGAAGTCTGAATCTGAATGAGCAATAGAATAGCATCCGTGTCTGGAGCGTATTTAAGTTGTATCTGAATGAGTGACAGAATAGCATCTGTGTCTGGAGCGTCTCTGAGCTGGGGGAAATTTGAATAAGTGGCAGAATGGCAACCGTGTCTGGAGCGTATCTGGACTGGAATCCGAATAAGTAACAGAATAACTTCTGTATCTGGAGTGTATCTGAATTGTATCTGAAGTTGAGATCTGAATGAGTATCAGAATGGCTTCCTTGTCTGGAGCGTATCCGGACTGTGTCTGAAATCTTTGAACATTGTTAATGATAGTTGTTTAATCTTATCCTGAAAAGGGTAAAATGTTAGCTAAAACACAGAGTTATGTTGCATGAAATGTATGATGCAATAAATGTGATTTATCAATGTTTATGATATATGAATGTAGTGTATGCGCATGTAAGCTGATTTGATGTATTGCTGAGGAAAATAAATCCTTGACAGTTGGGGATAATAAAATCTTTGACTGCCACCGGGAAAATAAATCCTTGACTGCTGAAGACCAGAAGTCCTTGGATACTGTTGGAGATTTTAAAAAAAATCCTCGATGACTTTCCTGGGGATACAGGGATCCTTCAAGTCTTAGAGTTGGAGTATTGACAAAAATTCTGCTGTGAGAGTAATTCCATGCACTGCCTGAGAAATCTGCTTGGGGAAATCCAGAGAACTTTGTTGACGTCTACTGGGGATTACACAATGGGAATCCTTGTTTTACTGGGGAATAGAGAAAACTCTGATGACTTCTGTGGGGAATTAAGAATGAGAATCTTCATTCTGGAGACCTCACTGGGGAATAATAATACTCTGCGGGGAAGAAGGCTTACTTATGGGGAATAGGTTCAAGAGTTTTGGTCGTCTGCCACTCTACTGGGTAATTATCCTAGGTTGGGGAGAGACAAAAGTTAACTGTTATCTGGTTGATTCTCAGATTTCAAGACAACTTGCTGGGGAATTTGGAGAAAACTGAATAGTCTTCACTGGGGATTGGTAGTTGGAAATCTTGACTCGACTGGGGAAGAAGGTTTAAGCTCTGCTGGGGATATGTAGTTAAAAGTTTTGGCTTCGCTGGGGATTGGGAGTTTGAAGTTTTAACTCTGATGGGGATTAAGGGTTTGGAATTTTTAGCTCCGCTGGGGATCTAGATGATGTACTGTAGGGATTGCTCATGGAATAGCCGAAAGACGTTTTCTTATCCTTTCAACCTGTCAGTAATTGTTCTTTTCCACTTTGTTTATTTGTAAATAGTAATTATGTTCAAATGCATATGTTCATTAATGAATCATTGGACGTTTTTGCAAATAAAACACAAGTGTAAAAAGAAAAAGACAAATGGTTTTCTGCACTTTAAAGAGGCATCTTTGTATTAACTTTGAGTAAGTATTTTGTAGAAAGGAGACAAACATCCTAGTAAGAGGACGGTGTCATAAAAGTAAGAAAAATCTTATGCAAAGAAAGATAGCTATGTGTAAAAATCCCATGGGGTTCCCATTCTGCTATAGCCTTCGTATCTCAGAATATCTTGTCCATTCGTTGCTTCGTACGAAGATGATTAGATTGATCAGAAGCTTCAGGTTTGTCTGTGAAGAGATTGTCCTTAAAGTGATCCGACGAGACATAGTCATACGCTTTAATTCCCTAACTTTTGCCTGAATTGCCCTTTCGGGTTTTCGATTCACCGGGAAACCCTTTTTTGCCCAAGTCGCCCTTTCGGGTTTTCAACTTGCCGGGTGTACGGATTTTTTTTGTTTTGTCCCTAATTTTTTCCTGAATCGCCCTTTCGGGTTTTCGATTCATCGGGATGCCCTTGTTTTTCCTAGGTGTGTCAACCTGGAGGGTCTTTCATGCGTAGTATCTTTTGACTATGTCTGCGTTTGCAGGGTGCGGCAGGTCATCGCCGTCCTTGGTGGTTAAGATCATTGCCCCACCAGAAAAGATGTTCTTGATTACAAATGGTCCTTCATAGGTAGGAGTCCATTTTCCCCTGGGATCACTTTATGGTAAGATGATGCGCTTGATCTCAAGATCTCCAACTTTATACACTTAGCGTCTGACTTTCTTGTTGAAATCCTTAATCATCCGTTTTTGATATGTCTGGCCATGACAAACAGCAGTAAGTCTCTTCTCATCAATTAAGTTCAACTGATCAAGTCGGGTTTGAATCCAATCGTCTTCACTCAAACCTGCATCCTTCATGATTCTCAAAGAGGGGATCTGAACCTCAATAGGTAAAACAGCCTCCAGGCCATAAATTAAAGAATAGGGTGTTTCCCCAGTTGATGTGCGAGTCGTGGTACGGTACCCGTGGAGAGCAAACGGCAGCATCTCATGCCAGTCCTTGTAGGTGACTGTCATCTTCTGTATGATCTTCTTGATATTTTTGTTAGCAGCTTCGACTGCACCATTCATCTTCGGTCGGTAGGGAGATGAATTGTGATGTTGAATCTTGAACTGCTCGTACAAGGCAGTGATCATAGTATTGTTAAGGTTTGTACCATTGTCAGTAATGATCCTTTCGGGGATACCGTACCGGCAAGTAAGATTCTATTTGATGAAGCGGGCAACAACATTCTTAGTCACGGATGCGAAGGAAGCTGCTTTGACCCACTTTGTGAAATAATCAATGGCCACTAGAATAAAGCGGTGCCCATTGGAGGTTGTAGGCTTGATATCTCCAATCATGTCAAATCCCCACATAGCAAATGGCCAAGGAGCTGTTAAGACATTTAGAGGAACTGGGGGCACGTGCACCTTGTCTGTATAGATTTGACATTTATGACAAGTACGAGAGTGTTGATAGCAGTCAGATTCCATGGTAGACCAGTAATAGCCTTCCCTTAGAATCTTCTTAGCCATCGTATACCCGCTAGAGTGAGTGCCAAAGGTACCTTCATACAATTCAGCCATAATTCTTTCAGCTTCAAACTTGTCCACACAACGGAGAAGAATAGAATCATGATTGCGTTTGTACAGGATGCCATTACTTAGGAAGAACTTAGCTGAGAATCTCCTTAAGAACTTTTTGTCATTGACTGTAGCTCCTGCAGGGTATTCTTGAGCCTCGAGATACCTTTTAACTTCATGGAACTAAGGCTGGTCCACTACTTCTTCGGTATTAATCTCGTGGCAGTGTGCAGGTTCGTCCATCCGTTCAATGGTGATTTGGGGAGCCTCATTATCCCAGTTAAGTTTAAACATGGATGACATTGTAGCTAGAGCATCTGCTAGCTGATTTTCTTCTCGCGGGAAGTGCTCGAAGGTAATCTGCTCGAAATGTGGTAGTAATGTTAGAACATGTTCTTTGTAAGGGATGAGGTTTGGATGCTTAGTGTCCCACTCTCCTTTGATCTGACTGATGACCAAAGCTGAATCCCCAAACACTATCAAATATTTGATTCCCAAGTCTATGGCAGCCTTGATACCAAATATGCAAGCTTCATACTCTGCCATGTTGTTCGTGCAGTTGAAACAAAGTCTAGCGGTGAAAGGAGTATGGCATCCTTCTAGAGATATGGGCACAGCACTGATACCATTACCAAGTGTGTTGGAGGCCCCATCAAAGTACAAGGTCCATCGGGATCCTTGTTCAGGTCCGTCATATGGTGTGAAATCTTCAATGTTGTCCAATGTCATGATGTCTTCGTCAGGGAAGTTAAACATCATGGATTGATAATCTTCTACAACTTGATGGGCCAGATGATCAGCTAGTACACTGCCCTTTATAACTTTTTAGGTCGTGTACTGTATGTCGTATTCTGTCAGGATCATCTTCCATCTGGCTATCCTTCCGGACAAAGCAGGCTTCTCGAAGATATATTTTATCGGATCCATCTTAGATATCAACAGAGTGGTATGAGTCAACATATACTGCCTTAGCCGGCGAGCAGCCCATACCAAAGCGCAGCAAGTTTTCTCGAGTAGTGAATATTTGGTTTCACAGTCGGTAAACTTTTTGCTAAGGTAATAAATGGCATGCTCTTTTCGGTCGGACTCGTCATGCTTCCCCAGTACGCACCCCATTGAATTCTCTAGGACGGCCAGATACATGATTAACGGTCTTCCCTCGACGGGTGGCATCAATATAGGAGGCTCTAGCAAATACTCCTTGATTTTATCGAAAGCAATTTGACAGTCATCATTCCATCTAACTACCTGATCTTTCTTCAACAGCTTGAAGATTGGTTCACAAGTAGATGTTAGGTGAGAAATGAACCTAGCAATGTAGTTTAGGCGTCCCAAGAAACCTATGACCTCCTTCTCAGTGCGAGGAGCAGGCATTTCTTGTATAGCTTTGACTTTGGCAGGATCAACCTTGATGCCTTTGTTGTTGACAATGAAACCCAAGAGTTTACTGGACCGGACTCCGAATATGCACTTGTTAGGGTTCAATCTTAGCTTGTACTCCTTCAACCTGACAAATAGCTTTTGCAAGTGATCAAGGTGTTCTTCTTCAGTTTGTGATCGGGCTATCATGTCATCTACGTAGACCTCTATCTCATGATGTATCATACCATGAAACAAAGCTACCATGGTGCGTTGATAGGTTGTCCTGGTATTCTTCAGTCCGAATGGCATCACTTTGTAGCAGAACGTACCCCACTGCGTAACAAAAGTAGTTTTCTCCATGTCCTCAGGTGCCATTTTGATCTGGTTATAGCCTGAGAATCCATCCATGAAAGAAAATACTTTGTGCTGAGCTGTGTTGTCAACTAGGATGTCAATGTGCGGAAGTGGAAAATCATCTTTACGGCTGGCCCTGTTTAAGTCTCTATAATCCAGCACATTCTCACTTTGCCATCCTTTTTAGGCACGGGAACAATATTAGCAACCCATTATGGATAGGAAGTAACAGCCAGAAATCCAGCATTGAATTGTTTCATAACTTTGACTTTGATCTTCTCTGACATGTCAGGTCTCATACGGCGGACTTTTTGTTTCACTGGTGGATAGTATTCTCTTATGGGTAGACGGTGTACCACAATGTCTGTATCAAGTCCCGGCATGTCTTCGTATGACCAGGCAAAAATCTCAACATATTCATGCAACAGCTGAATTAGGCACTCCTTGACACTCAGCTTTAGATTGGCACCCACTCTGATTTCCTTCTTGTCTTCATCAGTGCCCAAGTTGATTGTATCCAATAGCTCCTCATGAGGCAGAATAGCTCTTTCCTCTTGTTGAAGTAATCTGGCCAATTCCCCTGGCACCTCACAATCTTCCTCACCTTCGTATTCGGCTTGGTAGATCAGATCTTCAGAGTCACTGAAGGCTATAACAGTATCGTTACCCAGGGGTTCCGGAGTAGAAGGGTTCCTGCATTTGTGAGTGTGGGTGTGTGTAAGGGCATAACCATCTTAAAACAATAAAATGTAAAAGAAAGACAATAAGCACAAAAGGTTTATATATGAAAAGCGTCCATGATTCATTAAAATGACATATGAAAATGAAATAAAGACCCTTACAAATGGACCTATGTGCCTCGGGTAAGACACAAGGTTGAAAAAGTACGAATTGTTTGTGAATTATTACAGATCCAACAGAAATGGAATAGATAAATTACTGCGGTATGAAAGTAATCGGAACAAAGTCTTTTGCTTCCCAATTGCACAGTCCTCCGCCAATAGTAGAAAAAATCCAGTCTTCCAGGCTGCCCTCTTCTTCACTATCCTCTAGTGCATTAACCCCTTGATGGTTGATCTTCACAGGTGGCCCTCCGGCACGAGCGCGGCGCACGACCTTCTGAGCAGTTGAGGTAAATCCCAGGACAAATTTGTCTGATTTGAAAGGAAATTCTGGAAGCTGCCCCCAAATTGTGGATCCGCCTTCTTCCACTACTTCCCTTGCATCCTTTAGAGAAGACATCCGAGGTGGGGGTTTTATGATCACAGGAGTTGAGGACACCACCTTGGTCGCTGCTGTTTCCTGAGAAACTTCTTCAAAATGTTGGAAAGGGGTCTCAATGAATTTTCCATCCAATTCTACATATCGGAAAGAATTTAGATGACTAATCATGTATTCCTCTTCACCATGGACAATTATGATTTTCCCTTGGACAGGATACTTCAGCATCTGATGCAAAGTCGAGGTGACAGCACCGGCGTTGTGAATCCAGGGACGTCCCAATAGGCAAGAGTAAGAAGGACGGATGTCCATCACGTAGAATGTTGAATTGAATGTCTGGGTACCCACCTTTTTCGGGATGTCCACCTCCCCATGTACCATCCTTTTAGAGTCGTCAAATGCTCTCACAATGATGTTGTTGGGTTTCAGGGTTAGGCCTTCACAATCCAATCTATCCAAGGCTTTCTTTGGAAAGACGTTCAGAGATGATCCAGTATCAACCAGGACATTGGCTAGGGTGGTTCCCCTACACTCCACTAAGACATGTAGTGCATCGTTATGTTTTCTCCCTTTGGAGGTCAAGTCGGCATCGAAGAAACCCAGGCCATTGTCAGCTGTCAGACTGGCCACACACTCTTGGAATTGATCCGCAGACATCTCTTACGGGACATGAGCCATCTTCAGAAACTTTACCAAAGCTTTAGCATGTGCCTCAGAGCACATCAACAGGGCTAACATAGAGATTTTGGAGGGGGTCTGCCCCAGTTGTTCTACCATATTATAATCACTTTTCTTAATGATCCTCAGGATTTCTTCCATCTCCCTCTTGGATGTCTCAGGAATAACTAGTGATTGAGCCTTCGTCAAGACAGGCTCCTCTTGAACATTCTTTCCTTTATTCTCAGCAGCGGAAGTAGGGATAGGAATTGCATTTTCATTGTTGGCGGGTACACTTATAGGTACAATCACGGGCGCATATGTAATCTTCGGAACGACCATGGGTCCAGAGGCTGCCTTTGGAGGCACAATCTCTAGAGAGAAAATTCTCCCACTGTAGGTAATTTTGCTTGTTCCGACAATGTTACTGATGTCGGAATTATCCTCTTCGGAGCTTTCTTCATCGGCAGTTTGTTCAATCTGTTTGACACCATGGTAGTAGATTTCTCCACCATAGTTCCATGGTACCATTTTATTTGATTTGTATGGGGCTGGCCCAGGAATTGTTATCTTCAACGGAGTAGTCACAGGAGCGGATGTAATCCTAACGGGTTTTTTAGGAACCCTGGAAGGATTGGTGTATGTGGTTATTATTGAAACTTCTGGAACTGGAATGGGTGAAATAGGAGCTTTCTCAAACAAAATTTCCTGGTTATCAATCAATTGTTAGATTCCTTTCTTCAACAGAGGACAGTCAAATGATGAGGACATGCAAGTATGGAAATCTTGGTCACAACCTGGGAATACCCCAGCTTTCAGCAAATTAAACTTGATGGTAGAGAGCGGAGTCAATAATTCATCCACGGTGTCAACAAATAAGTCTTCCTCAACAACAGTGGCATTATGTCCATGCATAGGCATTGGAGCAGAGATAACATTCGGCTTTTTAGGAGCTTCAAATTCAACTTCCTTTGCGTCAATCAGATCTTGAATCTTATTATTCAGAGCCCAATAGTTGTTGGTGTCGTGCCCTGGACTTTCTGAATGGTAAGCACACCTGGCATTCGGATGGTAGTGGGGAGATGCAGTATTGGGATTTTTAGGGGCCTCTATTAGCATGGCCAAATTCAACTTCAAAATATGGGGTAGGACTTGAGCTGGAGTCATGTTTATCTTGGTGAATTTCCTTACAGGCCTTTCCACCCTTTGCTGGTTATTTCTCGGCTGATCGTTTCTCGGTTGGTTGTTTCTTGGCTGGTCTGATGTAGACTTTTGAATCATAACAGCCCCCACTGTTGGTCGTCGTTCGGTTCCTCCCTGATTTCTCTATGCATAGACAGCAGAAACTTCCTTCTTTCCTGTGAAGGGCTTTTTTACAGCAACAGAGGTAGACACGTCTTTCTGAATTTTCCCGCTTCTAATACCGGCTTCCACCCTTTCGCCAATTAGAATTAACTCAGTGAAACCTGCAGAGGAGCTTCCAATCAGATGATTAAAGAAAGGGCCTGATAGAGTCCCCAAGAACATGTCCACTAGCTCTCTTTTAGATAAAGGTGGTTGCACCCTTCCGGCTAAATCCCTCCATTTTTGGGCGTAGTCTTTGAAGCCCTCATTGGACACCATGGCCATACTCTGGAGTTGAGTACGGGTTGGTTCCAAGTCGGCGTTGTATTGATACTGTTTATAGAAGGCGGCTGCCAAGTCTTCCCAATTATGCACATCATACCTCTCCAACTGGTAGAACCAATCAAGCTGTGTTCCTGACAAACTGTCCTGGAAAAACTGAACCCACAAGTCTTTGTCTGCTGAATGTGGCTGTATCTTCCTAACATACGAGCGGAGGTGCATCTTGGGACAAGACACCCCGTCATACTTGGAAAACAAAGGTAATTTAAACTTAGGAGGGATTACTATTCCAAATACCAACCCCAACTCCTCAAAGTCTAGCCCTGGTACTCTCTGTATCTCCATAGCAGCTCGACGCTCTTCCAAGTTTTTGTATTTGTCATCGGCCGGAGGGTATTGTTGTTCGGAGTAGTCCTCTTCTTCCTCTTCTTCGGCTTCAGATTCAGATGGTACTGCAGTCTCTTTACCTTTTCTCTCTCCTTCCTCAGAGGTTGATGGAAATTCCAAGGTCCGTCTGGCTTGTACTTCAAACCTTCTGCCAATAAGAACCACTCCAGCTCGCTTCTTCTTCTTTTTCTCTTTTTCTTTCTCTAGCAGAGTCTTGAGCTCCTCCTGCCCCTTGGCCAAGGTCAAGAGTAACTGTTGAAATTGTGAATTCTGAACTTGCAAGTCTTTGACCGTTTGTTCAACATCCATGTTGCTGAAATAAACAACAGAAGGATGAGGAAACTTCTTGCAAATACCTGTTTATGCATATGATGAATGATATGTATTCATGTAATACTTTCAAGGATTCGAAAATTCAAATTTGTGTTAAACAAAAAGGAACAAACGTTATATTAATAAAATAGAATTTGTTTACATCAATGCCCCTAGGGAAAAATAGTACAAAATTCTAAGATAAAAAGACGTTGCGCATCCTCTTTAGTGCAATGTAGGTGTTGAGAGTCTGCTCTTCGTGAAGTAACCGAGTGAGTTCTAAAACCTTCTTCTCGCTTGCATAGAATTGGGCTTCAAAAGTATCGTGTTCTCCCTTAAGCTGTATCTAACTCCTTTGTAGATGTTCTAGTGATGTTGGCATGTCAGGATGTAGGAGGGTGTATGGAACCTCTCCTTCCTTAACAGGCTCTATAATCACTAGGAGAACAGAGGGGTAAGGCATCATGATACTTTGGGAGCGGGTTCGTACCCACTTGAGGTAAGGCTCAAGGGGGATGGAATTCTTGTGTCCCAAGGTCTTACTGTCTACCTTGTTTGGCATCCTCCAAGCTCGGATAAACCTTTGTCGAAGTCCTTGATTGTCGTTGTCGAAGTCAAAAACCAAGCCTGGAATCAGCATGTCATGTGGGCCATCTCTTCGGGCATAACCAAACTGTCTTAGAGCCAAACAGGGGTTGTAGGTAATGCCTCCCCTAATTCCAAGTAGAGGGACATTAGGGAATTCCCCATAACGGTCGACGATGATAACATTCTCTTTGGATCGAGAACACCAATGAACATCTGAATGTGTAAGAGTCATCAGCCGTTGTGACCACCTCAAACCTTGCTCATTATTCAAAATTGATTGGGGAAGATGAGAAATAAACCATCTTTCCAGTAGAGGAGTGCAACACATGAGAACACCTATTTTCCTCATTGTTCGAGTGTGAAAAGAGTGCAAGATATCTCCAAGCAAAGTAGGCACCAGGTTGCGAGCCATGAAGATTTTGACAGCACTCACATCTATGAGTTGATCAGGGTTATGGAACAAGACCATCCCATAGATGAGAAGAGCTACAATCTCCTCAAAAGATTGTAAGTCCAAGGAGTTCCAGCAGCTTTGGGCCTTCTCAAACAAGAACTTTGCCAAGAAGCCTTTGACACCACTTCTAGTTTCCCAATGGGTTGTGACATCAGATGGTTGCAAGTGCAGGGCTTGAGAAACATCTTCTGGCCTTAGATCTCTTTCCGTATTGTTGAAAGGTAGTTAATTTAGAATAGGAATCCTCAAGAGTTGAGAAAATTCCTCCAAAGTAGGCACAAGCTGGTAGTCAGGAAATGTGAAGCAGTGGTGCAAAGGGTCAAAGAACTGGAAAAGAACTTTCATCATGTCTTCCTCTGTGTTGGAAGTGACTAAGTTGAGAAGACGATCATGCCTCTCGGTGAATGGAGAATTCACATGAATCCTTGAAGCTAGCTCCTTGAGTTGTGGAGGAATTCTTACAAGGTTGACTTGGATAGTTTTCCTGCAAAGTGAATCCATTACCTACAAAACAGGAACAAAGATGAATTTCCAAAATCCTTGAAATGGTTAGTGGATGCATATGATGCTTCATGATGTCCATGATGTTATGCACAAGTATATATGTACAAGCAAATCACACAAGTTCCTGGTTTAGGCTTACATGGGGTTTCATAGGTAAGTACCCTCTTGAAGTTTAGTTGGCTCAACCTGTCCTAGTAATAGTAACCGGGTTCTAAGGAGCTCAATATCACTGAATTGTTTCCTTGTTCATTGTTTCAATTCAGCCTCTTTACTGGCGACCGAAATATTCCAAGGAACCAACCCTTAATGAGTGTAGTATCTAGTATCTACCAACTTCAGACTGCACCAAAGCCGGTCATCTCACTACATCCTAAAAGGCCAAGTTGGTCAAGTAAAAGGTTCTAGAAGTTCGTTAGTGCTTCATGACATCACTCAGCGGCCCCGAATTCTATTTGATTGACTCAAAGGCTACTGGTACCCACAAATATGTCACACTAACATAGCTATTTCTTAGACCGTGTCAGTATACCTCACACAGTTTCCACAATGTATTGCTATTTACCTATGAATGTTTCCCAAATCCGGGTGGAGGTTTCAAACCCAAACAATAGAACCAAAGTGTAAAGCAAACAAGTCAAGAAAATGTAAGAAAATAAAGGTGATCTAAACCCTAAGGTAACCCCACTTTTATATACCATCCCCAGCAGAGTCGCCAGTTCTGTGATGCGGTGGGAGAACTGACTTGAGGTTTTGCGTTTCATCGCAAATGTTTCGGTTTAGCAAGAGTTGCCACCGACTTTTATTTTATCCAAAAGGAAAGGTGAAAAAGAACAGGAAAGACCTTTGAGATGTTTTCTTGAGTTCGGGAGGTAGATTATGAAAAGGGAAGGTGATAGCACCCTTTTCATCCATGGTTTTCCATGGGCTCTTAGTTACTTGTTTAGATCACATGCTTTGCTTTTGCAATTGTTTGAAATGGTCGTTTGTGTGGTTTTTGAAAATATTTTGAAAAGAGGCCATCGTTTAGGCAATCTTTGTAATGATTCTCGTTCGTAAGAATGTATACAAAGATGTTTGTCTTTTGAAAAATGTTTCAATGTTTTGAAAGGTGTTTGAAAATGTTTAGAAATGTGTGTGTTTGTTTTTGAAAATAGCAAGGATTGTTTTCAAATTGATCAAGTAACTAGAAGCATTCTACCTACTCAAATGTCTTTCCTATACATTTTTATTCCTTTGACATTGTTGACCTACCATTGTTTTGGTAGACAACCCTATCTTTGGATGTTAAATGGGACGGGCGTGGGTCATCGTATGACTATTATAGCAATGTTTCCAAGTATCTTAGCTTGTTTGAGGGACTAAGATCATTTGTTTAGGCAACCTTTTTGATAACGTCATTGAGGGACTATGATCTTTTGTTTTGGTTGATTTTGCCAAGATACTTTGCATGCATACCATGGCCATTTTATAAGGCAACCAAGTGGGTGAAACCCTAGAGGTGCTTGTGTGCGATGTGTGTCATTTTACATGCATTTTGTCTTGTGTTAGGTCTTGTATTTGTTTGATTTTGTCTTATCATGCAAAACCCTAGTTTTTACTAAACATGGTATAATGCGATAAATTGCGTAAAATAAATCTAAGCTATTACAACAATTATTATGGGAGGGGGGATATAAGTTTTTGAATGGGGATATTTGCACAAAATAAAACCCTAAAATACTATTACAACCCAATTGAATTATTGTACAATAAATAAATAAATACACAATTTATTTAAATATGCAAATAAAATGTATTTATGCAAAATGTTTTGTAATTGTGTTATGTATGAGAAAATAATATTATTTAAGTCCTAAAAATAAGAAAAATAATATTGTTATTTTTTGAAAGGGTGAAAAACCCTAGTTTTTGATTAAAAGAAATATATATTCTATATTTATTTTATTTTGTCTATTTTTATACAAGAAATAGTAAATAATATTATTAATAAATATTAAAAATTAAAATATGCACAAAAATAATATTTTATGTGTATGAATGATAAAAATAAAAATGTATGATATTTTTAAATGTATTTACAATTATTTATAAGAAAATAGATTCTATTTATTCTAATAAATCAATATTTTATGCAAAAAATAAAATAAAAAATAAAATAAAATGCAAAAAATAAAGAAAATATTTTTGTGATTTTTTAATGTTCAGAAAAAATATTAAAGTCAATAAACATAAAAAATATGAGAAAATATGCAAAATATAAAAAATATGCCAAAGGGGTGTAAATAGTAGTCAGGGGGTGTGGAAAACAAAACAAACAGGCCCAAGGCGCGCCAGGCCCAGGACACTTCATCCCCGTCCTCCAGCTTCCATTTGCGCGCGTTCTGAGTTAAAACCTGTAACTCTCTATTCTTTGCACAAAAACAAAAACTTATAACACAAAAAATGTAGCTTATGATCTCACGATTCTAGTGATATAAAGTTTGTAAACTAACTCTCAAAGATTAGAGAGAATTTAATCACCCCTAATTCCTGACCTAATTTTTTCATGAACTTCAAGCTTCAAATTCTCACTACTCAGTTAATATAAATGACAACTATGCATATGTACAGCTTCACCGTGTTAAGGACTACATCTTTGCTTCACAAATCAAAGCTTGATGATTCCTAAATAGAGAGATAGAGTTTTGAAAAATACCTTGTTCAGCTTAGTTTGGATATGGAAATGTAGGGACTTTGAGGGAGGCCTGAAGATCGTTTGAGCTTCCTTGAAGCCCTCAAGCTATTCCAATGCTTAGCTGGCCTTGTGGATGGCTGAAACTTTCTGCACGAGTCAACCTGCAACCTTCAAGTTTGAAAATGGTGATGTCTGAAATAGAGGTTACAGCAACAGGACAAGGGCTTGGATGGTTTGGATATGATGTGGATGAAGTGTTTCAAAGGTTAAAAGGAAAAATGCACGAGCCAAAATGAAGTTGGCTTTGATTTTGCAGAAGCTGCCCTGTTTGGGCAGAAATTTGTTTTTTCTGAGTTTGAGTGTTTAGGATCTTTTGCTTTCGTGCTTAGGCTTGTAACAAGTTTTTGAAGTTGTATATAGTGATACAAAGTCCACCCTTTTTCTGTTGTACAAGTTCTGACTCCTTTTGCCAACTTTCTTGCATTTGAAGAAAAGTTGAAGTGACTATGCCAAAGGCATGTACTTGCTAGTTCTAGGGCTGATAATAGTTGGTAAACATTGCTGGATATCTGTAGACATTGCTTGTAACCAAGAAACAGGTCCATGGCTCAAGAATTGTAAAGTTGCAAAAAGCTTGCTTTATCAAAATGGCATTGTGAACTTTTGGCCATTTATGGAATTATTCTTTGTACAACTCTCTAAAGGTCAAAATAAAGCCATTATCCCATGAGTTTTAATTTAATTATGAAATGTAGAAGGGATTTAGGACCTGTAATTCAAGGTACAAGCATGCTAGGATCTAATTTGCAACTCGAAGCATTGTGAAAATGGCTTGCATAAAAGTGACAAAATGCCATTTTCTCTTCTTCGATTCTCCCTAACCACAAATGATCTTGCAGAGTTCTTTGACATTCTGGAAAGCTTGAAACATGATATACAATACATATTTGAAATTCAACTTGATATACCTCTTGGAACTAGGTGAAAAGTTTCCATGAAGTTAGGTCAAAAACCTGCCTAAACTAGGGCAAAATTTCACTAAGTTATTTAGTTTATGGACCCCTATTCATAAAATCATAACTTGAGATACAAGCATCATTTGGGAAAACTTTGTGAATAAAAGTTGTATATTTCATGGAGGACTACAACTTTCATGTTGGAAGTTTTCTTTGAATCAAATTGCATTATGGTGAAAAAATGGTGCAAAGTTAGGAAAACATAAGAAATTTTTCATACTTAGAAAAATTCTAAGTTATAAAAAATTTCAAATTAAAACCCTAATTTTCAATTTTAGGTTTCTTGGACAACAAGTTTCACATTTTGACATATCTTGATGAATTATGACCTTTGGCACTTGATTTTGACCAAAAAGTCAAAGTTTGACTTTTCAGTGTACAGTTGACTTTTGATCAGTTGATTGGAAAATTCATCTGTCAATTCAATGAACTTGTGATCTTTTGAATTGTGTCATTAGGTCAAGATGATGCAATTGATTCCTTGAAATCATGTTTGAACCCAATTGGTCATTGGCTAGGTCAAAAATCATAAATTGCCCTTCTACAGTCAAAGCCCTAATTTTGACCATTTTGCCCTTTTGATGATTTGATCAAATTTCTTGAGGAGTTGTGATCCAAACTTGATCAAATGGTACATATGAGTCTAAAATGTTGTTGTGGATCAAAAATTATGGAGTTTGACTGTAAATTGGCCATGGTTGACCTTTTCCCCAATACAGCTCATTTTTAGGTCAATTGTCCAATTGATTGGGCAAAAATGTGATTCAAGGCTTGAAACTTGAATGAGTTATATTAGAGGTCCAAGATGGTGTATGAAAGTCACATGAATCATTGGTGATACAAAAATCCTTGTGCAAACTCAAACCCTAATTTCAGGTTATCAGTGCAAGGAGATGTCTTGAGCTGAGCAAACCTTAAATTTGTCTTGAGTCCAAGAAGCCTGGTGAGGAAAATCTTGATAAATGAGAGGGAAAATTTTGGGGTACAATAGAATCAAAGAGCACTTATTCTTGTATTTTGAAATGGTCAATCAATTATTGGAATATTTTGAAGTTGTGAGTGTTACGCATGTACCTAGATTGGAGAATCAAGTGGCCAATGATTTGGCGCAAATTGCCTCTAGGTACAAAGTATCCACCGACAAGCTGAAAAGTTTTTTCGAGGTGAGAGAGAAGGTAGTTTTGACACCATCCTTCACATTTCCAATTTCAAAAATTGGGGGGCAGACGATACGTTTGAAAATTTTGAAAATTTTGCTATTGACAATTTGTAAGACACGGATTGGCGAAAGCCAATTGTGAATTGTTTGGAGACATAGTTGGAAATGTGGATAGGAAAATAAAATATAGGGCTTTGAGTTATGTGTGCATGGGAAATGAAATTGTTAAAAAAGACTCCTCAAGGAGTGTTGCTTAAATGCTTAGGAGATACTGAAGCATATTTGGCAATAGTCGAAGTCCATAGTGAAGCCTGTAGGGCGCACCAAGCCGGTCATAAAATGAAATGACTGGTATTTCGACAGGGTGTCTATTGGCTAAGTATGTTGAAAGATTGTATGGAGTTTGCTAAGGGCTGTCAGGAAAGCCAAAAGCATGCAAGAATTGAACATGTACCTACAAGCGAATTGCACACGATTATTAAGCCATGGTTGTTTTGGGGATGGGCGTTAGATGTCATAGGAGAAATTTGACCAACGTCGTCGAAACAACAAAAGTTCATTCTGGTAGGGATATACTACTTTACTAAATGGATAAAAGTGGTACCATTGGTCAATGTCGACCAGGAAGCAGTGATTTACTTTATTTAGAAGCATATCATTTATAGATTTGGGATATCTGAGACAATCACTACAGACCAAGGATGAGTTTTCATTGGGCGAAAGATGCAAGAATTTGCAGTTGAAACATGTTTTAAGTTGGTAACATCAACGTCTTATTACGCTCAAGCCAATGGTCAGGTCGAAGCTGCCAACAAATTGATAATTGGGATGAATAAGAAACATGTCTCTAAGAAACCCAAGAATTGCCACAAGATGTTGGATCAAGTTTTATGGTCTTGTCGAACGTCCCCCAAAGAAGCGATTGGGTCGACACCTTTTCGACTAGCATTTGGACATAACGTGGTTTTACCAGTCGAGATACACTTGCAATCAATACAAGTGCAACACCAACACGAACTCTTGTCAGAACAATATTGGAATATGATGTTGGATGAAACCATGGATTTATATGAAGAAAGATTAGTTGCACTAGACGTGCTAATTCGACAGAAAGTGGGAGTTACAAAGGCCTACAATAAAAAGGCCAAGGTAAAAATGGTTGTGGTCAGTTATTACATATGGAAAGTTATTCTTCCAATGGATCGGAAAGATAGAACTTTGGGGAAGTGGTCACCAAATTGGGAAGGACCATTCCAAATACTACAGGTGTTTACCAATAATGCATATGAGATTGAAGAGTTAGGCTTCGATCAAAGAACCTTGAAATTAAACGGTAGATATTTGAAAAAGTATAAACCTATGCTTCAAGATATTCAAATTACTGCAAAATAAAGCATGTCGAAAATCATGGGCCAAAATGGACAAGTGCCAAGATGGATATTAAATTCCCCAATGGGATTACATACAAAAAATAATAATAAGGCCCATGGAATGTGAAGAGTATTCTCGTAACAACAAAAGGGATTAACATTTGGTGTTTCCATGTTTGGACCTTGGATTTCACCTTAGAAGGAGGATTTGGGATGTAGTTTAAGCTTTATTTCACAGAAATAGCGAAAGCTATGGGGTTATCACCGGTGAAAGGAATATTAGTTGGAGTGGCCATTGTGAAAATGGAGGAAGTTTCCTTAAGATTTCTTTAGGAATTTAAGAGTTGGGAAACTGAAGTGGAAGAAAGAGACTAAAGGTTCTTGAAAGTCTATTTAAAGAGGAATCGAAACTGTTAGAAGCGAAACAAATGTCACTTGAGTAGCATGAGCACGCCAAAAGAAGTGGAAAAGTTAGTGGGGTTTGTTAGAAACCTGTGCCTGAAAGATTAGGAGTAATCGTGAGAAGTGATTGAAGTGATATGGGAAACTGTTGCGCAGAAAGTAGTCATAATTACACGTGACGTCATCCCAAAGAGGCGTGCAATCGAAAATATGGAAGAGAAAATGCCAAGATTCTTCCATCGACAAGACTCTATCGAACATGGCATTTTGGGGGGCAATTTGTTGACAAGCAATTTTTAACTAGGGTAATAAACCTTAAGTTATGGGGTTTATTTGGCTAAAGAGGCATATATTGGTGAAAAAATAAGATGCGTCGAGCAAGGGGATGACATCGACCAAGTGAGCCAGTCGATGAGGGTCAGAAGATCCGAGGCAGCTGTCAACATGTACAAAGGTTGATGAAGCAGGGATTCATATTGGCGGGAATGATTACCAACGTGAAAGCCAACAAGAACGTGAGAAGATTCAAACAGTTTCCACGAATCCCAAACATGGGATAGTAATCGTCGATGATTACATATTTAGGATGTCTATTTAAGCAAATTTTTTTATTTGTGTTAGAGGTCGCATTTCTTCAAATTTAATAGCAATACACTCAAAGTACCCGCATCTAAGAGAGAAACGAGTTCAAGCTTAACAATGTAAGAATGCTTCCACATTAAAAATTCATAGAAATTTAGTATTTTTCCCTTTAAATCACAAGCCTTGTCTTTAATTTATTTTCTTTGCAATAGTCTTTAACTTTTGCCCCTTTACCCTTTTTTCAACCCAAAAACACTTTAAACACAGTGTTGTACCCCAAAATTTGCCCTCCCATATTCCCCAAGAAATTGCCAAGTCAAGCTGCAAAATCTCCCTAAGGGTTGCACAGTCAAAGATCTCCTATACAGTCAAAACTAGGGTTGGTGTTCTGATCAAGAAAATGAAGTGTTCAAAGGCCCAATCAAGTCTCACATGCTTACAAATATGGTCAAGCATCCTCATATCAAGTTTCAAGGCATTCAGCTCAAAATTGCACAGTCAAAACCCTAAATTGCACTACAGTCAACTGTAGGGGCAAAATGGTCATTTGACAGTCAAAAGTTCAAATTTTTGGTCAACATATCATTTTGAAGCCACAAACATCATTTGATCAATGCTTGATCATGATTCTCAAAATTTGGCTCAGAAATCATCAAAGATGTAAAAGTTTCCTTATTTGGACAGTTGAAAAAGTCAACTGAAATTGACCAGGGCATAACTTTCACATGGATTATCAGAAAAATTCCATCCAAAGCTCATTTTGAAGAGAAAGACATTTCCTACAACTCATCTTCATACTTCAAGTCCAAGAAATTCTCTCACAAAAAGTTATCAATTTCAACATTATAGGTCATTTTCAAAAGTCAACATTACTTCAAATGACCTAAAATTGCTAATGGGCCCATTTTTCTTCCATGATTCATCATTCTAAGCATATGCACGACCACTTGGCCCAAAGGGAAGTATTTTCTCATTTTTTATTTATTTATTTGAATTTTTATTTATATTAATTCATTTAAATCAAATTAAATATAGGAAAAATACTAACCTAAGTTTCCAAATCTTTTTGTACACATTTCAGCCTCAAGATTTCGTGCCTAAGTCAATAAGGAAAGATTTGGAGCTAATTGATCATAATTGACACAAATGCACATGGAAAAGATTGAAAAAAGATCCTTAAAATCAAATTTCTAAAAACCATTATTGCATTAGATTTGATTGAGTTTTGTTAACCTAATAGACTCACTATATATGCTTGATCAAAAACCTAATCATACAAGACACAATGCTGCGCATAAAAGCTCTCTACAAACTTGAAATTTTCTCAAAGAAACTCAAAACTGTAAACCACTTTAGAGGTCGATTCAAAGCATAAGATTTGTTTCAATAGCTTCCTCAAGGTGTCCTGAACGTATTCCAATCAAGCACATCCATCAAAACGCCAAGAATCGGTATATTGAACGCCAACTGTATCAAACAAATTTCATAATCGTACATCCCATTCTATGCATTATTTGTGAAATTTAATGGTTGATTTGTGTTCATTATGAAGTTTTGAAGCTAACCAATACCTTTAATTGCGTTTTTCTGTGTTGTATGCGATTATACCATGCTTGATTTCTAGGGTTTTAAGGATGAGAAATTAGGGCTTTTTAAACAAAGTAAAATTAACCCTCAAGGTCACCATCATTGGATTCAGTAGGTCTGGACGAAGAAAACACCATACTCGCGCCCAATTTATGACCACTTGAGAGCTAATCGCTATTTTCTAATAGCATGCCTAAAGCCACGCGTGTGAAACCGTGGCCTAAAAGTTCTGTGTTTCAGAAAAGTGGAGAAGACGAACTCGTGGCATCCGGTGATTGGATCATTCAAAATTCGCGCGCGTTAGTGGACCCTGGTCGTTATTTCTTTTATCATATTTATTTGATATTATATATTAAATGTAATTGAAGTGGCTCAGTGGCAGGTACATATGCTTGTAAGGTCCAAAACCTGGGTTCGAGCCCCAGGTCTGTATAATTTCCATAATATTTTTCATTAGCAATTCCCATGCAGCGCCAGTGTTAAGACACACCATGCATCCTCAAAGATCCACAGCCACGCGTCCATCAGGATCAATCCAAGGGTGCAAAATTGAAGGCACATCATATACCATGGTCAACGCATGTGCATGCTGCATGGAAAGGTCAAATGGATCAAGCTTAATGGGCCAGAGTTTCTTGGATCATACCTCCATATTGGGGCCTGAACCCCCCCCTGGTTTGCAATTCTCCACTTTTTTTTTTCATGTTTTATTTTAATTGTTATTTTATTTTCTTTATTTGTTTAAATTAACTAATTATTTTTACAAAATACAAAAACATCATAAAAATCAGAAAAGACAAAAAAACATGATAAATATTTTATTTTAATATTTTCTTGTAAATAAATGCATGTAAAATTAATTAGTATAAATTAGGGTTTGCAATATTAATTCTTTCATAAAAAATCTAGAATTAGGTTTAATAAATTTTATTCCTTTTAATTTTTAATTTTTTCTTTCTTATAATAATATTTATTTTATTTATTTTTTATAATTAAATTTGTAAATCAATTAGGGTTTCATTTAGGTTAAAAAACTCCAACATTTTTCTTAATAAATTTAAAAATAAATAGAATTAGGGTTAGTAGTTAATTTTAATTAATTCTTTTTCTATTAAATCTTAAAAAACACAAAAATACCAAAAAAAAACAAAAAAACAAGTTCTTTTCTTAAATTAATTAATTCATGTAATTTAATTTATGCAAAAGGGTCCAACGCCCTCCTTTCGACTTAATTGTTTAATTTCGCATCTTTATTTTATTTCATTTAAATAATTATGTACCTCTCCCGAAGCTTTGTAACACTTACTTCTCGCACTTTACTTTATTTGCTTTATTTACTTTTCTGTCAAATCGGGTCCGGTTTAATTTTGGCGATGTGGACCCGCGCCATTTGTAATAACTTTAGATTTATTTTTCCCGCAAATATTTTAACTGTTAACAAAAAAGCATGCAAGAATGTATGGACTTAAATAAAATCAAGCGTAGAACACTTTAACATGACAAGACAAATGCAAATGAAAATGACACACGAATCGCACACACCACCCCTAGGGTACGCCTCACTGTTGCCTTGCCTCGAAAGGTGATCGTCGAGTAGAGGATGTCTTAGTAAGTCCTCATGATCCGGGAACCTGGCATGAGGGTAGCTTCTAAGGTGTCTTCCCATTGCTCTGGTGATCACCATGTCCCGAACCTCGAATTGACCCGAACACCTCCAACGGTGGTGCTACCTACCTCTCAATGGTGGGATGGCACTACTTTAAAGGACATTTACACAGACGAATTCCTTAGGGTAGGTAGGTTCTCGTAGATACTTGCTCTAACTTCAAAACAAAATCAAAACTCTTTTCACACCGACACTTTCAAAAAGCTTTCGAAAGCAACTTTTCAAACACTCTTGAGGACCGATACAAGAGTCGAACTGAAATTTTCAAAGAAACTTTTTTAAACCCACAGTTGAAAAGCAAACAAACCATTTTTGAAAACACAATGAGCAAGTATCTAAGAGCCCATGGATAACCATGGATAGAAAGGGTGCTAACACCTTCCCTTTCTATAACCTACCTCCCGAGCCGAGAGCAATCTCTTTAAGGAATTTTTCTGTGCTTTTGTCCTTTCCATTTGGAGAAAATAAAAGACGGTGGCGACTCTTGCTTCCGCGACATTTCGCGAACCAGCGTTAAACAGTCAGTTCCAGATCCACCGACCACAGAACTGGCGACTCTGCTGGGGACTAAAATTTAAAGTGGGGTGTACCTTAGGATTAAGATCACTGTGTTTTCAATTGTCTTCTCTGCTTGCTTTATTATTGTGGGTTGCTTGGGAGTTCTATAGATCCTAACCCGGATCTGGGGGATACCTTTCTTAGAAAGTAGAAACAAGGCTGTGAGGGAACTGTGCGGGGTATACCGACATGGTTGAAACAGTCTGCTACGTTGATGTGGCACTTTGGTGTGTACCGGTAACCCTTGAGTTCAGTCAAGGAGAGTACGGGGCCTCCGCGTGGTGTCGTGAAGCATCAACATACCTTAGGAACCTTAATTGAACTATCTTGGCCTCTTTAGGGTAGTGAGATAACTGACTTTGGTGCAGTCCGAGGTTGGTTGATACTCGATACTACACTCAATTGAGGGTTGCTTTCCTGGAATATTTCGGTCGCCAGTTCAGTGGCTAAATCGAAACAATGAACAATGAAAGCAATCCCGTGATATTGGGACCCTTAGAACCCGGTTACTTCTAATAGGACAGGTTGAACCCACCAACTGAAAGAGGGTAATACCCAGACCCCATGCTGGCCTAAACTCTAAGGGTTTCTCTTGTGTGACTTGTGTGCCTTCGTACTTGACTATCTGCATGCTTGTTACCTGACACTTATTTCTTGCAGGTTTTAGTTTGTAGTCCTTAATTAGGACTCATAACAGGTTTTACTTGAGTTTCTTGCAGGTTTTGGCTTGCAATCCTTAATCAGGACTCATAACAGGGTTACTCACATTACCCCATGCATACCATAACATCATGCCATTGCATACATCCTAACCCATTTCAAGGATCTCAAGGGCTTATGATGCAGGTCAGGGTGAATCAACTATCCCAACAAGGGGCAAAGAGGATTTATTTTCCTCTAGCCAGAGTTGTCAGGGGCTATGACCCACTGGATATGGTGAGCCTATGACCCTTGAAGAAGGACTCTCAACAACATGAAGTACCTTCAATCAAGTTGCCAGTTTCCAACTCTAACAAGTTTCTCTGTTTACCCCGCGAGGTCCTTGAAATCATTGCATGCATATCATACATATCATTGCATAACAGGTATCCTTTCTCTACAGGTTACTTACCGTCTTCACTGTTTATTTCAGCAGTCTCGTCATGAATCCTGAATCCTCAACCGAGCACACTATCAAGGCCCTCCAGGCTCAGAACACCCAGTTCCAGGGGCTGATCATGAATTTGACCCAGGGGCAACAAGATCTGAAGGCTCTGCTCTTGAAGAAGGAAAAGAAGAAGAAGAGGACTGTTCTGTTCAGCCCTAGACGCAGATCTGGGAACACACCGCAGACTGAAACTGAAAGGACAACTCCATCTGTGGGAAAAGGCAGTCATCAAGAGGAAAGGATTCCCAGCCCAGTGGTCTCTGACAATGAGATGGATTTCAATGACGAACAGTACCCTCCGGCTGAGGACAGGTACAAACAGTTGGAAGACCGGCTCAGTGCTATGGAGATACAAAAAGTGCCTGGCCTGGACTTCGAGGATCTAGGTCTGTCTTCTGGGGTAGTGATCCCGCACAAGTTTAAGGCACCTGCCTTTGCTAAATACGACGGGGCATCCTGTCCTAAATTGCATCTCAGGGCTTACACCGGGAGGATCCAGCCCTATACAGCTGACAAAAATTTATGGATCCACTTCTTCCAAGAGAGTCTTTCAGGGACTCAGCTCGAGTGGTTCTATCAATTGAGTGGAGCCAACATCCGCAGCTGGGAGGACTTGGCCACTGCTTTCTATAAGCATTACCAGTACAATGCCGACCTCGCTCCCACACGCACTCAGCTTAAGGGGATGTCTATGGGTGCAGGCGAAAGTTTCAAAGAGTATGCACAGAAATGGAGAGCCCTTGCTGGAAGGGTGCAGCCTCCGTTGACTGATCGGGAGCTGGTAGACATGTTCTTGGGGACCCTATCCGGGCCGTTTTTCAACCATCTCATTGGGAATTCTTCTGCTGGGTTCACTGATTTGATTCTAACTGGAGAAAGGATTGAAGCTGGGTTAAAATCTGGAAAAATTCCGAAGGGTGTATCATCCAGTTCTGAGAAGAAACCCTTCAAGAAGGAGTCTAGTGCCGTATATGGTTCCAGGAAATCAGAGAGACATGAGTACCGCCAATCTGTCAGTGTGGTAATGATTGCTAAGCCTGCTGCCGCTCCTCGGCCAACTAACCCTCAAAAGTTTGAAAGGCCCCGGAGAGAATTCACCCGCTTAAGCATGACTTTGTCGCAAATCCTGCCACAGTTGCTCTCAACCAATTTAGTGACTGTCAGGGAGGCGCCGAAGTTTCCAAATACTGCATCTCCCAAGTACAACTCGAATGCTCGTTGTGCCTACCATTCAGATAGCCCGGGGCACTCTACTGATGACTGTTGGGCGTTAAAAAATAAGGTGCAAGACCTTATCGACGCCAAGGAGATACAGTTCGAGGCGCCTGCGAAGCCGAATGTAGTTACTGCCCTTATGCCGCAACATGGGGTAAATGCTGTTGATGAAGACGTTTATGCTGTTTCTGTGGATGATCTAGCCACTCCTCTAAAGATTGTCAAGAAGAACCTACTGCAGGCTGGTTTATTTCCGGGTTGTAGTGAGGGTTGCCTGTTCTGTGCTGTGTCCCCATCTGGTTGTCCCTTGTTAAAGTTAGGCATCCAAAGCTTAATGGATAGTAAGGAGATTCTATTCAAGAAGTCTGTTGTTCGGTTGGTTCCATTGGAAGAAGTTTTTGTGGTGACTATTTTCAATAATCCGATCCCGGCTCTCCCGAAGAAGCCCGTCCAAATCATGACCGTTGCACCTGTTATCATCACCATTCCAGGGCCCCTGCCCTATGTATTTGATAAAGCTGTCCCTTGGCACTATGGGGCAGACATATATGTAAATGGGATTAAACAAGAGCTCAACGCTGGCGCCAGCATTTGTGACATCACTGGCCCAGCCAAAGTTACCCGCAGTGGCAGGCTCTTCTCGCCTGATATTGCACCGCCTGCTGCCCGAAGACTACTTCCCATAACCCCTGCAAATGTACCTGTTCCTGCTGCTGATCCAATTGTTTCTCCTGCTGCCGAGTCATCCAATGCTCGGGGCAAAGGAGTTGAAGTTGAGCCTGCCCAAGTGGAGGCACCCGTACCCATAGCTGCTGAGGCCTCCCCACAAGAGATGGAGGAGATTCTGAAGATTATAAAGAAGAGCGATTTTAATGTTGTGGAACAGCTGGGGCATACGCCCTCTAAAATCTCCATGCTCTCTTTATTGCTGTGCTCCGAGGCCCATGCCAAGGCCTTAATCTCTTTCCTCAAGACGGCCCACGTGCCACATGAGACATCTGCAGTCCAGTTCACTGATTGCGTGGCAAGTCTGACGGCAGACAATGGCTTGGGTTTCTCAGATGCTGACTTGACCGCAAAGGGAAGAGACCATAATGATGCTCTGCATGTCTCTGTTGAATGCAGGGGCACTACCTTGGCACATGTGCTGGTGGACACGGGGTCTTCTTTGAATGTGCTACCCAAGAAGGCTTTAGACCGTCTAGATTGTGAAGGCCTGAAATTAAAACCCAACAATATCATCGTCAGGGCCTTTGATGGTTCAAAGAGGATGGTTCATGGAGAGGTTGACATCCCGATTCGTGTGGGCTCTTAGGTGTTCGATTCCACTTTTTATGTGATGGATATCCGTCCATCTTACTCTTGTCTATTGGGCCGACCGTGGATACATAAGGCTGGGGCAGTGACCTCTACCTTGCATCAGAAGCTGAAGTACCCCGTCAGAGGGAAGATTGTCACTGTGCAAGGAGAGGAGGAATATATGGTGAGCCACCTAAACTCCTTCAGGTACATTGAGATGGATGGGGAGTTTATTGAAACCCCCTTTCAGCACTTCGAGGAGGTGTTTCCGATTGCAGCAGAAACAGCAGCAGAAGAATTTGGTCCTTTGAAGATGGCTTCCCTAAAGGATGCCCGGGCTGTGATTCAGAAGAATGAAAGTGCCAACTGGGGCAGGCTTCCAGACTTTACTCAGAAGACTGATAAACTTGGGCTGGGTTTTACCACAGAAGGTCAGAGAGCTATGAGGAAAGCGAAGATCGGGAGACCTCCGGTATTTATTAAAAGTTCAGGAGTGAATGCTGTTGAGGAAGACCATGAAGTGGACGAAGCTGAATTCAACAGCTGGATCTATCCGACGGCCAAAGGCGGATTAAACAATTGGATTGCTAAGGACCATACCCCTGTTACCTTTGTGACGCAGTAATAAATTTCCTTGTTTCATTATTTTGTAATAAACAATGATAAACTCTATGGCCCGGTGTCTTACCCGAGGCACTGTGGTTCTATTTGTGAGGGCATACAAACTGTCATTTCATATATCATGAATAAAAATCTTGGACGTATTTTTCGCATTGCAAATATTGTGTTCCTTTTCTGTCTTTCTTTTCCTTTACATAATTTTCAAAACAGCTGTATTTACACACACACTCACTCATACAGGTTCCAATCCACTCTGGATCTCACTGATAACAACTCTGCTACTGCCAATTATGACTTCGAAAATCCGATCAACTTAGCCGAAGACGAAGGTGAAGATGATTGCGAAGTGCCTGGCGAGCTTGCAAGACTGTTGCTTCAGGAAGAGAGGGCAATTCAACCCCATGAAGAGCCAGTGGAAACCATAAACCTGGGTACAGAGACAGACAGGAAAGAGGTAAAGATTGGTGCCAACCTAGAGCTCAGCGTGAAGCAACGGTTAACTAAGATGTTACATGATTATATGGAGATCTTTGCCTGGTCTTACGAAGACATGCCCGGGTTGGATACCGATATTGTGGTCCATCATTTGCCGACTAAGGAAGACTGCCCTCCAGTTAAGCAAAAGGTCCGTCGGATGCGTCCAGAGATGTCTGAGAAGATTAAGGCCGAGGTTATGAAACAATTTGATGCTGGGTTCCTTGCAGTGACTTCTTATCCTCAATGGGTTGCTAATGTAGTGCCGGTACCTAAGAAGGACGGTAAGGTCAGAATGTGTGTCGACTACAGGGATCTAAACAGGGCCAGCCCCAAAGATGACTTCCCCTTACCTCACATTGATGTCCTTGTGGATAATACAGCTCAGCACAAGGTGTTCTCTTTCATGGATGGCTTTTCAGGTTACAATCAGATCAAGATGGCACCTGAAGACATGGAAAAGACTACGTTTGTTACTCAGTGGGGCACCTTCTGTTACAAGGTCATGCCGTTCGGGTTGAAGAACGCTGGGGCAACCTACCAACGAGCCATGGTTGCTTTATTTCATGATATGATCCATCATGAGATAGAAGTATATGTGGACGACATGATCGCTAGGTCCCAGACTGAGGAAGAGCACCTAGATCATCTGCAGAAGTTATTTGACCGGTTGAAACTGTACAAGCTAAGATTGAACCCGAACAAGTGCACCTTCGGGGTAAGATCTGGAAAGTTACTAGGCTTCGTGGTCAGTGATAAGGGAATTCAAGTGGACCCTGCTAAGGTCAAAGCTATTCAAGAGATGCCAGTCCCTAAAACAGAGAAGGAGGTCAGAGGCTTTTTAGGACGCCTGAATTACATTGCTCGCTTCATCTCACATCTGACTGCTACCTGTGAGCCAATCTTCAAGCTGCTGAAGAAAGATCAGGTAGTACGTTGGAACGATGAATGTCAGGCTGCTTTTGACAAAATCAAAGAGTATCTCCAAGAAACACCTATCCTTATTCCCCCGGTCGAAGGGAGACCTCTGATACTATACCTGACAGTGCTCGACAATTCAATGGGGTGTGTGCTGGGGCAGCATGACGAGTCTGGCCGAAAAGAGCACGCCATTTATTACCTTAGCAAAAAGTTTACCGACTGTGAGACCCGATACTCACTGCTTGAGAAAACTTGCTGCGCTTTGGTATGGGCTGCTCGCCGGCTGAGACAGTATATGCTGACCCACACTACCTTGTTGATCTCAAAGATGGATCCTATAAAGTACATATTCGAAAAGCCTGCTCTGTCCGGGAGAATTGCAAGATGGCAAATGATCTTGACGGAATACGACATTCAATATACAACCCAGAAAGCCATCAAGGGTAGTGTATTGGCAGACCACTTAGCACATCAAGCTGTGGATGACTATCAATCAATGAACTTCGAATTTCCGGATGAAAGCATTATGATAGTGACTGATTGTGAAGTACCTGGACCGGATGAAGGACCTGAACCAGGATCCCGATGGTCTATGCACTTTGACGGGGCCTCCAATGCTTTGGGTAACGGTATCGGCGCCATTATCATATCACCTCAAGGTACTCATACTCCACTCACTGCCCGGCTGTGTTTTAACTGTACCAACAACATGGCAGAGTATGAGGCGTGCATCATGGGTCTTCAAGCTGCGATCGACCTAAGGATCAAATTTCTGAGTGTCTTCGGAGATTCCGCTCTTGTGATCAATCAGATCAAAGGAGAGTGGGATACGAAACATCCAAACCTGATCCCTTATAGAGAATGTGTGTTGACCCTGATCCCCCACTTCACAGAGATAACCTTTGAACACTTTCCAAGAGAAGAGAATCAGTTGGCGGACGCGTTAGCTACAATGTCTTCAATGTTCAAGGTCAAATGGGATAACGAGGCTCCCCGGATCATCATCTGGAAACTGGACGAACCGGCATACTGTTGTGATCTCGAAACTGAATTGGTGACTGAGAAGCCTTGGTACGACGAGGTGAAGAGATACTTGGAAACTCAGGAATACCCTGAAGGTGCCTCTATCAATGATAAGAAATTCCTGAGAAGATTCGCAGCAAAGTTCTTCCTTAGCAACGGCATCTTGTACAAGCGAAACCATGATTCAACCTTACTGCGTTGTGTGGATAAGACTGAAGCAGAAAGAATCATGGAAGAGCTACATGAAGGGACCTTTGGTACACATTCCAGTGGACACACTATGGCTAAGAAAATCCTACGGGCAGGATATTACTGGTCTACAATGGAAGCTGACTGTTACCAACATTCCAGGACATGCCACAAGTGCCAGATTTATGCAGACAAGGTGCATGTTCCTCCGGTTCCCCTGAATGTTCTGACTGCACCTTGGCCGTTTGCAATGTGGGGTATAGACATGATCGGCGAGATTAAACCTACGGCATCCAATGGGCATCGCTTCATCCTAGTGGCGATTGATTATTTTACGAAGTGGGTTGAGGCAGCATCCTATGCTACGGTAACCAAGACTGTCGTGGCACGGTTCATTCGGCACAACCTGATCTGTCGGTACGGCGTCCCTGAGCGGATTATTACAGACAACGGTACCAATCTAAACAATAAGATGATTGCCGAGCTCTGCGAACAGTTCAAAATACAGCACCACAATTCTTCTCCTTACAGACCGAAGATGAATGGCGCTGTAGAAGCAGCAAATAAGAACATCAAGAAGATCGTGCAGAAAATGACAGTGACTTACAAAGATTGGCACGAGATGTTACCGTTCGCTCTACATGGGTACCGTACCTCAGCTAGGACGTCAACCGGGGCAACTCCTTTCTCTCTGGTTTATGGTATGGAGGCAGTCTTGCCGATTGAAGTGCAAATTCCCTCTCTCCGGATAATGAAAGATGCAAATCTGAACGAAGATGATTGGATCCAGACACGACTTGATCAACTCAACCTCATCGACGAAAAGAGACTTGCTGCTATCTGCCACGGTCAGACGTATCAGAAACGAATGATCAGGGCATTTAACAAAAAGGTCAGACCACAGGGATATCAAGTTGGGGATCTGGTAATCAAGCGAATCATCCTTCCTCAGAGTGATCCAAGGGGCAAATGGACCCCTACGTACGAAGGGCCATTTGTGGTTAAGCATGTGTTCTCAGGAGGAGCCATGATATTGACCAATATGGATGGTGACGACCTTCCTCACCCCGCCAATGCAGACATAGTAAAAAGATACTACGCATAAAAAAGACCCGCTAGGCTGACATGCCTAGGCAAAAATTAGGGCTTCCCGACGAACCAAAAGGGTTCGGGCAAAATGAAGGGATGAAATGAAAAATCTGTACACCCGGCAAGTCGAAAACCTGAAAAGGCGGCTTGGGCAAAAATGGGTATCCCGGTGGACTGAAAACTCGAAAGGGCAGTCCAGGCAAAAATTAGGGATAAAAGCGTAATACTATGTCTCATTGGATCACTTTGCATCCAGAATCCGGTATCTACTTCAAGTTCAAACGGCATCTATCAGTCAGCTACACCTTCAACCAAGGTCATCAAGTGATGAGATGCTCGGAATTATAAAGGCAATAGCAGAGTTGAAACCCCGTGGATCATTCATTTCACACAGCTGTTTTAATTTCTTTTGTACAAAATCTGTATAAACTCTTTTGTTCAGCGGCGTACCTCTTACTAGGACGTCAACCTCTTGTACACAAAACGCCTATTCACAGGCCATTCAAAATCAATACAAATACATTTTCAGTTAAACGTGCCAAGTGTTTTTCTTTTTCTGTTTTGTTTTGCGAAGAACGTCCAAGGTTCAATTTGTGATATATGCATTGACAATAATTTGCTAACTCATGAATATTTGCATACGAAACAAAGGATTAATTGCAGGTAATATTAGAAACAGGGGCAATAAAAGAGTTGTCCAAGCAATCTAATTGTTTTACCCTCCAAGGTACCAAGGTAGGTTCAGCTAAAGAACATGACCGGTACATCTTAAATTCCCCAGAGAGTGGTTCAGCAAAACAATACATTCCTCTCCAAGCAAAATTATCAAATCTCAGGGAAGTTGAGTATCCTCCAACAGATCTCAACATTCCCCAGCAGCATATATTCTTAACAAGCATCCCCGGCAGTCTTGGTCTACAGATTGTTCCCCGGCGGTATACCAACATTCAAAGGAATCACTTCCCCAGCATATCAAAAAACTCCCCGGAAAAGCCCAATCCAGCTTCCCCAGGAAAGTTGGAATTCATATCCCCAAGCAATAATCTTATCCCCGGTAGATTCTGGAAGCTTATCCCTCGCAGAGCACGAACACGTCGTCCGGCTTTATTTAAAGAGTTATTTCCTTAACAGGATATAACTGGGTTATCCTCAGCCAAAAGCCACGGAAAGAGCGTCGTCGATGAAGTCTTCTTACCCCAGCGAGGTCCATCAATACTTCCAATAACAAGGACACCCTCAGCAAATTATTATCTACACTCAGCAAGGCATCCTTCTCCCCACAGAGTATTGCTTCCCAGCATGGTCGCTAGAGCATTTTTTCTCCCCGCAGAATCTTCCATTTGCCAAGTTTATTCCGCAACGGAGTCATCTTCTCCTACCGGTATTCTTACAGTTATCATCCCCAGCGGAAGCAAAAGCTTATTCCTCGACATCAGCCCAGGATACAACTTCCCGGCACCCGTCAAGGATTTAATTTCCTAGACGAAAACATACATTCATAAAACATCACATACATCATGATAGCATGCATAGACGCATTATATCATACAAATCTCATTTATGTTGAGAACATCATTGCTTGATCCATATCATGCATTGCATATGACTGACCTTTACCTTTCAGGAAAGATGCAGTTAAATTCTCAATCATATTTCAAGACTTGGACCGGTTCAGTTAATCGACTCCAAAGATTTCTTATCCAGTCCAAGGCCTTCTCTGGTTCAGTCAGATCGACCCTAAGATCTCCCTGATGCTTATCCAGTTGAAGATATTTCAAGACCTTGTCCGGTTCAGTTAAATCGACCCTAAGATTTTCCTGATGCTTATCCAGTCAAAGGCCTTCTCTGGTTCAGTCAGATCGACCCTAAGATCTCCCTGATGCTTATCCAGTTGAAGATACTTCAAGACCTAGACCGGTTCAGTTAAATCGACCCTAAGATTTTCCTGATGCTTATCCAGTCAAAGGCCTTCTCTGGTTCAGTCAGATCGACCCTAAGATCTCCCTGATGCTTACCCAGTTGAAGATATTCCAAGACCTTGTCCGGTTCAGTTAAATCGACCCTAAGATTTTCCTGATGCTTATCCAGTCAAAGGCCTTCTCTGGTTCAGTCAGATCGACCCTAAGATCTCCCTGATGCTTACCCAGTTGAAGATATTCCAAGACCTTGTCCGGTTCAGTTAAATCGACCCTAAGATTTTCCTGATGCTTATCCAGTCAAAGGCCTTCTCTGGTTCAGTCAGATCGACCCTAAGATCTCCCTGATGCTTATCCAGTTGAAGATATTTCAAGACCTTGTCCGGTTCAGTTAAATCGACCCTAAGGTTTTCCTGATGCTTATCCAGTCAAAGGCCTTCTCTGGTTCAGTCAGATCGACCCTAAGATCTCCCTGATGCCTATCCAGTTGAAGATATTCCAAGACCTTGTCCGGTTCAGTTAAATCGACCCTAAGATTTTCCTGATGCTTATCCAGTCAAAGGCCTTCTCTGGTTTAGTCAGATCGACCCTAATATCTTCCTGATTCTTATCCCAGTAGAAGACACCCAAGATTTTTCTCAACGAGCGTTGTTGAAGTTAAGATCGCCCAAGTTCACTTACCATTCACGCTAAGGTGGTAACCATCCCTGGTTCATTCGTCATCTTTTGAAGCTCCAGACTCATCTCCTGTAACCAGTCAGGACACATCTATACCAAGCATCTAAAAATCAGCTCCTGCAACATGTCAGGTACTCATTTTCTGTTTTGCAGGTATGCAGATTCTCGCCAAGGAATCTCCTACGCGATCAACATCCAGATGGCATCTATAAGCCCATCATCCTATCCAGCAATCTCCAAATGGCATCTATAAGCCCATTCCCACCACACTGCTAACATGTGAACGCAAATTTCTGGGCACTCTAGTGTTCAATCATCTTCCACCCTCGGATTACGAAAGGCACGTCCGTCAATCTGCATCCTCAGGTCTAAGAAGATTGAACAGGGGCAACTGTTGTACCCCAAAATTTGCCCTCCCATATTCCCCAAGAAATTGCCAAGTCAAGCTGCAAAATCTCCCTAAGGGTTGCACAGTCAAAGATCTCCTATACAGTCAAAACTAGGGTTGGTGTTCTGATCAAGAAAATGAAGTGTTCAAAGGCCCAATCAAGTCTCACATGCTTACAAATATGGTCAAGCATCCTCATATCAAGTTTCAAGGCATTCAGCTCAAAATTGCACAGTCAAAACCCTAAATTGCACTACAGTCAACTGTAGGGGCAAAATGGTCATTTGACAGTCAAAAGTTCAAATTTTTGGTCAACATATCATTTTGAAGCCACAAACATCATTTGATCAATGCTTGATCATGATTCTCAAAATTTGGCTCAGAAATCATCAAAGATGTAAAAGTTTCCTTATTTGGACAGCTGAAAAAGTCAACTGAAATTGACCAGGGCATAACTTTCACATGGATTATCAGAAAAATTCCATCCAAAGCTCATTTTGAAGAGAAAGACATTTCCTACAACTCATCTTCATACTTCAAGTCCAAGAAATGCTCTCACAAAAAGTTATCAATTTCAACATTATAGGTCATTTTCAAAAGTCAACATTACTTCAAATGACCTAAAATTGCTAATGGGCCCATTTTTCTTCCATGATTCATCATTCTAAGCATATGCATGACCACTTGGCCCAAAGGGAAGTATTTTCTCATTTTTTATTTATTTATTTGAATTTTTATTCATATTAATTCATTTAAATCAAATTAAATATAGGAAAAATACTAACCTAAGTTTCCAAATCTTTTTGTACACATTTCAGCCTCAAGATTTCGTGCCTAAGTCAATAAGGAAAGATTTGGAGATAATTGATCATAATTGACACAAATGCACATGGAAAAGATTGAAAAAAGATCCTTAAAATCAAATTTCTAAAAACCATTATTGCATTAGATTTGATTGAGTTTTGTTAACCTAATAGACTCACTACATATGCTTGATCAAAAACCTAATCATACAAGACACAATGCTGCGCATAAAAGCTCTCTACAAACTTGAAATTTTCTCAAAGAAACTCAAAACTGTAAACCACTTTAGAGGTCGATTCAAAGCATAAGATTTGTTTCAATAGCTTCCTCAAGGTGTCCTGAACGTATTCCAATCAAGCACATCCATCAAAACGCCAAGAATCGGTATATTGAACGCCAACTGTATCAAACAAATTTCATAATCGTACATCCCATTCTATGCATTATTTGTGAAATTTAATGGTTGATTCGTGTTCATTATGAAGTTTTGAAGCTAACCAATACCTTTAATTGCGTTTTTCTGTGTTGTATGCGATTATACCATGCTTGATTTCTAGGGTTTTAAGGATGAGAAATTAGGGCTTTTTAAACAAAGTAAAATTAACCCTCAAGGTCACCATCATTGGATTCAGTAGGTCTGGACGAAGAAAACACCATACTCGCGCCCAATTTATGACCACTTGAGAGCTAATCGCTATTTTCTAATAGCATGCCTAAAGCCACGCGTGTGAAACCGTGGCCTAAAAGTTCTGTGTTTCAGAAAAGTGGAGAAGACGAACTCGTGGCATCCGGTGATTGGATCATTCAAAATTCGCGCGCGTTAGTGGACCCTGGTCGTTATTTCTTTTATCATATTTATTTGATATTATATATTAAATGTAATTGAAGTGGCTCAGTGGCAGGTACATATGCTTGTAAGGTCCAAAACCTGGGTTCGAGCCCCAGGTCTGTATAATTTCCATAATATTTTTCATTAGCAATTCCCATGCAGCGCCAGTGTTAAGACACACCATGCATCCTCAAAGATCCACAGCCACGCGTCCATCAGGATCAATCCAAGGGTGCAAAATTGAAGGCACATCATATACCATGGTCAACGCATGTGCATGCTGCATGGAAAGGTCAAATGGATCAAGCTTAATGGGCCAGAGTTTCTTGGATCATACCTCCATATTGGGGCCTGAACCCCCCCCCTGGTTTGCAATTCTCCACTTTTTTTTTTCATGTTTTATTTTAATTGTTATTTTATTTTCTTTATTTGTTTAAATTAACTAATTATTTTTACAAAATACAAAAACATCATAAAAATCAGAAAAGACAAAAAAAAAATGATAAATATTTTATTTTAATATTTTCTTGTAAATAAATGCATGTAAAATTAATTAGTATAAATTAGGGTTTGCAATATTAATTCTTTTCATAAAAAATCTAGAATTAGGTTTAATAAATTTTATTCCTTTTAATTTTTAATTTTTTCTTTCTTATAATAATATTTATTTTATTTATTTTTTATAATTAAATTTGTAAATCAATTAGGGTTTCATTTAGGTTAAAAAACTCCAACATTTTTCTTAATAAATTTAAAAATAAATAGAATTAGGGTTAGTAGTTAATTTTAATTAATTCTTTTTCTATTAAATCTTAAAAAACACAAAAATACCAAAAAAAAACAAAAAAACAAGTTCTTTTCTTAAATTAATTAATTCATGTAATTTAATTTATGCAAAAGGGTCCAACGCCCTCCTTTCGACTTAATTGTTTAATTTCGCATCTTTATTTTATTTCATTTAAATAATTATGTACCTCTCCCGAAGCTTTGTAACACTTACTTCTCGCACTTTACTTTATTTGCTTTATTTACTTTTCTGTCAAATCGGGTCCGGTTTAATTTTGGCGATGTGGACCCGCGCCATTTGTAATAACTTTAGATTTATTTTTCCCGCAAATATTTTAACTGTTAACAAAAAAGCATGCAAGAATGTATGGACTTAAATAAAATCAAGCGTAGAACACTTTAACATGACAAGACAAATGCAAATGAAAATGACACACGAATCGCACACACCACCCCTAGGGTACGCCTCACTGTTGCCTTGCCTCGAAAGGTGATCGTCGAGTAGAGGATGTCTTAGTAAGTCCTCATGATCCGGGAACCTGGCATGAGGGTAGCTTCTAAGGTGTCTTCCCATTGCTCTGGTGATCACCATGTCCCGAACCTCAAATTGACCCGAACACCTCCAACGGTGGTGCTACCTACCTCTCAATGGTGGGATGGCACTACTTTAAAGGACATTTACACAGACGAATTCCTTAGGGTAGGTAGGTTCTCGTAGATACTTGCTCTAACTTCAAAACAAAATCAAAACTCTTTTCACACCGACACTTTCAAAAAGCTTTCGAAAGCAACTTTTCAAACACTCTTGAGGACCGATACAAGAGTCGAACTGAAATTTTCAAAGAAACTTTTTTAAACCCACAGTTGAAAAGCAAACAAACCATTTTTGAAAACACAATGAGCAAGTATCTAAGAGCCCATGGATAACCATGGATAGAAAGGGTGCTAACACCTTCCCTTTCTATAACCTACCTCCCGAGCCGAGAGCAATCTCTTTAAGGAATTTTTCTGTGCTTTTGTCCTTTCCATTTGGAGAAAATAAAAGACGGTGGCGACTCTTGCTTCCGCGACATTTCGCGAACCAGCGTTAAACAGTCAGTTCCAGATCCACCGACCACACACAGTCTAGGATTATTGTAGGCAATCCTTCAAGTAACCTTTAATAAGAGGCTAGCAGTTGTTTCATGGAGAAACACTTGCTCCAGATTAAGATTGAAGGTTTCAATTTCATGCAGAAAGAAACACCAAATTTTAGGCTCAAAGGGGTTGAATAGGGATTAACTACTTATATCTTTGATGTTTTGGAAGTGAATCAATGCCTTACATCATTGACAGGTTTTATTTAAAAGCATACTGTTGCCATTTGGGTATTTGTATTTCATCATTTCCCTTCAATATTTGCTTAAATAGAAAGCTTAATAAAGAAAGTGAAATGGAAGTAATATTTGCATTTTTTACTTTTATGTTTATATGATTAAAGGAAATAAAATTAATGAACATTGCATGATTGATTCAAAAGATACAATGCTCATTTCATTAAAATTACAATTTTAATAAATACCAATCTCAAATGCAAAACAACACATTACAAACAAGAAAATCTGCAAAATAAAAAGATAAAGGCCTAGTGGATATTAGTATCAAGGATGAGCTTTCATGTCTAATTTATTGGCTTTAGGAGTGTCCTATGGTGTCTTGGCACTCGTCAGGCATGGGATTGTTGACCATATTACGACCAACATCCGTTAAAGAGAGCATCTTATTGTCAATTAGATCTTGCACCTTTTCTTTAAGAATTATGCGATCCTCGATTGAGTGCCCTACTCCTTACTATGAAAGTCATATTTGAAATTTGGATTGTAATAAGGAGGGAATGGAAATATCCTAGGTTGAGTTGGCCCAGGAGTTATCAGCGGACCTTAAGCTAGCATAGGCCTTAATTCAATATACGTCATCAAAATTAGGTCAATACGAATGACCTCTTTCTGGAGGTTCCTTGGAGCTTTGTTCTGATTTTGTTGTTGATTATGATTCCTTGGAGGATTATGGGGAGGATTTTATGGAGGATCCGCCCATGGTTGCTGGTATAAAAGTACAAGGAAATATGGTTGCTGGTACTACACAGCTGCCACATATAAATATTGGTAGTATGGCATAAACGGTGGTTGCTGATTAGCCGATGGCTGGTAGGATTGTGGGTTCTGAGATCCTTCGTCACGAGTTATGACAACATTAGTTTCCCTCTCTTTCTTCTTTTGTAAGTTTCTAGGGAATTTCTTTATGTTGTTATTGAGTGACCCAACAACACTGTTGATTCTTCCGTTTCTTCAAGCCTTCTTCTACCCGCTCACCCATGGTGACTAAATCAACAAAGCCTGAAGATACGCTTCCAATCATTTTTTCATAAAAGATAAGTTGTAATGTATCTACGAACATGCATGTGGGCTTCTTCTAAGCTATATGAGGCTCAAACAGAGCAACTAACTCTCTCCGGCGTGGAGCATCCTCCTTGAATGTTTATTTTTCTTTCATGGAATTTGAACTTTGCATGAACAATCAAGTTGGAGACCAAGCACATGTTCATGGTATGAAAGCTAAATAGGTCATTTCTTTCCACAACCTTCAAACTCTTTTCAAGGACTTGATATTTCTCCTCCACCTCCTTAAATTCATTAGTATGCTCTTGATCACTATTTTGAGAGCCATTAGTATGGTACACAAAGTAATGATCTTCGAAAAGAGTCTAGACCATAGTGTGGGCAATTGGTTGTTGCTCAATGACTACTGGTATCTACACAACCTATTGAGTTGAAGGCCATATCTCATCAGTATTCATGAATGGTGAAGAGTAGTTGGTAGGTAGACCAAATTCTGGCTGCAAAGTGGTCACTCTCTCGAAAGGTTGGGCTCTATAGAGAGACTAGAAATTTTAGAAATCATAGTGCATTGAGGCTTATCCTCTCTAGTGGTTAGTACTTGAAGCATTTCTAAGATCTTAACCATAGATCCTCTGAGCTCGTCTATGTACCCTTTCATATTCTTTTTTCCATGTTCAAGGATTTTCATCTTTATTCGAGAAACATTGTGCATCTCGTAAACATGTCAGGGAATCAACTTGCCTTGTCAACTGTTTGGATGGAAAAAAGTATGAGTATTTTTGTTTTTTGTTGTAAAAATGTATGCATGATGATGAATCCGGATGTATAATGCTAAAAATGAAATGAAAATTCATGTAATGTTTATATGCAAGTTTGGAATGTACGACATGATTCCAATAATCCGCATATGAGTTCTCATAGTAGGATGATTATTGGATACTTGGTACATAATGATTCCCACAATAGGGTGGCTCTAGGGTTTCATAAGGTTCCTAGAGTCATGGAACACATTTGAAAACATTATCGCAATAATAAATTACTTACCAGTCAATAAAACCCTCAAACAGATCTCATCTAGGTGAGGTTCTCGCGTCAACCCCATGAGGCATACATCTCGCATACCAACACTACACAATCGTCAACTTCAAGGTTCTAAACAAGGTTCCAAGAATCACATACCCAAATTGAAGATAGTATCGCCATAGAAAATTACTTTCCAATCAATAATACCTCTAAAAGGATATACTCTAGGTGGGGTTCTCGCATCAACCCAACGAGGCATACATCTCTCAGGCCAACACTACACAACCGCCATTCTAAGCTTAGGGTTCTCACATAACTCGGGTATAGAGCCTTCCTCACTAAGTGCCAACAATCAAAACATTCCAACCACAACGGGTGAGAAACCAAACAATGATATAGGAAAATAAAGAAGCAAGTAAATAAAGCTAACAACATCACAAGAACAACTGAACTATGGTGGATTCACTTATTGAGATGTCCCTAGCTGAGTCGACAGTCGTCACGACGCGAAATATACCTGAGTGTATCACACACTCAAAATACAATAGAGTCGCCACCAAACTTTACTTATTCCAAAAGGAATGGTAAAATATTGATAAAACCCACAAAAAAAGAAGATGGTCATCGCAACCAAATTAGAGTTTGAGAGTTGGTTATGCAAGGGGAAGATATTAGCATCCTCCATGTCTGTTATACTCAATGGGACCCATTTAGTTAGTTTTGTGGTCAGACGTTACCGTGATATTGACTTTCTATCTTCTAATTATTATGCGAGAAAGAGAGAAAAAAGAAAATATTTTTGGGTTTTTTTAAAAGCGTGCCTGACGAAACTTTGAATCTCGCTCCTACATATCTCTAGGTGCGATGGAGAACTCAAGGCTACGTAGTTCTTGGTAGAAAAATTATTGGTTGATTTTAATTGTGAAAGTGAGCTTAGTCGCACTTGGGAGATAAGACTCGTTGCTTGAAATAGATTCACACTTGGGTGAAAAAGACTCGCACTTGAGCGAGAAGAAGAAAATTGATGAGTTGTTTTGCTTGTAAGTATGTGAAAAAGGTCTTGAAACTTGGTTGATTAATTTTGAAAAGACTTGTGTTCACCAAGGATTTATTTGCTTTTGAATTATATTGTGAAAATGATTTAAAGAATCTATGATTTATTGCGAAAATGGTGAATGATCGATGAATTATTTATTGAAAAAAGTCATTTGATGTTGATCAAATAGTCTTGAACTATTTTGAATAAAAGACCTGTTTTAAGTTTTTCTTTTTTATAAAATGATTCTAACATGATAACGAATGTCAAATTGACAATGCAACAAAGCAATAGATCACACAACATAATATCACACATACCAAAAATAAAGAAATAAAAAAGAAATAAAAAATAAACAAGAAATCATAAAAAAAGAAATGAGAGGAGTGTGTGAAACATGGAAATTGGGTGTGAAGTTAAACAAGTACTGCTTGGGCTATAATGCAAAGTCCATTATTGAAAAAAAAAATAGAAAAAAAAGGGAGGTGTGCGCTTAAAAAACGAGTGATGCCACAAAAAACAGATTGTGCTCTCTTAATGCGGGTGAATTGAAAGATGTTTATTTCGGATATGTGTCTTAAAACTATTATATGATAGCTTTATATATATATATATATATATATATATATATATATATATATATATATATATATATATTCTATTTGATAAAAAATTGAAATATAATAAATTCATATATACATATTTAATAAATTTAAGAGTATTACGAAATTTCGTCCAAAATTTCTAAAAACCATAAGAGTATATTAAGAAACTCTCTTTTAGAATTTAGTTAGGTTTGTATTGGACCTTGTAAGACCCTATACAAGTATGGCTTCCTCTCAATGAAAAGAAACTTTCACCTTTAAGTACTACTACTATTACAGAAAAATAAATACTACCTTTACTTCAAGATGTATATTATGTAAAAAAGTCGAACAAATTTAAAATTTTAATAAAATACATTTTAACTACACTAATCTTATTACTTATTGATGAACTTTTCACAATCTGAGATACAAAAAATTGTAATTTTTAATTTTAGTGTCCATAATAATAATTAAAGCACATAAAATATCACTCAAATATTTAAAACAAAAATTATATTTACAAATAATCAAATTCATTGTATAACAATGATTTGCTATCTTGTATTCAATGACATACTCCCTCCACCTACTATTATAAATAAAAAAACTATTTTAAACTTATTAAACATTAATGTATTTGATTTATATATAAAACAACTATATTAATTATTTAATAAGTTTAAAAATAAATTTTATTTATAATATTGAAATAAAGTTTACTAAGTTCATAGTATCTCACACAAATTATAAAAATGATATAAAAATTTCATTACTTTTCCAATTAATGCTTGTCTAAAATCCAACCACCCCAAAATAGTTGGTTAAACAATGCTCACTTTGTAGCAAAACTCTATGAAAACAAACACAGTTTACTACCAAAAACTATCGCAACCATTTATTATTATTGGTTTGGTGAAAGGTCAAATTTCATCCATCAAACATACATAAATAAGGACAGACATACATATGACAAGACCTGCCAAGAGAAAAAGAAGAAACTAAGAGACATTGCATTAACCTTGGTGTCCCTTTGTTTCTTGTCCACTGGAATAAAACAAACACAACTAAAGAACAGAAGAGAGAGGTTGGGAATTAAATTCGGACACCCAGAATACAACAAGTCTTTTCATCATAAACGCATTTCATCCGAATAAAAAAATATATTTAGATTACAAAATTCGGGTACACTCTTTGGCAATTGATATTTGGAAACATTTAAACAGAAAAACGAAGTCTTCATAATCTTGTATATGTAGTACTCTTGATGATCATAACTCAAATATCTATTGGATTGATTTAATTTGCAAACTAGTGAAAGGGGGTTGATTATTCAAAGAGAATATATTAACATTCTAAACATCTACGATATTCCGCATAAACCTTTTTGAAAATCTGTGTATGACTATAAAAAAAGTATTTACAAAATGAAATTGTGGAGATGAGAAGAGAAGTGTTTTTTTTACAATTTTTACATCCGCCACAGTTGTAAATCTTTTGTGTCTACGTACCCCCTTCGTGCAATACAGAATCAGGATACTCGTAGTTCACCTCAAAAATTTTGAAAAATTTGTGTGTTGGTTAATTTTAAGAAAAAAATTATAAAGAGAAAAGGCAAAGCGGCAAAAAGGTTTGAATTTGTTTTGTAATTTTTTAAGTATTGAAGAAAGAAATCATATTTTGATTAAGATTGATTGATGACTTTATTAAGAAAATAATTTTGAAAATGCATGGACATAAGTATAAATTTATTTTAAAAGCGGTTCACGTTAGAAAACAAAAATCCTTTGAAAAAGGGAAAATATTTTGAAAATTAAAGAAGAATGGGAGGAGATGAAGAGACTATCCTAAAACACAAAGTAAATGCTAAGGTAAGGAAACGTTTAATCAACGAGAAGTCAACACTTGACATTATGAAGTCAATGTAGAACTTGCATCTTTTGGATCAAAAATCACAAGTACCAAATGGACCAAGAGCATATCAATCATTCATGTGAAAATAAATCACAAGCAAAGAAGTATCAAAGAAACCCAAAGGTTTTAAAATCCAAAGCAAGGTCTTCAATATTGAGTCATGTGTCATATAGATCACTTAAGGCCAATAAAATAACACCGACACACATAAGATTTCCCAATACAAGCAAAATAACAATAAAATAACACAAGGTCCAAAGGTCTCAAGGTCTCAAAATATCAAGACTTTTAATCCTAAGTCTAAGAGATTCACAACTCCAAAGTGCCAAGGATAATAACCAATAGTCCAAAAAGAGTCTTAAGTCTTTATGTGTTCAAGCTGGTTATTAAGTGTCTTAAGAAGGAAAAAAAAAAGCTCAAGTGAGCAAAGATAAAATGACATAAAAAAAATAAATGATCAGGTGAGCAAAAAGAAAATAGCTTGAAATGTAAATGTTAAAGATAAAAGTGCATAAAAGTAAAGGCATAAAATAAAATGCGTAAAATAAATGCATAAAGTATAGTTAATTGTTAATAGTTAGTAAGGCAATTGTTGATATTCACAAAATATGATCAACGGTGATTGAATGATGATCTTAGACCAAGGATAATGAAAAATCATTAAAGAATTGATAAAATCAAAGCCTTCTAACAACAAGTTTCATACGTATTTGACTAAAGATGACCAATCAACCATACTTGGGCTTACAAACATAAAGTTTGGACCATGAATGATCATTTTCCGAATCGGATCAAATTTAGCGCTATGTTAATAAATCATAAGTGGACTTATGTGGAAGTCACACCTATTTTGAGGTCGGTCAATAGCAATGTATGTACCATACATGTTAAAGACATGGTAGAAACCAAGTTCCTAAGACATGTAACACAAGTAAAAATAAGAATAAAGAAAAAGAGATGAATAAGAGATGAATTCCATGATAAATGATCATTGATGATTGAAGATTGAACTTAGGTCAAAGTTGATGAAGACTTGTTAGAGGATTGATAAAATCAGATCCTCCTAACAACAAACTTCAAAGGTCTTGAACTATGGTTCATGTCATGATTCAACATTTTGTAATCCAATTCTTGATTAATGCACTCCACTTAAAGAATCAAATTCTTTAAAGAAAACTTGTGGCGTAACTTGAAATTAGAGGTAAAAAATAACCTATAATGTTCCAATAGAATTTACAGCTTTCTAAGTACAATTGAACATTGATCCTTAAAGAAACTTTATAGATGACATCCTGAAGAGTATTGTGCAAAATGAATCAACCCGAAATGTTGAAGATCGAAAGAGTTATGATCCTCGGAAGTTAGGAAAAAGATCAACTAAAACTATGTCAAATTCTCAAAGTGACCTCTAAAGTACTCAGATTTTTGATGACCCTCCACACATAATAAGCTCTAGACTTGTAAAGAGAAGTTGGAGAGGATGTTAAAAGGAATCATATGCAAAAAGAACCAATCAAAAATACTGTAAAAAAGTTGTGATCTTTTGAACTTGAACTTACAAATGTTGACTTTTGGTCAAACCAACTTTGGATTAACTTGTGAACTTGATCTTTTTCACAACCAAGGCACTCTTAATCACATATGAACTTGAGATGATGAAATCTTGATTAAACCATGATCACACTAGTCATAACTTGAGGTTACTCGTCAGAGAAGGTATGGAAATAAACACATGAACCTATCTCAAAACATCTTGAGAACTAAGCAATCAAACTCGTCTTAACCATGCTGAACGAAGCTTGAGGATAATGTGACCTAAAATTATAGAACAAGACCTGAAAAGTAGGCCTTTGAGAACCAGTCTTTGGCTTGAACAACCCACAAAACTAACTGGAGAACCATCGCCTAAACTTCTTGATCGAAAACCCTGTCTTCTAAAATACAAAATTAAACAAGACATATTTTTTAGATTTTTGTTAGAGGTTAGTAAAATATAAGACACATATGTACAAGATACACAATTAGGATGCTTGGTGATCCCTCAAGGACAAACTTAAAGATAGGAGAGAGTAGAAATGAGAACCAACCCTAATGTGTGATCTTGATGCATTGTAATAATATGAAGTGATGAGGGATCTTAGGGGGAAAATTGGGGTATAACAGCTGCCCTTATTTAAGTATCTTTTATTCAGAGATACAGAGGTTAAAATCTTTGTTGACGCGATTGAAGATACTTAAATATAAAACAAACCCTATTTTTGGCCCTAAGATGCCATGCAATGCTTATGATTATGAATTTAAAAGATGAACTTTATGGGGGAAACAAGACACCATTGGGAAAAACAAAATAATATAGACAAAGCTACAACACAAAACAGACTAAGACAACGAGTTCAACCAGGAAAGTAAATCACTGGGGGAACAACACGACTCCGGGGATAATTATGAATAGGAAAAACCATTATCAAAGTTAAAGAAACAAAATGCAAAGTAAGAATTTTAATGGGGAAATCCTTAACAATGAAAACAACAAGCCAAAAAGGAAGCAATATTTAAGATAGGACCACCAAGTTGACTGGGGAAAGAAACTCGACTCCATTAGAGGAAAATAAATTCTGCTGGGGAAAGGAGGACTCAACTCTATTGGCATAGAGCCCAAAGAGGAGACAAAAATACAAACCATATTTAGGACGAAAGCCTAAATGGGTAGTACATGTCACAGAAGGTGAGTACCATCTATCAAAGTTCTGATAGGCTAACGATGGTAGACAACACAAGGACAAGAATGAATAAAAACTACCAAAGACCTAATAGTCTAATGTTGGTAATCAACAAGAAGTGGGAGGAACACCATTTATCAAAGGTCTTATAGGATAACGATGGTAGACGACCAATAGATACAAGAGTGAATATCATACTATCAAAGGTCTGATATGATAACGATGATAAACCCCAAAGGATATAAGAGTGAATATCATTCTATCAAAGGTCTGATAGGGTAACGATGATAAAACACCAAAAGGTGGACTGAATACCATTTATCAAAGATCTAATAGGATAACGATGGTAAACAACCAACAGATGCTAGAGTGAATATCATACTACCAAAGGTCTGATAGGATAATGATGATAAACACTAAAAGGTGGACTGAATACCATTTATCAAAGATCTGATAGGATAACAATGGTAAATAACCAACAGATGCTAGAGTGAATATCATACTACCAAAGGTCTGATGGGATAATATTATAAACAACAAAGGATATAATAGTGAATATAATTCTATCGAAGGTCCGATAGGGTAACGATGATAAACACCAAAGGATATAAGAGTGAATATCATTCTATCAAAGGTTCGATATGGTAAAGATGATAAACACCAAAGGATAGAAGAGTGAATATCATTCTATCGAAGGTCTGATAGGGTAGCGATGATAAACACCAAAGGATATAAGAGTGAATATCATTCTATCGAAGTTTTGATAGGGTAACAATGATAAACACCAAAAGGTATAAGAGTGAATATTATTCTATTGAAGGTCTGATAGGGTAATGGTGATAAAAACCAAAAGGTGGATTGAATACCATTTATCAAAGATCTGATAGGATAACAATGGTAAACGACCAAAATATATAAGAGTGCATATCATTCTATCAAAGCTCTGATAGGGTAATGATGATAAACACCAAAAGGTATAAGAGTGAGTACACCCATGTTATTGAAGGATAGCTACCAACTTTCAACTGAAGGTAGAACAAGTATTAACATTAACAAGTTTCTCAAAATTCTGGCGTTCCACCCAGAACAGATCTCAACTTCTTCTTTAACCAAGGCATTCCACATGGAAAGCGTAATAAACTTCACCCGACTACTGGGTTTTACCAAGAACGGTAACAATTTCTTCTTTGACCAAGATATCACTCGTAAAGGGTAATAAACTTCACCTGACTTGTGGATTTCGCCAAGAACGATAACAATTTATTCTTTAATCAATATAATAATCTGTTGTAAGGATTTTCAAATGAACTGTCTCTATCACAATGAAGAGACCAACCATCCATCGGAGTAAAACTTTGATATAATCTTCTTTGGGAACTAACAGACTACTCAAAAGAGACTGCCATTTGATGAAGGAAGACTGGTAACAGCCTTACTAGGCAAAAACAGGTTGCTCAAATAAAGAGACCACCTCTTGCCATTATGAAAAGTATTGCAATAATGCGTTAGGAAATGAACTTCGACTTCATGGGGAAATATAAACACATTCTTGCTAAGGAGATAAAGTTCTCACGTGAAAAATAAATGCACTATCAATCTAGGGCTCACTGCTTAGAGAGATCAGAATAACATTGCTATCAGGGACCAAAATTCAAACCAGGAATAAACCAGAGCGAAACAGGCATCCAGGACGCCACCCAATAAGGAATAAGCTCAAATGGAGATCAATTCCATCCAGGTAATGAGCTGGATAGGGAGACTAAAGCAAAATTCTTCCACGAGGGATAACTCAACATGGAAGTTGAAAGGATATGCACTTTCTACTTAAGATTGACACTCCACTAGATAGAGACAATACACACTCTACAAAGAAGATAAAATATCAACATAAATATCAAGAATGCAAATAAATAATGCATTTTAATTCAGCTATGCATGATGTATGTATGAATGTATGTATGAATGTATGTTATATGTATGCTGACAAAACAAACATACAACACTGGGGATAACCAGACAAAACAAACTTGGGTATAAACAACACTCGGCTAAAAAAGCATCCAAGATGGAAATATCATAAGAGAGTAAGCAACCTAATGTGGAAACAATGTCATGTTTCAAGGCTTAACTTCTCTGGGAAATGAAATGTTGCTTGAAAATAAACCAAGCACCATCCTATAAACATAATTTATAAAGCTACAGGGATATAACAACGTCTTCTAAGCTACACTGGGAGGTAATACATGGACTTCTCTAAGGAAGATGATACCACATCTGCTGGGAAGAAAGTAACAAAACTTATTCAACACCAAGAACAGTGGTTGCATAAACTCCACCGGGGAAGATCAAAGAAACTTCACGGGGATAGAAAACTCAAAGGGAAACATCACCCTTGGTTTATATGATAAACTAAGAAGTCAACACTATAGCAAGAGGTAAATTTTATGGGGATTTTAATTCAAACTCAACATAAGGTGAGAGAAATCCCAAAAGTTGATAACTGTCTCAACAATTCTTAGAAAATATACTGCTCTTGTCTGGCTACTTAGGGAGCACACAGAAGCAACAATGTCATAACTGGAGAAGGTATCATTTTGTAAGAGATTATTTATCAAGTCTCAACACGAAGGGAGAAAGAAACCAACAACTGCACAAAGCTTCATAACTTTATAATCTCTGCTTGATCACAAATCGGCTGGGGAAAATAATCACACTCGACTGGAGAAATCTGAACCAAGACTTAACTGGGGAATATGGGAGAGAGGTATTATTGTATCCCAAAAGTTACCCTCTTCATTTCAATTTTAAATTTGGCTTATATTGCATCATCATATGCATACATGTCATTATTTATATGGTTATGGGATCAAGGTATTTTAGACGAGCCTCGGTAAATTGAAAGAGACGTTTATTTCGTCAATAGACGCCCTCAGGATATTTTTTATGCTAATAATCAGTCAGTTGTTTCGCAATGGTTCGGGTATTCAGAAATTCACAAAGGCCAAACCAATTTGTCATAATCAGGAGTTCTTTCGCCAAGATATCCCTAGAGACGTATTCTCAAATTCATGTGTGGCTCGAGAGCCAATTCTTTGAAGAATGTCTCTGAATGTGCTAGTCTTTTCGAAGAAATATAGTGGAAAAGTGTGTTGAAAGTGTAGTTTTTTGCAAACTAAAAAATTTATAACTCGAAGACCGTTTCTTGTTTTGAGTCCGTTCTGGTGGCCAAAATCCCGTCTTTCTGTCCTCTACATTTTCATCCCTCACGGTCGTAAGCTATTACTGCTCAAAACGTCTCCAAAATTATGGATTTATCAAGTGTATTCGCACGGGAAATTTGCAGCAAACGTTTATCTGCACCATATTCAAAAAATCATAACTCGGTCTATTTTTATCGTGTCGAGCTCGTTCCAGTGGCATTGTATCAAAAATTGAGTTAGTTAAATTTGGTCTCTATTTCCACGAGAAAACGGTACACCAAAGGATTCCATTTTTGGCCTAAAGTATGCGCAACGCATTGAAAATCCTGAACCGAGAAATATTTTCATCTGAGACGAAACTTCAAAAAATCATAACTAAATTACCGTTTATCTGATTGAGCTTATTATTTCGGCAATGCGACAAAAATGTTGTTATCTTTGTTTTCCATTTGACTGGAAAATCGAGATTTCGTATGGATGATAACGTGGCACTTTATGGTCGTGTCGGGCTCACGCTTTCAAGTCAATGCCAAATCCAATTGCACATCCAAGGACCAATTTTCTGACACCATTTAATCTCAAAAAATATCACAAACACAAGGCTTCTTTTCTCTCAAGTCTCTAAAAGATCAAATCAAGGTTCTACATTTTTTCATCAAGAACATTCAACATCTTTTTCAACAACTTTTTAAAGATCAAGCAAACCAAGAGCAATTCTCCTCCGATCTTCGATCCGATCATTGCAATCTCTATACCTAAGCCTCCTCTTCATTTCTATCGGGGAGAATTTTCAATTTAAGAACTTTTCTAAATAAGTGATTCTTGAATAAGCACTTTTAGAAACTTTTGAATCAAGCTTTGACTAAGGAATTGAATTGTGAAATTGATTTCAATTATGAAAATGTGAATTGATTTGGAATCATGTTGTGAAAATCCAGAATTGGATGATTGAAATAAGTGCTTATTGAATTAAGTGATTATCACGAAAGTGCTTATTTAAGAAAATAAAGCTTAGTGTTGTGTAGAGATTATTTTTTTTATTCTTGATTAATCATGTGTGACATGATTTGGATCTTGAATTGTGCAAAAATCGTGAGTTTAAATTTGAGATACCATGCATTTGATAAAATGCTTGAACTATGATCTTACTTTGCAATGGAATTAAAAGCTTAAACAAGATTTGAGCCACAAGCATCCAAGACTTTAAATTTTTTTGGAAATCTGTGCAGGTAACCGATTACCCAGTTATGGTAACCGGTTACCTGACTTACAGTGGCGTTTCCCAGCTTTTTTGGCTTGGATAACTGGTTACCCAGTATGGTAACCGGTTACCTCAAGTTAGTAGCTATTTTCTCAAACTTTTGAGTTATGGTAACCAGGTACCCTATTATGGTAACCGGTTACCCAGACAGAAACATCAATTTTTTCTTTGTTTTAATGCATGTTTGCGCACATTGCCTTGTTAATTCTAACTCTTTTGTGAATGCTTTGCAAGGTACATTGTCTTAGTATTCGAATGTGTATCGACACATATTCTGTGTTATATGTACATGTCATTGTAAATTATCATTATTTATTTAGATTGACATCTTATGCAGGTACATTGTTTTGGTGTTTGGATGTATATCGACGCACATCCCGTGCCATATGTATATGTCGTTGTACAATGTTATTGCTTGCTTGGTTTAATATCTGCTGCAGGTACACTGTTTGATGTGGATGTGTACTGACACGCACCCTATGTTATATGATGTTATTCTTGTGTAAATCTTGTTGTCGTGCAGGTACCTTGACATCACACAGATGTGTCCGCTACACATTCCACCGTGTGCTTGTTATTATTGTATCTTGTGTAGATTGTAATTCGTGCAGGTACTTTGTTGATAGTGCAGGAATGTCCTACACATATTCTATGCCATGTGCTCATATTGTTGCGCATCTCTCTGTTATACTTGTGTATGGATCAATATCTAGTGCAGGTGCATTTCGATATTCGGATGTGTCTGCTACAAATTCTGATCTTGTTTGTTGATGCTTTGTCGCACGTGCTGATGGTATTTTCTTTGTTGGTGCTAGAAGATCACGAAGTTTTCCGAGTTTCCCTACTTAGCTTGTTGTTCCACGAACTCTTGTTCATTCTGTATCATTCTAATTCTGGTTTATCTTTTCCGCACTTTTATTATAAGAAGCATACCACCAAATGAATCAAGAAGGGCCAGTATGCGACCAGCATGAGGATTTCTATAGAATAGGATCCAATTTCCCTAGTGAATGCTCACTTCTGCTCAAGCAGAATCACTCAATTCTAGTGAAGGCATACTCTCGCTTAGGCATAATCCATTATCTCCAGTGAAATTATATCCTTGCATAATCCCCACTGAAGCCGACACTATTGATAAGAGTTTTTTTAAGAGTTTGTCCCTTCCAGAGGGCTTATCTCCAAAGAAGTACATTTCATCAGCATGTTTCTATATGATCCTCTTCTTCAACGTAGTCTACTCTGTTTCAAAGAATCTGGGAAGGATCATTTCATTGGACTATATATCTTTTTTATATCCCCTTGAAGTTAATATCCTGCATCTCCGTGGTTGGTACTTATCTCCCCAGTTAGGTTGTCGTTCGTCGTCCCCATTAAGTTCATACCTTTTCTCCCCAAGGAAGTTTTCTCCTGTCAGGTTTTTTTGAAGAGATGTTTGATCAACATGCTTATTATGCCCCAGTGGAGCAAGTCTCCTATTTTTCTGAAGCGGTATGCATAGACGAATGCCATTTAGGGCTTCTTTATCCCCAATGATAAAGTATTGCTGAAATATTTCCTCATCTAAGTTTTAAACCTCAAGCTTATGGTTCAAAGATGCCCCCCTCTTTCCTAAGTGAAGATTGTTACCCCCCAGCAGTAGTATCCCCAGTGTAGCCTGGGTAGAACTCTTTTACTTAAGAGTTTCTATGATTCCCCAATCGAAGTCACTTTCATTGAGGACTTACATCAGAATGTCCCAATTTCCAGCAAGGTTCTCTTTATCCCCGGAAAGAGATGTTGGATCGTTTCCCCAGGAAGTCAAGAGTTGGATCAGAGTTTAAGATTTTCTTTGAACTGCGATTTATTTTTGGCAGTATTTTTCCCCAGGAAGTTACTTCCCCAGTGATATCAATCGTCAGAGGTTGGTGGTTCCGAATCTTGTTTCCCCATTGAAGTTCAGAGGGATTTTTCTCTATAGAAGTTTAGATGTGTAAAGATAATTGTTCGCTAGTTCCTGGTCTTCTCAGCCTCCGATTATTGATGTGCTTTCCCCATTGCATTGCTAAACATGCATTATTACATTGCATCTACCAAAACGCATAGCATTTCCATTGTATGGAGCATTACTCTATAGAAAAATTCAAACATGCATTAAGGTATAAGCCAATTATATTCACCTGCAATAACCAAATTATTATGCACTCAGATTTGAATTATCTCCACATCAAGCTTAGGGTGATCCTATTTTGTTTCCCCAGCTGAGTTCATTTTGATTTACCAATAGTAGGGTCTTTGGTACTTTCCATTTCCCTAGTGATTCGTCGTTTTCCCTTTCCCTTGCAAGCCCTTGGTTATTTTCACCCGTGTTTGCCTTGCCTTCTGAATCTGACTAAAAGTCGGTGTATAACCTTTCTTATTTCTTGAGTATTGGAGTATCCATGCTTGGTGTGTGGTAATTCAGATAATTGCCACTCTTGAATAATAACATCCCGATTCTGGCCTGAGGGATATTGTAGTTCTTGTGCATTTGCAACCTAGTAAAAGCCCAACATATTTTGCCAATCCTTATTAGAATCTACTTCGGTCGGTCTCTTTCTTATATGTGTCTAACTCTGACCAGACACATATATTTTATCCTCAGTTCGCCTTCAATCGGTGTTCTTTCTTTAGGAGTCTATCTGTGGTTAGCATTCCTTGTTGGATCCTTCTTCGGTCGGTATCTTCCTTGTTTATATATGTCTAGGTTTACCTGGCATGTACCCAACATCTTCCTTATATCGGCTACCAACTTCGGGTATGTTTATTCGCTATCTGACACATGTGTCCTCTCCTCCTGACGTATATCGTTGGTATCTTTGATAGAGCTTTCTTTGGTTAGTCTATATCATATGTTTGCTATTCATTGGACTTGTTACGATCCAGTTTTGTCCTGATGTAACACTTCTTTTGGTCTGGTCGTTATCAGCACCTTTGATGTCGAGTCGTTACCCGCATATATTTTTTAGAATACAATGTTCTGGTATTCTGAGGAGTCTAGTTATTACTAGTCTTCCCCTATCAATCTGTTACACGCGTATCTTTTTCAGAATACATCATTCTGGTATTCTAAGGGGTCTAGTTATTACTAGTCTTCCCCATCGATTCATTACTCGTTTTCCTTGTTATTGTTATCTTCGCACTAGCGCAACATTATGGGTTGGTAAATACCATTCCTACCAAGGTCAAGTTCATGACTTGTCACCTGATTTTTGAGTGCAGCGTTCTGGCATTCATTTTGTATTGGTTGAGTCTAGACATTACTAGGTTCTACCGAGTCAGATTAATATTTGTCTCATGTCATCTCTATAATTCCTTGGTTAAAGTCAATTATTACTGCTTCTTCGGATTCGAGATTATCAGGTGTTCGCCTTGTTTTGTGGAACCAATCGTTATTGGTACCCTGAGGAGTACTCATCAAGGTCTAGTCGTTACTAGTTCCTTTTAAAGAATGAATCATTACTCTTGGTTTTGGTTTGTGATCCAGTATGGTACATTATTTGAAGTACTCTTAAGGTCGAGCCATTACTCGTACTTTCACTTGGTCACCCAACGTTTCAATAACGTGTCAATGAGTTTTGGTTCAGAAAGGCACTATCCCAGTTTGATCGATACCAATTGTTACTAGTATTTTGTGAAGTCTGGTCGTTACTAGTCTTCCCCTGTAAGGCCGTTATTCTTTTTCGAAGTGCAGCGTTCTGGCATTCTGTAAAGTCTAGTCATTACTAGCATCTTTTGGTCCTTAACTTTTTAGGAATGCAACATTATGGAATTCTGTAAAGTCTAGTCGTTATTAGCATCTTTCGGTCTTTACCTTTTTCATAGAATGCAACGTTATGGAATTCTGTGAAGCCTAGTCGTTACTAGCACCTTTTGGCCGTTACTTTTCTTCCTCAAAATGCTGCATTCTGTGGAGTCGAGTCATTACTCGCGTACATTGTCTCAAAATGCAACATTCTGGCATTCAGTGAAGTCTAGTCATTACTAGTGTTTTTGGATAAAGTTCCACGATCTTTGATCCTTATCTCTCATTTACAAGCTTGTTCTTTAGTCTAGTGCCAAGAGGCCATCAAAATTATACCCTATGTTGATATACGTCGTCTCAGTTCAGAGTGTAAACTTTTGATTTCATTTTGGTATTCAATCTCCTTCCACCTTCTCGCTCAAAAGGCTATCGTTTTCAATCTCACTTTAGGTTTAAGAAGCTTGAATAGGGGCAGCTGTTGTACCCCAAAATTCACCCTCTTCATTTCGAATTTAATTTGGCTTATATTGCATCATCATATGCATACATATCATTGGTTCTATGGTTATGGGATAAAGGTATTTCAGATGAGCCTCGGTAAATTGTAAGAGACGTTTATTTCGTCAATAGACGCCCTCAGGATATTTTTTATGCTAATAATCGGTCTGCCGTTTTGCAATGGTTTGGGTATTCATAAATTCAAAAAGGCCAATCTGGTTCGTCATTATTAGGTTTTCTTTCGCCAAGATATCCCTGGTGACGTATTCTCAAATTCATGCGTAGCTCGAGAGCCAATTCTTGGAAGAATGTCTCCGAATATGCAAGTTTTCTCGAAGAAATATAGTGGAAAAGTGTGCTGAAAGTGCAGTTTTTTGGACACTAAAAAATTCCTAACTCAAAGACCGTTTCTTGTTTTAAGTCCGTTATAGTGGAAAAAATTCTGTCTTGGTGTCCTCTACATTTTCATCTCTCACGGCCGTAAGCTAGTTCTGCTCAGAAGGTCTCCAAAATTGTGGATTTATCAAGTGTGTCCGCACAGGAAATTTGTGGCAAACGTTTATTTGCACCATATTCAAAAAATCATAACTAGATCGATTTTTATCGTGTTGAGCCTGTTCCAGTGACATTGTCTCACAAATTAAGTTAGCTAAATTTTGGTCTCTATTTCCACGAGCAAACACTACTTTGAAGGCTTCCGTTTTTGGCCAAAAGTACGCGCAACACATTGAAAATCCTGAACCGAGAAATATTTTCATCTGAGACGAAACTTCAAAAAATCATAACTAAATCACCGTTTATCTGATTGAGGCCATTCTTTCAACAACACGTCAAAAATGTTGCTATCTTGATTTTCCGTTTGAAGGTCAAATCGAGATTACATACAAATGATAACGTGGCACTTTGTGGTCGTGTCGGGCTCACGCTTTCAAGTCAAGGCCCAATTTTATTGCACATCCGAGGCCCAATTTGCTCACATCATATAATCTCAAATATGATTATTGTTAAAGAAGAGGGCTCTCATAATTCAAAAAATCTCACAAACACAACTTCTTTTCTCTCAAGTCTTTAAAAGATCAAATCAAGGTTCTACATTTTTTTCATCAAGAACATTCAACAACTTTTTCAACAACTTTTAAAAGATCAAGCAAACCAAGAGAAATTCTCACCAATCTTTGATCTAATTGTTGCTATCTCTATACCTAATCCCCCTCTTCATTTCTATCAGTGAGAATTTTCAATTTAAGCACTTTTCCAAATAAGTGAGTCTTGAATAAGTATTTTTAGAAACTCTTGAATCAAGCTTTAACTAAGGAATTGAATTGTGAAATTGACTTCAATTATGAAAATGTGAATTGATTTGGAATCATATTGTGCAAATCCGAAATTGGATGATTGAAATAAGTGCTTATTAAATTAAGTGATTTTCATGAAAGTGCTTATTCAAGAAAATAAAGCTTAGTGTTGTGTAGATATTATTTTATTGATTCTTGATTAATCCCGTGTGACATAATTTGGATTATGAATTGTGCAAAAATCATGAGCTTGAATTTGAGATACCATGCATTTGATAACATGCTTGAATTATGATCTTACCTTGCAATGGAACCAAAAGCTTGCTCAAGATTTGAGCAACAAGCCTCCTAGACTTTAAATTTTTTTGGAAATCTATGCAGGTAACCGATTATCCAGTTATGGTAACCGATTACCCAGTATGTAACCAGTTACCTCAAGTCAATAGTTATTTTCTCAAACTTTTGAGTTATGGTAACCGGTTACCCTATTATGGTAACCGGTTACCCTATTATGGTAACCGGTTACCCAAATAGAAACATCAATTTTTACTTTGTTTTAATGCATGTTTGCGCATATTGCCTTGTTAGTCCTAACTCCTTTTGTGAATTCTTTGGAAGGTACATTGTCTTGGTATTCAAATGTGTATCGACACACATCCTATGCCATATGTACATGTCGTTGTACATTGTTATTGCTTGCTTGGTTTAATATGTGTTGCAGGTACTCTGTTTGATGTGGATGTGTATCGACACACGCCCTATGTTATATGATGCTATTCTTGTGTAAATCTTGTTGTCATGCAGGTACCTTGACATCACACGGATGTGTCCACTACACATTCCACCGTGTAATTGTTATTGTTGTATCTTGTATGGACTGTAATTCGTGCATGTACTCTGCTGATGGTGCGAGAATGTCTTACACATATTCCATTCTATTTGATGATATTATTGCACACCTTTTCTATTATACTTGCGTCTAGATCGATATCTAGTGCAGGTGCATTTTGATATTCGGATGTGTCTGCTACACATTTAGATCTTGTTTGTCGATGCTTTACCGCACGTGCTAATGGTATTTTCTTTGTTGGTGATAGAAGCTCACGAAGTTTTCTGGGTTTCTATGCTTGGCTTGATGTGCCACGAAATCTTGTTCGTTCAGTATCACTCTAATTCTGGTTTATCTTTTCCGCACTTTACTGCTTTTCTAGAGATCATGAGAAGTAGGAAATAAAGAGTGTGCGCTCGAACTCAGTGTTTAAAGTCCTGTAGCAAGCACCGCTTTTTGTATGTTATCTGTATTTATTTAAAATCCTACCTTTGAAGTAGGTGTTCCGCACATGTGTTTACATTTATGCTCGCAACTATTCCCCCATACCTTATTGAAGTCCTCAAAAGGAGGCGAGCAAAAAGGGTTCACAATCAACCCACGCACATTCTAGTCTGTGTCATCCTTAGCTCGCGTTGTGCGCCGATGCTTAGGAGTTGTGCATATCATGTGTATCGAGTCGTTCAAGTGGAAAAGGGACTTGTAATCGATCCCCCACACTTTATCTTGAGCTTGCATTGGAATATGTTGATGCTCTGTGTTTTTCCTATCCCCTTCTTGCTTGTTTACCTCGTTTGATAAGACCCCTTGGCTAAAGCTTCCCGCTTCATCCCCTTTCTTACTTGTTTGCCTTGGTCGATATGACCCCTTGGCTAAAGCTTCCCGCTTCATCCCCTTTCCCGCTTGTTTGCCTCGGTTGATATGACCCCTTGGCTAAAGCATCCCTACTGCATTTTGTACCTACCTTAATTATTTACATCTTGGTTAGGCCTTTACCTGACTTAGTATGCACTACTCGTGGCATGTGTGTGCTCTTTTGAGCTTTCTTGTTTTTTTCGTCCTTGTACATACCATGTTCCCTTAGAATAGGAATTTGTATGCTTCCCTTAGGATCGCTCGATAAGACTAGCTTTCTAGCTAGACATTAGGATAGGTATCCATGCATGCTAATGTAGTCCCAACCTTTGAAACAATAAAACTATATTTATAGGAACCACCGATTATGATGCCACCTGTTCTTGGAAGGACACTTATTATGTACTTAACAGTTCTTGAGGGATCTATGGGATGTGTATTGGGTCAACCTAATGAAACAGGTAGAAAAGAGCACGTTATCTACTACCTAAGCAAAAATTTACTGACCGTAAAACTCGATACTCATTCCTTGAGAAGACTTATTGTGCTCTAGCTTGGGCTACTAAACTATTAACACAAATTAATTTCACCTTCTGCCGCAGCTCGACCTTTGGAGACTCACACATCAGCACAAAAGTGAATTAACATGTTCTACCTAACCAGTTATTTGCAAATAAAAATGCTCGAAAGCGGATAATGCTAGATTCATGCTCTAGCTAGAGCCAAGTTTTGGGATACAATCTAATCTCGTGGTCCAGCAAGAGGCAATCCACCATTGCATTGTCAACTACTGAAGATAAATATTTAGCAGCAGCTGGATGCAACACACATATGCTCTGGATGAAAAGCCAACTTAAAGACTTCAACATATATGAGAGTAACATTCCTATTCTCTGTCACAATACTTCTGCTATATGTCTTTCAAAAAAATCCCATTTTACATTATTTGACTAAGCATATAGAAATTAAACATCATTTTATTAGGGACTATATTCAGAAAGAAATTCTTTTATGATCTTATCAGAGTTACTAGGAATTTCTGAGACAGTTTCTTTCTAAGACTTTTGTAATTTATTTTCGAGTTTAGAAATTTTTTCTTTAAGCTCAGAGTTTTTTATTCTCAGTTTCTTAGTTCTTCAGAGTCATAAACTAGATCCTTTTTCAGGTTCTTGTTTATGACTCGAAGTTGCTGATATCTTTCAAGAATTTCTGACAGGCTTTCTTCTTATTGAGATCTAGAAAAGTTAGAGAATACCACTTCTGCCACTGAGTCTGATTCAGATTCAGGTGATCTAGGGCCATCTGATATGTTGGCCATTAGGGCTATGTTGGCTCTTTCATCTTCTGATTTTGTTTCAGCTTCAGAATATTCTAAGTCATCCCATGTTTCCATGAGGATTTTCTTCTTTTCTTTAAATAACTTCTTTTTAGGTTTCTCTTTTTGAAGATTTGGGCAGTCGCTCTTGTAATGACCTTGTCCATTGCATTTGTAGCAAACAATATTTATGTTACTTAATTTTCTGTATCCAGAAGATGGTTCAGAATGATTTCCTGTTCTTCTGGAAGTTCTAAACTTCCTCTTCCTATTCTTCCACAGCTGATTGACTCTTCTAGAGAGAAGAGACAATTCGTCTTCTTCTGATGAGGATCCACCATAGTTTTCTTCTTTGGATGCAAAAATTTCAGTTCATATTTTTTGTTAGATTTAAGAGCTAAAGACTTACCTTGCTTATGTGGCTCATCTTCTTCTAATTCAATCTCATGACTTCACAGGGAGCTGACAAGTTCTTCAAGAGAGATTTTGTTCATATCTTTGGCCAGTTTAAGAGCTGTGACCATGGGTCTCCATTTCTTGGGTAAACTTCTGATGATTTCTTTACATGATCTGCAGTTGAGTACCCTTTATCTAGAACTTTTAGCCCAACAACCAGAATTTGAAATCTTGAGAACATTGTTTCAATGGTTTCATCTTCTTCCATTTTGAAAGTTTCATATTTATTAATGAGAGCAAGAGCTTTGGTTCCTTTGAAATGCATGTTGCCTTAATGCGTCATTCTCAAGAAGTCAAACATGTGTTTTACGGATTCTCTGTTTGTGATTTTCTCATACTATGTGTACGAGATAGCATTCAAGAGAGTTGTTTTGGCTGTGTGATGATTTATGAATTCCCTCTTTTGATGATTTGTCATTCTTTTTTTGTCAATCTTCTGACCATTTTCGTCAACTGGATGTATGTACCCATCAGTCACCATATCCCAGAGATCAGTGTCATGAGCTAGAAAGAAACTTTTGATTTTGTCCTTCAAATAATCGAAGTTTTCACCATCAAAGATTGGAGGTTTGCAGCCGATTCTCTCTTTCTCATCATGATAATCATTGCTGATGTTCTCACTTGATCCCACCATAGTGTTTTTCATGCTTAAATCTTTTTCTGACACGATTAAGTGTTTGTACTCAGAACCAGACACTCTGATGCCAATTGAAGAATTGAAAAACACAAGAAGGGGGGTTTGAATTAGGGTTTTTAAAACTTAAAGTAAAAGACACGTTGGTTATCCTGGTTCGTTTGAACTCAAACTACTCCACTCCACCCGCCAAGGTGATTTCGCCTCTCTCAATGAGGTCTTAATCCACTAATAAAACTTGATAACACAGATACAATGACAACCGTCAAAGTCTTCTTGATTTTAAACCACAACCCAATTTCTCAAGGTATTACATAATACAATATTTGAAAGCGTGTACAAGACGTGTTTTCTAACAAAACAGTATCACATAAGTGATGTTTTACACAAATGAAATTCAGTAAGTTGAAGGTGATGAAATTTCTCGTTTGTAGTGCGCAGCAAAAAATGGTAAACGATTTCTCCTTCAAGTCTTGTTTATATAGGCAACACATGTAAGGAGCTTTTGGAATGTTGATAAATAGTAATTAAATAACTTTCTAAACATAGATATTCTTGTCCTCTTTCAGTCGTTACTTTTGATTAGTCATGAATGAAACGTAACGCTTCAGAACATGCTTGCTAGAGATTACATCAGAAGATGAATTTTACTGTTAGGACTCTTTTACTTCTATCTATAACTGTACGAAACAAAATAATGGAGTTCTTGTTTACAATGTTTAGTACATTCAGAAGTTATAGCTTTAGAACTTCTTTATATAAACGTGCTATGCTGATTTTTCTTTCTATATAAGATGTGTTTAATCAGAGTTTAAAAAACGATCTAACTCATCGTCTGTGCTTCATTCATCAGAACTTCCCTGCAAAACAAAATACTTATTTAGGGAGCATAATTGTTCTTTTGAGTGTTTGTTATCATCAAAACTCTTACAAAGGTTATATAATCAAACTATGTTTTAATAATCTCCACCTTTTTGATGATGACAATAACTTGAATATTTTGATCAAATACGTAAAGAACATAAAGCATTAAAGTCTTCTCCCCCTGAGTTGAATACTCAGATAGAGAAGAAATACTTCCCTGAAGATTTTTATGATTAGAGTTTTTGAGAAAAAGATTTATGATGTGTCCACATCTTTTCTCAGCAGAGTTTGTTCCTGTTTTGCTTTAAAAAAACAATAAAAGTTATGATATTCAAAATGTTTGAGACTGAGTCTCGAAAATGTTATATTCTAAATATCTTACGTTCTCCCCCTTTTTTTTGTCAAGAATAAAAAAGCAATAAAAATACTTTAGACAAGAAAAGGCATGTTGTATTCAAAAATATTCAACGAAACAAATAAAGAAATCAAAGAAGAAATCAGAACTAAGTTTGAGGTGGTGGAAGTCGTGTGAACATGGCTTTCAATAAATTCTTGATCTGATTGTTTGATTCCTCTTGTTTTCCAAGCATCACCTTAATTTCGTTGCAAGTTTCATCATGTTTGTTTAGCCTTTCCTTAAACACAACATTTTCTTTCTTCATCTCCTCCAGAGTTTGCAACACAAGAGAAGAAGAGGGTATTTCAGCAGAAGGGACCACTTTTTTAGAGCAAGCTGCGGCCGATTCTGACTCAGGAGCTTCTTCAACATCCTTGCCTTTATCTTGAAACATGACCAGAGGAAGAGGATCAGAGGATGCTTCATCATATTCTGATGGCTGATGATCTTCCCAAGGGGTATTGTCCAGCTAAAGGAGTGGCTTCTATTCCCAGTGTCGTAGAACTTGATCCTTGAAGATATTCAGGCGATCACAGAAGTTCTGTTGAGCTATTTCATAACTAAGCTCCTTTAATTTCAGAGATTCAGAGTTGAACCATTTTGTAAACTGGTTCTAATGAGAATCAAAAGTAGCTGGATTGAGATTCTCTAAGCAAGCTAGCTTCAGAGAGCTAACCCATTCATGTATTTATGTTTCAAAAATCAGCAAAGATTTACCAACATCTGCTTTGGAGATTTTTGGTTTTGGTTTTGGAACGAAAATTTTCTGAGAGCTTGTGACGAGATTATCCAAAGCTTATAAGTCTATAACAGTTCTAAGAGGGTCTTCTGGGTGTTTTTTTGGAGAGGGAGAATCATAAATGATAATGGGTGAATTTGGTGGGTTTGGTGGAGTGGATTGTTAAGGAGATGGAATATTTGGAATGGAGAGGTTCTGTGAAGACGTTGATGTATTTATTTGTGGTTGAGAGACCATGACAGGGCAGGTGATTCCAGGGATAGATGTTGTGGCATCGGAGTAAAGATTTGGATTTTCTGTGTGGAGAGCTTCAAACAACAGATCAAATTGATCAATATTAGAGAAAACTTGTGCAAGTTCTGGATGATTTTGGTCAAGATGGGTATAAGATGGATTATTCAGAAGGTTATCTAGGTGAATTGTGGTGTCTAAGTCAAAGTCATCAAAGGTTTAAGGAGAAGGATCTTTTGTGGGTTTTGGAGATGAAGGGTTTTCAGATGTTGATAGCAGTACTGATTCAATAACAGAAACAAAAGAAGGGTTACCTTTCTTTTTTGCATCTTTAGGAGTCTTATGATAAGTTCCTTCTACAACTTCTTTCCTTTTCCTTGATTTTCTGGGAGCAACTTCCAAGGGTTATTGTCTCAGATCATGGATGTTCACATCTGTATTTGTCCCGTCCCTCTTGCAAGCATCCAGATACATGAGAACAATATCTGGAGAAGCATCTATTTGAGTGAAGGGAGGAAAATCCTTCAGAGGTACTCTTCTAGTGGTAATGACTTCCTTGGTGGTTATTGTTGGATCCTTCTTGATAGTTTCAATAATCTTCATCTTCTTTAGATTTTCAGCGTTGATAGGTTTACTAGCACAAGCTTCCAGGGTGCTAGCTTGTTGAGCCTCAGTCAGATGTTCTATCAGTTTGTTTTCTATCAGAATATCTGAAATGAGTCTGCCCAGAGGGATCCAATCTCTCTTTGTTATTTCTTCTTCTCTTGTCTCTTTGACGCTGGTCTTCAGATGATTGGACAGAAGATGTGGAAGATTAACCTTTGCTTTGGTGGCTATGAAGTACAGAAGATACTGCTGATCAATATTGATGTAATCTGGAGAGCTTGTAGGCTTCCTGTGATTGATGCAACCCAAAATGATTTTAGACCAAATTCGTAGGTAATCTTTCAGATCTTTGATTTTGTTGGATGGTGGCCAGAATTAAAGATTTCCTTTGAAATCTTGGTTTGGTCAGAGCCTTTGTCATCCATATCACGCAATAAATACCGTCATTGTCGTGACCTATCGGTTGCCCAATGAGATCTTCAGAGATGCCTATTTTCTTTCCCATAACGAAAGAGGTAACTTGATGATTTGAAGTCGTAGCATGAATCCAGAATTCTTTACCGAGTCTTGGAAAAACTGGACCTAGGAGACGATCAAAGTACTTAGTCCACCCTTTGAACTTAACATCAAGGGTTAAATCGTATTCGTTTTCCTTCATGATGACAAAATCTACAATGAGCTCACAAAGAACTTCCAGTGAATCAATGGGTGTTGTGATACGGTGGGAGAACTGACTATGAGTTTTGCGTTTGTTTTTGCAAATGTTTCGGTTGAGCAAGAGTCGCCACCGACTTTTTATTTTATCCTAAGGAAAGGTTTAAAAAGCACAGCAAAAACCTTTGAGATTTTTTCTTGGGTTCGGGGAGTAGATTATAGAAAGGGAAGGTATTAGCACCCTTTCTATCCATGGTTATCCATGGGCTCTTAGGTACTTGCTTAGATCAACTTGCCTTGGTTTTCAATTGTTTGAAATGGTGTTTTGTGTGTGGTTTTGAAAATGTTTTGAAAAAGATGCCTTGTCTAGGCTACCCTTGTAACAATTCTTTACTCGAATGTTTTACAAAAGGTGTTTGTCTTTTTGAAAAGATGTTTCAAGGTTTTTTGAAAGTTTGTTTTGAAAGTGTGATTTGAAAAATAGGCAAGTGTTTTTGTTTTGCAAGTTGACAAGTACTTAAGAGCTATCTACCCTAAAGTTCTCAAAGATTATTGCTATGTTTTAACCCTTTTAACAATTTTGTTCCACCATTGCATTTGGTGGACAATCTTGTGTTAGGATGTGAAAGGGACGGGCGCGGGTCATAGTTTAGACCATAATTGCAATGGTGCTAAGTATCTTTGGGCAATTTTTCCTTGAAAGGGACTTGATCATTTTAGGCAACTTTTCGAAAGCGTCATCGAGGGACTATGATCATTTGAATTGTTTGTTTTGCCCAAAGAGACCTAACATGCAATGTGGCCTATTTATTGAAGGCAACAAGTGGAATACCCTAGGGGTGCAAGTGTGATTAGTGTTGTTCATTTTCATGCTTGTTTATCTTTGAAATTAGGTCAAACTATTTTTGTTGTTTTTATTTGCATACAAACCCTAATTCTATCATGGTATAATTAGAAAGCATTAAAGTGCGAAATTTAAAGTTCCTAAGCTATTACAACACAATATGGGAAGGGGGGTAAAAATGTTCAAATGGGGGAGTATTTGACAAGGAATTTAAACCTAGCTATTACATCAATTTGGAATTATACAAGGTAATTAATTGCACAAATTAAATAGAAATAAAATGAATATGCAAGATGCAAAAAGGCTTTTTATATGTATGAAAAAAAAAGTGTTTTTTATGTGTCAAACCAACAAAAATAAAAAGTATTATTTTTTGGAGTTTTTATGTTTAGGGCAAAACCCTAATTTATTAAATAAAAGGGTATTAATTATTTAATATATACAATATTTATTTATTATATACAAAAATAAAATAAAAATGAAGTATATTTATAAAAAAAAGGTATTTTTAGTGTCAAATATTAATAAAATAAAAATGTATATATTTTTGTATTTTTTACCTAAATATTCTAATAAATATAGATGTATTATTATTATTTACTAAATATATATTATATGTACAAAAATATAATATTTAACATTTATGAAAAAAAGTATATTTTATATCAAATATTTTCAGAAGATAAAATAAAATAAAAAAATTAAAAAAATGAATGTATTTGGTATTTATTCCTAATATTCTAAAAAAGTATTATGTATTTATTTACATACAAATATCAATATAAACAAATAAATGCCTAAAAAATATAAAAATGGTGTGAAAAATATTTTTTATATTTTTAGTATTATTAGAAAAAATAAATAAGTCAGAACAAAAAGAAAAAGTAAAAAAAAACATAAAAATAAACATAAAGGGCCAAGGGGGTGTAGAAGCAAAAACATGGTGTGAAAAGAAATAACAAAACAGTCCCAGCCCACATGGAGCTTCTTCAACCTCCAGCCAGAAACTTTGTCAAAAACGCGCGCTTGGAACACTGATTCAAACACCTGGATTCTTGGACTTTTAGCACAAACTTACAACATAAGAAATGTTAATCATCAAGCCACGATTCTGGATATGTAAAGAACTCATCCTAACTCTCAGAAATGAGAGAGAATTTCATCATTCCCAAATCTTAACCTAACTTTTTATCAATATTCAGACCTTAAATTCTCACAACATATGCAAAATAAATGGAAAGTAAAGGTATGCACAGTTTCAGGGGCATGAGTAGAACACTTCTTATTCACAAACTTAGAGCTAATGATGCCTACATTGGGAGATAGAAGTTCAAGAATATACCTGTTCAGCTGGAATCGTGTCTGGCAATGGGGGAGCTTTCAGGGAAAGATGATGATTTTTACAGCTTCCTTGGAGTGTGAGGATGCTATTCCAATACTTGGTATGCTTTGAAACCTTCTATACCAAGCTGCAGAAGTCCACCTGCAAGAGAAAGAAATGAAAATGGCCAAACGGGTTAGAGGAGTTACAGTCCACTTCTAATGCTTTGGATAGTTTGGATTGATGGTAAGGAAAGTGTTTGAACTGGTTTTAGCAAGAATGCACGATGGAAATGAGTTGTGGGATTCAATCTGCAGCAGGTGCTCTGTTTGGACAGTTTGAGAGTGATTCTGTGTTTGAGAGGGCAATGGAGGTGGATAGCTCGTGTTTCAGCTTGGGTTTGATGATTAGAAAATGTTTGACAAGTTTGCTTAAGCTTGGTTTACAGGAAAATGAGAGTTGTGGTGTTATGGCAAGTTTCTTACACTTTAAGCAACAAAAGGCCACTTGGTGTTTCTAGCCTGTACAGGCCCCCATTCTATGCTGAACCACCTAGTCTTGATCAGTGTAATTAGCCCATAAACTTGTGCCAAAGAGATCTTAACTGTACTTGCTTGAATTTGCATTTTGACATAAAGTTCACTTTTGCAAAAATGGTTAAAATGCTTTATCTATTTTGGGATTAAACCATTATGCAATGCTTGAACACAAAAAATATGGTCTTGGCACAATGAGTTTGCATTAAATTTATGAGTGTAAAATAGATTTAGGGCCTGTAATCAAGGAATGCATGCTGATTTGAAAATTGCCTAAGTGTATGAACATGGAAATTGGCCATAACAAAAGTGAGTTTTTCCCATATTGCCAAATTCGATTCTCTCTAACCATGAGGTTGTTTGATGATTTCTTGGACATTTTGTAAAGCTTGGAATGTTTACTTCAATCCATCTTTGAAATGCAAATTGAAATTCCAAGTGGAAGTATGTGAAAAATGGTCTTGAAGTTAGGTAAAAATCCTGCCTAAGATAGGTCAAATTTTCTCTAAGTTAAGAATGGTTTGGTACCCTTGTTCCAAAAATTGTAACTTGAGATACAAGCTTCTTTTGGGAAAACTTTGTGAATCAAAGTTGTAGATTTTGCAATAGGCTACAACTTTCATGTTTTGACTTTTGCTTGAATCCAAATGAATCTTGGTGAGAAAGTGGGACAAATTTAGGAAAAAATTAGGGTTTTTCATAACTTAGAAAAATTCTAAGTTATGAAAAATCTTCATTTCAAACCCTAATTTGCAATTCTTGATTTCTTGATGAACAAGTTTCATGATTTGGCATGTTTTGATGAAAAATGAATCTTGACACTCGATTTTGATCAAAAGGTCAAAGTTTGACTTTTCAGTATACAGTCAAAATTGATCAATTGACTGGGAAATTCAACTGTCAATCTTGTGCATTTGGGATCTTTTGAACTTGTTGAGTATGTCAAGACAATTCCATGGGGTCCTTGAGTCCATATGTGAGCTTGGTTTGCTATTGGCTAGGTCAAACAGTCAAAAATTGCCTTTGTGCAGTCAAAACCCTAAAAATGACCATTTTGCCCTTTTGGTGATCTGATCAAATTTCTTGTGGAATTGTAATCCAAACTTGATCAAATGGTCCATGTGAGTTCATAATGTTGATGTGGGTCAATTTCCATGAGGTTTGACTGTCAATTGGCCACAGTTGACTTTTTCCCCAATACAGTTGATTTCTAGGTCAACTGTTCAATTGACTGGGCAAAATTTGGAATCAAGACTTGAAACTTGGTATGGATAAACTTGGGAGTCCAATATGAAGCATGAAAGTCATCTTAGGCAATTTTGGTCAAAACATCTTTGTGCAAACACAAACCCTAATTTGGGTCAACAGTGCAAGGAGAAGTCTTGAGCAGATGAAACCCTAACTGGATCTTGAGCTCCAAGGGCTTAGTGATGAGAAATCAATGAGAAATGGGAGGGCAAATTTTGGGGTACAACAGTTGCCCCTGTTCAATCTTCTTGAACCTGCAGAGTTAGATTGGCAAGTTTGCCTTTCGCGACTCGAGGGTAAAAGGAGATTGGACACTAGAGTGCCCTTAAATTTGCACTCGTCAAAGCAATGGATGCGGGAATGGGCTTAGAGATGCCATTTGGAGATGGGCTTAACGATGCCATCGGGAGGAGTGACAGGAACTTGTCGGGGATGGGCTTAAAGATGCCATCTGGAATGAGTATCAGCAAGGTATCCATGTTTAGAACCATCTCTGAACTGGGGGTCTGAATAAGCAAAAGATTGACATCCGTATCTGGAGGCATCCGTAAACTGTTTTCAAAAGTTGAGAAGAGTCTGAACAAGTGATAGATTAACATCCGTTGTTGGGAAGAATCTGTAAACTGTTTTCAGAAGTCTTCGAAGAAGAATCTGAACAAGCGATAGGTTAACATCCGTTACTGGAGAACCCGTGAACTGTTTTCAGAAGTCTTGAGGTTGAATAAGCAATAGAGCAGCATCCGTTGTTGGGAAGCGTCCGTAAACTGTTTTCAAAAGTTGCATCTGAACAAGCGATAGATTAACATCCGTTGTTGGGAAGAATCCATAAACTGTTTTCAGAAGTCTTGAGAAGAGACTGAACAAGCGATAGGTTAACATCCGTTACTTGGAGAACCCGTGAACTGTTTTCAGAAATCTTGAAGTTGAATAAGCAATAGAGCAGCATCCGTTGTTGGGAAGCGTCCGTAAACTGTTTTCAAAAGTTGCATCTGAACAAGCGATAGATTAACATCCGTTGTTGGGAAGAATCCATAAACTATTTTCAGAAGTCTTGAGAAGAATCTGAACAAGCGATAGGTGAACATCCGTTACTTGGAGAACCCGTGAACTGTTTTCAGAAATCTTGAAGTTTGAGGAGGAACCGGTGTAGGGTTTCCTAATGATGAGCTCGTGTAAAACTGCATCTGGATGAATCTAGAATAAGCATCAGAATGTTGCCATGTCTGGGTCACATCTGAATTATTCCTGGAAAGAATCTCGGAAGATAATGATTTTTGTCTGTCGACTGATCTTACCTGCAAAGGCAAAGAGTTAGTTATATGCAATATCATGATGCATGATACAATGTATGTTATATGATATGAATGTAAATGGATGCGCATGTAAGCTGGAGAGCTGTCTTGCAAAGGATAGATGAATCCGAGATGGCTGAAGATAAAAGCATCTTGACTGCTGCCGGGAAGAATAATTCCTGGTTGTTGCTGGGGAATAAGGAGCTTGGGTTGTATACCAATCTTCTGGGGAATCCCTGCCTTGAGGAGATCTCCACTGGAGAAACTTCGAATATACAATGAGGAACTGAAAACTGAAAGTCTTCAAATTTGCTTGGGGGATACCAGTCCTTCAAACGTCGAGGGGCCTTAGAACCACTTGCGGGGACTTGGAATTTCCTTGTTGACTTACAGGGTAAGAGAATTTCTGATGATGTCTACTGGGGATTTTAGAACCTGGCAGACTTAAGCTGGGGAGATAAGACTGAGAATCTCTAGTCTAGTGAGAAGCATTTCTGTGGGGAAAAGGTTCACTAGTCTGGCTCCGCTGGGATTGATAGTTTGAAGTTTTAGCTCTGCTGGGGATACTGAAACTTAAACTCTGAGGGGAATTGAGTTCTGGAGGATTCTCTGGCTGGGGATAACAAAGATAAACTCCTCTGGGGATTGTATTGATAAGTTATGCTGGGAAACTTTGATGAACTCCGCTGGGGATAGGAAGAATTTTGCCGAGTGCGATCTTCCGTGGCAATTAGTTGAGGATAACCCACTTATAAGCCCTTGTGAGGAATAACTTTGAATAAATCTCGGGAGAGACGTCCGTACTCTGCAGGGGATAAGCTTCCAGAATCTACTGGGGATAAGCTTCAAGGCTTGCTAGGGATAAGCTTCAAGACTTGCTGGGGATATGGACTCCAGATCTCCTGGGGATTTCCTTTGGAAAGGTATCAAGATATCCAACTGCACCTTCAACCTATCAGTAATCCTTTTTCTTGATTCATAAGGAAATGATTATGTTCAAATGCATATGCCTATTTAACAAAACATTGGACGTTTCTCAAAATAAAACAACTAGTGTAAGAGAAAAGAAAAAGGAAACGACACAAATTTCTGGGAAAAGTATTTGTATTAACTTTCTATGAGTATATTTGTATAAAGGAGACAACCATCCTAGTAAGAGGATTTCGGCGTAAATATTGAAAAATTTATACAAAAGAAAGATGGCTATGTGAAATAATTCCATGGGATTCCATTCCACTATAGCCTTCCCAACTCTGAATATCTGTCCATTCAATGCTTCGTCTGTCGATGACTGGATTGATCAGAAACCTGGAACTGGTTGATGAAGAGATTGTCTTTGAAGTGATCCGACGAGACATAGTCATACGCTTTAATTCCCTAACTTTTGCCTGAATCGCCCTTTCGGGTTTTCGATCCATCGGGAAACCCCTTTTTGCCCAAGCCGCCCTTTCGGGTTTTCAACTTGCCGGGTGTACAAATTTTTTTTTGTTTTTATCCCTAATTTTTGCCTGAACCGCCCTTTCGGGTTTTCGGTTCACCGGGATGCCCATTTTTGCCCAAGCCGCCCTTTCGGGTTTTCGACTTGTCGGGTTATTTTATACGTAGTATCTTTTGACTATGTCTGCGTTCGCAGGGTGCGGCAAATCGTCGCCGTCCATGGTGGTCAGAATCATTGCACCACCAGAAAATATGCTCTTGATCACAAATGGTCCTTCATATGTAGGAGTCCATTTGCCCCTGGGATCACTTTGCGGAAAGATAATCCGCTTGATTACGAGATCTCCGACTTGATACGCTTGACGTCTGACTTTCTTATTGAAGGCCTTGATCATCCGTTTTTGATACGTCTGACCATGGCATATAGCAGCAAGTCGCTTCTCGTCGATCAGATTGAGTTGATCAAGTCGGGTCTGCATCCAATCATCTTCATTCAAACCTGTGTCCTTCATAATCCTTAGAGAAGGAATCTGAACTTCCATAGGCAGGACAACTTCCATGCCATATACCAAAGAAAATGGTGTTGCCCCGGTTGAAGTACGTGCCGTCATACGGTATCCATGTAGAGCAAACGGTAACATCTCATGCCAGTCTTTGTAAGTGACTATCATTTTCTGAATGATCTTCTTAATGTTTTTGTTCGCAGCTTCAACAACACCGTTCATCTTCAGCCGATAGGGAGATGAATTGTGATGATAAATCTTGAACTGTTCGCACAATGCAGTGATCATCGTGTTATTCAGATTTGTACCGTTGTCTGTGATGATCCTGTCTGGAACACCATACCGACATATGAGATTTTGCTTGATGAAGCGGGCAACCACATTTTTAGTAACAGAGGCGAAGGAAGCTGCTTCGACCCATTTGGTGAAATAGTCAATGGCAACTAGGATGAAGCGATGTCCGTTGGAAGCCGTGGGCTTGATCTCTCCAATCATGTCAATGCCCCACATTGCAAATGGCCAAGGAGCAGTCAGAACGTTGAGAGGAACCAGAGGGATATGAACTTTGTCAGCATAGACTTGACATTTGTGGCAAGTACGGGAATGTTGATGGCAGTCAGCTTCCATGGTAGACCAGTAATAGCCTGCCCTTAGGATCTTCTTAGCCATTGTATGCCCGCTCAAGTGAGTGCCAAATGTGCCGCTGTGTATCTCAGTCATGATCAACTCTGCTTCAGCTTTGTCTACGCATCAGAGTAATACACAATCATGGCTTCATTTGTAAAGGATGTCGTTGCTCAGGAAGAATTTGGCAGCAAATTTCCTTAAGAACTTCTTGTCATTTACGGAAGCTCCTTCGGGATAATCTCTAGTCTGGAGATACCTTTTGATTTCATGGAACCAGGGTTGTTCCACTACTTCTTCTGTATTAATCTCGTGACAATGTGCAGGTTCATCCATTCGCTCGATGGTGATTTGGGGAGCCTCGTATTCCCAGTTGAGTTTAAACATGGAGGACATTGTAGCTAGAGCATCTGCTAGCTGATTCTCTTCTCGCGGGAAATCCTCGAAGGTAATTTGCTCGAAATGAGGCAACAATGTCAAGACATGTTCTTTGTATGGGATAAGATTAGGGTGCTTGGCATCCCACTCTCCTTTGATTTGACTGATAACCAAAGCCGAGTCCCCAAATACGATCAAAGATTTGATCCCCAAGTCTATAGCAGCCTTGAGACCAAAGATGCAAGCTTCATACTCAACCATGTTGTTTGTGCAGCTGAAGCAAAGTCGGGCCGTGAAAGGTGTGTGACAACCCTCCGGAGAAATGAGTACTGCACCGATACCGTTTCCAAGTGCATTTGAAGCACCATCAAAGTACAGGGTCCATCGGGATCCCTTTTCGGGTCCGTCATACGGTCTGTTACCTTCAATGTTGTCCAAATTCATGATGTCCTCGTCTGGGAAGTCAAATCTCATGGGTTGGTAATCTTCGATAGCTTGATGAGCCAGATGGTCAGCTAGTACACTCCCTTTTATAGCTTTTTGAGTGGTGTACTGGATGTCATACTCAGTCAGGATCATCTGCCATCTGGCTATTCTTCCAGATAAAGCGGGCTTTTCGAAGATATACTTGATAGGATCCATTTTGGAAATCAACAAGGTAGTATGAGTCAACATATACTGCCTTAGTCGGCGAGCAGCCCATACCAAAGTGCAGCAAGTTTTCTCGAGCAGTGAGTAGCGAGTCTCACATTCGGTAAACTTTTTGCTAAGGTAATAAATAGCATGCTCTTTTCGACCAGACTCGTCATGCTGGCCCAAAACACACCCCATTGAGTTATCCAAGACGGTCAGATACATGATCAATGGTCTTCCTTCGACGGGTGGCATCAGAATAGGAGGTTCTAGCAAATACTCCTTGATCTTATCGAAAGCAGCTTGACAATCATCGTTCCATTCGACTACCTGATATTTCTTTAGGAGTTTGAAAATTGGCTCACAGGTAGAAGTCAGATGAGAGATGAATCTGGCAATATAGTTCAAGCGCCCCAAGAACCCTCTAACCTTCTTTTCAGTACGGGGAGCAGGCATCTCTTGTATTGCTTTCACTTTTGCTGGATCGACTTCAATGCCTTTGTTGCTTACAATGAATCCTAGAAGTTTACCAGACCTAACTCCAAAAGTGCACTTACTTGGATTTAGCCTGAGTTTGTATTCTTTCAACCTGGCAAACAACTTTTCTAGATGTTCAAGGTGCTCCTCTTCTGTTTGTGACCGAGCTATCATATCGTCTACGTAAACTTCAATCTCATGATGTATCATATCATGAAACAAAGCTACCATGGCGCGTTGATAAGTTTCCCCAGCGTTCTTCAGTCCGAACGGCATCACCTTGTAACAGAAAGTGCCCCATTGTGTGATAAAAGTTGTTTTCTCCATATCCTCGGGGGCCATTTTGATTTGATTGTAGCCCGAGAATCCATCCATGAAGGAAAACACTTTGTGCTGAGCTGTATTGTCGATCAAAATGTCAATGTGTGGAAGTGGAAAATCATCTTTGGGGCTGGCTCTATTCAAATCCCGGTAGTCCACACACATCCTGACTTTGCCATCTTTATTAGGTACTGGCACGATGTTAGCGACCCATTGAGGATAGGACGTAACAGCCAGAAAGCCAGCGTCGAATTGCTTCATCACTTCTGCTTTGATCTTTTCAGACATGTCAGGCCTCATTCGGCGGACTTTTTGCTTGATCGGTGGACAATCCTCTCTTGTGGGGAGACGGTGAACCACGATGTCTGTGTCTAAACCCGGCATGTCTTCATAAGACCAAGCGAAGATTTCAACATACTCATTCAACAACTGTATCAGGCGTTCCTTGACACTTGGTTCCAGATTGGCACCCACTTGCACCTCCTTCCGGTCTTCCTCGGTCCCTAAGTTGACAGTTTCCAATGACTCTTCGTGCGGTAAGATGGCCTTTTCCTCTTGCTGTAGAAGTCTGGCTAGTTCCTCTGGTACTTCACAACCTTCATCATCTTCATACTCGGCTTGATTGACCAGATCTTCAGAGTTATTGAAGGATATAGCAGAATTGTCACCCATGGAATCCAGAGTGGATGGGTACCTGCATTTGTGAGTGTGGGTGTGTGTAAGGGATAGCCATCCTTAAACAAAAAATGCAAAAGGAAAGAAAATGAACACAAGAAGTTTATCAAATGAAAAACATCCAATGAATCATTAAACATGGCATATGGATATGAAAAATAATCAAAACCCTTACAAATGGACCTACATGCCCCGGGCAAGGCATGAGGTAAAAAGATAGTGTATGGATTGTTCGAAAATAAATATTACAGACCAAATAGGAAATGTTTGACAGATAAATTACTGATGAATAAAAGTGATGGGGACAAAGTCTTTTGCCTCCCAGTTGCACAATCCTCCTTTGACAGTTGGGTAAATCCACTCTTCGATGTTGCTCTCTTTGTCTTCATCCTCCAAAGCGTTGATTCCGTAGGGAGAAATTTTGACTGGCGCTCTTTCAATCTTCGAACGGCGCATAGCTTTCTGGCCCGCGGTAGTGAACCCTAATCCAAATTTGTCTGTTTTATGTGGAATATCAGGCAACTGCCCCCATGCTGAATTCTTCCCCTCCTTTATTGCGGCCCTTGCGTCCTCCAGAGATGCCATCCTGGCCATCTGCCTCGGTGCCTCAGCTGCCAACTTTGCTACTGTTATTTCAGGAAGGACTTCTTCGAAATGCTGAAAAGGCGTCTCAATGAACTCCCCCTCTACTTCCACATAACGGAAGGAGTTCAAGTGGCTGATCATGTACTCCTCTTCACCATGGACGGTAATGATCTTCCCCTTGACAGGATACTTCAACATCTGATGTAAGGAGGAGGTGACTGCCCCAGCATGGTGTATCCAAGGCCTACCCAACAAGCAAGAGTAAGACGGACGGATGTCCATCACATAGAAAGTAGATTTAAACACCTCGGTGCCTATCTTGATGGGGATTTCAACCTCCCCATGGACCATCCTCTTCGAACCATCGAAAGCTCTGACAACAATATCACTCGGCTTCAACTCTAACCCTTCACAATCTAGTCGGTCCAAGGCCTTCTTAGGCAGTACATTCAGCGACGAACCAGTGTCGACCAAGACATGTGCGAGAGTAGTTCCTCGGCACTCGACTGAAATGTGCAAAGCATCATTGTGGTTTCTACCTTTAGGAGTTAGGTCGGCATCAGAGAAACCTAATCCATTGTCCGCAGTAAGGCTAGCCACACAATTTTGGAATTGATCCGCAGAGGTTTCCTGGGGCACATGGGCTGCCTTTAGGAATTTTATCAGAGCTTTAGCGTGCGCTTCCGAGCAAAGTAGTAGTGCCAGCATGGAGATCTTTGAGGGGGTTTGCCCCAACTGTTCTACCACATCGTAATCACTCCTTTTGATTATCTTCAATATCTCATCCATTTCCTTCTTGGAGGTTTCCGGGATGACCAAGGGTTGAGCCCTCGTCCTGACGAGCTCATCTTGGATTCCCTTACCTTTATCAACAGCGGTAGGAGGGACAATACTAGGAACAACAACATCTTCGATCAAAGGGGTTCTAGCAGAGAGTTTTATTGGTGCAGGGATGACCTTGTCAGCAGATGAGGGTCCAAAGATTGCTCTTGGAGGGGCAATCTCTGGAGAAAATATTCTCCCGCTCCGGGTGATTTTGCTCGTGCCTGCAATGTTTCCAATGCTGGCTTCTTCATCATCCGAACTTTCTTCAGTTATTTCGATTTGTTTAATACCATGGTAGTAGACGTCACCGCCGTAGTTCCATGGTATTGACTTCTCAGAAACATAGGGGACATGCCCTGGAATTGTCATCTTCAAAGGAACAGATTTCGTAACTGGTGTAATCTTAACAGGCTTTTTGACGGCCTTGGAAAGATTGGCGTGAATGGTTATGATTGAGACATCTTCAGTATGGGTTGGAGTAGCAGAAACTTTTTCAAACAAAATTTGTCGACTGTCCATTAGGCCTTGGATGCCTTTCTTCAGTAACGGACAATCAAACGGCAGAGAGTAACAACAATAGCAGTCTTCTTTACATCCTGGGAAGATCCCGGCCCTTAACAGATTCAACTTGATGGTTAGCAACAGAGTTATCAGATCATTGACATCAGCAACATACAAATCTTCTTCAATGGCATTGACATTTCGGCCGTGCTTCGGCATTGGAGCAGATATCACATTAGGCTTCTCCGGAGCGTCGAACTCCACTTCCTTCGCCTCTATCAGGTCTTGGATTTTATGCTTGAGTGCCCAACAATCGTTGGTGTCGTGCCCGACACTGTCAGAATGGTAGGAGCATTTAGCATTAGGATGGTAATGCGGAGAGGACGTATTCACATTTTTTGGTGCCTCTTTGATAGTGGCGAGATTCAACTTTAACAGATGGGGAAGCACTTGCCCTGGTGTCATATTAATGCGGGTGAACTGCCGTTGTGGCCGTTCCACCCGTTGCTGATTTGGTCTGGACTGGTTATAGCGAGGTTGTTCACTTGAAGGGTTTTGAATCATTACGGCCCCCACAGTTGGCTGGCGCTCAGTCTTCCCTGCTCTTATCTGGGAGTATACAACAACCGTTTCCTTCTTGAAAGGTTTCTTCTCAACACTTGCAGCGGCACCCTTCGGAATATTTCCTGACTTGATGCCAGCTTCTATTCTTTCGCCTGTTAAGATCAAATCAGTAAACCCCACGGAAGATTTACCAATCAGATGATTGAAAAATGGCCCATATAGGGTCCCTAGAAACATATCAACAAGTTCACGGTCGGTTAAAGGAGGCTGCACCCTGCCAGCTAAATCCCTCCATTTTTGTGCATATTCTTTGAATCCTTCGCCGGTTCCCAGTGACATACCTTGAAGTTGGGTACGTGTGGGAGCAAGGTCAGAATTATACTGATATTGTTTGTAGAAGGCGGTGGCCAAGTCTTCCTAGTTTCGGACGCTGGTTCCCTCTAGCTAATAAAACCACTCCAGTTGAGCCCCAGAAAGGCTGTCTTGAAAGAAATGGATCCAAAGGTTCTTATCTGCCGTATAGGGTTGGATCTTTCTTACGTAGGACCTGAGATGCATTTTTGGACAGGACAGCCCATCATACCTCACAAAAACTGGCACTTTGAACTTTGGGGGAATCACAATCCCGGCAACTAAACCCAAGTCTTCAAAATCCAAACCCGGTACTCTCTGTAGCTCCATGGCGGCCAACCTGTCTTCTAAACCTTTGTATTTATCATCAGCTGGAGGGTATTGTTGATCAGAGTAGTCTTCATCCTCTTCGACCTCCTCTTCTTCCACATCGGACTCGGAAGGTACCGCATCCCCACCTCCTTTACTGGTCCCTTCATCAGAAGTAGGAGGAAATTCAAGCACTCTCCTGGCCTCTCCGTCAAATCTTCTCCCTAAAGTAGCCACCCCAAGTCTCTTTTTCTTCTTTTTCACTGGGTCTTTATTCCCCAGCAAGGTCTTGAGATCCTCCTGACCCTTAGCCAAGGACATCAGGAGTTGCTGGAACTGTGCATTTTGAGCTTGCAGGTCTTTGACTGTTTGCTCGAGATCCATCCTACTGAAATAAACAGCAGACAGATAAGGAAACCTGGAGTGAGACCTACTTATGCACATGATGAATGATATGATTATGTATTCAATGCATTCAAGGATTTAGAACATTCAAAATTGTTGCAGACAAAGAAGAACGCACGTCATATTAATAAGAAGAAATTTGTTAGTACATAAATGCCCCATGGGCCAAATATTACAAAAACAACTTCTCAAGGTAAAAAGACATTGCGCATCCTCTTTGGTGCGATGTAGGTGTTGAGGGCCTCTTGCTCATGGAGTCGGCGGGTAAGCTCTAGAACCTTCTTCTCGCTAGCGTAGAAGCTGGCTTCAAAAGTGTTCCGTTCCTCCTTGAGCTGAATCCAACTCTTCTGCATTTCCTCCCACGATGTAGGCATGTCAGGATGTAGGATGGTGTAGGGAACCTCTCCTTCCTTGACGGGCTCTTTAATCACAGGGAGAACATGAGGATAAGGCATCATTAGACTCTGGGCTCGGGCTCGTACCCACTTGAGGTAAGGTTCAAGAGGGATGGAATTCTTGTGTCCCAATGTCTTGCTATCAACCTTGTTGGGCATCCTCCAAGCTCCGATGAATCTTTGGCGAAGTCCTTGCGCATCGTTGTCGAAGTCAAAAACTAGGTCAGGAATCAACATGTCGTGAGGGCCATCCCTCCGTGCATATCCAAATTGCCTCAAAGCTAGGCAAGGGTTGTAGGTGATACCCCCTCTAATGCCAAGTAATGGAACATTAGGGAACTCTCCACAACGATCGACGATGATGACATTTTCTCTGGACCGAGAACACCAATGTACATCAGAGTGAGTAAGAGTCATCAACCGTTGGGACAACCTTGAGCCTTGGTCATTCTTCAAGACAGATTGTGGAAGGTGCGAAATAAACCACCTTGCAAGGAGAGGAGTACAACACATGAGAACACCCCTCTTTCTCATTGTTCGTGTGTAAAATGAGTGAAGGATGTCCCCAAGCAATGTTGGTATTGGATTTCTGGACAAGAAGATTTTGACGGCGTTGACATCTACCAATTGGTCAGAATTTGGGAACAAGACCAACCCATAGATAAGGAGTGCCACAATTTCTTCAAAGGCTTGTAGGTCCAATGAATTCCAACATTCTTGTGCCTTCTCAAACAAGAATTTTTCTAAGAATCCTTTGACGCCGCTTCTGGTTTCCCAATGCCCCTTGATGTCGGATGGTTGTAGATGTAATGCTCGAGCAACATCTTCCGGCTTTGGTTCCTTTTCCGTACCGTTGAAGGGTAGTTGATTAAGGATAGGAATTCTCAGGAGTTGAGAAAACTCCTCCAAAGTGGGAACCAACTGGTAATCGGGGAAAGTGAAACAGTGGTGAAGAGGGTCAAAGAACTGGAATAGCACTTTCATCATGTCTTCTTCAATGTTGGTGTTGACTAAGCTGAGCAGTCTACCATATCTTTCACTGAAGGATGAACTTTCCGGAATTCTTGAGGTGAGCTCCTTGAGTTGAGGAGAGATTCTCACAAGGTTGACTTGGATGGTTTTTCTGCGAGGAATTTCCATGACCTACAAAACAAGAACAAAGATGAAGATCTAAACCCTTGAAGTGGTTAGTGAATGCATATGATGCTTTATGATGTTTATGATGTATGCACAAACATATGTACAAGCAAATCACACCAAACTCTAGTTTCAGGCTTGCATGGGGTTTCATAGGTAAGTACCCTCTTGAGTGTAGTTGGCTTAAAAACCTGTCCTATAAATAGTAATCGGGTTCTAAGGAGCTCAATATCATTGGATTATTTTCAATGTTCATTGTTTTGGTTTAGCCACTTAACTAGCGACCAAAATATTCCAAGAAAACAACCCTCAATGAGTGTAGTATCGAGTATCTACCAACTTCGGACTGCACCAAAGCCGGTCATCTCACTACCCCTAATAAAAGGCCAAGATGGTCAAGTAAGGTTCTAGGTCATTAGTGCTTAGTGACATTACTCAGCGGCCCCGTACTCTCCTTGATTGAACTCAAGGGTTACCGGTACTCACAAATATGTCGCACTAATATAACTATTGCTTCGACCGTGTCGGTATACCCCGTACAGTTTCCACAACGTATTGCTATCTAAGAAATGTTTCCCAAAATCCGGGTGGAGGATTACAAACCCAAACAAGAGAGCCAAGATATAAAGCAATCAAGACAAATAATTAATCATGCAAGAGGGTGATCTAAGCCCTAAGGTTACTCCACTTTTAAAATTATCCCCAGCAGAGTCGCCAGTTCTGTGATACGGTGGGAGAACTGACTATGAGTTTTGCATTTGTTTTTGCAAATGTTTCGGTTGAGCAAGAGTCGCCACCGACTTTTTATTTTATCCTAATGAAAGGTTTAAAAAGCACAGCAAAAACCTTTGAGATTTTTTCTTGGGTTCGGGGAGTAGATTATAGAAAGGGAAGGTATTAGCACCCTTTCTATCCATGGTTATCCATGGGCTCTTAGGTACTTGCTTAGATCAACTTGCCTTGGTTTTCAATTGTTTGAAATGGTGCTTTTTGTGTGGTTTTGAAAATGTTTTGAAAAAGATGCCTTGTCTAGGCTACCCTTGTAACAATTCTTTACTCGAATGTTTTACAAAAGGTGTTTGTCTTTTTGAAAAGATGTTTCAAGGTTTTTTGAAAGTTTGTTTTGAAAGTGTGATTTGAAAAATAGGCAAGTGTTTTTGTTTTGCAAGTTGACAAGTACTTAAGAGCTATCTACCCTAAAGTTTTCAAAGATTATTGTTATGTTTTAACCCTTTTAACAATTTTGTTCCACCATTGCATTTGGTGGACAATCTTGTGTTAGGATGTGAAAGGGACGGGCGCGGGTCATTGTTTAGACCATAATTGCAATGGTGCTAAGTATCTTTGGGCAATTTTTCCTTGAAAGGGACTTGATCATTTTAGGCAACTTTTCGAAAGCGTCATCAAGGGACTATGATCATTTGAATTGTTTGTTTTGCCCAAAGAGACCTAACATGCAATATGGCCCATTTATTGAAGGCAACAAGTGGAATACCCTAGGGGTGCAAGTGTGATTAGTGTTGTTCATTTTCATGCTTGTTTATCTTTGAAATTAGGTCAAACTATTTTTGTTGTTTTTATTTGCATACAAACCCTAATTCTATCATGGCATAATTAGAAAGCATTAAAGTGCGAAATTTAAAGTGTCTAAGCTATTACAACACAATATGGGAAGGGGGGTACAAATGTTCAAATGAGGGAGTATTTGACAAGGAATTTAAACCTAGCTATTACATCAATTTGGAATTATACAAGGTAATTAATTGCATAAATTAAATAGAAATAAAATGAATATGCAAGATGCAAAAAGGCTTTTTATATGTATGAAAAAAAAGTGTTTTTTATGTGTCAAACCAACAAAAATAAAAAGTATTATTTTTTGGAGTTTTTATGTTTAGGGCAAAACCCTAATTTATTAAATAAAAGGGTATTAATTATTTAATATATACAATATTTATTTATTATATATAAAAATAAAATAAAAATGAAGTATATTTATAAAGAAAAGGTATTTTTAGTGTCAAATATTAATAAAATAAAAATGTATATATTTTTGTATTTTTTACCTAAATATTCTAATAAATATAGATGTATTATTATTATTTACTAAATATATATTATATGTACAAAAATAATAATATTTAACATTTATGAAAAAAAGTATATTTTATATCAAATATTTTCAGAAGATAAAATAAAATAAAAAAATAAAAAAAATGAATGTATTTGGTATTTATTCCTAATATTCTAAAAAAGTATTATGTATTTATTTACATACAAATATCAATATAAACAAATAAATGCCTAAAAAATATAAAAATGGTGTGAAAAATATTTTTTATATTTTTAATATTATTAGAAAAAATAAATAAGTCAGAACAAAAAGAAAAAGTCAAAAAAACATAAAAATAAACATAATGGGCCAAGGGGGTGTAGAAGCAAAAACATGGTGTGAAAAGAAATAACAAAACAGGCCCAGCCCACGTGGAGCTTCTTCAACCTCCAGCCAGAAACTTTGTCAAAAACGCGTGCTTGGAACACTGATTCAAACACCTGGATTCTTGGACTTTTAGCACAAACTTACAACATAAGAAATGTTAATCATCAAGCCACGATTCTGGATATGTAAAGAACTCATCCTAACTCTCAGAAATGAGAGAGAATTTCATCATTCCCAAATTTTAACCTAACTTTTTATCAATATTCAGACCTTAAATTCTCACAACATATGCAAAATAAATGGAAAGTAAAGGTATGCACAGTTTCAGGGGCATGAGTAGAACACTTCTTATTCACAAACTTAGAGCTAATGATGCCTACATTGGGAGATAGAAGTTCAAGAATATACCTGTTCAGCTGGAATCGTGTCTGGCAATGGGGGAGCTTTCAGGGCAAGATGATGATTTTTACAGCTTCCTTGGAGTGTGAGGATGCTATTCCAATACTTGGTATGCTTTGAAACCTTCTATACCAAGCTGCAGAAGTCCACCTGCAAGAGGAAGAAATGAAAATGACCAAACGGGTTAGAGGAGTTACAGTCCACTTCTAATGCTTTGGATAGTTTGGATTGATGGTAAGGAAAGTGTTTGAACTGGTTTTAGCAAGAATGCACGATGGAAATGAGTTGTGGGATTCAATCTGCAGCAGGTGCTCTGTTTGGACAGTTTGAGAGTGATTCTGTGTTTGAGAGGGAAATGGAGGTGGATAGCTCGTGTTTCAGCTTGGGTTTGATGATTAGAAAATGTTTGACAAGTTTGCTTAAGCTTGGTTTACATGAAAATGAGAGTTGTTGTGTTATGGCAAGTTTCTTACACTTTAAGCAACAAAAGGCCACTTGGTGTTTCTAGCCTGTACAGGCCCCCATTCTATGCTGAACCACCTAGTCTTGATCAGTGTAATTAGCCCATAAACTTGTGCCAAAGAGATCTTAACTGTACTTGCTTGAATTTGCATTTTGACATAAAGTTCACTTTTGCAAAAATGGTTAAAATGCTTTATCTATTTTGGGATTAAACCATTATGCAATGCTTGAACACAAAAAATATGGTCTTGGCACAATGAGTTTGCATTAAATTTATGAGTGTAAAATAGATTTAGGGCCTGTAATCAAGGAATGCATGCTGATTTGAAAATTGCCTAAGTGTATGAACATGGAAATTGGCCATAACAAAAGTGAGTTTTTCCCATATTGCCAAATTCGATTCTCTCTAACCATGAGGTTGTTTGATGATTTCTTGGACATTTTGTAAAGCTTGGAATGTTTACTTAAATCCATCTTTGAAATGCAAATTGAAATTCCAAGTGGAAGTATGTGAAAAATGGTCTTGAAGTTAGGTAAAAATCCTGCCTAAGATAGGTCAAATTTTCTCTAAGTTAAGAATGGTTTGGTACCCTTGTTCCAAAAATTGTAACTTAAGATACAAACTTCTTTTGGGAAAACTTTGTGAATCAAAGTTGTAGATTTTGCAATAGGCTACAACTTTCATGTTTTGACTTTTTCTTGAATCCAAATGAATCTTGGTGAGAAAGTGGGACAAAGTTAGGAAAAAATTAGGGTTTTTCATAACTTAGAAAAATTCTAAGTTATGAAAAATCTTCATTTCAAACCCTAATTTGCAATTATTGATTTCTTGATGAACAAGTTTCATAATTTGGCATGTTTTGATGAAAAATGAATCTTGACACTTGATTTTGATCAAAAGGTCAAAGTTTGACTTTTCAGTATACAGTCAAAATTGATCAATTGACTGGGAAATTCAACTGTCAATCTTGTGCATTTGGGATCTTTTTAACTTGTTGAGTATGTCAAGACAATTCCATGGGGTCCTTGAGTACATATGTGAGCTTGGTTTGCTATTGTCTAGGTCAAACAGTCAAAAATTGCCTTTGTGCAGTCAAAACCCTAAAAATGACCATTTTGCCCTTTTGGTGATCTGATCAAATTTCTTGTGGAATTGTGATCCAAACTTGATCAAATGGTCCATGTGAGTTCATAATGTTGATGTGGGTCAATTTCCATGAGGTTTGACTGTCAATTGGCCACAATTCACTTTTTCCCCAATACAGTTGATTTCTAGGTCAACTGTCCAATTGACTGGACAAAATTTGGAATCAAGACTTGAAACTTGGTATGGATAAACTTGGGAGTCCAATATGAAGCATGAAAGTCATCTTAGGCAATTTTGGTCAAAACATCTTTGTGCAAACACAAACCCTAATTTGGGTCAACAGTGCAAGGAGAAGTCTTGAGTAGATGAAACCCTAACTGGATCTTGAGCTCCAAGGGCTTAGTGATGAGAAATCAATGAGAAATGGGAGGGCAAATTTTGGGGTACAACAGGTGTGAGGAGAGTTCTTGAGGGTTCTTCATACCTTTTTACTATTGAGGAAGAAGAGCTAGGAATGCTTTGAGAACCTTGAGCAAGTTTTTGAGAGGAAGCCATTTGTTCACACAGACTCTTAGGGTTTTTGAAAGATTTAACAAATTTAAGAGAGAAAAAGGAATTTAGAGTGGAAATGTGATAGTGAATGTGAACGAAGTAAATATATATATAGGAAAATAAAAGACTTAATTAACAAGAAAAGGTTTAAAAAATGATTACATACATTGATGATTCCTGAAAAGAGGGATAGCGTAAAGATATGAAACAATTACCGATATGACACGAGCCTCAATGCATCAACTCAACGTTTCAGTCTCTTAAGAATTTGAACACGTGTTCAGCCTTAGAGGAAAACCTTGTGTAGAGTTGACAAATGTTGATGTTGTGAATTGCATGCTTATATCTTTGAAATGAACCATTTGGAGAATGTTCAGATATTTTTAGATAGATCCTGATACAACCTTCCTTCTTACTCTGAAGAACTATTGATCAGATGTTCATAAAAAAAACAAAGGCATAAAATTCTGAGGGTTAACATATACATAAGCAAAACTATCATTCTGAGCGTAATTTCATGTTGAGATGTTTCATAATGAAGTTAAGCCTATCTTTAGAAAGGGGTTTAGTGAAAACACCAGCCCATTGATGGTCTGTGACTATAAATTTTAATGAAATAATTCCTTTTTGAATATAGTCCCTAATAAAATGATGTTTAATTTCTATATGCTTAGCCCTAGAATGTAAAATGGGATTTTTTGAAAGACATATAGCAGAAGTATTGTCACAGATAATAGGAATGTTACTCTCATATATGTTGAAGTCTTCAAATTGGCTTTTCATCTAGAGCATCTGTGTGCTGCATCCAGCTGCTACTATATATTCAAATTGGACCATGAGATTAGATTTTCTCCCAGAAATTGGTAGCTTCCAGAAGTACTTTTTCTTTCTATTTTGTCTACAGCGAAGGCAGCATTACAGTACCCTACTAATTTGTATTCTTTGGTTTTTCTATAGCAAAGACCAAGATTAGTAGTACCTTTCAGATACTTGAAAATTCGCTTAACAGCTGTTAAGTGAGATTCTCTAGGATCTGATTGGAATCTAGCACACAAACAGACACTATATAGAATATCATGTCTTGAAGCTGTTAAATATAAGAAAGAACTAATCATATCTCTATATAGCTTTTGTTCTACCTTCTTACTTACCTCTTCCTTTTCTAGAATGCATGTGGGATGCATAGGAGTTTTGGCTGGCTTACATTCTGACAAGTCAAATTTCTTCAGAAGTTCTTTGACATACTTGCTTTGATGTATGTAGGTTCCTTCCGAAGTTTGATTGATTTGGATACCTATAAATAACTTAAGTTATTCCATCAAGCTCATTTCAAACTATGTCTGCATAGACTTAGAAAATTCTCTTCCCAAAGAGGCTTTAGTAGATCCAAAAATAATATCATCTACGTAAATTTGACAAACCCGAATGTCATTTTTAAATAGTTTACAAAATAAAGTAGTGTCCACTTTCCCTCTGGTAAAATCATTTTCTAACAAAAAATTACTTAGTCTTTCATACCAAGCACTGGGAGCTTATTTCAGACCATATAGTGGTTTCTTAAGTTTATAGACATAATCTGGATGTTTTGAATTTTCAAAACCAGGGGGTTGGTGCACATAAACTTCTTCATCAATGTAACCATTTAAAAACGCACTTTTAACATCCATCTGATAAAGAATGATGATATTATTTACTGCAAAAGAAATTAAAAGTTTGATAGATTCTAACCTGGCGACTGGAGAAAAGGTTTATGTATATTCTACACCTTCTTGCTTCCTATAACCTTGTGCAACCGATCGTGCTTTGTTTTTGACGACATATCCTTGTTCATCTAGCTTGTTTCTGAAGACCCATTTGGTTTTAATGATGTTAAATCCTTTAGGTTTAGGAACTAGATCCCACACATCGTTTCTGGTGAACTAATTTAATTCTTCCTGCATTGCAAGTATCCAGTCATTGTCCAGAAGGACTTCGTCAATGGAAGTTGGCTCAATCATAGATACTAATCCCATGAGAGATTCTTCAAAATTTCTGAATGTAGATCTTATTCTGATTGGTTCCTCTTGCTTTCCCAAGATTTTTTTTCCGGATGAGCTAAACTACTTCTGGATTGTCTTTTCTGGATGGGCTCTTCAGATGTTCCTATAATGTTTGTGTCATCTTTTTCTAGATTTGACAGTGATTCTTTGTGAGAAACTTCTGATGCATTGTCTTCAGTACCTGTAAATTGAACTTTTATATCTGCAAAAATTTTACCCTGCTTTGACTTTTGAGAGTCAAGCTTATCATCAAATCTAACACTGATGGACTCTTCCACAATCTGTGTTTGTGTTATATACTCTATAACCTTTTGAGCGTTTAGAGTATCCTAACATGAGACACTTTTATGCTTTATAGTCAAACTTGTTCAAATGTTCTTTAGTGTTTAGAATAAAACAAGTACATCCGAATAGATGAAAATAAGAAATGTTGGGCTTTCTGTTCTTCCACAGTCATATGGAGTCTTATCCAGAATAGGTCTTATGGATATTCTATTCTGAATATAACACGCTGTATTAATTTCTTCTTCCCAGAAGTTCTTAGTAATTTTAGTCTCATTTATCATGGTTCTAGCCATTTATTGTAAAGTTCTATTCTTTAGTTCTACAACTCCATTTTGTTGAGGAGTTATAGGACAAGAGAAATCATGAGAGATGCCCTTCTCATTAAAAAATAATTCAAATTTTTTGTTTTCAAATTCCCCACCATGATCACTTATGACTTTAACAATTCTAAGATCTTTTTCGTTTTAGACTTGATTATAGAAAGCAAAGAACACATAATGTGACTCATCCTTATGTCTTAAGAACTTTACCCATGTCCATCTACTATAGTCATCTACGATCACTAATCCATACTTTTTGCCACTAATGGATGCAATTTTCACTGGTCCAAATATATCTATATGCAGAAGTTCTAATGGTTTAGAGGTAGAAACAACATTTTTTGTTTTGAAAGAAGGTTTTGCAAACTTTCCTTTTTGACATGCTTCAAACAGAGCACCTGAGCTGAACTTCATGTTAGGAAGTTCTATGACCAGATTGAGTTTGTTAATCTGAGATATTCTTCTCTTACTAACATGCCCCAATCTTCTGTGCCAGACCCATTGCTCACCGTTAACAGACAATAGGCATTTTACATTCTAACTTTTTAGTTCAGAAAGTTTTATTTTGTAGATGTTGTTCTTTCTCTTTCCATCAAATAGGATAGATCCATCTTTCTGAGATTACCTGTAAATTAGCTTCAGCCCCAGGGCTGGAATTGTCGCTTTCGACAGGCTTGTTGAGAAGAACGTTTAGTTCCTCCTCCGTTGGCTCCTCAATGATCACTGGAGGTGGCCTGGGCTTTCTCCCAGCAACCTTTATTCTAAATGTTCGACCCTCAGGAGCAGGAGCAGGAACAGGAGCGTCCTTCGTCAGCTTTCGCCTTTTTAGAGGAGCAGGAGGAGAATCACCTTCTTCATCGCTCCCAGATTCGACCACCAGTGCTGGCCGTTTCTTGGGCGAAGGTGCCTAAAAGACCAATGGGAATTCGACTTAGCAATTGTATCGAAAGTCAAAAATCGAAAGCCAGAAGAAAATAATGAAAGTCTGGTTACCGATACAGAAGGTTTCTTCGAAGGGCCTTCCCCCTGTTGGTTGGTTGTGGTCTTCGCCGGCGCTGTAGTCTTCGCCGGCGGTCGAGGTTTTGTTGAGGGGCCTCCTCCCTGTTGGCTCTCTGTAGCTTTCTTGGCTACAGGCTTTCGAACAACTGAAATCAAATAAAGAGTTAACAGGCTAGCAGTCGAAAGAGAAAGACAAAGTAATGTGAAAGGATGAACTTACATTTCTTTATTTTGTCCAACACAAGGACAAAAGATTTCTGAAGCTCATCCATGAAGTCCTTCTCGTCGAAAAACTCCTCAGTGTAATAACTTTTCCACCACTCCTCGAAGGATGGTGAGCAAAGAAAGTTGAGCTGGTAGTCAAACAACGAGAGAACTGTTCGACCAGCATATCTTCCGATATGCTTAATGGCAGCTTCTTCGGTGTAATCATTGCAGAAGTACAACATAGCCTTCTCTCTTGGAAAAATTGGAGAAGGTAGGGTTTGAATAATACCAAACTGGCGAGATACCAGGTTTGGTTGGTATGCAATCAGACTCAAGTGAGTCTTAGAGCTCCTGAATCGAAGAGGCATGATCCTTGGTGTGAGGAACGCCTCCCATATTATTGTATGTTCGTCAACATTAGGACCACTCGACGTCCTTGGATGTGGCCTTGTGAACCATGCTGGGCCTACCTTCCGTCGAGCAAATGGAGCCATAGTCGAAGCAAACTCCTTCCTTCGAGCAAACATCAGAACGAAGTTGGTGAAAGTTTGCTGAAACTCCAGCCCATCTTCCATAGGCGTCAACAGAGCCAGTCTGGTTCCTTCGACGCATCTGTTCGCTATCTCTGGAGCCTGCTCATTTATTTGAACCTTCTTAGGCAAGAAAGATTCGAAGGTGGCATTGAGCCACAGTTGGAGCAGCCAAAAAGGCCCAGCAAGTAGCAAACTGGCCCTGTTCTCGATAATTTTTAGAAGAGTGGCCCCATTACTAATCGAATCATAGAGGCTAGCCAAAATCAATTCCGCCAAACAGACATTTTGGCCATGATGGAGTTGAGTGGCGAGAGTGACCATCTTCTTGGTCACCTGTAAGGACTTCGAGCAAAATACAAAGCGAGTCAGCCATAAGGCTAGAAACGCTATGTGTTCGACATCCGACACAGCATCTGTCGACCTGTCGTGGTAGTGGTTGATGAAAGTGGTATAGGTTGGTTTGGTGTCAGAGAAGCCAATTTGATCCTCCGACATCTCCTCCGGATCGAAGTAGTCCCCGGTGGGTCGAAGGCCAGTAATAGCGGCCACATCGAAGAGTGTAGGAGTCAGCATCCCACAGGGAAGATGGAAAGTAAAGTGGGAGTAGTCCCAGAAAAGCAGAGAAGCTATCAACATCTCCAGAGAATAGTTCAAACCTGTCTTCGACAGCATCACCAGGTCGAAAATCCCCATCTTTTTCCAGATCGAAGCTTGGCATTTCTCCATCTTTTCCAGCCAAGCAACGTAATCAGGAGTAAGGCTAGGGCCAGACCTGAAAGCCCTAACACCTTTGTTGAAGAAACGAAGGTCGATTTTCTCTTTTGCAGGCTCTTCATTGTCTTCAGCATATTTCTTGGCGCATGCAACCGGTTTGAGCTTCTTAACTACCGGAAAATAACTCTTGATCTTCATGGCCTCAGAAATACTTGGATACAAGGGGCCAGACATAGCAAAGATCTGGTTGGAATACCCAACCGGGATCATAAGGTGGTGTGAGTAAGCATCACGAACGGCGATGTCCAAGGGTTCAGGGACCCTTCGTTGGCCCGTAGCAGTTACTACTGGAGCGGTGACGAAAACCTTAGGTTTGGCATTTCCAGTTGGTACGGTAGCGCTAGGAGCATTGGAACCAGATGCCATTGTTAGTGTTGAGGTTGAAATGAGGTTGAAGATGAAGTGAAGGAGGAAAAGTTTCTGCAAAGATAACAAGTTTGTATGAAGATAGAGAAGTCTGAAAGCTAGATGGCGTAAAAAGTCCCACAATGGGGTACTTACTGCTATTTATAGTAGTGGGGGAAAATCCCCAAAACCGAGGACATTAAATGCCATTTAATGCTGCAGGAGATAGTGGGACGCGTGGCATCCCCCTGTTGTTTCAGCCGTTCTGCAGAAATAGAGAGACGCGGCGTGTGTCCTCGTTTTTGGGAATTTTCATAATGACAAATTCTGAAATGACGTTTGGTACTGCACGCCGTACTGAGGTGACGTCTTAGGTACGGAAAAATGATGGTTTTCTTGAGATTGCCAGTGGTTGGTAGAAAACAACAAAAAGTGCACAATTTAATTTGTGACTAAGCGTGAAAAGGCAGGTGTCGAATGGCGTTTCAAAGAATGCCTTTTTCTTTCAGAGTCGAAATAAGGCATTCTTGGGGGGCAATTTGTTGGCTCCTAAATTCGACACCCTTGTTTTGTTAATGTCAGCCATTAAAGCTGAAGGATGTTTTCGACTAGCTAAGTCCGTCGAAATGCCCATCTAAAGATGGCAAGGTACTTAAAAGATTTCTTCCAAGGGAGAAGTTGGTTGCCTTCGATGTCGAAGGAGTTTCTCGTCGAAGATGTTTCTCGACGAAGTTGTTCGATGGTTCAGAGTGGAGCAGTTTGAAATTCAAGCGTTTGGAGGGAAAACGGTTTCCAGCGGTTACCAAGTGTGACGTGCGAAGATCTGGAGCGTCGAACGTGGAGAACGTGCCAAGTGGAATGATCTCGAAGCAGTGTAACTGCCCGACGGTTACTTGGGATGTTTTAGTATAAATAGTAGTAGTCATGTAAGTTCTCGTGTGTGTTCACAATTCTATACAAAGTCACTCATATAGATTCGAGTACCCAGCGTGTGAGAAAGAATTGTTGAGAAATGTATGTGTGAAACACCAACTTTATTAATCAAAGTCATTTACTTTTCCAGAAATTTACTTGCTTTCCTCTTTACATTCCTGTCGAAGCCTTTCATTTAAAGCCTTATTTATTTTACCAAGTCCTTTCTTCATGCAATTTCATTTAAAGCCTCTTTATTTTATTTAAAGCCTCTTTATTTAAAGCCTTATCCAATTTAATCAAACTTCAAAATCAACCTATGTCCTAGGATCAATCTGATCGATCCTGCGAGTAACCAAATAAGTAACCATTTGGAGGATCAGCGGTTGTTTACCAAATCCCAAGGTAAACAAATTGGCACACCCGGTGGGACTGTGTGTTGATTGTTGAAAATAATCTCATCTTTTCGAGGAGTGTTGTATGTTATTGAGAAGTGGGAGAATATACACTAACGATAACAATACTGCCAGAAGAAGGGAAGAGATGGCGAATCCGCCAAACAATAACGAAATCCCACAAACGAATGTGGGAGCAACGGTTAGTACGACCGTAAGTGAAGCGACGACTGTTGGTTCGACACCAGCAGTAACGGTCACAGCAACGGGGCCAATACCTTCGTTCACGGGCCCCAGGATGCCTTTGGGAACTCCCCCACCAAGGGGAAATTTAGGCACAAGGCCTTTTGTTCCCCCAGGATTTATGCCACTTTATAGTATGCCAACTTCTGAAGTGGCTAGCCTGACGAATGCTGCGTCCACTTTTTCAGACCCTTTAGTGAGTGCCTCTTCGCCACTCCAAGGCTCTGGAGTAGGCATGGCGAATAGAAATAGGACCCAACTCTTAGGAGGAACGTCCCAAATAGCCCATGGCCTTACAAATGCCTCGACCGCAGTCTTGAGGCAACAAATGGACGAAAGCAACCATGATATGGTGCAAATGTTGGCACAAACTTTGAGTACGGTGCTAAACCCTCTAATACAAAACACTACTCAATCGAATCAGCAAGTGACAGCGCAAATGGCGCGTTTGGCTGATTTCTTTGGAGTACCCCAACCTATTCGACAGCCCCAAAGGGCGCAAATAAGGGGAAATCAGGGGATATACTTAGAGGAAGAAACCACCATTAATCAGGCTCAACAGCCTGTCGAAGAAAACTTTAGGGCACGATTGGAGCAACCCGTCGAGGAACCTAGGGTAATAACCCCAGAGGTAAGGTTAATTAACAGAAATCAAAATGCTGACGAAGTAGTCCAGCATATCCAATACCAGAATACGGGTTTGGAAAATAACCTGGCAACCATGATCGAAAGGATCATGACTCAAAATGGGATGAACATGGGCTTTCGAAGGCCCAACTTTACATCTCCATTGTCAGAGTACGTGTTACAGACAGACTTACCTCCTAGATGCAAAGTCCCCAAATTTACTAAGTTCTCTGGGGACACGACAGAATCTACTGTCGAGCATGTGGCGAGATACTTGATCGAAGCAGGTGACATTTCGAATAACGAAAACCTAAGGATCAAGTACTTCCCAAGTTCTTTAACAAAGAACGCTTTTACTTGGTTTACGACTCTGCCCCCCAATTCGATCCATCATTGGACCCAGTTGGAAAGATTGTTCCATGAACAATTCTACATGGGGCAAACCAAGATAAGCCTGAAAGAATTGGCCAGTGTAAAGAGACGTTTCACTGAACCTATAGACGAATATCTAAATAGGTTTAGGTTGCTCAAGGCGAGATGTTTTACACAAGTGCCAGAACATGAGTTAGTCGAAATAGCCGCAGGCGGTTTAGATTATTCCATTAGGAAGAAGCTAGACACCCAATACCTGAGAGACATGGCCCAACTGGACGATAGAGTTCGACAGGTAGAACGCCTCAAAGCTGAAAAAGCAAAGGCAACGAAAACTCACAAGAGAGAGAGGATAGCGTACGTTGAGATGGATGACGAAGATCCAGAATCCTTCGACGATACTTTAGCTGTCGAAGAAGGAGAAGTCGATTTAGCAGAACTTAAACAAGGGCCACCATACTCTTGTAAACTGTTAGTCCCCTCAAGCGGGAAAAATCCCATTGGTCCAGAAAGGACCAACGATAGGTTCCCCAAAAAGACTTATAGTTTTGACATCACAAAATGTGATGAAATATTCGACTTGCTGGTTAAAGATGGCCAAATGATAGTACCCCCAGGGGTAAAAGTGCCTCCTCTTGATCAAAGAAAGAAGAGAGGTTTTTGCAAATATCATAATTTTTTGGGCCATAAAACTTCTCAATGTTTTCTTTTCAGGAATCTTGTGCAAGACGCTATCGAAGAAGGGAGATTGAAGTTTGCTGACAAATCCCCCATGGCTGTCGACTCAAATCCATTGCAGGCTGAAGCCCACTATGCTGAGCCCTCTGAGGTGAACGTGATAGAGGCAACCAGGAGCCAGTCGAAGAAGCCAGGAATCACAATGGTCGAAGTCTCAAAAGACCATATCAACATGCCAATCTTTGGCAGTTTTTCTGGAAATTTATCCAGGAAGACAATTGAAGCTGTTCAGAAAGCGGTCGAAAGCCCGAAATTGGAGACCGCTGAAGCACAAAAAACTGGACCAAAATCCAGTTCCCACTTGGCCACAGTTCAAGGCCAGACGGAGAATCTGGAGATACAAATGAAGCAGTTAACTCTTGCTAATAAAGATACAATGAATATCAACATGGTCGAACTCTCTGACCCAAAATCATCAGAAGAGGCCATGAGGCAAGAACAAGCTAATAAGACTGCTTTCCCTCGGGAAAATGAAAATTTGGCAGATTTTTTACAAAGATGCCAGAAAAAGAAATCAGAGGTGATGCTGTGTCCAAGATGCAGTTCGATCTTTGATAAAAAAGCTGCTGAGCACATTCAAAGCGTAAGAGCAGCGAATAAGAGAAGGGAAAATGTTGACCTTCGACATGATACCAGAAGAGCCTCCCAAAGAGGTTCAAACCAAGAAAAGAGGCCATTGACTTTTAGGCCTCCCACAAATGTGCCAGTAGATACTTGGTACAAAACCTCTGGTCGAAAAAGGCCAAGTGAGGAGAGATAGCACTCTTTCGACGTGCCAAGGGGTTCCTCTTTGACTCAAAAGAAAGAGCCTCAGGTTGCTGCACCTAAAGTTGCACAAGTGTCAAGCAACTACAAAGGTAAAAATCCCATGTCTCGATCTCAATGGAGGAGATACCAAAGGAGACGAAAAGCTGAAAGGGAGGCTGCCAACGAACCAAAGGCAGAAACCAGTTCGAATGTTCCTCAAAGGAAGCAAAGGAAACCTCTAGAAAGAGAGCCAATAACCAACAGGCTAGTTTGGCCTAACCAAAGTGAAGTCGAAGACGAAGACGATGCTGAATCTGATGATACTTTGGACATAATGGTGAATATAGTCTCAGTGCTGCCCAGAGAATTCAACCGACAAGTGGAGGTCGAAGCAAGTGACTGGGAAGTGGAGCAAGAAATGGCCAAACACAGGCCAGTGTGCTATTTCGTCATGGACAATGGCACCACTGAGGAACAAAATGGGTTCTTCGAGCCACCTACAGAGGCGATGAAAAATCACCTCAAGCCTTTATTTATAAGGGCTAAACTCGAAGAAACTACTGTGAATAAAATATTGGTGGATTGTGGGGCAACCATCAACATTATTCCTCATTCTATGCTAAGGAAAATTGGCAAGAGGGATGAGGACATTAAGCCTCACAACATGGTCCTGTCGAACTATGAGGGCGGCATAGGGACCACTATGAGAGTGATCCAGCTGGATATCAAAGTAGGATCTATCCTTCGACCAACGATGTTTATGGTCATATCGGCCAAACCTAACTACAATCTTTTGTTGGGCCGTGAATGGATTCATGGTGTTGGAGCTGTGCCATCATCAATGCATCAGAGGCTGCTCCTATGGCGTCCAGATGGGATGGTCGAAAACATAGAGGCAGATCAAAGTTATTACCTAGGCGAAGTGAATCACCTAGGGTTGGCAGATTTCGACAAGAACTTGGCTCACATAGGGCCATGTCCAACACCTGACTTCGACATGGCGCCAGCGCCAAACACTTTTTGTTCCCTATACCTGCATCCTGAGCATGGTTTCCAATGGGACAGAGAAGACTTGTCCCACATAGACTTCAGTGGGTTAACTGATATCCAACCAACTGGTTGGGGAAGTGAATTCAGTGATAATGACTGAGTCACAATCTTTGAAGCGAATTTCGGCTTACGTAGCCGAAACCAAGATGATAACGGCTCTCGAAGCCGAAGTAAAGTACATGGCCACACAGGCCAATGATCAACGGTTATCTGCTGCAGGTCCAGGAAAGGATTTCGATCCAAAACCTCCTGATATCATGCCAGAAGAAATGCAGGAACAGAGGCTCGACGCCATCTATGACGATGAGCCTTTGGGCTTCGAAAAGGACCCCTTGGCGAACAACATTAAAATGTTAGCGCAAGATCCTTTAGAAGAAATCAACTTGGGCAAAGGGTCAGAGAAAAGGCCAACTTACATCAGCGCCAAAATTGATCCAGAACTTAGGTTGGAAGTAATCCAATTGCTGAAAGAGTTCAAAGACTATTTTGCATGGGATTATGACGAAATGCCTGGTCTCGACAGAGGATTGGTAGAACTTCAGTTGCCAATCAAACCTGGGAAGAAGCCAATCAAGCAAAATCCAAGGCGCTTCGCTCCAGAAATACTGTCGAAGATCAAAACGGAAGTCGAAAGACTGCTGAAATGCAAATTCATACGTGTTACAAGGTATGTCGAATGGATTGCAAACATTGTGCCAGTAATTAAGAAAAATGGCACATTAAGGGTGTGCATAGATTTCAGAGATTTGAATGCTGCTACACCCAAAGATGAATATCCTATGCCTGTGGCGGAAATGCTAGTCGATTCTGCCGCTGGCTACGAATACCTGAGTATGCTCGATGGTTATTCAGGATATAATCAAATTTTCATTGCTGAAGAGGATGTGTCGAAAAGAGCTTTTCGATGCCCCGGGGCCTTAGGCACTTACGAATGGGTAGTGATGCCTTTTGGCCTAAAGAACGCTGGGGCAACGTACCAGCGAGCAATGAATACTATCTTCCATGATTTTATTAACACTTTTATGCAAGTATATATTGATGACATTGTTATAAAATCTGTTTCCAGGAAGAATCATATTGACCACCTTCGACAATCATTCGAAAGAATGAGAGAGCATGGTCTGAAGATGAACCCTTTGAAGTGTGCGTTCTGTGTGAAAGCTGGAGATTTCTTGGGCTTCATTGTCCACAAGAAAGGAATCGAAATCAACCAGAACAAGACGAAGGCAATTCTGGAAGCGAAAGCGCCATCGAATAAAAAGGAACTGCAATCTCTGTTAGGCAAGATAAATTTCTTAAGGAGATTCATATCTAATCTAAGTGGGAAAGCTCAGGCCTTTTCACCCTTACTTCGACTGAATAAGGAAGGGTTCGAATGGGGGCAAGAGCAACAAGAAGCCTTCGACAAAATCAAAGGGTACCTCACTAAGCCACCTATTTTGGTGCCTCCTTGTAGCAATAGGAGTATGAGATTGTACATAGCTGCATCCGACAAAACTCTGGGAAGCATGTTAGCCCAAGAGGATGAGAATGGAGTCGAAAGACCCATTTACTATCTCAGTAGAGTTTTGAACGATACAGAAACTAGATATAGTGAAGTTGAAAAATTGTGTCTATGTCTGTATTTCTCTTGTACAAAACTCAAGCAATATATAAAACCAGTTGATGTGTATGTTTCGTCTCATTTTGATGTTTTCAAGTATATGTTGTCGAAACCTATCTTGCACAGTCGAATTGGCAAGTGGGCATTAGCATTAACTGAATACTCCTTGACCTTTATGCCTCTTAAGGCGGTAAAAGGACAAGTGGTTGCAGATTTCATAGTCGACCACTCAATTCAAGTTGAGGATATTAATTATGTGGAGATAGAGCCTTGGAAATTCTACTTCGATGGTTCCAGCCATAAAGATGGAACAGGGGTAGGAGTCTTGATTATTTCTCCAGATAAAATTCCAATAACATTCAAGTACAAAATATCAGGTTCTTGTTCGAACAATGAGGCTGAGTATGAAGCTCTAATTACTGGCCTTGAGATATTGTTGGAATTGGGGGCAACTCGAGTCGAAATAATGGGAGACTCAGAGTTAGTCATTAAGCAAGTCACAAAGGAATATAAATGCATAAGAGAAAATCTCATTATGTACTTTGTGATAGCGAATCGTTTATTGAAAAAATTTGAAACGGTCAATATTCGACATATACCCAGAGTCGAAAATCAAATAGCCAACGACTTGGCACAGATTGCATCTGGGTATAAGATTTCAAAAACGAGATTGCAAAGAGCAATCGAAGTTCGAGAAAAGATAAAAGCAACGTGTCTATCACCAACAGACTTGGAATCGACGAGACTAGGATATGCTGATCAAAGTAACTTCGAGATTTCGTTCATAGATAATTTGTCAGAGCAAGATTGGAGGAAACCCATTGTGGACTATCTTCAAAATCCAGGAGCTTCGACAGAATGAAAAACAAAGTACAGGGCGTTGAGTTATGTACTCATGGGTAATGAGTTATTCAAGAAAACGCCTGAAGGGGTATTGCTAAAATGCTTAAGTGAAACTGAGGCATACATAGCCCTTTCGACTACGCACGCTGGAGCATGTGGGGCTCACCAAGCAGGCCATAAGATGAAATGGTTGTTGTTTCGACAAGGACTATATTGGCCCACTATGTTGAAAGATTGTGTTGAGTTCGCCAAAGGTTGTCAAGAGTGTCAAGTCCATACAGGCATCCAACATGTACCAGCAAGCGAACTTCACTCGATAGTGAAGCCTTGGCCCTTTAGAGGATGGGCGTTGGACCTCATTGGAGAGATTCGACCAGCATCATCAAAGAGTCAGAAATACATACTGGTAGGCATTGATTATTTTACTAAGTGGATCGAAGCTATCCCTTTAGTCAATGTAGACCAAGAAAATGTCATTGAATTTATTCAAAAGAACATTATCTTTAGGTATGGAATCCCTGAGACGATAACAACTGATCAAGGATCAGTTTTCACTAGTCGAAAGATGCAGGAATTTGCTCAGGAAACAGGGTTCAAACTCCTAACATCAACGCCTTATTATGCACAGGCGAATGGTCAAGTCGAAGCAGCAAACAAAGTAGTGATTGGCTTGATAAAAAAGCATGTTGGGAAGAAACCAAAGAATTGGCACAAGACGTTAGACCAGATTTTATGGGCTTGTCGAACGTCCCCAAAAGAAGCCACAGGTACAACACCATATAGGCTAACTTTTGGCCATGATGCAGTGTTGCCAGCAGAAATTTGTCTTCAATCTGCAAGGGTTCAGAGGCATTATGATATTCCTTCTGAAATTTATTGGAACATGATGTTAGACGAACTGGTGGATTTAGACGAAGAGAGATTGCGCGCTCTTGACCTACTCAGGCTTCAGAAGAAAAGAGTAGAAGACTCTTATAATAAAAAGGTAAAACCTAAGGTATTTTTGCCTGAAGAACTAGTCTGGAAGGTAATTCTTCCCATGGATCGAAGGGATCGAAGCATGGGGAAATGGTCACCCAAATGGGAAGGACCATTCAGAGTTATCCAAACTTTTTCTGGTGGAGCCTATGAAGTCGAAGAGTTAGGTGAAGATAAAAGGCTCTTGAGAGTAAATGGTAAATATTTGAAAAAATACAAACCTACACTTCAAGAGATAAAAATAAAATAATAAAAGAACAAGACTAAATTAACCATAAAAATGCCAAAATGGAAATTTTATAAATTTTAGCCAAGATGGAAATGTTGTCGAATATAGATTACAAAATATGGTTACAAAAGCTGAATCAATCAAAAGGGAATAGAGTCCTTGAGTCGAAGGTATTTGGCTTGCTGCAGCTCCAATCTTTTCTTGCACCAGGCGTTCTCCTGCACCAGTTTGGCAATCTGAGCGTCGAAGCCTTGGGCCTTCTCAGCAAATTCCAGGCCTTGTTTGATTTCAGTTTGACTCTCGGTGTCTGAGACGGTCGAAAGAAGTTCCTCCTTGCGTATAGTGTTGGCATTTATCTTAGCCTCTATTTCTTCGATTTGTGCCCTGAAGGAAGCATTCTCTCGATCGATGGCATCGACTTCTTCCTGCGTAGACGCTTTTTGCTTCGACAACTCCGCAATTCGAGAAGTCGTATCCGAAACAGCAGTCCACGCAGAGGAGCTTTTGCCATATAACACCTCAAGCTGACTATTAAAACCCCTTTGGCTCCTATAATCTGCTGAGACTTGATCAATCATAGAGTGTAATTCCATGATCAAGCCTGAAACTTCTGGGGCTACAGCTAACAAGTCGACAGCATTCAAAACATCCCTCAAGTATGATGGAGCAGTGGGGTCCCCCTCTAAAGCCTTCATCAAGTCCTTCTTGAAAAACTGGGCCTTAACCTTAGCCAAAGCTTCATCAAGAGGAGAGGTTTCAGTGGACTTCCCCGACAGGGTAGGAACCTCCTGACTAGCGTCAGACGAACTCTTGCTCTCGATGATTGCGTTGAGATAGCTAACAGGGTCAGTTTGTTTCAAGAGTTCCAAGTCCTCTTTCGACCTGTGCTTCGTTGAGGTAGCAGCCCTTGCAACAACATTGTCTTGGGTTTGAGGCTGTTGAGTGTTAGGTGCCTCGACTTGTTTCCCTTTGACTCAGACTGGGGCGGTACCAGCGTCATCTTGGTGCCCTTCGCCAGCGTCACCTTGGTGCCCTTCGCCAGTGTCACCTTGGTTCTCTTCGCCAGCATCACCTTGATTTTCTTCGCCAGCATCGCCTTGGTCCCCTTCTTCACGATTCTCTTCCGACAGATCCACCACCTGAACCGCTTCTGGCTGTTGTTCTTCCGTTTGAGGTTCTTCTGCTGGTTTTTCTACCGTCTCAGCATTGGCCTCATTTATTTCAGTATGGGCTTCGTCATTTCCCAAGCCTTTTTCTTGTGGCCTGCTGAGTTCAGCAGATTCCAGCGTTTCAGAGGTCCTTGGTGGTGAGCTCTCAGTGGTGTCCTGAGAAAGGAAAGAGGAAGAATCTTCAGAAATCGAAACAGACATAATCGAATGTAGGTATCTACACCTAAGTTATAAAAAGGTTTAAGAGATTACCTGTAAATTAGCTTCAGCCCCAGGGCTGGAATTGTCGCTTTCGACAGGCTTGTTGAGAAGAACGTTTAGTTCCTCCTCCGTTGGCTCCTCAATGATCACTGGAGGTGGCCTGGGCTTTCTCCCAGCAACCTTTATTCTAAATGTTCGACCCTCAGGAGCAGGAGCAGGAACAGGAGCGTCCTTCGTCAGCTTTCGCCTTTTTAGAGGAGCAGGAGGAGAATCACCTTCTTCATCGCTCCCAGATTCGACCACCAGTGCTGGCCGTTTCTTGGGCGAAGGTGCCTAAAAGACCAATGGGAATTCGACTTAGCAATTATATCGAAAGTCAAAAATCGAAAGCCAGAAGAAAATAATGAAAGTCTGGTTACCGATACAGAAGGTTTCTTCGAAGGGCCTTCCCCCTGTTGGTTGGTTGTGGTCTTCGCCGGCGCTGTAGTCTTCGCCGGCGGTCGAGGTTTTGTTGAGGGGCCTCCTCCCTGTTGGCTCTCTGTAGCTTTCTTGGCTACAGGCTTTCGAACAACTGAAATCAAATAAAGAGTTAACAGGCTAGCAGTCGAAAGAGAAAGACAAAGTAATGTGAAAGGATGAACTTACATTTCTTTATTTTGTCCAACACAAGGACAAAAGATTTCTGAAGCTCATCCATGAAGTCCTTCTCGTCGAAAAACTCCTCAGTGTAATAACTTTTCCACCACTCCTCGAAGGATGGTGAGCAAAGAAAGTTGAGCTGGTAGTCAAACAACGAGAGAACTGTTCGACCAGCATATCTTCCGATATGCTTAATGGCAGCTTCTTCGGTGTAATCATTGCAGAAGTACAACATAGCCTTCTCTCTTGGAAAAATTGGAGAAGGTAGGGTTTGAATAATACCAAACTGGTGAGATACCAGGTTTGGTTGGTATGCAATCAGACTCAAGTGAGTCTTAGAGCTCCTGAATCGAAGAGGCATGATCCTTGGTGTGAGGAACGCCTCCCATATTATTGTATGTTCGTCAACATTAGGACCACTCGACGTCCTTGGATGTGGCCTTGTGAACCATGCTGGGCCTACCTTCCGTCGAGCAAATGGAGCCATAGTCGAAGCAAACTCCTTCCTTCGAGCAAACATCAGAACGAAGTTGGTGAAAGTTTGCTGAAACTCCAGCCCATCTTCCATAGGCGTCAACAGAGCCAGTCTGGTTCCTTCGACGCATCTGTTAGCTATCTCTGGAGCCTGCTCATTTATTTGAACCTTCTTAGGCAAGAAAGATTCGAAGGTGGCATTGAGCCACAGTTGGAGCAGCCAAAAAGGCCCAGCAAGTAGCAAACTGGCCCTGTTCTCGATAATTTTTAGAAGAGTGGCCCCATTACTAATCGAATCATAGAGGCTAGCCAAAATCAATTCCGCCAAACAGACATTTTGGCCATGATGGAGTTGAGTGGCGAGAGTGACCATCTTCTTGGTCACCTGTAAGGACTTCGAGCAAAATACAAAGCGAGTCAGCCATAAGGCTAGAAACGCTATGTGTTCGACATCCGACACAGCATCTGTCGACCTGTCGTGGTAGTGGTTGATGAAAGTGGTATAGGTTGGTTTGGTGTCAGAGAAGCCAATTTGATCCTCCGACATCTCCTCCGGATCGAAGTAGTCCCCGGTGGGTCGAAGGCCAGTAATAGCGGCCACATCGAAGAGTGTAGGAGTCAGCATCCCACAGGGAAGATGGAAAGTAAAGTGGGAGTAGTCCCAGAAAAGCAAAGAAGCTATCAACATCTCCGGAGAATAGTTCAAACCTGTCTTCGACAACATCACCAGGTCGAAAATCCCCATCTTTTTCCAGATCGAAGCTTGGCATTTCTCCATCTTTTCCAGCCAAGCAACGTAATCAGGAGTAAGGCTAGGGCCAGACCTGAAAGCCCTAACACCTTTGTTGAAGAAACGAAGGTCGATTTTCTCTTTTGCAGGATCTTCATTGTCTTCAGCATATTTCTTGGCGCATGCAACCGGTTTGAGCTTCTTAACTACCGGAAAATAACTCTTGATCTTCATGGCCTCAGAAATACTTGGATACAAGGGGCCAGACATAGCAAAGATCTGGTTGGAATACCCAACCGGGATCATAAGGTGGTGTGAGTAAGCATCACGAACGGCGATGTCCAAGGGTTCAGGGACCCTTCGTTGGCCCGTAGCAGTTACTACTGGAGCGGTGACGAAAACCTTAGGTTTGGCATTTCCAGTTGGTACGGTAGCGGTAGGAGCATTGGAACCAGATGCCATTGTTAGTGTTGAGGTTGAAATGAGGTTGAAGATGAAGTGAAGGAGGAAAAGTTTCTGCAAAGATAACAAGTTTGTATGAAGATAGAGAAGTCTGAAAGCTAGATGGCGTAAAAAGTCCCACAATGGGGTACTTACTGCTATTTATAGTAGTGGGGGAAAATCCCCAAAACCGAGGACATTAAATGCCATTTAATGCTGCAGGAGATAGTGGGACGCGTGGCATCCCCCTGTTGTTTCAGCCGTTCTGCAGAAATAGAGAGACGCGGCGTGTGTCCTCGTTTTTGGGAATTGTCATAATGACAAATTCTGAAATGACGTTTGGTACTGCATGCCGTACTGAGGTGACGTCTTAGGTACGGAAAAATGATGGTTTTCTTGAGATTGCCAGTGGTTGGTAGAAAACAACAAAAAGTGCACAATTTAATTTGTGACTAAGCGTGAAAAGGCAGGTGTCGAATGGCGTTTCAAAGAATGCCTTTTTCTTTCAGAGTCGAAATAAGGCATTCTTGGGGGGCAATTTGTTGGCTCCTAAATTCGACACCCTTGTTTTGTTAATGTCAGCCATTAAAGCTGAAGGATGTTTTCGACTAGCTAAGTCCGTCGAAATGCCCATCTAAAGATGGCAAGGTACTTAAAAGATTTCTTCCAAGGGAGAAGTTGGTTGCCTTCGATGTCGAAGGAGTTTCTCGTCGAAGATGTTTCTCGACGAAGTTGTTCGATGGTTCAGAGTGGAGCAGTTTGAAATTCAAGCGTTTGGAGGGAAAACGGTTTCCAGCGGTTACCAAGTGTGACGTGCGAAGATCTGGAGCGTCGAACGTGGAGAACGTGCCAAGTGGAATGATCTCGAAGCAGTGTAACTGCCCGACGGTTACTTGGGATGTTTTAGTATAAATAGTAGTAGTCATGTAAGTTCTCGTGTGTGTTCACAATTCTATACAAAGTCACTCATATAGATTCGAGTACCCAGCGTGTGAGAAAGAATTGTTGAGAAATGTATGTGTGAAACACCAACTTTATTAATCAAAGTCATTTACTTTTCCAGAAATTTACTTGCTTTCCTCTTTACATTCCTGTCGAAGCCTTTCATTTAAAGCCTTATTTATTTTACCAAGTCCTTTCTTCATGCAATTTCATTTAAAGCCTCTTTATTTTATTTAAAGCCTCTTTATTTAAAGCCTTATCCAATTTAATCAAACTTCAAAATCAACCTATGTCCTAGGATCAATCTGATCGATCCTGCGAGTAACCAAATAAGTAACCATTTGGAGGATCAGCGGTTGTTTACCAAATCCCAAGGTAAACAAATTGGCACACCCGGTGGGACTGTGTGTTGATTGTTGAAAATAATCTCATCTTTTCGAGGAGTGTTGTATGTTATTGAGAAGTGGGAGAATATACACTAACGATAACAATACTGCCAGAAGAAGGGAAGAGATGGCGAATCCGCCAAACAATAACGAAATCCCACAAACGAATGTGGGAGCAACGGTTAGTACGACCGTAAGTGAAGCGACGACTGTTGGTTCGACACCAGCAGTAACGGTCACAGCAACGGGGCCAATACCTTCGTTCACGGGCCCCAGGATGCCTTTGGGAACTCCCCCACCAAGGGGAAATTTAGGCACAAGGCCTTTTGTTCCCCCAGGATTTATGCCACTTTATAGTATGCCAACTTCTGAAGTGGCTAGCCTGACGAATGCTGCGTCCACTTTTTCAGACCCTTTAGTGAGTGCCTCTTCGCCACTCCAAGGCTCTGGAGTAGGCATGGCGAATAGAAATAGGACCCAACTCTTAGGAGGAACGTCCCAAATAGCCCATGGCCTTACAAATGCCTCGACCGCAGTCTTGAGGCAACAAATGGACGAAAGCAACCATGATATGGTGCAAATGTTGGCACAAACTTTGAGTACGGTGCTAAACCCTCTAATACAAAACACTACTCAATCGAATCAGCAAGTGACAGCGCAAATGGCACGTTTGGCTGATTTCTTTGGAGTACCCCAACCTATTCGACAGCCCCAAAGGGCGCAAATAAGGGGAAATCAGGGGATATACTTAGAGGAAGAAACCACCATTAATCAGGCTCAACAGCCTGTCGAAGAAAACTTTAGGGCACGATTGGAGCAACCCGTCGAGGAACCTAGGGTAATAACCCCAGAGGTAAGGTTAATTAACAGAAATCAAAATGCTGACGAAGTAGTCCAGCATATCCAATACCAGAATACGGGTTTGGAAAATAACCTGGCAACCATGATCGAAAGGATCATGACTCAAAATGGGATGAACATGGGCTTTCGAAGGCCCAACTTTACATCTCCATTGTCAGAGTACGTGTTACAGACAGACTTACCTCCTAGATGCAAAGTCCCCAAATTTACTAAGTTCTCTGGGGACACGACAGAATCTACTGTCGAGCATGTGGCGAGATACTTGATCGAAGCAGGTGACATTTCGAATAACGAAAACCTAAGGATCAAGTACTTCCCAAGTTCTTTAACAAAGAACGCTTTTACTTGGTTTACGACTCTGCCCCCCAATTCGATCCATCATTGGACCCAGTTGGAAAGATTGTTCCATGAACAATTCTACATGGGGCAAACCAAGATAAGCCTGAAAGAATTGGCCAGTGTAAAGAGACGTTTCACTGAACCTATAGACGAATATCTAAATAGGTTTAGGTTGCTCAAGGCGAGATGTTTTACACAAGTGCCAGAACATGAGTTAGTCGAAATAGCCGCAGGCGGTTTAGATTATTCCATTAGGAAGAAGCTAGACACCCAATACCTGAGAGACATGGCCCAACTGGACGATAGAGTTCGACAGGTAGAACGCCTCAAAGCTGAAAAAGCAAAGGCAACGAAAACTCACAAGAGAGAGAGGATAGCGTACGTTGAGATGGATGACGAAGATCCAGAATCCTTCGACGATACTTTAGCTGTCGAAGAAGGAGAAGTCGATTTAGCAGAACTTAAACAAGGGCCACCATACTCTTGTAAACTGTTAGTCCCCTCAAGCGGGAAAAATCCCATTGGTCCAGAAAGGACCAACGATAGGTTCCCCAAAAAGACTTATAGTTTTGACATCACAAAATGTGATGAAATATTCGACTTGCTGGTTAAAGATGGCCAAATGATAGTACCCCCAGGGGTAAAAGTGCCTCCTCTTGATCAAAGAAAGAAGAGAGGTTTTTGCAAATATCATAATTTTTTGGGCCATAAAACTTCTCAATGTTTTCTTTTCAGGAATCTTGTGCAAGACGCTATCGAAGAAGGGAGATTGAAGTTTGCTGACAAATCCCCCATGGCTGTCGACTCAAATCCATTGCAGGCTGAAGCCCACTATGCTGAGCCCTCTGAGGTGAACGTGATAGAGGCAACCAGGAGCCAGTCGAAGAAGCCAGGAATCACAATGGTCGAAGTCTCAAAAGACCATATCAACATGCCAATCTTTGGCAGTTTTTCTGGAAATATATCCAGGAAGACAATTGAAGCTGTTCAGAAAGCGGTCGAAAGCCCGAAATTGGAGACCGCTGAAGCACAAAAAACTGGACCAAAATCCAGTTCCCACTTGGCCACAGTTCAAGGCCAGACGGAGAATCTGGAGATACAAATGAAGCAGTTAACTCTTGCTAATAAAGATACAATGAATATCAACATGGTCGAACTCTCTGACCCAAAATCATCAGAAGAGGCCATGAGGCAAGAACAAGCTAATAAGACTGCTTTCCCTCGGGAAAATGAAAATTTGGCAGATTTTTTACAAAGATGCCAGAAAAAGAAATCAGAGGTGATGTTGTGTCCAAGATGCAGTTCGATCTTTGATAAAAAAGCTGCTGAGCACATTCAAAGCGTAAGAGCAGCGAATAAGAGAAGGGAAAATGTTGACCTTCGACATGATACCAGAAGAGCCTCCCAAAGAGGTTCAAACCAAGAAAAGAGGCCATTGACTTTTAGGCCTCCCACAAATGTGCCAGTAGATACTTGGTACAAAACCTCTGGTCGAAAAAGGCCAAGTGAGGAGAGATGGCACTCTTTCGACGTGCCAAGGGGTTCCTCTTTGACTCAAAAGAAAGAGCCTCAGGTTGCTGCACCTAAAGTTGCACAAGTGTCAAGCAACTACAAAGGTAAAAATCCCATGTCTCGATCTCAATGGAGGAGATACCAAAGGAGACGAAAAGCTGAAAGGGAGGCTGCCAACGAACCAAAGGCAGAAACCAGTTCGAATGTTCCTCAAAGGAAGCAAAGGAAACCTCTAGAAAGAGAGCCAATAACCAACAGGCTAGTTTGGCCTAACCAAAGTGAAGTCGAAGACGAAGACGATGCTGAATCTGATGATACTTTGGACATAATGGTGAATATAGTCTCAGTGCTGCCCAGAGAATTCAACCGACAAGTGGAGGTCGAAGCAAGTGACTGGGAAGTGGAGCAAGAAATGGCCAAACACAGGCCAGTGTGCTATTTCGTCATGGACAATGGCACCACTGAGGAACAAAATGGGTTCTTCGAGCCACCTACAGAGGCGATGAAAAATCACCTCAAGCCTTTATTTATAAGGGCTAAACTCGAAGAAACTACTGTGAATAAAATATTGGTGGATTGTGGGGCAACCATCAACATTATTCCTCATTCTATGCTAAGGAAAATTGGCAAGAGGGATGAGGACATTAAGCCTCACAACATGGTCCTGTCGAACTATGAGGGCGGCATAGGGACCACTATGAGAGTGATCCAGCTGGATATCAAAGTAGGATCTATCCTTCGACCAACGATGTTTATGGTCATATCGGCCAAACCTAACTACAATCTTTTGTTGGGCCGTGAATGGATTCATGGTGTTGGAGCTGTGCCATCATCAATGCATCAGAGGCTGCTCCTATGGCGTCCAGATGGGATGGTCGAAAACATAGAGGCAGATCAAAGTTATTACCTAGGCGAAGTGAATCACCTAGGGTTGGCAGATTTCGACAAGAACTTGGCTCACATAGGGCCATGTCCAACACCTGACTTCGACATGGCGCCAGCGCCAAACACTTTTTGTTCCCTATACCTGCATCCTGAGCATGGTTTCCAATGGGACAGAGAAGACTTGTCCCACATAGACTTCAGTGGGTTAACTGATATCCAACCAACTGGTTGGGGAAGTGAATTCAGTGATAATGACTGAGTCACAATCTTTGAAGCGAATTTCGGCTTACGTAGCCGAAACCAAGATGATAACGGCTCTCGAAGCCGAAGTAAAGTACATGGCCACACAGGCCAATGATCAACGGTTATCTGCTGCAGGTCCAGGAAAGGATTTCGATCCAAAACCTCCTGATATCATGCCAGAAGAAATGCAGGAACAGAGGCTCAACGCCATCTATGACGATGAGCCTTTGGGCTTCGAAAAGGACCCCTTGGCGAACAACATTAAAATGTTAGCGCAAGATCCTTTAGAAGAAATCAACTTGGGCGAAGGGTCAGAGAAAAGGCCAACTTACATCAGCGCCAAAATTGATCCAGAACTTAGGTTGGAAGTATGTTAGTTTCTTTAAGCTCAGAGTTTTCTGTTCTCAGATTGTTAGTTTCTTCAGAGTAAGAAACTAGATCCTTTTTCAGGTTCTTATTTATGGCTCGAAGTTGCTGATATCTTTCAAGAATTTCTGATAGGCTTTCTTGTAATTGAGATCTAGAAAAGTTAGAGAATACCTCTTCTACCTCTGAGTCTGATTCAGATTCAGATGATCCAGTATCATCTGATACATTGGCCATTAGGGCTATGTTAGCTCTTTCATCTTCTGATTATGTTTCAGCTTCAGAAGATTCTGAGTCATCCCATGTTTCCATGAGGCTTTTCTTCTTTTCTTTAAAGAACTTCTTTTTAGGTTTCTCTTTTTGAAGATTTGGGCAGTCGCTCTTGTAATGACCTTGTTCATTGCATTCGTAGCAAACAATATCTTTGTTACTTGATTTTCTGTATCCAGAAGATGGTTCAAAATGATTTCATGTTCTTCTGGAAGTTCTGAACTTCCTCTTTCCATGCTTCCACAGTTGATTGACTCTTTTGGAGAGAAGAGACGGTTTGTCTTTTTCTGATGAGGATCCACCAGAGTTTTCTTCTTTTGCCTGCAAAACTTTCGGTTCATATTTTTTGTTAGATTTAAGAGCTAAAGACTTACCTTTCTTCTAGGGCCCATCTTCTTCTAATTCTATCTCACGACTTCTCAAGGAGCTGAAAAGTTCTTCGAGAGAGATTTTGTTAAGATCTTTGGCCATTTTAAGAGCTGTGACCATGGGACTCCATTTCTTGGGTAAACTTATGATGATTTTCTTTACATGATCTGCAGTTGAGTACCCTTTATCCATAAATTTTAGCCCAACAACCAGAATTTGAAATCTTGAGAACATTGTTTCAATGGTTTCATCTTCTTCCATTTTGAAAGCTTCATACTTCTGAATGAGAGCAAGAGCTTTGGTTTCTTTGACTTGTGTGTTGCCTTCATGCATCATTCTCAAGAAGTCAAACATGTGTTTTGTTGATTCTCTATTTTTGATTTTCTTATAATTTGTGTACAAGATAGCACTTAAGAGAATTGTTCTGGCCTTGTGATGATTTCTGAATTCCCTTTTTGATGATTTGTCATTCTTTTTCTTTCAATCTTTTGACCGTGTTCGTCAACTAGATGTATGTACCCATCAGTCACCATATCCAAGAGATTAACGTCACGAGCTATAAATAAACTTTCGATTCTGTCCTTCCAGTAATCAATGTTTTTACCATCAAAGATTGGAGGTTTTCCATTGATTATGTATTTCTCATCATGATAATCATTGGTGATGTTCTGACTTGGTCCCGCCATAGTGTTTTTCTGGATTGGATCTTTTTCTGACACGGTTACATGTTTATACGCAGAACCAGGCGCTCTGATGCAAAATGAAGAATGAAAAAACACAAGAAAGGGGGTTGAATTGGGGTTTTTAAAACTTAAAGTAAAAGACACGTTGGTTATCCTGGTTCATTTGAACCCAAACTACTCTAGTCTACCCACCAAGGTGATTTCGCCTCTCTCAACGAGGTCTTAATCCACTAATCAAACTTTATTACACAGATACGATGACAATTGTCAAAGTCTTCTTGAGTTTAAACCACAACCCAGTTTTCTCAAGGTATTACATAATACAATATTTGAAAGCATGTACAAGATGTGTTTTCTAACAAAATAGTATCACACAAGTGATATTTTACACAAATTAAATTCAGTAAGTTGAAGGTGATGAAATTTCTCGTTTGTAGTGCACAGCAAAAAATCGTAAATGATTTCTCCTTCAAGTATTGTTTATACAGGCAACGTGTTGTACCCCAAAATTTTCCCTCTCATTTCTCAAAGGATCATTCTAGACCCTCAGGTTTGCTTCTGGCAAGTTTCAAGTCTCAGATTACAATTTCCTAAAGAAAGTCATTCACAAGGGCAAAATGGTTAAAAGCACACTGAAAATTCAAACTTTGAATTCTTGATCAAAATCAAGTTCCAACAATCATATTCCATCAAGACAAGAAGTTGGTTCATCAAGAAATCTAAAATCGAAAATTGCCTAGAAAAATCAAATTTCTAAACATTTAGAAAATTTTCTAAGTGTTAGGAGAATATGATATTTTAAAACTTCTGGGCCAGCCTTCACGCAAGTGCAATCAGAATTTGCAAACATGGTTAAGAACAAATGGAAGTGATGTTCTTCTGTCAGAACATGAGTCTTCAGCATATGGAGGCTACGCTTATGGTCTTCTGCGATCAGAACATCACCACATCCCAAAACCTCGTTTAAGCAGCCTGTTGCCCTGCTATAGCACAATCCTGCAACCAGCTACTGATTCGGACCATGCCCACACATTCTCAAACCCCATATTTGCACCAAATTAGCATAAAAAAGATGTGATTAAAAAGCAATGGAACAGTATGCCAAAAATGTTTAAATCTCATTTGTTTCCCCCCCAAAACACAACAAACTCACCTATAAATAATTTGCTCCATCACACTTTCAAGGGGCTGGATTTTGGAAAGAGAGAATTATCAAAGAGAGAAAAGAAGACAGTAAAACATTCGTGAACCCTGAATTCCTAAACAAAACCAAAACCTTTGTTCTTCCCTTTGAATCAAAGAACATAGCATTTTCTGTTTCGTTGTTCTTGCTGACTCCAGAACATCTGAAGGTAGCAGCTCAAGTCCCAAACACACATTCTAGATTTAAGGTAAGTCTTTCTAATTTTGAATCTTTTCATTCAGATCATCATTAAATATGTAAATATAATAGTATTGATGTTGTCCATATCATTGCATATGTAGAAAAAAATGTGGATCGAAACTTCTTGAATAAAGCTAGGCTCAGAATTAGGATTAGAACTTCTATGAACTGTTGTGCTTTTATCTTTATGATTTGTTGTTATTAAGAGCTGGATAAGTTATTGATGAGCTGATTAATGTAAGGAAGGAGTTGAAGTGTAACACAAAACTTCTGAGTTATCCTCACTGTTTTAACACCCAAAACTTTTAGGCTTTCTTACTGTTAACACGCACAGAACTTCTGATTTTCACTCACTTTTTAACGCAACACAAAACTTCTGATTTTTACTCACTGTTTAACACAACACAGAACTTCTGATTTTTACTCACTGTTTAACATAACACAAAACTTCTGACATTTTGCTCACTGTCTAAACACAACCCCAAACTTTTGTTTTTGCCCTCTAACGCTTCTTTCAGGATTCCAATGACATCAACCCAGAACTTCTGATCACCTCTGACGTTTCTTGCTGAACCACAGTGCGCCTGGGATTAGAACTTCTGGTCCTCTTTATTTTGCTTTCAGCAACATGCTGATCCTATTTCTCTTTATTTTTCCTTTTTATTTTATTTTATTATTAGTACTATTTTTATTAATATAAAAAAGGACACATAAATATTTTATTTTTATTAACTAATTATTTCCTTTTTTTCCTTCTAATTTATTAAGACAAAAAAATCATTTTCAAAATAAGTCCTTTCCTTTTGTACAATTCGATATGGTTGTAATAGATGTTTAGGATTTAAATTCTTACAAATACCCATTTGTAATTATGTACCCCCATGCCTAAATGATGTAATAGCATAAGACTTTACATTTCCGCAATTTATTGCTTTCAAATATAAATGCTAGTAATTAGGGTGTGTATGGCAAGACATGAAATCAACAAATAGATAACCCTAATCAAGACTAAATGCATGTAAACCAAACACACTTGCACACTAGTAACCTTAGGGTAATCCCATTTTGTTGCCTCGGAAAATAGTCATGTCCCTTGAATATGGCCGTTTTAGCAAAGACCCTCGATAAAAGATTGTAGTCCCTCGATGGCCCTTAATGTTTGCCTTCGGTAAACGATGTAGTCCCTAAACGACATTGCTAAAACGTTCCATAGGTTGCCTTCTATGAATATACAAATGTCCCTCGCCCGTCCCTTCACATATGATGATGGGGCTTCTTACCAAATCAATGGTAAGATAGCAACATCTAAAGGTGAAGGAAAAGAACATTTAAGACCTTTTGAGTAGGTAGGTTACTCCTAGTTGCTCGCTTGCTCACAACAAAAACATTTTTTGCACCAACATTTAACTTTGAAACATTTTCCAAAAGACAAAACACTTTGTACGCGTTCTTATAGAGACGAGAACCATTACGAACACCTTCATTTTCAAAATACTTTCAAAACTCACATCACAAACACAGTTTCAAACAAAAAGTAAGTGATCTAGCAAACAAATAAGAGCCCGTAGATAACTACAGATGAAAAGGGTGCTAACACCTTCCCTTTTCATAACCTACCCCCTGAACTCAATAAATAATCTCAAAAGGTCTTTCCTGTTCTTTTCAACCTTTCCTTATTGGATAAAATAAAAGTCGGTGGCGACTCTTGCTAACCGCAACAATTGCAATCAAACGCAAAACACCCAAGTCAGTTCTCCCACCGTGTTACAGAACTGGCGACTCTGCTGGGGAATTTACTTTAAAGTGGGGTTACCTTAGGGCTAGATCACCTTTACTTGATTTATTTGATTAATTTGTTTTCTTTACATTTTTGGGTCTTTGCTTGGGATTTTGTTAAAGATCCTATACCCGGATCTTGGGCACCATTTAGGTAAGTAGCAATAAATCATGGAAGTTGTACGACATAGACCGATATGGATGAAGTGATAGCTACGTTAGCGTGATACTTTGGCTTGTACTAATGTTCCTTGAGTCAGTCAAGGATAACATTAGGCTTCCTTAGCGTCATTAAGCGCTAACTAACCTTTAGAACCTTTTAATTGACTCATCCTAAGCCACTAGAAAGTAGTGAGATGGCCGGCTTTGGTTCCGATCGAAGATTGGTTGATACTCGATGTTACACTCATTGAGATTGTACTTTTGGGATATTCTAGCCGCAATACTTTGGTCATTGAGCTAGAACAATGCCTAAAAGAAAGGTCAATGATATGAGACTCCTTAGAACCCATTACTTTTAATAGGACAGGTTGAGCCAACTAAAACTTCAAGAGGGTACTTACCTTTAAAGACTCACGCAAGCCATTAAACCTAGGGTTTTTTGTGTGACTTGCTTGATATGTCTATGATTTCAAAGCATAAACCATGCATCAGGAACATCATGACATACATGCTAACCATTTCAAGGGGCTAGAGATTTATCTTTCCTTTTTGTTTTGTAGGGTATGGATTCAACTCACAGAAAGACCATCTGAATCAATTTTGTAGAGGTCCTTCCCAAGCTCAAAGAACTGGTCCTGAGAGTTCCCGAGAGCTCATCGTTCAACAAGAGATATGGTCACTTGCTCAATTTGGTTACTACCGGGTTTGATGAAGGTCTCATGAGTATTCTATTCCAGTTCTTCGACCCTAAACACCATTGCTTCACTTTTCCAGATTACCAGTTAGTGCCTACGCTGGAAGAGTTCTCTAAAATACTTGGGTCACCTATATTGGAGCAAGTACCTTTCACCAGCTTAGAATAGGATCCAGTTGCAGAAAGTGTTGCCATAGCCTTGCATTTGAAACCATCTGACATCGAATCCAATTGGGAAAGAAGAAGTGGAGTCCAGGGTCTCCTTGCAAGTTTTCTAATGAAGAAAGCTCAGATATTCTTAGATGCCATGAGTTACCATGCCTTTGAATATGTCTTAGCTCTATTAACCTATGGATTGGTTCTGTTCCCCAATTCAGACCAGTTTATAGAAGTTAGTGCCATCAACATCTTCCTTGCTCGCAATCCAGTTCCTACATTGCTCGGAGACGTGCTGCATTCGCTCCACACTCGTACTATGAATAAATGATGGACTCTTATGTGTTGTACGCCTCTGCTCTATCGGTGGTTTATTTCGCACCTTCCTCGGTCAGTAGTGAAGAATGAATTAGGCTTGAGGTGGAATCAAAGGATAATGTTCCTTTCTCACTCTGATATCTATTGGTGCCCTCACTCTCAAGAAGATATCTCTTTTATTGATCGCTGCAGAGAATTCCCTAATGTGCCACTTCTTGGCTTTAGAGGAGGCATCACTTACAATCCTTCTTTGGCCCTATGTCAGTTCGGCTAGGCCCGGAGGGATGGTCCCCATAATATGCTCGTCCAGGTTATTGTGTTTGACTATTCAAATGACATGCAAGGTTATCGCCAGAGGTTCATTCGCGCGTGGGGCATGGTAAAGAAGACCGATAGCAGTACTTTGGGACGCAAAAAATCCATTCCTTTAGAGCCTTACCTCATATGGGTACGAGCGCAGGCTTAAAAAATTATGATTCCATATGCTGCTATACTTCCAGTGATCTCAAAATCTGTTGATCAAGAAGACGAACCTCACATCATTTCTCATCCTGATATGCCAACAAGCTTCGAAGAGTTGCGAAAGTCATGGATCCAGTTCAAGTAAGAACGAGACATCTTTGAGAATCAATTCTACGCCAGTGAGAAGAAATTTCTGGAACTCACTAAGCAGCATCATGAAGAGCGGAGTCTGAACGCCTACATCGCACCAAAGAGGATGCGTTCAACCTTTTTGTCTTATGAATTTTTGTATTTTATTTCTTTCATTTGTAAGCCCAAAGAGGCATGATGTACGCAAACTTGGATTTGTTAATATAACATGTGTTTACTTTTTGTCTAAACCAAATTTAAATCTATAATCTCCTTGAAATCATTTGCATATGCATCTTCATTCATCATAACACGAACAAGTTTCTTACAACAAGTATCCTTATCTTTCTACTATTTATTTCAGTGAGATGGATATTGAACAAACAGTAAAAGATCTTCAGGTGCAGAACGCTCAATTTCAACAAATGTTTTTTACTTTGGCAAAAGGACAAGAGGAGTTGAAAACTCTGCTGATCAAAGAAAAGAAGAAGAAAGCGAAGAAATCAGCCAGTGTTTTGAATCTGGGAAGAAGGTTCAAAGGACCAGACGGACTCTAGACTTCGCAACATCATCAGGTGAAGTGGATAATCAAGAAGGGAAAAACAAGGAAGTGACTGACCATCCAGAGTCTGAAGAAGAATTAGAGGTTGATTATTCTGAAGAGCAGTATCCTCCAGCTGGCTATAAATACAAACAGTTGGAAGATCACCTAAATGCTATGGAGATCTAGAGGGTACCCAGGTTGGATTTTGAAGAGCTAGGACTTTTCTTAGGGGTTGTCATCCCACAGAAATTAAAGTCCCCACTTTCTCTAAATATGACGGTGTCTCTTGTCCAAAGCTGCATTTAAGGTCATACGTTAGAAAGATTCAACCCCATACTACCGATAGAAACCTATGGGTGCATTTCTTCCAAGAAAGCTTATCAGGGACACAGGTGGATTGGTTCTATCAGTTGGAAGGGACCAATATTCGTAATTGGGAAGATTTGACTCGCTTTTTACAAGAAATACCTGTATAATGCTGACTTAGCTCCAACTAGAACACAATTGCAAGGCATGTCTATAAGTGCAGGTGAAGGTTTCAAAACCTATGCTCTATGTGCCTATCATTCTGAAAGCCCGGGGCATGATACCAATGATTGTTGGGCCTTGAAGAATAAGATACAAGACCTTATTGAGGCAAAAAGATTGAGTTTGATCCCCAGAAACACCTAATGTGATAACAGCGCCAATGCCCAAACACGGTCAAGGTGTCAATGCTATTGATGATGAGTGTTTTGTTTCCTCTGTGTTTGATTTAACTACTCCTCTTTTAACCATTAAACAAAATCTATTACGAGTCGTTCTGTTTCCGGGCTGTGATGAAAATTTTCAATTATGTGTGTCTCTACCCAATAGCTGTTTGTTACTAAAGATGGACGTCCAACGTTTGATGGCTAACAAAGAAATCCTGTTTGAAAAAGTTCCTCTTATCAGAAATTCCTGTGAATATGTCTCAATAATCACCATATCCGACAATCCTCCCAGGGTTTCCACCAAAAGACCCGTTAGGATTACTTCTATTCCAAAGTCTGCTCCCCTAATCATCATTGTGCCAAGGCCAATACCATATTCTTCGGATAAAGTTGTTCCCTGGAACTATGGGGCTGACATCTATTACTATGGTGTCAAGCAAGATCTGTTGGCTATCCAAGACAAAGCTGAGAAAGACACGGATCCTGACATCATCAATATCGTTGGGACCAGTAAGATAATAAGATGTGTTAGAATCTTCTCACCTTAGATCTCTCCAAAGACCATTGCTACTCCTGTAATTATTCCCGCTACCGCTCCTACCAGCATTCCCAGTAATACTCCTGTTGACAATCCTACTGTTATTCCTGCGACCAAGACAAGGGGAAAGGAGGTGTTATCTGAGCCTATCCAGACGAAGGCGCATCTAGAGGATATTCCTGAAGCTTTTAGAAAGGAGATAGAAGTGATACTAAAAATAATCAAGAAAAGTTACTACAACATCATGGAACAGTTGGGGCAAACCCCCTCAAAAATATCAATGTTGGCTTTTCTTTTGTGTTCTGAGGCCCATGCCAAAGCCTTGGTAAAGTTTCTAAAGACCGCCCACGTGCCCCAAGAGACTTCCATTGACCAATTTGAGAATTATGTGGCCAGTCTAATTGCTGGTAACAGATTGGGCTTTTCTGATGCCGACTTAACTCCCAAAGGAAGGAAACATAACGATGCCTTGCACATCTCCATTGAATGCAGGGGCACTATGCTAGCCCATGTTCTCGTGGATACGGGCTCATCGCTGAATGTTTTACCCAAAAATGCTCTTGACCAGCTAGACTGCGAGGGACTTACTTCAAAGCCTAGAAACATTGTAGTGAGAGCCTTTGATGGTTATAAGAGGACAGTACACGGAGAAGTTGACATCCCTATAAAAGTTGAAACTCATACTTTTGATTCAACTTTCTATGTGATGGATATCCACCCTTCCTATTCCTGTCTTTTGGGCCGACCCTGGATTCATCGCGCTGGTGTCGTCACCTCTACATTGCATCAGATATTAAAGTACCCAATCTAGGGAAAAATCATCACTGTCCATGGGAAAGAGGAATATATGGTCAACCACCTGAACTCTTTGAGGTACATAGAAATGGATGGGGAGTTCATCGAAACTCCGTGTCAGCATTTCGAGGAGGTCCCACAAACAGTTGCGGCAACCAAGACTACTACTAAAACTCCAAAAGTTACCAGACCGCCATTGAAAATGGTCTCTCTGAAAGATGCTAGAGCAGTGATCGAAGAAGGTGGATGCACTATCTGGGGCCAACTTCCAGATATTCCCTATAAATCCAACAAATTTGGTTTGGGTTTTACTTCAGAAGCACAAAGAGCAGTTCGACGAACTCGTGCAGGGGGCCACCTTTACGTATCAGCAATCAGGGAGTCAACACAGTGGAAGACAATGATGGCAGATGTGACCTGGATGAGTGGATTTTTCCAACTGTCAGTGGAGGACTCAACAACTGGGAAGCCAAAGAATTTGTCCCTATTACTTTTATCCAAGAGTAATTGTCTTTAAATTTTTCTCAGACTTGTAATAATTAAACAAGTTAGACTTTAAACCCTTGTGTCTTACCCGAGGCACAATGGTCCATTTGTGAGGGTTGTTACTTCATCTTCATATGTCATCAATAAATCATGGACGTTTTTTGCATGCACATTTTACGCTCTTTGTTCTTCTTTTTCTACCTTTTTATTTGTTCAAAGACAACTATGCTCTTACACACACTCACATATCAAAATGCAGATCCACATCCACTCAGGATCCCATGGGTAACGATTCTACTATGGCCTATCATGACTTTGAAAATCCGATCTACAAAGCCGAAGACGAAGGTGAGGAAGATTGTGAGGTACCTGGAGAACTAGCCAGGTTATTGCAACAGGAAAAAAGGACCATACAACCCCACGAAGAGCCTGTGGAAACAATTAACTTAGTTACTGAAGAGGACAAGAAAGAAGTCAAGATAGGTGCCAACCTGAAGCTTAGTGTCAAGAAGCGCTTAAGTCAGTTACTACATAACTATGTTAAGGTCTTTGCCTGGTCATACGAAGACATGCCAGGGCTCAACACTGACATCGTGGTCCATCGTCTATCGATAAAAGAAGACTTCCCTTCGGTAAAATAGAAGGTCCGACGCATGCGGCCAGAAATGTCATAGAAAATCAAGACTGAAGTCATAAAGCAGTTCAATGCCGGATTCTTAGTTGTCACCTCCTATCCACAATGGGTCGCCAACGTTGTTCCAGTGACTAAAAAGGACGATAAGGTACGTATGTGTGTGGACTATCGAGACTTGAATAGGGCAAGCCCCAAGAATGACTTCCCACTTCCCCACATCGATATTCTGGTTGACAACACCGCACAACATAAAGTATTTTCCTTCATAGACGGTTTCTCCGGATACAACCAGATTAAAATGGCACCTGAGGACATGGAAAAAATGACCTTAGTCATACAGTGGGGCATGTTCTGTTACAAAGTTATGCCATTCGGGTTGAAGAACGTTGGGGAAACCTATCAGTGTGCCATGGTAGCTTTGTTTCACGACATGATCCATCACGAGATATAGGTGTAAGTGGATGACATGATAGCCATATCACAAACCAAGGAGGAACACCTTGACCATCTGTAGAAACTGTTTGAAAGACTAAAGAGACATAAACTAAGGCTGAATCCAAATAAATGCACTTTTGGAGTAAGGTCGAGCAAGCTCTTAGGCTTCATTGTCAGAGAAAAAGGTATCGAAATGGACCCTGCAAAGGTAAAAGCAATACAAGAAATGCCTGCTCCTCACACTGAGAAGGAAGTCAGAGGATTCTTAGGACGGCTGAACTATATCGCCCGGTTCATTTCCCATCTAACCGCTACTTATGAACCAATCTTCAAATTACTGAAGAAAGATCAAGTGGTGGAATGGAACGACGACTTCCAGGCTGCCTTCGACATGATCAAAGAATACCTTCAAGAGCCTCCCGTTTTGATGCCGCCAGTCGAGGGAAGTCCTTTGATCATGTATATATCTGTCTTGGAAAATTCAATGGGGTGTGTGTTGGGGCAGCATGACGAGTCTGGCCAAAAAGAGCATGTAATATACTACCTGATCAAAATGTTTACCGACTGTGAAACCAGATATTCACTACTCGAGAAAACTTGCTGCGCTCTGGCATGGGCTGCTCGCCGACTAAGACAATATATGTTGACCCATACTACCTTATTGATATCCAAGATGGATCCAATTAAATACATATTCGAGAAGCTCTCCCTCTCGGGAAGAATAGCAAGATGGCAGATGGTCCTGACTGAATACGACATTCAATACACTACCCAGAAAGTAATAAAGGGCAGTGTGCTAGCCGATCACCTTGCTCATCAGGCTGTGGATGACTATCAGTCCATGAAATTTGAATTCCTAGACGAAGACATCATGGTGATAAACAATTGTGAAGAACTTAGACCATATGACAGACCTGAACAAGGATCCTGATGGACCATGGTTTTTGACGGAGCTTTCAACGCACTCGGCAACGGTGTAGGCATTGTGATTATATCCCCTGAAGGATTCCATACTCCCTTCACTGCTAGATTGTGTTTCAACTGTACCAATAATATGGAGGAATATGAAGCGTGTACTATAGGTCTCAAAGCCTCCATAGATTTTGGAATAAAGTCCTTAAGTGTATTTGGAGATTCAGCCTTATTCATCAGTCAAATCAAAGGAGAATGGGACACAAAGCACCCTAATCTCATCCCCTATAAAGAACATGTGTTGACACTGATCCCATATTTTGAGGAAATTACCTTTGAGCATTTTCCACAAGATGAAAATCAATTAGCGGGCACGCTAGCAACTATGTCATCCATGTTCAAAGTCAGATGGGATAATGAGGCTCCTCAGATCACCATAGAGAGGATGGACGAACCAGATCACTGTCACGATATTGATACTGAAGAAGTAGTGGAAAAGCCTTGGTTCCATGAAATTAAGAGATATCTCGAAGCCCAAGAGTATCCGGAAGGAGCTTCAGTCAACGACAAGAAATTCCTGAGAAGGTTTTCCGCTAAATTCTTCCTCAGTAACTAAGTTCTCTATAAGCGCAACCACGACTCTACTTTACTTTGGTGCATAGACAAGAGTGAGACAGACAAGATCATGGCTGATTTACATGAAGGTACCTTTGGCACCAATTCTAGCGGGCATATGATGGCTAAAAAGATCCTATGGACAGGATACTATTGGTCCACCATGGAAGCAGATTGTCATCAGCATTCACGAACCTGTCACAAGTGTCTAATATATGCTGACAAAGTACATGTGCCTCCAGTTCCCCTAAACGTCCTAACTGCTCCTTGGCCATTCGTGATGTGGGGAATTGACATGATTGGATAAATCAAACCTACAACTTCCAATGGACATCGCTTCATCTTTGTCGCCATTGATTACTTCACGAAGTGGGTTGAGGCAGCTTCCTTCGCTTCTGTCACCAAAAATGTTGTGGCCCGATTCATCAAACAGAATCTTATCTGTCGGTATGGTATTCCGGAGAGAATCATTACAGATAATGGTACCAATCTCAACAATACTATGATCACTACACTATGCACACAATTTAAGATCCACCATCATAACTCTTCTCCTTACCGGACGAAGATGAATGGCGTTGTAGAAGCTGCTAATAAAAACATCAAGAAAATCATACAAAAAATGACAGTTACCTACAAGGACTGGCTTGAGATGTTACCATTTTCTCTTCACGGTTACCGTACCACGGTGCGCGCATCAACCGAGGAAACTCCTTTCTCCTTGGTATACGGCATAGAAGTTATCTTAACAGTAGAAGTCCAAATACCTTCTCTAAGAATCATAAAGGATGCAAGTTTGAATTAAGACGAATGGGTCCAAACTCGATTTGACCAGTTGAGCTTGATTGGTAAGAAGAGGCTTACGGCTGTCTGCCATGGCCAGATGTACCAAAAACGCATGATCAAAGCTTTCAACAAGAAGGTCAGACGTCAGGTATATCGGGTTGGTGATCTGGTAATCAAACGTATCATACTCCCACAAGGTAATCCCAGAGGAAAATGGACTCCTACATATGAAGGACCGTTTATGATAAAAAACCTATTTTCTGGTGGGGCAATGATCTTAACCACTATGGACGGAGAAGACCTACCGCACCCTGTAAACGTGGACATAGTTAAAAGATACTACGCATAAACAAAAATCCACTAGGTCGACTGGCCTAGGCAAAAATTAGGGCATCTCGGCGAACCAAAAGGGTTTGGGAAACAATTAAGGATAAAATATTAAAAAAATCTGTACACCTGGCAAGATGAAAACCTGAAAAGGAGGCTTAGGCAAAAAAAGGTATCCCGGTGGACTGAAAACCCAGAAGGGCGGTCCAGGAAAAAGTTAGGGATTTAAAGCGTATGACTATGTCCCGTTGAATCACCTTACAACCACTCTCCGACATTAATCATCAAACTCAAATGGTTCTAATCAATCCAATCAGCTTCGGATAAACCAACAAGTGGATGAGACAATCAGAGACATGAAGGCTATAGCAGAATGGGAACCCCATTGGATTATTTCACATAGCTATCTTTTCTTTGTATCAGTTTTACGACGACATTCTCTTACTAGGATGCTTGTCTCTTTGTACAAAAACACTTATTTAAGTTAATACAAAAATATTCCTTTGAAAGTGCAGAACTATCTATTTCTCTTTTACTGTTTCTATTTTGTTTGCAAAAAACGTCCAATATTTATTTTTGAACATATGCATTTAAATGTAATTACTGCTTATAAATGAACGCATAAAAAGAAAACTAAACAGAAAGACAATCACTAATGGCTTTAAGAAACAAGACAACATCTATGAGCTATTCCACAAAACCCCCGCAGGTACTCTCTCCAACAGAGCAGAAGCAAGAACATCCTGTTACAGGATCATTGTCATATCCCCAGTAGGTAGCCTAATGGCGCCTTTTGCCTGCATATCCCCGACGGAGCAAAACTCCCAGTCGCCACCTCAAAGATTCCACAGCAAAAGTTGCCCAGCTTCTCAGGATTCCCCAGCAGAATTTCACGAAGTCCACAAGCAATACACTATGTTTCTCTTCCCCAACAGATTTTATTTCTATAATCATAGAAACCCATCCCTCAACACTTCAACTTCAACAAATATGAAGACTTACACTCCTTATTCCCAGCGATAATCAAGGATCTATTTTCCCCAATCCGACAACACTGTAGCAGAACAGCTTGTATGCACATACATCACATCCATACATCATAAACATCAATGACAAAAATGCATATATCGCAATCCCATTGCACTATGCATTTCATGTATCATGGTATTACATATAACTAACTCCTTACCTTTTTCAGGAAAGATGAACCAACAGAAAATTATTATCAAATTTTCAACAAGATAAGGCAAATATCTATGAACAAATCAATCGCAGATCAATTCCCGAAACAATACGGGGTGACTATCTACATGACAATTACCTCCTTCAGACTCCTTCTGGTTCAGTTTCAACCTCTCAACGATTTATCCTGATTCTTTCCTGCAGACTTCTTCTATGGTTCAGATAAATCGCTGCAAGATTTATTCTGATTCTTTTCCAGACCCTTGCTGGTTTAGTTTAAACCTCTCAATGGCTTATCCTAATTATTTTCCGCATACATATTCTCTGGTTCAGATAAGTCGCTCCAAGATTTATTCTGATTTTTTTCCAAACCCCTGCTGGTTCAGTTTAAATCCCTCAATGGTTTATCCTGATTCTTTCCCGCAGACATCTTCTCTGGTTCAGATAAATCGCTCCAAGATTTATTCTGATTCTTTTCCAGACCCCTGCTGGTTCAGTTTAAATCCCTCAATGTTTTATCCTGATTCTTTCCCGCATACATCTTCTCTGGTTCAGATAAATCGCTCCAAGATTTATTCTGATTCTTTTCCAGACCCCTGCTGGTTTAGTTTAAATCCGTCAACAGTTTATCCTGATTCTTTCCTGCAAACATCTTCTTTGGTTCAGATAAATCACTCCAAGATTTATTCTAATTCTTTTCTAGACCCCTGCTGGTTCAGTTTAAATCTCTCAATGGTTTATCCTGATTCTTCCCCAGTAAATACTTTCTCTAGTTCAAATAAATCTCTCCAAGATTTATTCTGATTCTCTCCAGTTAAAGAATACCAAGACCTCTTTTGGTTCAGTTTAAACGTCTCAACAGTTTGTCCTGATTCTTTCCAAGTAAGAAACTTTCTCTGGTTCAGATAAATCGCTCCAAAGATTTATCCTGATTCTTCCCAGTTAAAGATTATTCAAAACTTCTGCTAGGTTCAGTTTTAAATCAACCAAAGGTTTACACTGATTCTTGTCCCAGTTGAAGTCAAGCTTAAACTTAGTCTAATTTCTGTCAATAATCACCTTTGGATGGCATCTATAAGCCCATCTCTGCCAACTCTCCAACATTTCTCCAAATGGCATCTTTAAGCCCATTCCTAACACCTCAACCTCCAAGTCCTCAGAGTGCAAATTTATGGGCACTCTAGTGTTCAATCATCTTCCACCTTCAAGTCATGAATGGCAGATTCGCCAATCTAACTCTTCATGTTTAAGAAGATTGAACAGGGGCAGTAGTTGTACCCCAAAATTTTCCCTCTTATTTCTCAAAGGACCATTCTAGACCCTCAGGTTTGCTTTTGGAAAGTTTCAAGTCTCAGACTACAATTTCCTAAAGAAAGTCATTCACAAGGTCAAAATGGTCAAAAGCACATTGAAAAGTCAAACTCTGTCCTCTTGATCAAAATCAAGTTCCAACAATCATATTCCATCAAAACAAGAAGTTGGTTCATAAAGAAATCTAAAATCGGAAATTTCCTTGAAAAATCAAATTTCTAAACATTTAAAAAATTTTCTAAGTGTTAGGAGAATATGATATTTCAGAACTTTTGGGCCAGCCTTCACGCAAGTGCAATCAGAATTTGCAAACACGGATCAGAACATGATGCTTCAATTAGAACATGTGGAAGTGATGTTATTCGGTCAGAACATGACTCTTCAGCATATGGAGGCTACACTTCTGGTCTTATACGATCAGAACATCACCAAATCCCAAAACCTCGTTTAAGTAGCCTGCTGCCCTGCTATAGCCCAGTCCTGCAACCAACTGCTGATCTGGTCCATGCCTGCACTTTCTCAAACCCCATATTTGCACCAAATTAGAATACAAAAGCTGTGATTAAAAAGAAATGGAACAATATGCCAAAAAGGTTTAAATATCATTTATTTTCCCCCAAAAAAACACAACAAACTCACCTATAAATAAGTTGCTCCATCACACTTTCAAGGGGCTGGCTTTTGGAAAGAGATAATTATCAGAGAGAGAAAATAAAACAGTAAAACATTCGTGAACCCTGAATTCCTAAACAAAACCAAAACCTTTGTTCTTCCCTTTGAATAAAAGAACATGGCATTTTATGTTCCGTTGTTCTTGCTGACTCTAGAACATCTGAAGGCAGCATCTCAAGTCCCAAACACACGTTCCAGATTCAAGGTAAGTCTTTCTGATTTTGAATCTTTTCATTTACAACATCATTAAATATGTAAATATCATAGTATTGATGCTGTCCATATCATTGCATAAGTAGAAAAAATTGTGGATCATAAATTCTTGAATAAAGCTAGGCTCAGAATTAGGATTAGAACTTCTATGAACTGTTTTACTTTTATCTTCCTGATTTGTTGTTGTAAAGAGTTGGATAATTTGCTGATGAGCTGATTAGTGTAAGGAAGGAGTTGAAGTGTAACACAGAACTTCTAAGTTCTCCTCACTGTTTTAACACCCAAAACTTCTAGGCTTTCTTACTGTTAACACGCACATAACTTCTAATTTTCACTCACCATTTAACATAACACATAACTTATGATTTTTACTCACTGTTTAACACAACACAAAACTTATGATTTTTACTCACTGTTTAACACAACACAGAACTTCTGACTTTTTGCTCACCGTCTAAACACAATCCAGAACTTCTGTTTTTTTCCCTCTAACGCTTCTTTCAGGATTCCAATGACATCAACCCAAAACTTCTGATCACCTCTGGCGTTTCTTGCTAAACCACAGCGCGCCTGGCATCAGAACTTCTGGTCCTCTTTATTTTGCTTTCAGCAACATGCTGATCCTATTTCTATTTATTTTTCCTTTTTATTTTATTTTATTATTAGTACTACTTTTATTAATATAAAAAAGGACACAAAAATATTTTCTTTTTATTAACTAATTATTTCCTTTTTTTCTTCTAATTCATTATGGCAAAAGAATTATTTTCAAAACAAGTCATTTCCTTTTGTACATTTCGATATGGTTGTAATAGATGATTATGATTTAAATTCTTGGAAATCCCTATTTGTAATTATGTACCCCCATCCCTAAATGATGTAATAGCGTAGGACTTTACATTTTCGTAATTTATTGCTTTCAAATATAAATGCTAGTAATTAGGGTGTGTATGACAAGACATGAAAATAACAAATAGATAACCTAATAAAGACTAAATGCATGTAAACCAAACACATTGCACACTAGCACCCTTAGGGAAATCCTATTTTGTTTCCTCAGAAAATAGTCATGTCCATCAAATATGGGAGTTTTAGCAAAGACCCTCGATAAAAGATCGTAGTCCCTCGATGACCCTCAATGTTGCCTTCGGTAAACGATCTAGTCCCTAAACGACATTACTAAAACGTCCCATAGGTTACCTTCTATGTCTATACAAACGTCCCTCGCCCGTCCCTTCACATCCGATCATGGGGCTTCTTACCAAATCAATGGTAAGATAACAACATCTAAAGGAGAAGGAAAAGAACATTTAAGACCTTTTGAGTAGGTAGGTTACTCCTAGTTGCTCGCTTGCTCACAACAAAAACATTTTTTGCACCAACATTTCACTTTGAAACATTTTCCAAAAGACAAAACACTTTGTACGCGTTATTATAGAGACGGGAACCATTACAAAGACATTCCTTTTAAAAATACTTTCAAAACCCACATCACAAACAAAATTTCAAACAAAAAGCAAGTGATTTAGCAAGAAACTCAGAGCCCGTAGATAGCTACAGATGAAAAGGTTGGTAACACCTTCCCTTTTCATAACCTACCCCCCGAACTCAAGAAATAATCTCGAAAGGTCTTTCCTGTTATTTTCAACCTTTCCTTATTCGATAAAAGAAAAGTCGGTGGCGACTCTTGCTAACTGAAACAATTGCGATCAAACGCAAAACACCCAAGTCAGTTCTCCCACCGTGTTACACAATGCATGTGAGGAGCTTTTGGAATGTTGATAAATAGTAATTAAATAACTTTCGAAACATATAGATTCTTGTCCTCTTTCAGTCGTTACTTTTGAATAGACATGAATGAAATGTAACACTTCGGAACATGCTTGCTAGAGATTACATCAGAAGATGAATGTTACCGTTGGGACTTTTTTACTTCTATCCAGAACTGTACGAAACAGAATAACATAGATCCTTTTTACAGCATTTAGTGCACTCAGAAGTTATAGATTTAGAACATCTTTATATAAACGTGCTATACAAATTTTTCTTTCTATATAAGATGTGTTAAATCAGAGTTTAAACAACGATCTAACTCATATTTTGTGCTTCTTTTATCAGAACTTCCCTGCAAAGCAAATACTTATTTAGGGAGCATATTTGTTCTTTTGAGTGTTTGTTATCATCAAAGCTCTTACAAAGGTTGTAGAATCAAACTATGTTCTAACAACCATGTTCCCTTAGAATATGAATTTGTATGTGTTGCACCACAAAATTTTCCCTCCCATTTTCACACAAAACATACTCCTAGAGGTCCTCAATTGCTCAAGTTGACTGAGGATTGACCAGACAAATCCTCCTCCTAAGACAATGAGTCTCAAACTAGGGTTTCACTCCTCATTAAGATGTTTGAGTTCCAAGGGTCCTAAAAGGTTTCCATTGCCCTAATATGTCCTCAAGATCATCCATGCCAAGTTTCATGCCTTGCACAAGAAGTTTGCTCAGTCAACTGCTCAAATGCCTGAAAATCAACTATACTAGGGCAAAAGTCAACTATGACCCACATACAGTCAAACTTCAAGATTTTTGGTCAACATCAACATTTTTAAGTGATATCCATCATTTGATCAAGGGTTGATCATGATTTCTCAAGGAATGCTCCTAATTCATCAAAACTCAAAAGTTGCTAAATTAGGGTTCCTATAGGAAAAGTCAACCAAATTTGACCAGGCATAACTTTCTCGTATTTATTAGAAATTTCTCATCCAAGGCTCATTTTGAAGAGAATCCAATACTATACAACTTATCTTATGCCCTCAAGTTCATGATATGCACTCATGAAAAGATATAAATTCAGACATTATAGGTCCTTTTCAAAAGTCAACAAAAACATCTTTTGGGTCAAAGCTTCTTATATGAACATGGAAGATCCAATTGAGATGAAACCAAAGAGGTTTCTTAGGGGACATCCTAAGCTTTCTAATAAGTCCAAGAACACCCAAATATGGTTAAAATTGAGAGGGATGTGCATTGTCAAACTTGGCCAATTTTTGAAAAAAATGCATGAAGCAAATATTGATCAAACTTGGATTTTTTTCCAAATGGGCCTATCTTTTCAAGTTTTAAACTCATTCCTGACATGGTCCACGACCTATAAGGCCACCCATACATTTTTCTACTATTTATGCTATTTATTTTGATATTTTATTCATTAAAATTCAGAATTAAATAAATAAATGATAGAAATAATGTAAATTTTGATGTGAATCCATTTTGGGCAAGTTTTATGCTGGTTTATGTCAATTGATTTCGTGCAATAACCCTTCAAATATGTCCAGGTTCATCCACATGCGAAAATGGCATAAAATCATCAAATATGGCATTTTTTTCAAATTTTGATCATGGTCTTAAAACACAACATTATGAGGGAGATTCTTTCCATGCTTTATTGTCTCCTCATTCTCCTCTATAAAAATAGAGTCATACAAGCTTAAAACACACGAAATTCCTCTCTAAAAAGCTCTCCCAAAGCTCTTCAAAAAGCTCTCCAAAAGCTCTTCAAAAAGCTCTCTAGAAATCAAAGAATTGGTGCAAGTCATATCTCGAGGTTCCGGTCTCCCTCGATTGACATCAAGCCTCAAACCATCCTCTTGAAGTCTTCAGGAGTCTTACAAGGCCCAAGAGAAATCCATCACCCGCCTAGCACGCCCCCATTTGACAACACCGGTATGGTAAAATTTTAAACTTCGAATCTCTAATTTTAATCACATTTCATGACATGCTAACGTTTCTTTGAATTTATATAGAACATTTATGGATGGTTGAATCAGAGGTTTCATGCAAGAATCTGAAAACACCATGGTTAGGGCATGAAGCTTTCGATGATTCGGGCCTAGGGATTTCTGATGATTGCACCCCCTATTTACTTTTGCTAATAGGCCCATCTTTATTTTCTTGTTTTATTCATTTAATTTATTTCTTATAATCCTTTTTTTTCATTTTAATCAATAAACAAATATAAAAATCACATAAAAATAGATTTAGGATTTTTCTTAATTAAATTTTAATTTTGAAAAATTAATTAACTAATCACTTTAACTTTTTTTTTAGATTTAAATTAATAAAACCTAGGTTTAATTTCATTTTAATTCATTTTCATTTTCGTAACAAAAATACCAAAAAAACATAGAATTAATTTCTTTTATTTAAATTTCATGTTTCTTTAATAATTATTATTTTTTAAAAATATAGATCTAGATCAATTATTTTTTTAACTTAAACCACTTTCATAAATTAAAACAAAAAATAACAAAAAGATTTTTTATATCTTAGGATGTTTAGACGTCTTTTAAAATTTGCGCGTTATTATTCTTTCGCACTTCCTTTTATTATTGTAACTGTATATTGGGATGTAATAGATGATTAGTAGGACCTTTATCGCTTTTATTTATTTTTTCCTCCAGTTTTGGATATGTACATAATCCCCCTCTCCGAAGCCTTGTAATAGATAGGTTTTATATCTATGCACTTTTAAATTACTTTAATTATTAACTGTTAGATGTATGACTAATAGGATTGTATGGCAAGAATAATCAAACATTAACAAACTTAACACAAGACTAAAATAACTGAACATAACACACCTTGCACATATGCACCCTTAGGGTATACCTCATTTGGTTGCCTCGGAAAATAATGGTCATGTCCCTCAAACGTAGGGATGTCTTAGCAGAGACCCTTAATTCTAAAGTCATCATAAAGATCATGGTCCCTAACGTCCCTCGAGTTGCCTACTAGAAATGATCTTGTCCCTTGATGTTGCCTATATGATGACAGTCCCTTCGAATGCTAAGATATCTTTACATGTTGCCTTTGATGACCATAGCGTCCCTTTCGATAGTCCCTCAACATCCAACTATTGGGCTACCTACTCACTAATTGTAGGATAATGCTGTCTAAAGGAAACGAGAAAATGAATAATCTTTTTCGAGTAGGTAGAAACTCTTAAGTACTTGCTTAAAACAATAAAAACTGTTTTTCACAAACACTTTCAAAACACTTTTCAAAAACAACTTCGTCACACTCTTGAGGACATATACAAGGGTTATCACGAAGTTAAACAAAAACTTTTCAAAACACACACAAGCAATTTCAAAATGAGCAAGTACCTAAGAGCCCATGGAAAACCACAGATAGAAAGGATGCTAACACCTTCCCTTTCTATAATCTACCCCCCGTACTCAGAAACATCTCGAAAAAGGTTTTTTCTGTTCTTTTTCCTTTTCCTTAGTTGGATGAAATAAAAGTCGGTGGCGACTCTTGCTTACTACGACATTTGCGAATACAAATGCAAAACCAGTATAACAGTCGGTTCTGCCACCGTATCACAGAACTGGCGACTCTGCTGGGGAACTAATAAGTGGGGTATACCTTAGGATCTAGGTCATTTCTAAAATTGATTTCTTGTTTTGCTTTTCCTGCTTTATATTCAAGGGTTTTGTTTGGGTTATGTAGATCCTACACCCGGATCTGGGGACACCTTTTAGATAAGTAGCAATAAACTGTGAGGGAAATATGCGGGGTATACCGACATGGTTGAAGCAATAACTATGTTGATGTGACACTTTGGTTGGTACCGGTAACCCTTGAGTTAATCAAGGAGAGTACGGGGCCGCTGCGTGGTGTCATAAAGCATCTACTAACCTTAGAACCTTTAATTTCACAACTTGGCCAGTAGGACGTAGCGAGATGGCCGACTTTGGTGTATTCCCAAGGTCGACATATACTCGATGCTACACTCATTGAGGTTTGACTCTTGAGTTTTGTTTAGTTGCGAGTCAATCGCCTATTGAATGAAGCTTGGGGGAAAGATCAGTGATATTGAGATCCCTTAGAACCTGGTTACTATTTATAGGACAGGTTGAACCAATCCAGCTTCAAGAGGGTATGACCTTAAAACTCATACGGGCTTTAAACCTAAGGCTACTTGTGTGACTTGTTTTCTTTCTTTGCCTAAAAATTTGAACTCTTTGCAGGACTTTATTTGTATTCCTTGCAGGACCTTGTTTGTATAAATCTAATAAATTGGTTTCTTACCCTGCATTCTTGCTTGATGCATAGCATACACATCATAGTATCATAACATGACATATCATACTAACAATTTCAAGGATCTTGAGGGCCTGTGATACAGGTTATGATGAACCAGACGTCTAGCAAGGTGCAATGGGATTTATTTTCCTCTAGCCAATGTCGTCAAAAGATCAAAACATGACAACTTGAGTCAGGGGCTATGACCCACTTGATATGGTGAGATTGACTCTTGTAGAAGGACTCTCAATGATACAAAGTTCCTCAATCAAAGCTACAAAATTTCAACTTCTGGCATTTCTTGTTTACCCTATGAGATCCTTGAAAACATTGCATACATATGTCATACACATCATTGCATAATAGGTACCATAATAGGTTTCTCATTTTCTTCGCTGTTTATTTCAGCAGTAATGTCTTCTGAACAAAGTATCAAGGATCTACAGGCACAAAATGCCCAATTTCAGCAAATGTTTGTAGCCTTAGCTAAGGGGTAGGAAGATCTGAAGGCCCTTATTTTGAAGGAGAAAAAGAAGAAGAAGAAGACCGTCGGTGTCCTAAATCTGGGCATAAGATTTAGGGGACCGTTGAAGCAAACGGTTGATCTGACCTCTTCATCCAAAGAAGGGGAGAACCAAGAGGGCGAAACAAGGGAGGAAGACCCTAGTCCAAGAGTTTCTGAGGATGAATCTGACTACAATGATGAACAATATCCCCCGGCTGAGGATAGGTACAAGCAGTTAGAGGATCGTCTGAGCACGATGGAAATCCAAAGAATACCAGGGCTGGATTTCGAAGAGCTGGGTTTGATATCTGGGGTCGTCATCCCACAAAAGTTCAAGGCTCCGATATTTGCGAAGTAAGATGGGGTGTCTTGTCCCATGCTTCATCTCTATTCCTATGTGAGGAAGATTCAGCCTCACACCGCTGATAGGAACTTGTGGGTCCATTTCTTTCAGGACAGTCTGTCTGGGACTCATCTTGAATGGTTCTATCAACTGGAGGGAACCAATGTCCGTAACTGGGAAGATCTGGCTGCTGCTTTTTACAAGCAGTATCAATATAACACTGACCTTGCGCCTACCCCTACTCAACTCCAAAGTATGTCCATGGGCGCAAGCGAAGGTTTCAAGGACTATGCGCAAAAATAGAGAGATCTAGCAGGGAGAGTCCAACCCCCTTTGTCTGATAGGGAGTTGGTGGATATGTTCCTTGGTATGCTGTTTGTTCTGTTCTTCAATAACTTGATTGGTAGCTCCTCAGCTGGTTTCACCGAGCTGATATTGACTGTAGAAAGAGTAGAAGCTGGGATCTAGAGTGGCAAGATCCAGAAGAATACCTCTTCGAGTACAGAGAAGAAGTCATTTGGTGGAAAGAGGGAAGCCAGTGTTGTGCACGGCCAGAAGGGGCATAGCAAGGCAGACTACCACCAATCTGTGGGGGCAGTGCTTATCTCTAATTCGGCACGCGCACAACAACCACAACAACAAAACAATCAGCCAAGGGTGGAAAGACCTCAAAGGCAGTTCACCCAAATCAACATGCCGTTGTCACAAGCATTGTAACATATGTTGAAGATGAGTCTGATTATGGTGATAAACCCTCATCCGAACCCTAAGACTTCTTCTCCTAACTACAACCCGGATGCAAGGTGTGCTTATCATTATTGTAGCCCGGGGCACGATCTAACGATTGTTGGGCGCTGAAATACAAGATTCAGAATATGATTGACGCCAAGGAGATCAAATTAGACCCTCTTGAGAATCCCAACGTGATCACTGCTCCCTTGCCAAAACATGGCTAGGATTGAAAGCAGTTTTATTCATTTGAATTCTCAAGTTGTATTTTCTTTGCTTATTCGAACAATTATTGTCATGTCAAACTTTATTATTTCATTAATGCATTACACATGTTTGTCTTGAATTAAATTGTTTTCACTATGCTTAAACTGCTTTATACTTCCTTTTCGTGATATTCAACTCTTGATTAAGAGCTCTAAGCCTTAAAGGGAGGATGACCAAAATGATACCATAATCTCTACAGTATGCTTTTGAGCAGACCCTACTGACGATGTACAAGCATTGTTTCAAATCCCAAACAACGGAGTTATAAGGAAGATAATCCCTAGTCAACCCCTTTGAGCAAAAGAAGTAGGAGTTTTTATTTCACACAAGTTAAAACCCTTAATCATAACCTGGGGCAGGGTAGTTTTCTCAGTTAATTCAGGAGCACATTCAATCGCGATCTTCCGCTTCGTACACAATGAATGGCATCGAAGACTTCCTTTCAAAATAAAAGATGGTGATAGTTCCGCATAATCATCAAGACAGACAATCATTATCTCTCAAAATAAAAGCCCATTAAGTCAAAACCTATGAAGGAGACTTAGGAAAAAAAACTAGGGCATCCCGCTGACTGTAATCACAAAAGAAACAGTTCAGGAAAAAGACAGGGATGATAAAATCAAAAAGAAACAGGTCCTACAAATCCTCGACAAAAAAGATTACAAAAATGACTGCCTATTCAAAACAAACTTTCAGTATCCGAATCATTACCGGAACATCAAGGACAATACTTCAGGACCCAACTGGGATTCTAAACGCGCAATTAACTGAGCATAGGACTGAAGGACATCATTACGAATGGGTGGGTATAAATAAATTTTGAGCCTTTATCCTTTGTTTCTAAAACCGTGACCCTTAAAAGTCCTAGCTGAAGCATGGGTTAGTTTGAGAGCATACTGTTACAAAGGTATCCTGACATCTGTAGGACTTGTTACGAATCCCGAGTTGATATCACCTACTTGCAAATTTTGTTTTACTATATAAAACACATTTTCAAAAAAAAAATTTCAAGACGGATATGAGTTTTGCATTCTTTAAAAGACATTTTTTGCATATGACTAATTGTTTGACCGTAGAGAAATCCGCACAATGGATATTCAATGAACAGACATCCTCTTAATGGACAGAATCACCTCATTAGCTAAAGACACTTCCAACAACAGGTTTTCCATAAGCAAAGGGGCATGACATGATGTCCAACACACTTGGGGCAGTCTCTCCAAGAGTGCCAAATAACTAGGGGCAAATCTCCATCTGGATCACTTGGGGCATTACACATGCATTCCAGCAACGAATCATGTGCCATCAAGAAAATATTTTGACAGTTCTACAACACAACACTATAGACAGTGACAACTCCCTACATATTGAGAGCATGGACATAGTTGGAAAATACTACGCATAAAAAAGACTCGCTAGGTTGACTGGCCTAGGCAAAATTAAGGGCATACCGACAAACCAAAAAAGGTTTGGGCAAAGGTTAGGGATATACATATGGAAAAAAAATGTACACCCGATAAGTCAAAAACCTGAAAAGGCGGATTGGGAAAAAAAGGGTATCCCGGTGGACTGAAAATCTGAAAAGACAGTCCAGGCAAAAGTTAGGGATTAAAGCGTGCGACTATGTCCCGTCATCTTGTCACTTGCCTATCAGTAGAAGACTTATCATTTTGATCGGAAGTTACCAAGCACCTCATAAGTTGGGATAACATGCAAGCTATCTATAAAGCCTCCGTAGGGACTTTCTCCAGCAGGTACAGGGGCAGAAAAGTCCTGATGCAAAGTCATTTCCGTATCCTCAGCATATGACCCCGTGACATCGACACTCCCCACATAGTAGAGGCAACTAAAGCTTTCACATCAGCTTCCCCAAACATGAGTTACTTTCCCCATCTAAGTTCCTTCAGAGAACCGACATCTATGTTCCCCAGCCAAATTTTGTAATCATAAGCGGTTCATATAGTTTTCTCCTAGCAGAGTTTATTTCTCTGAATACAGAAGCTCAATCCCCAACAGAGCTTATTAATTCAGCTACAGAATTTCACCTTCCAACAGATTTATTTCCCTGCAGAGTTATTCTCAAGCAGAGTCTCTCCCCCGGCAGAATATCCATAAACAAGGAGCAAATCTCCAGCATAGTCATCTCCGTTCACCATCCCCAACGGAAGTAGAAGAACCATGATTTTCTACAACAGTTAGGAATGCTACTTCCAATACTCTCCAGCAGCAGTCAAGGATTTATTTTCCCAGACTCGGATATGTCATAGTAGCATCTCATGTTCATACATCATGACATGCACATACATATCGCATACATCATAATCTCATTTATTTTGAGAACATCATCCCACCATGCATTTCATGCATCACATATAATTAACCCTATTATCTTTTCAGGAAAGACAATTATCATCAACAGTCCCAACAGTTATGCATGTCACATCTACAGATAACTAATGGAAAATCAGTTCTCAAAACCAAATGGGTCAACTAATCTACATGATCAAACAAAGCAACCTTACCTAGGATCCTTCTCGGTTCAGATGCAGTTTTACCCAAACTCCTCACGAAGCAACCTTACATAGGTTCCTTCTCGGTTCCGATGGAGTTTTACCAAAACTCCTCACGAAGAAACCTTACCTAGGTTCCTTCTCAGTTCCGATGCATTTTTACCCAAACTCTCCACGAACAAACTTACCTAGGTTCCTTCTCGGTTCAAATGCAGTTTTACCTAAACTCCCCATGAAGTAACCCTATAACCCAGGTTCCTTCCCATAAGCCTTACTATCCAGGCTTTCATCTTGAAGTAACCCTGTGACCCAGGTTCCTTCCCATAAGCGCTACTATCCAGGCTTTCATCTTGAAGTAACCCTACGACCCGGGTTCCTTCCCATAAGCCTTACTATCCAGGCTTTCATCTTGAGAAAACTATAGTATCCAGGTTCCTTCCCATAAGCCCTACTATCCAAGCTTTCATCTTGAGGAAACCCTACTATCCAGGTTCCTTCCCATAAGCCCTACTATCCAGGCTTTCATCATGAGGTAACCCTATTATCTAGGTTCCTTCTCATAGACCTACTATCCAGGCTTTCATTCCAAAGTAACCCTACTATCCAGGTTCCTTCTTATAGCCCTACTATCCAGGCTTTTATTTCAAAGTAACCCTACTATCTAGGTTCCTTCCCATAAGCCCTAATATCCAGGCTTTCATCTTGAGGTAACCCTACTATCTAGGTTCCTTCCCATAAGCCCTACTATCCAAGCTTTCATCTTAAGGTAACCCCACTATACAGGATCCTTCTCATAGCCCTACTATCCAGGCTTTCACCTCGAAGTAGCCCTACTATTCAGGCTTTCATTTCGAAGTAACCCTACTATCCAGGTTCCTTCTCATAGCCTTACTATCCAGGCTTTCATTTTGAAGTAACCCTACTATCCAGGTTCCTTCTCATATCCCTACTATCCAGGCTTTCATTTCGAAGTAACCCTACTATCCAGGTTCCTTCTTATAGCCCTACTATTCAGGCTTTCATTTCGAAGTAACCCTACTATCCAGGTTCCTTCTTATAGCCCTACTATCCAGGCTTTCATTTCAAAGTAACCCTACTATCCAGGTTCCTTCTCGTAGCCCTACTATCCAGGCTTTCATTTTGAAGTAACCCTACTATCCAGGTTCCTTCTTATTGCCCTACTACCCAGGCTTTCATTTCGAAGTAACCCTACTATCCAGGTTCCTTCTCACAACCCTACTATCCAGGCTTTCGTTTCGAAGTAACCCTACTATCCAAGCTTTTATTTCGAAGTAACCCTACTACCCAGGTTCCTTCTCATATCCCTACCACCCAAGATTTTATTTCGATGTAACCCTGCTACCCAGGTTTCTTCTCATAGCCTTACTATCCAGGCTCCTTTTCATGAATTACTTGACGCAGTTTTGCATGGACTTATCCCGAGAAAGCCCTATACAGGTTCCTTCTCTTTTATCTCAGGACAACAGTTTACAACACTGTTAAACCTGGACCCGACCAAATACGGTCGATTTCATATTCCCCAGTAAGTCACTATGAAGCCTGGAATACGACCAGATAGCAGTCATCCTTATCATCTTCAACCAATCACTATGAAGCCTGGACCCGACCAGATAACAACTCACTTTTGTTTAATCAATTAAGAGTTAATTCCACAGTAGGGTAATGGAAAACCGAAGCTCTTATACTCTATTTCCCAAGACATAAATCAACATTCCCCGCTGAAGTCCTCCTCAACGGCAGGTACAGGAATTCTTGCAAAGGAATATCTTATACAACTGATATCTTTTTTGGATGCCATCTTTAAGCCCATCTTCGACGATTATCCGTCGCCTTCCAAATGGCATTTTTAAGCCCATTCCCGATATTATCAATCAGAATTACTTCATGTGAATGCAAATTTCTGGGCACTCTAGTGTTCAATCATCTTCCACCTTCAGATCACGAAAGGCAGACCAACCAATCTACATCCTCAAGTTTAAGAAGATTGAACAGGGGAAGTTGTTGCACCCTAAAATTTTCCCTCCCATTTTCACACAAAACATACTCCTAGAGGTCCTCAATTGCTCAAGTTGACTGAGGATTGACCAGACAAATCCTCCTCCTAAGACAATGAGTCTCAAACCAGGGTTTCACTCCTCATCAATATGTTTGAGTTCCAAGGGTCCTAAATGGTTTCCATTTCCATAATATGTCCTCAAGATCATCCATGAAAAGTTTCATGCCTTGCACAAAAAGTTTGCTTAGTCAACTGCTCAAATGCCTGAAAATCAACTGTACTAGGTCAAAAGTCAACTATGACCCACATACAGTAAAACTTCAATATTTTTGGTCAACATAAACATTTTGAAGTTATATCCATTATTTGATCAAGGATTGATCATGATTTCTCAAGGAATGCTCCTAATTCATCAAAACTCAAAAGTTGCTAAATTAGGGTTCCTATAAGAATAGTAAACCAAACTTTGACCAGGCATAACTTTCTCATACTTTATTAGAAATTTTTAATCAAAGGCTCATTTTGAAGAGAATCAAATTCCATACAACTTATCTTCATCCCTCAAGATCAAGAAATGCACTCATGAAAAGATATAAATTTGGACATTATAGGTCCTTTTCAAAAGTCAACAAAAACACCTTTTGGGTCAAAGCTTCTTACATGAACATGGATGATCCAATTGAGATGAAAACAAAAAGGTTGATTAGGGGACATCCTAAGCTTTCTAATAAGTCCAAGAACACCCTCATATGGCTAAAATTGAGAGAGATATGCATTGTCAAAGTTGGCAAATTTTTGAAAAAAATGCATGAAGCAAATATTGACCAAACTTGGATTTTTTTTCCAAATGGGCCTATCTTTTCAAGTTTTAAACTCATTCCTAACATGGTCCACGACCTATAAGCCTACCCATACATTTTTCAACTATTTATGCTATTTATTTTGATATTTTATTCATTAAAATTCAGAATTAAATAAATAAATGATAGAAATAATGTAAATTTTGATGTGAATCCATTTTGGGCAAGTTTTATGCTGGATTATGACAATTGATTTCATGCAATAACCCTTCAAATATGTCCAGGTTTATCCACATGTGAAAATGGCATAAAATCATCAAATATGACATTTATTCAAATTTTGATCATGGTCTTAAAACACAATATTATGAGGGAGATTATTTCCATGCTTTATTGTCTCCTCATTCTCCTATATAAAAATATAGCCATACAAGCTTGAAACACATGAAATTCCTCTCTAAAAAGCTCTCAAAAAGCTCTTCAAAAAGCTCTACAAAAGCTCTTCAATAAGCTCTCCAGAAATCAAAGAATTGGTGCAAGTCATATCTCGAGGTTCCGGTCTCTCTCGATTGACATAAAGCCTCAAACCATCCTCTTGAAGTCCTAAGGAGTCTTACAAGGCCCAAGAGCAATCCATCACATGCCTAACACGCCCCGATTTGACAACACCGGTTTGGTAAAATTTTAAACTTCGAATCTCTAATTTTAATCACATTTCATGGCATGCTAACGTTTGTTTGAGTTTATATAGAACAATTATGGATGGTTGAATCAGAGGTTCCGCGCAAGAATTTGAAAACACCATGGTTAGGGCATGAAGCTTTCGAAGATTCGGGCCTAGGGATTTCTGATGATTTCACTCCCTGTTTACTTTTGCTACTAGGCCCATATTTATTTTCTTGTTTTATTCATTTCATTTATTTCTTTTAATCCTTTTTTTATTTTAATCAATAAACAAATATAAAAATCACATAAAAATAGATTTAGGATTTTTCTTTATTTTCCTTTTCGTAACAAAAATACCAAAAAAAACATAGAATTAATTTCTTTTATTTAAATTTCATGTTTCTTTAATAATTAACTTTTTTTTTAAATATAGATCTAGATCAATTATTTTTTAACTTAAACCATTTTCATAAATTAAAACAAAAAACAACAAAAAGATTTTTTATATCTTAGGATGTTTAGACGTCTTTTCAAATTTGCGCGTTATTATTCTTTTGTACTTATTTTTATTATTGTAACTGTATATTGGGATGTAATAGATGATTAGTAGGACCTTTACCGCTTTTATTTATTTTCCCCCCAGTTTTGGATATGTACATAATCCCCCTCTCTGAAGCCTTGTAATAGCTAGGTTTTATATCTTTGCACTTTTAAATTACTTTAATTATTAACTGCTAGATGTATGACTAATAGGATTGTATGGCAAGAATAATCAAACATTAGCAAACTTAACACAAGACTAAAATAACTGAACATAACACACCTTGCACATATGCACCCTTAGGGTATACCTCACTTGGTTGCGTCGGAAAATAATGGTCATGCCCCTCGAACGTAGAGATGTCTTAGCAAAGACCCTTAATTCTAAAGTCATTATAAAGATCATGGCCCCTAACGTCCCTCGAGTTGCCTACGAGAAATGATCTTGTCCCTTGATGTTGCCTATATGATGACAATCCCTTCGAATGCTAAGATATCTTTACATGTTGACTTCGATGACCATAACGTCCTTTTGGATAGTCCCTCAACATCCAACGATATGGCTACCTACTCACTAATAGTAGGATAACACTGTCTAAAGGAAACGAGAAAATGAATAATCTTTTTTGAGTAGGTAGAAACTCTTAAGTACTTGCTCAAAATAATAAAAACTCTTTTTCACAAACACTTTCAAAATAGTTTTCAAAAACAACTTCGTCACACTCTTGAGGACAGATACAAGGGTTATCACGAATTTAAACATAAACTTTTCAAAATACACACAAGCAATTTCAAAATGAGCAAGTACCTAAGAGCCCATGGAAAACCACGGATAGAAAGGGTACTAACGCCTTCCCTTTCTATAACCTACCCCCCCCCCCCCCCCCCCCCCCCCCCCGTACTCAGAAACATCTCAAAAAAGATTTTTTCTGTTCTTTTTCCTTTTCCTTAGTTGGATGAAATAAAAGTCGGTGGCGACTCTTGCTTACCGCGACATTTGCTAATACAAACATAAAACCAGTATAATTGTCGGTTCTGCCACCGTATCGCAGTATGCTTCCCTTAGGATCACTCAATTAGAGTAGCTTTCGAGCTAGACATTAGGATAGGTATCCATGCATGCAAATGTAGGGTAGAGATTTCCCTTTCAAAACTCAACCTTATGATCCATAATTGTATGATAAAATTAGGGATAGATTTAGGATAGTCTCCCTTAACTATTTTTCTTTCTTTTGCATCCTTGCATTAAGATCATAACTCTATTCTTGGAAAATTTATAAAACATCTAACAACTTTCAAATCCTTCTTTAAGGTAAAATATATCAACCAATGTAAACTTTTTCCGCCTTCGGGCCTTTCTTCAAACTTCAAAAGGATTTGTTAATTCTACTCTACACAACATGACACGTAAATCCCCAAAGGTCGGGTGGCACTATGTCTAAATTTCTAGAGCATGAATGTAGCATTATCCTCCTTCGAGCATTTTTATTTGCAAATAATTTATTAGGTAGTACATGTTAATTCAATTCTGTACTGACGCATGAGTCTCCAAAGGTTGAGTTGCGGTAGAAGGCAAAATTAATTTGTGTTAATAGTTTAGTAGCCCAAGCTAGAGCACAATAAGTCTTATCAAGGAATGAGTATCGGGTTTTGCAGTCAGTAAATTTTTTGCTTAGGTAGTAGATAATGTGCTCTTTTCTACCTGTTTCATCGGGTTGACCCAATACGTATCCCATAGATCCCTCAAGAACTGTTAAGTACATAATATGTGGCCTTCCAAGAATAGGTGGAATTATAATTGGTTGTTCCTATAAATATAGTTTTATTGTTTCAAAGGTTGTTTGACTATCTTTATTCCATTCGATTGATTGATTCTTCCTGAGTATTTGAATATAGGCTCGCAAGTGACGGTTAAGTGCGATATGGACCTTAAGATGTAGTTCAATCACCCTAGGAAACCAAGAACCTCTCTTTATGTTCTTGGAACTGAAATTTCCTGTATGGATTTTACTTTGTCCGGATCCATCTCAATACCATGTTGGCTTACGATAAAACCCAATAGTTTTCCCGATCTGACCTCGACTGTACATATGTTTGGATTCAAACTTAGTTTGAACTTTATTAAACGCTCAAATAATTTCTGCAAGTGGGTGATGTGGTCCTATTCTGTCTGGGATTTAGTAATCATATCATCCACATATACCTCGTTTTCTTTGTGGATCATGTCATTAAATAGCATGACCATGTCTCGTTGATAGGTTTCCCATGCGTTATTCAAACTGAAAGGCATTACTTTGTAACAGAAGGTGCCCAAGGAGTCATGAAGGTAGTTTTTCTATTTCCTCGGGGGCCATCTTGATCTGATTATATCTTGAGAAATCGTCCATGAAAGAAAATGCTGAAGATTGAGCTGTATTTTCCACCAAAACGTCAATGTGAGATAACGGGAAATCATCATTGGGACTTGCTTTGTTTAAATCCTGATAGTCCACTACAAGCATACTTTACTATCTTTCTTAGGTTCTGGTACAATGTTAGCGATCCATGGGGGATAGTCTACCACTACTAAGAATTCTACGTCGAATTTCTTGAGGACTTCTTCTCAAATTTTACTAGCCATGTGCAGGTGAGTTCTTTTGAGCTTATGTCTAACAGGAGAGCACCCCTCCTTAAGAGGTAACTTACGCATGACAATGTTTGTGTCCAAACTTGGCATATCTCGGTAAGACCAACTGAATATATCCATGTACTCATGTAGGAGCTTTATCAGTCTCTCTTTCACATTTTCTTCTAAGGCTGCATCTATCTTGATCTCTTTCTGATCTTCCTCTATTCCAAGATTGATGATATCTATAGGTTCTTGGTGCAGTTGTATGTCATTTGATTATTTCTCTAATAACCTTGCCAACTCTTCAAAGAGTTCATAATCTTCCTCATTCTCTTCTTCAGCTTGGTTGATTGGTGCATCAAAGTCATATTAGATTATAGCAATATCTTTATTAGTGAGTTTAGGTGTGAATCTGCACATTTTATCATGTTTTGGTTATTTTAAAATGCGAATTTGAAAAGCGCGTATGAAAAAAAGTATTGCCATTTTGAAAAATAATAGGAAAAGAAAGAAATGAATCTTAGTTGAGTGTAAATCTAACTTTTATTAATGATAAATATTGTTGGAAAATAAATGGGGGCCCTTACAAGCAACCCATATTCCTCGTGCGGGACATATGTCCTTTTTTATAACAAAAAAAATTAATTTGGAAAGAAATATATCTCTAGAATCTCCACGGCAATCTAATTCTTGAGCTCTTCGCCAAGAGCACACTCGCGAATGAGGTTTGATGCTCTTTTGTTTTTGCTCTTGTTGGATATCAGTTATACTTGCTCACCATGTTCTATTCTAACATAAATAAATGTATCTTGAATCAGAGGAATTCACCCTTTATCTTTCTTGGCAACTCCTGACAGTTGATAGCCCAAACTAAAACGGGTCCTTCTTTTTAGGTATCTCCACGAGCTTGCCCCAACATTTAGAGGTTTAGTCTTCCACTACTATTTGCAGATCTCGCCACGATGTCACGGGGGTACCGGGTATTTTGATCTTTTCCACCATGAGGGTGACTACTATAGCTACTTCTAAGACTTGGAATGGTGTTTCCACACAGTATTCTTCCACACCAAAGTACATGTAGTATTCTAAATGACTTATGAAGATGTCCTCCTCTTCGTGAATCACAAACAAATTTCCTTTGATTAGGAACTTCAACTTTTGGTGTAGAGTCGAAGTGACAACCCCTGCAGCATGAATCCGTGGTCGCCCTAGTAGGAAAGTATATGTTGGTTCTATATCTATCACCTGGAAGGTAATATAGAAAGTGTGCAGACAAATATTTATAGGGAGTTCCACTTTGTAAGAACAAGATTTGGATTTGTGTTTAATCTCAAAGTTTTGATGATAACAAGCATATCTTTTATGAAGAACAATTTTATTTCTAACGGTTTCATTCAGTGTGCAAATACATTATTATAATTCTGGATAGTCTTAACCAAGATGTCATCATGATTACATTTACACTCATAAGAAGAACCATTGAGTTCTGTTTGTAATGAAACGTCAGTAGTTCTATGGAATGCTGAATGTTCGACAAGAAAAGAATCTCAATGTGGTTCCAAGAAGAAAGAGTTTCTTTTAAGCTGTTGCTACAAGATCAGAAATTAAGACTGCACAAGAAACAAGCTTACAATGCAGAAGATCATAAGTCAAGATTCGTTCATTAGAAGAGTTGCTTCTTGGATTCTAAAGACAAAGCCACGATTTTGATCACATGTGAAGAAAGTTTCTACTCTAAGATCAGAAGTCAAGATTTGCTCATCAGAAGAGTTGTTGCTCATATTTTTTAAGACAAAGTCAAGATTCTGAAGACTTGGAGATTTCATGGAATACACAACTTCATTCAACATCAGAAGTATTCCATCAGAAGAAAGGAAGAAAGATCTTATGTACTAACATCTAATCAACATCTCAAAGTTCAAAAGAAGACAAAAGCAAAGGATGAAATCTTCTCAAGCAAATCTAATTAACAAGAGTAATATTCATTAGAATATAAATATTGTAACATTCTATTTCTTCGTCGGTAACTTAACCAAAAACTAGAGTAAATTAATTCATAAAATAAAAACATAAAAAATAAGATGTCACATCTTCGTACATACATGCATGCTCATATAATAAGAAACACAACATATAATCACATGTTCACCAAGTCTAAACTTCACTTCATTTATCCGCAGCGGAAAAATATCAACAACAGTTATTCTTAACTCTTTAATATGAGTTATAATTATCATAATTCAAACTTTAACATGCATCGTCAAATAAATCCAACAAAGTGGAGTTCTAGAATAGTTTACTCCCATCATAATAAAACAAACTCAAAACCCATAAGTGTTACGTATCAGAGCTGACACTGATTCAATCTACGCAAAATGAGGAACTTCTCAGTGAGCCTCTTCCTCGAGCTACTTCAGATCATCTGCATGTTACCCACGTAGAGGCAACATTCAAATAGAAGAGGTGAGATATCACAACAATATAATAAGTTATATAATTATAGGTATACGACAGATATATCACACAAGATTCCAAGCTCAACAATCATCAATATAAATTCATAATGATTATACAAGTACATACATATTTATCAACATCCATCATACAATATATACCAACTATGCAACTCAACTTCATCATTATACCAACAATTCAATCAAATGCAATGCAACTGACGCTAATGCAAGATGCATGTGGTACCAATAGGGAAGAACCCTCATCGTGATAATGCCAACTTAGGGAAACAATTTCATGATGCCAATATAGACTACCGTTTTTCAATACATGCCATCGTTCGCCAATACAGACCATCATTTGCGAATACAGGCCATCATTCGCCAATATATGCGATCCTTCATGAATGCATGCGACACTAACATGCAACAATGTAATTCACGTTGATTATTCTTACGCAGATATTCCATGAAAATACAGGCCATTTCCATCATCATTATCATGCAATACATCATGCAAAACATTCGAATTATTCATACAACATCATCTTACTCAATCACATCAATATGCATCACACTTCATACAACATTAACACACAAGGCATAAACCTTCACCAAAATAATCATCATAAGATAGAAAATATCATATCACATCAACACCAAAATCCTCATGATTAATTCCACAACAATAACAATTCATCATTAAAAATAAGACATTCCCAAATAATCTACTATACAAAACATTTGCATACATTTCACAAAACGACATAACTCGACAATACGAAACATTTTTCCATGCATCAAATAGTTGGAATTCTGGTACTGAAAATATTTTTAAGAGAAAGTATGTTAAACCAATATTTCAATGATTCGAACTACGCGTCAATCAGATACCTAAAACTCAAGTTATGAATTTTTGAAGTTTTACAAGATTTACCAACACTGACAACCTTCAGCAACAGACACTGAAACCACAAAACATCTTTAAATACCAATTAAATTTAGTTCCCAAACTTGAAACCATTTTTAGAAGAAAGTACATTGTATTAGCTTTCCAACAGTTCAAACGGTACCCAAAACGAACTCACAATTTGAAAGTTATGAACTTTTGAAAATTTCATTTTTTTTAATTAACACTCAGGGTAACTGACTACCCAATATGTGGTACGCGGGTACACCCAGTCAAAATTCCCAGAACGGTGTTTTTCCATGCAGTAACCGATTACCCATATAATGTAACTGATTCCCACTATAACAGAGTCAAAAAAAACAAATTTTTATGTTACGAAAATCATCCTTTTCCAACCCAAAACCCCAATTTTTCTATATCAAAATACATAATCTAATTTATCACATTGTCATACTATATCTACTACATTCTAACTCAATTCACATCATCAATTTCATCAATTATGCATAATTTCAACAAAATAAATCAAAACAATCTACACCAAAAACTTAACATTCAATATCATCATCTACCCATAATTATACCACCTATTAGAGAGTCCGAACCCCACCCTTACCTTAGATTGTAGGTTCCTCAAACTTCAACAATGGTTCCTCTCTTCCTAGATTTTCCTCTTTCTTGCTTCTGCTCTTCCCTCATTTCTACGATCAATCAAAATAAGAATGCTCTTCTATTCCTCTTGTTTTTGACTGATCTAGCCTTTGGACCCCTAAATCATAAATCCCAACCTTTCCCTCACTTGTTCAACAAAACGTTATCATCTTTTCCTTCTTGTCTTACACTATTACAATGGTGTGAAAATCATAATAAAGGGGTGGGGGGGTTTGAATTGGATTTTAAATTAAAAATTTTCTTTTAAGAAATATTCCCCTTTAATTAAAATACTTTTTCCTTCACTCTTGATAATAATAATAATTAAGAACAAGAAGTAAAGAACAAGGTATGTTTATACTAGTTCACTTGAAAACTATCAAGCTAGTCTAGTTCACACGCACGAGTGATTTCGCTTTTCTCAACCAAGGACTTAATCCAATAATCCAGCTAATTATTATAATGCACAGGATACCCGCAAGTGACTAACAACCTCTAAGACACACAAGTCCTAGACTTCTTAAGGATACAAACCTAACAGGTCCCTTAAGGAAAATCAAACTTCTAAGACACACTAGTCCTAGACTTCTTAAGGATACAGACCTAACCGGTCCCTTAAGGAAATCAAACAACTATTTATATACAAGTGTTTTTTACAATAATATGGCTTCTACACAATTTAAATATGTAAACTATTTTAAGAATAATAGACTAAAAATATGAAAGCTATGAACAACGCTTGTGTGTGATTATTCAGTGAAAATTCTCCTCTTTCTTTCTTAGTCTTCAAACCTTTATATAGCAAATAAAATAATATATCCATTGAGGGGTACTCTTGGGATTTCCAGAAACATTGGCAGCTTGATCAATCACGTGGGGGACAAGATCGTGCTACGCGTCCGTACTTTCATGGTAGTGGAATGAAACATTGATTATGCCATGTACTATTTATACCACGTTAACGTTATCTTCTTTCCTTCTGCACTTCAGAGGCTTCCACAAGCATGATTTTAGAAGTGAGAACATAACACAGGGTCATCAGAATTTCAAGTCTTCAGAATTGCGTCTTCAGAGTCTTTAACACTTGATCGTGAGAACTTTTTCTTAGAACCTTGGGTCTTCAGAATTTCAAGTCTTTAGAGTCTTTAGAGTCTTTAGAACTTATGTCTTCAGAGTCTTAGCACTTGGTCTTTACAACCCTTTTCTTAGAACCATGGGTCTTTAGAACTTCAAGTCTTCAAAGTCATTAGAACTTCGTATATCAGAATCTTCAGCACTTGGTCTTGAGAACCCTTTGTCTTCAGAAACATTAGTCTTCAACGTCTGGACTTAAGTAGAAACTTTTGTCTTCAGATCTCCTCACTTATTTCTTTATAACACATTGTCTTCAGAAACATGAGTCTTTAGCATCTAGACTTAAGTATAAACTTATGTCTTTAGATATTTTGACTGGTTTCTTTAGACTTCAAATCAGAGCCTACACTTCAGAGTCTTCTGAAGTTTCTTTCTATTGTTCATCAGAACTTGTGTAGTGTAGAAGCAGAATTAATTCTCTTTTAATGTCTTGGCCACACCATCCAACAGAAGCATAACCTGTTTGTTAAATACTCAAAAATAACAAACATTAGAGTATCAAAATTTTCATACAAACATACTCATTTGTTATCAACAAAACTCGAAGATAATATTGCAGAACCAAATCTTGTTCTAACAATCTCCCCCTCTATGATGATGACAAAACTATATATTTTGATGACACAATTTTGTTCATATAATCAGAAAAAGTTAAAATAAAAATATTAAAGAATACTTAACCTTTTAATGAAACTCCCCATGAGCCAATGACTTGATGAAGCTCGAATATCCTAACTCTGAACCATTTGAGTAACAACTCCCCTAGTTCTAATAGATCAGATATTAAGTTATTGAGAGTCTTGACTCTAGATGCTAATGAAAATGAAATCAATTGAAATCTTGAAACTTTAATGTCACTAATACAACTTCCAGATTCTCAATTCATGGAGTTTGATTCCAGATTTCAATTCTTGGAGCCAATTCTGAAGCCAACAGGTTAGACATAGGCTTTGCATAATGCTTTCAGATCTTTGTCTTTAATCAGAGTTCTCATTTCCTGAAAAAGAAAACAATTCTAACAGAAACAGAACTTTAACTGGGTTAGGATGTAAGCAGCTCTTTTCAAAGAACATTTTCCAGAACTTGATTATTGAAATCAAAATTATGTTTATTTAATTACTCCCCCTTTTTGTCATAATCAAAAAGGTAATTATGTGTGAAAAACATAAAAACCAGAAGAACATAACAAGTAAGAAAAGAAGTGATAAGCCAAAAGAAGACTTCATTAATTTCAAAAGGTCGCATTAGAAGCGATTCAAAGGAAGTAGAACAAACTAAGATCCAAAAAGAAGACTTGCAAAAATATCAAATAATCAGAAGAAAAATAGTAGTCACAAAAATTAAGTAGCAAGCATAGCCCTATGGTTTATAAGCAAAAGGAAAAATAAAATCCTAGAGCCTAGGGTTGAGGAGCAGAAGAAGGAGCATAAATATTTTGCAGAATCAGTTGTAGCATGTTCTAAAGATTCTCATTGACAGCCTTTTGTTCAATGATGCTTTCTCTGAAAACTTGTTGTTCTCCTCTAATTTCACCAATTTCATTTTCCAGATACACAATGGCAGGATTATAAGATAAAGAAACTAGAGCATCTTCTTTAGCCTTAGTAGCTTCTTCTTCTTTCCTTACTTCTTCATCAGCTTTGAGTTTGGCTTCTTCTTCTTCTTCTTCTTCTTCTTCTTCTTCTTCTTCTTCTTCTTCTTCCTCCTCTTCTTCTTATTCTTCTTCTTCTTCTTCTTCTTCTTCTTCTTCTTCTTCTTCTTCTTTTGCTTTTCTAAGCTTTTCTTCTTTTGCTTCTCGAATCATTTTAGCTTTAGCCTCTTTTTACTTAGCATAAAAGAATTCAAGAACTCTAACTCTTTCCTATTCTTCTTTCCTTTCTTTCGCAACCTGAATATCCCAAGCTTTTGATGCTTCAACAAAAGTGTTAAAATGTTCAAACTCAAAAGCCATCCATTTCTGAAACTTCTTTTGAGAATCATCCATTTCTGGAGGCATAGTAGAAATACTTTCCTCTACCCTTAGCTTCGAAACCTTTTTCATACCCTTAGTTATAAATCTGTTGATACATTCATCCAGAGTTTTTGGGACATGTTTATGATAGACAACTATGGATAGGTAACTTTCACAAAGGATGGGTTCAGAAGTTACAGGTTCAGGAGAATTTTGTGATAACGGTTGTTCAGTCATATTGAAAAGTTCAAAACAAGTGAAAGGTTTAGTTGTGGAAATTTCAATAGCTCCATGTTTATCAGAAATTGTCCTTTCAGACATTTCGTGACCAGAGTGAAAAATTAAATCAGGATGGATGATGGGTGAGTCATGGAGAGTGGTTTCTTTGTTAAATAAGGAAAATGAAGATTGGTATCAGAAGTTAAAAAATGAGAAGTTTGTGGAAGTGATTGAGATGAGCTTAATGGAGATGTATAAGTGTGGATTGGTTCTGATGGAATAGTGGTAGTGAGAGATGGAATAGGATTCAGAACAAAAGCTTGTATGGTGGTGGTGGATTTAGAAATAATTATTATTGATTGTGGAACAAACACATTTGCAGTTACCGGAATTTCAGTTGAAGTGGTATCAGAAACATGTGGGATATTTGTAACATGAACATAAAGAGAAGTGGTGATGGTGGAATAGAAAAATATATAAAATATGATGTTTGTGTGATGGTGGTTGGAATGGATGAGACTGCATCAGTTATATTAGAAACAATTTTAGAAATAGGTAAAGAAGTATCACTCGCAGACTTATTTGTTGTTTCTGGAAAAGCAGTTGGAGTTATATTCTTAGAAGTTTCAGACTTCTACTTCTTTTCAGGATCAGAACCATATAATCTTTCATTCCTTTTCTCTTAAGAATAATCAACTTCCTCATTAGAATGTTTAGTTAAGTCTAAATTAGACATATCATGTCCTGCTCTAGCCATCCTTACAACATATGCATCCATGTCAGTTAGGTTACTAGTCTCAGATAATAGAGGAAAGTTGTCAATAAGGATTCTTCTATTCTTGGTGAATTTAGTTGGCTCACCCAAGTGTTTCTTTTTAGGTTTTTGGATTATCTTCATGTTTCTCAAGGTTTGTCCATTAAATGGTTCTCCAATGCTGGGAATCAAGTATTCAGTGAACCTGGCCTCTTTTGTAAGAAAGTCTACCAATCTACTTTCTACAAAAACGACATTCAGAAGACGTCCACATGGAATATTAGGAGAGACATTTTTCTCTTGATTTGCAAATGTTCTTTATTTTCTGATAGCCTCCTTCAGATGACTAAACAGAATAAAGGGAAGATTCACCTTCTTTTTGGCAAGCAAATAGTACAGCGTGAACTGCTGGCTGATGTTGAAGTAATCTGAAGAACTTGTTCGAGGTCTAGGGTTTATGCAGCCCAGAATGTTCTTGTGCCAAATTCTCAAATTGTCATAAAGATCCTTACTTTTGTATTCTTTCTTGTCAACGATGTAATTCTTAAATAACAATTGACGGAGAGTGTTCTTTTGAGCATTGGATATAAACTTCATTCCAAACATACACTTTCCTTTCAAAAATTCTAGACCTAGAAGATCCGGAATAAACTTTTCTGTGATGATTACTCTTTGACCAATCACATCCGAGACAGTGTGAAGATCATCACAGTCAGCATTCTTCCAAAAATCCTTTACTAAGGATCCATAAATCGGACCATGTAGTCTTTGAAAGTAGTTTCCCACCCTTAGGCCTCTAACTCCTCTCTAATGTCACACCCATTTTCAGAAAGATTATCAAAATCAACCATGTATTCTCGAAGAACTACTAACTCGGGTGGAGGAATGATGCTGTGAACTTGAAATGATTTCTGAGTTATATGGTGTTCATCAATAACCAATAAAGAAGATGAACCAGTTTCCATATGAGAACAAGATCTGGTTGGAATGGTTAAAGAAGAAGGCTCATAAGGATTTAGGGCTTGTTCCATATCTTTATCAAATTGAACAACTTCTTGTTGTTGATTATTCATAATGTTGAAATGTTGAAGATGATGAAGGTTGTTTATGATGGTGATGATCTTCAATGAAGAGCATTGATGAAGATGATGAATACATAGAACTTGTTGAATCAGTTTGAGAGATATAAAAGGGTTTCTAAAGTGTGGAAGTGAAGTGAAGTGTGTGTTTTATAGTGTTTTAAAATCGAGAGAAAAATAAATAATAAAAAATAAACACATATAGACATAATTATTAGGAGCATTAAATGAAAGTAATAATTTGATTTTAATCAGTTCCAAGAAAAAGACACACTGCTCATTGCAAATTTTAGATAGCGTGTGATGATTAAGCATAACCAAGGGTTACACATGTTAATCAATATATCTAACTAAGTGACACGTTTGATATCCTCAGGGTCTGGAAAACCAAAAAGGTCTCCATCTAATCAAAGATATTTCTGACCGAAACATCTTCTGATTACTGAGGTTATGAAAGAAATACAATACCTTTGTTAAACTCAGTATAGTATTCTTCAAAAGGTTTGAACGTTGATCTTGTTCTGACTAGAGCATCTTTGTTTTTCTATAGTTAGATCTTCAGAAAGAGATGATGAGATTCTACTTTTCTTTTGTTGAGGTTGATCAGAAGGAACAACAATAATATCAAAAGTAGGGGATTTTGATTCTTTATCTTCTTAAGTTTTGTCCTTTGGTTCATCGAACGTTATCTTCACATTAATAGTTCCAGAGTCAATGATCTTCCTTTTTTGATTTCCTTCTGAAACTATCAAGGCCTCTAGACTTATGTTCCAAATATTGGAACATATGCCTTTCGCCCATCGTGTGTTACAAGAATCCATTTTCTAGGTGCCATAATTGGTGTTTCAGTTACACCATCAAAAACATCTACAACACAGATTATCTGATCTTTGGGTACCCTTTTTCGGGTCATTTCTTGTTATCAGTTCCAGAGGTTCTGACTCCTTTGGACTTTTGTGCAACAGGATAATCATGTGAAATTTGTGCATGATATTTTAGTTTAGAAGTTTTCTTCTGTGTCTGTGTTTGTGCTATAGTATTATTAGAACCTTCTTGTTCTAGACATTTCAATTTTGTGCCAGCAAACACGAAATGTTCAAAAATAGGTTTTGGTATGATAATTAGAGTCTCATCAATTTTCTTTGATAGTATTGAGTATCCCAAGCCTTTTCTTCCATTTCTACTAACACCATAGATCATTAAATCCATTTTGCTTCTATCTATGCTCTTAGCTAGGAAATGTTGAAAAGCTCTATCATATTTGATTACTTCATCAGTAATAGATGTGGTAGAGATTATCTCTTCTTCCAACCTAGAAACTTTTTTTTGAGATCTAGATTTGATTTTTCTAAAACAAATAATTTTTCATTTAAATTAGAAATGTTTTACTCATCATTAGTAGAGTTTTCATAAGTAACTACAAACTTATTTTTTAAAGTTTTGTATTTACTTAGAAGAGTTTGATACTTACTCACCATTTCAGAAAACAAGATTCAAGTTGAAAACGAGAAAGAGAATTAATTACCTCAGCTTCATCTTTGGAGTTTGACTCATCATTTTCTGTCAGCTCATGTTCTAATGTTTCTTCATTTGTGCTAGTTCTGGCCATGAGTGCAAAGTTTGAATGCTCTTCATCAGAATCTTCATCTTCTGGTTCTGAATCATCCCATGTTGCCATGAGACCCTTCTTAGCTTTGTAAGCCTTCTTAGGCTTCTTATCTTTCTTGAGTTTTGGACAATCATTTTTGTAATGTCCAGGCTCGTTGCACTCATAACAAGTAACTTCTTTTCCAGAAGCATTCTTCTGACCAAAAGTAGATTCACTTCTTCCATAAGTCTTTCGTTGACTTCTGAATTTGCTTTGTCTATGCTTCCAAATTTGACCGATTCTTCTATATATCGATGAAATTTCTTCACCATCTAAATCTTCTTCAGATTCTTCTGAATCATCCTTAGCTTGATGAGCCTTTTTCTTTCCATACTTAGACCTTAGAGCCATAAACTTAATTGTTTTCTGGGGTTCATCTTGATCAAGCTCAATCTCATGACTTCTTAAAGAGATAATCAACTTCTCAAGAGAGGTCTTGTTCAGATCCTTTAAAATTTTCAAAGAAGTTACCATTGGTCTCCATTTTTTAGGTAGACTTTTGATAATCTTCTTAGCATGATCTGCTGTAGAGTAACCTTTATTCAGAACCTTAAGTTCTGCCACAAGAGTTTGAAATCTTAAAAACATCGTTTCCACAGATTCGTCGTCTTCCACATTGAAGGCTTCATATTTTTGAATTAAGGCCAGAGCCTTTATTTCCTTTACTTGTGCATTACCTTCATGCATCATTTGAAGATAAACAAAGATAGGCTTTGCAGTCTCTCTATCTGTGATCTTCTCATATTCATTGTATGGAATATCACTAAGCATGATAGTTCTTGCTTTGTAATGATTCTTGTAAACTTTCTTCTGAGCATCTGTCATTGCACTTCTTGCAATCTTTTGACCTTTATCATCTACTGGTTGAGTGTAGCCATCAACTTCCAAATCCCATAGACCCAAGTCATATGCCAGAAAGTAACTTTCGATTCTATCCTTCCAATAGTCAAATTTTCCCCCATCAACCATAGGAAGTTTTAAACTATAGTGATCCCTATTATTATCCCCATTATCAACAGTGGAAGTAGGTGTAACCATTGGTTTTTAACACACACTGGATCGGCACTAAACACTATTAAGTGTTGATAAAAATGAAAACTTTTTATCTCCTCAGAACTGGAGCTCTGATGCCAATTGAAGGTGTGAAAAACACAAGAAAAGGGGGGGGGGGGGGTTGAATTGGGTTTTAAATCAAAACTTTTCTTTTAAAAAATATTCCCCTTTAATTAAAATAATTTTTCCTTCACTCTTGATAATAACAATAATTAAGAACAGAAAGTAAAGAACAAGGTATGTTTATACTAGTTCACTTGAAAACTATCAAGCTAGTCTAGTCCACCCGCACAAGTGATTTTGCTTCTCTCAATCGAGGACTTAATCCAATAATCCAATTGATTATTACAATTCACAAGCTACCTACAAGTGACTAACAACCTCTAAGACACACAAGTCATAGACTTCTTAAGGATACAAACCTAACTAGTCCCTTAAGGAAAATCAAACTTCTAAGACACACTAGTCCTAGGCTTCTTAAGGATACAAGCCTAACCGGTCCCTTAAGGAAATCAAACAACTGTTTGAATACAAGTTTTGTTTACAATAATATTTCTTCTACACAAGATAAATATGTAAATCATTTTAAGAACAATAGACTAAAAATATGAAAGTTATGAAAAACACTTGTGCGTGGATATTCAATGAAAATTCGCCTTTTTCTCTCTTAGTCTTCAAGCCTTTATATAGCCAATAAAATAATATATCCATTAAATGGTACTCTTGGGATTTCCAAAAACACTGGCAGCTTGAACAATCACATGGGGGGAAAGATCGTGCAACACGTCCGTCCTTTCATGGTAATAGAATGAAACGTTGATTGTACCATGTACTATTTGTACCATATTAACGTTATCTTCTTTCCTTTTGCACTTCAGAGGCTTCTGCAAGCATGGGTTTAAAAGCGATAACATAACACAAGGTTATCAGAACTTCAAGTGTTCTGAGTATTCAGAACTGCGTCTTCAGAACTTGGTCATGAGAACCTTTTCTTAGAACCTTGGGTCTTCAAAACTTCAAGGTTTTAGAACTTCTGTCTTCAGAGTCTTTAGAACTTATTTAGAATCCTTTTCTTAGAACCATGGGTCTGTAGAACTTCAAGTCTTCAGACTCTTTAGAACATCGTCTATCAGAATCTTCAGCACTTAGTCTTGAGAACCCTTTGTCTTCAGAAACATTAGTCTTCAGCATCTGAACTTAAGTAGAAACTTTTATCTTCAGATCTTTTGACTTGTTTCTTTATAACATGTTGTCTTCAGAAACATGAGTCTTTAGCATCTAGACTTAAGTAGAAGCTTTTGTCTTCAGATCTTCTGACTGGTTTCTTTAGACTTCATATCAGAGCCTACACTTCAGAGTCTTCTGGAGTGTCTTGCTACTGTTCATTAGAACTTGTGTAGCATAGAAGCAACATTTATTCTCTTCAGAAGCATAAGCAGAACCTGTTTGTTAAATATTCAAAAATAACAAACATTAGAGTATCAAAATTGTTCATACAAATATACTCATTTGTTATCATCAAAACTCAGAGATAATATTGTAGAACCAAATCTTGTTCTAACATATTATTCTCCTCATATTATTATAAATAATAATTTTAAATATTCCTATTAAATCCAATTCAACCTTAAATAATTATTTAAGCTCTAAATAATTATCAACTAATTAAATCCTCATATTACTCCCATTCTCACACTACTCATAGCACTGCATTCACCAATGCATCACCATGAATCACATAACTCACCATAATTCACACTAAATTAATTAAATAATTAATCTAGATTTTTTGGGTGTTACAACTCTCCCCCACTTAGAACATTTTCGTCCTCGAAAATTACCTGATGCGAACAACTCCGTATACGACTCTCACATCCTACTTTCCAGCCTCCACGACATGAACATCATCTCTATTATTTCGTTACACAATACCGATATAACAACACCAATGTAACTGTGATACCGACATCATTCGACACACAACATTAGTACCCTAATGCTAAGATTCACTAATCTAACATGTAAATTAAAATATCAATTGACATGGAACTAACATGGATAATGTACAAACCTTTCACCTATCACTTCCAGTCTAGAATGTCCAATAGTTTGCATTATCCTTGTAGCTACGAATGTTTAATCATTAACTCCAATAATTCATACCTGCATAATAAACTACGACATATCAAACTTCCGCTACGCAACTATGATAATCTACTTTAAAGTCATTGTCCTCATTTCGATTTCCATCAATTATCAGATCGACAAGTTTCACATCTAACTTCAGACTCTCTTTAGTATCCACCAGAAAATAATGGTTCACTTTTAATATTCTCAACCTTCCACTTTGCGACGTTAGCTCGAATACAACTCAACGTATCTTAACTATCTAATAAGTCCCAACTCTTTCATAGCCACTTTTTGCATTAGGTTCACACAAAATGGTGAAAAACTATCCTCTCGATAAAATGTAAATTCACTTTACTCACAATGAAGCTAGCAAGACAAGTTTATCCCATCCAATAAGATCCCGTCTACTATCAATAAGAGATTAAGGGTGATCAGTTCCTCAATTTGTCAATAGGTAGCCGACAACCATAATGATGGCATAAATCATCATTACCCAACTACAATAGCGTCCCTTTAGAACTTGTGCTCAAAGTCACCTAAAGCACCAAGGCCCAATAATCTCCTTTGAGGTTTACATATTCTTCCATAATTTCCTTCCCATTCGATCTCGTCGATGAAACACCATCGCCCAAATACATTACATACTCGTCTTCACACTCACTTAGCATCACATAAATGTTAAGTATTTTCCAACTCAGGAAATGCTAACATACCAAATACATCATGATTCATTTTGTTCCAATTGAATTCTTTATCCATGTAGAGAGCTCCAACCATATTCTTACATCCTTAGTTTTCTTTTAAATCTCACAACATCGAGGATCCATATATTTTCATATTTGAATCTCATTCCAGTTGCAATATCAGTAATACCACCTTCAAATCCCGGTTGATGATAGAAACTTCTAAAATTTTCCAGATATGTGTCGATACCATGTCATCAATGACACACAATCCACATCACCATTTAACTTCCTCTTTTCCTTAATGATTTCTTTACTATAACCATTCTCGTTTGGAATCGCCGCACCTCCATGTGCTTCTCCAATACCCTCACCTCCTTCCTATTACCAAACATCTCATACCTGACCTCATATCAAATAATTATGATATTAATCAGTTAAGCTCAAAAAGCTTCTAATCTCTGTAACTGACTTTGGAGCCGCTCAACTTAGAACTTCATCCACCTTGGATGGGTCTACAGATGCCTTTACTCAGAATAGAATATTCAAGAAAACTCACCTCCTCAAACTATAATTTACACCTTAACAACTTAGCATAAAGTTTCCTTCCTTTCGACCCTACAATAAAAATTGCAACATTCAACATGTCCATAATCTGATTTAGATTAAATCACAATGGCCTCAATAAATACTATAATAAACTGATCCAAATATTTATAATTCCTATTGTGATACGGTGGCAGAACCGACTATTAATACTAGTTTGCATTTTTTATTTGCAAATGTGCGGTAAGCAAGAGTCTCCACCGACTTTTCTTTTATCCAACAAATGAAAGGGTGAAAAGAACAGAAAAGACCTTTTTCGAGATTTTCTGAGTAAGGGGGGTAGATTATGGAAAGGGAAGGTGTTAGAACCCTTTCCATCCGTGTTTTTCCACGGGCTCTTGTGTAGTTGCTCATTTTTTAAATTGCTTTTGTGTTTGTGTATTTTGAAAAGTTTGTTTTCTTTATGATAACTCTTGTATCAGTCCTCAAGAGTGTGATAAAGCGTTTTTGAAAGTAGTTTTGAAAGTGTGGTGTGAAAATGAATTAAATTTGAGTAAGTACTTAAGAACTATCTACCTACTTGAAAAAGGGAAATATTTTCCTCCTTTCCTTTAGATAGTGTTGTTCTACTATTAGTGAGTAAGTAGCCTTATCGTCGGATGTTTGAGGGACTATCGAAGGGACATTTATGGTCATTGAAGGCAACATGTGAGGATACCTTAGCAATTCGAAGGGATTGTCATCATATATTCGTACACAACATCGAGGGACAAGATCATTTCTCGTAGGAAACTTGAGGTACATTTAGGGACTATGATCTTTATGATGACTTTAAACTGAGGGTCTTTGTAAGAGTATCCCTACATTCGAGGGACATGACCATTTCTGAAGGCAACCAAAGTGGAAGATACCCTAAGGGTGCAAGTGTGCAATTGTGTGCTTTTTTCAGATATTTTTATCTTGATGTTAGTGATCTAAGATTGATTATTTAGTTCTTGCCATACACGCCTAATTTACTAACAATTCAGATACAAGCATATAATATAATGCGGAAAGTAAAACCTACAACTATTACAAGGCTTCAGGGCAATCACAATTATATCTGACTGAAAATGTAAAATGCGGAAATTAAAACCCTAATTAGGCTATTACAAACAGGGCACAGTTACATAATAAAAAGAATAATAGTATGAAAATAATAACACGCAAAAATTGAGACGAGAATAAGTTCAAAACCCTAAAAATCTAATTGCTTAATGAAAATATTTTTTTGGTATTTTTATGAAAAAACTTGAAATTTAACCTAATTTCAAATTGATTTTAATTAAAGAAAACAAGTTAAAATTTAATTAAATTAATTTGCTAGAATTAATTTTAATAAAAAACCCTAAGTCCTATTTTTTATGATTTTTCTAATTTTATGATTAAAAAAATGAATTTAAAAAAAAACTAAAAAAGAAAATAAAGTAACAAAAAAAGAATGGGCTTGGAGTGAGAAACTCAAATTGGGGGTGTTGGCTGGAATTTTTGTTAGGGCCCAGATCTGTTGGCCCATACAGCGCGTGATCCCATGTTGCTGCTTCTGGAAGATCCACCATGGGGCAGAAACCCCGGAGCGCTGGATCTGGAATAATGAAGATCTGATGGTGATGGTGTGAGGGTCTATGATGCACACCTTGAACCTGGGCACACTGAATCTGCATGAAACCTGTTTAGAAAAATAAAATGTTGTACCTGGGATTCGAACCTAGGTCCTCCCTTTCCCACATGCCTTGCTTTGTCATCTGTGCTGACTTTTCATTCGTGTACATAAATGAAACAATACCATAATATGCAAAATTAGGTCAAATATATTAACAAACAAAACGCGCGCATGAAGTGGGACCTTGGAGTTTGAATGAACCAATCAGAGGATGCTTCCCAGCCACGCCAGCGCAGGGAGGGTCAAACCACCCCTCACGGTGGTTGACCACCATCGTCTCCAGCGCTACCAAAATTGAAACCTGCAAAATAACACGTTTCTAATCTAGAAACTTGACCTACCCCCCTAAATCATAGGTTGTGAATCCAATGGTGGAGTTCGTTTGGTCTGAAAGTCCCTGTATAGGGAGACACAAAGCTCGCCTAAAACTTTGCCATAACAATGGCAAAACTTCATCCCTGCGTCAAACTAACCATGCGATGGCTCTAAAGATTCATGATCATCAGTACAAACATTAATATGAACACAAAAAAGATTTATATTAGAGTATGCAATACTTTTGAATTCAAGAAAAATACCCAATCCGGTGATGTGTGGCCTGAGCGTTTGGGAGTGTTACAAGCCTGGAGATTGATAGGGATGGACTCCTGGGACCTTTAGGAGTGTGATGGAGTGCTTAGATCTGATGGAAAATGGATGGATCGTACACTATAAGTTGCACCTTCTCTTTGACTTTTTTTGAAAATTTTAGGGTTCTTTCTAGAGGCAGCTGCGCGTGGTTTGGCCTGGCATATTGTCATGTATATATATATATATATATATATATATATATATATATATATATATATATATATATATATATATATATATATATATATATATATATATATATATATATATATATATATATATATATATATATATATATATATATATATATATATATATATATATATATATATATATATATATATATATATATATATATATATATATATATATATATATATATATATATATATATATATATATATATATATATATATATATATATGAATCCTATTAGGTTAAAACAAGAACCAAAAGAATAAACTATAATCATGTTTTCTAAAGCATAAGGGTTTGATTCAAAACTTGCTAAAACAACAAGATCTCCTTCTCCTTTTGTTCCATGTATTTTTTCCTTGATATGCCAGCCTATCTTGTCCCTTATTTGATGAGAAAAATATTCCCAAATCATATCTTCTATTATTTCTTTTATTTATTTATTTAATTTTGTATTTTATTGGATAAAATATCAAAAAAAATAGTATAAATAATAAAATAATGTATGAATGAGCTCAGAGGTCGTGGGCCATGTTAGAAAGAAGTTTCAAGCGTGAGAAGATGGGCCCATTTGGAAAGATTTTAAGTTTGGTCAATATTGGCTTCATGCATTTTCCCAAAAATTGGTCAACTTTAGCAATGCATATCTCTATCATATTTAACCCTAAGAGAGTGTTCTTGTCCTTTCTAGAGAGCTTAGGATGTCCTTTAAACAACCCTTTTGGTTTCATCTTGATTGGATCTTCGATGTTCATGTAAGGAGCTTTGACCCAAAAGGTGTTTTTGTTGACTTTTTGAAAGGATCTATAATGTCTGAGTTTGTATCTTTTAATTGAGGCATTTCTTGATCTTGAGGGCTGAAGAGAAGTTGTAGGGAATTAGATTCTCTTCAAAATGAGCTTTGGTGGAAAAATTTCAGATAAAGTATGAGAAATTTATGCCTTGGTCAAAGTTTGGTTGACTTTTCCTATAGAAACCATAATTTGCCATTTTTTTTACTTTTGATGAGTTAGGAGCATTTCTTGAGGAATCATGATCAACCCTTCATCAAATGATGGATATCACCTTAATATGTTGATGTTGACCAAAAATCTTGAAGTTTGACTGTATATAGGCCACAGTTGACTTTTGATCTAGTATAGTTGATTTTCAGGCATTTGAGCAGTTGACTGAGCAAACTTGTTGTGCAAGGCATGAAATTTGGCATGGATAATCTTGAGGACATATTAGGTCCATGAAAAATATTTGAGACCCTTGGAGCTCACACACCTTGATGAAAACTGAAACCCCTAGTTAGAGGTTTATTGCCTTAGGAGGAGAATTTGTCTGGTCAATTCTTAGTCATCCTAGGGCAAGTTAGGGATCTCAATGGGCATGTCTTCAGTAAAATGGGAGGGCAAATTTTAGGGTACAACAATTATACCAAGTTTTAAAAGTTTTCCTCTAACTATCCTTATCCTTCACTCGAATGTGAAGGTAACTCAACCTCAATTCGCTTATACCGAAGGCATACTCGCCTACCCATTGATCCATCAAATCATCAATAATTTGAAGTGGATGCTTGATTCTAATCATTACCTTAATTAACTATCTATAGTCAACACATGACCTCATACTACCATCGTTCTTCCTTACTAACAACACGGGAGGTCCGATGTGATACGCCCTGTCTTACAAATCTATTGTCCACACATCTACTAATAGCTTCTTTAGTTCTCCCAACTTTGAAGTTGACATCATGTATGGTGCCATAGGAACAAGTATGGTACCAAGAGCAATATCAATAGAAAACTCTACCTCTCATCTAATATCACCACGTGACAAATAAATTAATTTTAGGTGCTAAAACCATTTTTAAAACAAAATTCATTACATTAGCTTTATAATGCTTTGAACGGAACTCGAATCGTACGTCTGAAACTCAAGTTTTGAATTTTCAAAGTCTTTAGAAAATTCAATTCAACACAGTGGTAGCCGATTACCTCCCAGTCAGTAACCGATTACACCTTCATGTTAGGCCTTTTTCGTTCAGAATTGCACAGGGTGATCGATTACTCCCAGGATAGTAACCAATTACACACAGTGCAAAAGCACTATTCTACTGCTTCTCGACACAAATATCACTTTTCTTATCAACCCAAAACATCATTCCTCTTATAACTCAAAAGACATATTACTCTCCCAAAACCTCAGTTTTCCAAACATCAAAATCCCAATTCTTTTCACAAGACTACAAATATCTTTGAGTTCCGACTCTGACTCGCGATTCATAAATACCCAACAACATCAACGACATTCAGCAACCACCTACATGATTCCAACAACAAAATCACAACAATTCATCACTCCAACATTACTCCAAACAGTGACAATACACATAATGGTAACTCAACACTGACAACTTCATGATCAACCGACAGTTCTGAAACATCGCAGCCACCAGAGCTTCATATTCTAAGAGTTATCCTACTTACTTAACAGATATCTTCCAGCATAAAAATCTGAATTGACTCATCAAAGCAATTCGTAATCACTGAGTTTAACTCCAAACAGTTCACTCCAAGTATAACATTAAGTCAATCCAACATCTCTCTCTAACGATAAGTCGCAATTTCCCCCGGGATAACACCAGGGCCCCCACATCATTAGCCATAACATCGCCTTCCACCCCTAGGGATACAACCAACATAAGTACCTGATCATTCCCTCTCAAGGACACTTATACCTAACAGCTAGATATAGATCCTGAATTCGTACTTCCTTCAAAATCGGGAAAAATAACACAGTCTCACCAAAATTTGCAATTATTCAAATCACGACACACTAAAACCAATTGTCACCACCTAAAACATCTCAGAGGAGCACCAAATTCTCCCCTACTTGTTTCAATTTCACTCCTACAAACCAGTGATTAGTAAAGTAAGAAAGCACCAACAGTGTTTCACACACATGTCGTGTACTAAGGAACAACACATCGACAATATTCAACTGCCATACTACATTGACTCGACAACTTGACCAGACAAACCGACCTGCTCTGATACCACTAATGTAACACCCTATTTCTTCGTCGATAATTTAACCAAAAATTAGAGTAAATTAATTCATAAAATAAAAACATCAAAAATAGGATGTCACATCTTCGTAATACGCACATGCTCATATAATAAGATACACAACATATAATCACATGTTCACCGAGTCTAAACTTCATTTCAATTATTCGTAGTGGAAAAACATCAACAAAAATTATTCTTAACTATTTAACATGAGTTATAATTATCATAATTCAAACTTTAACATGCATCATCAAATAAATCCAACAAAGTGGAGTTCTACAATAGTTTACTCCCATCATAATAAAACAAACGCAAAACCCCCAAATGTTATGTATCAGAGCTTATTGTAACACCCCGATATTTAATTATTTATTTAATTAAATATTGTTTTGATTATTTTATTTTAATTCGAATTTTTATCGTTGAAGTCGGGATTATTTTATTAAGTTGGAATAATAATTTAATCGGGTTTATAATGGTATAAATAAGTTGGAGTAGCATTTTACTAGTAAGCTTAGAATTGATGTTGGGCTTAAGTGTGGTGTCGCGAAGTAATGAGGAAGGTGTATTGGTTAGGCCCATTTAAGTTACTAATAATTGAATAATAGTATTTTATTGGAAAAATAGAAGAAAGAGAGAAAGTGGTGTTATTAGGAAAAACAAAAATAAGAGGAAGGAGAATAGGGTTTGTGAGAAGAGGAGAAGAACGAGGAAAGTTGCTACTAGGGCCAATCTCAGAAATTCCATTGAAGCTTCCTTAAGTGTTTTCAAAAATCAAACCAGGTAAGGGTGGGTTTCCTATACTATAATGGGTTGCATGATACTTGTATGTGGGAAATTGTTTGTGAAATCGTTACTATTTTATTGACTTGTGCTTGGCTTGTGTTATTCTGATAATAAAGATTAATATTGATTCAGTTATAGAACTGTCAATGAAAATATATGGGTTGCTATGTTATTGTGTGGGTTGAGTTCGATTAGGAGACAGAAGGATTACTGAAGCAATATAGAAACTACGCATAGAGAATTAAGAAGAAGGAATAGAATGGGAGGTTGCCGTTCGGCAACTTGTGGATGTGCCGTTCAGCACTGGTTTCTTGTGGGTGGGGGGGGGGGGGATGCCATTCGGCAGCCTTTAGATGAATGAAGGGAGTTCCCATCGGCACTAGGAAAGGGTTGGAAAGAAGTGCCACTTTGGCACTGTGAGGCAGGGGCACTTTCCTCTGTCTGTTTTCTCTATTTTGTTATATTGCATAATTTTTAATAGATAGCAGTAATGGCTCATAGCAGTATATAGGAATGTCACTGTTTTCAGTAACAGTAAATTAATTTAGTTGTTGGAAACTAGTTTTATATGGAAGAACGACACACTCAGTAGTTGCATAATAAGTTAGCAATTTTAGGGAGAACAAATAACAGTGGATTATATATATTTTAAATGGTTGAATTAATATTTTATTGGTGATGAAACAAATTTAGCAATGGGATTAATTGATTAAGTTTGTAAATAATTGGAGACGAGTTGATTAATTCGGTATGTTAGTATATCGATGTATTTTGCAAATTTGACTGAAATGTCACTTTGTTACGATATATCTGTGGTGAATAAATGTTGTGTATTTACCCTTGATTAATTGGTGATAATGGTGATAATGGTGATAATGGTGATATAGGCCTTTGGCCAATGTTGAAGGTGTAAATTGTTGTTATGTTGACCTTTATTATGTTGTTGTCGTTGTTGCGTTTCCAAGTTATGGTTGTTTATGTCATCGCATAGCATAGCATATCATTAAAGTTGGCCTGGATTGGCATGTTCTAAGTTGGAGCGAATTCTCACCATGTTGGCCTTTATTGGCAAGATTTATATTGAGGGCTTATGCCTTATGCCTCGGTAAACTGGAAATTTCTAAGTTGGGAGTTCTGCTCCAATGGTACCACATGCATTTGCATAATTGAGTCGCATTTGGAGTCATTGATTTGTTGCTTATTTGAAGTGTTGTTTATGCATGGTAATGTTATAAGTTGAATTGAGTTGTTGGAGAATGGTACTTTTTTATTTTGATTTGGCATGAAGTGATGATTTTTATACAAACTGATTCTGATATATTATTTATCATATGTTCTATTATGGTATTCGATATCTCACCCCTTCTGTTTGAATGTTACCCTTTGTTGGTAACGTGCAGGTAATCAAGAGGAGTAGCCGTTAGCGTTGTTAGTTCGAGTTTGGTGTCTTTTGCTCTGATACGTAGCACTCGGGGGGAAATGAACACTTGTCTTATTTTGTTGTTTATTTATCAAACCTTATGTTTTTATTTGAGGAATTATCGAATTGTAGTTGTTTTATAATTCAAAAGATTCTATGTCTCATGTGGAGAATTATTATGAATCTGCTGCATGATTAGTCAAAGTTGGTTTATGTTATGAAGACTTTATTCATGAGTTGTGTTCATTCTGTTTTCTTTAAGTGTTATGTATCTATTCTAAAAGCATGACAGGTTTATGTGTTGAATGTGTAGCATCCTGATTATTTTAGAAATTTTCACACTCTGATTTTTCGTAAATCGCTTGGGGCAGAATTGGGGTGTTACATTAATGGTATTAGAGCAGATCGGCCCGTTTGGTCGAGTCGTAATTGTGTAACAATCGAGTATTGTTAGTTTCTTAACTGTTTTTTGTGTTGCAGTGTTGAGATAAGATGGCTGGGAGAAACGATGTTGCGATTGCTGCTGCTCTACAAGCGATGGCTCAGGCTATACAGAATCAGCCGATTGCGGACGAGAATGTCAGATCTCATAGCTTGGCGACTTTCCAAATGGAGAATCCGACAGTGTTCAAGGGTAGGCATGATCCTGATGGAGCACTAGATTGGTTGAAGGAAATCGAGAGGACTTTCTGTGTGATGGATTGCACCCCAACATAGAAAGTTTGGTATGGCACTCACATGCTAGCAGTTGAAGTTGATGACTGGTGGCTAGAAATGCGTGCAAGGTTGGAAGCTGCAGGCGAGGAAATCACCTGGGTTGTGTTCTGTAGGGAGTTTCTGAGGAAGTATTAACCTGAAGATGTTCGGGGTAATAAAGAGATTGAGTTCCTCGATTTGAAGCAAGGGAACAAATTTGTCACTGAGTATGCTGCTAAGTTCATTGAGCTAGCTAAGTTCTATCCACATTTTGATGGTGAAGGTGTTGAATTTTCTAAGTGCATCAAGTTTGAGAATGGGTTGCACTCGGAAATCAAGAAGGTTGTTGGACATCAGAATATTAGCATGTTTTCTGATTTGGTTGATAGTTGCGGGATCTTTGAAGAGGATAGAAATGGTCATCACAATATTGTTAGTGATAAGAGAGGCAATAATCAACAGAACTATGGCAAGCCTTATGATGATGGTAGGGGTAAACAAAGAGTTGCTCATGGTTAGAGGACTTGTAGGGGAGATGCTCCTGCTAGGGTTGTATGTTTCAAGTATGGGCAACCTGGTCACAAGAGTAATGTGTGCACTACTGCTGATGGGAAGAGGTGTTTCCGTTGTGGTAAGATTGGGCATACGATATCTGACTGCAATCATAGGGAGATGATCTGTTTCAACTGTGGTGGGGAAGGACACATTGGTAGTAATTGTCTGAAACCAAAGAAGGCACAAACTGGTGGCAAGGTGTTTGCTTTTGCTGGGACATCGACAGCCAGTGAGGACAGACTCATCAGAGGTATATGTTTCATTAATAGTACTCCTTTAATTACTATTATTGATACTGGTGCTACTCATTGTTTTATTGCTGTTGATTTTGTTGAAAGATTGGGTCTTGTGTTGTCTTCTATGGATGGAGAAATGGTCGTCGAAACCCAGGCTAAGGGATCAATGACTACTTCTCGTGTGTGTTTGAGTTGTCCTTTGTTGATCTTCGACAAAGAATTTGTTGTTGATTTTATTTGTTTACCGTTAAGCGGGTTAGAGGTGATCTTGGGTATGAATTGGTTAGAGTATAACTATGTTAATATCAATTGCTATAACAAGCCTGTGAGGTTTTCTACTCCTAAAGAGGAAAGTGTTGGTTTGTTAACCGGTAAACAGTTGAGGCAGCTGATGTAAGACAAAGCGCAGATGTTCACGTTGATGGCGTCGCTATCAATGGAGAACCAAGTTAGAATTGATGAGTTGCAGGTGGTGCGAGAATTTCCCGAAGTGTTTCCTGATGAAATTCCTGATGTAATGCCAGAGAGAGAAGTTGAATTTGCGATTAATCTTGTACCTGGTACCAGACCTGTTTCTATGGCACCGTACAAGATGTCTGCATCTGAATTGTCGGAATTGAAGGAGCAGTTAGAAGAGCTACTTGAGAAAAAGTTTGTAAGACCTAGTGTATCGCTGTGGGGAGCGCATGTGTTGTTAGTAAAGAAGAAAGATGGAAGTATGAAGCTTTGTGTTGATTACAGGCAGTTGAATAAAGTGACGATTAAGTATCCGCTTCCGAGGATTGATGAGTTGATGGATCAATTGGTGTGTGCAAGTGTGTTTTCTAAGATTGATTTGAGGTCAGGATATCACCAGATTAGAGTGAAAGAATATGATATTCAGAAGACCGCGTTCAGGACTCGGTATGGACACTATGAGTATTCTGTGATGCCTTTGGGTGTAACCAATGCGCCGAGAGTATTCATGGAGTACATGAACCGTATCTTTCATGCTCATTTGGATTGGTTTGTGGTGGTATTTATTGATGACATTCTGATTTACTCTAAGTCAGAAAAGGAACATGAAAAGAACCTAAGAGTTGTATTGCAAGTTTTGAGAGAGAAGAAGTTGTATGCGAAGTTGTCCATGTGTGAATTTTGGTTGCATGAGGTTAGTTTCCTTGGTCATGTCATTTCTGGTAGTGGCATCACTGTGGATCCTTCTAAATTTGATGTTGTGTTGCAATAGGAACCTCCGAAGTCGGTTATTGAGATTAGAAGTTTCTTAGGATTAGCTATTTACTATAGACGGTTTATCAAATATTTTTCTAAGTTGGCACTTCCGTTGACCAAGTTGACTTGTAAGGGTAAAGCCTTTGTGTGGGATATTCGATGTGAAGAAACTTTTACCGAGTTGAAGAAGAGGTTGATGTCGGCTCCAGTTTTGACCTTGCCTAATTCGAGGGAACCTTTTGTTGTGTATTCTGATGCTTGTCTGATGGGGTTAGGTGGTGTACTCATGAAGAATAGTAAGGTGGTTGCTTATGCGTCGAGGCAATTGAGGACTCATGAAAAGAATTATCCCACGCATTATTTAGAATTGGCTGCAATTGTCTTTGTGTTGAAAATCCGGAGGCATTATCTCTATGGTTCTAGGTTCGAAGTGTTTAGTGACCATAAGAGTTTGAAGTATCTTTTTGATCAGAAAGAGTTGAATATGAGGCATCGAAGGTGGTTAGAATTGCTAAAGGATTATGATTTCGGTTTGAATTATCATCCGGGAAAAGCTAATGTTGTGGCTGATGCTTTGAGCCGAAAGACTTTGCACATGTCGACAATGATGGTTAGAGAGTTGGAGTTGATTGAGCAATTCCGAGATTTGAGTCTAGTTTGTGAAGTGACACCGCAAATTTTTATGTTGGGAATGTTAAAGATTAATAATGGCTTTCTCAATAGTATCAGTAAGACTCAAAAGATAGATGTGAAGTTGGTGGATAAGATGATGGGAATTGATCGATCTGAGAATTATGATTTCAAGATAGATGCGCAAGATGTGTTGAGATTTTGAGATCGTATTTGCATTCCTAATGATGAAGAGAATACGAAAGTGATTCTCGAGGAAAGTCACAGGAGCAGTTTGAGTATTCATCCAGGAGCTACTAAAATGTATCAAGATTTGAAAGGTTTGTTTTGGTGGCCTGGTATGAAGCGAGATGTGGCACAGTTGTGTATGCTTGTTTGACTTGTCAGAAGTCGAAGGTTGAGCATCAGAAGCCTGCAGGGTTGATGCAACTGTTAGAGATTTCAGAATGGAAATGGGATAGCATTTCAATGGAGTTTGTAACAGGATTACCTGGTACCTTGAGGGGACATGATTCGATATGGGTGATTGTTGATAGGCTTATGAAGTCAGAACACTTTATACCTATTAACATCACATATCCAGTTTCGAAGTTGGCAGAGATTTACACCAGAACAATTGTGAAGTTGCATGGTGTTCCTTTGTGTATTGTGTCGGATAGAGATCCGAGGTTTACTTCTAATTTCTGGAAAAGTTTGCAAGAGGCATTGGGATCTAAGTTGAGGTTGAGTTCGGCGTATCATCCTCAGACGGATGGTCAGACCGAGAGGACTATTCAGTCGTTGGAGGATCTATTGAGAGCATGTGTTCTTGAACAGGGAGGTTCGTGGGATACTTATCTTCCATTGATTGAGTTCACTTATAATAACAGTTACCATTCTAGTATTGGGATGGCACCTTTTGAGGTGTTGTATGGTCGGAGGTGTAGGACTCCATTGTGTTGGCATGAATTTGGTGAAAGTGTGGTACTTGGACATGAGATTGTTCGAGAGACTACTGAGAAAGTGAAGCTTATCCGAGAGAAGATGAAGGTTTCTCAAAGTAGACGAAAACATTACCATGATAAGAGAAGGAAAGATTTAGAATTCCAAGCTGGTGATCATGTGTTTTTGAGAGTCACACCTGTGACTGGTGTTGGGCGAGCTATGAAGTCTAAGAAGCTCACTCCTTATTTTATTGGTCCGTATCAGATATTAGAACGAGTTGGGAAGGTTGCTTACCGAGTGGAATTACCTCCAAACCTTGCTAATTTGCATGACATGTTTCATGTATCACAACTTTGGAAGTATATTCCTGATCCATCTCATGTGATTCAGATGGACGATGTGGAAGTACGGGATAATCTCACGGTGGAGATGATGCATGTGCGAGTCACGGATCGCGAGATGAAGATCCTAAGGGGAAAGGAGATTGCATTAGTGAAAGTTGTCTAGTTAGGAGCTGCTAGAGAGAGTATGACCTGGGAGTTGGAGAGCAAGATGCGAGACTCCTATCCCGAGTTATTTGAACCAGGTAAATTTTTATTTTTGAGGACGAAAATATTCTAAGTGGGGGAGAGTTGTAACGCCCCGATATTTAATTATTTATTTAATTGAATATTGTTTTGATTATTTTATTTTAATTCTAATTTTTATCGTTGAAGTCGGGATTATTTTATTAAGTTGGAATAATAATTTAATCGGGTTTATAATGGTATAAATAAGTTGGAGTAGCATTTTACTAGTAAGCTTAGAATTGATGTTGGGCTTAAGTGTGGTGTCGCGAAGTAATGAGGAGGGTGTATTGGTTAGGCCCATTTAAGTTACTAATAATTGAATAATAGTATTTTATTGGAAAAATAGAAGAAAGAGAGAAAGTGGTGTTATCAGGATAAACAAAAATAAGAGAAAGGAGAATAGGGTTTGTGAGAAGAGGAGAAGAACGAGGAAAGTTGCTGCTAGGGCCAATCTCAAAAATTCCATTGAAGCTTCCTTAAGTGTTTTCAAAAATCAAACCAGGTAAGGGTGGGGTTCCTATACTATAATGGGTTGTATGATACTTGTATGTGGGAAATTGTTTGTGAAATCGTTACTGTTTTATTGACTTGTGCTTGGCTTGTGTTGTTCTGATAATAAAGATTAATATTGATTCAGTTATAGAACTGTCAATGAAAATATATGGGTTGTTGTGTTATTGTGTGGGTTGAGTTGGATTAGGAGACAAAAGGATTACTGAAGCAATATAGAAACTACGCATAGAGAATTAAGAAGAAGGAATGGAATGGGAGGTTGCCGTTCGGCACTGGTTGCATGTGGGGGGGGGGGGGGGGGGGCTGCCGTTCGGAAGCCTTTAGATGAATGAAGGGAGTGCCGATCGGCACTAGGCAAGGGTGGGAGAGAAGTGCCACTTTGGCACTGTGAGGCAGGGGCACTTGCCTCTGTCTGTTTTCTCTATTTTATCACGTGTTCTCTATTTTGTTATACTGCATAATTTTAAATAGATAGCAGTAATGGCTCATAGCAGTATATAGGAATGTTACTGTTTTCAGTAACAGTAAATTAATTTAGTTGTTGGAAACTAGTTTTATATGGAAGAACGGTACACCCAGTAGTTGTATAATAAGTTAGCAATCTTAGGGAGAATAAATAACAGTGGACTATATATATTTTAAATGGTTGAATTAATATTTTATTAGTGATGAAAATAATTTAGCAATGGGATTAATTGATTAAGTTGGTAAATAATTGGAGATGAGTTGATTAATTCGGTATGTTAGTATATCGATGTATTTTGCGAATTTGACCGAAATGTCATTTTGTTTCGATATATCCGTGGTTAATAAATGTTGTGTATTTACCCTTGATTAATTGGTGATAATGGTGATATAGTCCTTTGGACAATGTTGAAGGTGTAAATTGTTGTTATGTTGACCTTTATTGTGTTATTGTCGTTGTTGTGTTGCCAAGTTGTGGTTGTTTATGTCATCGCATAACATAGCATAGCATTAAAGTTGGCCTGGATTGGCATGTTCTAAGTTGGAGCAAATGCTCACCACGTTGGCCTTTATTGGCAAGATTTATGTTGAGGGCTTATGCCTTATGCCTCGGTAAACTGACAATTTCTAAGTTGGGAGTTCTGCTCCAATGGTACGACATGCATTTGCATAATTGAGTCGCATTTGGAGTCATTGATTTGTTTCTTATTTGAAGTGCTGTTTATGAATGCTAATGTTATAAGTTGAATTGAGGTGTTGGAGAATGATACTGTTTTATGTTGATTTGGCATGAAGTGGTGATTTTTATACAAACTGATTCTGATATATTATTTATCATATGTCCTATTATGGTATTCGATATCTCACCCCTTCTGTTTGAATGTTACCCTTTGTTGGTAACGTGCAGGTAATCAAGAGGAGCAGCCGTTAGCGTTGTTAGTCTGAGTTTGGTGTCTTTTGCTCTGATACGTAACACTCGGGGGGGGGGGGGGGGGGGGATGAACACTTGTCTTATTTTGTTGTTTATTTATCAAACCTTATGTTGTTATTTGAGGAATTATCGGATTGTAGTTGTTTTCTAATTCAAAAGATGCTATGTCTTATGTGGATAATTATTATGAATCCACTGCGTGATTAATCAAAGTTGGTTTATGTTATGAAGACTTTATTCATGAGTTGTGTTCATTCTGTTTTCTTTAAGTGTTATGTATCTATTCTAAAAGAATGACAGGTTTATGTGTTGAATGTGTAGCATCTTGATTATTTTAGAAATTTTGATACTCTGATTTTCCATAAATTGATTGGGGTAGAATTGGGATGTTACACTTACACTGACTCAATCGACACAAAATGAGGCACTTCTTAGTGAACCTCTACCACGATCTAGTTCGGATCATCTGTATATTACCCACGTAGAGGCAATATTCAAACAAAAGGGGTGAGATATCACAATAATAAAATAAGTTATATAATCATTGGTATACGACATATATATCACACAAGATTCCAAGCTCAACAATCATCAATTTTAATTCATAATGATTATACAAGAACATACATATTTATCATCATCAATCATACAACACATACCAACTATGCAACTCAACTTCATTGTTATATCAACAATTCAATCGAATGCAATGCAACTAACGCTGATGCAAAATGCATGTAGTACCAATAGGGCAGAACCCTCATCGTGATAATGCCAACTTAGGGAAACAACATCATAATGTCAATACAGGCCATCATTCTTCAATACAGGCCATTGTTTGCCAATGCAGGCCATCGTTCGCCAATACAAACCATCGTTCATGAATGCATGCGACACTAACATGCAACAACACAATTCACATTGATTATTATTATTCATAAATGCCACGCCCATAAAAACCATCATCATCATCATTATTTTGCAATACATCATGCAAAACAATAGAATTATTCATACAACATCATCTTACTCAATCGCATCAATATGCATCATACTTCATACAACATTAACACACAAGGCATAAACCTTAACAAAAATAATCATCATAAGATAGAAAATATCACATCACATCAACATCAAAATCCTCCTGAATAATTCCACAACAACAACAGTTCATCATTAAAAATAGGACATTCCCAATTAATCTACTATACAAAGCATTTGCATACATTTCACAAAACGACATAACTTGATAGTACGAAACACCTATCTACACATCTAATAGTTTGAATTCTGGAATTGAAAATATTTTTAAGATAAATTAAGTTAAAATAGTGTTCCAACAATTTGAACTACGCGTCAATCGGATACCCGAAACTCAAGTTATGAAATTTTGAAGTTTTATAAGATTTATAAACACCGAAAACCTACAGCAACGGAAACTGACACCACAAAACATATTTATACACCAATTAAATTTATTTAAAGAACTTGAAACAATTTTAACAAGAAATTACATTGTGTTAGCTTTCCAATGGTTTAAACGACACCCAAAATGGACTCACGGTTTGAAAGTTATGAACTTTTGAAAATTTCATTTTTTTCAATATACTCTCGGGGTAACCGATTATCCAATATGTGGTACCCAGGTACACCCAGTCAAAATTCCTAAAAACACTATTTTTTTCATGCGGTAACCAGTCACCCATATACTGGAACCGATTCCCACTGTACCAGAGTAAGAAAACGATTTTTATGTTACGAAAATCATCCTTTTCCAACCCAAAATTCCAATTTTTATACATCAAAATATATAATATAATTTATCACATTGTCATACTATATCTATTACATTCTAACTCAATTCACATAATCAATTTCATCAATTATGCATAATTTCAACAGATTAAATCAAAAATAATATACACCAAAAACCTAACATTCAATATCATCATCTACTAGCAATTATACCACATATTAAAGAGTCGGAACCCCACCCTTACCTTAGATTGTAGATTCCTCAAACTTTAATAATGGTTCCTCTCTTCCTAGATATTCCTCTTTCTCGCTTATGCTCTTCTCTCGTTTCTACGATCAATCAAAATAAGAATGAAGAACAAAGACAAGTGTTTGATCTCTTCCAATCTTAATACATCAGAATCAGAAGTACATCATAAGAAGATAAAGATCAAGAAACTTACTCAACAAGAAAATAGTACATTAGTTGTACTATTCAAATAAAATATTCTCCCACTGTCGTACGTTAACCATTGCAAGTAGCATGGGTCTAGGAAAGTGACGTTTCATACTGTTTCAAACCTCTCTTGAATATATCCATTGGGATTCAACCGTTGGAAGGATAAAAGACTTATATATCCTTACAAATAATCTTTTAATATTAATTCTATATAAGAAGACTAAAGATTCAAATTTAAAGTGACGAATATATTAGAAAAGAAGACCATATCTAAGTCCAAACAACGTTGTTGTTCTTAATAGAAAATACCTACAACTTTGAAGAGATGAAATGAAAAAGCAAGGAGATGTTGCTCATATCTTTCTTAATGAAGAAAGAAGATGAAGAATAAGAATTCTACAATATGTCATTCAAACTTCCATCATATACATCTTGGAAGAATTATTAAGAAGTTAGGAGTTGTTGCTCATAGCTTGCTCAACAAAGAAGATGAAGACAAGAAGACTACAAAATGCTAAACTCAATTTAGATTATATTCATCTATGTAGAAAGAATGTAAAACACGAGAGTTGTTGCTCAGATTGTGTTATTTCTTAAGAGTCTTCTTATAAGTTATTTGTACATAAGAGTTGTTGCTCATAATTGTGTCAAACAATATGTATTTAGAGTAGGAGTAATCTGCTTGATGAGAAGCACTCATGTAATCTCTAGAAAAATAATTCTGTTTAGAATTGGTGGTTCCTCAAGTGATCAAGTGAAGATCAGAAGACTTGAGAAGACGATTGACTGCGGTCATCGTAGATGAAATCCTATTCTAAGGAGACTAGTTTGGTCAGAATCCTTATGGGGTCAATGACCGCTAACATCTCCAAGTGTACCAGGTGGGTTATAAATCTTAGGAGATCACTGGATGAGGGTTATTGTGAGAAATTCGTCATAGAAAGATCAGGTTAATCAGATTTCTTATAGGGCCAATGTCAATTATATCTCGTAGAGATTACTGAATGTATCATTGTGTTTTTCCTCAAGTGATCGAGTGAAGATCATAAGAATTGAGATGACAATAGTTGTGGGTCATTGTGAAATCCTATTAAGAAAACCGAGTAGGTTAGATTTCTTAAGGGGTCAATGGTTGCTGATCATTGTGATTGTTAGTCACCGATGGGTAGCCCGTGCGATTGTAATCAGTTTAGTTATAATGGATTAAGTCCTTGTTGAAGGTAAAATTACCTGAGGAGGGTGGACAGAAGTAGCCTAGTTAATGGTGAACCTAGATAACTGAATGTGTCTCTTTATATTTATTACATTCTATATTCTTTCATAGTTCAATCAAATAATTTTTTAATGGGGGATATTTTCTTAAAACCCAATCCAAACCCCCCCTTTCTTTTATTTTTTTCTATCTTCAATTGGTATCAGCGCCTGACTCTGTTATTGGTTTTTGAATCAAACACTTAACTGTGTAGAGAGATCCATCAAGAGAAAAACTATGAATGTTATAGATTAAAATGAAAGAAAGAGAGATCACTTTAAATATTCAGGTTTATCTAAAAGCATCAAGGTTCTGAAAAGCATTTAAGAATTATAAAGAACAAGATGCATCTGAAGATATTATGTCAACCATCAGTTGAGAAAATTAGAAGAAGAAATCCTCACAAGCTTGCAGAAGAAAAGAAGATCAGACTCATAAACAAAATGCTAGACGGATTAACTCTAGAAAGAGAAGAAGCAAGATATCAAAAGTAGTTGGGATAAAATCTCTTGACCTTCAGGAAATACTTAAAGAAGTTACTAGAAACAAAATCATGAAGCGAGAACATGTGTCATATAAACTCTCTCTCTTATATGTTATGATTTAATTGAAAAGATTATTTCAATAAGACAATTATTTGTGTCGTCATCATTACACCGTAAAATGTCAAAGTGAGCACTTTAAATTTTTTCTTGAAAATAGGTCTAGGTCATTATTCTTCTTCCGTGCCTGATTTTGTATCTTAGTATTTTTTAAATGTCTTTTAAATAACCTCTCATTCACTTTCTCTCCTTTGCCACCACTTCTCACTATCCCTTGTTCAAACTCTAAAAAATTCTAAAACCAATTATGAATTCTCATAACAAAATTGTTCATGAAAGGCCTTCACCTCCTAACCACAAACCATTTCCTCATCTTCTCTCAATATCATATGAGAATGATCAAGAGAGCATAGAAGAACAACCATATGATTCTCCTGAAGTCACTCTATCTACAAATTTGGATTCTTTAAGAGTTCTCCGTGAACCTTTTGTATACTTTCAAAACATCAAGGATAATGGTTTTGATCTTTTGGATGATGTTACAAACCAAGGATGGGAAAACTACTTCAACCTTCTCAATGGACCAGTGCTTCCTCATCTTTTGAAATACTTCTGGATACATGATAAATCATCAACCCACAAAATAGTCTCATTTGTTAAAGGGAAGAAAACCATCATCAACGAAAAAACCATTGGAAAAGTTCTCAATCTTGATGCGAAAGGAATAAGGTGCTATGAAGCAAACAATAGATGGTCTAAAGTGATGGATATTTATCAAGCTATCTTCAAATCACAAAAAGCTTTAAAAATAGATGGTCTTCATGATAATATAAGAATTTGGGCCAAAATTATTGAATCATCAATCAACCAAGTACCACCTAAGAAATATGTATTTGTCATACCTGGTGATCTTTTATGTATACTGCATTTTATCTCATTAGGAGTTTGTATAAACCTTCCCTCTCTTCTCTTTTACCATCTAAGAGATACTGTGAGGCAGACAAGAGATAGAAGTGAAAGAACAAAGAATTATATTCCTCTTGGAAGAATCATCTCCATTATCATTGTTGAGAGCATTTAACTAAAAGATCTAGAAGAAAAAGATCTTGAAATGGCTTGTGGGGAACCCTTCAATGCTGAAAATATGGTAGAAATGGGAGTTCTGGAAAAGGTATCTAAGCCACCTGAAGAAAAGGCTATGAATATCAACTTACCAAGAAAAGCTCCTCAGTTTACAATCCAAAACCAAAATGAATGTCTGAAGGTAATGTTTCCCTTTAGATACTCCAGGGTAGAAGCATACCATGAAGAAGAAAGAAAAATAAATAGTAAGAAACCATATCTCTTTCCACCATACAAAAATCTATCTAGCAAGAAAAGATCATTCATCAATGATATGATTCAAGGATCAGAAGCCTCTCAGATCAAGAAGAAGAAAAAGAAGCAAAATAAAAGGAAAGATCCATCCATAGACACTGATGAAGTAATTGTATCTTCTTATCCCTTTTCTTCGTGTGAGGTAACTTCTTCTCCGACTAATGTTATTTATTCGAGTTCTGATCTTAGGAACATATTCTTACCACTTCATACATCAACTTCACTCTTATCCATAATTGTCATCTCCTTTACTTTCCCTCAAACATCCACATATCATAAAGCCTTTTCACAATTATTTTCTTCAGAAACTTTCATCCCAACCACCACCGTCACACCAACCTCTTCTTGGTTAGAATTTGTTGTTTCTTCAAATAAAAACTTAATCCGTTGTTCTAAAACTCTTTCGCTTCATATTTCAATTACCTCATCTCCTTCATATAATTCAACCTTTGTTTCCTCAGAAACTCTGCATGTTTATGAAATAGTCATTTCAGTTCCGCTAAAGGATATCATCACCTTTTCTGCACCAATCTTATTTCCATCTTGTCCTTCTGAGATCCTTCCTCATTTCTTAACAAACTTCTATCTTGTTACCACCTCTCCAACTCTTTAAGTCTCAACACTAGAAGCTTATGATCCTTCCTTATCATATCTTATCAGTAATCAAAATCCATCAATCAACTCCACATAACCAGAAGAGTCTCCTGCTGAAGAAGTTACTTTTGACATTCAGAATTCTGATATAGCAACTCTGAGTCTTGAAGATATCATCTCTCTATTCAAGGAAAATGCTTTGGGAAAAATTAAAGAACTTTGTAACTTATCTGGCTCAAGTACTGATTCATCTAATCTGGGAAACTCCTGGGATGAGTTTAGAAAATGGATAAATTATGAATTTCTAAGAATCTAGAATATATATGATCAAACCAAGGATAAGTACGTAATTGAAGCACAAGAAAGAGATTTAGTCATAGAAGCCAAAAATCAGCTGAAAAGGAAGGAGTTGAGAAGGAAGCACCTGAAAATCCTTATGTTCAAAAATAAGGCAAGTTTGTGAAAACATGTGTGAATTGGATGTTTGAAACAAGTGTATGCATCACAATCATTTCAAAGTCATGGAGCATAGCTTTTGATTTTTGAACATGTTTCATGATTTTATATGAATTTGGATGAGAAAATTTCTAAAAGGCTCAAGCTATCATGAAAAGCTTACTCGAGTGTCAAGATATCTCATGAGAATCAAGACCTATCATGGTAAAATCATGCTTTATGAGAAAACTTGAGGGATTGATCAAAAGATCTTTAAAAGTCCCTTTAAAAACCCTAAAAAGTGATGACTTTGATTTAATTGGAAAATAATGAAATAAAAAATATTTTTGTGATATTTTTTATTATTCATAAATTAAAGGTGGTAAACTAATTGTTTGAAAAAAATTAGATTAAAAAGATAAAATTTGAATGCAAAAATAATTGATTGAAAATGAGAAAAAAAATGAAGTGAAAAATGAAGTTGAAAATGAGGAAAATAAGAAAAAGGGTACCATTGGGCCTCGAACCTGGGTACCACTGGGGCTCGAACCTAGGTACCTATAGTAATAAGGGAGCTTGTTTTACCACTGGGGTGGTTGTTTCATCAGGTTATGAAATTCCCCCCATTCAATATATTATAAAACGAGTTTTGAAAACTTGAAATGCTATCTTCTTCCTCGCGTGCGCAGACAACAACAACACCATTGATGATTTTCGAAAACTCTCATTTCTCATCCATTTTGAAAACTTATAAAACCAAACTTGCTTGATTCATGACAAGGAATCCAACCATATAATTTTTGAAAGCTATAAATTAAATATTGGAACGAATCTTGCTTGTACCAAATAAACTCTAACGAAATTCAGTTCCAAAATTTTGATCCCACAATCAATTAAAATGAAATTTAAATACATGGTTAGCTTCAATTATATGTGTTGTACCCCAAAATTTTCCCTCTCATTTATCAAGAATTTTCTCACAATATCTCCTTTGGCTCAAGATTGCATTAGGGTTTGATCAGCTCAAGACACCTCCTTAAGCACTAATGAACAAAATTAGAGTTTGAGTTTGCACAAGGATTTTTGAACTTCCAATGCCCCATATGGTTTTAATGGATCATTATGGACCACTAATATTACTCATGTCAAATTTCGAGCCTTGGATCACACTTTTGATCTCAATTGAGCATTTGACCTAAAAATCAACTATATTGGGGAAAAAGTCAACTATGGCCAATTTACAGTCAAACTCCATAATTTTTTATCCACATCAACATTTTTGACTCATATGTACCATTTGATCAAGTTTGGACCACAACTCCTCAAGAAATTTGATCAAATCTCCAAAAGGGCAAAATGGTCAAAATTAGGGTTTTGACTGGGAAAGGGCAATTTCTGATTTTTGACCTAGCAAATGATAAATTGGTTTAAGACATGATCTCAAGAGTAAAATTGCATCATTTTGACCTAATGACATGGTCCAAAACATTGCAAGTCCATTAGATTGACAGATGAATTTTTCAGTCAACTGATCAAAAGTCAACTGTATACTGAAAAGTCAAACTTTGACTTTTTCGTCAAATTCAAGTGCCAAAGATCATAATTTATCAAAACATGTGAAAATATGAAACTTATTCATCAAGAAATCTAAAAGTCAAGATTTCATTTTGAAAAGTCAAAATTTCTAAACTTAGAATTTTTTCTAAGTGTTGGAAATTTCATGTTTTTTCATAATTTTGAGCAAAATTTTCACCATGATGCAAGATGATTCAAGAGAAACTTCCAACATTAAAGTTGTAGATCTTAATGAAATATACAACTTTGCTTTACGAAACTCCTTCCAAAAATGCATGAATCTCAAGTTATAATTTTATGAATATGTGGTCATGAAACTATAGACTTAGTGAAATTTTGCCCTAATTTGGTCAAGATTTTTACCCAACTTCATGGTACTTTTTCATATAGTTCCAAGGGGAATATTCAAAACAAATTCAAAGATGGGTTGTAGATCATATTGCAAGCTTTCCAAAATGTTCAATAACTCCTTGGTATCATTCTTGAGTAGGGAGAATCGAAGAGATGAAGTTAGGGTTTTATCACTTTAATTACAAGTCATTTTAGTGATGAACAAAATTCAAATTCAAACTATACCGCATAAACACTACATTGCAGGCCTCAAAATTGTTAGGAACTCCATAATTAATGGTTTACACATCTGTTAGAGGCCTCACTTCAAGCATTAAATGCATGGACATGCTTTATATCCATTTTTGGAAGAAAGGTCACATTGCCATTTTGATAAAATGACTTTTTTGTACAAAACTTGTTCTTGAGACTTGCACTTATTCTCTTCTGATCAAACCAGTCCTATAACTCATGAGAAATGTTTCAAAAACTTACAATCACCCATCCCATGCTTGTACCTCTTCTTGAAACTTGTTTCCCTCTTTTCTTCAAAATCAAGTAACCTAGCCAAAAGCTAGGAACTTGTACTTCTGATTGTCCAAAGCTCTCAAACACTTTTGTTTATACATACAAAAACCATTTGACACAAACAGACGAATGCTCAATCCTTGAAAGAACCTAGAACTCAGAATTACACTCCACACTTCCATTTTTACACAAACTGTCCAAAAACTTGATACTCATAATCTACTCGTGCGTTTCTTGGACTTTTGGTTTCTAAAGTTTCTAAACATCATATATAGTTGATCCCATGCCCTGTTATAGAACTGTAACACCATTAACACCATCCTCCATTTCCAAAAACTCAGCTCTGCACATTGACTTCTCCAGACCATTTCAGCCATCCATTTTTCAAGCTAATCATTGTATTAGCTTCCTGGGACCTCAAGAAATCTAACCTGATCATCACCATCACTTGAAACAAGCTCAAACTCAAAACACCATTTCCAATTTTGAAGTAAGTTTTCTTAACTTTGAACTCTTCATACAGGCATCATTAATGATTTATTTGTGAACAAAACATGTAGATATCATTGCCCTAAAGCTAACCATGTCCATAGTTTCCATTAATTTTGCTTGAGCTTAAAGAATTTTGAAACTGAAATTTCTGAGATTTTTAGGGTTTAGATTAGGACCATTAAAATTCTTGCTTATCTTTGATCTATAGTTTTATTTCTTTACATTTCTGAAACCGTGAGAAAATTTGCTACAAGTTTCATGTTTACAGTTTTCATTTTTGATGAGAAATGAGCAAGTTACAGTTGGTCTGGCTGGAGGTTGAAGATGAAGTCATCAGGGCGTGTTTTGCCTTACATATTTATTGGTTTGCCTATGTTAACTGATGTATAGCCACCCCAGTGGTAGAAGCACACGCCTGTAACCTTTGGGATTTGGGTTCGAGCCCTAGTGGTACCCTTTTATTTTTTTCACATTTTCTTTTGCTTTCTGATTTTGTCTTTTTTTGCAGGCCCTGGGCCCTGTTATACTTTTTGTTATTCCTTTTTTGTTTTTGCAAGCTAACCCCCTACATCATTTATACGCCTCTGGCCCAAGCTTATTTTATTTTATTATTTTTATTTCATTTTATTTTCTTAAATATTTTTTCTAATATTAAAAAAATCATAAAAATACAAAAATTATTATATTTTCATTTTGACATAGTTTATTTATTTTTTCTCCTAAAAATTATTTTTTATTAATCATACCTTATTTATTTTTACTTATTATCTTGTAAATTTAATTAAAACTAAGTTATTTACATATTCTCTTTTACACCAATTAAAATATATTATTTTAATATAATAAAGTCCAAAAATATTTTTATAATACTATAAATATTTTCAAGACAAAAATACCAAAAACACTTTTCTTATAAAACTTAATTTCTTTTATTTTAATTAATAGATTTAGGGTTTTTGCTTAAAAATCTTTTCTTAGCAAATTAGGGTTTACTTTTCATTAATTATTTGTTTATTAATTAATTATATTAAGACAAAATCCCTTTTCTCTAAAAAACCAAATAACTATCCATTTACTTCACATTTTGCATTTTTGTACATTTATTCATTTTGTACATTGTATCCATTTAATTTCCTTGTGCATTGATACCAATTCAATATGGTTGTAATAGACTAATTAAGTTTAAAATCCTTGCAATCCCCATTCAATTTGTACACCCCCTCCCCATAAATGTTGTAATAGCGTAGTAACTTTAAATTCCGTAATTTATCGCTTTTATATATAACATTCTAGTAATTAGGGTTTGTATGGAAAGACTAAAACCAATACTTAGAAAACCCTAATTCAAGACAAAAACAAGCATGAAAACAATACATTTACACACAAGCACCCCTAGGGTTATTCCACTCGGTTTCCTTATACAAAATGTTCATATTACGCATGTAAGGTATCTTAGCAAAAACAAGCAAATACAAGATCATAGTCCCTCGATGACGCTATCTAAGTTGCCTTTCAAATGATCTTAGTCCCTAAAAAAGAATGCTAAGATACCTTGCAATATTTCTAATCATGGTTATACGATGACCCACGTCCGTCCCGTTTACATCCAAAGATAGGGTTGCTTACCAAATCAATGGTAAGACAACAATGTCAAAGGAAAAGAAAATGAACAAGAAAGACTTTTGAGCAGGTAGAATGCTCCTAATTATTTGCTCAATTTCAAAACAAACATCCTTGCTATTTTCAAAAACAAGCACCTACACTTTCAAAAACTTGAAAACATTTTCAAAAAGATCAACATCTTTGTATACATTATTACGAACGAGAATCATTACAAAGATTGCCTAAACAAATGGCCTCTTTACAAAATACTTTCAAAAAAATCACACAAAGCACAATTTTCAAACGAAAGCAAGTGATCTAGCAAGTAACTAAGAGCCCATGGAAAACCATGGATGAAAAGGGTGCTAATACCTTCCCTTTTCATAATCTACCCCCTGAAATCAAGAAATAATCTCAAAGGTCTTTCATGTGCTTTTTCACCTTTCCTTTTGGATAAAAGAAAAGTTAGTGGCGACTATAGCTAACCACAACATTTGTGATCAAACGCAAAATCTTCAAGTCAGTTCTCCCACCGCATCATAGAACTGGCGACTTTGTTGGGGATATTCTAAAAGTGGGGTTACCTTAGGGTTAGAACACATTTACTTTCTTTAAAATTGTTTGACTTGTTTGCTTTACATTATAGTTCTTTGTTTGGGTTTGAATCCTCTACCCAGATTTGGGATACCTTATAGGTAAGTAGCAATACATTATGGAAACTGTGCGGGGTATACCGACATGGTCTAAGCAATAGCTATGTTAGTGCGACATATTTGTGGGTACCAATAGCCTTTGAGTTAATCAAAGAGAACACGGGGCCGCTGAGTGATGTCTTGAAGCACTAATGAACTTTTAGAACCTTTACTTGACCAACTTGGCCTTTAGGATGTAGTGAGATGACCGACTTTGGTGCAATCCAAAGTTGGTAGATACTCGATACTACACTCATTGAGGTTTGGTTTCGGGATATTTCGGTCGCCATTAAAGAGGCTTGTGATGAAGCAATGATCAAGGAAACAATCCAGTGATATTGAGCTCCTTAGAACCTGATTACTATTACTAGGATAGGTTTAAGCCAACTAAACTTCAAGAGGGTACTTACCTATAAGACTCTATGCAAGCATAAACCTAAGGAATTGTTTGTTTTGTTTGTATATACATACTTGTACATAACATCGTGAACATCATAACATCATACTCATTCACTAACCATTTCAAGGATATTGGGATTTATCTTTGTTCTGTTTTGTAGGATATGGATTCTCTTTGCAGGAAAAATATTCAAGTCAACCTTGTAAGAATCCCTCCATAAATTAAGGATCTAGCTTCAAGGGTTCCTGAAAATTCTCCATTCATCGAGAGACATGGTCGCCTACTCAACTTGGTCACTTCCAACACTGATGAGGATATGATGAAGGTTCTCTTTCAGTTCTTTGATCCTCTACACCATTGCTTCACATTTTTCGATTATCAACTTGTGCCAACCTTGGAAGAATTCTCCCAACTCTTTAGGATTCCCATTCTCAATCAACTACCTTTGAACGGTACGGAAAGAGACCCAAATCCAGAAGAGATTGCTCAAGCTCTACACTTGCACTCATCTGATGTCACAACTCATTGGGAAACAAGAAGTGGTGTCAAGGGTTTCCTAGAAAAGTTCCTGTTTTAGAAAGCCCAAAGCTATTGGAATTCCTTGGATATGCAAGCTTTTGAGGAAATTGTGGCTCTCCTCATCTATGAGATGGTTTTGTTTCCAAATCTTGACCAACTCATAGATGTGAACACTATCAAAAATCTTCATATCCTACAATCCGGTGTCTACTTTTCTAGGAGACATCCTACACTCTTTTCACACTCGCACAATGAGGAAAAGAGGTGTCCTTATGTGTTTCACGTCTCTCTTGGCAAGATGGTTTATTTCGCATCTTCCTCGATCTGTATTGAATTACGAGCAAGGTTCAAGGTGGTCATAAAGGTTGATGACGCTCAAACATCCAAACATCCATTGGTGTTCCAGATCTATAGAGAATGTTATCATCGTCGACCTTTGTGGAGAGTTTCATAATGTCCCCCTACTTGGCATTAGAGGAGGTATCACCTACAACCCCTTCTTAGCCTTAAGACAGTTTAACAACCCCCTGATGGTTCCCATTTGCTGTGGGATCTTATATCAGTGCTTCGTTCTTATTGACCAACGTCAGTGTGGTTGCCACACTGGGGCATCAGACTTTTTAATCAGGGCCATCCTCCATAACTTTGTGTTCCCTAATTTGTTCAACAATAGCCTGTCTTTATTCCCCAAGTGAATTCATGGGGAAAGCTTTTAATCCAAGACACAAGAACCCTGATGATCATGCTAATGCGAGCCCAACGCATTACATCCTATTATTCCCAGCTCTTCCTAGCTCTGATCTTTGAGGTCTTCCTCCCACAAACGTCTCTTCTGATTACAATATGTATGCTAGATGCATCCCCTATTCTGGGGTACCCGGTTTTGATATTAAAGATCACAAAGGGGTTGAAATATAAAAACCCAGCACCTGTTTGGCGTCTCTTCCAAAGGTCCAAATTCCTTTTTGGCCAATTGCCACATTCTTTATCACCAGGTGGATGTCTCTTTTTGTTTTGATAGAAGACATATTGTATTAGTTTTTTGTGGTGTAGTACGCTTGATGATGCAATTTATATTGATTCGCTTGGAAAAGCATTCATTTGTTCTCCTGAAAGAATCTTCTACACATATTATTCTGGGGCAATTGATCATTCGATTGAAGATGGTACGTCATATAGAGACAAGGCCCAAGACGAGATCAACCGGAGACTGTGGTGTCCAAATCATATCAAAGGGAGAACTTTCTGACTCACCTCATACATCTTCATGCATCCATGGAAGGTACTCAGAAGGTACTCAGAATGGGGAATCCTTATTCAGGCCCAATATTTTCTCTTCAGAATTGTGAATCTTGACTTCTCACCACTCCGTTATCCGAGAAAGCTGTGGAATAACTTCGTAGGAAGTTCAATGAGGTGGGGTTTATTATCGGGGATACGCAAGCAATGTCCTGTAGTCAGAAATCCTCAAGGAGAAAAATAGCCAGTTGAAGACTCGGTTGAGTCGGGTATGAAAGTTTTGAAGACAGTGTCGGCAAAAGAAAAGTGATCATATATATGTTGTTGCAACAGGAGTTGTCATTCATCCCCAGCCTGTGGGACATTTTTTCAAATCATGAGATACTCTGTGGGTTTCACCCAGAGCTTCATGTTCTCGGATTTTCTTGCTAGCAGCTAGTTTCTGGTCTCCAAGTGAACCCATGGGGTAAAACTTACCAGCAGAGACAGAAAAAGCATGAGAAGCAGGTTGATACAATCTCAATGCCTTGTATCCAGTTACTTCTTCGTGTGTTGGAAGCTCAGTTGATTAAGCTTCGTGCTTTGGGTCATCCTCCAACAAATTTCTCCCCTAATTTCGATGCGAATGCTAGATGTGTCTCCCACTCTGGGGCATTTAGTTAGGATATTGAATACTGCAAGGGGTTGAAGTATGAAGTTTGGTACTTGTTTGGATTCTTTTCCAAGGTCCAGTTCATGTTTGGAAAACCATTTCAGGCTCTTTTTTTTTCCTCAGTTGGATGCTTCTTATGTATAAATACGAGATAGAGTGATGCTTCTGTAATGAAGAAGTATAAGACGTCAAGTTCTTGGAATCTGTTGTTGTGTAGAAGAAAAATTACTCAAAGGTCGAATTCTATATTCAGAGTTTAGTTTCTTCTATGTAGTAGAAGATTCTTTGTTACAGTTTCTGAACTTTGCTTCTGTGTAGTAGAAGGTGGAGACTCCTTTGTGAAGTAGATTCAATTGCTAAAACTTCTCCCTTGTGAAGTAAGAGATGAAGCTTCCTTTCTTCTGTATAGTAGAAGTTTCTTTGGTATCGTTGTTGGATGTCGCTTCTATGTAATAGAAGACGTCGCTTCTTTTGTGTAATGGGACACGCTCCAGAATTCAGTGGCTGGATTTCTTTTCTGTGTGGTAGAAAATGGTTGGCATTTCTTCTCTATGGTAGAAGATACTGCGTGATGCAATTTATGCAGGTTCGCTTGATAAGGTCCTCATCACACATGGTGAAGGAACTTGATGTGATCACCATACTGGGGCACTAGGCCATTCCATCGAAGACTGCAGGCCATTCAAATAAAATATGCAAGACCTGCTGAATGCAAAGGCTATTAATTCCAGGCCAGCCAGTCAGATTTGAAGTCTCCTTTGACTCAGTGAATATCAAGACTGTCAGATCATCACCTGAAGCAACAAGTCCATACGGAGACTAGTCTCCTCAACATGGCATTTTCAAATTACATTTGCATTCTCATTTGTAATCTTTCTTGTTTTTGGTTCAATACTTTCTTGTATGAAAAATTGCTTATTATTGAATATTAATCATAATGCATTGAGTATGTTTGTTTTGAATTAATCCATTCGTATTCACTCATTAATGTTTTCCTTTGACTTTTGGATACTTAACTCTTGTTAAATAAAGCAAAAAAAACCTCTGGAGGGAGGATGATGAGTAATATGCCAAAATATTCAAACAATGTGCTTTTGAATAGGACCCTACTGACGATGTACAGGCCTTGCTTCAAATTCCCAAACACCAGAGATATAAGAGAGTGAAACCCTTGTCAACCCATTTGAGCCTTAAAGTAGGAGTTTCTTTTCTTTTCAGAAAAACCCTAACATTTAACCCGGGGCAGGGTAGATTTCAGTTAATCTGATTGGGCGTTCAAAACTCGTTAAGAGTGTGCATCAATGGATACAACAATGGCTATCCTTCAGAAGGTTGAGAAAGAACAAAATCACAATGGTTAAACTTTCATCTATCAACAATGTGCATCAAAGAGAACGATACCACAATGGATATCTCTCGCACATCAAAAGGTCAAGAGGTGACGATACCATAAAGGTTATTTCTCGTCAACTAAACAGCAAGGCAGTCACACTTTTTTCAGCAAATCAAAGAATGACTCAAAGTCACATGACTGGTTCCCGCAAAGAGAAATAATAAAAGAAAGAGATAAAATTCCCCGCTAAGTCGAAACTTGAGAAGACAAGTCGCTTAGGAAAAAGACAGGGCATCCCGTTGGACTTCAAAATCAAAATCAAAAGGAATTTGTCCAGGCAAAAGTTAGGGAATATAAAAAGAAAGCACGAAAAGCGAAAGGGGATCACCAAATAAAAATCCTCAACAAAAAATAAAGTCATGTGATCAAACACCAAGAATGAAAGAGGTGAGTGACTGTCATATCCTCCTCAACCATAGTAACTCCTTTTGAGGGATGAGTGCTCGTATTGGTTTAACTGAATTTAGGACTGGAGAACATCACGGAGAATGGGTGGGCACCAAATATTTTGAGCCTTAAATCTTTATTTCTAAAACCGCGAACCAGGCCACGTTACAACCCGTAAAAGTCCTAACTGAAGCAAGGGTTAATTCGAAAGCACACTGTAACGAGAATACGGTAATCTGACTCCTAGAGAGGCTTGCAAAAACTTTTGAGTTGGTATCACTCCATCTTTTTACTATCTTTTGTACAAATTTTTTGATATTTCAATGTATTTTTAGTACAAGTTTTAAAACTTCAAAACAAACATGAGCTTTGCATTACAATTATTATTCTTATAATAAACATTCTTTGCATATGAACAAGCGCTTAAACACCAAGTAAGTTTGCATAATGAGCATCAGATGAAAATTTGATCATCTCAGAGGACAAGTTGCTTCAGGATACCGTTTACAAGTGAATCATTTGTGAGAATCGTCTTAATCTGGGGAAAATTTTCAATTGACTCCATCGAGTAAAAGAATACCAGTTTGAGAAATTATCTGAAGTAGATTACAAAAGTTGATCGCCTAGAGTCTCTGTCAAGCAATAGAGCATTACTTTCAGTTGGTCCCGAGGGGTAAACTTTGCCAGGTAGCTGATTAGAGTTTGAAGCAATTCAAGTCGAGAAGTATGGTTGTGAAGTAACCTACTTTCAAGATATAAGCTAACCACTCTAAGGTTATGTTGTTTTCAAAAAAAATCCTCAAGTTTTCATCTCTCCGTGAGCATGGGGCAAAGAAAAGATTTTTTGAGATTCTGTTGAGCAGGGGCAGGTGTGTCGAATACTCTGTCGAGTAAGTATGCAGCCAATCTGAGGCATTCAAGTCGGGATTTTATCCCTCAAAGTACAGTCAAACTGGGGCAGTTATGTCGAGATTTGACAAATCTCTCTAAGAATGCATTGATCAGATGAGAACCTTCCCAGAATTTGGAGATGTATGGGCATTCACTCAAGCATAGTTGGAATCACCTCCAATTTTGATTATCTGAACATCATGACACTGGGGCAGTTTATCTTAGTAGTACATACGTTAGAAAGCCCTCTCGAGGCAATTTTCCTGCAAAAGCCTTACAGACTGGGGCAAGAATTTATGTAAGGGATTTCTCTCTTCTTGAGTAGTTGATCAGATCAAGCCCATACGCAGGTTAAACGACCTATGAATTTGAAAATCACGCTGAGAAGTTAAGATTGTTATCTTCAACTTATCAGAGACTCAAGTCCATTTACTGATATCCTTTGTCCTAAGTCAAGGTTATTATCCCCAGTTGAAGTTTGAATTGTTATCCACAGTAGGATATGAGCAGTAACGCAAAGATTATTTGGGTTTTTTTATTCGTACAAGATGTGATGGGAATATTGCTTCCTAGAGAGATTCCTCCTCCCAGTAAAAGACTTGTTTCTACTTGACATAGACCTATCTACCAAGGGGTTCCTCTTTTGAGATTTTTTTCTCCCCCAGTAAAGCATCCTCGTTTCTCTGCAGTAGGAGAATGTTCTTTCTCCCTGGAAATATAGAAGTTGTTCAAAGTCAAGATGATCCCTTTTCAGTGAGCTACAATTTATTTTTGCAGCATCTTCTCAAGTTCACTTTTTAGTGGCATTCCTCCTCAGAGTCGGCATGTTAAAGTTGCAATCTTGCATTGCAGTTTTTACCCAGTGATTGATTGTTCAAGTTGTATATTCTTCAGTAAGGTTTTCCATTCCAAACAGGGGCACGTCACCCCAATTTCTGTTTTACAAGTACTATTGGTCTTTTATGACAAGATGCATACCAGCAATTTAATCAAGAAGGGTAACATGAGGATGTTCGTATAATGAGACCCAATTTCCCCAGTGGAATTATTCTTCTTTCTGTAATGGAGCAAGTGTCCTATCTCTCAGGTGAGATGTACACGAGGAATTCCAGTCATAACTCTTTCGTTACCAGAAGTAGAAGATGTTGTTGAGATATCCCTAGTGGAGCTTCTATCTCGGGATGTTATTTCTTCCCCAAGTGAGGATCTCTTACCTCCCAGCAATGTTATCCCTAGTGCGGTCTGAGTAGATTTCTTTTTATTTAATAATTCCTATACTCCCTAATGGAAGTGATCTTCGTCAAGGATTTCCATGCCAGAAGTTTCCATTCCCAGCAAAAGCTTTTCTCTTTCCAACAGAGGATAAAGAATTTATTCCCCGTGAAGTGGGGAGTTTGATCAGAATTCAATTCTTTTCTCCGAACTACAATTTATTTTTGTAGTATTCTCCCCCAAGAAGTTACTTCCCTGACAATATCAATCTTTAGGGTTTGGCAGTTCCGAGTCTCGATGCTCCATTGAAGTTCATTTTTCCTTTTCTCTACAAAAGATCAGATGTACAAGAATAATCGTTCGGAAGTTCTTTGGCTTCTCAGCAGCCGATTGTTGACCTGTTTTCCTAGTGAATTACTAAACATGCATCTTTACATTGCATCATTACATTGCATCTACTAAAACGCGTAGCATTTCCATTGCATGGAGCACTACGCTATAAGAAGAAAAAAATTTCAAACATGCATGAGTATAAGCCAGTTATGTCCACTTGCAGTAACCAGATTGTTATGCGCTCATATTTGATTTATCTCTATAAAAAAGCCTATGGTAATTCTATGATGTTTCCCCATCAGGGTTTGTTTGATTCACCACCAGCCAGGTCTTTGGTATTTCTCCATTTCCCCAGTAAGTTTGTGGTTTGTGCTTGCCTTTGTAAGCCTTTGGTTATTTTTACCCACGTTTGCTTTGTCGTTAGAGTGTGAGTAAGAGTTGGCTTATAACCTTTCTTGCTTCTCAAGTGTTTGAGTATCCATACTTGGTGTGTGGTAATTCAGACAATTACCACTCTAAAGAAGAATTAACACCCCGCCTTTGGCCTGAGGGATTTTCGTAGTCCTTGTGTATTTGCAACTTATCGAAAGCCCAACGTATAATGGAAATTTTTGTTAGAGTCTGCTTTAACCAGTCTCTTTCTCTTGTAAAGTTCACCTTTGATCGGTGCTCTTTGAAGGTCCTGCTTAGTCGGCTGGTATCCTTTAAAATCCCGCTTCGGCTGGTATCTTTCAAAATCCCGCTTCGGCTGGTATCATTTGTAAAATCCCCCTCCGGAAGGTATCTTTCAAAATCCCGCTTCGGCTGGTATCCTTTAAAATCCCGCTTCGGCTGGTATCATTTGTTAAAATCCTACTTCGGCTGGTATCTTTCAAAATCCCGCTTCGACTGGTATCTTTCAAAATCCCGCTTCGGTTGGTATCATTTGTTAAAATCCATCTTCGGTTGGTATCATCTGTCGGGAGTCCCATTCGCTTGGCCTCTATCCTCAGTAAGTTCGCCTTTGATTGGTGTTACTTCGCCAGAGCCTTCTTTAGTCGGTCTCTTTCTTGTGTATGTCTAACTTTGACCTGACATCCAAGAGATTTTCTCAGCTAACCCCTTTAATCCAGAAAGCAAAAAAATAAAATACAGAAAAACCAAAAATAATAATACCTGACTGACTCCGGAGCGCAAATTTTCGGGTTCTTTTAGTAATCTTCTTCCACCCTGAAAGTTTGAAAGGCTGACGCCAATCTCACCTTCAGGTTGAAAGCGATTAAATAGGGGCGACTGTTGCACCCCAAAATTTGCCCTCCTAATTTCTTTTATTTTGGCTTAGACTTTTGCATTCATCTGCATCTATTTCATTAGGTCACTAACATGGCATACATTTCATTCAATATAGTTCTGAGGTTCAAAGTTCAGTGGTTGTGCGATACTAGGGTTTCACAGTGGTTAAGGCGCTCGTATTCAATAAACAACGATTTCTTATTCAGGCAGCGAGTTGTGGAATTAGGGTTTTGGTTCATTCTCATTTTTGGACTTCCTCTCCCTTAAGCAACAAGGCTAATATCTTCTGATGAGCAACTGGTTGTAGGACATTTTGGTGAAGAATTCCAGGGCATAACCTAGCATATGTGGGCTTCGAATCATGACGTCTCTTCATATAAGTATGCCTATCATTCGATTAGGATTAATGACTGTAACATGACATTCATCTACTCTTCAGTTAATCAATTCAGGTTTTGTTGAATCATGGTTCAATGATGTTTCATCCGGATATTTCTCTGTGCATCTAAATCGAGGAATCAAGATTGTGAGACTTTATCATCCATCTGTAAGATGTTCCTTATGGCACTAATTTTAAGTTGAAATAACCGATTGTTAAGGGCTGGGGATTGGATTATGAAGCGCGGTTCATGACCTTAGATATGAATTCGTGGACTTCTCCTTAACCAAGGCAATTATTGTCCTCATCATTGTCATTCGTTATCTGCGATGCGAGCATACTTGGATTGAAGTAGGCTTCTCGTGGAAGAATTCATGTGAAGTAATTCAAGGTTCAAGGCATTCGAGGCAGGGTTTTGTTCAAAATGGCATACCTGGTTGATGGGCTTACAAGCTCTTATGAGACCTTCAGATGCATAATCATGGGCCAATTTCAAAGATATGTGGATAAGATCTGTTGACTTCGGTTAAAGTAAGCTTTGAAAAATAACTTTTGGACCAAGGTCTCCCTCGAACTTTCATCTAATATATGTTAGGCAATCGAGTTGCATTTGAAGAATGGTACGGTAAAGGAAAAGAAATATTAGTTCAAGAAAAGGGAAATTTCATTAGAAATCAGGGTTTTTATTCGTTGATAAATGTTCAAGTAATTGAAGATCAGGGGAAATAAGGTTTCATATTTATCTTGATCATATTCTTTCATTATCATTTACGTCCATCTTTGATGATTTAAGGTCGTCAATTAGGGAAGGACTTTGTCAAGATAAGAGACTTATGGATTGAATCGTGGAATATGAGGCATGATACAAAAGGCAAGGTTGTGAATTTTCTTTTAAAGATCAAGATTTTATTGTCTATTCAAATTACTTACCATACAAGTTGATTTAGATTCAAGATTGAAGTTAGGAGTTCATTGAGAATGCAAGTGTGATTTGGATTTGAAGTTTGATTTGAATTCAAGATGTTCGAAAGTGTTTGATTGGATTAAAATTGGCAAAGAGCCGTAAGTATTGGTCATATGAGTTTCTTGGAAGGTAAAGTACAGAATGCAAGGTCTTATTTCAAGTCGGAGTTCATCCACATTACAAAGATGTTCATCGTTATTCCAGATTCAAGTTCACAATGCGTTCAAACATTTATTCAAACCCTTTCATTCATGGTTCAAGAAAATACTATCCAACAACCATAGTTTCATCCAAATAGTCATTCAAGAATTCATTCAAGATTAAAGTCTCTTATGATTACCTTGCAAATATTTTGAATTCGTACCATGATTATTTAAATTCATATAAAGGTATTTAAAGGAAATATTTGAGAAAAAGAACTTGGAATTTCAAAATCAGTTTCGAGGAGAAAGGTACATTGAAGAAATTATCATTGAATTCTCAAAATTACATTGCAAGTTTAACTAATTCCATGCTACATTACAATACAAGATGGCATTCAAAACATTTTCATTACAATTTTACCATCATGTTACAAAAGAAATTATAAAAATCATACATAACACCAAAGCCTAATCTTCATATGTCTTCCACGAAATCCCACAGTTTGACCTTACCTTTTCACCATAATCTTCACACTACTTCAACATAAATCCTACTGGCCACTTGGAATCAACCTGCAAAATCGCATCAAAACAATCCACAATCAGAACCAAAACTAACAAGCCAATGACATAACCATCAGCTTGCCAACTAACAATTTCTAACAAATTCTAACAAACTTCTAACTTCCTAATTGCTAACAAAATCCATAACCAACCCATAGCATATTTGCAACAAAAATCCCTGCACATAACAAACTAACTGCTAACCAAAACAGAATTCACAAAAAAAATAACCAACTTCCCGTTGTCAAAACCATTTTCCTAACCTCTATAACAGTAACCAATAACAAGAAACTAACCCAATCCTCACCCTCCATCTCATAACTAATTGTCACAAATCCAAGGGCTCTGAATTACTTACCGGTAACAAACTTCAGATGATATAACAGAAATCTCTTTCAATTGCTTCAGGATTTCAATTGTGGGAGAATCACCCAGAAATTTCTTCTCTCTTTCTCCGCAATAACCGCATCTACATCTTCTTCTATATTCATCAACCTGCGTTCATCTTCAACAGTAATAATCATCACCACTCAAGAACAATAACAAACAGTTAAAAATGCAAGTTACCACAAGGAATCGCAAGAAATGAACAACAATTTGCAGAATCAGCAGAAGAGGAGGGAGAGATTCAGGATCATGGATTCATACAGAAAAAACCTCAGAAGTGATTCATTATTTACAAGCTCATAGAAAATTTTCAGAAGAAAACTCACCAAGAAAACCAGCAATCTCTTTCTTCTTCAACCGGCCACATCATTCTCCAAGAACCTTGATCGATTGCCAGAATCGCTTTCAATCTTCATCTTCGAAAATCTCCCATTGTCATCAATTCTCCGACAGAATCCTTAACCGACATCTCAAGCTTCATCATCTGCATTAATTCACTCTGCGTTTTTCAACTACTTCGCAACATCACCATCACGGTTTCTGCATCAAGAATAACCACAACATCCTTCAATCAACAACAACATCAACACAACAACAAACACAAAACTGGAAAAGAAAAATAAAAACTCAGAAAGAAGATTCAAGTAATCTAACTAGAAGGAAAATCGTTCTCGACACTCTCTCGATTCACAACCGCATCAATCTGTAAAAACGCTTTGAAAAATTATCTTCAATCTTGGGTTTTCTATGAACCTGGCAGCTTGATTCATCAATTTCTGCGCATCATCACCATCAACATCTTCATCAACTTGTTATCAACCTTCAATGATAAAATCTGCAACAAAAACCGCATCATCACAAGAATACAATTGCAACACACGCACATCTTTATATCAAACAGAAATGAAGACAAAGAAGATAAATAAGAGTAAATAGAAAAGAATGGTTCATCGTCTTTGTCGCGTCGAAACTTAATTGGAACTGAGACGAAGTTTGAGTCACGATCGAACGAAAATCGTGAAGGAGAGCGAACTGAAGCTGACAACGACAACGAGTTGGTACGAAATCGTGAAGCTTGAATTCGTGGAATAAGATAGAGCTTTGGGACACCTCAGCACCGGAGAGGTGATGTTCAAGTTGGAGATGGGGAAGGTTGAGGCGTTGACGTGGAGAATCGCTGGTGTTTGCGGAGAATTAAGCCACATTATTTTGCAAGAAGAAGACAAAAACGTGAGAAGAAGGAATCGAAAAAATGCAAGACAAAGAGCAAGGAGTTCACCTGAGTTCCTTGATTTCTCTCATTAATTTCACTGTTGTAAAGCCGCCAGAGCGTTTCCAACCGCAAAGGAGTTTGCGCGGAGGCGAGAAGAATCATGATGACAAGAGATTTGAGATGATGATGAATCCGCGGCGGAAGGTTATAATCAGATGATGATGAATCCACGGTGGAAGCTTTATGACGGTAGAGGAAATAAAGAAAAGGATGAAGGTAAGGGGGCGGCGCCGTTCAAGCTTCGTGAGGGAGATGAAGAGACAGATTTCTCTTTTAACCCTAGATCCTCTTACAATTTGCATATCCTTTTAATTTTATTTGTTTTAATTGTTTTGTTTTTCTTTCTTCTTTTAAACATATATAATAATACAAATAAGGTTGAATTAAAGTAATGATTAGGTGATGCTTGGACTTGGGTCGGGTTTTTGGTGCATTTCTTAAGCCCGTTGGAACGTTTTTTGGTAGTTTGTTTCCTGGTACAAAAAGCTGCTATTTGGACTTCATCTAATGGGCCTGCATTGTTAATCACCACCTTGTATCATGTTTAGAACCCCTCTGTTTGATGTTTTTGACTCCCCTTTAATAGTTTCTATTAACTTTTCTCTTCATTGATTTTTGTAGCATAAAATTAGGTTAAAAAAAGGTGATATAGAAATTATAATGATTTTTTAGGTTTGTTTAGAAATTCTTTAAAATTTAACTATGTTATTATTGTTGGATAATCATTTGTAAATGATTTGGCAATCATTTGTCGTTATTTCTTTGTCATAATTTTGTGATATAATGATTATTGCAATTATGTGTGATATTGGTAAGTAAAAGGGACTAGGTTGAAAAAAATTCCAAGAGGTTTTCGAAGCAAGTATAGAACCACAATTCTCATCAAGAAAATTCAAGGAGGCTTCTGTAGAGTTTTCTTATGGCTTGCACGGTTTTGAAAAGGCAACGGACCTTCTCCGTTCGGTATCATCGTGGCCTTATTTTATCCCTCATTTCGCACTTTATTGCATTTCTTTATCGCAAACCATATGCATGCTAACATTAGGTAGAATTCCTTCAAAATTCTAACTTTAGGTCTAATACACAATAACATTAGGTTTAGAAATAGGCTAGTCCCCATTTGACTTTTCTTTCCCTTTTCGCATACGCATCTAAAACAAAAACTTCTTTCTCTTTCAAAATTCAAAAACACTTTAAATTTACTGACTAGAATCATATCTTCGTTAAGTATGTGAGACGATAAGCGGGTATTTTCTCGACCTTATTGTTCTCTTATTCTAAGCTTCGGCGTGGTTCAAGTCTCAAAGACTCATTTCATGAATAAGTAGAGACATGGCTAAAATCTCTCTCTTGAGATTAACTAGTTATTATCTACAAGCAAAAACACCAACCAATACAAACTCTTGTTGCCTTCGGGACCTTCCTTTCAAACTTTTTTCAAAAGAGCGTATTAATTCACTTATGTGCTGACGCGTAAATCTCCAAAGGTCGAGTTGCGGCAGAAGGCGAAATTACTATCGTTCATTCAAAAACTCACAAGTTCAAACCTTTTTTGTGCGTCCAGGCACATTTCTTTCCAAACTTTTCAAGAGAGCATGTTAATTCACTTCTGTGCTGACGCGTAAGTCTCCAAAGGTCGAGTTGCGGCAGAAGGCGAAATTAATATTGTTCATAAAAAAATAAAAACCAACAAAAACATATAAGCCGAACTACGGCTGCTCTGATTCCTTAAAAGGGATACGTAGGCATTGGGGTAGGGGCCAAGCGAGCACAATTTTACTTTCCCTACACTTTTTTCGCCTTTCATTTGCATGCATTATCCTTTAGCTGTAATAGACAGTAAGCATAGATTAAACACACCCATAAGATAGACAACAAGAGTGGATACTGTAGAGTACTACGGGCGTGTGGGGTGCTAATACCTTCCCCTTGCGTAACAGACTCCCTTACCCTTATCTCTTGGTCGTTCGACCTTGATTTCACCCTTCTCAGGTTTACTCGATGTTTACCTTTCTCTTCGTGTGGGATAAAAGACGTTCGATGGTGAGTTTATTGTTTAATGATTTCCAGCCGGTTGTTTCAAGTAAGGCTGTGAGAAGGAACCTGGATAGTAGGGTTACTTCGATATGAAAGCCTGGGTAGTAGGGCTGTGAGAAGGAACCTGGATAGTAGGGTTACTTAGATATGAAAGCCTGGGTAGTAGGGTTGTGAGAAGGAACCTGGATAGTAGGGTTACTTCGATATGAAAGCCTGGGTAGTAGGGCTGTGAGAAGGAACCTGGATAGTAGGGTTACTTCGATATGAAAGCCTGGGTAGTAGGGTTGTGAGAAGGGACTTGGATAGTAGGGTTACTTCGATACGAAAGCCTGGGTAGTTGGGCTGTGAGAAGGAACTTGGATAGTAGGGTTACTTTAATATGAAAGCCTGTGTAGTAGGACTGTGAGAAGGAACCTGGATAGTAGGGTTACTTCGATATGAAAGCCTGGGTAGTAGGGTTGTGAGAAGGAAGATGGATAGTAGGGTTACTTCGATATGAAAGCCTGTGTAGTAGGGCTATGAGAAGGAACCTGGATAGTAGGGTTACTTTGATATGAAAGTCGGGATAGTAGGGTTGTGAGAAGGAACCTGGTTGAGGTTGCATTTATTGCCGATGATTACTCTGTTTAGCTCCGAGTGTTGATCGTGTACCTGCTGGAAATTATTGATAATAACTGTCATTCCTGAAATAAATGCAGGGTTAGTTATGTGCGATGCATGAGATGCATTGTATGATGACGTTCTCAAAATAAATGAGGCTATGTTATATGTGATGTATGCACATGTCATGATGTATGAACATGAAATGCTGGCATAATAATCTGAGTCCGGGAAAATAAATCTTTGACTGCTGTTTGGAGAGTATGAGAAATGGTATTATTGACTGCTGTAAAAACCATAGTTCCTTTACTTCTGTTGGGGATGGTGAATAAAGATGACTAGATAGGGATTTTCCCCTTGGCTGATAAATATTCTGTCGGTCGAGACTCTGTTTGAGGACAACTCTGCAGGGAATAACTTTGTTGGAGAGGAGATACTCTGTTGATAGACCTGCTGACTTGGAGAAACAACTCAGCTGGGGATGAATTACCACCGCTGGTAGTAATGAATTCCATTGGAGATTGAATTTCTGCTTATGGGGGAGATAAACTTTGTTTGGGGAATAATTTACTGACTCACTCGTGATTGTGAACCTTAGTTGGGGAGAGTCATGTCTTGTTCGGGAAAGCTAGCATCACTGTGTTTGAATATTCTTTTATTATTCTGTGGGGAGTGTATGTACCGCTACTCATATTCTCAAGTTGGCTCTATCCCAGTACCTGATGGGCAGAGTAACTGTAAGGTTTGGGCGCTTTTCCTGTTCCTGGAATTACGAGTAATCGTCTTTTGTATTTTATGTCAATATTTATGAGAAACAATTATTTTCAAATGCATATATCAAAATGAACCATTGGACGTTCTAGCAAGACAAAACAGGAAAAAGAAAAATAAATCAAAGCTTTGTGAAAATGACTTGTATTGCTTTTGAAGTTGGCATGTAATAGGCGTTTTTGTACAGGGAGGCTGACGTCCTAGTAAGAGAACACCGCCGAAAGAAAGAGATTACAATTTATGTTAAAGAAAGAAAAACAGCTATGTGGAGCGATTCCATCGGGTTTCAACTCTGATATTGCCTTTATATCTTCAAGCGTCTCATCTCTTTGCTACTTGGTCGAAGGTGGATCAGATTGATTGGCGTCGTCTTAGCTTGATAGTCGATACCAAAGTCTGGTTGCAAGATGATCCAATGAGACATAGTGTTACGCTTTGATCCCTAACTTTTTCCTGGACCGACCTTTCGGGTTTTCAGTCCACCGGGATACCCTTTTTTGCCCAAGTCGCCTTTTCAGGTTTTCGACTTACCGGGTATACAGTTTTTTTTCTTCATTTTCATCCCTTACTTTTGCCCGAACCCTTTTGGTTCATCGGGAAGCCCTTATTTCTGCCTAGGCCAGTCAACCTAGCGGGTCTTTGATTATGCGTAGTATCTTTTCACTATGTCTGCATTGACGGGGTGAGGAAGTTCGTCACCATCCATGGTGGTTAGAATCATAGCTCCTCCTGAGAAAATGTTCTAAAGTTATCTCCTCAAAGTGTGGGAGCAATGTCAGTACATATTCTTTGTAAGGGATAAGATTCGGGTGTTTCGCATCCCACTCGCCTTTGATCTGACTTATCACCAGAGCGGAATCTCTGAATATACTCAAGAACTTAATCCTTAGGTCAATAGCAGCTCGAAGACCCATGATACATGCTTCATACTCCGCCATGTTGTTGGTGCAGTTGAAACATAATCGAGCGGAGAATAGAGTATGACATCCCTCAGGAGATATAATTACAGCGCCAATGCCGTTACCCAAAGCGCTTGATGCTCCATCAAAATACATAGACCATCAGGATCCTTCCTCAAGTCCTTCATCCGGTCCGGGTTCTTCGCAGTCAGTCACCAACATGATGTTCTCATCTGGGAACTCGAAATTCATGGACTGGTAATCATCCACGGCCTGATGCGCCAAATGATCTGCCAATACACTCCCCTTGATTGATTTTTGGGTTGTGTATTGGATGTTGTACTCGGTTAAGATCATCTGCCATCTTGCTATTCTTCTGGATAAGTAGGGCTTCTCGAAAATATACTTGATTAGATCCATTTTTGATATCAATAAAGTGGTGTGAGTCAGCATATACTGTCTCAGTCGGCGAGCAGCCCATGCCAAAGTGTAGCAAGTTTTCTCGAGCAATGAGTATCGGGTCTCACAGTCGGTAAACTTTTTGCTAAGGTAATAAATGGCATTCTCTTTTCGACAAGACTCGTCATGCTTCCCCAGCACACACCCCCATTGAATTGTCTAGCACTGTCAAGTATAAAATCAAAGGTCTTCCTTCAACTAGAGGCATCAGAATTAGTGGTTCTTGCAGGTATTCTTTGATTCTTTCAAAAGTATCCTGGCATTCGTCATTCCACTTTACCACCTGATCTTTCTTCAGCAGCTTGAAGATTGACTCACAAGTAGTAGTCAGATGTGAAATGAACCTGGCGATGTAATTCAGACGTCCCAAGAAACCTCTAACTTCTTTCTTTGTACGGGGAGCCAGAATATCTTGTATGGCTTTTACCTTTGCAGGTTCCACCTGAATACCTTTGTCACTGACAACGAAGCCCAGAAGCTTTCCAGACCTTACTCCGAAGGTACACTTGTTCGGATTCAACCTCAGCTTGTACGTCTTCAACCTATCAAATAGTTTCTGGAGATGATCAAAATGCTCTTCCTTAGTCTGAGACCTGGCTATCATGTCATCAACATAAACCTAAATCTCATGGTGAATCATATCGTGGAACAAGGCGACCATGGCGCGCTGATAAGTTGCCCCATCATTCTTCAACCCAAAAGGCATTACCTTGTAACAGAAGGTGCCCCACTGTGTAATGAAGGTTGTCTTCTCCATGCCCTCAGGAGCCATCTTGATCTGGTTGTAGCCAGAAAACCCATCCATGAAGGAGAAGATCTTGTGCTGCGTGGTATTGTCGACTAGAACATCAATGTGAGGAAGTGAGAAGTCATCTTTGGGGCTTGCCCTGTTCAGATCTTTGTAATCCACACACATCCGTACCTTACCATCCTTCTTAGGTACCGGAACAACGTTGGCAACCCACTGCGGATAAGAAGTGACAGCTAAGAATCCCGCGTCGAACTGTTTCATGACCTCTGCCTTGATTTTCTCTGAAATTTTGGGGCGCATACGGCAAACTTTCTGCTTTACCGGAGGGCAGTCTTCTTTGGTAGGCAGGCGATGTACCACAATATCAGTGTCCAAACCAGGCATGTCTTCATAGGAATAAGCGAAGATCTCAACATAGTCGTGTAGCATCTGTATTAGCCGTTGTTTGAAACTAGACTCCAAATTCGCACCTATTTTAACCTCCTTCATGTCTTCCTCTATACCCAAATTCATTGACTCTACTGGCTCTTCATGAGGCTGTATGGACCTTTCTTCCTGTTGTAGTAGTCTAGCAAGTTCTCCAGGCACCTCGCAATCATCCTCACCTTCGTCCTCGGCTAGGTCGATCGGATTTTCGAAGTCATAACTGGAAATAGCAGAGTTGTTATCAATGGGATCCATAGTGGATATGGATCTGCAGTATGATACATGAGTGTGTGTAAGAGGATAGTTGTTTTGATAAAATGGGAGACAGAAAAGAAAGACAAAGAGCACAAAATTTGTAATGCAAGAAAATGTTCAATGTTTTATTAATGATATATGAAAATTAAAAATAATAATAAGCCCTCACAAGCGAAGCCAAGGTGCCTCGGGCAAGGCACCAGGCTGTAAAGTTTCAAACTGTTTATTACAAATCTTAAAACAAAAGTCAATTACTGTGAAATAAAAGAAACATGTATAAAGTCCTTCTCCGTCCAGTTATTCAGTCTACCATTGGTTGTTGGGTAGATCCAGTTGTCGATGTCTGAATCTTCTTCACTGTCCTCAATTGCATTAACTCCCCAATTGCTGATGTATAGAGGAGGTCTTCCAATCCGCGCGTGCCTAACAGCCCTTTGAGCCCCTGTAGTAAAGCCCAAACCAAATTTGTCAGTTTTGTGAGTGAAATCAGGGAGCCGACCCCAATTGGTACACCCACCTTCTTCAACAACAGCCCTGGAATCCTTGAGAGAAGCCGTCTTCAGCGGAGGTTTGTTGGTAGTAACTTCAATTGACGCCAAAGTCTAAGGGACCTCTTCAAAGTTTTGACAAGGAGTTTCTATGAACTCCCCATCCATCTCCACATAACGAAAGGAATTGAGATGACTTACCATGTACTCTTCTTCACCTCGCACCGTGACAATTTTCCCCTGCAGTGGATACTTCAGCATTTGATGGAGTGTGGAAGTAACTGCCCCAACCCTATGGATCCAAGGACGACCCAACAAGAAAGAATACGAGGGCCTGATATCCATTACATAAAAGGTGGACCCAAAGGTATGAGAACCCACTTTGAAAGGGATGTCCACCTCCCCGTGCACCATTCTTTTTTACCCGTCAAAAGCCCTTACCACAATGTTAATCAGCTTTAAAGTCAAACCCTCACAGTCCAAACGGTCCAATGCTTTCTTTGGCAGAACATTCAACTAAGACCCGGTATCCACCAGCACGTGAGCCATAGTGGTGCCCCTGCACTCAATCGAGACATGCAGAGCATCGTTATGATTCTTCCCCTTAGCAGTCAGATCCGCATCTGAAAATCCTAGCCCATTGTCAGCAGTCAGGCTAGCCACACAATCTTTGAACTGGTCTGCAGAAGTTTCCTGCGGCACATGCGCAGTCTTGAGAAAGGCAATCAAAGCCTTCGCATAGGCTTCATAACATAATAGCAGAGACAACATGGAGATATTTGACGGGGTCTGTCCCAGCTGTTCAACCATATTGTAGTCACTTTTCTTGATGATTTTCAGTATTTCCTCTATTTCTTGTTTAGAGGCTTCCACAACAATTTTTCTAGGCGCCTCCGTCCGGGCAGGCTCACCTATGATTTCTTTGCCCCGAGTCTCAGATGGCTTGGCGACAGGGGTGATAACTGGAGTAAGAACTGGAACAGTAGTTGATATACTAGCAGATGGAATGACAACAGGTGTGTGGACAGTCGAAGGGGAAATCTCAGGAGAAAAGAGTCTTCCACTTCTGGTGACCTTGCTTGCCCCGACAATATTACTGACATCAGTATCAGCTTCTTCATTCTTCAAGTCTTTTTTAATACCATGGTAAAACACATCAGCACCATAGTGCCATGGGACAGCCTTATCTGAAGTGTACGGGATGGGATTAGGAACGGTGATTATTAGCGGAGCAATTCTTTGAACAGGTGTAATCCTAACAGGTTTTCTCGAGGAAACCTTGGAAGGATTGGCGGAAATGGTTATGATGGCAACATCTTCACTTGGAACAACAGGAACCATAGTCTTTTCGAACATAATCTCTTTATTATCCATCTGGCGCTGAACACTTGACTTCAATAAATGGCAACCGGAAGGTAGAATCGAGCACATTTGGCAACCTTCACCACAACCCGAAATACACCGGCCAACAGCAAATTCCTCTTAACAGTCATAAGAGGAGTAGAAATTTCTTCAACAGAGATCACAAACAAGTCATTGTCAACAACGTTAACCCCACGACCATGTTTGGGCATAGGAGCAGTTATTACATTTGGCTTTTCTGGAGCATCAAACTCTATCTCCTTAGCTTCCAGCAAATCTTGTACTTTGTTTCTCAAAGCCCGGCAGTCATTGCTATCATGGTCAGGACTCTCAGAATGGTAGGCGCACCGCGCATTGGGATTGTATCTAGGAGAGGTAGTATTTGGATTTTTGGGAGCCTCTCTCAATGTGGTCAAGTTGGATTTCAGTAGGTGAGGTAACACTTCAGCCAATGTCATGCTAATGCGGGAAACCCGCCACTATGGTCGCTCCACCCTCTGTTGATTGTTGCATTGTGGAGCAATAGTGGGTCTTGGTATCACTATAGCATTTACCGTTGGACGGTGTTCAGATCTTTTTTGGCCCCTCGGGCTATAAACTGCATTGGCTTCCTTCTTACCAGTAAAAGGTTTCTTTATTGAACTCGAAGAAGCATCCTTTTGTATTTTACCACTTCGAATTCCAGCCTCCACTCTTTCTCCAGTTAAAATCAACCCGGTGAAACCAGACGACGAGCTGCCAATCAAGTGGTTGAAAAATGGACCAGACAGCGTCCCCAGGAACATATCAACCAACTCCCTATCAGAAAAAGGGGGTTGAACTCTGCCAGCCAAATCTCTCCATTTCTGAGCGTAATCTTTGAAACCTTCACCTGCACCCATGGACATACTCTGGAGTTGAGTACGAGTGGGAGTAAGGTCGGCATTATACTGATACTGCTTGTAGAAAGCAGCAACAAGATCTTCCCAGTTTCGAATATTGTCCCCCTCTAACTGGTAGAACCATTCAAGCTGAGTCCCTGGCAGACTATCTTTAAATAAGTGCACCCACAAGTTTCTATCAGCAATGTGGGGTTGAATCTTCCTGACATAAGAGTGGAGATGGAGCTTTGGGCAAGACACCCCATCATACTTAGCAAATACTAGAGCCTTGAACTTCTGAGGGATGACCACTCCCAATACCATTCCCAATTCTCTGAAATCCAAACCAGGTATCTTCTGAACTTCCATAGCACTTAGACGGTCTTCTAGCTGCTTGTACCTATCCTCGGCAGGAGGATATTCCTCATCATCAAAATCAGTATCATTATCAAAGACTGCAGGACTAGGGTCCTTTTCTTCTTCTTAGTTCTCCCCTTCTTTGGATGAAGAGGTCAGATCAGTTTGATGCTTCAACCTTTCTCCAAACCTTCTGCCCATATTTAGAAGACTGACCTTCTTCTTCTTCTTCTCTTTCAGAATGAGAGTTTTCAGATCCTCTTGCCCCTTAGCCAGACTTATGAACATCTGTTGGAACTGGGCGTTCTGTGCCTGGAGATCTTTGATGGCTTGATCGGAAGACATTTCTGCTGAAATAAACAGCGAAGAAGATAAGAAACCTGTAGTGGTACCTGTGATGATGTGCATGATAATGGGATGCGCATGTAATGATTTCAAAGACTTTGGAAGATTTAAATTTGCAAACCAAAAATAGACAAAACTTTATTAGCTTAACTTTGAAATGTTCAACAATGCCCTTCAGGCGTTACAAAGAAGTAAGTAAAACAAATCTAAAACTAGAAAAGAAAAATCAAAAGTCTCATGGACGCTTTCTCTTTGTGCTGATGTAGTCATTAAGCACTCTTTCCTCCTCGAGCTGCCTGGTGAGCTTCAGAACCTTACTCTCTTGCTCATGGAACTGCTCCATATAAGTATCTCGCTCATTCTTCAGCTGAATCCAAGACCTCAGTAGCTTCGCAATATCAGTGGGCATGTAAGGATAGAGAACCGTGTAAGAAATGTTGTCTTCAGTAGTGGGTTCCACAATCACTGGTAACACTGCCGCATAAGGCATCACAAGCTTTTGGGCATGAGCTCGGACCCATTGGAGGTAAGGCTGCATAGGAAGGGAAGTCTTTGGTCCCAACTCATGGGGGTCAGATCTATTTACCATGCCCCAAGCTCGTATGAACCTCCGGCGATGCCCTTTAACATCCTCTTTATAGTCGAATTCAATATCCTCGAGAAGTAACCTATGAGGACCATCTCTTCGAGCACGACTAAATTACCGTAAAGCTAGACAAGGATTGTAAGTTATACCTCCTCTGATACCAAGTAATAGGACATTAGGATACCCCCCACAATGGTCAATAACAGCAACGTCTTCCATAGCCCTGGAACACCAAAGAATATATGTATGAGCAAGTGACATTATTCTATGCGACCAACCCAAACCTTCTTCGTTCTTCAGCACAGACTTAGGGAGGTGAGAAATAAACCACCTCGACAACAATGGCATGAAGCACATAAGAGACCCTCTTCTCCTCGTGGTACGAGTATAGAGAGCGTGCAAGATATCTCCAAGCAGGGTAGGCACAGGATTGCAAGAAAGGAAAATCTTGATAGCATTCACATCTACAAAGGAATCTGGATTAGGGAAGAGAACCAAACCATAGATAAGAAGATCCAAGACATCTTCAAAAGCCTAAAAATCTAAATCATCCCAAAATAGTTGAGCTTGGCCTATCAGAAATTTGGCTAGAAAACCTTCGACTCGGCTTCGAGTTTCCCAATTGGATACCACATCGGCCCGTTTCAAATGCAAAGTTGAGGCAATGACTTTTGGCTTAGGAACTTCTTCCATATCTGTGAAGGGTACCTGTTCAAGAATGGATATGCCCAATAGATGAGAGAATTCCTCCAAGGTGGGTACCAACTAATAATCCGGAAAAGTGAAACAGTGACGCTCGGGATCGAAGAACTGAAAAAGTACACTCATCATTTGTTTATCAGGGTTGGAAATAACCAGGCTGAGAAGTTGACCATGTCTCTTAATGAACATAGAAGTTTCAGAAATTCTTGTCACTATCTCTTTGAGTTGGGATGGTATCTCCACAAAGTTGACTCGGATAGTTTTTCTACGTACGGAAGCCATGATCTGCAAAACAGAACAAAGATAAATTCCCTTGGTCTTTGAAATGGTTAGTGTAATGAAGCATGATGTCATGATAAAACACAGGTATAGCAAATAACAAGTATTGCAAAGACAAGCAAGTCACACAAAGCCCTTAGGTTTAAGGCTTGCATGAGGTCAAAGGTAATACCCTCTTGAAGTAAGTTGGTTTCAACATGTCCTAGAAAAAGTAACCGGGTTCTATAGGACCTCAACCATCCTCCATAGGTCATGGTCTCAGCTCACGCAATCTTTTCTTGCGGTCGGAACTATTCCAAGAGTATGGTCTCAATGAGTGTAGCATCGAGTATCAACCAGTTCTCAGCTTTAGACCGAGGTCGGCTATCTCACTACTTTATAATGGCCAAGTTGGGCGATTAAAGGTTCTAAGGTCAGTTGATGCTTAACGACACCACGCGGCGGACCCGTATTCTCCTTGTTTCTCCACAAGGGATACCGGTACCAACCAAAGTGCCACACCAACATAGCCATTACTTCAACCGTATCGGTCTACGCCGTACAGTTCCCTCACAGTCTATTGCTACTTACCTAAAAGGTATCACCCAGATCCGGGTTAGGATCTATAGTAACCCCAAGCAAAACCCTTAAAAGTAAAGCAAACAAAACAAACAAGAGAAGCAATTATGATGAACTAGATCCTAAGGTATACCTTATTTATAATTCCCCAGCAGAGTCGCCAGTTCTGTGATACGGTGGCAGAACCAATTGTTTTGATGCTGGTTTTTGTTTTGTGTTTTATGTTCGCAAAATGTCGCGGTAAGCAAGAGTTGCCACCGACTTTTATTTCATCCAACCGGAAAGGAAAAAAGTACAAAAGAAATCCTTTTTCGAGATATTCTGAGTAGGGGGGTAGATTATAGAAAGGGGATGTGTTAGCACCCTTTCTATCCATGGTTTTCCATGGGCTCCTAGGTACTTGCTCATATTTTAAAATTGCTTGTGTATGTGTTTTGTTTTGAAAAGTTTGACTTCGTGATAACCCTTGTATCAGTCCTCAAAGGTGTGACGAAGTTGTTTTGAAAATTGTTTTGAAATGTGTAAGTGTGAAAAGCTTTGATTTAAGCAAGTACCTACTAGCATCTACCTACTCGAAAAAAGATCGTTTCTATTCTCGTTTCCTTTAGACAGCGCTATCCTACTATTGAGAAATAGGTAGCACCGTCGTTGGAGTTGTAAGGGTCAATTCAAAAGGGACGTATGATCACTAAAGCAATGTTAGGACACCTTAGTAATAACCCTAGAGTCTTAAGATCATATTCGAGGCAACATTTCTGAGGCAACATTTGAACGGGACATTTGATCTTTTTAGACAGGAGGGCAACCACTAATACACCCTACACTTAATAACCGTTTACCGAAGGCAACCGAAGTGTGACTATACCCTAAGAGTGATATGTGCGAGTGATATGTTTTCAATTATTTAGTCTTTGCACATTAGGGTTTTCTAACTGTATTAAATTTGTCATGCATTCTTGTCATACAATCCTATTAGCATACATCTAAACAGTCAAATATTTACGAGAATTAAAATGCGAGAAAGTAAATTTATGCTATTACAAGGCTTCAGGGGGGGGATTAATTACATAGCCAAAAACCCGGGAAAAAATGATAAATAAAAGCCCTAGATTAAACTATCTCAAACCATGAACAGTCACAACAATATTGGCAAAAATAAATAACACGCGCGCGATGAATCGAATACGAGACAACTAGGGTTTTGACCCCTGCCTAAACCTAATTGCGATTTATTAAAAAAAATGTTTTGGTTACGTTTTGTTATTTTAAGAAAATAAAGAAATCATTAAATTAAAAAGAAAATCCTAACTCTAATTGATTTTAAATTAAAGAAAAAAATGAATTAATTTAATCTAAAACCTGTTTTTGTATTTTTATTTATTTGAAAAAAAGAGCAAAATAAAATTAAATTAAAGGTTTTAACCAAATTTCTATTTTGCTTTTATTTATGAAAACAAATTACAATTTCCTAAATTAAACTAAATTAAATTAATTTTGATAAAATAAAAACTAATCCTAATTTTTGGTGAATTATTGATTTAAATTTTTTTTGTGAAAAATAATTTATTTGAATTAAAATAAATAATGGAAATTTAAAGGATAAAAAAAAGAAAAAGAAATAAAAAAGTTAGTAAATGGGCCTGGTGATGTTTAGCAATTGGGAGGGTGTGCTAAGGAGATTCTGGGCCCAAATCAAACTCAACCCTTTTGACTTTGCCTGCTTTAGTGTATGCATTGACCTGAGGAATATGGTAGGCCCCTTTCTACGTGACGTTGGATCCACATGGTTGATTGATCCAATGGTGGAACACAAGAGCATATGGTAGGCGTGCGCTACAGCAAAGTATGAGATCTGCCTAAAATAAGCAAGAAAATAAAAAAATGCACACGCCTGGGATCGAACCCAGGACGTGTGCATCACAGGTCTTCGCCCCAGCCATCTGAGCCATGGTGTTAACTTGTAAGTGATATGAAAAAACAATATAATATGCAAAAACAAGCTAGTGGGGCCAACCAACGCACGAAATTCAAACAAGCAAATCATGGAGTGCCACGCATCATCTTCTTTCTCCCAACCGTCGTTTTAGCCTAGGATGTTTTTACCTACTGACATGGCGCTGTAGCTACAAACCTGTGTATTTCAAAAATTGTCCATAGGCAATATAAATGACCATGGCTGGTACCAATCAACTCGTCTCATCCTCACTAGTCTCATGGTACCAGAATCAATATCCAATTTTACCTGTATTGCAAAGCACTAAAACCAAATGAAAAACCCTAGCCATGGCAGATTCCCATACAATCAACAAAAATACAATTGAATAGAACGATTAGCTCGCAAACATGATGATAAACATGAGTATGGCAATCAAAAGCACTAAAGATGCGTAGATTAATGAAATCAAAAATCAAATTTTGGACAAACTGTGGGAGACGTAGAACATGATTCTTGAGGTTTCAGGTCGTGTGAATGCTTGCTACAGGTTCGATGCGTTCCTGGGAATGTGAATTGATCCTTAGAAAAGCTTGAAACAGCCTCTAGAGCAAGACCCGATCTTCACTTTTCTTTGAAAATTTGGAACTTTTTATGCCTCTTTCACGACTGCTCAACCTCTTCTCATGCCCTGCCTTGCTTCTGTATATGTAATACAACATGTTAGGTCAACAAAAACGAACTCAATCTTGCCCATTATGAAGATTTGATTTAGTCTTTCATGGCATATGATATCTTTCCAAATTTGCTCAAATTCAATCTTTTTCTAACCAAATCAGCCTTGCACGAATTGATTCTCAATTGACAACACATGAGATCTTTCGTCAATGCAAAAATCATCCCTAAAACACAATATATGATTTATTTAGATTTATTTGATTTTATTTGAATTTTAAATAAATAAAAATCAAAATAAATTAAATAAAGAATGGAGGGTCCCATAGGTCGTGGACTATGTTATCATTGAAGTGAAAGCATAAAAAGTTGGGCCTATTTAGCAAAAAATACAAATTTGAGCACATTTGACTTTTGGCAATTTTGCAAAAAAGGTATACTTTGCCAATGCATAACTCTCTCAATTTTGACCCTAGAGTGGTGTTCTTGGACTTTTTAGAAATCTAAGGATGTCCTCTAAGCAACTCTTTTGGTCTGATCTCAATTGAGTCTTCCATGTTCTTGTATGAAGCTTTGACCCAAAATGTGTTTTTTTGACTTTTCAAAATGACCTATAATGTCAAAATTCACATCTTTTTGTGAGTGCATATTTTGAACTTGGGAGATGAAGATAATTATATGTAATTGCATCCTCTTCAAAATGAGCTTTGGATGGGTCATTTCTGATAAAGTATGAGAAAGTTATGCTTGGTCAAAGTTGAGTTGACTTTTCCTGCAAAACCCTAATTTAGCAACTTTTGGGTTTTGATGAATTGTGAGCAATACTTGATGAATCATGATAAACCCTTTATCAAATGATGAATGATACTTTAAAATGAGGGTGTTGACCAAAATTTTTGAAGTTTGACTGTATGTGAGCCACAATTGACTTTTGACCTAGCATAGTCGATTTTCAGGCCTTTGAGCAATTGACTGAGCAAACTTCCTCTACAAGGCTTGAAACTTGACATGGATGATCTTGAGAACATATTAGGACAATGGTGAGAATTTGGTATCCTTTTGACTCAAGCATCTTGATGAAAAATGAAACCCTAATTTGAGATAGACTGCCTTAGGAGAGGGTTTGTCTGGTCAACTTTTGGGCTTCCTTAAGCAATTTGAGGACCTCACTTGAAATGTATTAAGAAATATGGGAGGGAAAATTTTGGGGTACAACAGATGGTCTCGCGGACGAGGGACAAGTTCCCAAACGTCATTTCTTTTAAACTGATTTAGCTCTTCTTGCATGGTCATTAGCCAAAATTCATCAATCAAGGCCTCTTTAGCATTTTTAGGTTCTACTTGTGAAACAAAAGCAAAATGATAACAAAAATTACTTATCTTGGAGCGAGTCATTACTCCTTTTGAGATATCTCCTAATATGTTGTCAATAGGATGGTCTTTATAGGACTTCCAAGCTAGTGGAAGATCATTTGCTTCCATTTTCTCTTCTTCCTCATCTTTTGAAAGGCTTGTATCTTTTTCTTCCTCATCATCAACTGTTTTGGATTGAACAATTTCCTCAACAGTTTCTTTGAGTATATTCTCAGTAGATACACCTGCACCATCAAGAGAAATACCTTTTCCGACATGTTTCGGATAAGATTCATCAAAAGAGACATGAACTGACTCCTCAACTATAAGTAAATGTTTATTGTATATCCTATATGCTTTTCTTGATTGTGAGTATCCGAGAAAGATACCTTCATCTGCTTTTGCATCAAATTTCCAAGATTTTCTTTCCCATTATTTAAAACAAAACATTTTCAACCAAATACATGAAAATGTGACAAGTTTGGCTTTCATCCTTTTAAAATTTCATAAGGTGTTTTATCCAAAATGGGACGAATTAATATTCTATTTAAAACATAACAGGCTATACTAATTGCATCAGCCGAAAAATATTTTGGTAATCCACCTTCATTGAGCATTGTTCTCACTAACTCCTCTAAGATGCGATTTTTGCGCTCCACAACTGCATTCTGCTGTGGAGTTCGAGGTACTGAAAAATTATGCTCAATACCATGCTTGTCACAATACTTATCAAAGAGATGGTTTTGAAATTCACCTCCATGATTGCTTCGAATTGCAATTATTTTCAATTCCATTATGTTTTGAGATAGTTTTGCAAAACTCTTAAAAGAAGAAAAAGATTCATTTTTGCTATGAAGGAATATATTCCAAGTAAATCTAGAGTATCTTCAAGAATCACAAAACTATAATAATTTCCTCCTAGACTTTTTGTTCTAGAGGGTCCAAAGAGGTCCATGTGGAGAAGCTCAAGGGGTCGTGAAGTGGAAATCATATTTTTAGATTTGAAAGAGACCCTTGTTTGCTTTCCCATTTGGCACGCATCACATAGGTGATCCTTTGTAAATTTTATCTTTGGAAGACCTACTATTAGATCCTTGGATACAACCTTATTAAGCAAATCAAAGTTAACATGCACTAGACGTCTATGCCAAAGCCAAGAATCATCATTCAAGGTGACTAGACACTTAGAGCTTGTTAAGGATACATCAAAAAGGTCAAGCATATACACATTGTTTACTATAATGCCCTTAAACACAATATCCTTTTCAGTATTTTCAATTGTGCAGCAAGTGTTTGTGAAGGTAAATTTACAACCCTTGTCACATAATTGACTAATACTCAGAAAATTATGTTTAAGCCCCTCTACTAAATGGACATCAGAAATAGTAGTGGTAGAGGGATTACCTACTCTACCTTTACCAAGTATAACTCCTTTATTATTGTCTCCATAAGTAAAAAAATCCTTTCTTCTTTTCCTTGAAGTCAATGAAGAGCGATATGTTACCGGTCATGTGCCTTGAACACCCGCTGTCTAGAAACCATCTTCTATCCATGGATGTAAGGCATTTTTCCTGCAATATCAAAAGAGAGAGGTAGGTACCCAATTTTTATTGGGTCCATGTGGGTAAGTGGTAACATGGTTGCCTTTAGGCCTCCATTGGTAAATTCCTTTTGGAACAAGAAACCTCCTAAATTTTGCATTTTTCAATGGTATGGCCAAAACCACAACAATAATGGCATAAACCATGATGGTGATGTATTGTTTTACTTCTTCTCATTGAATCCTTTGGTATTTTTTCAACAAAAGAATATTTTGAATATGGTGGATTCAACATTTTCTTAAACATTCTAGGATCGACTGCAAAAGTAACTTTGGGCTGTAAAGCTTTCCTAATTTGGCATTAAGAGTTCTAACCTCTTGTTGCCAAATATGGAAAAATTCACATTCCCTTCTGGGAATACATCCTGTAACATCCTTATCTTTTGAACTTTCTGCAATACTAGCTTTTAGACTTTTTAAGTCTTTTTCAGCTTTATAGACTTTACTACCCATAAATGAAAATATTTGTTTATCGGAGGATAATCTCTTAAAAGCATCTTCGGCTTTGTATTGCAGTTTTTCAAAAGCTATTTTTAGTTCAGCAAAAGGTCATAGAAGAAAAGTTGTTAGGATATTCTTGTCTTACTTGCTTGTTGTGGTTGTCTTTCTTGTGGTAGAATTGATTTTTGGTATGTTCCATTAGACATAAATTTGCACTTTCATCACTACCACTTGAACTGTCATCATATGATGAATCACTATCGCTTTCCCACGTAATGTAAGCTCTTCTTTGTTTGTTGAACTTCTTTGGTGGAGCTTTTCTCTTATCCTTTTCCATCTTTGGACAGTCTGGTTTGTAGTGTCCATTCTTTCGAATAAATCTATTGTATCTCCGAACAAAGAGTCCCATTTCTTCATCATCAGAATTTTCATCACTAGTTGAGTCATTATCATCTTGCTCTTTGGTTGAGGACTTAGAGCTAGAAGCTATTAGAGCTATTGATTTCTTCTCACCCTCCCTATATTTTTTCCTTTCCTTCTTACTCTTATTTTCGTATTTTTCAAGACTTTTCAATTCTTGTTGATGTTCTTCCAGCTTTCCAAACAGAGTTGTAATGGTAAGCATAGTGAGGTCATTTGCTTCCTTGATAGCTATTACTTTAGGTTTCCATTCCCTGCTAAGACATCTCAGAATTTTATTAGTAGCAATTTCATTGGAAACGGGTTTTCCAAGTGCATTTAAACGGCTTACAAGATAAACGAATCTCTTCTGCATGTCAGAGACAAATTCTCCTTGTTTCATGCGAAAGAGCTCGAACTCTTGATTGAGTGTATTGATGCAGGAATATTTAACTTCAGTAGTGCCTTCACGGGCAATTTCTAAAGCATCCCACATTTCTTTAGCGAACGTGCAGTGAGACACCCTATAATACTCATCAACACCAAGTGCTGAGATTATCATATTTCCGCCTCTCCAATCGCACGACCATTTCTTTTCATCCATTTAATTCCATTGATCATCAGGTTTAGGTATTATTGCACCTGCATCATTCCTCATGGTGATTTGAAAGGGACCATTTTGAATGGCAGTCCATACATTCTTATCAATGGAATTTATGTGTACTCGCATGCAGTCTTTCCAGTAGCCATAGTTTTCACCATTGAAAATAGGAGCTCTATTATACGCCCCCTTTAGTTCAAAGGCCATAGAGTTACTAGTAGATACAAAGCACCAGCTAACCGGTGCTCTGATACCACTTGTTAGATGGTGTGGCAAGTGATCAAGAGGGGGGGTGAATAGATCACCTCTTACTTTTTCAAGGATTTAAAATTATTTTATCAAAGCGAGTTGAAAGCAGCGAAAATCAATGTCCTGAATCAATTCCGTCTACTTTGAACCGACTACTAGAAAACTTGACATGTGAAAAACTTGTTGGATTTTTATTAAATGAAATAGATGAATATACAACTCAGATATCTTAACGTTTCGATGCACTTATCATAAAAGCAGTATTTCCAATGAATTTAGAAATTTGTTAGGAATTTTGTCAAACACTTGGCATATGCTTGTATAATGATTTAGTAGTGGTAGTTTGGTGAAAATGTTTGAACCACTATGTTTATCATTAGACAGAAAAGCTTAGCAAGCCAATTTAATTACAAAATTATGGAATATATAAAACTATAAAGAGAAATAAAGAAAGAACGATACATAGGAAGTTTGGTAAGGAAGTTCCCCATTGTCGTCCTCGCGTGTGGGTATGTCTCCCTCTTAATTTCACAATTGAAACTGAGAACTTTTATAACAATTTCTGAATGTTTGATAACAAGGTTACACTACACAGAAAGATAGAAATCCCTATGATCTTCTTCTTCTTGTAAGAACCACCACTTGATATGAGTTGTATCAAGATTTCCTTCAAGGTCCACAAACGATCATCCGCTTCCACGACCTGTTTGTTAAAATCCTTCCGATTTCCAAACCCCTCGCTACGACTGAATCCGACTCTACGACCGTGGCTAACAAAACCCTCAAGAACACACCCGTTCTTAAAGGACAAACCCTCTGGTTTATTTCTTGAAGCCTCCTCTTCAACCTTCAACTCAGCTGAGATTCTTTCAATACACAAATGAACTTTATCTCTGACCGCTAGATTCACTTCAACAAGGATGTTTGATTTTCTTTGTCGTTGTTGTTGAATTGAAGATGGTTGAGAAGATGATGAAGATGAAGTTTCTTTAGGCTTCTGGTTGCTCACAATTGTTTGCACACAATTCAAATATGTTGTTGTGTCCTTTATAAGTCGATGCATGTTGGTCATATGTCGACTCATGTTAGTTATGAGTGACAGGACGGGTCAACACATTATGTTTTGAATCGATGCAAAATCATATTATAACATTTTACAGAACCAACAATTTTATATCCCTCGACACATAACACGTATGTGTCGATACATACTGATTGTAATTTTAATTTTTGAATATAAAACATGGTATGAGTCGACACATGATATTATGTATCGATGCATATAAATTCAAAAATGTTTTCCAGGGGCATCCGAATGTCATGATTCGATACATGAGGTTTTGTGTCGATGCATACAAGTTCAAGTTTGTATTACGGGGGCATCAAAATGTTATGTGTCGATGCATGAGGTTTTGTGTCGATGTATACAAGTTTAAGTTTGTATTACAGGGGCATCAAAATGTTATGCGTTGATGCATGAGATTTTGTATCGATGCATGCAGGTTTTAAGTTTGCATTACAGAGTCATCAAAGAGTTATGTGTCGATGCATAAGCTTTTGTATCGATGCATAATAGTTTTGAAATAGTATTCCAGGGACTTCAGTAAGTTATGTATTGATACAAAACATGTTGTGTCGACTCATAATGATGCATTATGAGTAAAATACATTTTTAGCTTATTTAAACATATTGTATTATATTTTTGTAGTGCACACATGTATTTAGTATTTCACATATATTTGCAATCATTCAAAAATCAATTATGAAGGGGTTGCTAACACTTTTGTTTATACATACACAAACTATTTGACACAAAGAGACGAATGCTCAAGCCTTGAAAGAACCTAGAACTCAGAATCACACTTCACACTTCCATTTTTACACAAACTGACCAAAAACATGAAACTCATAATCTACTCGTGCGTTTCTTGGCCTTTTGGTTTCTAAAGTTTCTAAACATCATATAGAGTTGATCTCACACCCTGTTATAGAACTGTAACACCATTAACACCATCCTCCATTTCCAAAAACTCAGCTCTGCACATTGACTTCTTCAGACCATTTCAGCCATTCATTGTTCAAGCTAATCATTGTATTAGCTTCCTGGGACCTCAAGGAAGCTAACCTGATCATCATCGTCAGTTGAAACAAGCTCAAACTCAAAACATGATTTCCTGTTTTGAGGTAAGTTTTCTCAACTTTGAACTCTTCATACAGGCATCATCAATGATTTATTTGTGAATAAAACATGTAGATATCATTACCCTAAAGCTAACCATGTCCATAGTTTCCATTAATTTTGCTTGAGCTTAGAGATTTTTGAAACTAAAATTTCTGAGATTTTTAGGGTGCAGATTAGGGCCATTAAAATTCTTGCTTATCTTTAATCTATAGTTTTATTGCTTTACATTTATGAAACCTTGAGAAAATTTGCTACAAGTTTCATGTTTACAGTTTTCATTTTTTATGAGAAATGAGCAAGTTACAGTTGGTCTGGCTGGAGGTTGAAGATGAAGTCATCAGGGCACATTTTGCCTTACATATTTATTGATTTTCCTATGTTAACAGATGTATAGCCACCCCAATGGTAGAAGCGCGCGCCTGTAACCTTTGGGACTTGGGTTCGAGCCCTAGTGGTACCCTTTTATTTTTTTCACATTTTTTTTGCTTTCTGATTTTGTCTTTTTTTGCAGGCGCTGGGCCCTGTTGGGCTTTTTGTTATTCCTTTTTTTTTGTTTTTGCTAGCTAACCCCCTACTTCATTTATACGCCCCTGGCCCAAGTTTATTTTATTTTCTTATTTTTATTTCATTTTATTTTCTTAAATATTTTTTCTAATATTAAAAAATCATAAAAAATACAAAAAATATTATATTTTCATTTTAACATAGTTTATTTATTTTTTCTCATAAAAATTATTTTTTATTAATCATACCTTATTTATTTTTACTTATTATCTTGTAAATTTAATTAAAACTAGGTTATTTACATATTCTCTTTTACACCAATTAAAATATATTATTTTAATATAATAAAGGTCAAAAATATTTTTATAATACTATAAATATTTTCAAGACAAAAATACCAAAAACACTTTTCTTATAAAACTTAATTTCTTTTATTTTAATTAATAGATTTAGGGTTTTTGCTTAAAAATCTTTTCTTAGTAAATTAAAGTTTACTTTTCATTAATTATTTGTCTTTTAATTAATTATATTAAGACAAAATCCCTTTTCTCTAAAAAAAACCAAATAAATATCCATTTACTTTACATTTTGCATTTTTGTACATTTATTCATTTTGTACATTGTATCCATTTAATTTCCTTGTGCATTGATACCAATTCAATATGGTTGTAATAGACTAATTAGGTTTAAAATCCTTGCAATCCCCATTCAATTTGTACACCCCCTCCCCACAAATGTTGTAATAGCGTAGTAAGTTTAAATTTCGCAATTTATCGCTTTTATATATAACATGCTAATAATTAGGTTTTGTATGGAAAGATTAAAACCAATACTTAGAAAACCCTAATTCAATACAAAAACAAGCATGAAAACAATACATTTGCACACAAGCACCCCTAGGGTTATTCCACTTGGTTGCCTTATACAAAATGGCTATATTACGCATGTAAGGTATCTTAGCAAAAACAAGCAAATACAAGATCATAGTCCCTCGATGACGCTATCTAAGTTGCCTTTCAAATGATCTTAGTCCCTAAAAAAGAATGCTAAGATACCTTGCAATATTGCTAATCATGGTTATACGATGGCCCACGCCCGTCCCGTTTACATCTAAAGATAGGGTTGCTTACCAAATCAATGGTAAGAAAATAATGTCAAAGGAAAAGAAAATGAACAAGAAAGACTTTTGAGTAGGTAGAATGCTCCTAATTATTTTCTCAATTTCAAAACAAACATCCTTGCTATTTTCAAAAACAAGAACCTACACTTTCAAAAACTTGAAAACATTTTCAAAAAGATCAACATTTTTGTATACATTCTTACGAACGAGAATCATTACAAAGATTTCCTAAACAAATGGCCCATTTACAAAATACTTTCAAAAAAAATCACACAAAGCACAATTTCAAACGAAAGCAAGTGATCTAGCAAGTAACTAAGAGCCCATGGAAAACCATGGATGAAAAGGGTGCTAATACCTTCCCTTTTCATAATGTACCCCCCGAACTCAAGAAATAATCTCAAAGGTCTTTCCTATGCTTTTTCACCTTTCCTTTTGGATAAAAGAAAAGTCGGTGGCGACTCTTTCTAACCGCAACATTTGCGATCAAACGCAAAACCTTCAAGTCAGTTATCCCACCGTATCATAGAATTGGCGACTCTGTTAGGGATATTCTAAAAGTGGGGTTACCTTAGGGTTAGATCATATTTACTTGCTTTCAAATTGTTTGACTTGTTTGCTTTACATTATGGTTCTTTGTTTGGGTTTGAATCCTCTACCCAGATTTGGGATACCTTATAGGTAAGTAGCAATACGTTGTGGAAACTGTGCGGGGTATAACGACATGGTCTAAGCAATAGCTATGTTAGTGCGACATATTTGTGGGTACCGGTAGCCTTTGAGTTAATCAAAGAGAATACGGGGCCGCTGAGTGATGTCTTGAAGCACTAATGAACTTTTAAAACCTTTACTTGACCAACTTAGCCTTTAGGATGTAGTGAGATGATCGACTTTGGTGCAGTCCGAAGTTGCTAGATACTCGATACTACACTCATTGAGGTTTGGTTTCTTGGGATATTTTGGTCGCCATTAAAGAGGCTTGTGCTGAAACAATGATCAAGAAAACAATTCAATGATATTGAGCTCCTTAGAACCCGGTTACTATTATTAGGACAGGTTTAAGCCAACTAAACTTCAAGAGGGTACTTACCTATAAGACTCCATGCAAGCCTAAACCTAAGGAATTGTTTGTTTTATTTGTATATACATACTTGTACATAACAACACGAACATCATAACATCATACTCATTCAATAACCAATTTAAGGATCTTGGGATTTATCTTTGTTCTGTTTTGTAGGATATGGGTTCTCTTGGAAGGAAAACTATTCAAGTTAACCTTGTAAGGATCCCTCCACAATTTAAGGAGCTAGCTTCAAGAATTCCTGAAAATTCTCCATTCACCGAGAGACAGGGTCGCCTACTCAACTTGGTCACTTCTAACACTGATAAGGATATGATGAAGGTTCTCTTTCAGCTCTTTGATCCTCTACACCATTGCTTCATATTTCTCGATTATCAACTTGTGCCAACCTTGGAAGAATTCTCCCAACTCTTGAGGATTCCCATTCTCAATCAACTACCTTTCAACAGTATGGAAAGAGACCCAAAGCCAGAAGAGATTGCTCAAGCTCTACACTTGCACTCATCTGATGTCACAACTCATTGGGAAACAAGAAGTGGTGTCAAGGGTTCCCTAGTAAAGTTCCTGTTTGAAAAAGCCCAAAGCTGTTAAAATTCCTTAGACCTATAAGATTTTGAGGAAATTATGGCTCTCCTCATCTATGGGATGGTTTTGTTTCCAAATCCTAACCAACTCATAGATGTGAACACCGTCAAAATCTTCATATCCCGCAACCCGGTGCCTACTTTTCTAGGAGACATCCTACACTCTTTTCACACTCGCACAATGAGGAAAAGAGTTTTCCTTATGTGTTGCACTCCTCTCTTGGCAAGATTATTTATTTTGCATCTTCCCTGATCTGTATTGAAGAACGAGCAAGGTTCAAGGTGGTCATAAAGGTTGATGAAGCTCAAACATTCAGACATCCATTGGTGTTCCAGATCTATAGAGAATGTTATCACCGTCGATTGTTATGGAGAGTTTACTAATGTCCCCCTACTTGGAATTAGAGGAGGTATCACCAACAACCCCTGCTTAGCCTTAAGAGAGTTTGGTTACGCCCGAAGGGATGGTCCGTATGAGATGCTGATTCAAGGTTTGGTATTTGACTACTAGAACGACGATCAAGGTCTTTTCCAGAGATTTATCCGAGCTTGGAGGATGTTGAACAAGGTAGATAGCAAGACACTGGGGCACAATAATTCCATACCTCTTGAGCCTTACCTCAAATGGGTACGAACTCAGAGTCTTATGATGCCTTATCCCTCCATTCTCCCGGTAATCATTAAGTCTGTCATGGAAGGAGATGTTCCCTACACTATCCTATATCCTGACATACCCACCTCTCTTGAATACCTACAAAGATATTGGATACAACTCAAGGGGGAGCGAGATACTTTTGAAGCCCAATTCTACGCAAGCGAGAAGAAGGTTTTGGAACTTACTGGGCTACTTCATGAGGAGAGAAACCTGGATGCCTACATTGCACCAAAGAGGATGCGTACTACCTTTTTATCTTAGAGTTTTTTGTATTTGTTTTGCCCAAGGAGGCATTATTGTACTCAATCTTTAAATTTATTAATATAATGTGTGTTTCCTTTTTGTCTAAAACAAATTTTAGTCTTTAAAATCCTTGAAATCATTGCATATTCATTTACCATTCATCATAACATAAGCAAGTTTCTTGCTACAAGTCTCCTCATCTCTCTACTGATTATTTCAGTAAGATGGATCTCGAGAAAATGGTGAAGGACCTCCAAGCTCAGAATGCATAGTTTCAACAATTGTTCTTAACTCTGGCCAAAGGAAAAGAAGAGTTGAAGACCTTACTGGTTGAAGAGAAGAAAAAGAAGACAAGGAAGATAACTGGAGTTCTAAACATGGGAAGAAGATTCCAAGGACAGACAAGAAAGGCTTTAGACTTTGCAACAACATCCAGTGAGAAAGACAGTCAAGATGGGAAGGGCAAAGAAACAGTCGTCTAGTCAGAATCAGAAGAGGAAGAGGAAGAAGAAGAATATTCTGAAGAACAATACCCTCCAGCCGACGACAAGTATAAGCATCTAGAAGAACGGTTGAGTGCAATGGAAATCCAAAAAGTGCCTTGCTTGGACTTTGAGGAGTTGGGATTAGTATCGGGGATTGTCATTCCTCCAAAATTCAAAGCACCTGTGTTTGCCAAATATGACGGAGTCTCATGCCCCAAAATGCATCTCTGGTCCTATGTGAGTAAGATTCATCCCCATACCGCTGACAAGTACTTATGGGTACACTTCTTCCAAGACATTCTGTCTGGAACTCAACTGGATTGGTTTTATTAGTTAGAAAGAGCCAATGTTCACAACTGGGAAGATCTTGTTGTTAACTTTTACAAACAATACCAATACAATGTTGATCTTGCACCTACCCGTACTCAACTCCAGAGTATGGCCATGGTTTCAAGTGAGGGCTTCAAAGACTACGCACAAAAATGGAGGGACTTGGCAGGGAGAGTCCAACCTCCTTTATCCGAAAGAGAGTTAGTTGATATGTTCTTAGTCACCTTGTCCGGACCTTTCTTCAATCACTTAATTGGGAGTTCATCGACAGGTTTTACCGAACTGATATTGACTGGAGAAAGGGTAGAAATTGGGATAAAGAATGGAAAGATTCAAAAAGATGCATCCTCTACTGCTGTAAGAAAACTATTCATCGAAAAGAAAGAAGTGGTTGTTTTATATCCTCATAGAAATCAAGATAGGGCCGAATGGCGTACAATGGTGGGGGCTGTTACGATTCCTAAACTTGCGCCTGATCAGCAAAGAAACAATCAGCCAAGAATGGAAAGACCAGTCAGACAATTCACCCGAATTAATATGACACTATCTTAGGTGTTGCCACATTTGTTAAGATCTAACCTAGTGACTTTGAAAGAAGCTCCAAAGAACCCCAACACAACCTATCCTCACTATCATCCCAATTCCTGATGTGCATACCATTCTGAGAGTCTCGGCCATGACACTAACAATTGTTGGGGTCTGAAGAACAAAGTACAAGACCTCCTTGAAGCCAAAGATATTGAATTCATTGCACCAGAAAAGCCCAATGTCATTTCTTCCCCTATGCCCAAACACGACTATAATACCAACGTCGTTGATGAAGATATGTTTGTTGCTTCAGTTGATGAACTTATGACCCCACTCCTAACTATCCAAAAGAACTTATTGAATGCCAATGTATGACCCCACTCTTACGGTTATCATGTAAATAACTTCAAATTCAAGTAAAAATAGCCAACTTTGTCTCTTTGAAACTCACAGCTCAAGCATGATATTTGAATTTTTGGAAATCTTAGAACATGATCTTCAACTTTCATGTTGACCACTTTGGCTAAATCAAAAGGGAAATTGGTGAAAATTGGCCAAGAAGTTGAGATGAAAAACTGATCAAAATATTTCTAAGTGTTGGATAAAAAATATCATAACTTCATGGGCCCATATCTCTTAATCCAAGCACGTATTAAGGATCATCCACATAGAAAAAGTTGTTTCATTACTCAATCGCTACAACCTTCATGTTAAAAATTTTCCTTGAGTCAACTTGCATCTTGAGAAAACTTGCTCGTGAAGTTAGGCTTTTTAGGCATAAAACACTTAAATTTTTTCCAAGTGTTTGAAATTCTTTCAACTTAGACTTTTGTTGACTTTATTGATGATCAAGGTTGATGATTTTGAGTATGTTGATGATACTTTGACTTGATACACCATTGTTTGACCAAAAAATCAAAGTTTGACTTTTGCCACAGTTGTCTTTTTTCAGATGAAATCAAATCCTCTATAACCAATGACATATTATGAGCTTGACACAAATTGAAATGATTTGATGATCATGAGGGGGTTTTGTTGATGATACTTTGAAACAATCAACCTTGAACTTCAAGCCACAAAACCCTAATTCTTGACTTTTTACTAGTGAGGGTCAAAACCCTAATTTTCCTAATCCATAATGATGAGACCAAATAAATGATGAGGATTTGAGAATGATGATCATGATGACACCAACTCTTGAGAGATGATCCTATCTTCTTAAAAACCCTAAACTTGAGAAGGAATGTGATCCCATGTTTTGAGAACACATGCTATGAATGATTGTGATGCAGATGAAGATGTATGTGGAGATGAATGAATGTGAGATTTGAGTTAACTGTGGTTGAAACTCATAGGGAAAAGTTTTGGGTGAAACGGCTGCCCCTATTTAATCATCTTAAATCTGGAGGTGAGATTGGCTTTCGCCTTTTGATAATTCAAGGTATAAGGAATTTAAATACTAAAAATGAACCATAAAATTTGCATTCTAGGTTTTGCAATGTGTGATGACATACTGGGCTCCAATGATAGGACTCGGTTGGGGGAATAGATTAATAAATCGAGTTCCAAATGATATGGAATTCATAACAACAATGGGTATTGGATGCAAAATGATATGGACAGACAAGAAATCATATGCAAATGATATGGACAAATGATGGAAAGGTATCATAGATGCCAAATGGTATGGACTTATAAAACTGATAAAAATCAAATTCCAAATGATATGGACAAATGATGAAAAGGTATCTTAGACGCCAAATGGTATGGACTTATAAAACTGATAAAAATCAAATGCCAAATGATATGGAAAAATGATTTAAAAAAAAAGGTATCCTAGACGCCAAATGGTATGGACTTACAAAACTGATAGAAATCAAATGCAAAATGATATGGACAAATGATGAAAAGGAGGCAGACGACAACCTAATGGTTTTACAGAACAGTGATTACCAATCGAGACTCAGATTTAAAGGAGGAATGAAACTCTACTAAGGATAGGAGTCACCACATACTCTACTAGGGAAATAAACTCGATACTGTTGGGGAATAATGATGATGATGAGCAAGTTTTCCAGACTGCTTTCTGCAGGAAAAATCAAGCCAAGTCACGTTTCTGATGCATGTTTGATTTTTATGAAGTAATGATCCTTTTTATAGGATATGCTACATAGTTTGGATTCCATGATGCGATTTTGTTATGAAGTGTTTTTTGTAAAAAGAGGCCTTATTGGGGAAGATCATGCAAGTGTGATCTTTGCGAGGAGCGGATTTTTCTGTATGGTCATCTTTGAGGAGATACGACGTATCTGTTTTATGAGTGGATGACAAACTTTGTGAATATCTGAATCATTACGTATGCCCCGACGTGGTGTACAGGACAGTGTACATTCCTTTAATATTTATAAGTAATTTCTAATGTCTATTATTTCTTCAAAATATTTTTGTGACTCTCAATACAATAGTCTTTTTAGAAAAATATCAGACGTTTTAATATTCAAAGTAATAAAAGAAAAACACAACTTTATTTAGATGAAGAGAAAATTTTATTAAATTTACTTGTAAATAGGCATTTTTACATGAGGAAATAATCCCTAAAAAGAAGTGATTGTAAGGGTAAAATTTTAAACTGGAAATGGAAAAGTCTGATTTCCACTGAGTTCTGATTCTGCTATAACCAGTATACCCTTAAAGCTCTCGTCACTTTTTATTTTATAAGAAGATGACTTGATTAATTCCTTCCCCTCAGGATTGTCAATTGTTGTTTGTAGAGAAAAGTCACAGATCGCAGTTATTCGCTTTTAAATTCCTAAATTTTGCCTGGATCACCTCTTTGGGGGTTTTCAGTCTATCAGGATACCCTTTTTTCCTAAGTTTCCCTCGCAGGTTTTCAACTTACCGGGTTGTGATATAGTGGGGAAACTGACTTGGGTGTTTTTAATTTTATCGCAAATGTTGCGGTTAGCAAGAGTCACCACCGAATTTTCTTTTATCCAAAAGGAAAAGCTGAAAAGAACAGGAAAGACCTTTGAGATTATTTCTTGAGTTCGGGGGGTAGGTTATGAAAAGGGAAGGTATTAGCACCCTTTTCATCCATAGTTATCTATGGGCTCTTAGTTGCTTGCTAGATCACTTGCTTTTGTTTGAAAAAGTGCTTTATGTGGTTTTTGCAAGTATTTTGAAAAGGCCCCTTCGTTTAGGAAAACTTTGTAATAGTTCTCGTTCATAAGAACGTATACAAAGTGTTAGGCTTTTGAAAATATTTCATGTTTGGAAAAGGTTTTGAAAGTATTTGTGTTTGTTTTTGAAAATAAGCAAGGATGTTTGATTTGAAAACGAGCAAGTAACCAGGAACAATCTACCTACTCAAAAGTCTTAGTTCATTTCTTCCGTTCCTTTGATATTGCTATCTTACCATTGATTGGTAAGAATCCTTATCTTTGGATGTAAAGGGATGGGCATGGGTCATCGTATAGCCATGATAGCAATGTCGTGAGATATCTTAGCATTTCTCTTTGAGGTACTAAGATCATTTTGAAAAGTAACATTGATAGCGTCATCGAGGGACTATGATCTTGTATTTTTAACTTGTTCTTGCTAAGATATCCCACATGCATAACATGGACATTTTTGTAAGGCAGCAAAGTGGAATTACCCTAAGGGTGCAAGTGTGCAAGTGTATTGGGTTTACATTCATTGTTTTGTCTTGAATTAGGGTTTGCTAACTTGTTGATTTTATCTTTCTATACAAACCCTAATTACTAGCATTTATATAAAATGATACATTGCGGAAAGTAAAATTACTAAGCTATTACATCATTAGGGGAGGGGTGTACAAATTTACAAATGGGGATTTTGCAAGAAAATTAAACCTAGATATCTATTACAACCATATTGAATATTGTACAAGAATTGAAAAGAAAATAACGCAAGGATATAAATGGAAAAAAGAAAATGATTTTTATTTGGTTTTTAATGAAAGGGTTTTAACCTAATTAAAGAAAATGATGAATTAAAATTTAAACAAAACTTAAGCCTAAATTAATTAAGAAAGAAATTAAGCTAAAAAAAGTATTTTTACGGTTTTTGTGAAAGGTTTTAAATTACTAATAATAATGTGAAAATTAATTAAAAGAAATCTAAATTCTAAATTAATTTTAAATGAAAAGAAGAAAAATAATAATTAAACCTAAATCTAAATATTAATTAAGAAAAATAAATTAATTTATTAAAAGAAAATGTTTTTGTTCTTTTTGTTTTATAAAGAAAAATAATATATAAATGAGCATTTTTAAATATTTAAATAAACTAGTAAAATATTTTTGGATTTTTTATTAATAAAAATAATATTAATAATAATAATAAAAACGAAAATAAAATATAAATATAAAATTAAAATATGAAATTAAATCAGGGGGTATGAAAATGAGAAGAGTGATTTGGTAGCAAAAACACACTTGGTTTAAGCCCATAATTAGTTTTTGTAAATAAGAATAAAATGAAATAAAAAAAATAATGGGTTGCGTGTTGTGTAGTGAAATGGGGGTGAGAGGGAGCAAAAAGGAGAAAGCCCAATGTTGAAGCCCAAACACGCTGGCTGCAAACAAAAAAAAGAAACATAAAATATGAAAAATAACAAAACGAACGTTGGGGCTCGAACCCAGGTCCTAAAGGTGAAAGGTGCGTGCTTTAACCACTGGAGTGGTGATACATCCATTGATTAAAACAAAACCAATGCATTACATTTTAAAACTTGTCCTGAGCCTGTATCTTCTTCTTCCCTACGCCACAAAATTGAACATGATTTTTAAAACCTGTAACTTCTTCATCTCTCAACCAAAATGTAAAATGTAAACATGAAAGTTGTTCCATTTTCCATACGAATCCAACCATATAAATATCATAAGCTATAAATCAAAGATGAATGAGAATTTCTAAAAGTACGAAATTTTGACCTAATTATTTTCAGAGATTCAATCCTAAAATTCTCCTAGCTTAATCAAAATAAATGAAATCTATGGACATGTACAGCTTCAAGGCAATGATGTCTACATTTTATCATCACAAATGCAACCCTAACAATGCCTAAATAAGAAGATAGAATTTCAAGAAATGTACCTCAAAACTGGAAATCATGAAATGAGTTTGAGCTGCTTTCAAGGTGCTGCAATGATCAGGTTAGCTTCCTCAATTTCCCAGGAAGCTAATGCAATGATTAGCTTGAGCAATGGATGGCTGGAATGGCTTGGAGAAGTCAATGTGCAGACTCTGTTTTTTTGGTTATGGGGGTTATGGTAAATGGTGTTACAGCTGCGAAACAGGAACAAGGATGAGTTGTACTTGATGTAAGGAAGCTTTAGAAACTGTTTTGAGGGAAAACGCACAATGGAAATAGAAGATACAAGTTCAAGGTCAGAACCTGCACAAAAATGGATTTTTTGGGAAATTTATGGTTTTAGGGAGTTTGGGAGTGTTTCAGGGTGTTAATGCTTGTGTCTTAAGTTGCATTATAATGTCTCAATGTATAGGATAAGGTTTTGAGAGCTTGGGGTGATCAGAAGTACAAGTTTACATATTATGGCTCTTTGGCTTATTTTTGAAGCAAGCTTGACAAGCATTGTTCCAAGGCAAGGTACAAGGCTATCTAAAGTGGTTATGCACTTTAAACATGCTTATCTTATTGTGTAGAGGATGCTTGTGCAGAAATAAAAAATGCAAAGCTCAAGACAAGTTGACTTTGTGATTAAAGCCACTTTACTAGAATGGCAATGTTACTTTGTGCCATTAATGGAAATGCAACTTGGATAATGGCTCAAATGCTTGGACAATGGCTCTATCAGTTGTGAAAAAATTAATTATGGAGTGACAAACAAGTTTGAGGCCTGCAAAGCAAAGATTATGCAGCCTAGCAGGGATTTGGTTCATGTGTTCATCAAGAAATGACTTGTATTTCAAGTTTGAAACCCCTAACTTCTTTCCCTCGATTATCCTTGCTCAAGCATGATCTCAATGAGTTCTTGGACATTTTGGAAAGCTTGTAATATCCTCTACAACCTATATGTTGGACATTTTTTAGTATTCATCTTGGAACTATGTGAAAAATTTCCATGAAGTTAGGTCAAAATCCTGCCTAAACTAGGGCAAAATTTCACTAAGTTTCCAAGTTTCATGAACATGTATTCTTAAAATAATAACTTGAAATCCATTCATTTATAGAAAACATTATGTTCTATGATGTTTTAGATCTCATTGAGATCTATAACTTTCATTTTGGAAGTTTCCTTTGAATCATTTTGCATCATGGTGAAAATTTGGCTCAAAGTTGTAAAAAAATATGAAATATTGACTTTTTGATTTCTTGATGAACAAGTTTCATATTTTGACATGTCTTGATGAATTGTGATCTTTGATACTTGATTTTGACCAAAAAGTCAAAGTTTGACTTTTCAGAGTGCAGTTGACTTTTCATCAGTTGACTGAAATTCATCTGTCAATCAATTGATCTTGAGCAATGTTTTGAATCATGCCATAAGGTCAAAATTAAGTATTTGAAACCTTTAGATCATAACTGAAACCAATCAATCATTTGCTAGGTCAAAAATCAGAAATTGCGCCTTCTCAGTCAAAACCCTAATTTTGACCATTTTGCCCGTTTGATGATATGGTCAAATTTCTTGAGGAATTGTGATACAAACTTGATTAAATGACATATATGAGTTCATAATGTTGATATGGACCAAAAATTATGAAGTTTGACTATAAATTGACCATAGTTGACTTTTTCCCCAATACAACTGATTTTTAGGTCAACTGATCAATTGACTGAGCAAAAATGTGACCCAAGACTTAAAACTTGACATGAGAAATCTTGAGGGTCCAAAGTGATCCATGAAAGTCATATGGGGCATTAAAAGTCCATTTGTCCTTGTGCAATCTCAAACCCTAATTTTCAGTCATCAGTGCTTGAGGAGGTGTCTTGAGCTAATCAACCCTTGTGCAGTCTTGAACAAAGGAGATCTTGTGAGAGATTACTTGAGAAATGAGAGGGAAAATTTTGGGGTACAACAGCTGCCCCTGTTCAATCTTCTTAAACCTGAAGAGTTAGATTGGAGGATCCGCTATTCGTGACTTGAAGGTTGAAGATGATTGAACACTAGAGTGCCCAGAAATTTGCACTCGAAGATGGATTAGGAATAGGCTTGTAGATGCCATTTGGAGGAATGATGTTAAATATTGGAAGAAGCATCAACACAAATATTTGATCGATTTATACTAAAACTTGATGTTTCACCTGTGGGAAAAAGGGTTAGTAAAATGCGGATGTATGCATGATATTCACAAGATGAATAAGATCATGCTAAATGCATTTTGAATGTATATGCTATGATGTATGAATGTGAGATGTATGTTTGTCCAGGAAAATAAATCCTTGACTGCTGCTGAGGAATTTTGGATCCCGGATTGTTGTTGGGGATTAAGAATATGCACATCTTCAAATCTGTTAAAAGAATGCCTCCACTGGGGATTGTCTTTTGAATGTTAGTTGTTATCTGGTCAGGTCCAGGCTTTACAGCTTGCTAAGGATGAGGAAGGCAACTGCTATCTGGTTGGATCCAGGCTTCACAGTAACTTACCGGGGAAGGATAAATTAACTGTTATCTGGTCGGGTCCCAAGTTTAGCAGAAAATTTCTTGAAATTGAACTGTTATCTGGTCGGATCCAGGCTTCACAACAACTTGCTAGGGATAAGGAAGTTAACTGTTATCTGGTAGGATTCCAGGCTTTGCAGTAATTTGCTATATAGGATGAAGTTGAATTGATATTTGGTCGGGTCCAGGCTTCATAGTAACTTGAAGTGGTAACTACTATCTGGTCGGGTCCAGGCTTTATAATTTTTGAAAAGTTGTACTATTATCTAGTCGGGTCCAGGCTTCATAGTGTCTTTCTGGGGATTGTAACTAGTTGTTATCTGGTTGGACTCCAGGCTTCATAATAACTTGCTTGAGTTGACGAAGTTGAGCTGATATCTGGTCGGATCCAGGCTTCACAGATTTTGAGGTGGATAAAATTAATTGTTATCTGGTCGAGTCCAGGCTTCACAATAAACTTGTTTGAAGAAGATAAGGTTAAACTGATATCTGGTCGGGTCCAGGATTTACAGTAACTTGCTTAGAAATTAGTTGTTATCTAGTCTAATTCCAGGTTTCATAACAAACTTCTGAGGGGAATTTCTATCTGGTCGGATCCAGGCTTCATAATAACTTATGAAGTTGAAAACCCGATATCTGGTCGGATCCAGGTTTCACAGTAACTTGTTGGGGTAGAGGTAAACTCTACTGGAGAAAAGAAGTTAAACATTGGTCTAGTTGAGTCCAGGTTCTTCTATATCTTTGAAGAGTTAAACTATTATCTGGTCAGGTCCAGGTTTCATAGTATTTGAAAGGTTTTCATTATTAGCTGGTTGGGTCCAGGCTCTATAGTGACTTGAGAAGTTGACTATTATCTAGTCGGGTCCAGGCTTCATAGTAGCTTGAAAATTGTACCAATATCTGGTCGGATCCAGGCCTCATAGCAGCTTTTGGATATAGTAAAGGTTTTGTCGATGACTTTATTAGGGATTAGGGGTTGTGCCCTTATGATTTGCAATAGTATAAAAGGCAAACTCAAGCTGGAGAGGATAAACTCAGCTGGGGAAGACAGGCTCGGCTTAGGAGGATAGACTCAGCTGGGGATAATAGACTCAGCTGGAGATAACAACCTCAGTTGGGGAAGAGAGACTATGCCGGGGGAATTTGCTGATTGTTGTATGTTGGTTGTTGGGGAAATAAACCCTGTTGGGGAAATAAACCATATTGATGAATACTGGATGAACTACTGATAAGGTGAGTTCTCTGAGGAAGAGATCCATAAGGCTTCTACTTGTAGGATCAACTTAGCTGGGGAGAGAGTCGTCAAGAGATTGAGACTCTGGTTGGAGATCAGTCTACGCAAAGAGACTTTGTGGGTAACTTTGTTGAGGATTGGTTTATTGTAGTCGGTCCTTGTAGGGATAATGTTAACGAAATAACTATGTGGATATATTCCATATACATTAAAGAGATGATGATCGTTTAGAAGTACATATGTGCCAAATAGTTTTAATTATGTTCATATGTGTATGTTCGTTCAATTTTAGTCATTGGACAAGTTTGCATTCAAAACAAAGACAGAAAGTTTGCACTTCAAAGTATATTTGTATTGATATTTTGCCCATGAATATGCATTTTTTATACAAAGAGACAGAGTTCCTAGTAAGAGGAAATTGTCGAAAGGAAAACAAAGATTGGAAACAAAAATAAATAGCCATGTGGAAATTATCTCATTGCATTCCAACTCTACTATTGCCCCAATGTCTTCGAATGCCCCTTGTCGTTGACAGAAGTTGATTAGATTGATCTTGGACCGTTTGAACTCGGACCTTGGTGATAAAGTTGACTTTGGTGATTCCACGGGACATAGTCATACGCTTTTAATCCTTAACTTTTTCCTGGACCGCCCTTTCGGGTTTTCAGCCCACCAGTATACCTATTTTTTACCAAGTCGCCCTTTCGGGTTTTCAACTTGTCGGGTGTACAATCTTTTGCACATATCCCTAATTTTTTCCCAAACCTTTTGGTTTGTCGGGATGCCCTTATTTTGCCTAGGTGTGTCAACCTAGCGGGTCCTTTATGTGTATTATTTTTTAACTATGTCCATGTTTATAGGATGTGGGAAGTCTTCACCATCCATGATAGTCAGCATCATGGCACCGCCAGAGAACACTCTCTTGACAACAAATGACCCTTTGTAGGTGGGAGTCCATTTGCCCCTGGGGTCGCCTTGTGGCGGAATGATGCGCTTTATCACCAAGTCACCAGCTTGATATACTCGAGGCTTGATATTTTTATTGAAAGCCTTGATCATATGTTTTTGGTACGTCTGACCATGAAAAACAACAACCAATCGCTTTTCACCGATCAAGTTCAGCTGATCCAATCTCATCTGAATCCACTCGTCTTCGCCTAGACCTGCTTCATTCATAATCCTCAGTGATGGAATTTGAACTTCTACTAGAAGAACAGCTTCCATGCCATAGACCAAATAAAAAGGGGTTTCCCCAGTTGATGTCCTAGCTGAACTACGGTAGCCATGAAGAGCAAATGGTAACATCTCATGCAAGTCCTTATAGGTTACTACCATTTTCTGCACAATCTTCTTGATGTTTTTGTTGGCCGCTTTGACTGCGCCATTCATTTTAGGTATATATGGAGAAGAATTGTGATGCTTGATCTTGAACTGAGTGCAAATCTCGATAATCATAACATTGTTGAGGTTAGTACCATTGTCGGTGATGATCCTTTCGGGGATACCATAACGGCAGATGAGGTTATGTTTGATGAATCTGGCTACCACATTCTTGGTGACTGAGGCAAACGGGGCGGCTTCGACCCATTTGGTAAAATAATCAATAGCAATAAGAATGAAGCGATGTCCATTGGAAGCAGTGGGTTTGATCTCTCCAATCATGTCAATGCCCCACATTGCATATGGCCATAGAGCGGTCATGGCGTTCAGAGGAATAGGAGGCACATGGACCTTGTCAGCATAGATTTAGCATTTATGGCAAGTCCTAGAATGTTGATGGCAATCAGTCTCCATCGTTGACCAATAGTAGCCAGCTCTCAGGATCTTCTTGGCCATCGTATATCCGCTTGAGTGAGTCCCAAAGAGACCATTGTGCATGTCTTCCATAATTTCCTCTACCTCCTTCTTGTCCGCACATCGGAGTAGATTAGAATCATGGTTGCGTTTGTACAATATTTTGTTACTTAGGAAGAATTTGGCTGAAAATCTTTGTATGAACTTTCTATCATTGATGGATTCTCCCTCGGGATACTCTTGTGCTTCAAGGTATCTCAACACCTCATGGTACCATGGATTTTCAGTGTCAATGTCAAGCTCACAGCAGTGTGCAGGTTCGTCGAATCTTTAAATTGTAATAATAGGGGCTTTGTTGACCCATCTGACCTTGAACATTGAAGACATGGTCGCCAAGGCGTCAGCCAACTGATTTTCTTCCCTAGGGAAGTGCTCAAAGGTGATCTCTTCGAAGAAAGGAATTAGAGATAGCACAAGTTCTTTGTAAGGTATGAGATTAGGGTGTTTAGTATCCCAATCTCCTTTTACTTGGATAATCACTAGAGAGGAATCGCCAAACACATTCAGATGCTTGATCCTCAAATCAATGGCAGCTTTCAGAACCAAGATGCACGCTTCGTATTCAGCCATATTATTCGTGTAATCAAAGCATAGTCTGGCAGTGAAAGGAGTGTGAAAACCTTCAGGGGAGATGATCACATCACCAATTCTGTTACCCAAAGCGTTGGAATCCCTATCGAAGACCATAGTCCATCGGGATCCTTGTTCAGGTTCGTCATACGGTCCAGGTTTCACGCAATCAGTTACAAGCATGATGTTCTCATCCGGGAAGTCGAAGTTCATGAACTGATAATCATCTATAGCTTGATGGGACAAATGATATGCTAGTACGCTTCCTTTTATGGCCTTTTTCATGGTGTATTAAATGTCGTACTCAGTCAAGATCATTTGCCATCTGGCTATCCGTCCAGAGAGGGAAGGTTTCTCGAAGATGTACTTGATTGGGTCCATCTTAGAAATCAACAGAGTGGTATGAGTCAACATATATTATCTTAGCCGGGGAGTAACCCATGCCAGAGCGCAGCAAGTTTTCTTGAGCAGTGAATATCTGGTTTCACAGTCGGTAAACTTTTTGCTCAGGTAATAAATAGCATTCTTTTTTCGGCCAGACTCGTCATGTTGGCCCAAAACACACCCCATAGAGTTCTCTAGTACTGTCAAGTACATGATCAAGGGTCTTCCTTCAACTGGAGACATGAGAATAGGATGTTTTTGCAGATATTCTTTGATTTTGTCGAAGGCAGCTTGGCATTCATCATTCCATTTGACTACTTGATCTTTCTTCAAGAGTTTGAAGATTGGCTCACAGGTAGCAGTCAAGTGAGATATGAAGCGGGCGATGTAATTGAGACGACCCAAGAATCCTCTAACTTCCTTTTCAGAATGAGGGACTGGCATTTCTTGGATGGCCTTTACCTTGGCTAGATCAACTTCAATGTCTTTATTGCTGACAAGAAAACCTAGAAGCTTTCCAGATCATACTCCAAACGTGCACTTGTTAGGGTTTAACCTTAACTTGTACTTTTTCAATCTTTCGAATAGCTTGTACAGGTGATCGAGATGATCCTCTTTAGTTTGTGATCTAGCAATCATATCATCCATATAGACCTCTATTTCATGATGAATCATATCATGAAACAAAGATACCATAGCCCTTTGATATGTTGCCCCTGCATTCTTTAATCCAAACGGCATGACCTTGTAGCAAACGGTGCCCCATTGCGTAACGAAAGTAGTCTTCTCCATGTATTCAGAAGCCATTCTTCTCTGATTATAGCCGGAGAATCCATCCATGAAAGAGAAGACTTTATGCTAAGCAGTATTATCGACCAAGACGTCAATGTGTTGTAGAGGGAAATCATCCTTGGGACTTGCTCTATTCATATCCCTATAATCTACGCACATACGTACTTTTCCGTCTTTCTTTGGCACTGGTACCACATTGGCGACCCATTGGGGATAGGATGTCATAGCTAGGAATCCTGCATCAAATTGTTTCATCACTTCAGCTTTTATCTTTTTAGACATGTCATGCCTCATGCGATGAACCTTTTGTTTGACAGGAGGACAATCTTCCTTTGTCGGCAAACGATGAACTACAATGTCGGTAACCAACCCTGGCATATCTTCTTAAGACCAAGAAAATACTTCCACATAATCATGAAACATATGAACCAACCTGCTCTTGACACTGCTTTCCAAGTTAGTGCCGATCTTGATTTCCTTCTTGTCTGTCTCAGTACCCAGATTGATGACTTCAACTGACTCTTCGTGCGGTTGAATATCTTTTTCCTCTTTTAATAGAAGTCTATATAGTTCTCCCGGTATTTCACAATCTTCCTCGCCTTCGTCTTTAGCTTGGTTGATTGGGTATTCGAAGTCATAGTCGGCAATAGTAGAGTCATTGGCAATAAGATCCAGAATGGATGAGGACCTGTAAGAGTGTGTGTGTGTGTGCATGTAAGATACATGGCTATTTAGAAAAATATATTTGAAAGAAAGACAATTAACACAAAGATTTGAATGCAAAAGAGTCCAATGATTTGTATTGAATGATCATATGATTAGATGAACATAAATAAAACCCTTGAAAATGGACCATAGTGCCCCGGGCCAGGCACATGGCTTAAAGTCATTGTTAAATATTACAGACAAAATGTTCTTGAATTGAAAGAAAATAAAAAACAAGTAGATTACTCCTCAATGAAGGAGATGGGCACGTAGTCCTTTGCATGCCAATTCTTCAGCTCCTTTGTAGTAGGATACACCCAATCTTCAAATGCAGCTTCATCATCCGAATCACCGACAACATTAACTTCATTGACACCCTTGTCATGTTTTGGCATAGGCGCGGTGATCACATTCGGAGTTGGAGGAGGATAAAATTCAATAGTCTATTTATCGATCAAATCCTGAATTTTGTTCTTCAAGGTCCTGCATTGGTCAGTCTCATGCCCGGGGCTACTTGAGTAGTAAGCACATTTGGCGTTCAGATTATACTTTGGTGAAGAGGTATCTGGATTGGCAGGAGGATCATGTAATGTCACTAAATTAGCCTTTAGCAAGTGTTTAAAGGCTTGGGATAGTGACATTCCTATCCTCGTGAATTATTGTCTCGGAGTTTCAAAACGTTGATGATTTGCAGATGGTCTTTGAGTAGGCGTTGGATTGGAGACTCTGACAGCATTAACAGATGGATGATCATTCTTCTTGGTACGGGCCCTTTCCCCGTACACAGCATTGACTTCTTTCTTTGCAACAAAAGGTTTCTTGACAGGATTGGAAGTGGAGGTAGATGCCATGGAAATCTTCCCACTTTTGATGTCGCTTTCAACTCTTTCGCCGGTTAAGATTAATTCGGTGAAACCAAAAGAAGAGCAGCCAACAAACAAGTTAAATAATGGACCAGATAAAGTGCCCATAAACATGTCAATATGATCTCTATTAGTCAAAGGTGGTTGAAATCTACTGGCGAGGTCTCTCCACTTTTGTGCATATTCTTTAAATCCTTCGTTCTTCCCCATTGTCATATCTTGCAACTGAACCTTTGTTGGCTCCAGGTCGGTGTTATACTGGTACTGATGGTAGAATGCGGTATCTAAGTCTTCCCAAGTATTGATGTGGGAACCATCTAACTAACCATTCTAGTTGTGTTCCGGTTAAGCTTTCTTGGAAAAAGTGAACCCTGAGTTTCTTATCAGCAGTGTGCGGCTGTATCTTGCAGACATAAGATTATGGGGAATGACAACCCCAGAGATCAAACATAAATCATCAAAATCTAAACCGGGGACGACTTGGATCTCGACGGCCTTCAATTTGTCTTCTAACTGCTTATACTTGACATTGGCGGGTGGATACTGCTCGTCAAAATAATCATCATTAGACGCTTGACCATTGACGCATCCATCCTGAGTACTCTTAGCTTCTCCAATCTGATTCTCATCTTCCTCATATGAGTCTTCCACGACCGGGATCTGGCAGACGTACTCTTTGAACCTTCTACCCATATTGACCAGAGCTCTCTTCTTGGGCTTCTTCTTAGCTGCCAGTAATGCCATCATATCTTACTGCCCCTTGGCTAGGCCTAGTAGAGTCTCTTGGAAATGAGAGTTTTATGTCTGAAGATCCTTTACAGTTTTCTCTAGATCCATCTTGCTGAAATAAATAGCAGAAAGATAAGGAAACTTGTTGTGTGAAAACCTGTCATGTTATGATGCATGGAAGATGTATATGCAAATGATTTCAAGGATTTATTGAAATTTAAATTTGTATGGACAAAATAATGAACAAACTTCAATTTTAATTAATTATTTCAAAGGGAATACAACATGCCTCTTGGGCTTACAAAATAATTATCTAAGATAAAAAGATTGAACGCATCATTTTCAGCGCAAGGTAGGCATTCACACTTTGCTCTTCATGTAGTTACTTTGTAAACTCCAAGACTCTTTTCTCACTAGCATAGAATTGAGCTTTGAAAGTATATTGTTCTTCCTTCAGCTGAATCCAACTCTTTTGCAAGTCTTCGAGAGAGGTAGGCATGTCTGGATAAAGGACAGTGTATGGGACATCTCCTTCAACCACAGGTTCCATTATGACTTGTAAGATGGAGGGATAAGGCATCACAATTTTCTGAGCACGAGCTCGTACCTACTTAAGGTAAGGCTCAAGGGGAATGGGATTCTTGTGTCCTAGCGTCTTACTATCCACTTTTCTCACCATCCTCCAAGCTCGTATAAACCTTTGACGGTAGCTTTGATCATCGCTCTCATAGTCGAATACCACTCCTTGGATGAGCATTTCATGTGGACCATCTCTTCGGGCGTAACCAAACTGTCGTAAGGCTAAACAAGGATTATAAGTGATACCTCATCTAATTCCAAGCAAAGGGAAATTATGGAATTCCCCAACACGGTCGACGATAGTAACATTCTCCAAGGATCAGGAACACCAATGAACATCTGAATGTCTGAGCGTCCTCAACCTATGGGACCACCTTAAACCTTGCTCGTTCTTCAACACAGATCGAGGAAGATGCTAAATAAACCATCTTTCCAAGAGAGGAGTGAAACACATGAGTATCCCTCTCTTCCTCATTTTGTGAAAGTGAAAAGAATGAAGGATATCTCCCAACAAAGTAGGCACCGAATTGCGATACATGAAGATTTTGACAGCATTTACATCTATGACTTTGTCATGGTTTCCAAACAAAACCATCCCATAGATGAGAAGGGCCACAATTTCTTTAAAAGCTTGTAATTCCAAGGATTTCCAACAATCTTGAGCTTTCTCAAACAAGAACTTGGCTAAGAAACCTTTGACACCACTCCTTGTTTCCCAATTAGTTGTGATATCAAATTGTTGCAAGTGTAATGCTTGGGAAATCTCTTCAGGTTTTGGATCTCTTTCCGTACCGTTTAAGGGTAGTTGATTGAGAATGGGAATCCTCAAGAGTTGAGAGAATTCTTCTAGAGTAGGCATAAGTTGATAATCGGGAAAAGTGAAGCAATGGTGTAGAGGATCAAAGAATTGGAAAAGCACCTTCATCATATCTTCATCAGTGTTGGAGGTAACCAAGTTTAGGAGGCAACCATGTCTTTCGGTAAATGAAAAATTTTCAAGGACCCATGATGCTAACTCTTTGAGTTTAGGAGGAATTCTTACGAGATTGACTTGGATAGTATTCTTGCGGATAGAAGCCATGTCCTACAAAATAGAACAAAGATAAATCCCAAAAATCCTTGAAATGGTTAGAATGAGTATGATGTTATGATGTCTATGATGTTATGTACAAATAAGTATATACAAACAAGGCAAACAAGTCTTTAGGTTTAGGCTTGACTGGAGTCTCATAGGTAAGTACCCTCTTGAAGTTTAGCTGGCTCAAACCTGTCCTAGAAATAGTAATTGGGTTCTAAAGGATCTCAATATCACTGGTCTGTCTTCTCGGGCATTGTTTCAGCGCAAGCCTCTTTCACGGTGACCGAAATATCCCAAGAAGTCAAACCTCAATGAGTGTAGTATCAAGTATCAACCAACTTCGGACTGCACCAAAGCTGGTAATCTCACTACGTCCTAATGGCCAAGTTGGTCAAGTAAAGGTTCTAAAGTCAGTTAGTGCTTCATGACACCACACAACGGCCATGTATTCTCCTTGACTACTCAAGGGTTACCGATACCCACAAATGTGTCACACTAACATAGCTATTTCTTAGACTATGTCGGTATACCCCGCACAGTTTCCATAATGTATTGCTACTTACCTATAAGGTAACCCAAATCCGGGTAGAGGATTAGAACAAACCCAAACAAGGAACCAAAATGTAAAGCATACAAGTCAAACAATGAAAGAAAATAAAGGTTATCAAGCCCCAAGGTAACCCCGCTTTTAAGTTTCTCCCCGGCAGAGTCGCCAGTTCTGTGATACGGTGGGGAAACTGACTTTGGTGTTCTGCGTTTTATCGCAAATGTTACGGTTAGCAAGAGTCGCCACTGACTTTTATTTTATCCAAAAGGAAAGGCTGAAAAAAACAGGAAAGACCTTTGAGATTATTTCTTGAGTTCGGGGGTAGGTTATGAAAAGGGAAGGTATTAGCACCCTTTTCATCCATAGTTATCTATGGGCTCTTAGTTGCTTGCTAGATCACTTGCTTTTGTTTGAAAATGTGCTTAGTGTGGTTTTTGAAAGTATTTTGAAAAGGCGCCTTCGTTTAGGAAAACTTTGTAATAGTTCTCGTTCGTAAGAACGTATACAAAGTGTTAGGCTTTTGAAAATATTTCATGTTTGGAAAAGGTTTTTAAAGTGTTGGTGTTTGTTTTTGAAAATAAGCAAGGATGTTTGATTTGAAAATGAGCAAGCAACTAGGAACAATCTACCTACTCAAAAGTCTTAGTTCATTTCTTTCTTTTCTTTGATATTTCTATCTTACCATTGATTGATAAGAAGCCTTATCTTTGGATGTAAAGGGACGGGCGTGGGTCATCGTATAGCCATGATAGCAATGTTATGAGATATCTTAGCATTTCTCTTTGAGGGACTAAGATCATTTTGAAAGGCAATTTTGATAGGGTCATCGAGGGACTATGATCTTGTATTTTTGACTTGTTCTTGCTAAGATATCCCACATGCATAACATGGCCATTTTTGTAAGGCAACAAAGTAGAATTTGTAACACCCCAAATCTACCCCACAGTTATATTAAAATCAGAGTTCCAAAATTTCCGCAAATATGGGGCATTACATTCTCATTCCAAAAACCAACAACATAAAAACCTATCATAATTGATACATAGCACATATTGATTCAAAGAACTTATAACAATTTATTAGTCTTCAAAAGTATTTCAACTTGATTCCATAAATATGCAGCAGATTCATAACTTTAAAACTCCAAAGGAAACATAGCATCTTTTAAACAACTTAATTCAAAGAAAACAACTTCTTAAAACAATAACTTGAAATAAACTTAAAACATCATAAAATCAAATAAGCGTTCATCCCCCCCCCCCCCCCCCCCCGAGTGCTGCGTATCAGAGCGACGACACCAACAAGCTACTAAGTCTCTACTCCTTGTTACCTGCACGTTACCAATATAAAGGTAACAGAGAAAAAAATAAAGGGGTGAGACATCAAATAATATAAATAAGATTATGATAATTAATATATTAGACAAGAGCATTATAAACTTCACTGCTTCTCAACAGCACACAACAATCAATAAACATTCACAATTATCATTAGCGATTCAAAATGCAATTCGAATGCGACACAACTGTGCATATGCATGTGTTACCAATAAGGCTTCAGCCCTCTTCACTAATTGCCAATTAATAGAGGCACAAGGCATAAGCCTACTTCACAAATCCGCCAATACAGGCCTTCACAAAATTCAAATGTATGAGACTCATATAACATACAACATCACATATATATCATTCACCACAAACTTCATTACGAGGCATTCGCCTACATCCCTGCATCACTGGCAATAAGCCTAACACTTCACATATTCAATCACATCTCAATTATCTCAAACATCTCAATTAACAACATCCCATAACATCAAAATAATTTATTAAACATCATTTATTCATCATAATTATCAAGCACAACTCTAATAATCGCATCTCACTAATAACTCAGTTGTATATTAATAATACAGTAGGCCATACTATTATTCTGCAGTTCTAATTCACTTCTGTCATTAATCCTACCGTCATAATTCTAACAGCAGCCTCTAACATCTAAAAATTCATCATTATGTCCTAAAAACAGCACAACAGTCATCTACGGGAATTAATCCTAAGTCCTAAATTAGTTACTGGAATTACACCTCTTAATCATCATTTTAATCATCTAAAATAGAGTTCATCGCGTTATCTACTCAACACTTCGAACGGCATCTCAAACAGCATCCTACAACTCAAGTTACAGCAACTTAAAAACTGATTCTGTCAAAATTATTCAGTATGCATCGACACAAAACACTATGCATCGACCCATCCTGCTTCTTCTTCACGCTATGAGTCGACGCATCCCTCTATGGATCGACTCATTCTGCTTCAAATCCCAGCATGTATCGACACATGCATCGTACCGGTCGACTCATCCTGAGTCTTACACACTCATGCATCGACACATCCTTCCTTTGCGTCGACTCATCCTGAGTCTTGTACTCATCATGTATCGACGCAAACCTGCATGCATCGAATCATCCTGTGTCCAGCAGCCTCCTTGCATCAACTCATCCAGTTTGAGGTTGACGCATCCTGCGATTTTCTGCATAATATTTTGCGTTTTCTACTGTATTTTTCTACAGGAATTATACTACAGTCCTAAAAACCTTATTTCTGATCATGATAATTGATCACCTAATCATTATACCCTATTAATTCATTGATCAAACAACATAATTTATTCCATACGAAAATTCAACACAAAATTCATCACAGATAACGGATAATTACACAACCCCAATCCTACATACTAACCATCATATTCCCAGTTATAAAATCCGAACCCCACCCTTACCTTTTGGTTTTCTGGCCGGTCGAATTCTCCGGTTGAAACTGCAATTGGTTTGACGGCAACTTCTCTAAATTTGCTTGCCTCCCACTTGGTGCCTCCAAAACCTTGCTTCTTCTAATGCTACGTGATAACTGTTTTGCTTTTGGATGCTAACCTCTATATATTATAACCTAATATAATAATAGGTCTACTAGTAACTTTAATGGGCCTATTAATTCTATTCCTAATCTTTCTAATTCAAACACCCCACTTGACCCAACTAATAAAATAACATTCTACCAAAATCAACATTAAATCCAATATTAATTTCTCTTGACTAAATTGACTAATTATTCGATTATCCATTCTAACAATCAAATAATGCTCCCAATAATTATTCCGATAATTCCTTCTTCGACCAAATTCCAACAATTTAAATCCTCAATAATTCATTTAAATAATTTAATGAATTTCCGGGCGTTACAACTCTCCCCCACTTAGAATATTTTCGTCCTCGAAAATTCATCCGACACCATTTCCCTTAACTTCGCCTCCACCTATAGCCTTCCGATATAATCACAACTTACTAAAATTAAAATCTAACACACACGTGCAATTCTATTTCAACTCATCCAACAGCAATAATAATAACTAACAAAGTTCTATCGATGAAAGACGTACCTCTGGTACCCCTGTCCTCATTGCCCGTTGGAGTTTCCACCAACGCCACCACAAACAATGGTAAAAAAAATTATCAATAATACTCAATTGTTAAAGACTCAACAACTTTGGCCGGACGGACCGACCTGCTCTGATACCACTAATGTAACACCCCAAATCTACCCCACAGTTATATTAAAATCAGAGTGCCAAAATTTCCGCAAACATGGGGCATTAAGTTCTCATTCCAAAAACCAACAACATAAAAACCTATCATAATAGATACATAGCACATATTGATTCAGAGAACTTATAACAATTTATTAGTCTTCAAAAGTATTTCAACTTGATTCCATAAATATGCAGCAGATTCATAACTTTAAAACTCCAAAGGAAACATAGCATCTTTTAAACAACTTAATTCAAAGAAAACAACTTCTTAAAACAACAACTTGAAATAAACTTAAAACATCATAAAATCAAATAAGCGTTCATCCCCCCCCCCCCCGAGTGCTGCGTATCAGAGCGACGACACCAACAAGCTACTAAGTCTCTACTCCTCGTTACCTGCACGTTACCAGTATAAAGGCAATGGTGAAACAAATAAAGGGGTGAGACATCGAATAATATAAATAAGATTATGATAATTAATATATTAGACAAGAGCATTATAAACTTCACTGCTTCTCAACAACACACAACAATCAATAAACATTCACAATTATCATTAGCGATTCAAAATGCAATTCGAATGCGACACAATTGTGCATATGCATGTGGTACCAACAAGGCTTCAGCCCTCTTCACTAATTGCCAATTAATAGAGGCACAAGGCATAAGCCTACTTCACAAATCCGCCAATACAGGCCTTCACAAAATGCAAATGTATGAGACTCATATAACATACAACATCACATATATGTCATTCACCACAAACTTCATTACGAGGCATTCGCCTACATCCCTGCATCACTGGCAATAAGCCTAATACTTCACATATTCAATCACATCTCAATTATCTCAAACATCTCAATTAACAACATCTCATAACATCAAAATAATTTATTAAACATCATTTATTCATCATAATTATCAAGCACAACTCTAATAATCGCATCTCACTAATAACTCAGTTGTATATTAATAATACAGTAGGCCATACTATTATTCTGCAGTTCTACTTCACTTCTGTCATTAATCCTATCGCCGTAATTCTAACAGCAGCCTCTAACATCTCAAAATTCATCACTCTGTCCTAAAAACAGCACAACGTTCATCTAAGGGAATTAATCCTAAGTCCTAAATTAGTTACTAGTATTACACCTCTTAATCATCATTTTAATCATCTAAAATAGAGTTCATCGCGTTAGCTACTCAACGCTTCGAACGGCATCTCAAACAACATCCTATAACTCAAGTTACAGCAACTTAAAAACTGATTATGTCAAAATTATTCAGTATGCATCGACACAAAACACTATGCATCGACCCATCCTGCTTCTTCTTCACGCTATGAGTTGACGCATCCCTCTATGGATCGACTCATTCTGCTTCAAATCCCAGCATGTATCGACACATGCATCATACCGGTCGACTCATCCTGAGTCTCACAAACTCATGCATCGACACATCCTTCATTTGTGTCGACTCATCCTGAGTCTTGTACTCATCATGTATCAACGCAAACCTGCATGCATCGACTCATCATGTGTCCAGCAGCCTCCTTGCATCTACTCATCCAGTTTGAGGTCGACGCATCCTGCGATTTTCTGCATAATTTTCTGTGTTTTCTACTGTATTTTGCTACGGGAATTATACTACAGTCCTAGAAAACTTATTTCTGATCATGATAATTCATCGCCTAATCATTATACCCTATTACTTCATTGATCAAACAACATAATTTATTCCATACGAAAATTCATCACAGATAACGGATAAGTACACAACCCCAATCCTACATACTAACCATCATATTCCCGATTATAAAATCTGAACCCCACCCTTACCTTTTGGTTTTCTGGCCGGTCGAATTCTCCAGTTGAAACTGCAACTGGTTTGACGGCAACTTCTCTAAATTTGCTTGCCTCCCACTTGGTGCCTCCAAAACCTTGCTTCTTCTACTGCTATATGATAATTGTTTTGCTTTTGGTTGCTAACCTCTATATATTATAACCTAATATAATAATAGGTCTACTAGTAACTTTAATGGGCCTATTAATTCTATTCCTGATCTTGCTAATTCACACACCCCACTTGACCCAACTAATAAAATAACATTCTACCAAAATCAACATTAAATCCAATATTAATTTCTCTTGACTAAATTGACTAATTATTCGATTATCCATTCTAACAATCCAATAATGCTCCCAATAATTATTCCGATAATTCCTTCTTCGACCAAATTCCAACAATTTAAATCCTTAATAATTCATTTAAATAATTTAATGAATTTCTGGGCGTTACAGAATTACCCTAAGGGTGCAAGTGTGCAAGTGTATTGGATTTACATGCATTGTTTTGTCTTGAATTAAGGTTTGCTAACTTGTTGATTTTATCTTTGCATACAAACCCTAATTACTAGCATTTATATAAAACGATAAATTGCGGAAAGTAAAATTACTAAGCTATTACATCATTAGTGGAAGGGGTGTACAAATTAAAAATGGGGATTTTGCAAGAAAATTAAACCTAAATATCTATTACAACCATATTGAATATTGTACAAAAATTGAAAAGAAAATAATGCAAGGATATAAATGGAAAAAAAATTATTTGGTTTTTAATGAAAGGTTTTAACCTAATTAAAGAAAATGATCAATTAAAATTTAAACAAAACTTAATCCTAAATTAATTAAGAAAGAAATTAAGCTAAAAAAATTATTTTTAGGGTTTTTGTGAAAGGTTTTAAATTACTAATAATAATGTGAAAATTAATTAAAAGAAACATAAATTCTAAATTAATTTTAAATGAAAAGAATAAAAATAATAATTAAACCTAAATCTAAATATTAATTAAGAAAAAGAAATTAATTTATTAAAAGAAAATGTTTTTGTTCTTTTTGTTTTATAATGAAAAATAAAATATAAATGAGCATTTTTAAATATTTAAATAAACTAGTAAAATATTTTTGGATTTTTTATTAATAAAAATAATATTAATAATAATAATAATAATAAAACGGAAAATAAAATATAAATATAAAATTAAAATATGAAATTAAATCAAGGGGTGTGAAAATGAGAAGAGTGGTTTGGTAGCAAAACCAGACTTGGTTTAGGCCTATAATTGGTTTTTGTAAATCAGAACAAAATGAAATAAAAAGAATAATATGTTGCGTGTTGTGTAGTGGAATGGGGGTGAGAGGGAGGAAAAAGGAGAAATCCCAATGCTGAATCCCAAACGCACTGGCTGCAAACAAAAAACGAAACATAAAATATGAAAAATAACAAAACGGACGCTAGGGCTCGAACCCAAGTCCTAAAGGTGAAAGGCACTTGCTTTAACCACTGGGGTGGTGATACATCCGTTGATTAAAAAAAATTACGCATTATATTTTAAAACAAGTCCTGAGCCTGTATCTTCTTCTTCCTCACGCCACAAAACTGAACATGATTTTTAAAACCTGTAACTGCTTCATCTCTCAACCAAAATGGAAAATGTAAACATGAAAGTTGTTACATTTTTCCATATGAATCCAACCATATAAATATCATAAGCTATAAATCAAAGATGAATGAGAATTTCTAAAAGTACAAAATTCTAACCTAATTATTTTCAGAGATTCAATCCTAAAATTCTCCTAGCTCAATCAAAATAAATGAAATCTATGGACATGTACATCTTCAGGGCAATGATGTCCATATTTTATCTTCACAAATGTCAGCCTAACAATACCTAAATAAGAAGATAGAAGTTCAAGAAATGTACCTCAAAACTAGAAATCGTGAAATGAATTTGAACTGCTTTCAAGGTGCTGCAATGATCAGGTTAACTTCCTCAAGTTCCCAGGAAGCTAATGCAATGATTAGCTTGAGCAATGGATGGCTGAAATGGCTTGGAGAAGTCAATGTGCAGACTCTGTTTTTTTGGTTATGGGGGTTATGTTAAATGGTGTTACAATTGTGAAACAGGAACATGGATGAGTTGTATTTGATATAAGGAAGCTTTGGAAACTACTTTGAGGGAAAGCGCACGATGGAAATAGAAGATACAAGTTCAAGGTTAGAACCTGCACAAAAATGGAGTTTTTGGGAAATTTCTGGTTTTAGCTAGTTTGGGAGTGTTTTAGGGTGTTAATGCTCGTGTCATAAGTTGCATAATAGTGTCTCAATGTATAGGAAAAGGTTTTGAGAGCTTGGTGTGATCAGAAGTACAAGTTTACATGTTATGGCTCTTTGGCTTATTTTTGAAGCAAGCTTGACAAGCATTGTTCCAAGACAAGGTAAAAGGCTATCTAAAGTGGTTAGGAACTTTAAACATGCTTATCTGATTGTGTATAGGATGCTTGTACAGAAAGAACAAATGCAAACTCAAGACAAGTTGACTTTGTGATTAAAGCCACTTTACTAGAATGGCAATGTCACTTTGTGCCATTAATGGAAATACAACTTGGATAATGGCTCAAATGCTTGGACAATGGCTCTATCAGTTGTGAAAAACATTAATTATGGAGTGAAAAATAATTTTGAGGCCTGCAAAGCAAAGTTTATGCAGCCTAGCATGGATTTGGTTCATGTGTTCATCAAGAAATGACTTGTAATTCAAGTTTGAAAACCCTAACTTCTTTCCCTCGATTATCCTTGCTCAAGTATGATCTCAATGAGTTATTAAACATTTTGTAAATCTTGTGACATCCTCTACAACCTATATGTTGGAAATTTTTGAATATTCATCTTGGAACTATGTGAAAAATTGCCATGAAGTTAGGTCAAAATCCTGCCTAAACTAGGGCAAAATTTCACTAGGTTTCCAAGTTTCATGAACATGTCTTCTTAAAATAATAACTTGAAATACATGAATTTATAGCAAAAGTTATGTTCTATGATGTTTTATATCTCATTTAGATCTACAACTTTCATGTTGGAAGTTTCCTTTGAATCATCTTGCATCATGGTGAAAATTTGGCTCAAAGTTGTGAAAAAATATGAATTTTCCAACACTTAGAAAAATTTCTAAGTTTAGAAATTTTGACTTTTCAAAATGAAATCTTGACTTTTTGATTTCTTGATGAAAAAGTTTCATATTTTGACATGTCTTGATGAATTGTGATCTTTGATACTTGATTTTGACCAAAAAGTCAAAGTTTGACTTTTCAGTGTGTAGTTGACTTTTCATCAGTTGACTGAAATTCATCTGTCAATCAATTAATCTTGAGCAATGTTTTGAATCATTAAATTAGGTCAAAATGAATTATTTGAAACCTTGAGATCATAACTTAAACCAAACAATCATTTGCTAGGTCAAAAATCAGAAATTGCACTTTTTCAATCAAAACCCTAATTTTAACCATTTTGCCCTTTTGATGATCTGATCAAATTTCTTGGGGAATTATGATCCAAACTTGACAAAATGACATATATGAGTTCATAATGTTGATATGGACCAAAAATTATGAAGTTTGACTGTAAATTGACCACAGTTGACTTTTTCCCCAATACAGCTGATTTTTAGGTCAACTAATCAATTGACTGAGCAAAAATGTGATCCAAGCCTTGAAACTTGACATGAGAAATATTGAGGCTCCAAAATGATCCATGAAATTCATATGGGATTTTAAAAGTCCATTTGTCCTTGTGCAATCTCAAACCCTAATTTTTAGTCATTAGTGCTTGAGGAGGTGTCTTGAGCTGATCAACCCATGTGCAGTCTTGAATCAAAGGAGATCTAGTGAGAGATTACTTGAGAAATGAGAGGGAAAATTTTGGGCTACAACATGGGTGTACTTTTTTTTTGTATTTCTATCCCTAATTTTTCTCGAATCTTTTCCTTTTACAATTTGACGGGATGCCCATTTTTCTTTTCCTAAGTTATCGACTTAGCGGGTTTTAATTATGTGAAGTATTTTTTAACTGTGTCTACATTCATTATGAGCGGGAAATATTCACTGTCCATAATAGTGAGTATAAAAGATCCTCCTGAGAAAACCTTAGTGAGTAAAAAAGATCCTCCTGAGGAAACCTTCTTCACAACATATGGCCCTTCATAATTTGGTATCAATTTGCCCCTAGTATATGTACTGTTGAGAGGAAGGATTTTATTTAACACGAGGTCTCTGATTTGGAAGTTTCGAGGCCTCACTTTCCTATTGAAAGCCTTCTTCATTATCTTTTGATATATTTGGCCATGGAAAATGGTTTCTAATCGTTTCTCATCAATAAGGTTCAACTGATCAAACTTGTTTGGACCCATTGTGCATCATTCAATTTGACATCCATTATAATCCTCATGGAAGGTATCTCTACTTCTACGGGTAATACAACCTCCACCCCATAGACGAGCAAAAAAGGAGTTGCCTCAGTCGAGGTATGGACCAACGTACGGTATCCATGAAGAGCAAAAGGCAACATCTCGTGCCAGTCTTTGTATGTCACAACCATCTTCTGCACGATTTTCTTGATATTTTTGTTGGCGGCTTCAACGATTCCATTCATTTTTGGCCGATAAGGTGAAGAGTTGTGATGTTGGATTTTAAAATTTTGGCACAACTCTTTTATCATCTTGTTGTTGAGTTTGAATTCATTATAAGTAATGATCCTTTCTAGAATTCCGTAGTGGCAAATGATTTGATTCTTGATGAAGCGGGAAACCACTTGTCTGGTGACATTAGCGTATGAGGCAACTTCTACCCACTTAGTAAAGTAGTCAATGGCAACTAGGATGAAACAGTGACCATTGGAAGCAGCTGGCTCGATTCAGCCAATCATGTCAATTCTCCATATAACAAAGGGCCAAGGAGATGTCATGACATTTAGAGGCGCTGGTGGCACGCTCATTTTATCTACGTAGATCTGACATTTGTGGCAAGCTCTTTCATGGTGAACACAATCAACTTCCGTAGTGGTCCAATAATACCCTGGCCTCAAAATTTTCGTAGCCAAAATTTTCTTTTATTATTTTAACTACTTCATGTCTATCCACGCATCTGAGAAACACTAAATCATAGATTCTTGTATAGAGAATTTTTCCGCTAAGGAGGAATTTGGAAGATAGACTCCATAAAATCTTTTTATCAATTGTGGAAACCCCTTCTGGATATTCTTGTGTTCCAATGTACCTTTGAAAGTCGTAGTACTAGGTTTTGTCATTTTCAGTCTTTTCCAATTCAAGGTAGTAAGTTGGTTCATCCAAACATTAAATTTCGGTGCTATGTGTTTCATTAGCCCATTTGACTTTGAACATGGAAGACAAGGTGGCCAAGGCATCAGCCAGTTGATTCTCCTCTATCGAGATATGGCTGAAGGTGATTTCATCAAAGTAGGGAGTTAGTTGCATGACATGTTCTCTGTAGGGGATCAAATTGGGGTGACAAGTCTTCCAATCTCCATTGATTTGGCAGATTACTAGGGCTGAATCTCCGTATACTCCTAAAGTCTTGATTTTTAAGTTAATGGCTTCTTCCAAACCAAAGATACAAGTTTCATATTGTGCAACATTGTTGGTGGCGTCAAAACAAATTCTTGTAGTGAACGGAAGGTGAAAACCTTTAGGGGAAGTAATGACTGCTTCAATGCCGTGTCCCAAAGCATTTGAGGCCCCATCAAACACGAGCATCCATCGCGCTCCTGTTCGGGTTCTTCTTTTGTATCAGATAATCCTATAATGTCTTCATCTGGAACATTAAATTTAATGGGTTGATAATCATCCATTGGCTGGTGGGAAAGATAATCTGATAACACACTACCCTTAATTTCTTTTTGGGTAACATATTCGATGTCATATTTTGTTAACACCATTTGCCAGCGGGAAACTCTTGTTAAAGCTGGCTTTTCAAATATGTACTTAACTTGGTTCATCTTGGATATCAAGAATGTTGTATGTGTAAAAATGTATTGCCTCAAGCGCTTGGCGGCCCATGCAAGTTCATAATACGTCTTCTTGAGTAGTGAATATCTTGATTCGCAGTTGGTGAACTTCTTACTCAGATAGTAGATTGCATGCTCTTTTCTTCACGTTTCGTTATGTTGACCAAGTATACAGCCCATGGAATTGTCCAGGACTATCAGGTAGATAATAAAAGGCCTTCCCCGTACCATAGGTATGAGAATTAGAGGCTCTTGTAGATATTTCTTGATCCTATCAGAGGCTTGTTGGAAATTGTAATTCTGTTCCACGGCTTGATCCTTTCATGACAACTTGAAGATCAGCCCACATGTAGGTGTTAAGTAAGAAATGAATAAGGAGATGTAATTTAATCTTCCTAGGAACCCAAGGACCTCTTTCTCTATTCTTGGCTCGGGCATATCTTGTATTGCTCTTACTTTTGCAGGATCGAATTTAATGCCTTGCTGACTTACTATAAAATCTAAAAATTTTCCAGATCATACCCCAAAGGTGCATTTGTTTGGGTTCAACGTCAACCGGAATTTTCTTAACCTCTCAAACAGTTTTTGCATGTGTATCAGATGCTCCTCCTCATTTTGGAACCTTGCAATCATATCATTGACATAAACCTCGATCTCTCTATGAATCATGTCATGGAAAAGAGTCACCATGGAACATTGATATGTTGCACGCGCATTTTTCAGACCAAATGGCATCACTTTGTAGAAAAAGGTTCCCCAAGGGGTAATGAAGGTAGTTTTCTCCATATCTTTCAGTCCATTTTGATTTGGTTGTACCCAGAGAAACCATTTATGAAGAAGAATGCCTTTGAATGAGCAGTGTTGTCAACCATAATGTCAATGTGAGGGAGAAAAAAATCATATTTAGGACTCACTCTGTTCAAATTTCTATAATCAACACGCATTCGTACCTTTCTGTCCTTTTTTGGAACAGGCACAATGTTTGCAACCCACAGGGGATATTTGATTGACTTTAGGAACCCTACATTGAACTGCTTCAGAACTTCTTCTTTAATTTTCATGGACATCTCTGGATGCATTCTTCGGAGCTTCTGCTTGACGGGTGGACAATCTTCCTTGAGAGGAAAGGGGTGCATAACGATATTTGTATCAAGCTCTGGCATGTCTTCATAAGACCAAGAAAATACATCGACATACTCTTGCAGTAGACCAATCAGACCTTGTTTTACCGTTCCTTCTAAAGTAGCCCCTATTCTGACTTCCTTTTTTATGTCTTCAGTACCTAAGTTGATAACTTCCAAGGATTCCTCGTGTGGCTGGATAGATCTTTCTGCCAGCCTTAGTAGGCTAGCCAACTCTTAGGGGAGTTAATAATCTTCTTCAAAATCTTCTTCGGCTTGGTAAATTAGATTATTAAAGTCATATAGAGGCATAGCAGTATCATCATCAGTGGGAACCATGGTGAATCTATTCAAAATGGATTTATGCTTTTAGAATGCGAGCGATTTTTTTTAAAGAAAAAGGAAAAAGAAAGAAAAACATTGCCAGTTTTAGATAAAAGTGTAAGTGAAAGACAGGGAACTCAAATTTAAATAAAAACGTCATTTTATTTAAATGATAAAAAATGCAGAGACAAAGAGGCCCTACAAGATTTCACTGTGTCTTGGGCACAACATAGGAATTTTTATAAAAAAAGGAAATTACTTATGAAGAAAAGTGACAAGAATGACATCTTCAGCAGTCCAGCCATGGAGCTCTCGTCCGAGAACACATCGATGAATCCACTTGTTGATGTGTTGTTGATGTTGATCTCATCGTTCACTACTTGTATCTGACCTTCATTGATGGTGCCAGCACTGAAAAACTTGATGAAAGATGGAGAACCAAAGCCTTTTGAACCAAAGCTTCCTCTGCCTCTAGGATATAACTTGTCTCGTTCTTGTAATCCCAGATGATAGCCTAATACCAGCTTATCAAATTTTGCAGGTAGGTCAAAGACTCGATCCCATCCCTTAGGATGACTGGATTCTACTTCAGCTCTAGCTTCTTTCAATGATGTTATCGAACTCTTTGGTTTTTTAACATCTACAATGATAATTTTCTCAGTGGGAACAACCTCAAAACCTTGATACAAAGTTTCTTGAATCTCTTCCTCTACTTTGATATAACGGAATGACGCCAGATGGCTAACCAAGATATCCTCCTCCCCAGAAACAGGTATGATTTGACCTCCTGCAGTAAACTTTAATTTTTGAAGGAGGGTTGAGGTCACGGACCCTGCATTATGGATCTATAGATGCCACAATAGACAATTGCAAGAAGTGTGAATGTCCATAACAAAGAAGGTTATATCAAACACTTGAGGGCCAATCTTGATAGGCAACACAATCTCTCAAAACACAGACCTTTTTGCTCAATCAAAAGCACGCACAATCACATCACTGGGTGTTAACTCCACACCTTCAACATTGAGTTTATTCAAAACATCTTTTGGTAATACATTCAAGGAAGATCCCTTGTCTACCCATACATAAGCCAAAGTCGTACCGGCACATTCCAGAGAAATATGTAGTGCATTATTTTGATTCTTTCCTTTTGGAGGTAGATCTCGGTTTGTAAATCCCAGACTGTTTTTTGCAGTTAGCCTGCAACAACTCCTTCCAATTGATTCACAGAAATCTCCTCGGGGACATAAGTGGTGCCCAAGAATTTCAATAATGTGTTACGATGGGTATAGGAGCAGAGTAGTAATAATAAGATGGATATCTTGGACGACATATGATTAAGCTGATCAACTATCTTGAAATCACTCTTCTTTATGATCTTCATTAATTCCTCTATCTCTTGCTTCTGGGGAAGAAGACGACCTTGGGTCTTGCCCATGATTATCTGTATTTACTTGTTTTTCCTTGGTATCATTGGGTTTGCTGAGAGGAGCAAAAACTCTACCACTGCGAGTAATCCCACCAATACCACAATATTGTCTACTAAATGTTCTTGCTTTTCTCCATGATAATACACATCTCCCCCATAGTGCCAGGGTATTTCCTTGGTACTTTTGAATGGAAGAAGATCAGATGTTGTGACTGTTAAAGAATGCTTCTTTGCTGTCACGGGTATTGGAATAGGATCATATGATATGGAAATAACTACCACATTGTCATCTGGTATTTCTTTGTGAGCCTAGATAGTACTTTGATCTAAGATAAACTGAAGGTGCTGAAGGTCTCTCTTCATATAGAGAATCCTTGGGAATCTTTATGACAAATTCGGCAGGAATCATAATCACGTTGTCTTGTCTAAAAAAAATCAGCATGTGTTTGTACTCCGTCTCCTCCCATTAAATTCACATTATAAGCTTGGCCAAACTCATGACTATCATCATCTAATACTAACTTCATGAATTTGGTATGAAGTTCTGGAGGAATCACCGTGTTGGGATCTGAGACAAGCTCACCTGGATAACTCTCAATTATATTCATGCCATTTTCATTCCTATCTCTGAGGAACTGTATAATTTCGTTATCCATCAAAACTTGAAGGTATTTTCTAACTACAGAGAAAACTCGTGAGTCTCTACAAAAAATCTGACAAGATCCATAGTTATGCCTTGCAAAATTGCCTCCTCTGCACAGAGTAACATGCATTTGCATAAAATCTACTCTTACCAAGTTTATGTCAAAGACTTGGTACTGGCCAGGACATCCATACACCATGTTCACAGTCTGATGATCGGCATATGGTATAATCACAACACTACTGTCCAGAAGAACATTATCTGAATGTCTGTCAAACTGAATGAAATTTCGGTCGATCATTTTCTAAATTCATGTATCACAACCAGGAAAAATGTCGCGCTTAAGTAACTTCTTCTTGAAGACGGATAAGGGAATTCTCAACTGATTTACATCTTTCCCCATGTTCAAACCTCTGTGTCTCTCAACAGTATTTATGGTTGTACCGTGGTGAGTCGACATCAGATTTTATATTACATTTGGCTGACCATTTTGAATAAATTCAATGGCCTTTGCGTCAAGCAAATCTTGTACCTTATGTTTCAAGGCTCTGCAATTTTCAGTGTTGTGACCAGGCGCTCCAGAGTGGAAGTCACATCTTGCATTAGCATCATAGTTGGCAGGTAATTTTAACGGAGGATTCAAAGTGTGAAGTTCCACTAACTCTAATTTAAGTAGATGTTGTAGTAGTTGTGCGTAGGATATTGGTACTGGGTCAAAGTTTCTCTCAGGATACTTTAGTTTTTGCTGATACTGTCTGGGGGCATAATCCTGTTGTGGTCGTTGAGCAACACTTTATTGAGATTTTGATAGAGTTATTGTAGCAGCTTGCTGATAGGATGCTTGGTATGCCTTACCTTTCCCTTTGGAGGAAAACACAACATTGGTATCTCCTTCTCTCTTCTTAGCATATCCCCCAAAAGGCTTTTTCATTCCATTTGAAGAACTTGCATTAACATCTTGAATCTTCCCCATCTTAGTGTCAACTTCAACATGTTCACCAGCCTTAACCGACTATGAAAATCCAGTAGAGGTACTTCCAATCATCATTGAATAATAAGGACCTTGAAGCCTCCCCATGAACATGTCCACCAATTCTTTTTCCACTAAAGGGGGTTGTACTCTAGCGGCAAGCTCTCTCCACCTTTGGGCGTATTATTTGAAAGACTCATTTTCTCTTTAATCAAGATTCTGAAGTTGAGTATGATTAGGAGCCATATATGTGTTATATTGGTAGTGTCTGATGAAGACTTCATCTAAATCTCTCCTGCTACGAATGTAAGTTTGTTCTAGCTGCATATACCATTCGAAGTATGCTCTAGATAGACTGTCTTAGAAAAAGTGCATCAAAATTATTTAATCCTCAGAGTAAGTCGACATCTTTCTGTAAAGAGTACGAATATGAGTTTTAGGACAGGTCTTCCCTTTGTACTTGTCGAAATTCAGCGCTTTGAATTTCACAGGGATTCTGATACTAGGAACCAGATCCAAATCAGTCATATCTATTCCAGGGATTCCATTGCCTTCCATGGATTTCAATATTTATTTAAACAGTTGAAACTTTCTCTCGGTTTTGGTAGGTAAAGGGGCGTCTTGTAGTGAAAACATGTCTTCTTGATCATTCACAAGATGTGGAGCAGGGATCCCAACAATTCCTCTAGCATATGGCATCTGCATTCCCTTAGGGGTGGGTTGATGAAGTTATTGAGTATAATCATTTGATTAGAAGCCAGCAAAAGTAATAAATGTAAAGCCAACAGGAGGAATAAAACCAGTTACGGGAGGAGGTAAAAAACCAGTGCTAGCTGGTTGCACAAACCAACAGGAAGTGGTGCAAAACCAACAACAGTGGGTGGGATTCCACCATTTGTGGGTGGTAAGCCACCTGAAGTTTGAGTATGGATACCTGTAGTGGGAGGCCTCTAAACAGTTGCCCTTAACCCTTCTTGACCTTGAGCTATAATACCCATGACTTCCATGAAATATTCCATTTGTTCTCTAATCGTGGTTCTCATCTTATTCAGATCTTCGTGGAGTTATTCCATTGCGAGTCTTGGTCTGTTGCCTCGAGTTTTGTAGTTGTGGGACGTCAAATTGCCACACTGAAGAAATAATTGAAATTAGGAAGAGGTTTGACCTGTTATGAATGCATGAAATGTATGAATGCATGCATGTGATGATAATTTTTTTCTTGCTGTTTATTTTATTTCTAGGGATTTTTAGCTATTGCGTTAAGAGTGATCATAACATGGATAAACAACAAAAAACTACTTTTCATTCATCATTCATTTTATGAAAAACATACAAACTAACATATAACAGAAATTAAAAAATAGACGAAAAAGTAAACTAAAGATCCCTCCAACAAGTTTGGAGGTGATCACTACAGTTATGAAAAGAAAACCCTGTGATGTTTCTCCAAACTCTATGTTGATAAGTCTGTCCCACCCTAAGTATTCCTCACTACAATCTCGAGCTTCTTCAAAAACTTTCTTAGTTCTTGGTTGCCTAGGATTCTTGAGTAACTCTTAATTAAGTATTTCCCTTTGGTCGAGAGCGCCTTCCAAATGATCGATTTCCATATGAAGTTGTATATTGTCTAGGTACTCCGACTGATCTTCGCATCTTTGAGCCTTGAGTTCTTCTATTGTTACCAGAGCTTCCTTCAAATGTTTTTGACATCCCGTGAATTGGTTAATGGTCTTCATCCATTTGGTTTGTTCCCTCGTAAGTACTGCTCCTCTTGCTTTGAGTTGCTCCCTCAAGTCTTTTTATCTGGCTTTCATACTGATTTTCCATATCCTTCTTTGACTTTGTGAGAGTATCCCACTACTTCTTCAATCTGGCATTCTCCCGTAGTATGTTATCCACTTCCTCCTTGTTATTGTTGATGATGGAGTACTATGATCTTAGATCTTTGCCAGTCCTTAATCTCTTGTTTGTCTCTTTGTCAATTAATATGTTCTTTTTTGTAAGCAACTCATCTTTTATCTTGACTTGATAAGCTAGCTCATTCTTTGTGATGCCTATTGGAGCGGTTTAGCGGTAAGCAACAAAGTTTTGGAAATATTTATCTGGGAATTTATCGTGTCTACAGAGATTGGTTATTGAATTGTCGTTCGAGAAATCTCTCGTTAATGAGTTTAGGGATAAATGGGTTTGTAAAGAAAATGTTATCAAAAGATAATAAATGTAAACTAAAGTGAAAACTAAGGAAGAACTTATCAAGCCTGCATATAATCTACTTATTATAGACTTAAATTTATCGACCAGTTACATTCAACCCAACAATACTCATCAATGTTACAACGTATCACTCACAACCTAAGTCATTTCTAACCCAAATTGAGAGAACGACTGTATCACCAAGGAAATAATCTCTCTACCTCCTCAACAACACAGAAGACAACTATGTAATCGCACTGATGATCTCTCATTACAACATAACCACACAGAGGCATTAAGCTCTTATACCCAAGTAGATGTCAGATCTAAATCTATCTCTAGAGTTCAGAAACTAACAGATAATCATCCTAGATAAGAATCTAAGCAGCATATGTCTATAACAACTCAAATCCCTAGCACAGAGCAAAAATCTAAGATAATAATCGACAAAGATTTGTAAAGCAAGTTTAATATAACGCCATGGGCGACAAATATACATAAGTTCAGAGTAAATACATGTACAAACTCAACACATAAAGAATACGCAAAGAAGAAGAGAAATGAACCATAAATCTCCCAGTTTGTCAGCGCCGATTGATGAGCAATCCATCCTGAATCATCCGTATGCAAGCTTCAATGTTGTTTTCTAAGCTAATCTTATCCAAAAATGAAGGTTGATGGAGTTGGGATCAAAAATACCCAAAACAATACCTAAAAAATGTGTTTTTACAGCTAAATACGCATTTTTGATTTTCCAGCATCGCCAGGCGACCAAAAAGCGTTGCCCGACGACCAAAACAGGGTTTTCCCATGCTACAACTCGCCTAGCGTCGCCCGACGACCAAAAGCGTCGCTCGGCAACGGATGACAGAAAGTTGAAAAACTAACACTGCATTATTTCGCCCATAACTCTTGAACCGTAACTTCGATTCGCGCTCGGTCGGAAGCGTTGGAAAGCTTATTCAATGCTCTATTTAACAATTCCTAAATATCAATGCTTGGGTACCTACAAAAATGAGATAAAATAAATTAAAATCAATAATATTTACACAATAATATAATAAATACACTATAACGTAAACTATACCGAATATACACTAAAATTGAGGTTTATTGACAAAAAGCAAACGAATTAAGCCGATGAGTGCTAATTATTCACACTCAAATTCACAATAATTTAGCACTCATCAAACTGTCCCCTACTTAAAACATTGTTTGTCCTCAAACAAAGTCAAATAAACTTAAAGAAGCAAAAGACGATAATCAAAGAATCACGAATCAAAAGGTTTTGAAAATAGAAAACAAATGCAATGGTTCAAATGAAAAACAGTACACACAAAGTAAACACTTACCATTAAACTACGACTATAACATAAACACGAAAAAAATGCTAAATACAAATATTATGCCAAACATTCTAAAAAAAATACTAGTTCACAAATGAACCACACCTAGCAAACACAATCATCGGTAGATGAAAAACACACAAAAATGGGGTATTTTCACTCATCAAACAATCTTGCAAACAATAGACTAAATTATGGATTCATCCAAAAATTTACATTGAAAATATAAAAGCAAGAATCTCAAGGGCTTTTCAAGGTTGTAATGTAGCTTGGTTAACAAACAAGTGATAAGTCCTAAAGCTAATCGGAAAAAAAAAACTTTCCTAAACCTAAGGGAGTAATTACTTCCACAAAGTTTCAAACAATAGAATTTCAATCAAACTTCTTCTTCATCTCAAATTTCAAACCATTACACGTGAATTATTCAACATAACATTATTCCATACTCTTTTTGTTTTTCTTTTTCAAAGCTTTTCTATTTTTTTTCCTTTCTTTTTCTATCACTTTTTTTTCTTTCTTTCTTTTCTTTTTCTTTTCAACCTCATAGCAATCAATCGATAAATACACATCATTTTTCTCCCCAACTTGAATTCAACTATACATTAAATTGAATACTCCCTACTTTCTAAGGCAAGGTAAAAATTCAAACCAAAACAATGGTTGAGGGTTCAAGAAAACAATGAATCAACATCCATGCAAAAAGGGAAACTAAACACTTATAGACAAGCATTTAGCAAATACAACATGGATATCGATAAAAAGCTCAAAGGGGTTACTAATGATCACACACTCGCAAGGTGAATTGACTTACTTGGCCAAGGTAATTATGCTCAAAATGAAACCAAAATAATGCCTTGATCATGTTCAAGCTTTCATACAATCAACACAAACAAAAAATTAAGCATAATAAAATCCAGTTAAAACAAGAATTGTGGTCTTCAGCATATGTGAATAATGGAAAGCTACCTCACAAAAAGGGTAGGAACTAAAGTGATTCACAAATGAAAAAGTATACAAAAGAATAAATGGTATAAAAGTTGTAAAAAGTCTAATTATCATGAATATGCTAAAGTATAGAAAGCGATAAACACATACCTCGAACGTGTACAAAACTTTAACAAAATCATTACCATACATTCGTAAGTCGAAACAATCAAACTTGACAAATCACCTCAATATCCTACAAGTTATCAGACCAAAACTTGAGTGCAAACAACAACAAAAGAATTAGAAAAATAATACTCCTACAAAATTTCAATATACAAAATTTACAATATATACAACGAACAAAACTCCTCAAGCTAAACACGACAAGCTTTCGAAAAACAAAAGTTGACATAACAAAAAAATACAAATAACGATATGAAAACCGGGTGAAAATGAATTAACAAGTTGAAAAATGAAGATTTAAAATTCAGAATATTTACTTGTTTCAACTTGTTAAAGCACAAATCACCACACACATAAACAAACATAAACAAACATGATTGTTTTACGTTGTAAGCTCGACCCCTTTATTGTGCAAGCTAGTAACCTCCTCCCATCATGCCATGGTATTGGAACACCGTGCAAACCTAAATAAAGTGTCTTAACAATCACACAACAAACGTTACGAAAACAAGATAATTCACAACAATATGTGAAAACACATATATGCACAAATATCATATACAAGTTAATGTATAATTTCTATACAACATATACATTAATTACAAAACTCAAAAAAAAATTATCTCAATGTAAAGATAATAGAACCAATCCCCGGCAACAGCGCCATTTTATTGGAAGCAATGTAGAAGCAAGCAACAAAAGTTTTGGAAATATTTATCCAGGAATTTATCGTGTCCACAGAGATTGGTTATTGAATTATCGTTCAACAAATCTCTTGTTAATGAGTTTGGGGATAAATGGGTTTGTAAATAAAATGTTATCAACAGAAAATAAATGTAAACAAAAGTAAAAACTAAGGAAGAACTTATCAAGCCAGCATATAATCTACTTATCACTGACTTAAATCTATTGACCAGATACATTCAACCTAACAATACTCATCAATGTCACTGATTGAGAGATTGAATGTATCACCAAGGAAATTGTGATACGGTGGGAGAGAACTGACTGTTTTTGGAATGCTGGTTCGCGTTTTGCGTTTGTTTTCGCAAAATGTCGCGGTAAGCAAGAGTCTCCATCGACTTTTATTTTATCCAACATGGAAAGGAAAAAAGCACAGAAAAATTCCTTTTTTCGAGATGTTTCTCGGGTCCGGGGGGTAGATTATAGAAAGGGAAGGTGTTAGCACCCTTTCTATCCGTGGTTATCCACGGGCTCTTAGGTACTTGCTCAAAGTGTTTTCAAAATTTTCTTTTCTTTGTGTTTGTGGGTTTGAAAAGTGTTTTTGTTTGAAAAGTGTAAGTGTGAAAATTTGTTTTGTTTTGAAAGAGCAAGTACTTAAGAACCATCTACCTACTCGAAAAAAGGAATCAATTTGTGTTAATGTCCTTTAGACAATGCTATCCCACTATGAATGAGTAGGTAGCATTGTCGTTGGAGTTTAAGGGTCAATTCGATTAAGGGACGTGCGGTCACTAAAGCAATGTTAGGACGCCTTAGCGGTAATCCTAATGTCTTAGATCATTTTTCCGAGGCAACCGTTTCGAGGCAACTAAGAGTGCGCATGTGTGAGTGTGTTGTTTTCAGTTATTTTGTCTTTATACATGTCAATGGTTATCTATGTTGATTTTAGGTTAAACATTCGATCTTGTCATGCATTCCCTAATACCAAACATCTAACAGTTTATAAGTTGCGGAAATTAAATTGCGGAAACTAAACTAACTATTACAAGGCATCGGGTATTTACATCGCCAAAAGCAACCCTTAAAATTAAAATGCGGAAAATAAATAAAGCGGTAAAAAATGTTAAAGTCCTATTAAACTATTACATTCCGGGAAACAGATACAATATTGAATAAAATGATACGCGTGTGGGAAATTAAATCGAATGCGAGTTTTTTTAGGGTTTTGACCCTTTTTTAAAAGAAAGCATTTTTTTGGTTGTTTTTGAATTAAAAAGAAATTAAACTAAGTTAATTACTAAGTTAATTACTAAATTAATAAATAAATTAATTAATTAAAATATTTTTGGATTTTTTGGAATTTAAAGAAATAGAAATAAATTTGATCAATGTTAATAAAAACCTAATTGTCTAAATTAATTTTAATTATTGCAAAAAAATATTAAAGTTATTCCTAATAAAACTAAATTGATTAAATTAATATTTATTAACAAAAATAAATTACTGAAATTTAATTTAAATAAGAAAATATTTTTTTGGTTTTTAATTTTATTAAGAAAAAGTTTTAATTGGTTAGTGATTAAATAATAAAACAATAAATAATTAAAGTAAATAATAAATTTAAAGAGGAAAAGATTAGGGTTTGGGCCTGATTAAGGGGTGAGAATGGCAATTTTCAAGGCCCATTTGTGCAAGCCTGCATTGACTTTCTGATTCCAGCGTGGCACTTTGACTAGGGCATATGGTGGACATCACATCTGGACCACTATATCTGGTCTGGGGCCATCTGGCGCTTTGAGATTTGAGGGAGTATGATGTATCACATGCTTGAGTTGTACCTGATTACATGATAAAATAGAGGAAAATATAAAGCGCTGGAGGCAGGGATCGAACCCCTGACCTCCAGCCAACAATGCCTTGAGAGCGCTCCCCTTGACCACTGGACCATTATGCTTCATTTGTCAATAGATTAATCAAAAATAATAATATGGGAAAACAAACAAAATGCCAGAAAATATAAAAAGAACACGCGCCAAGTTTGAACCAGCCAATAGGAGGGGGGCACGTCTTCATCTTCTTCGTTCAAACCTGGATATTTACCTGCGGATTTATATCCGCAGCTAAATTCGCATGTTCAAACTAAAATCCTTTCTAGGCCATGGAAATTTATTCCAAGCACATGGTTGTGCTCGTCTAGGCCTCCTGAGCACGTCTATGTCCATCAATTGCACTGATTTTGCCTGAAAACGAAATGCCCAAAATACAAACTACAAAACCCTAGGTTCGGTTATGGGGTTACAGGCCATATAAACGCAATCAAATAATGCCAAAAGTCCAGAAATTGCACAAGCATCGTGAATATGTCAATGATTTATCAAAAATATGCAAGAACATGAGGTTACAATTTCAAATACAGGGAGGTTTTTTGAGAGACTTACAGCGCGATTGAGAGGGTGTGAGGGTTTGCTTTTGATTGCAGGAGGTTCAGTGGACACCCAACAATGGATTGGTGTTGAGATTTGCCTTTGAATTTGCCTCTATGCACGATTTCAGTTTCACACTTTTTTGCCAATTTTTCAAGTTTTGCTTTTGATGATTCTGCAGCCTCTAGCCCCTGAATTCATGTGCTTTAGCTTGTATAAGTAATAAGCAATGCATTAGGTCAACAAATGTGGGATGAATCCTTGTGCATCAATGCTTGGAGATTTGATTTGATCCTCCATTGATAACCTTCCAATTTTGCCAAAAATCCAATCTTTTTGCACATGGAATGTATGATACGAATTTGATTCACTTGATGATGATGATTCAATCCTGAAATAGCCAAAAAGAGATCAAGTAATCAATGTTTGGATTTTATTTGATTTAAATTGATTAAAAATGAAATAATTCATTAAAAAATAAAATTAAATAATAAAATTGACAAATGGTAACAAGGCTGAAGCTAGGACACTTGTGTAGTGTGACAAGATCAAATCAAGTGGAAAAGAATGGGCCCATTTGACAAAATTTGAAGTTTTGGGGATAGTTGACTTTTGGCAATTTTGCAAAAATGCCCATCTTCAACAATGCATAACTTCTTCAATTTTTAACTTTTGGAAGTGTTCTTGGACTTTTTAGAAAGCTTCATATGTCCTATAACCAAACCTTTTGGTCTCATATCATTTTGATATTCCATGCTCAAGTTATAAGCTTTGGAAAAAAGGTGTTTTTGTTGACTTTCAAAAATGACCTATAATGTCCAAATTTGTAAATTTTTGTGAGTGCATTTATTGATCTTGTGGTATAAAGATGGATTGTAGGAAATTTCATTCTCTTAAAAATGAGCTTTGGATAGGTCATTTCTCATAAAGTATGAGAAAGTTATGCTTGGTCAAAGTTGAGTTGACTTTTCCTACAAAACCCTAATTTAGCAACTTTTGAGTCTTGATGAATTTTGAGCAATCCTTGATGAATCATGATAAACCCTTTATCAAATGATGAAATATCCTTCAAAATGAGAATTTTGACAAAAAATATTGAAGTTTGACTGTATTTGGGTCACAGTTGACTTTTGCCCTAGCATAGTCGATTTTGGGACCCTTTGAGCAATTGACTGGCCAAACTTCCTCTGCAAGGCTTGAAATTTGACATGGATGAACTTGAGAACATATTAGGACACTGGGGAGCACTTAAGGTCATTTTTATGTAAGTACCTTGATACAACACAAAACCCTAATTTGAGGTTGACTGCCTTAGGAGATAGTTTGACTGTCCAACTCTTAAGCAATCTTGAGCCACTTGGAGATTTTTCTTGCCATGTTTTGAGAGATATGAGAGGGAAAATTTTGGGGTACAACAGCTGTCCCTATTCAATATTCTTAAACCTGAGGATATAGATTGGCTTTCGGGCCTTTCGTGATCCGAAGGTGGAAGATGATTGAACACTAGAGTGCCCAGAAATTTGCACTCGCATGAAGTGGTATCAGCCTGGTGATGTCGGGAATGGGCTTACAGATGCCATTTGGAGACTGCTGATAGGTGGTCTGAACTTCGACTATAATACGAATCAGGGAGATCTTATCATCGATCTGACTGAATCAGAGAAACTCTTGGATTAACTTTGACTGGATCGGCATCAGAAAAATATTAGGGTCGATTTAACTGGACCAGACAAGGTCTTGGATTAACTTTGACTGGATCGGCATCAGAAAAATATTAGGGTCGATTTAACGGGACCAGACAAGGTCTTGGATTAACTTTGACTAGATCGGCATCAGAAAAATCTTAGGGTCGATTTAACTGGACCAGACAAGGTCTTGGAATAACTTTGACTGGATCTGCATCAGAAAAATCTTAGGGTCGATTTAACTGGACCAGAAAAGGTCTTGGATTAACTTTGACTGGATCGGCATCAGAAAAATCTTAGGGTCGATTTAACTGGACCAGACAAGGTCTTGGATTAAATTTGACTGGATTGGCATCAGAAAAATCTTAGGAACGATTTAACTGGACCAGACAAAAGTCTTGGAATATCAACTGGAATACAAATCAAGGAGATCTTAGGGTCGATCTGACTGAACCGGAGAAGGTCTCGGATTAACTTTGACTGGATCGGCATCAGAAAATCTTAGGATCGATTTAACTGGACCAGGCAAAAGTCTTGGAATATCTTCAACTGGAATACGAATCAGGGAGATCTTAGGGTCGATCTAACTGAACCAGAGAAGGCTTTGGCTAGATCGGCATCAGAAAAATCTTAGGATCGATTTAACTGGACCAGACAAAAGTCTTGGAATATCTTCAACTGGAATACGAATCAGGGAGATCTTAGGGTCGATCTGACTGAACCAGAGAAGGCTTTGACTGGATCGGCATCAGAAAAATCTTAGGATCGATTTAACTGGACCAGACAAAAGTCTTGGAATATCTTCAACTGGAATACGAATCAGGGAGATCTTAGGGTCGATCTGACTGAACCAGAGAGGTCTTGGATTAACTTTGACTGGATCGGCATCAGAAAAATCTTAGGATCGATTTAACTGGACCAGGCAAAAGTATTGGAATATCTTTGACTGGATCAGCATCAGAAAAATCTTAGGATCGATTTAACTGGGCCAGACAAAAGTCTTGGAACATCTTCAACTGGGATACGAATCAGGGAGATCTTAGGGTCGATCTTACTGAACCAAAGAAGGTCTTGGATTAACTTTGACTGGATCGGCATCAGAAAAATCTTAGGGTCGATTTAACTGGACCAGACAAAAGTCTTGGAATATCTTTGACTGGATCGGCATTAGAAAAATCTTAGGATCGATTTAACTGGACCAGACAAAAGTCTTGGAACACCTCCAACTGGAATACGAATCAGGGAGATCTTAGGGTCGATCTGACTGAACCAGAGAAGGTCTTGGATTAACTTTGACTGGATCGGCATCAGAAAAACCTTAGGGTCGATTTAACTGGACCAGACAAAAGTCTTGGAATATCTTCAACTGGAATACGAATAAGGGAGATCTTAGGGTCGATCTGACTGAACCAGAGAAGGTCTTCGACATAGCTAAGAACATTAACTGTATCTTTCCTGAAAGGTAAAGGTCAGTTGTATGCAGTGCATGATATATATCAAGCAATGATGCTCTCAACATAAATGAGATTGTGTGGTATGATGCGTATATGCATGTATCATGATGTATGGAAATGTAATGTTTCTAGCTGGGGAAAATAAATCCTGGATAGCTGCTGGAGAATAGAACTGGATTCTTCGCTTCCGCTGGGGATGGTGAACGAAGAGAATAAACTTGTAGGAGAGTATGACTCCGTTGGGGGAATAGACTGATGAGGAGATTACTCTGTGGGAAAGAGATGCTCTGCTGAAGATTCCATTGATAAATTCCGTCAGGATGGATTATCGTTGCTGGTGATATTGAATCCTGTTGGGGGATTGAATTCCCGTTTGTGAAAGGAAAGAACTTCGCTGGGGATGATCTTCAGTTGAGACTTGCTGGGGATAACCCTGTTAGACTTTTATGGGGATAATCCTATGAATTCTGTTGGGAATGATCCTTTGAACTTGGCTGGGGAGATTTATTTTGTACTCCGCTGGGGATAAACTTCCAGAGTCTACTGGGGATGATGGTTTAACTCCGTTGGGGAAGCTTTTTCAGACTGTGCTGGGGAAATATTGACTCCACTGGGGGTATCTTATATTCTTCCGAGGAACATTCTTATACTCTGCCAGGGAATATTAAGACTACCGGGGATATCAAGCCTTTTTAGTGCTGATGGTAGATAAACTCTGCTTGGGGAGAGCATTGCTGATTCGTTCTTGCAAGTCTCAACTGGGGAGAGCTATCATTACTGTCTTACTTTGCGGGGAGTGAAAGTATCTTAGTCGGGTTCTTCAGCTGAATTTACCTTGTACCTGGTGGACAAAGAAACTATACAGCTTGGACACTTCTTATTGCCCCCGTTTCTGATATTACCCGTAATCATTTTTTTTGTTTCGCATGTAAATATTCATGAGCAGCAATTAATGTCAAATGCATATATCAAAAATGAACATTGGACGTTCTTTGCAAAACAAAACAGATAAAGGAAAAACAGTTTGAAATTTTCTTTGAAAATTAATTGTATTGATTTTGAAGTTTGGCCTGTAAATAGGCGTTCTTGTACAAGAGGCTGACGTCCTAGTAAGAGAATGTCGCCGAAATAATAGAATTTACACAATTTGTAAAAAACTAAACAAAATAACTATGTGAATAATCCCACTGGGTTCCAACTCTGCTATTGCCTTTATGTCCTCGAGCATCTCATCACTTTTCTACTTGGTTGAAGTTAGATCAGATTGATCAGTGTCGTCCGAGCTTGATAGTCGATACCGAAGTCTGGATTCCAGGTGATCCAATGAGACATAGTGTTGTGCTTTGATCCCTAATTTTTTCCTGGACTGCCCTTTCGGGTTTTCAGTCCACCGGGATACCCTTTTTTGCCCAAGCCGCCTTTTCAGGTTTTCGACTTGCCGGGTGTACCTATTTTTCATTTTCATCCCTTATTTTTGCCCGAACCCTTTTGGTTCGCCCGGAAGCCCTTATTTTTGCCTAGGCCAGTCAACCTAGCGGGTCTTTGATTATGCGTAGTATCTTTTCACTATGTCTGCATTGACGGGGTGAGAAAGGTCGTCACCATCCATGGTGGTTAGAATCATGGCTCCGCCTGAGAAAATGTTCTTAACCACAAATGGCCCTTTGTAAGTAGGGGTCCATTTTCCCCTGGGATCACCTTGAGGTAGAATAATGTGCTTGATTACTAGATCCCCAACTTGATACTCTTGTCGTCTAACTTTCTTGTCAAATGCCTTGATCATCCGTTTTTGGTATGTCTGACCATGATAAATAGCAGTAAGTCTCTTTTCGTCGATTAGGTTCAGCTGATCAAGCCGGGTCTGAATCCAGTCATCTTCGCTCAAACCTACATCCTTCATGATTCGGAGAGAGGGTATCTGAACTTTAATGGGCAAGACTGCCTCCATACCATAAACCAAGGAATAAGGTGTTGCCCCTGTTGACGTCCGAGCTGAGGTACGGTACCCATGAAGAGCAAATGGTAACATCTCGTGCCAGTCTTTGTATGTCACTGTCATCTTCTGCACAACCTTCTTAATGTTCTTATTAGCCGCTTCAACAACCCCATTCATCTTCGGCCGGTAGGGAGAAGAGTTGTGATGTTGTATCTTGAACTGCTTGTAGAGCTCAGTGATCATCTTATTGTTAAGATTGGTACCATTGTCTGTAATGATCCTCTCTGGTACACCGTATCGATAGATCAGACTATGCCGAATGAACCGTGCCACGACGTTCTTGGTTACAGTAGCAAAGGAAGCTGCTTCAACCCACTTTGTAAAGTAATCAATAGCTACCAAGATGAAACGATGCTCGTTAAATGTCGTAGTGTGATCTCGTCGATCATATCAATGCCCCACATTGCAAAAGGCCAAGGAGCTGTCAAGATGTTCAGAGGAACTGGAGGTACGTGCACCTTATCAGCATAGACTTGGCACTTGTGACATGTCCGAGAATGTTGATAGCAGTCGGCTTCCATTGTGGACCAATAATATCCTTCCCGAAGGATTTTCTTTGCCATGGTATGTCCACTGGAATGAGTTCCAAAAGTACCTTCATGTAAATCCTCCATGATCCTTTCTGCTTCATTCTTATCCCTAAAACGCAGTAAGGTCGAATCATGGTTACGTTTGTAAAGAATGACATTGCTGATGAAGAACTTTTCTGTGAACCTCCTCAGAAACTTCTTGTCATTAACAGATGCACCCTCGGGGTACTCCTGAGCCTCAAGGTATCTCTTCACCTCATAAAACCAGGGCTTTTCTGTTACCTCTTCAGTCTCAATATCACAGCAATGTGCAGGTTTGTCCAATCTTTCAATGATAATCTGGGGAGCTTCGTTGTCCCAATTGACTTTGAACATAGAAGACATCGTAGCCAGCGCGTCCGCCAACTGATTCTCCTCTCTAGGGAAGTGTTCAAAGGTTATCTCTTCAAAGTGTGGAAGCAACGTCAATACATACTCCTTGTAAGGAATAAAATTAGGGTGTTTCGTATCCCACTCGCCTTTGATCTGACTGATCACGAGAGTGGAATCTCTGAAGACACTTAGAAACTTAATCCTTAGGTCAATTGCTGCTCGAAGACCCATGATGCATGCTTCATACTCCTCCATATTGTTGGTGCAGTTAAAACATAGTCGGGCGGTGAAAGGAGTATGAGAGCCTTTAGGAGATATGATCATATCACCAATGTCGTTACCTAAAGAGTTTGAAGTTCCATCAAAGTACATAGACCATCGCGATCCCTCCTCAGGTCCTTCATCCGGTCCAGGTGTCTCACAATCAGTTACCAACATGATATTCTCGTCCGGAAATTCGAAGTTCATAGACTGGTAATCATCCACTGCCTGGTGTGCCAAATGGTCTGCCAACACACTTCCCTTGATTGCCTTATGGGTCGTGTACTGGATGTCATACTCAGTCAAGATCATCTTCCATCTTGCTATTTTTCCGAACAAGGCAGGCTTTTTGAAGATATACTTGATTGGATCCATCTTTGATATCAACAGAGTAGTGTGAGTCAACATATACTGTCTCAGTCGGCGAGCATCCCATGCCAAAGCGCAGCAAGTTTTCTCGAGCAGTGAGTATCGGGTCTCACAGTGGGTAAACTTTTTGCTAAGGTAATAAATATCATGCTCTTTTCGGCAAGACTCGTCATGCTGACCCAGCACACACCCCATTGAGTTGTCGAGTACTGTCAAGTATAAGATCAGAGGTCTCCCTTCAACTGGAGGCATCAGAATGGGTGGCTCTTGGAGATACTCTTTGATCTTTTCAAAAGTGGTCTGGCATTCATCGTTCTAACGTACTAATTGATCTTTCTTCAGCAGCTTGAAGATTGGCTCACAAGTAGTAGTCGGGTGCGAGATGAATCGGGCAATGTAATTTAGTCGTCCCATGAAGCCTCTGACTTCTTTTTCTGTTCTAGGATCTGGCATTTCCTGTATAGCCTTCACCTTAGCATGATCCACTTGAATACCTTTATCGCTTACGACGAAACCCAGTAGCTTACCAGACCTCACCCCGAAGGTGCACTTGTTCGGGTTTAACCTCAGCTTGTACAACTTCAACCTGTCAAATAACTTCTGCAGATGATCAAGGTGTTCTTCCTCAGTCTGGGACCTTGCAATCATATCGTCGACGTATACTTCAATCTCGTGATGGATCATGTCATGAAACAAAGCAACCATGGCACGCTGATACGTTGCCCCAGCATTCTTTAATCCAAAAGGCATGACCTTGTAGCAAAAGGTCCCCCACTGAGTAACAAAGGTTATCTTCTCCATGTCTTCGGGAGCCATTTTAATCTGATTATAACTGGAGAAACCATCCATAAAGGAGAAGATTTTATGCTGAGCGGTGTTGTCAACCAGGACGTCGATATGAGGTAGAGGGAAATCATCTTTGGGGCTCGCCCTGTTCAAATCCTTGTAGTCAACACACATTCGAACCTTGCCATCCTTCTTCGGCACATGAACCACATTAGCCACCCACTAAGGGTAAGAAGTAACTGCTAGAAAACCGGCGTCAAACTGTTTCATAACTTCAGCCTTTACTTTCTCAGACATCTCTGGGCACATTCGGCGGACCTTCTGTTTCACTGGAGGACAGTCTTCCTTGGTAGGCATGCGATGAACCACAATATCAGTATCCAAACCAGGCATATCTTCATAAGACCAGGCAAAGATCTCAACTTAGTCACGCAGCATCTGAATCAACCGTTGATTCACACTAAGCTCTAGATTTGCACCGATCTGGACCTCCTTCTTGTCTGTCTCTGTACCCAGATTCACTGATTCCACCGGCTCTTCATGTGGTTGAATAGCCCTCTCTTCTTGAAGTAACAGTCTTGCAAGTTCACCAGGCACTTTGCAATCATCTTCACCTTCGTCTTCGGCTAAGTTGATCGGATTTTCGAAGTCATAACTGGTAGTAGCAGAGTCGTTACCAGTGAGATCCAGAGTGGATGTAGACCTGTATATGTGAGTGTGTGTAAAATAGTTGTTTTGAAATATGTAATAAAAGAAAAACAAGGAGCGCAAGATTTGAAATGCAAGAAACGTCCAATGCTTTTATTAATGATATATGAAAATGAAACACATTAGAGCCCTCACAAATGAATCCACGGTGCCCCGGGTAAGACACCGGGCCGTAAAGTTTAAAAACATTGTCTGTTACAAATTCAAAACAAAAAGTTTCATTACTGGGTGATAACAGAAACGGGCATAGAATCCTTCGTTATCCAGTTGCTTAATCCCCCATCGACAGTCGGGTATATTCAGCTGTCAATATCAAACTCTTCATCATCGTCATCCCCGATAGCATTCACCCCTGTGTCATGTTTAGGCTTTTCTGGTGCTTCGAACTCAATCTCTTTCACATCGATCAAGTCTTGTACCTTGTTCTTCAAAACCCAACAATCATTTGTATCATGCCCCGGGCTATCAGAGTGAAAAGCACAACGGGCATTAGGGTTATACTTTGGTGATGTTGTATTGGGATTCTTCGGGGCCTCCCTTGGAATCACTAGATTAGTTTTCAATAACTGCGGCAGAATCTGAGACAAAGTGATGCTGAGACGGGTGAATTTCCTTTGAGTTCTCTCGTCCTTTTATTGATTGTTGTGCTGAGCAGCACCAACAGGTCTTGAAATAACAACCGCATTCACAGCTTGGCGGCGTTCAGGTCTATTCTGGCTTTTCAAACTGTAGACAACACTGGACTCCTTCTTAAAAGGCTTTTTCTCGGTGCTCGATGAAGCACCCTTTTGTATTTTACCAGCCTTAATACCAGCCTCAATCCTTTCCCCAGTCATAATAAGCTCTGTAAACCCAGATGACGAACTTCTTATCAGATGGTTAAAAAATGGACCAGACAAGGTCCCCAGAAACATATCCACAAGCTCCCGGTCAGCCAAGGGTGGTTTCACTCTTCCGGCGAGATCCCTCCACTTCTGAGCATAATCTTTGAAACCTTCACCCGTTCCCATAGAAATACCTTGGAGTTGGGTACGCGTGGGAGCGAGGTCGGAATTATATTGGTACTGCCTGTAGAAAGCAGTAGCCAAATCTTCCTAACTGCGGATACTGGCTCCGTCCAACTGGTAAAACCATTCAAGCTGAGTCCCTGAGAGATTGTCTTGAAAGAAGTGGATCTATAAGTTCTTATCAGCGGTGTACGGCTGAATCTTCCTTACATATGACCGGAGGTGCAGCTTCGGACAAGAAACTCCGTCATACTTAGAAAAGGCTGGTGCCTTGAATTTGTGGGGAATCACCACCCCAGATGATAGACCTAGATCACCAAAATCCAGACCAGGCACTTTCTGAACTTCCATCGCACTCAACCGGTCTTCCAGTTGTTTGTATCTATCCTTGGCCGGAGGATACTGGTCTTCGTCGAAGTCCGTCTCATTGTCTGAGACCACAGGGCTAGGAGCTCTCCTTTCTTCCTGACTATCTTTCCCTCTAGATGAGGTGGTCAAATCAACTTCATCTCGTAGCCTGTTTCCAAACCTGTGACCTGTGTTAAACAGGACAATCCTCTTCTTCTTCTTCTTCTCTTTCAGAATCAGGGTCTTCAGATCTTGCTGACCCTTAGCTAGATTCATGAACAGCTCTTGGAATTGGGCATTCTGGGCCTGTAGGGCCTTGATTGCTTGCTCAGTTGAGGGTTCAGCAGACATGATGAGTGCTGAAATAAACAACGAAGAAGATAAGAGACCTGTAATGGGTACCTGTTATGAAGTGCATGGGATGAAATGCGTATGACATGATTTCAAAGACAATCGAGAGATTCAAATTTGTAAACAAGAAATGAAACACACTTTCATTAGGTAAACTTGAAATTCAAATTGTTCAACAAATTGCCCTTAAGGCGTTACAAGAAAGGAAATACTGAAAAGTAAATAAAACTGGAAAGGAAATAAACAAAGGACAACCAGTGCTCCCATGGTCTCTTCTTGTCGGTGCGGACATAGTCATTGAGAATTCGCTCGTTCTCCAGCTGCCTAGTCAACTTCTGGATCTTCTGCTCTTGCTCGTTGAACCTTTCTCGGTAAGCATCTCGCTCTTCTCTCAGCTGCATCCAAGACCTTTTCAGTGCCCCAATGTCAGTGGGCATATAAGGATGGAGGATGGTAGGAAGAACCCCCTCTTCATTAGCAACTTCAACAATGATAGGCAGGACGGCTTCATATGGCATACCCATCTTTTGGGCGCGGATACGAACCCATTTGAGATATGGCTCCATTGGAAGAGAAGTCTTTGGACCCAGCTCATGTGGATCATATCTGTGAACTCTATCCCAAACCCTTATGAATCTGCGGCGTTGATCGTCGCTATCCCCTTGAAAATCAAAGATGATACTAGGCATTAGCAGCTCATGAGGTCCTTCTCTTCTGGCTCACCTAAAGTGACGTAAGGCCAAGCATGGATTGTAAGAAATTCCTCCATTGGTTCCTATCAGTGGAACATTGGGGTATTCCCCATAGCATTCAATAATGGCCACCTCGTCCATACCCTTGATAGTCCAGATGATGTCATTATGCGAGAAAGACATAACCCTATAAGCCCATCCCATGCCTTCTTTGTTCTTCAGCACTGATTTGGGGAGGTGCAAAATAAACCACCTCGCCAATAATGGAGCACAAAGCTGATGAAGAATGTCACCCAAGAGAGTGGGTACAAGATTACGAGAGATGAATATTTTCACCGCATTCCTATCAACAAAGGAGTCAGGATTCGGAAACAATACCAAGCCATATATCAGAAGAGCCAGAATATCCTCGAATGCCTTGAAGTCTAGACTATCCCAGAAATAATTAGCCTTACCAACCAAGAACTTAGTCAGAAAGCCCTTTGCTCCACTTCTAGTCTCCCAATTAGCCATTACCTCATCCTTTGTCATATGAAGGGCTGAAGCAATCTCTTATGGCCTAAGGATCTTCTCCCAACCAGTAAACGGGGTCTGCTCCAGAATAGAGATACCGAGCAGATCAGAGAACTCTTCTAAGGTGGGAACCAACTGGTAGTCCTGAAAAGTAAATCAATGGTACAGTGGATCATAGAATTGGACCAAAACACTCATCATCTGCTCGTCCAATTTGGAGGTAACCAAACTGAGAAGATACCCATGTCTTCTGATGAAGGAGGTGGTATCAGGCATCTTTGCAATTAATTCCTTAAGCATGGTGGGAACCTGGACAAAGTTGATCTGGATGGTATTCCTACGCATGGGCATCATGACCTACAAAATAGAACAAAGATGAATCCCTCCTGTCTTTGAAATAGGTTAGTCCAATGCAAGATGTATGCAATGTTATGATGTCATGATGTCATGATAAAAGCACATCACAAGTATCCACAAATAGCAAACATGGTAAAAGGCACACAAGTCACACAGAGAGCCCTTAGATTTCAGGCTGGAAAGGAGCTTAGGTACTACCCTCTTTCAGTTCAGTTGGTTTAAACCTGCCCTAAAAATAGTAACCGGGTTCTAGAGGATCTCAATATCACTGACTACCCTCAATCGGTCATAATTCTAGTTTAGCAACCTTTTCTTGCAGCCGGAATCATCGCGAGAGTTTAGTCTCAATGAGTGTAGCATACTGCTACTGTTTTATGGCCAAGTTGGTCAATTAAAAGGTTCTAAGGTCATTTGGTGCTTAATGACCCCTTAGAAGACCCATATTCTCCTCGTTCTAACACAAGGGATATCGGTACAGACTAAAGTTCCACACTAATGTAGCTACTGCTTCAACCGTATCGGTCTACGCTGTACAGTTCCCTCACAGTTTATTGCTACTTACCTAAAGGGTATCCCCCAGATCCGGGTTAGGATCTATAGTAACTCTGATTCAAGCCCACAAAGATAAATCATACAAGTCAAGCAATTGAAAACATGATGAACTATTCCTAAGGTACACCCCACTTATAAGTGTCCCCAGCAGAGTCGCCAGTTCTGTGATGCGGTGGGAGAGAACTGACTGTTTTTGGAATGCTGGTTCACGTTTTGCGTTTGTTTTCGCAAAATGTCGCGGTAAGCAAGAGTCTCCATCGACTTTTATTTTATCCAACAAGGAAAGGAAAAAAGCACAGAAAAATTCCTTTTTTCGAGATGTTTCTCGGGTCTGGGGGGTAGACTATAGAAAGGGAAGGTGTTAGCACCCTTTCTATCCGTGGTTATCCATGGGCTCTTAGGTACTTGCTCAAAGTGTTTTCAAAATTTACTTTTCTTTGTGTTTTGGGTTTGAAAAGAGTTTTTGTTTGAAAGGTGTAAGTGTGAAAATTTGTTTTGTTTTGAAAGAGCAAGTACTTAAGAACCATCTACCTACTCGAAAAAAGGAATCAATCTGTGCTAATGTCCTTTAGACAATACTATCCCACTATGAGTGAGTAGGTAGCATCATCGTTGGAGTTTAAGGGTCAATTCTATTAAGGGACGTGCGATCACTAAAGCAATGTTAGGACGCCTTAGCGGTAACTCTAATATCTTAGATCATTTTTCCGAGGCAACCGTTTCGAGGCAACTATGATCTTTGGACAAGAGGGCGACCTCTAAAACTTCCTATATTCAATGACCACGTTCGAAGGCAACCAAGTGAGGTGTACACTAAGAGTGCGCATGTGCGAGTGTGTTGTTTTCAGTTATTTTGTCTTTATACATGTCAATGGTTATCTATGTTGATTTTAGGTTAAACATTTGATCTTGTCATGCATTCCCTATTACCAAACATCTAACAGTTTATAAGTTGCAGAAATTAAATTGCGGAAATTAAACTAACTATTACAAGGCGTCGGGTATTTACATCGCCAAAAGCAACCCTTAAAATTAAAATGCGGAAAATAAATAAAGCGGTAAAAAATGTTAAAGTCCTATTAAACTATTACATTCCGGGAAACATATACAATATTTAATAACATGGTACGCGTGCGGGAAATTAAATCGAATGCGAGTTTTTTTAGGGTTTTGACCCTTTTTTGAAAGAAAGCATTTTTTTGGTTGTTTTTGAATTAAAAAGAAATTAAACTAAGTTAATTATTAAATTAATAAATAAATTAATTAATAAAAATATTTTTGGATTTTTTGGAATTTAAAGAAATAAAAATAAATTTGATCAATGTTAATAAAAACCTAATTGTCTAAATTAATTTTAATTATTGCAAAAAAATATTAAACTTATTCCTAATAAAACTAAATTGATTAAATTAATATTTATTAACAAAAATAAATTACTGAAATTTAATTTAAATAAGAAAATATTTTTTTGGTTTTTAATTTTATTAAGAAAAAGTTTTAATTTGTTAGTGATTAAATAATAAAACAATAAATAATTAAAGTAAATAATAAATTTAAAGAGGAAAAGATTAGGGTTTGGGCCTGATTAGGGGGTGAGAATGGAAATTTTCAAGGCCCATTTGTGCAAGCCTGTATAGACTTTCTGATTCCAGCGTGGCACTTTGACTAGGGCATATAGTGGACATCACATCTGGCGCTTTGAGATTTGAGGGAGTATGATGCATCACATGCTTGAGTTGTACCTGATTACATGATAAAATAGAGGAAAATATAAAGTGCTGGAGGCAGGGATCGAACCCCTGACCTCCAGCCAACAATGCCTTGAGAGCGCTCCCCTTGACCACTGGACCATTATGCTTCATTTGTCAATAGATTAATCAAAAATAATAATATGGGAAAACAAACAAAATGCCAGAAAATATAAAAAGAACACGCGCCAAGTTTGAACCAGCCAATAGGAGGGGTCACGTCTTCATCTTCTTCGTTCAAACCTGGATATTTACCTGCGGATTAATATCCGCAGCTAAATTCTCATGTTCAAACTAAAATCCTTTCTAGGCCATGGAAATTGATTCCAAGTACATGGTTGTGCTCGTTTAGGCCTCCTGAGCACATCTATGTCCATCAATTGCACTGATTTTGCCTGAAAACGAAATGCCCAAAATACAAACTACAAAACCCTAGGTTCGGCTATGGGGTTACAGGCCATATAAATGCAATCAAATAATGCCAAAAGTCCAGAAATTGCACAAGCATCATGAATATGTCAATGATTTGTCAAAAATATGCAAGAACATGAGGTTACAATTTCGAATACAGGGTGGTTTTTTGAGAGACTTACAGCGGGATTGAGAGGGTGTGAGGGTTTGCTTTTGATTGCAGGAGGTTCAGTGGACACCCAGCAATGGATTGGTGTTGAGATTTGCCTTTGAATTTGCCTCTATGCACGATTTTAGTTTCACACTTTTTTGCCAATTTTTCAAGTTTTTCTTTTGATGATTCTGCAGCCTCTAGCCCCTGAATTCGTGTGCTTTAGCTTGTATAAGTAATGAGCAATGCATTAGGTCAACAAATGTGGGTTGAATCCTTGTGCATCAATGTTTGGAGATTTGATTTGATCCTCCATTGATAACCTTCCAATTTTGCCAAAAATCCAATCTTTTTGCACATGGAATGTATGATACGAATTTGATTCACTTGATGATGATGATTCAATCCTGAAATAGCCAAAAAGAGATCAAATAATCAATGTTTGGATTTTATTTGATTTAAATTGACTAAAAATGAAATAATTCATTAAAACATCAAATTAAATAATAAAATTGAAAAATGGTCACAAGGCTGAAGCTAGGACACGTTTGTAGTGTGACAAGATCAAATCAAGTGGAAAAGAATGGGCCCATTTGACAAAATTTGAAGTTTTGGGGATAGTTGACTTTTGGCAATTTTGCAAAAATGCCCAACTTCAACAATGCATAACATCTTCAATTTTGAATTTTTGGAAGTGTTCTTGGACTTTTTAGAAAGCTTGAGATGTCCTCTAACCAACCCTTTTGGTCTCATATCATTTTGATTTTCCATGATCAAGTTATAAGCTTTGGCAAAAAAAGGTGTTTTTGTTGACTTTCAAAAATGACCTATAATGTCCAAATTTGTAACTTTTTGTGAGTGCATTTCTTGATCTTGGGGTATGAAGATGGATTGTAGAAAATTGCATACTCTTCAAAATTAGCTTTGGATGGGTCATTTCTCATAAAGTATGAGAAATTTATGCTTGGTCAAAATTGAGTTGACTTTTCCTGCAAAACCCTAATTTAGCAACTTTTGAGTCTTGATGAATTTTTAGCAATCCTTGATGAATCATGATCAACCCTTGATCAAATGATGAAATATCCTTCAAAATTAGAATGTTGACAAAAAATCTTGAGGTTTGACTGTATTTGGGTCACAATTGACTTTTGCCCTAGCACAGTCGATTTTGGGACTCTTTGAGCAATTGACTGACCAAACTTCCTCTGCAAGGCTTGAAATTTGACATCGATGAACTTGAGAACATATTATGACATTGGGGAGAACTTGAGGTCATTTGGATGTAAGGACCTTGATGCAACACAAAACCCTAATTTGAGGTTGACTGCCTTAGGAGATAGCTTGACTGTCCAACTCTTGAGCAATCTTGAGCCACTTGGAGATTTTTCTTGCCATGTTTTGAGAGATATGAGAGGGAAAATTTTGGGGTACAACAGAAATGATCTCTCTACCTCCTCAACAACGCAAAAGAAAACTATGTAATCACACTGACAATCTCTCAGTACAGCACAACCACACATAGGCATTAAGCTTTAATACCCAAGTAGATGTCAGCTCTAAATCTATCTCTAGAGTTCAAATAATCATCCTAGATAAGAATCTAAGCACTATATGTCTATAAAAAATCAAATCCCTAGTACAGATAAAAATCTAAGATAATAATCGATAAAGATTTGTAAATCAAGTTTAATATAACGCCATAGGTGACAAATATACATAAGTTCAGAGTAAATACATGTACAAACTCAACACATGAATAATACACAAAGATGAAGAGAAATGAACCATAAATCTCTCGGTTTGTCAGTGTCGATTGATGAGCAATCCACCCCGAATAATCCCCATGCAAGCTTTAATGTTGTTTTCTAAGCTAATCTTATCCAAAAATGAAGGTTGATGGAGTTGGGATTAAAAAATACCCAAAAAATGTGTTTTTATAACCTAAATAAGCATTTCTGACTGTCCAGCATCGCTAGGCAACCAAAAAGCGTCGCCCGATGACCAAAATAACGTTTTTCCCACGCTACAGCTTGCCTAACATCGCCCGGCAACGGATGACAGAAAGGTGAAAAACCAGCACAACATTATGCATTGTTTCAGCCATAACTTTTGAACTGTAACTCTAATTCGCGCCTGGTCGGAAGTGTTGGAAAGCTTATTCAATTATATATCTAACAATGCCTAAATATAAATGCTTGGATACCTACAAAAATGAGATAAAATCAATTAAACTCAATAATATTTACACAATAACATAATAAATATACTATAACATAAACTATACCTAATATACACTAAAATTGAGGTTTATTAACAAAATGCAAACGAATTAAGCCGATGAGTGCTAATTATTCAAACTCAAATTCACAACAATTTAGCATACATCAATGCCTGTTGTGATACGATGGGAGAACTGACTTGAGTGTTTGCGTTTCGATCTCATTTATGCAGATAGCAAGAGTCGCCACCGAATTTTCTTTTATCCAAAAGGAAAGGTAAAAAAGCACAGGAAAGACCTTTCGAGATTATTTATCGGGTTCGGGGGGTAGATTATGAAAAGGGAAGGTATTAGAACCCTTTTCATCCATGGTTTTCCATGGGCTCTTAGTTACTCGTTTAGATCACTTGCTTTCATTTGACAGTGTGCTTGTGGTGTGGGCTTTGAAAATGTTTTGAAAAATCTCTTCGTAATGGTTCTCGTTTCTATAAGAATGCGTACAAAGTTTTGTTTGAAAAGTGGTTTAAATATGTGTTGGTGGATTGTGTTTCGGAAAGTGTTTTAAAAAGATGTTTTGCAATGGTTCTCGTCTCTATAAGAACGTATACAAAACGTTTTGTCTTTTGAAAATGTTTTAAAATGAAAGTGTAGGTGTAAAAATGTTTTTATCGCGAGCAAGCGAGTAACTATGAGCGAATCTATCTACTCAAAAGGTCTTAAATTGTTCTTTTCTTCCTCCTTTTAATGTTGCTATCTTACCATTAATTTGGTAAGAAACCCCATCGTTGGATGTGAAGGGACAGGCGCGGGTCAATTTTACAGTCATCGAAGGCAACTTATGAGACGCTTTAGCAATTTTCGTAAGGGACGAGATCGTTTTATCGAAGGCAATGTAGAGGGTCATCAAGGGACTACGATTTTTTTTTATCGAAGGGTCATTGCTAAGGCGTCCCATATTAGAGGGACATGACTGTATTTCCGAGGCGACGAGCGAGGTTACCCTAGAGGTGCGTGTGTCAAAAAGTGTGTTTGTTTCAAGTTATTTTGTTCTTTGATTAGGTTATTTAGAGATTGATTTTTGAATCTTGCCATACACGCCTAATTACTATACAGTATAAGGAAAACAGTAAATTGCGGGAATTGAAATTCTATGCTATTACAAAGTGTTCGGGAATGGGGGTACAATTTTTTACAAATGAGGATGAGTCAAATGCGATAAAAAGTTCCAAATAGCAAACAATACAACCAAATCGAATTTTGAGCGATTAATTAAAGCTATAATAATCTATGAAATAAAATTAACCAACAAAATATGGAAATAAAATTTTAAGTATTTTACTTGAAAAGAGGAAAGTAAAACCTATTCTAAAAATAAAATAAAATAATTGACTAAAAGAAATTAAATCGTATGTATTATTTTTGTATTTTTACTTACTTAAATCAAATATAAAGAAGGATAAAAATTAAATTCTACTATTTTTTAGTGTTTTATTATATGTAAATTACTTAATAATTTTATCTACAACAAATTTTATTTTTTTAAAAAAAGAAGTTGATAAAAAATAATCACAAAGTTTAGATCAATTAATTATGTATAAAAAAGAATGTATGTTTTTTAAGGTTAGTTGAATTATTTTATTAAAACTAAAATATAAATCAAAAATTGGAGAAGATAAGGTTGAAAGAATAAGCAAAAAAACAAAAATGCCCACAGGAGGAATCAAACTCAAGCCATTTGGGTTATCCAGGATACACTTTACCAACTGAACTACACTACTTATTCATAATAATTATGGTTTTATTAGAACAAAAGGGAAAATGGTAGTAGATATTGGATTGGGCCATAAAGCCTAAAAATTGACCCAGCTTGAAGAGGAAGTGAAGGGTTTTGTAACCCTAAACACAATGAAACGTGCCGCCGCCAGCTATTATTATTGGGAAGATCAAATTTTTCATTTAATTATTATTATGCATTATTCATACCGTAAAAGAAACAAAAACAAACATAAATCTCTCTTTCCATAAACTGATCCACCTCCAACTTCCTCTTCTGTTTTTTTGTCCTCACGCTAAAAAAAGAAATTTCTTTTCTTCTTCTGTTTGTCCATGGCATCTCTTTGTCCCAAAGAGTGAGTCAGGTTCAGAGACCGCCTTCTTCTTCTTTTCATCTTTGGCTTTTCTTCTTGGCGAGTAAACTCTTCTTCGCGACGATGGATTTGAGTTGAGTTTAGGTCGGGTTTCCACCGAGAGATCGCATGAGGATTCCGAGCTCCGATGGAGCGATCTTGCCGTCGCCGTCGGTGTCGAATAGAGTGAAAGCTTATTTCATGGAAGGGGTTTGATCGTCGATCATATCCTTACCCATTTCGGTTTCGCTTCGAGTTTTCAGGTTTGGGGATATTCTCTTCTGGTTTCATGAAATTGAAAATGTTTTCACTCTGTTTTTTTCAGTTTATGTTCTTAGATTGATGGTTATGGAGTTGTTGGCTTTGACCGGTTGTTATATTTTTCTTCTGTTTTTTGGACGATGAGTGATGATGCTTTTCTCTGTCCTATTACTAGTTCATGATTATTTACTGGTTTTGTTGGTTTTTTCGTTGATTATATTTTCTGATTATTTCAGATTTGTTCTTTATTTGATCATTTAACAAAGACATAATATATGCAGAGGACAAAATTTCAAGATAAATGCAGAGAAGGGATAGGGATTTTACCTTGATGTTGGCTTTTGCTTGACAGGGAAGTTGAATTCTATCCTTTTATCTGTATTTTCTTCTTTTCTGAAGGGTGGTATTTGAGAAAATGATGATGATATCTTTGGGCTTTTGGTATGCTTTGTTATACTGTTCTTGCTGCTGGTTTTTTTGAATAATGAATATTGTTTCTCTCCTCTTGTTGTCTCGAATGGCCCTGTTATATGCTGAAAAACAAAACTTTTGGGGGAAAAAGCAATTGGGTTTGAACAATTGTGTTATGCTGTTTTTGCTCCTTTTTGTTGCAGTTTTTACTTAGCCTATATTTGTGCAATTTTGGGCTGTATGTTTGCAGCTATTTGGATAGATTTTGGCCTCTTATGGACAGCATATGGAGGGCTGCAATGCAGTCCATTTTTGACAGCATTTCTCCTTATTTTATCCTCTGTGAACCAATTGAAAATTGCGATTTACAATGGACCAAACACTGATGAAACGTTGTCCCCTTATTTCTGATTCTTTTTACCAATCCCTAATGATGAAAATATAGAGATTTCTTTGAAATTTTCCAATCTTATTCCAACATGAATTTTGCTAACTAATGCTCTTCTTTTGTTTACATGTACGGGCCTATTTGATTGACGATGAGTGACTTGAAGCACTTGAAGAAAGCTTGATAATGAAGAAAACCCCTTTGTAGTTTTAGTGTTTTGTTAGGAATTTTGTAACATATTTTTTTTGTAATTGCAAGCTTGTAAAACTTTAACAATTGAACATTCTTTGATCTTGAACAACACTTTGGATGATAGATTGAATGTAAGCCTTGTACCAAAAGGAAATTGAATGATAATGGTGAGGACTTAGGTATTAAAAAGTCACTTTGTAGTCTTGTAAGCTTCTCATGAAATTTGAATGAAGTCTTTTTCTTGTTCAAAGTCTTCAAGTGTGATCAACATAAGCTTTGCAAATTCCTTTGAAGAATGATGAGTTGATTTTTGAATATAGCCTTGAAAAGTTGAATTTGGAATAATATTTGGACTTGAAATTGAGAATGGAAATTTGGAATAAACCTTGTCTTGTAATATGTAGAATCGATGTGAACTTGATTCACATGTAGAACTTTTGAACTTGAATGGATAATGAGACTTTGAATGAATTTCATGAACAAATTGATTATGTCTTGCAAACTTAAATCATTTGAAATTGGCCTTGAATCCATCAATTTAGCACATTGAATTTGAAATGAATGCATGAGAAACAAATGGACTTGAAAGTATTAATGAATGTCTTGTAGTTTCTCAAATCTATGGCAATGAATACTGACTTTTCTTTAAGCAAATGACAAAAGAATTTTCCCTCCATTTGTTTTCTTTGAATTCTTGCAACTTGAAATGGATGCCTTGAATTTGTAAATGGAATTGGTGCTAAACCCTTTTGAATATCATGTAAGAATTTTGATAGAAATCCTATTTCGATCCAATAATCATTATCATCCAAACGCGAACAATTTGAAGTACGAACAACAAACTATTCCTGGACTTTCAAACTAAAACTCTTGTATCAATGAATTATCTCAACGTGATGATCAACATCTAGATATAACATTCTTCAGTCAAGAAATTCCTATAAAATTTTAACAAATTTCATGGTCTTCCAAGCGCACTTTGACTTTGATCGTTGAAGTAATCTCATAGACAATGCTATTTGTGATACTTTTGCAAAAAGAATCACTTCATGATATTGAAAATTGAAGAAGTTGTGAGCCTCGAAAATTGGATAAGAGTTTCTTGTGATTAGGTCAAATTTGCAAAATGACCTTTAAAGCATTCGAATTTTCTGATGATCTTTCGCACATAATCAAATCTTGACTTGTGAAGAGAAAATAGAGATGACGTCAAGGAGAGTCATACGCAAAAGAAACGCCCAAAAATATCGAATAACAAAGAAGTTACAGTCACTTGAACTTGATGTCACAAAAGGTCATCTTTTGGGTTACTGGAGTCATTTTCAATCGTCTGAACCACTGACTGAGCAAACTCACGGTGCGAGGCTTGAAACTTGGCAAAAACATCTCTGATAACACATGAAGGACTGTAAAGACCGTTTGAAACTTTGAAAACTCATTTTCTTTTGAGAAATGCGAAACCCTAATTGCTGATTTTACCGCCTCGGAAGAGAATTTGTCTGATCGATTTATGAGTCAATCTTGAATATCTAAGAAACCCTAGGATTGTATCTTGTATGAAAAATGGGAGGGCAAATTTTGGGGTACAACACCTGCATTGGTAGCTCGCATTCTTAACTCTTCATTTTCTGCACTTAGCTCCTGGTTAAGGATCTGGACCTTCATGAAAGAGAAGGTAGGTGGTGAAAGAGGTGGTGAATATACATGATCCTTAAAATGAAATTGTATTAAAGAAATTTCAAATCTTTTCTTCACCCATTCAGCGTAGGATGTTTTTGTTGTCCAATCCTTCCTTCTCAAACTTTGTCTTCCTAAGTCATGAATCTTCTTCCATGCTTCCCTTACCTTTGCTAACAGTTCGAAATCTTCTCCTTTGTTGTAGAACACAGTTTCCTTCACATCTTCGTCTTTTGGTGGACCAGGTAGAGAGTAACCTAGTTGACACTGAGACATCACAGGATTATAGTTGATCCCTCCTTTGGTACCCATAAGTGGCACATTCGAGAACTTGCCATAATTGAAAATGATTTCAATACCAATGTAATAATTGATGAACCATATGATATCATGAGAAGTGAGCACCATAATTATTTTATGCCACTTGAGGGTTTGTTCATTATCCATAAAAGGTCCTTTAATAGGAAAGTGAGCCATATACCACTTGTACCAGAGAGGCATGCAACAGAAGATTGTTCCTCCTTTCTCGAACCTTGAATAAATAGAATGGTATGTGTCAGCAAGGAGTGTAGGTACGGGATTTCCAATCACAAAAATGGTGTCTATTTCGGCAGCAATGAAATCTTCTTAGCTGGAAAACAAGACAGCACCATAAATCATAAGAGCTAGAAAGGCGTTGAAGGAATCCCAACTCTCATTTTTGGCAAAAGGCTTGTGATTCTTAACTTTGACTCCTAGAATGTTAGCATATTCTTCAAATTTTAGAGCCAACTGATAGTATTGAAATGTGAAACACCTTATAGGAGGATCATAAAACTAGATGAGAGTTTGCACTACCATGGTATCAACCTTGGTGTTCAGAAGAGGAATACGGTTGTCGTAAGTATTCTTGAAGTCATCTTAATTTTTGGAAACTACAACCAAACTCAACCTTTTTAAGCTATTAAGAGAAAGTGTAGGAAACTTATAGACCTTGGTGTGTCTTCTACCTACATCCATCTTTTGATAATCTCAACTAATATAAAAGCTTGCAAATCCCTAGAAGTGAAAAGTATATGTGGGTTAAATGTTTATGATGCAAATGATTTATGCAAGAGCATGGGATCACACTTTGGATATATCCGATAGGTTGGTATACTTAATCCTTGAAGAGGGTAAGTATGAACTCTTATAAGATAACCAAGGTATGATGGATGTCAAATTTTCCTGTCAAACAACCCAAACCCTCTCACATGTGAGTTCTAAATGGATAAAGATTCCTTGAGGTATTCCCAGAGTCATGGATCCCTTTGAAAAGTATAGTGTCGTAACATATCTACGTCGGAACAATTGTACCCCAAAGTAAACCTAGTCTGGATGTGGTTCTCATGACAACACTAATAGGGCATCAACCCCTTAGCTTCCATGACTATCCACTTTCTTGAAACTTATGGGTACACTCAAGCCTGTGTATTGAGCTTATATCTTAAGTAACTACCACCCAACAAAGAAATAGATACCAATATCCAGAATATCCAAAGTGGAAATTAATGAAATGCAATAAATAAAATGAATGCATAAAGATAAACACCCAAAGAAAAGAAAAGAAACAAAAGCTAGGTATGACTTGCTTAGATATTCCCCAACAGAGTCGCCAGCTAAAGCTACTCGAAAAATAAGATGAAATAACTATAGATTGAACAAACAGAGTCGCCACCTAACTTTATTTATCCCAAAGAATAGGGAAAGGAAATATAGAGAAAACCTTTGGTATTGGGAAAGAACATGGTATCGCAACCAAATCTCGGGTAAGGGAGTAGATTACACAACGGGAAGGTATTAGCACCCCTCATGTCCATGTTACTTCACGGGTTCCACTCTTGTTGTTCTAACAAATGGGTGTGTTTATCTAAATTTTATCTTGCTAAAGGGAAATGTATGCATAAATGCAATGGAAAAAAGAAAGTATTTTTATTAGTGCGTTCGTGTGAGCATTAAAACTCCATGCCTATGTATCCTCAAGGAAACCAGAACACCGTAGTTCTTTTTAAAAATGTTTTGTTTGTTATGTGTTTTTTATGGATTATCTTAAATTTTCATTTTAATAGTTAACGTTGCCACTCGACCATTAGAGACTACGCATCATTGTTTTATGTAGAATTGAGTTAACATATCCTTTTTAAAAATGTTTTAAAGTGAAAAATCCCTAAGGTAAAATGATTTGGATTTGGTTTGTGTTTTTGTTAGGAAGAAGGTTTTAAGTGGACCCTCATCCAAGGAGACACTCATCACCTTCATACCTTTATGTTTTAAAAGGGTTTTAATTATTGTTAAGTGTTTTTGGGTTTGATTAAGAAAATATTTTAGTCTTAATGATGCAATTCAAAAGAAAAGTCTAATGGGGAGACTTTATTGATCCTAAATTTGTCATACAAATTTGATCCTATAGTTGATATTATGGGGGATCTCACCTATGTTATCATGCATTGATGGACTTAGAGTTTGGAGTGAGGGGAAGATTTTATCCTAAAGTTGTCATGCTCGAATTGAAATCTTAATGTCTACCTTGGTTCAAATTTCATCAAGGATTTAATATGAACCAAGTAATATTAAGGGTACATGTTATTCAACAATAAAATATATCACAAGTGGATGAGAATCCATGGGTTTATTTGGTAAAAGTTGTGACAAAAGAGTGAAAGTTGAAAGCATATTTTTGATATTTTTATAATTTAGGTTTCTAAAGAGTTTATGAAGGAAATATGTTCAAAAATAAGGAAATTTTGTGAAAACATGGGTGAATTGGATGTTTGAAACAAGTGTATGCATCACAATCACAATTGAAAGTCATGGAGCATAGCTTTTGATTTTTGAACATGTTTCATAATTTTATATGAATTTGGATGAGAAAAGTTCTAAAAGACTCAAGCTATCATGAAAAGCTTACTCAAGTGTCAAGATATCTCATGAGAATCTAGACCTATCATGGTAAAATCAAGTTTTGTGAGCAAAGTTGAGGGATTGGTTAAAAGATCTTCAAAAGTCCCTTTAAAAACCCTAAAAAGTGATGACATTGATTTAATTGGAAAATAATGAAATAAAAAATATTTTTGTGATATTTTTAATATTCATAAATTAAAGTTGGTAAACTAATAGTGTGCAAAAAACCAGCTTGAAAATATTAAATTTGAATGCAAAAAGAATTGATTGAAAATGAGAAAAAATGAAGTGAAAAATGAAATTGAAAATGAGGAAAATGAGCAAAAGAGTACCACTAGGGCTCGAACCCAGGTTCCTATAGTAACAGGTGTGCTTGTTTTACCACTGGGGTGGCTATTTCATCCGATTATGAACCCCCCCCCCCCCCCCCCCCCATTCAATATAATTATAAAACGAGTTTTGAAAATTTGAAATGTTATCTTCTTCTTCCTCGCGCGTGCAGACGACAACAACACCATTGATGATTTTCGAAAACTCTCATTTCTCATGCATTTTGAAAAGTTCCAAAATCAAACTTTCTTGATTCTTGACAAGGAATCCAACCATATAATTTTTAAAAGCTATAAATTAAAGATTGAAACGAATTTTTCTTGTACCAAATAAACCCTAACGAAATTCAATTCCAAAATTCTCATCCCACAGTCAATTAAAATGAAATTTAAAGACATGGTTAGCTCCAATGATATGATATCTAAATTTTTTTCTTCGTAATTTATGCACAAATGATGCTTAAATAAAGAGTTCAAAGTTTGAAAATTGTACCAAGTTGGAAAAAGTCCAATGATTCTTTTGGTGCGTCTAGGTGTAAACAAATGATATGTTTAGCTTCCTTGATCCTCCGTGAGTGTATTCTAATTGATAGAATACCATGTAGCTTGCTCAAACTTTCTGATCAAGTCCAATTGCACGCAACAATGTCCACATGTTCTATAGAGTGGTTGGCTTATTTCAGTGATGGATTAAAGCATACATTAGTGCATATATGGTGTATTGATGATGATTTGGTGGTTGGTTTGAAAAGAGATTGCAAGAGTTATGAGTTTCAAAGTTTTGGACTTTGAAGCTCAAGAATGGAGGATTTGTGGCCAATTCGGGTTTGAGAGAGATTGGGAGGGTTTGAGGACTTGCGCATTGGAGTTTTGGATTGTAAATGAACTCCTTATTTATAGGCAAAAGTTTGAAGTAATGAGGAGGTTTGGTTTACAAGTGGTGGATTTAAGGTTTGGTTGAAATGGAACAATCATGTTTTGGTGAAAATTGTTGTTCCAATGCATAGTACAAGAGAATTTAAAGTGGTTAGAGGCTTTAGACATGTTGCTTTTGGCTTTTATGTTGAGTGTGTGCAGAGGAAACAAGTTAGAGGCTTAAGGAGAATGGACTTTGTAATTAAAGTCACTTTACAAGAATGGAAGTGTTAGCTTTAGTTCCAAAAATGGCATGATGCATTGGATAAGGGTTGAATCAATTGGATAATAGCCAAAAAAATTGCGAAATCATCTGATTATGGAAGGATTTGTGGGTTTGGAGGCTTGTTTCATACCCCAAAATTAACCCTCCTATAATCATCATTTTAAATGTTGTTGGTACATACTTACTGATAATTTTTTTCGATACGTTGGTGCATGATATCATTTAAAATCCGTTTGGTTCTAAATCGACCATGTTAACTTAATTCAAAGTTTGTTATTCTTGGCCCATCATTTAAAATATGTATGTGTATAAGTGTGTTTGAGAATATAAAAGTGAGGGTTGTATTCATGTCATAGTCGGATTAGCATTCACATTTTTCTAAAGCCCATTTTGGATTAAATAAATGGGGGGTATGTTTATCAGTTTCAAAAGAGTTTGACGATCAATGAATTTCCGGGCCCATTAAATTTTTTTTGAAGGCCCATTAGATTGAGGGTTGACCGAAGTCAACCTCTGATTTTTTCTACTTTTATTTTTGTTATTTATATTATTTTTTAAATTTAAATTGTTTTATTATATTATGTATTTCTAACTAAAGTCGACATTCGTTTATCATCAACTTTGTTAGCTATTATCATCATTGTTAATATTTATTTTATTTAGTGCTCAAATATTATTATTACCAATTATTATGATTATCCTATTTTTATGGATTTGTTTATCAAAGTCAACTAGGGTTAGAACCCTTTACCCTCGACTACGCTTGTTCTTCTTCACTAAGCAATTTCTAAAGCCCATATCAGAACCAAATCAGAGAAAATCGAATCAAATCAAGAAAATTTCATTAATTAATTAGAATCATATACAAGTTTGAATCAATTACAATCTCAATCAAATCTGTTAAATCTACAATTCTGAATCAATTACAACAAATTTCTAATCAAATCTCAGTAACTAACAAACAAATCAAACCTAATTTCTAATTGAATCATTCAACAAATCTCAGATTTCGTAACAACAAATTACACACAAATTTCCTAATTTGTTCTAATCTAAAAACTATAAAAACCCTGAGATTAAACCTAAGGAGGGACGAAAAATCTGAGGCGAAAAAGAAAAGGAGGAAAAGAAGACGGATTCAGGGACGTTGTTGCTTGAATCTTTGGCTGCAAATTCTATTCCCAACATCGAAGCTTTTTTTTCGTTTGAGATCTGGGTTTCAGAACTGAAACCCTAGATCCTCCAAACCCTTGTTCCTCCACCCTCGCCGCTCCTTGTACCTGTGATTAAACAAAGAAGAAGAAGATTAGAAGGAGATTTATGCAAAGAACCAAAAAACCTTAAAATATTCAAGGTAACCATTTAGCTTTTCGCAATTATCTGATCTCTACATGTTGTGTGTATTGTTTTTGGGAAGTTATGGGTTTTATTTGAACTCTCCGGTTGATCTTCAACCGGAGTCTGGAGTTTCTATGGCGGCGGGTGGTGGTTGTTGTTAGAACATAATTTGATTCTACAACCCTCATAAGAGTTTTGATGATAACAAACACAAAGAATAATTATGCACCTTAAAATTATATTCTGTTTTGTAGAGAAGTTCTGATGGATGTAGACCAGAAGATAAGCTACAAGGATGTTCCTGCTGTGAACATAGACTATTCTTAGAAAGTTCTGATGAATGAAGATCAGAAGTTGCGCTAAGAGAAAGACGTTTTAACTCTGGAAGAAAGTCTAATGCTGCAAACAGGACCTTATGATTCTGACCTTCCAAAGTTCTGAAGCAAGCAGCAAATAGATTCCTTAATGTTCTGAAGCGTTACAATTCATCAAAGTTATATCAAATGCAACGGCTACAAACAGATAAGGATCTTTTATTTGAGGAAAGCGCATTAACTGACATTTATCAAGTTTCCAAATACTCAAGATTGTTGCGCCTATTTAAACAAGGGATGAGGATAAATCATTTACAATTTACACACTACAATACATAATACTCCAACGCTGTTACTCCTCATTCACACTACTCTTTAAACTGTGTAATACATCACAAGTCTGTGATACTGTTTTTGTAAGGAAAAACATATTGTACACTGCTTTATTCGTATTTTCTTTAGTGAAATTCCTTGAGAAAAACCGGGTTATGGTTATACTTAAGAAGACTTTGGCAGTAGTCAAAGTAGATTTGTAATCAAGTTTTATTAGTGAATTAAGACCTCTTTGGAGAGAGGCGAAATCACCTTGACGGGTGGACTGGAGTAGTTTGAGTTCAAACGAACCAGGATAAAAATCATCGTGTTATTTCCATTGATTTTTAAGATTCCAATTCAACCCCCCCCCCCCCCCCCCCCTTCTTGTGTTTTTCAATTCTTCAGTTGTTGTTAGAGAGAATGAAGAGGATGTTAGAGAAAGAAGAGAGAGCGAACGAGGAATAGAGAGAGAAAGTTTGGAGAAAATGGAACAGAAATGAGAAGGAGATAAGATTATACTCCCTCCATAATTCTCCTCAAGTGCAACATGTAGCCATCAACTGGCCATGTGATCGCATCACTTCACTGTAATCCTGTGTACGCCTCTTTATTATACTCACTCAATATCAATTATGGCCCTTCATCTCACATACTTTTAATAATTGCTCCTGAGTTAATCTCAGGTGGCTACATGATCAAGATCGGACGCTTAGGATCACGCCAGTGCACCGTAAATACTATGCCTTCCCATATTATGTACAAATGCACCCAGAATTTGTTCTAGGCTTTCTTAAAACATTTGCTTGGGCCCAGGCCCTTCCTACTAACACCCTCCTTTTAATTCTCTAGTTTAAATGTGTACCCCTTCCGCGTTTTAGACCCAAACCAATATTTGGGCTCAAGCCCATCGCTTCCCGCACCCTCCAAAATTACTATCCTAATTAAAAATACACCCCCCCGTGTTTAATTAAATATATTTATTTTATTTATTTATTTTTTAAATGTTTGTTTATTTAATTAATAAATAACTAATTTTTCTTTTCATAACCTTTTTTAGCATATTGCACCAAAATTATATTTTTCCATTTTTATCATAAAAAAATAGTAGTGATAGATAAATATTTGGTTATTATTATAAATATCTAATATATTTCTAATAATAGGTACAATAATCATTTATCAATTATTTTTTCCTAAAAAAAAATACTAACTTTATTCTATTTCTAATTATCAAGCATTCTTGTCATTCAAATCTTTTTACATATTGCATCATAAATTCTAAAACAGTTAACCCATCAAATACTAACATTTCACTAACTTAATTTCAAATTCAGTTTATTTTCAAAAAGGATTGTGGATATATTTTTCATTAACTATAAATTGCATCTATGACTATGCTATTTTCAAACTCAAACAAGGTTCAAGGAGAATTCAAAATATTTCCATAATCCATAAAAAACTAACCAAACATATTTGAACTACGAAATTGGACTATGATTCTTCATAAGAGGATACGTAGGCACGCGGCTTAAAAACCAAGGTGAGTCCCTTAATTAAAAAACTTAAATCATTTTCATATACAATTGATAATAACATGTTATTAAATAGAAATTTCCGATATATCCGGAAACATAGAAAAGGAGCCCCTTGAGAACAAGGGAGATAAAGGGTGCCTAACACATTCCCTTCATCTAACCAACTCATAAACTTAGAGTCTCTAAATATTTAGGGTTATCCATTAGTCTCCCGTCCTTAGGATAAAAATTAATGGTGGATACTCTCCTATTTTTTGTCGGTTACGACAACCTGCAAAGTAAGATTACAAGGCACGCTTGAAGACTTAATCTTATGGTTATCATGGAAATGTCTTCAAATCAAAGTAAAAATTGCCAACTTCGTGTCTTCGAAACTCTCGGCTCAAGTATGATATTTTTATGATCTTTGGCTTTTTGGAAAGCTTATAACATGATCTTCAACTTTCATGTTGACCACTTTGGCTAAATCAAAATGGAAATTGGTGAAACTTGGCCAAGAAGTTGAGATGAAAAACTAATCAAAATTGGATAAAAAATATCAGAACTTCATGGGCCCATATCTCTCTATCCAAGCACTTTTTTAGGATCATCAACATAGACAAAGTTGTTGCATTCCTCACTCCCTACAACTTTCATGTTGAAAGTTTTCCTTGAATCAACTTACATCTTGAGAAAACTTGCTTGTGAAGAGAGCTGCAATAATTGAAAGTAATATTTTGATTCTGATAATCAAATTTTGGAAAATGTCTCTGAAAAGAGCTGCTTACATTCTAACCGAGTTAAATTTCTGTTTCTATTAGAATTGTTTTCTTTTTCAAGAATCGTGAACTCTGATTGGAATCCAAATCTGAAAGTGTTATTGAAAGAACCGGCTATAGTGTCAACTGATAATGAAATCAATGAAGTTGCCATCAAACATTTTTTATCCCATGGGAAGGGAAAGGAAAACATCGAGTAAATCTGAGAAGGGAGAAATCACGGTCAAATGACCGATAGATATGGGTAAGGGAGTTTATCACGTTAGGGGAAGGTATTAGCACCCCACACGCTCGCAGTACTCTACGGTATCCACTCTTGTTATTCTAATAAAAGGGTGTGTATCAAATCTAATGCTTAAGAGCTAAAAATAAAATGCAGATATGGGATGCATGCAAAAGAAAATAGAAAATAATGTAGGAAAAAATAAAGTTGTGCTTGCTTGGGCCCTACCCCAATGCCTACGTATCCTTTTTAAGGAATCAGAGTTACCGTAGTTAGGCTCACTTGTTTTGGTGGGTTTGTGTTTTTTTTAGTTGGAAAATGTCCAACTCAATCATTTCACCGTTGTTCGACCTTTGGAGACTTACGGCCTGTAATGGAAAGGAACTAACATGCGCTTATAAGAGAAAAGCCGATTGGCAAAAAGAAAGGAGTTGGTTAGTGTTTTTTTACTTTAAGAAAGGGTTTAAGTTGTTAGAGAGTGTTTTTATTAGTTTAAGGAAAAAGAATGTTTTAGTTTTAATTGCAAGGATGTAAAAAGAAAGAAAATATCTAAGGGAGACTATCTAGAATCTAATCCCTAATCTTATCATACAATGATGGCCCTATGTCAAGGATAAAGGGGGAAATATCTATCTATGTTAGCATGAATGGATTACTATCCTAAGGTCTATCTCAAATCGGGAAAGAAACAAGCACATCCTAAGGGAGCATGGTATATACAAAGAAAGCAAGCAAAGGAAGAACATAAATGGCGAGAGTAATGTATCCCAAACAAGCAAAGGAGAGCACATACACGGAGAGAGTAATGCATCTCAAAGTAGTAAGCTCGAACAAAGGGAGCACATACATGGAGAGATTAGTGCACACTAGCTCAAGCAAAATGGCCTAACCAATATATCGTGAATCGAGGTAGGTAAAGTAAAATAAGAGAAATGCTTTAGCTAAGGGGAGAGGATCACCCGAAGAAAACAAGTGGGATTGGTATAAAAGAAAAAGAATATAAATGCTTTAGATAAGGGGGGCGAATCACCCAAATCAAACAAGCGAGAGAGAGAGAGAGAGAGATGAAATAAGAAAAGAAGAGAATGGTTTAGCTAAGGGGAGTTGATCACCCGAAGCAAACAAGCAGGTAACAGAATGTCAGCATTGGCCATTGCGAACTCCTGACAAAGTGAGGGGGTTGGGACAAAACCCTTTTCCACATAACCGACTCAATACAAAAGATCGAAGCACCAAAGTTTCGACGTAAAACATGGGCTAAGGATGACACAGACTAGAATGCGTGGGGGTTGGCTAATAACCCTTTCCATTCACCTCCTTTTGAGGACTTGTCATTTGTATTATATTCAAGCACAAAATATAAACACACGTGTAGAATACTTACTTCAAAGGTAGGATTTTAAACAAGCACAAGTAGCACACAAAATGCACATAATGCGGAATTTCCCTAAACGGGTCTTTAAATAAACCAAAGGGATTCCCGACATGATCAGCAACGGAGATCCCTGTCATACATCTCTATTCCTACTTCTCATGGCAAGTAAAGAGGTAAAATCCCTACTTGACATGATCTCTAGAAAGTGATAAGATGCGGAAAGAAAATAGAAGGGGAATGTACCAAACAGATAATAATTTGTAGATGATAAGAAATAACAAAGAAACTCGGAAAATTTTGCGAGCTCCTATCATCAATAAAGAAAATACCATCAACATAAGCGTCAAAGCATCAACAAATAAAGATTGGAATGTGTAGCATACACATCCGTATAAAATACACCCGCAAGAAACATGGTTCATACAATATACGCATATAACAATCACATAGTGGAATGTGTGACAGACACATCCGTGTGATGCTAGGGTACCTGCACGAAATACAATCCATACAAAATATGAAATAACAATCATACGGTGGAATGTGCCTCGAACACATACGTGTGATGCCAGGGTACTTGCACAAAAACAAGGTTTATACAAGAACAAAGTCGTCTTGCGTATCGTACGCAAATTCCAACTAACAAGTGATTGCATAAAGCGTCTTTCAACCAAGAATCATGTGCTAATTAAAGGTTGAAGGCCTAAAAATATACCTTGCAAAGAATTCACAAAAAGAGTTAGAATTAACAAGGCAATATGTGTAAACATGGAATAAAACAAAGCAAAAATTGTTGTTTTTGTCTGGGTAACCGGTTACCATAACTGGGTAACCGGTTACAAAACTTTGAAATTTTGGAAATTGGCTACCGACTAGAGGTAATTGGTTACCATAACTAGGTAACTAGTAATCCAAGCCAACAAAGCTGGGAAACGCCATAGTAACTGAGGTAACTGGTTACCATAAGCCAAAAATATGAGAAAATGCTACTAACTTTGAGGTAATTGGTTACCGTAACTGGGTAACCGATTATCAGGTGCAGATTTTCAAATTTTAGTTACTGTAAAGGGTGGTAACCGGTTACCATAGCTGGGTAACTGGTTATCTGCGGGCAAAAAGCAGTTATTTCAAGTTTTTGAGGTTTGGCTCATGGTTAGGGCATTTGATCAAGCACAAAATCTCCACACATTCAATACATGATTTTGCATAATTCAAGGTCTAGATTCAAAATACACATGATTGATTAAGATCAACAATTAACCTTCATGCAACATCATCAATTTGTTTCATCAATTAAGCATTTTCATGAGCATCAACTTAATTTAATAAGCACTTAACTAAACTATCCAATTCCTGATTTACACATGATTATCAAATTAAATCACAATTCTAATACTAGATTTGATTTCTTAATTCAAAATATAACTGAAATTCAATGCTTGATTAAAAAGAGCTTCTCAAATAATCACTTATTTCAAAAGTGCTTAATTCAAGAAAACTCACCGATAGAAGTGAAGAGAAGGTTTAGGTATAGAGATCGCAACAAATGGATCAACAATCGGAGAAGAATTGCTCTTGATCTTGACTTTTGGATCTTGATAAAATTGTTGTTGTGTTCTTGATCAAGAAAATGTAGAACCTTGATTTGATCTTTTTGAGACTTGAGAGAAAAAACTAGAGTGTTTGTGAGAATTTTGTTTATTATGAGAGCCTCTCCCAACATAAAATCTGATTTGAGATTATATAGGGTGAGCAAATTGGGCCTTCGATGTGCAATTGGATTGGGCCTTGACTTGAAAATGTATGCTCGACACGACCATAAAGTGTCACGTTATCATCCGTATGGAATCTCGATTCGGCTGTCAAACGGGAAATGAAGATAATCAAACTTTTGACGCATTTCCGAAAGAACGGGCTCAATCAGATAAACGACAAGGAAGTTATGAATTTTTGAAGTTTCAGTGACACTGTGTCAGGCAAAAATAATTTCCTGTGCAGAACTTTATTGCGTGACGCACGAAGAAGATCGAAAACAAGAACCTTCGGGTCACCGTTTGATTTTAGAATCTGAAGATAAGTTATAGTAGATGAAATTCATGAACCAATTCCACCAGACCCAGCTCAATACGATAACAATCAAGTGATATATGAATTTTACCGTATCAAACATTACAAATGAATTCCGGTTCAACACAAACATGTCTTCAGAAACTTAAAATTCACGGGTCCTTCTTTCGTGAATCAACTTTTAGCCTCTAAAGAGGACACCAAGATGACATTAAGACAAAATTTTGGAAATCAGAACCGCGTGCATACGATATTCCATCCGAGATTTATGAATTTTTTAGTGCACATGAAATAATGGTTCAACCCACTTTTCCTTTGTATTTTTTTCACTATATAACTTCCAAAAGAATGGCGTATTCGGAGACCTTCCTTCGAGATTTATCTTTTGGTCCGAACACGAAATTTGAAGAGAACGTCGAGAAGGTTTCAAAACCTCAAGTATTAATCCAAAACACCATTCCAAATGGAAGATATGAATTTCCAAACTCAAATCAGCTGAAAAAATGTTTCCTATTTGCACTGCTTAAAATTCACTGAAAACACCAAAATCTTCCGGAACTCGATATGTGTTGAGCAAATATGGGAGCTTTATTGTGTTGAAAAAAATACCTTGATCCTGTGAGCATGTATCCAATGATATGCATGTTATTATATGTTAACAAAGTATAATCCAATTTTAGCAATAGAAAATAAAGAGGGCAAATTTTGGGGTACAACAGTTATACAAGGCTTTTGTCTAACTTTTGGATTCTGACACTGAGAAGTTTTAAGTTCACAATTAGGTTGGTCATAATCAGGCTCTAAATTAAGAATCAAGAATATGTCTTTGTGACACTAAAGTTTCAATATTTCAACTTGTATGATTGACATCGAGGCTCTCGAGATTCTTATATCTGATCTAGTGTAACCAGGGAGAGTTCTACTCAAATGGTTCATAATTAAGATATACGATCTTCATTAAGACTTAGAGTCAGGGGGAGTTTTCATATAAAGGATAAGTGTTTCTTACCCTTCTTATTCTTACTTTTTCTGATTATGTATAAAATTGTGTCATCAAAATACATAGTTTTGTCATCATCAAAAAGGGGAAGACTGTTAGAACAAGATTTGGTTCTATAATTTTATCTATGAGTTTTGATGATAACAAATGAGTATGTTTGTATGAAAATTTTTGCTACTCTAATGTTTATTATTTATAAGATTTAACAAACATGTTCTGCTTCTGATAAACGGTGTTGCCAAGACATTAGAAGAGAATAAGTTACGCTTCTAAGCTACACAAGTTCTGATTAATAGTAGCAAAAGCTTCAGAAGGATCTGAAGTAGTGACTATGATACTCGTCCAAGAGACGAAGTTCTAAAGATCTGAAGACAGAAGTTCTTACTGAAGTCCAGATGCGGAAGACTTATGTTTTGGAAGACAAAGGGTTCTCAAGACCAAGTGCTGAAGATTATGAAGACGGAGTTCTAAAGATTCTGAAGACTTGAAGTTCTGTTGACCTAAGGTTCGACAAAGGCTTCTAAATACCAATTGCTGAAGATTCTAAAGACGCTGTTCTGAAGACTTGAAGTTCTGAAGACCTAAGAATTATTCTGATTCTTCCAATGCATGCTTGATTAGAAGCCTCTGACATCAGAAGAAAAGAGGATAAGATTGTGTGGTATAAAAGTATATAGTATTAACAAATTATTCCATGCCACTACCATGAAGGACAAACGTTGTGTACAATCTTGTTCCCCACGTGATTATTCAAGCTGCCAAATTTCTGGAAATTCCTGAAATACCATCTAACAGTTATAATATTTTATTGGCTATAAAAGGGCTTGAAGACTAAGAGAGAAGGCTATTAATTCATATTCTAAAAGGATTGTTCATACACTTCCTTATTTCTTTAGTCTATATTATTGAAAATCTATTTACTTATTCACTTGTGTAGAAGCATATCTTTTGTAGACAAACCTTGTTCAAATAGTTATTTGACTTTCCTTAAGGGACCAGTTGGTTAGAATCCTTGAGAAGTCTAAGATTAATGTGTCTTAGAGGTTGTAATGTTAGTCACTGGCTGTTATCTTGTGCATTGTAATAATTTGTGTGATTATTGGATTAATACCTTGTTGATAAAGGATAAATCACCTTGGCGGGTCGACTAGACTAGCTTGATAGTTTTTAAGTGAACTAGTATACACATTCTTGTTCTTTCCTTCTTGCATCTTATCACTATTATCATTAAGTGAAGTAACTTTTTTCTGATTGAATGATATTTTAAAAGGAAAAGTTTTTTATATTTAAAACCCAATTCAAACTCCCCCACTTCTGGTGTTTTTCACACCTTCAATTCTTCTTTAGGGTGTTACCCGAATTGGACTATTCTCTGATTCACTAATTTCTGCAAAGTGTTTTTGAAAGCGTCATTATGTTCCAAAGATAAGCCATGATCCAATAAATGCTCTTTTAGGATATCTATCAGAGCCTTTACTTGTTTAGTCTCTCCAAGATTAGTGATTATCTCAATTGCATTCACAGTCGGACCACCATGTAGAGCCATGGGGTTTGTCTTGGTATTAGGTTTATCAAAAGTGATAGCTTGGGAGTCTATTAGATCTTGAACCTTATGTTTAAAAGCCCAACATTTCTCAAGGGTATACCTTGGGAAATCAGCATGATATTTACACCTTGTGTTTGCATCATATTTTGGTGGAAGTGTCCCAATTGGAGGAGCGAGTGGCTTGAGCTCTATCACGGATAGGGAGAGGATCAAATCTTCTCAGAGTTCTCTGGAACCTATTTTTATGTTGATCATGTGGGATTAGCCATGGTTGTTGGGCTATGACAACATTAGTTTCTCCTTCCTTATTTTTTGAGAAGTTAGGAATATGCTTCTTTGAGTTGTAAGATGTACTGGATGTCCCTTATATCTTACCACTCTTTAGACCAACTTCAATTTTCCCCCAATTATTACCAAACCGGGAAATCCTGAGGAGACGCTACTTACCATCTTCATATAATATAGACCTTGTAAAGTGCTCTGAACATGTCTATTAATTATCTTTCAAGGAGTGGTGGTTTTACACGGGTGGCCATCTCTCTCTACCCTTGAGCATACTCTTTGAAAGATTCATCTTTCTTTTGAGACACTTTTTGAAGTTGCATGCGTTATAAAAAGATTTGATTTTGCATATAATCTCTAGTTTTGATGATAACAATGCATATATTTTATATGTAACAATTTTGTGCTCTAATAGTTTCTTTAGTGTGAAGATATAAAATTGTATCTGATTCTGGATACTCTTTCTGGAAATATCATCATAATCATTTTTGGCACGCATCGAAAGAACTATTGCACTCTCTTCTAAAGAATCATCAACAATTCTGATGAATGTTGAATATTCGCTAGAAAAGGATCTCCGTGAGCTTCTCAGATAGGCTTTTGCTTCAAACTCAAAAATCAAGATGTGCTTCTCTGATAAGCTTTTACTTTCGGCTCAGAAATTGAGATGTGTTTCTCAGATAAACTTTTTCTTCCATCTCAAAAGTCAAGATTTTTTCTCATATTAAGCTTTTTCTTCCAGCTCTGAAGACAAGGTTTTAACTCTGAAGACTTTGATACACTTGGAACACTCTTACAATATGATGTCTACTTGACTAATCATTGCTTCACATCAGAAGTATTCCATCGGATCAGAAGTATTTTATTAGAAGATAAGATCAATAAAACTTGCACAAGAGGAAATAGTACAGCAGTACAATACCTATCCCACTATGGTGAAAACGTATGTACAATCAAAGGTTTCTTGAGCTCTTGTCTCCCACGATCTCATGCTACCGTTATGGCAGCTGAAAATGAAAGTGATGTTTTGTCCTTCTCAATGATCTACTTTTTCAGCCTATAAAAAGGGATGACCATTCCATTGAAGAACATAGAAGTTAAGCATCAAGAAATTTAAAAATGGAGTTGAAACAACGCCACTAAAAAATAAGAAGTTAACGTGAAAAGATTATCAAAAGAAATATTCTTCCAAGAGAAAACACAAAGAGTTGTTGCTCATATTTGTGTTAACATTTATTCTCATTCAACACAAAGATTTTTTGTTCATATTTGTGTTAACATTTATTCTAATTCAACACAAAGAGTTGTTTATCTTATTTATGTGTAAACATTTGTTCTTCATTGTAGTGTTAAATCTGATTCTATAGAAGCAATATTGTAAACACTTTCTATTGTAAATCTTTTGAGATTTTTTTTCCTCAAGTGACTAGGTGATAGTCTGTATACTTGAGAGGGCTAAGGTGTTTTTCTAAACTCTTAGACGTTTGTTTGTAATCTTTCAAGATTAGTGGATTAAGTCCTTTTTGAAGGCAAAATCACCTTGACAGGTGGACAAGAGTAGTCTTGTTTAAGATGAACTTGTATAAATCGATTGTGTCACTTTTCCCTCTTAGCTTGTCTATCTTGATTGTTTGTGTGAAGCATTTCTAAAGAAAAATTTATTTGAAAACCCAATTCAAACCTCCCCTTTCTTATGCTTTTCTCAACCTTCAATTGGTATCAAAGCTTCGGCTCTGTTATTGATTTTTCAATCAAACACTTAATCATGTAGAGAGATCCAGTGTGCGAAAAACTTCTATGGTTGCTGCTAATACAAAAGAAAGAGATAGTTACAATGTTAAGCCTCCTGTCTTTCACTGACAAAACTTTGACTACTAGAAAGATAGACTATAAAGTTTCTTTCTAGGCTATGATATAGATCTTTGGGATGTTGTTATAAATGGATATGAGGCACCTATTAGTGCAATTGGTACTCCCATTCCCAGAAGAAAAAAATGGATGATGTTCAAAAGAATGATCTCAAGAATCACCACAAAGCTAGAACTATTAGTCTGGATGATATTTCTTACAATGAATATGAAAATATCACTAATATAGAAACAACAAAGGATACTCTTGTTTCGTTAAAAATGACACATGAAGGCAATGCTCAAATCAAGGAAACTAAGGCGTTGGCCTTAATCCATAAATACGAGGCTTTCAAGATGGAAGAAGAAGAAAAGGTTGAGACTATGTTCTCAGGGTTTCAAACCTTAGTAGAAGGACTAAAGGTTTTAGGCAAAGGTTACTCCATAATTGATCATGTAAAAAAGATCATTAGAAGCCTTCCCAAAATATAGAGACATATGTTTACTGCGTTGGAGCTATCTAAGGAGTTGAACAACATAACGCTTGAAGAGTTAGTTAGTTCTCTCAGAATTCATGAAATAGAGTTAGAGGAAGACGAGCCTCAAAAAGAGGCAAATTTGTTGATCTAAGATCAAGATTAGAAAGAACCAAGTCAGAAAAGAACAAATCCTTCCAAGCTGGAGAAGTAGAAGATTCTGACGATGAAGTTTCTAATGAAGAAGATGAATTGTTCCTTTTGTCCAAAAGAGTCAAACAACTTCTGAGGATCCAGAAATAAAGGAGATCATCCAGAAACATATTCAAGAGGAAGAGAAATCAAGGAAGTAACATGATACAAGTGCAAGGAATCTGGACACTACATAAATGAATGTCCAATGCTCAAGAAAGAGAGCACTAGAAAAGAAAGCTTCAAGAAAAGCAGTTTCAATAGCAAGAAGAAAGGTCTCATGGTAACATGGGATGACTCTGACTCTGAAGGATCGAAATCTGAAGAAGATCATGTCAATGTATCAATCATGGCAACTACGTCAGAAGGAAACACAACAAAAACTGAGTCTGACTTTGAAGAGGTATTTTTTAAACTCTCTCGTGCTGAGTTAGAATTATGTTTGTCTGAATCTAGGAATAGTGTAGAGGAAGAAATGTTGAGACTAAGCCATTGGATTGATTTAACTCATACATATCAAATAAAAATATCCATCGCGCTTTATTGTTTCCAAAGGAATTTGGAAAAGAGAGAATAAACCCAAAAGAGAGGGGAGAGAATCTAGGTATGGGGGTTGGTTATGCAAAGGGAATGTATTAACATCCTAAGAATCTATGGTACTCTGCAAGAACCTCTTTGAAAATTTGTGTATTTTGGCTATAAAAGGTGTATACAAAAAATAAGATGGTGGAGATGAGAAAAGAAGTATTTTTTTACAATTTTTGCACCCGTCTGGTTGCAAAGCTTTTGTGCATGCATACCACCTTTCATACAATAGGGGGTCAGGGTACTCGTAGTTCACCTAAAAAATTTTAAAATACATGTGTGTTAGTTTAATTTTAAGAGACGAGACATCATCTTCATATCCGAGTGGAAGAACATACTTACTACCCACAATTATGAGAAATGATAATTTGCATCATCTCAAAGTGGAGAATATATCTTGGATTTTAAAATCAACAAAGCCTCACTCAACACCCAAGTGGAAAATATATCACTTCACTACATATCATAGAAGTATAATAGCTTGCATCACTACAAGAATCGACAAGAGTTTAATCCTTTGAGAAAATTTTTAAAGTAAAAAAAAGCCAAGTGGCAAAATGGTTTGAATGGAGTTAATGACTTTTAGTCTTTCAAAAGATGTTAAAGTATGGTTAAGTTGATTAAAATTTGATAAAGAAAATATTTTTGAAAATGCATGGACATAAGTCCAAGTTTATTATAAAAGTGGTTCAAGTTAGAAAACAAGAAGAGTTTTGAAAAGGAGGAAGGAGATTTTTGAAATTAAAGAATATGGGAGGAGATGAAGGTACTATCCTAAAGCATAAGGTAAAATATAAGGAAAAGAATGAACTAACCAACAAGAAGCCAACACTTGACATAAGAAGTCAATGTAGAATTCCCATCCTTTTGATTGAAACCAAGAAAGCAAAAATACTAAACCTCTGAGGAATACTAAGCTTCAGATGAACTAAGTCTTCACAATAATTGAGAAGAGTAACAATTGTATACAGAGAAATTCTAATTCATGGACAAAGCATGGAAATCAGAACAACCTGCACACTAAAAAAATTCAAAGCAATGCCTTGGAGTAAACCCCAAGGATTTCAGACAGAATAACAACACAATGTAGCAAGGTCCCCAAGTATCAAGGCTTCCAATCCTAAGTCCGAGAGATCCACAAATCCACAATGCCAATGATAGTAACCAAGTAGTCCAAGTAACTTTAAAGCTTTTACTGTTCAAGTTGATTATTAAGTGTCTTTAAAAGAAAAGAAAGCTCAAGTGAGCAAAGAAAAATGACATAAAGATAAATGCTCAAGTGAGAAAAAGAAAAAATGACATGGAATGTAAATGCTAAAGTAAATGGTACATAAAAATATAGGCACAAAATAAAGGCATAATGTAAAGTTAATTATTAGTGAATTAGAAGTTAGAGGGTTAGCTGAATGACCATCTTGAAGCTTGCTTTTGAAAATTCACTAGAATATTAATAAAATAAAATCTTCTCAACAATAAGTTTCATTTTCTTTTTGTCAAGTATAACATTCATTTCAAGTGCTCAAAGCAACCACATATGATCAACGATGTCTAAATGATTCACTTAAACTAAAATTCATGAAGTTCATTAGAGGATTGATAGAATCAAAGCGTCCTAACAATGAACTTCAAAGTTGTTGGATCCAAGAGTTCAAATTAAACATACTTGGGCTTGCAAACATAGGTTTGGGCCACAAATGGTCATTTTTTGAATCGGGACAAATTTAGCAATATGTTAAGAAATCGTAAGTGTTGTACCCCAATTTTTTCCCTAAGATCCCTTCATCATACCATATTGTTTCAATCACTACAAAATCACATTAGGGCTTTTGGTTCTTCTCCCTATCTTTAGCTTTTCTCTTTGAGGAGTTACCAAAAACCTTGACTTGTTTTCTTTTGTGATCATAGATATTTTGCTTTGATTTTATCTCTAATTAACAAAATGCAATATTGGTTTGTCTTACTTGTTAATAATTTAGGTAAAGGCAATGAGGTTTAGCAAGTTGCTTCATGGGCTCGTGAGTTTATTTCCATGCCCTAGTCAAAAGCTTGAGAGATTCAAACCTCGCCATTGAAGTTGTTTTGGAAGAGTTGGTATGAAAATGCTTTTGGTGGCCATGAGTCTTCATCCTTAACAATCTTTATTCACAAAGGAAGAATATTGGCACAAAAAGTTTGATCAAACTTAGCAAAGTTCCACCAAGCATTCTCTTGATCTAGAGGCTAGGGTTTTGGACTTCAAAGGGGTATATCTTTCTCACCTTTTGGTATTTTTGATTGATTCCAAAAACATTCTTATCTTAAAAGAGTTACCAACAAATCACTTCAAAGGTTCTAAGGAGTTTTCATGTGGAAGGAACTTGGTGAAGAAGAAAGATTACAAGTCATCCAGATGAATCCCCAATTCTCCATATGTGACTTCAAATGGTCATAACTTGGTCAATTTTTATCACCTTGAGCCCATTCTTTTTTTCATGATGATCCTAAGGATGTGTACTTCATGCCTTCTTTTATATGAAAAGTAAGAAAATGGATGGAAGTTGCCTTAAGAATGCAAAAGATTATAGGTCATTTCATGATTTTTGGCCAACTTCAACAAGTCATAACTTGCTCAATTTTTGGATATTTTGAGTGGTTCAAATTGAAAAATGTCATTCAAGGGATCTACTTCATTCCATCTTTTTTGGTCAAGAGCAAATTCTAAGTGGAAGGCCATGTTTGGATGCAAGAGATTATAGGTCATTTTTAAAGAAGAATTTGAAATATTTCTAAGTATGGAAAGTCAACTCTTTTTCTTCAACTTTGACTCCATGTAATTTTCAGCTCAAGCCTCCATTTGATTCCATTCATTTTCCATTGCAAAGCTGGTTACCTCATCTTTCCAAACCATTAAGAATTTTGCCCTAAGACCCCCTGAGGTGGAAATGCCATTGGATTGAACTTGGTAACTTGGAACTGAAGTTTCTCCATAAGTCAGAATTTGAAATCCATGTTTTGGCCTTTAAGCATCAAATTAGCACGCGTTTGTAATCTAAACATGTTTAACCAAGTTGCCAAAGTGGATTAGAGCCTTGAAACGCAAGGATTAGATGAGTTTTGATGCAAATCAGATCACACTTTGCTCGTGCATCAGGTTCACACGATTTCCCTCCAATTTGCATCATTTCACATGCTTGAACATTCCATTTGATTCCCTATAAATAGAGATTCATCCCCAATTCAATTTCCCAAGCTTAGATAGCCAGAATCACCCTGTCAAACTTGCTTCACAACTCAGAATTCAGCTACTTCGAATCCTATTCTCAAGCCTTTTTCAATCCATTTTTTTATCAATTCACCTTCCTTGATCTTCCCTGAAGCTAACCATATAATCACATTCAAGAATAGTGCCCTATATTGCTCCATAGAAGTCCAGTTTCAGAGCTCTGCAACTCAACTTCAATAGGTAGATTCTTTCATCAATTCTTCAAAATGTTGGTATCATTGTGTTGCTCTCATTGCCCTGGTTCTAGTTGCAACACTTACTTTTATCTGGAAGCGCGTTTTGACCATGAATTTTCAAATCCCCTTTCAAAACTTTCTTTCCAAATTGCTTGAGTTATAGTTTATATAAATTTGGCGCGAGGGTGTGGTTGTCTTCGTCTTGAAGAGACGAAGCGAATGGTGTAGGTCTGAGCTTCTGATTTTACAGTTTGAGAGACCTGCAATTCGTGAGGGCTGGAGGTTGAAGATGACCAATGTGTCATCTTCCAACCAATGAAAGCGTGCCATTTGTTTTTTTTCAAAAATTTGATTTATTAATGATTTTGTACATTATTCATTAAAGACCATCATAAGCACAACGCGCCAGATCCCTTGGATTTGATTACTAACGCGTTTTAGCTCTCATCCAATGGTCCACATCTTTTTATTTTATTTTCTTTTTCTGATTTTTATATTTTAATTGTTTTAAATTTCAAAAAAATCATAGAAAATTCATGTTTAGTCCAAAAAATCTGAAAAAATTATGAAAAATATTTTTGACTATTCTCTTTCTGATTTTTATTTTTTCATAATTTTATTTTGTGTTTTGATATTTTTTATGAATTTTACACTTATTTGTTTTATTTAAAATGTTTAAAAATACTTTTACACATTTTTAAATTCTGAAAAAATTATAGAATGATCCAATGATATTGTGACAAATATTGGTGACCTTATTTTATTTTTGTTTCTGACTTTACTATTTTTGTTTATTTTACCCATTTATTTTAATTTTTAAAAATAGTTTCTAACTTTTAAAAATTCCCAAAAAATTTGTAAAATTACTTGGCCTCTTTTCTGATTTTTCTATGGTCTTATTTTTCATTTCTTGATTAATTTGAATATAATTGATATTTTCCTCATTATTTTCTTTTTAAAAAACATTTTTAAACCCTTTAATGAATATATTAATCATATTATTATTTTGTGAATATTTTCTGGCTGTCTTGGGTTGATTTTTTGGTCATGGCTTTATTAACATCATTGGATCCATGGTGTTGAGTTTAATTCCACAAAAAATGGATGAATGATTTTAATAATAGTTGGATTAAATATTAATTCAAATGTGGTTTTTTTTCTTTTTACTCTAATTCCTCTTCATCTCATCCCCTTCTCATTGCACTAAATGTTGTTAGAGCATGATCTCTATATCATGTCTCAAAACAAATGGTGCATAGATTGCTATTGACCGGACTCAAAATAGGTGCGACTTCTATATAAGTCCACTTACGAATTCTTAACATAGTGCTAAATTTTGTCCCGATTCGAATAAATGATCATTCGTGGCCCAAACTTATGATTGTAAGCCCAAGTATATTAATTTGATCTCTTTGATCCAATAACCTTGAGATTCATTGTGTGGAGGCTTTGGTTCTACCAATCCTCTAATGGATCTACAACACCTTTGGTCAACGCGGATCACTTAAAAATCGTTGATCATTAAATGGTACTTGTGAGAATTTCAAATGGATGATATACTTGACAAAAAGCAAATGCAACTTGTTGTGTGGAGGCTTTGGTTCTACCAATCCTCTAATGAGTTCCAAATGCAAGTTACAAGATGGTCATCCAACTAACCACTAATTATTGACTTGCTTATTTTATGCTTTTATTCTTTTATGCTATATGTACTATTTATTTTTAGCATTTTTCATTTCATGTCATTTTCATCTTTGCTCATTTGATCATTTATATTCTTGTAATTTTTACTTTGCTCACTTGAGCTTTTCTTTTTTCTTTTCCTAAGATACTTAATAATCAACTTAAACCCTAAAAAACTCTTAATGGTACTTGGACTATTTGGTTACTATCTTTGGCATTATGGAGCATGGGACTTTTTCTTGGACTTAGGATTAGAGACTTTGGCCTATCTTGGAGACTTTGTGATCTTATTTGATTATTTTGTCTAAAGTTCTTGAGGTTTACCTCAAGACATTGGGTTGCTTGTTTGTTTTTTTTGTGCAGGTTTTTGTGATTACATACTTTGTTTGTAATCTGGAATTCACCCGTATACAGTCGTTACTCTGCCCAATTTTTGTGAAGACTTAATACATTTGAAGAGGTCTAGTATCTTTGCTTGCTTGGTTTCAATCCAAAGAATGGGAATTCTATCTTGGCTCATAATGTCAAGTTTTTGCTTCTTGTTGGTTAGATGGTCCTTATCCTTAGCTTTTACCTTATGCTTTAGGATAGCCTCTTCTTCTCCTCCCATCTTCTTTAATTTCAAAAATATTCTCCCTCCTTTTTAAAACTCTTCTTGTTTTGAAACATAAACCACTTTCATAATAAACTTGGACTTAGGTCCATCCATTTTCAAAGCATTTTCATAAATAAACTTCAATCAATTTAATAATATCTTGACATTTTTGTGAGAAGACTAAAAGTCAATCAATCTCATTTTAAACCATTTTGCCACTTTGGTCTTTACCTTTAACTTTTCTTAAAAGATTAGACTCTTGTCAATCCTTGTAGTGATGCAAACAACTATACTTCTACAATATGTAGTGAAGAGAGATATTTTCCACTTGGGTGTTGAGTGAGGTATTGTTGATCTTGAAATCCAAGCCATATCCTCCACTTTGAGATGATGCAAATTCTCCTTTCTCATGATTGTGGGTAGTAAGTATGTTTTCCACACGAACAATGACGATGATGTCTTATCTCCTAAAATTAACCAACACACTTTGTGTTTCAAATTTTTAAAAGAGGAACTACATGTACCCTGATCCCCTATTGCACGAAAGGTGGTACGTAGGCATTAAAGGTTCGCAACCGCGGCGGGTGTAAAAATCATTAAAAATATATACTTATTTTCTCACCTCCACATCCATTTTTTATATATATAACACATTTTTATAGCCAAAATATACAGATTTTACAAAGAGGTTCCTACGGAATACCGTAGATGTTTAGGGTGCTAATACCTTCCCTTTGCATAACCAACCCCCTTACCTTGAATCTTTCCCCCTTTTTTGGGTTATTCGCTCTTTTCCCATTCTTTTGGAAACAATAAAGCGCGGTGGTGATTTTTATTTTGATTTGTATAAAGTCTAGTCAATCCAATGGCTTAGTCTTGAAAATTTCTACCGCTACAGTAAGTAGACTTATATAGAAGCCACACCTATTTTGAGGTCGGTCAATAGCAATCTATGTATTAATATGTTAGAGAAATGATATATAGATCATTCTCCAAAAATATGTAGCACAAGTAAAAACAAGAAAGGGATAAGATAAAGAGGGAGGGGAATGATAGTATAACCAATGTATCAGATGAAATTAAGGTTTCAAATATCATCAACATCATTCATCCATTTTACTGGATTTGGTTTTTCAACCTATCAACACCCAAGATCCAATGAGGTTGAGGAAATTGTCCCAAAATAACACCCAAATGTCTCTAAATCAAGACCAACCAAAATAATAAAATATATTTAATATAAAATAAAATTTAAATGATTTAAAGAGGAAATAATTGGTAAAATATACAACATGTATTAAAACACCAAATAAATATCCTCAAAAAAGATCAGAGGTCAAAACATGTGTCAATAAATGTTGACAAAATGTTTTAGAATTTTTTTAAGTCAGAAACTATTTTCAAAATATAAAGAAATAAGCAAAATAAATCAAAATTTGTGAAAAATAGTAAAATAAAATATAAAATATAAAATGAGGCCACCAATATTTGAAAAGAGGTCGTTGGATCCTTCCATAATTTTTTTAGAATTTTAAAACCAAGAAAAATATTTTTAAACAATTAAAACAAGTCAAATAAAGTGAAAACTAAAAAAAAAATACCAAATCACAAAATAAAATTGTGAACAAATATAAATCGGAAAGAGAAAAATCAAAAGTATTTTTGATAAATTTTTCACAATTTTATAAGTTGAAATGAATTTTTTATAAATTTTTGAAGTTTAAAACAATTAAAACAAAAATCACAAAATAAACTAAACTACTAAATAATGAAGTGTGTTGGATCTGGAATCATTTATACATGTTGGCAAATCCAAGGGCTCTCAGGTGATGAAGTACGATGGATCCAAGTCAATGCACGCACATACCACACACAAAAGTCAAGCCAATCAGATTTAAACACATGGTTGTGTATCATTGGATGAAGAACGACACATAAGTTATCTTCAACCTCCAGACCCATGCACATTAGGTTTTTATGAGATTCTTCAAACCGGTATCATTGAATTTGTCTCTACCAAACGATCCTAACCTCACCCTCACAAAAAAAATTTGTAAACCATAGCTCAGTCAATTTTAAAAAAACAAGAAGAAAAAATGAAAACGAGTTTGTAAATTAAATGATCAATTCTTCATGAAATCACAAACCAGAAGAACCATGAGAATCATAAGAAGGAGGGCAACAAATTAGTAACTTCCTTGGATCAATTTGGTTAAGAAAACTACCAGAATGAAGTAAGAAAAATTTGGTCTGAAATTTGATTTGGATAGCACGATTCAATGGATGATTTGGCTTGTTTTTGATGTGGTTACGTTCATAAAGGTTCATTGAAGGTGAAGAGCTCAAAAATTTAAAACTGTAAGTGATTTAGAATTGAATTCGAAGTTGCAAATTGAGAGGCATGGAAGAAGTTTGACAGAGGTTATCTGACTCTCTAAAGCTTGTGGAAATAAGTGAAATATGGTGTATATTTATAGGATAAGTGAGTGAAATCAAAAGGAGGGGTGAATGATGCAATTTCAATCGAATTTGTGCAAACCTGCCTCATGAGCAAAGTGTGATCACATGTGCATCAAAACTCATCCAAATGATGTATTTTGACACTCTAATTGATTCAAATATCTTTGCTAATCATGTTTAACTGAAATTCGCGTGGTAATTTGGTGATTAGAAGCCATATTTCACAAATTTGCTTCTGACTTCAAGTTATTTTTCAGTTTCAAAGCATCAACTTTACAACCATGGTGCAAACAACTCAGGGACCTTTATGATGCAATCTTTGATTCTTTAGAAAGATTAATGATCAATATTGACAATGTGCTTTGAAAGTTTCCATTTGGATACTTTGGCTGAGAGTTATGTCCATTTGAATTTGTGAAAAACACACTGATTTTTGTACTTAGAAATATTTCTAAGTGTTGAGCTTCAAAATGACCAATAATGTTCAAAATTACATGTCCTTCCACTCAAAGTTTGATCTTGATCCTTAAAGATGAAATGAAATAGACCTATTGAATTGAATTGAGAATTGAGATCACTCAAAAATCATAAAAATTGAAAGAGTGGTAGTCTTTGGAAGATGATGAATAAATTTGGGGAAATTCATAAAAGACCTATAATATTTTTAATTCTTAAACAACTTTCCAAGCATTTTCAAGTATTGCATATTGAAACAAAGTTGTAGTAGACATCCCAAAGATTACTGTGGAAAAAGAATAGTTCAAGGAGATAAAAAATTACAAAGTTATGATCCTTTGAAGTCACACAAGAGAATTTGATAGCTTTCCCAAAGGACTTGTAATCTTTCTCGACCATTAGTGATCTTCCATTCAAAATTAGCCTTAGATCCTTGAAGAGAACTTCCTAAGGACCCTTTAAAGAGAATCATGTCTTTGGAATAAATCAAAAATCTCAAAAAATATATGGTCCTTAGAAGTCAACAAACCCTAGCTCATAGAGTGTCAAAATGACTTGAAACCCCTTTCAACTTTTGATGATTTCTCTTGCACAATTGGATCTTATCATGTGAAGAGAAGTTATTGTAGATGATGTTAAGAACCAATAGAAAAAAGAACCAACTCAAAATATTTAAAATTGAGAGAGTTATACACTTGTGATCACTGAATCAAGCACTTGCTCAATTAGATCAAACTTGTTGAATCAACCTTGAATCTTTTGAACTCTCCTTGCAAAATAAAGAATGATGGATCAAATTAGCCCTTGAAATGATGTTGTATTGAAGCACTCTCAAAGATGGAGCTTAAGTATCAATGAAGCTTATTGAATAAGGCGTGGAAATAAACACATGAACCTATGAATCTTCTTGATGAATACCACCACCATCCTTGAGGAAAACTTGACCTAAATAAAGTGAGAGAGCTCTTGGAACCAAAAACTTTGATATCATAGACATAGCCTTGAGGCTTGAGCTCTTGCCATCCATTGAAGAACCATTTGACTGAGGACCAACCCCCAAACCCTAGGTTAGATGGTGAGATGGATAAAATTGTGTCATCACCTACAATATGAACATTCAAAGAAACATATATACATATTTTGATGTTAGTTAAAAGTTAATCCACCTAAAAAAATATGTACAAGATACACAATTCAATGTGCTTGGTGATCCCTCAAGAGCAACCTTAAGGATAAGAGTAAATAGAAGGGAGAACCAACCATAATGTGTGATCTTGATGTATTGATAATATGAGATGATGAGAGATCTTAGGGGCGAAAATTGGGGTATAACAGCTATCCTTATTTAAGTGTCGTCTATCCGGAGATACGAAGGTTACAATCTTCATCTCGACGCGATTGAAGATGCTTAAATACAAAACAAACCTTATTTTTAGCCTTAAGATGCCATTCAATGCTTATGATTATGAATGCAAATGGCCAACATCGTAGGTGACACAGAACACCACAGGGGAAGCAAAAATAAAACCAACAGACCTAAAAGAGAGTTCGACCAGGAAAATAAATCAATGGAGAACAACACGACTCTCGGGATGGCTATAAATAGGTAAAGCCAAAATCAGGATTAAAGATACCAAATTCATAGTAAGATTTTAACAACGGAAACTCTTAACAATGCAAGCAACAAACTATCAAGGAGGTATCCATTAAGAAAGGATTATCGGTTCGACTAGAGGAAAGAAACTCAACTCCATTGGAGGAAAATTAAATCCGCCGGGGAAAAGAAAACTCAACTCTACTAGGGTAAAGACCAAAGAGGAGACAAAGTATTATCAACTCAACAAAGGAGGAAAAACAATGAGTAACATCAACCGATAGATAACTGTGAACTATCCACTCATAAAGGAGATAGAAAAAAGAGAGTAACATCGACCCACAGGGGATCGGAAACTACCAACCTGAAGGACTCGAATAGAAAAGGTAAGATAATATTGGCTCAGGGACAATGAAAAACATCAAGCTCGAGACTAGTAAACGAATGATTTACATCAGTACTTATAACTGGAAACAAAAGTTTGACATCAGAACTTATGGCTGGGAACAGAGGGTTTGACATCAGCGCACATGGTTGGGAACAAGATTGAAATCAACACTTATGGCTGGGAATAAAGGTTGACGTCAACACTTATGGCTGGGAACAAAGGTTGACATCAACACTTATGGCTGGGAACAAAGGTTGACATCAACACTTATAGCTGTGAACAAAGGTTGACATCAACACTTATGGGTGGGAACAAAGGTTGACATCAGCACTTATGGCTGATAACAAAGGGTGACATCATCACTTAAGGCTGGGAGAAAAGGGTTTGACATCAGTGCGCATGGTTAGGAACAAGGTTTGACATCAACACTTATGGTTGGGAACAAAGGGTTTGACATCAGCACTTATGGCTGGGAATAACTCAACTCTATTGGGGTAAAGTCCAATGAGGAGGAAAATATAAATACCAACTGACGCATGACGGTGAACTACCAATTCATGGATGAAGGTAGAAAATACATAAAACAATAAAAAATTTCCCAAAATTCTAGCATTCCACCTAGAATGGGTCTCAACTTCTTCTTTAACCGAGGCATTCCGCTTGGAAAGGGTAAAAATTTTTACCAACTTTTGGATTTTGCCGAGAACGATAACAATTTCTTTTCTGGTCAAGATATCACTTAAAAAGGGTAATAACTATTGAAAGAATCTTTCAACCAACTGTCTTTATCATCAGAGTACAACCAACCTCAACAACGAATGATCTCCCATAATGTAGAGTCTACCATTCTCCGGAGTAAAAACATCTTCTCTAGCATTAACAAACTTACTGGAGGAGTACATGTTGCTCAAATAAAAAGACCGCCATTGGCTGTTATGAATCTTGATTTCGTGGGGAAATACCAACACATTCCTGCTGAGGGGATACAATCTTCATGTGCAAAATAAATGCACATTCTCAATCCAAGGCTCACAGCCTAGAGAGGTCAAAATAGTACTGTTGTTGGGGACCGAAAATTCAAACCAGGAACAAACCAGAGTGAAACAGTCAACCAAGACACTATCCAATGACGAATAAACTCAAATGGGGATCAAATTCCATCCATATAATGAGTTAGGTAGGAAGGCTAAAACAAAATTCTTCCACGAGGGATAACTCAGTGGGGAAATTGAAAGGATACACTTTCTGCTTAAGGTTGACATTCTATTAGAGAGAGGATAAAATAACTCTAAAAAGAGGATAATATGCCAACAAAAACATCAATGAATTCAAATGAGCAATGAATTTTAATTCAACTATGCATGATGCGTGTATAAGTGTATGAATGTTATCATGTATATGCTGACAAAATAGACATATTGCACTAGGGATAACTAGACAAAACCAACTTGGTTAACGACAACACTAGGCTAAATCACATCCAGGAGGAAGATTCCATAAGAGAGTTAGCACCAATTGAGGAAACAAATTCCTACTTCACGGCTTAACTTCGCTGGGAAGAAACATGGTTTGAAAAATAATTAAAGAAAAATCTAATAGCAATAAACCAATACAATTGCAGGGATATAACACCCTCATGCAGGCTTCAACGGGGAATATCATACATACTTCACTAGGGAAGACAATGCCACATCGTCTAGACTTCAACTGGGGATTTCGTATTGACTTCATTATAGAAGATGAAACCATGCACACCGATGGAGTCCAAATACATTCTTCAATATCAAGAGTAGTGTTTGTGCAAACTTCTCTAGGGAAAATCTATGAAACTTCATGAGGATAACAACTTTAGAGAGAAGCATCTTCTTCGACTCATATGGGAATTAAGAAGTTAAAATCACAGCAAGAATTAAAAATTATGGGGATTTTAAATCAAACTCAACACTTGGCGAGAGAAAACTCAAAAAGTTGACAGTTGTCTCAACAATTCTTAAAAAATAATCTGCTTTTGTCTGGCTACTTGTGGAGCACACAACAACCACAATGTCATAAATGGAGAGAGCAGTGCTCTGCAAGAGACTCTACATCAATCCTCAACACACAAAGGGGATAAAGAATCCAACAAATGAGCAAAGGCTTCATAACTTTACAATCTCCACTTGATCACAAACGAGCTGGGGAAAGAATCACACTCAGCTAGAGAAATTCGCAACAAGACTTGACTAGAGAATATGGGATAGAGGTATCAAACCACCCAAACCAAAACCATATAACAACTTGGACAAAATCTGAATCAAGACTTAACTGGGGAAAATGGGATCACAAACCCAACAACACGCCACGTCTCAACTGGCATGAAATCTAACAAGCACAAGTGGACTATGCGCATATCAGCAAGAATAATCCAGGATACCTATTGGGGAATATTTTTAACTTTGGAGTTCGTCCATCCTTGGAATCACTAATTTTGTCCCACTTGAATCACAGAATTGGGGTAAAAAGTAATTTGCAAATTCTTTTCAAAAACATGTTTTTATTACTAAGTCCTTTTGTTTATAAAATTACTATCAATAATAAATGAAATTTTTATAAACAAAATAAAAATAAGAATCACAAAGAATTGGATAAAGGCTCAAACTTTATTAATAGAATGGTAGTCCATAAATGGAGTGACTCCATGGATGATTACAAAGTTTTGGAAAATGGTAAATACAGGGAAAAGTTACATTGAAATACAATGACCACTATTCTCCCTAACAACTTTGAACTCCTGAGCAGAGGCTTCAGTTAAAGTGCGATTAGAATATGAGAAGATTGTTGCTTCAATGATCGAGTCTTGTCTGACGCAGTTGCTTGCCAGGAAATCTCTAACTTTTGCCTAGGTTGCCCTTGCGGGTTTCCAACCTACCGGAATTTTTTTTCTTTTTATGTCTCTAACTTTTTCCTAAGCCGCCCTTTCTCTTTTTTTGCCTAAGCCTCCCTTTCGGATTTTCAACTTAGCGAGTTGCTCTTTTATTTATTTAGGCGAAGTATTTCTTGACTGCATCAGTATTCATGGGACGTGGGAACTCCTCACCATCCATAGTTTCAAGAATCAATGCACCGCCGGAGAAGGCTTTCTTGATAACATATGGGCCTTCATAATTGGGATTCTACTTGCCCCTAGAATCAATGTTAAAATACATGATCTTTCTGAGCATGAGGTCGCCTTCTCTGATTTCACGAGGCTTGACCTTCTTATCAAAAGCTTTCTTCATTCTTTTCTGATATAACTGACCATGACACAAGGCGGTCATTCTCTTTTCTTCAATTAAATTCAACTGATCAAACCTGTTCTAGACCCATTTAGCCTCTAACAACTTAGTTTCCATTATTACACGCAAAGAGGGAACCTCAACCTCAACGGGGAGCACTACTTCCATACCATACACAAGAGAGAGCGGGGTTTCCCCTTTTGAAGTGCGGACGGATGTACGATACCCATGCAAAGCAAAAGGGAGGATCTCATGAAAATCCTTATAGGTAACAACCATCTTCTAGATTATCTTCTTAATGTTTTTTTTAGTAGCTTCAACATCCCCGTTCATCTTAGGCCTATAAGGAGACGAATTGTGATGGACAATCTTGAATTCTTCACAAAGTTCTGTCATCATCTTATTATTCAAATTTGAGTTGTTGTCAGTGATTATCCTACTTGGCACACCATACTGACTTATAAGATTTTTCTTGATAAAGTGTACTACCACTTGCTTGGTGACGTTAGCATAGGAAGCTGCTTCCACCCACTTGGTGAAGTAGTCAATTGCCACTAAGATAAAACGATGTCCATTAGACGCCTTGGGTTCAATCATTCCAATCATATCAATACCCCAAATAGAAAAAGGCCATGGGTAAGAAATAAAATCAAGAAGCGTTGGAGGCACGTGAATCTTGTCAGCATAAATCTGGCATTTGTGGCACTTCTTCGCAAATTTGTAACAACCAGATTCCATTGTCAGCCAATAGTAACCTACCCTAAGCATCTTATTTTCCATTGAATGTCCATTGGCATGGGTACCAAAGGAACCTTTATAGATCTCATGCATCAACATGTATGCTTTGTGTCTGTCCATGCATATGAGCAAGACCATGTCATAATTTCTCTTGTATAACACATCTTCATTGAGGAAAAAGCTACCTACCAAACTTCTCAATGTCTTCCTATCTTTGTTGGACGCACCAAGTGGGTATTCTTGAGTCTGAAGGAATTGCTTGATATCATAATAACAATTTTTTTCATCTGACATACCATATGTAGCAAACAAATGAGTTGGTCTATCAAGATGTCTAACTGTAATATGAGGTACATCTTTCCAAGCATTCACTTGATACATGGAATCCAAAGTGGCTAAAGCATCTTCCATCTGATTCTTATCTCTGGGAATATGATGGAATTAACCTTTATTGAATAAAGGTAATAATCTTCTTGCCTAATCTTTGTAGGGAATTAATCTAATGTGACGAGTCTCCCATTCTCCTTTGATCTTATTTGTTACCAAAGCTGAATCACCATATACATCAAGAATTTTGATTCTGAGATCTATACCCTCTTCAAGACCCGTGATACAAGCTTCATACTCCACCATGTTATTGGTATAATCAAATGTCAACCTTGCATTAAAAGGGATATGTGACCCATGTGGACTGATAATCACAACACCAATTCCTTTTCCATAAGCATTTACAGCTTCATCAAACACCATAACCCACCGGGATTCAAGATCAGGACCTTCCTTAGGCAAAGGCTCATCACAATATTTTACTTTCAAATACATCACATCCTCATCAGGGAAATCATATTTAATAGACTGATAATCAACAACTGGTTGGTGAGAATGGTACTCCGCCAACATACTACCTTTAATAGCCTTATGAGTATGGTATTCAATATCATATTAAGACAACAAAATCTTCCAACAGACAATTCTTCCAGTAAGAGCAGGCTTTTCAAAAATATACTTAATTGGCTCCATTTTTGAAAATCAACCAAGTAGTGTGATTCAATATATATTGCTGCAATCGCTTTGCCGCCCAGGCCAAAGCACAACATGTTTTTTCTAGCATAGAATATTGTGACTCACAGTCAGTGAACTTCTTGCTCAAATAATAATTGGCATATTTTTTCTTCTTGTTTCATCTTGTTGTCCCAAAATACAGCCCATGGAGTTATCCAACACAGTCAGATACATAATAAATGGTCTTCCTTCAATAGAGCAAGATAGGAAGCTTGAGCAGATACTCTTTAATGCTTTCAAATTCCCTTTGGCAATCGTCCGTCCACACACAACCTTGATCTTTCTTTAACAACTTGAAGATTAGTTCACATGTTGCAGTTATATGGGAAATAAATCTAGAAATGTAATTCAAACATCCAAGGAAGCCTCTAACTTGCTTTTTCTGTTCTTGGTGCAAGCATGTCTTGAATTGCCTTAAATTTATCAGGATCAACTTCAATTCCTTTTATGCTGACAATGAAACCTAGTAACTTTCCTGAACAAACGCTAAAAGTACACTTATTTGTATTTATGCAGAGACGGTACTTCCTCAAACGCTGAAACAATTTCAGCAAGTCTTCCATATGCCCTTCCTCGGTCTGAGATTTGGTGATCATATCATCCAAATATACTTCGATTTCCTTATGCATCCGATCATTGAATATGGTAGTCATAGCCCTCTGGTACGTTGCACCAGCGTTCTTCAACCCGAATGGCATCACTCTGTAACAAAATGTTCCCCCAAGATGTGATAAATGTTGTTTATTACATGTCCTCAAGAGCCAATCTAATTTGATTGTATCTGGAAAATCCGTCCATGAATAAGAACACTTTGAATTTTATTGTGCTATCAACCAACTTATCAATATGTGGCAATGGGAATCATCTTTCAGACTTGCTTTATTTAAATCTCTATAATCAACACACATGCAAACTTTTCTGTCTTTCTTTGGTACTGGAACAATATTGGCAATCCACTGAGGGTACATTGATGTCACAAGAAAACCAGCATCAATCTTCTTCAAAACCTCTTCTTTGATCTCCACTTCCATGTTGGATGAGTTCTTCACAGCTTCTGCTTGATTGGTGAACATTCTGGTTTTAACGGTAAATAATGTTCCACGATATCAGTGTCTAAACCAGGCATATCTTGGTAAGACCAAGCAAAGATATCCACATACTCTTTTAGCAACTCAACCAACCTACTCTTCACATCGGGATTAAGCAGTGCCCTAATCTTGACTTCTTTTGGATCTTCCTTTGAACCCAAGTTAATCGTAAACGGCTCTTTATATGGCTGAATGGTATTTTCCTCGCTCCCAAGCAATCTTTAAACCTCTTCTGGTATTTCATCATATTCTTCATCTTCAGCCACATACACAGGATGTTCAAAGTTGGGAGAGGGTGCAGGTTCATTGCACTCAACGGGTTTTTTAATTAATCTACACATAGGATTTATGATTGATTTTAGAAACTGACAAATGTAACAAGTGATTATGCAGATTTATTCACAGTTATTATTTATTTAGAAAGGTTTTTTCTGATTACCATTTTCCAAGAAAAAATAGAAAATAAAGACACAATATAAAAAATTCAAAACAACTTTTATTAATGATCTTAAAAATCAAAACAAAAGACACGCCCATATAACATAAACAGTGATCCAATTTTGGATTCTGACTCCATGTGTCACAAAGTTCAGCATCTCTTACTCTGACTCATCTTCGAGAATATCATTAATCTTTGAAGTAGTCGGATGAAGATATCCTGCACCGTGAAAGATGTCTTGATATTTACTCAAAGCGGACTTTGGCTTCACAACTTCATTCTTCATGGAGAAACCTAAACCAGTCCCATTCTTGTTCACAGGTGGATTAATAACCTTCCCCCACACCTTGATAGGGCCCATATTCACTACTTGTTGCACATCCTTAAATGAGGTGATAAAATCTTCATTCTTCCTTATGCTATCACTCATCTTGATTATTTTTACAGATTATCAACATCCTTTTCCAAGGCAGTGCCACTAGATTTTCCTACCACTTTCTTAGGTTCAGCATTACCAACAACTCTTTTACCAGAATTAATATCTCCTCGAAAGGTAGGGGAGAAGACACGATCTCTATGAGTCACCCGACTAGATTTGACAATATTCTCAACCTGGGACATAGGTTGGATATGAATTTCCACACCATCTTCCAGGATAGTTGCATAGTACTTATAAGGCACAACTTTATTTTATTCATATGGGACATGACTAGACAGGCAAATAACTACGGGAGCAACAGCAGGCGTGCTGTGGTATGCAATTTCTACAGGAGCGGGAACACCAAAATATGGCACAATGACATTCACCCCTGCTTCTTCAGAATACTTAAGAATTGCATAATCATTATAATAAAATATACTTTCATCAAGAGAAAAGAACTCATCAGCAGAAATGTGCTAATCATCAGACATGGCCTGAACAAAATAATCTTCAATCATATTAACTCCCTTATAATCATCTTTGTTTCCTGTGACTCTGGTTGTACCTTTATCTAACAGCAATTGAACATATCTTCTTACAACAAAACAACTACAGGAATCCTTACAACTGATCTGACATGACCCATAATGATGTACCTCCTGGCCATCCGTGTGACAAAATATGGCGTGCAGTTGTACAAATCATCATTCATGTAATTCACATCAAAAATCCAGAATTCACCGGAACAACCATAAACCATATTCACCTCTTCTTCATATTTATCCCTTGGTCTGATTATGCGGATAAGACCTTCATCCATCATTTCTTGAAGATCGTCTCTCACTTTATCACATCCATGGATATCTGAACTGCAAATACTACAACCTCATGATTGTGTGTATAATAGTTGATTTTGCAAAGATCAACATGCATCTTCACTAAATCACCTTTGACCATATTGATATAAAAAGTCCTGAAGTCCCCATGACAACCAGCAACCATATTTATAGCACTTCCACCTCCATGTTTGGGTAGTGGATTATCCTTCATATTGGGACCAATGTCTTTAAAAGACAAGAGACCAGATCTTACCATCTTCTGCACTTCAGACTTTAATGGATAACAATTTTCAATGATGTGCCCAGGGGCTCCTTGATGAAAAGCACAAGTCTGGTCAGCTTTATAGTACCATGGAAAAGTTAAAGGTATAGCAAGGGGAGGCCTAGTCTGCACCAATTTCTTTTGAGTCAAAGCCAGAAAGAATTCTACATAACTCATCAGAATAGGATCAAAAGCTTCTCTCTTCTGACCTTGCCCTTAATTACTTTGTTGTGATGCTCTCTGATAGAAAACAATAGTCAGAGCCATATTGACAATTGAAGTTACAGAAGAAACCTATTGTTGATGCTGATGATGTCTTCTTGGATATCTAACCCTTCTTTCTTCAGCAAAAACATTTGTTTCACTTTCTTTCTTTTTAGAAAACCCATATGATGATTTCTTTGTTCCACTAGAACCTTCATCTTTTGTCAATCGTTCTTCCCTGATGACTTCCTTTAGACGAACACCTATACTTACCATCTCAGTGAAATCACTCGGTGCACTTGCAATCATCCTTTCATAGTAAAATGAACCAAGGGTTTTTAGGAAGACCTTAGTCATTTCCTGCTCTCCCATTGGAGGTACCACTTGGGCAGCAACTTCGCGCCAACATTGTGCATATTCCTTAAATAATTCTTTATCTTTCTGAACCATTTCTCTCAATTGGTCACCGCCCCATAAACATGTTGTACTTATATTGTTTCATGAAAGCTTCTCCTAAAACATTGAATGTACGAATGTTGCTACTGTCCAATCCCATATACCATTTCAAGGAAACACCAGTTAAACTATCCTAGAATAAATGAATAAGCAAGTGTTGGTCCTCAGTATGAGTGGACATCCTTTTGATATATATCACCATGTGGTAAACTTCATCATTAATAACATGCATAGTATTCAATGCAGGAGGTGCAACATGATGAATCTCATTATTAAAAACATGACTAACATGCACCACAGGAGGTGCATAAACAATAATAGTTTGCACAGATGGAGCAACTTAAGCAGCAAGATTATAACCTTCTGGCATGAAATTCTCAGGTATTCCCCACGGATAACCGCGAGGCATATAGTATTGAGTAGCAGTAACTGGATTAATAGAGATGGCTACTGACAGAACCTCTGAAATAACGGTCAACTATTGTGGTTGAGTAGCATGAAGAGACAGAGAAGAAAGAGGAAGAGGTAGTGGCTGATTCTGAGCATCCACCAACGATTCTACCAAAGCAGTCAAATTGTCCATACCAGCTTTCAAAGCAGTAACTTCTCTGTAGCTCATGATTCCTTTGTTAAAGGTTTTCCATCTTCTTTCTAGAATTAACCCGAGTATTGTAGCGATGAGACAGCTTACCGACGACTGAACGAAGCAGAGAAACAAGTAAGACACCTGTGAAAGACAGGAATGCAAAAATATGTGTGAAATGATGCATGATATGTAATGCACATGATTTATTTTGTTTATTAAAGGAACTTAAAGAACTATAAACAATTGTAAATATTGAAGTACTAACACATTTGGAAATACTGGAAAAAAATCTCATTTTAATAATAAATTTGGAATGGATTACAACTTTTAGTGCAAGTTTCAATAATCCTAGTACAAGAGAATACATATAGAATTTAAAAAATCCTAAGGATCTAAAGCTAATGAAGATCTCTCCACACACTGACGCTTTCCCTTGAGTCTTGCAATTTGAGCCTTTAACTGCTTGTTCTCTTCTGCATACTTGTCGACGACTTCTTTCTATCCACTAGAATCAGAAAATGGGTGACCAGGACCTGGTTGAGCTCTAGAGGAAAATAAACCCTCTTGCTTCTCCATCATCTCCATAACATGACTCTCAAGAATCTCAATCAAGTCATCTTTTTCTTTCAATTTTGTTGAGTAGGATACCTCCAAAGTCTGGTCTTCCATGCTTCCTTCTCTTGTTGTATCCTAACCAGGGAAAGATGAAGTTATTTCACATCATCTAAGAGAGAAGGATTAGTCCTCATAAACATATTAGATATAGGTTCCTCACGAGAATAAGGCATCTTAAACTGAATTTCCCTTGCTTGTACCCAACGGAGATGAGGCTCTAAGGAAACAACTACTCTTGGTCCTAAATCTTTTCTACCCTTCCTATGAATATGGCGCCAAGCCTTTTCAATCTCTTCCTTAGTTGCCTTGTGATCTTCTCCTTCTTTGAGAAAGAAACCACTCAGATGCATGTTGTTTGGATTATCTCTCATTGGATATCCAAGTTGGCGACGTGCAAGAATAATATTGTAGTTAATTCCTCCCTTTGTACCAAGAAGAGGAACATTGGGAAAAACACCACAACTATTAATAATATCCATAACATAATAAGCTTAATGATACCAATCAATGTCAGAATGAGTCAGAGTCATAATCTTCGGTGCCCAACGATGTTCCTTTTTGATATCCCAAAAAGTGGCAGACTGAGGTAAGTGAGAAATAAACCACTGATATAACAATGGTGTACAACAAATGATCATCCCATCTTGATAAAAATTATGAAGATGAATAGATTAATAAGTATCTCCTAGCAGTGTAGAGACTGGATTCCAAATCAGAAAGATCCTAATGGCATTCACATCCACAAATTTGTCGATGTTTGGAAATAAGAATAACCCATAGGCAAGCAAAACAAAGATAGCCTCAAAAGCAGTTGTACTCTTTATCTTGGCAAAGTAACGAGCTTTCTCCAATAAAAACTGAGCAGGTAAACCCCTGATTCCTCCTTTGGTAGTCATGTTAGCCTCAATCTCATACTTCTTCAAGTGAGTTATGGTGGCAATCTCATGAGACTCGGGCTCTCCTTCTATGCCGGTGAAAGAAGTGCAATCAGTAATAGGTAAACCAAGTAAGTAAGAATACTCCTCCAATATGGGCATCAGCTGATAATCAGGAAAAGTAAAACACCAGTATAACGGATCATAGAATTGGACCAATGTAGAAAGAATACCCTCCTTCATCTTGAGCTTCATAAGAGGCACTATGGCTTCATACTTCTTTCGAAGATCTATAGGGCTCTCAATCTCAGGAATCAAACTCATCAGTTCCTCTATCTTAGGATCCTTGAAATTGTACTTCCGAGTCTTTCTCCTTCCAAAATCCATGGTCAAAAAAGTACCTGAGACATTTTCAAAATCAACCTTAAGTTCCTTGTAAAACTGTTTAAAGAATGCTCACTGGTGATGAATGCATGATGATGCAACAACCACACACAAGATCGCAAACATGGGGATTCATAGGTTCGACGTCACGAGCATGAAGTCAAAGGTACTACCCACAAGGTAAGGACTAATGGTTTATCACCTTCTGAACAAGGTTCTAAGGAAATACCAAAGTCTACATGCTTCCTTCAGATATTACCAATGTCCCGATTAGCTCGGTAATTAGCAATATTCTCACGAAAAACTCATTTGAGTGTAGCATCACGTGACAACTACTTCTGAATTACTGCGTCATAGTCTCCACACTACACCTAAAAGGAAAAGATGGGTTAAGGGTTATATGGCTTCTTAGCTTCTCAGGCTCCCAGGTCAAAAGCAACAATGTCTTCCCGATTGCTCGCTAAACAAATACTACAGTCAAAGAGGCCTCCACTGAGTGGGGGATCTCATGTCCCCTTTTTCGGAATTACTTTGTCAAAGTTAACATGACTATACTTCCCATCCTATCTTAAATTTTCCCAAGTCCGGGAATAGGACTTATAAGAGATCACCAAGCACCCTAAAAACCAAAAAAATCCAGACATACATTTATACAACAAATAATATACAACAAATAATAGCACATACACAGATAAACAAAGATAGGCTTAACCCACTTAGAGATGTCATTCCCTAGTGAAGTCGCCATTTTTTAGTAGCGGTAGAAATGTTGAGTCTAAGCCATTGGATTGACTTAACTCATACCGATCAAATGAAAATCGCCACTGCGCTTTATTGTTTCCAAGGGAAATGGGAAAAGAGCTAATAAACCCAAAAGAGAGGGGGAGAGAATCTAGGTACGGCAGTTGGTTATGCAAAGGGAAGGTATTAGCAACCTTAACATCTACGGTACTCCGCAAGAACCTCTTTGAAAATCTGTGTATTTTGGCTATAAAAGGTGTATACAATATTAAGATGGTGCAGATGAGAAAAGAAGTATTTTTTACAATTTTTGCACCCGTCGTGGTTGCGAACCTTTAGTGCCTACGTACCACCTTCTATGCAATATGGGGTCAGGGTACTCGTAGTTCACCTCAAAAAATTTAAAACACGTGTGTGTTGGTTAATTTTAAGAGAAGAGACATCATTGTTATATCCAAGTGGAAGAACATACTTACTACCCACAATTATGAGAAATGATAATTTCCATCATCTCAAAATAGAGGATATAGCTTGGTTTTTTAAATCAAAAAGCCTCACTCAACACCCAAGTGCAAAATATCTAACTTCACTATATATCGTAGAAGTATAATAGCTTGCATCACTACAAGAATTGACAAGAGTCTAATCCTTTGAGAAAAGTTTTAAAGTGGCAAAAGGATTTGAATGAGGTTAATGACTTTTAGTCTTTCAAAAGATGTCAAAGTATGGTTAAGTTGATTAAAGTTTAATTAAGAAAAGATTTTTGAAAATGAATGGACCTAAGTTCAAGTTTATTATCAAAGTGGTTCAAGTTAGAAAACAATAAGAGTTTTGAAAAGGAGAAAGAAGATTTTTGAAATTAAAGAAGATGGGAGGAGATGAAGGAATATCCTAAAGCATAAGGTAAAAGCTAAGGAAAAAATGATCTAACCAACAAGAAGCCAACACTTGACATAAGAAGTCAACGTAGAATTCTCATCCTTTGGATTGAAACCAAGCAAGCAAACATACTAAACCTCTAAGGTACACCAAGCTTCAGATAAACTAAGTCTTCACAAAAATTGGACAAAGTAACAACTGTATACAGAGAAATTCTCATTCATAGACAAAGCATGGAAATCAGAACAACCCGTACACAGAAAAAATTCAAACCAATGTCTTGGATTAAACCCTAAGGATTTCAGACAGAATAACAACATAGTGAGCAAGGTCCCCAAGTATCAAAGCTTCTAAGTCACAAGAATGAGTTACATTTTGTGTTCACTAGTTTCTGTTCTAAAGTGAAAAATAAATTTGATTCTAAGATTGTTAGAGTCAAAAGTGATCATGGTGATGAGTTTGAAAATAAACAGTTTAATGAATTATTTGATTGTAATGACATATCCCATGATTTCTCTTGCCCTAGAACTCCACAGCAAAAGAGAGTTGTAGAGAGGAAGAATAGGACATTGCAATAGATGGCTAGGACCATGATCAACGAAGAAAATATAGCTAAGCACTTTTGGGCATAAGCTATGAATACAACTTATTAAATTCGGAATAGAATCTCCATAAGACCTATTATGGAAAAGACTTCTTATGAACCATGTAAAGGAAGAAAACCCAATATTTCTTATTTCCATCATTTTGGATACTCGTATTTTATTCTAAACACTAAAAAGAATCTGAACAAGTTTGATTCTAAAGCACAAAAGTGTATTATGTTAGGACACTCATAACGCTCTAAGGGCTATAGAGTGTACAATACATAAACACGTACTGTGAAGGAGTCAATTCATATTAGATTCAATGACAATCTTGACTTAGAAAAGTCAAAGTTATTTGAGAATTTTGTAGATCTAGAAATAAACCTTGCAGGTTTTGAAGAAAATTATAAAGACAAAGATTCCAATAAAATAGATGATACATCGGAAGAAATTGAATGTCCATCGGCCCAGAAAAGGCAAAGGAAAAGACAAACCATATCTAAATATTTTATTCTGGGAGATAAATATGAAATTGTCATAACAAGATCCACATTTAAACCAACTAAGGAAACGCTTATCGGATTGGTGTCTCTGGTGGAACCAACTTCTTGTGAAGAAGCACTTCAGAACAATGAATGGATTCTGGAAATGCAAGAAGAGCTAAATCAGTACTCCATAAATGATGTTTGGGATATGGTACCTAAGCCTAAATGGACTTATGTTATTGGAACCAAATGAGTGTTCTTAAACAAATTAAATGAGAAAGGAAAAGTCGTCAGAAATAAAGCATGAATGGTTGCACAAGGTTATAGTCAACAACAAGGTATTGACTACAATGAAACATTTTCCCCAGTTGCCAGGTTAGCATCTATTCGCCTTCTAATCTCATTTGTTGTTAATAATTATATAACCTTATATCAAAGGGATGTGAAAAGCATGTTTCTGAATGGATACATTTCTGAAGAGATATATGTGCACCAACCTCTAGGTTTTGAAAGCACTAAGTTTCCACAACATGTTTTTAAACTTAATAAGTCAATGTATGGTCTGAAACAAGCTCCCAAAGCTTGGTATGATAAACAGTACTTTTCTTTTAGAAAATGGTTTCTCAAGAGGCATGGTGGACACTACCCTTTTATGTAAAAATATCGGAAACGATCTAATGATATGCCAAATATATGTGGATGAAATTATTTTTGGTTCTGCTAATTCATCTTTTTCGCAAGAATTGTCTAAGTTAATGTAGGTTGAGTTTGAAATGAGTTTGATGCAAGAATTAAAATACTTTCTGGGAAAACAAATAAATCAAACTCCTGAAGCTACATATATTCATCAAAGCAAATATTTAAAGAACTTCTGAATAAATTTGATATGTTAGATAGCAAACCATCAAAGACTCATATGCATCCTACAAGCATTCTGGAGAAAGATGAGGTAAGTACAAAGGTTTGTCAAAAGCTCTATCGTGGTATGATAGGATCTATTCTTTATCTGACTGCTTCTTGTCCAGATATTTTATTCAGTGTATGTCTTTGTGCTTGCTTTCAATCAGATCCAAGGGAAAATCATTTAAAAACTATTAAGAGAATCCCAAGGTGTCTAAAGGGAACATCTAACCTTGGCTTGATGTATAAGAAAACATCAGAATACAAGTTGTCAGGTTTCTATGATGCAGACTATGTCAGAGATAGAATTGAATGTTAAAGCACTTCTGAAAACTGTCAGATTTTGGGTGACATTCTCATCTCTTGGTCTAGAAAAAGGAAATCAACTATTCCACTATCAACTGCTGAAGCAGAATATATATCAGCATCATTCTGTAACACTCATATGCACTTGATGAAAATTCAACTTGAAGATTTCTAGATATACGAGAGTAACATTCCTATCTTTTGTGATAACATTGCAGCTATCTTCCTAAGTAAGAATCCTATTATGTGCTCTAGAGCTAAACACATAGAAAACAAACATCATTTTATTAGAGACTATGTTTAGAAAGGGATTCTAGTTTTAAAATTCATAGATACAAATCATCAATGCGCTGATATCTTCACAAAACCCTTTGTTGAATATTGATTTCAATTCATTTTGAAACATTTAAAAATGGAATTTTGTCCAGAATGAAATCTTTCTTATTATGTGTTTTAATCCTTTTGTGAAATATGTGATTCTCTCTTTGCGCAAATAGTTCTTTATTTAATTTTGGTTTTGGTATACTTCTACAAGTTAGAAGATGTCTTAGTTAGAAACATTTTTTTCTTGACTCTGAGAATATCAACATGTGTCTTTTTCAAACGCATGGATATGATTTAGACTCCTATTAATTTAAATCATTATACTAAGTTTGAGTAATACCTCGAGCAGTGGGAAATATTTTGAGATTAGACAAAATCTTCACATTTCACTCATATCAGTTTTTATTTAAGGAAATGTTGAGACAACCTTTAGTTGAAAATAAATAATTTTAGCACGACCTATCTACCCTTATATTTCTTTTGTCTTCTTGTATTTATTTTCCCTGAAAATTGTCTTGGAAATGATAGTTGTCCTTTATTCTAGTATCTACATTTTTCCCTTCTCATCACTCCTTGATCCATTTTTCAGGCTATTGGATGTGCTCCATGTCGCACCACAAAAAAACACAGAGTCTCCACCGAACTTTATTTAACCCGAAGGAAGGGAAAATATCGAGAAAACCCCAAAAGGATGGATAAGATAGTCTTGCGACCAAGAGAAAGGGTACGAAAGTGGATACGCAAGGGGAAGATATTAGCACCCCTCACGTTCGTGGTACTCCACGGGATCCACTCTTGTTGTTCTAATCAAAGTGTGTGTTATATCTAATACTTACTTGTTAAGGTAATGCATACATGAATTGCTTAAGGGAAAAATAAAAGTTTTAAATATTTGTGTCCGCCGAAGTTACGAACCTTTGTGCCTATGTATCCCCTTCGTGCAATTGGGAATCATGGCGCTCGTAGTTCACCTCAATAATTTTGGTTTGTTGTGTGTTTTTTATGGTTGACGAACCCTTTTGAAAAGGTTTTGAGTTACTCCCTCAAGGCAAGGTGTTACGTTTGATTTGTTTATGTTTTTGCTATTTTGAAAAGAGTTTGTGAACTGAATCACACCAAAGACTTTGAATGAAAGAAGGACAAGCTTCGGAATGGACCCACTCATCCTTCTCCATTACTTAAGGCTCGTGACGTATGATTCACATCTTTATTTATTAAGTGTTTTTGGAGTTTTGATTAAGAAAAAGAAAGTTTTAGTCTTGATGGATGCAAAAAGGGAATGTAAAATCTAAGGGGAAGACTAATCCTAATGTTGTCATGCAATGTGGACCTAAAGTTGAGATTAAGGGAAATTCTGCTTAATTGTTGTCATGTTAATGGCTTGGAAAAGAGACCTAAAGGAATGATAACTTTTAGTCCAATTTAATCAGACATAAATGCTCAATTTAATCAAACTAAAGTCACCTAAGGGAACATGCCTTAAAAAAAATATTATACCAAGCATCAAGCATCAAAATCATTCACAATTCATACCAAAATAATACCACAAATTGCAATCGAGCACATGCCATGAAAATAGATAAAAAAATATTGATTAAATATGAGAAATAGAAAGGGGAAAATAAATTCCTAATTAATTCCTAAAAAAGGTCTCCTAAAATCTAATTTTTTTATTGTTTTTTATCATGCATTTTTTATTTTCAAAATTATGAAAATGAAATTTAAACTAAAAATTCAATGAAAATAAGAGAGTCAGTGGGTGTGAAGTCAGAACCACATGGTGTGGTCAGTAGGCGCTGAGCCCAAACGGAATGGCCTAGGAAGATCTTTTTTGTTCACAAATTCAACATACCAAAAATAGAAACGGGCCAAGAAGGGAGAGTGGTTCGGCCCGGTTCCAACAACAAACACCAGTCCATTCTCTTATTTTCAGCATTATTACATTTTTTATTATTAGAATTTTCAATTAATTGAATAAACAAAAAGAAAATTGAATCAAGAAGGGCACAACATCATTTAGTCCAATTAGGGTTCAAAGCAATTGTGGCCTTTCAGCTTTTTCGTGAAAACTCTCTTTTCTTCCTCTCAAGCAAACGCTGCGGCCGCTCTCTTTGTTCAACATCATTTTTAAGTCTTTTGATTTCTTTCGTGTATTCTCTCCGTTGTTGTGTGAAACATAATGTTGCAGTTGAATGTGTGAGGATGATGAAGAGGTGCGCTGTTGTTGAATAGTTGATGATGATGATGATGGTGATGATGAACAGATGAAGAAGAATATGATAATTGAAGAACAATTATAGAGGATGAAGATGCAATAGAAGATGATTCAGTTGTAGAGAGGTATATAATTTTTTCTGTGAATTTGTGTGAATGAATGGTGGTTAGGGTGAAAATGGATCGTGTAGAGAAAGGTGAGAGAGAGAGAGAGAGAGAGAGGATGAGAATCTGAAACTGGAAAAAGAAAAAAATGATTGGGTGAAAAATCATGAAGGAGAATAAGGACAGTTTATAGAGTTGAGGAAGCTGGAATCGATTATAGGAAGCGTGAAACTGAGCCCTTGGATCTGGAATTTCGGTTATGGAATTTCGGTGAGACTAAGAGGTAGTTATGAACTATTAGAAAGTTAGTTATGGAGCTCATGATAAGCTGGAATTCTGGAATATTGATAGTTATTAAGTTGTAAGTTTGTTATAGGGTGTCTCAAATTATGTTAGGATGAACTCAGTGAGTTTGAAATTAATATTGTTAGTTGTGATTTCGTCGCGCTGAGTTGTTCCGAGTTTATTTTTATGCCTTTCTCTGATTGTTTTCTATTCTGACTCCTGCTAAATGACTTTGTTTTAGTGAATTTTTTTCCTGATTTTCTGTCAACGTGGATGAAATGCAAGGCTGCTGCAGTTATTATGATGTTATTGGTTTAACATCTAGGCTATTATCATTTGAATCATGGATACCGTTACAACACGGTTGGATGGATTGGTTTTGATGACATACGTTCAAGCGGGTTATACATGTGATGCAGGGCAGTTTGAGTGTTAACAAAGGTATGATTTTTGCCTGAATGGCTGTTAAGAATTGATGGTGAAGGCTGAACTAGTTTGATGCAGGTTACAAATTATTTGAACCTGTAGGTTATGAAGCCTGGGCATAAAATGGGAGCATGTTTGAAGTTCAATGCAACATGAAGACTAGGTGGCGACGAGTATAAAGAATTGTCATGGTAAAGGCTACTCGAAGTTTGAGCCAAAATGAAGAATATTGAAGATGAAAATTGGTCATGAAGCATTTTTGTGAATTAACATAGGTTTATGTTTTCTTGTAGTAATGTATTAGGAACCTTGTAGTCTTTATGTAATGGTATGGTTTTGAATAATGGTGATTTTGTAATTGCTTTTGGAAGTTTAATGAATCATGTAATGGTTTAGACTTGGAATTGTAGTCAATTACAACTTGTTACTCTTTGAATTTGATGATAACTCCCACAACTTCAAAGTAACCTTCCTCTTTGAATGGATGTCTTTTCCTTTAGATTTTGAAATGGTGTTAATGATGATGTAATGACGTTTAAAGTCGTGATACTTGGTCTTGTAAAAGAACATACTTGCGAATTTTGGAATTAACATGATACACTTTTCAAAGTGCTTTCTCTTCTAGACTTAGAACTTTAATTCTCAACCCTCTTTGGACTTTGCATCTATGTATGAAAGATTGCCTTGCTTGTTGAGAAGTGGAACGAATCCTTACCCTTAAGCATCCTCAAGTGATTGATGAAACCTATAACCCCGTGTTCTTTGACCTTCAATGCGTTAGTCTTCCATAAGAAAGTCTTTAATTTTAAGCTTGAAGCAGTTTAATGAATTTCAAAGAACTAACTATGTTATCCATGTGCTCAGATGAAATACCATGCCCCAAAATATCCACAAACCCTAATTAATGGATAAAGTTCAAGTGGCTCTCCTCTTGCATGAGAACCATAACTATGTGCCTTTGAATTCAAGCAACAATGAGTCTCTTTATTTAGAAAAAAGAGAGCAATAAAACCCCATCTCTATGGATAAAAATCCTTTGAATAAATCTCGTACCTCAAACCATGGTTAAAGCCCTTGAGATTGTGATGTTGCTTGATGAATAAGTCCATATAAAGACCCTCTTGGAAGTGCACACGATTAGGGAAAGAAACCCTAATTTACACGGAGATCATAGGCATGAGGAGATGACTTTCAATGCTTGACCTTGTAGCCTTTTTTGGATGACACTTGAGTACAGGGCCAAAACTCTAATCACAATCATTGCATTCTTCAGTTGAACCAAAACCTACAAAAAGATGAAACCATATTTCCAAAGTGAAACCCTATTCTCCATGACCATTGATCCCATGCCAAATTATTGATTAATGATGCATGTTGTGTAAAATGACCTAATGGATGGTATGTACAATGGTGAGAATAAGATGCATAAGCCAGATGATTTGTATATAAGGGTAGGAAAAATTTGGTGTATGACACTCCAATGGGTATCACTATGGAACTATCTTGTCTCAAGTACACCCCTGCGGATAAACTCATTACCATCCATGATACCTCCTCAGGATACGAACCCACCAATCCATAAAAGCTTCTACCATTTGTTAAAGATTTGTTTCGCCTTCTGCTGGCACACTTTCGATCACGAGGAGTTAACAAGGATTTTTTTTATTATGATGACAAACTTTTCATTTTTTGTCTTAATCATGTCCCAATCAACTTGGCTCAAACTATCTTCAACTATCTGAAGGAGTCTGTGACTATCTCTAGAAATCAAAACAAGTCATTCATACCTTATGGGAGAGTTTTATTAGAACTGTTCTATAAGGATGAGATACTTATAATAGTTAGAAGGGCTAAGATTGGTCTAGATACTGCCTTGTGGGTGCAAAATGTGAAGCCTTCGGAGCTTAGCTGGTCGGATGGTTGTGGTCTTGTTGTTTTCCTTTATAATCTCTTTGTGTCACGTGTGTACTCCTCTTTCAATCAATAAATGTCATTTTGTTTTAACTTTTCTTTTCTATGGAATTAGAAAAGCATGTTAAGTATTTAAAACACTATTGATGTTTCTAACAGTTCTTAATCTTTTTTATTATGACAAAAATGGGGAGAAAATAGTGATGATTTTGATACATATCTAATTCTCTAAATCTCATTGCTTACATGAAATTCTAACATTATATATATGCAAGAAGTTTAGAATATGATTCAGGAACAAGCTGAATATAGAAAATGGACCAAGTCTTGATAAAGAACTTCTAATGCTTCAGAAGGTTAAGATAAATCAAGCTCTGATAAGCACACTCTATGCTGAAATCTGGCTCTGACAAGTTAACAACACTCTGATATCCATTAATCTCTAAAGTTGATATAAGTCTTAAGCTCAGGAGGAGCTTGTTTGTCCCAGGGGGGAGGGGGGCTTGTTTATCTCAGGGGAAAGTTTATCTAAACTAACTCTGATATTTTTTATGATATAACCTTGTAAAATTGTTTCATCAAAATACATAGTTTTGTCATCATCAAAAATGGGAGATTGTTAGAACAAGATTTGGTTCTACATATAATATTTAGTTTTTATAATAACAATGCATATATTTTATATTTAACAATTTTGTACTCTAATAAATTTTTGAGTGTGCATATATAAAATTGTATCTGATTCTAGATAGTATTTCTAAAAATATCATCAGAATCATTTCTGGCATGCCTCAGAAAAACTGTTGCATCCGCTTCTAAAGAAACATCAAGAGTTCTGATGAATGTTAAATGCTCATTAGAAAAGGATCTATGTGAGATTCTCAGATAAGCTTTTGCTTCCAGCTCAGAAATCAAGATGTACTTCTCAGACAAGCTTTTTCTTCCAGCTCATAAATCAAGATGTGATTCTCAGATAAGCTTTTTCTTCCAGCTCAGAAGTTAAGATTTATTTCTTAGATAAGCTTTTGATTCCATCTCTGAAGACAAGGTTTTGACTCTAAAGACTCTAATACACTTGGAACACTCTTACAATGTGATGTCTTCTAGACTAATCATCGCTTCACGTCAGAAGTATTACAACAGAAGACAAGAACAAGAACAAGAACACGATCTCTTATGGACTTCTTATTACTTCAGATCAAAAGTATTTGATTAGAAGATAAGATCTAGAAAACATGCATAAGAGGAAACAATACAATAGTACAATACCTATCCCACTATGGTGAAAACATATGTACGATCAAATAATTTTTATGCTCTTGTCTCCCATGATCCCATGCTAATGTTATGCAACTGGAAAATGAAAGTGATGTTTTGTCCTTCTCAACAGTCTACTTTTTCAGCTTATAAAAAGGAATGACTATTCCATTGAAGAACATAGAAGTGAAGCATCAAGAAATTTAAAAACGAAAGAAAATAAGTTAATGTGAAAAGATTATCAAGTGAGAAATATTCTTCCAAGAGAAAACACAAAGAGTTTTTGCTCATATTTATGTTAACATTTGTTCTCATTCAACACAAAGAGTTGTTGCTCATATTTTTGTTAACATTTATTCTCATTCAACATAAAGAGTTGTTGCTCATATTTGTGTATAAATATTTGTTCTTCATTGTAGTGTTAAATCTGCTTATATAGAAGTACTACTGTAAACACTTTCTATTGTAAATCTTTTGAGATTTGTTTTGCTTAAGTGACTAGGTGATAGTCTGTATACTTGAGAGGGCTAAGGTATTGTTCTAAACTCTTATACGTTTGTTTTCAATCTTTTAAGATTAGTGTATTAAGTCCCTTTTGAAGGCAAAATTACCTTGGCGGATGGACAAGTGTAGACTTGTTTAAGGTGAACTTGTATAAACCGATTGTGTCACTTTTCCCTCTTAGTTTGTCTATCTCGATTGTTTGTGTGAAGCATTTCTAAAGAAAAAGTTTTTTAAAAACCCAATTCAAACCCACCTTTCTTGTGTTTTTCTCAACCTTCAGCATGCGATTAGGAGCCATATCCAAATTGTACTTGTATTGCTTTAATAAAGCGTAAGCAAGGTCTACCCATGTTCGAATATGAGTTCATTCCAACTGTATATACAATTCCAAAGATGCCCACTAAGACTGTCTTGGAAATAGTGGGCCATCAATTTCTAATCGTGAGCATAGGCGACCATTTTCCTGCAGAACATGCGTACATGGTTTCTTAGGCACTTTAGTCCCTAGTATTTTTCAAAGTCTGGAACTTTGAATTTGGGAGGAATCACCACATCTAGTATCACGTGTAGAGTCATGTTTTAATAAGTTTATGTTTTTATGATTACAAACATCATGATCAAGGCAAAATGCATTATCAAAAAGAAGAAGAAAAAGTATCTACTCAAAATGGAGTTTTGGCTTGCATGTTAAGTTACTCCTAAAGAAGACTTTGGTATTTGATCTTCAATATGGTACAAGACTCCAATTCAATATAGTATGTTACTATATTGCTCAAAATATGTCTAAACATTTTGCATACATGTTTCATGGCTTTAACATCACTAACCTTGCATTTCCAAGTCTTTTGAAATGTTTTTTCACTTTCCATAACAGTGGTAATTGGTTACTAGTTATGGGTAACCAGCTACAAGCTTTGAAATATTTCTAGAAAACTATTTTCGTTTAGTGGTAACAGGTTACTATCTTCTGGTAACTGGCCACTGCTTCACGTTTTTGAAAATTCTGAATGTTACTTGAACTGAGTAACCGGTTACTGCATATTTGTAACCGGTTACCGCTGAAACATTTTTGAAAAATAATTATGTTATGAATGTTGTTGGTTTGCTTCTCTTGGCCATGAACCATTGCACTCTTCCATGTATTTAGAACCTTTTGAAAGGGTGCATTATATATATATAAATATCATTTTCATTTCTGATGCAAATTAAGACAACAACAACAAACAATCACAACATACAATACAATATTTTGTATCTCATTTTCAAACAAAAGTGCAATGATTAATATTCTGATCTTGCATGAACTTTTACTCTTACATTTTCAAATACATCATTAGAAAGGTTTCATCATATGCATTGAACACTTGTGTAATATATTCATTGAATTGTTGTCTTAAAAAAGAAGAGATCAATACTTGGTATTGACATTGATTATAAACTTTCATATCTACTTCAAGAATTTGTTCCTAATCATGTTTCCAAAGTGATTGTGGTGTAACCTTGATGTCCATGATTGTTGGAAGCAAGAGAGTATTAAGGGAGGATTGTTCTCTTTTTACTTTGTATTGGTTACCTTGTTTTCAGGATTGTTGGAAGCAAGTGTGTGCATTGAAGATGATTGTTCTTCTTGCACTCAGTGTTTAGATCTTAAAGTTTTTAAGAGCCTTTGATATCCCTATAGGTTAGATAATAAGCATCACACTTGGTGTGGATAGGATGTACAATAATTCTAACTATAGTGAAATCTCTTTCGTGTTGAAAGGGGACTAGAGTACTCTCGGACTGTGAGGGGAAACAGGATATATCCGGTGTCATTTATTTTTCTATATTTACTGCTTTCATATTCATACACAAACAAGAAAAATAAGAACATCATTGCATAAAAGAATAAAAATCTACAATACACTTTATTCATCCCCATCTTAGGCGCATTAAAAAACCAACATCATGTACATTTCTAGAGCATCGACATCAAAGGCATCATAACCCTCTACAACCTTCAGTCTGTCTTCAAGGGCTTTATATTGATTAATTGCCATAGGATCTTCAACAAGATTGGTGGGAGGTACCTTTTGTTGAGGTACTTAAGTCATGCCTTCCAAATCATAGTCTCCATATTGTAAGTCCATATATTATCCACGTTAGGAGGATTGTTGACCGGAATCTGCAAAGTGTGGGATGCTTTACCTTTGGAGGAGGTGAAACAAAACCATCATTATGAGACATTATTGTCTCTTATTGGGCATCATTTGTTTTGGTGGGACCGAATTCTAGATCATGTCTTGGTTGGTGACCGCTAGATGCACCAATAGTTTGGGCTACTTCCTTAAAATCTACCTTGGGAATCTCGTCTTGTCTTTCTATGATGTTCTTCAAGGAAATCAAGACTTTACTCATATCTCCTTTCATTGAATCAGTGCTTCCTTTTACTTGTTCCAAATCTTCTTAAAAGACTGTTTGGTTTTGCTCGATTTGTTCCACTTTCCTTTTTTGATGAGCTCTTGTTTAATCTGGAGGTCGAGAAATCAGTTTGTCTCTCCCAATGATTCAACTGGAGATGATGTGAAAAAATGAGTATTTTGTATGAAATGTGAATGCGATGTGTGTGGTTGGATGCATGAATACGTATGAACATGCTAACAATTTATTGATGTCTTATTCATGTGAAATTTCTTCTTTTTATTTTATTATCTCTTTTTTCAGGTTTTTATTTTTATTGGTGATCACCTAAATAATATAAAGATAATACCGAAATAAAATAAGTTTATTGATAAAATAAAAACCATAACAATACTCAAAAATTAAAATACAACTTGAACAAAAGCAAAAGAAACTGAATACTGGAAATCAAAATAACAAGGGAAACTAAATCTTCTAACGGCGCCTGAGAATTTCTTCCCTAAAATTATCAACCATCTTTCTACAAAGTTTGACAAAGTCTCCAACATCCTTTGGTAGAGATACCATTGTAGCTTCTGCATCCTTCAAGACTCTAGGAGTATCACCAATAAGGTTGTTTGCAAGGAAAGCGAGCTTTTTATGCTTGTCCTTGTATCTCAAATATTCCTTGTAGAGTGTTGGAATTATGCGCTTGTTGTCTTCTCCGACGTGAGCTATGATCAGATATTCCTCTTCCTAATACTCCTTTTCTCCTCTCATCTCCTTATAGGCCTCTGTTGTACCCCAAAATTTGCCCTCCCATATTTCCCAAAACATTTCAAGAATGACACTCAAATTGCTCAAGGTAGTCCAAGGGTTGGCCAGACAAGCTCTCTCATAAGGCAGTCTACCTCAAATTAGGGTTTCATGTTGCATTAAGATACTTGAGTCCAAGTGATCCCGAATGTTCAAAAATGTCCTAATATGTTCTAAAGATCACCCATGTCAAGTTTCAAGCCTTGTAGAGGAAATTTGCTCAGTCAATTGCTCAAAGGCCTGAAAATCGACTGTGCTGGGGCAAAAGTCAACTGTGGCCTACATACAGTCAAACTTCAAGATTTTTGGTCAACATTATCATTTTGAAGTATATTTCATCATTTTATCAATGGTTGATCATGATTCATCAAGGATTGCTCATAATTCATCAAGACTCAAAAGTTGCTAAATTAGGGTTTTGTAGGAAAAGTCAACTCAACTTTGACCAAGCATAACTTTCTCATACTTGATGAGAAATGACCCATCCAAAGCTAATTTTGAATAGGATGCAATTCCCTACAATCCATCTTCAGTTCCCAAGTTCAAAATATGCACTCACAAGAAGTTATGAATTTGGACATTATAGGTCATTTTGAAAAGTCAACAAAAAAACCTTAGTTGTCAAAGCTTCATACATGAGCATGGAATATCAAATTGAGATGAGACCAAAAGGTTTGTTTAGAGGACATCTCAGGCTTTCTAAAAAGTCCAAGAACACCTCCAAAGAGTCAAAATTGAGAAAGTTGTGCATTGGTGAAGTTGGCCTTTTTTGCAAAATTGCCAAAAGTCAAATATGCTCAAAACTTCAAATGTTGCCAAATGGACCCAATATTTTTCACTTGTTTTGAGTTGGCAACATAGCCCACGAGCTCTAGCCTTTTCCACTTGTCCATATCTTATTTTTATTATTTATTTTGATTTTTATTTGAATTAAATCAATTTAAATCAAAACAAATCAAATAAAATCCAAAATATTGAAAGTAAGAGATTTTGTACTTGTTTTAGGTTCCAATTACAGCTAGCAAGACATTCAAACTCGTATCAAAGCATATGTGCACAAAAAGATTGGAAATAGACCATGTTTGGAAAGATCTTAAAGGTGAATCAAATCAAATCACAAATCATTGATGGAGGGAGATTGAATGCAATTATCAACCCTAATGCATTGCTTGGTACATATAGAGTGCGTGAAGACCTAAAAACAAGTTAGAGACGGGCGTATGAGCAAGAATCAAAACTGAAAAAAAGCAAGAAAAGTGTGAGATCGAATTTGCACTTAGAGGCATCCTTAAGACCTTTGAACGATCTCAATCACTTCCTGGGACTCTCGGCAAGCTAAAGCAATCAAGAACAAGTCCATTCCAGTCCCAAAACGCACTGTAAGTTGCTCACGACATAGCCCTGTTCTTGAATTCGAATCTCATAATATAGGCATTGTTAGGATGAATTAATTGTACATTCTTGATTTATGGAACATATATAAGCTTTCTGCATTATTCAATTTCACTTATATGGCCTGTAGCGAATTTCACCATTGTTAGGGTTTTGGAGTTTGTTTTAGGGTTTTTGATTACAGGGAAAATTAGCCTTGATGAAGGGCACTATCACGTTCAGGAGGACGAGACGAACACAACCATAACATTAGATGTTATTTACATGGCCCATGGAAGATTTTGAAAACGCACAGGTCTGTAGCAACGGACGTTGTCCGTAGGTATAGGTTAACAAACCTTTAGCGCCGGTGCAAGGAAGGAGATGAAGACGTGTCTTCCCCTGATTTGGTCATTTGAATTTTTCGCGCGGATTTAATATGAAATGTCTTTTTATTATTTGTTTATTTGTTTTGCAATATTATAACAACAAGGACAAATGGCCCAATGGTAACCAGGAAAGCGGTTAAGGCGTTGGAGTGCATGAGGTCAGGGGTTCGACCCCTGCCTCCAACATTTGCGTTTTTTCCAATTCCTTTCAGGTTATCTAGCGCGTTTGCAAGCCTAAGGACCATCATGTGTCCTCATCACTCAGCCTGCCAGATGGCCAGATGGCCAAATCTGATGGGCACTACTGAAGGTGCATCATGAGCCAAGTTAAGCGTGCCATACTAGATCCAAAAAGTTAAACGGATCTCATTCAAATGGGCCCAGATTCTGCTCTTGGCACCCCCATTATTCAGGCCCAATTTCTCTTTCTTTTATATTTTATTTATTTCATTAATTTTATTTATTTAATTACAACCAAAAATTAATTTTCTTTTTATCAAAAAAATCACCAAAAATATTTTTATGTCCAATTAAATTTTAAAATACTTATTTTTATTAAAAATTAATTAATTTAATTAGGTTTATTAAATTAGAAAATTTTAATTCTTTTTACAAATAATTAAAATTAATTAGAATAAATAGGTTTTTATTACTAACTTAATTATTTTATTTCTTTCCTAAAATAACAAAAACCCAAAAATATGTCATTTAATTATTTTATTAATTAATTTAATAACTAATCAATTTTGCATTTAATTTCAAAAATCTTAGTTCTTTTCTTTAAAAATATTAAAAACAAAAAAAAAATAAGTTTTCTTTTTATTAAGTTAGAAGGGTCAAAACCCTAGTTCGCACTCGATCTAATTTTCCTCGCGCGCTTTATTATTATTTCGCCCAATTATTGTATCTGCTCACAGTTTGTAATAATTTTAATTAGGACTTTTATTTTACATTTATCGCTTTTATTTTCAAAGAGTTTGTTTTTGGCTATGTAAATACCCGAAGCCTTGTAATAGCGTAGTTTAATTTCCGCACTTTAAATTCCGCAAATTATTAACGGTTAGATGTTTGATAATAGGATGCATGACAAGAATGTATGTAATTTTAAAACGATTAGATAACCCTAAATGTGCAAAGATAAATAAACCTGAAACTGAATCACTCGCACATGCGCACTCCTAGGGTACACTTCCACTTGGTTGCCTTCGGTAAACGGTCATTGAGTATAGGATGTTTTAGTGGTCGTCCTTTTGTCCAAAGATCATAGTTGCCTCGGAATGGTTGCCTCAGATATTATTGCCTCTGATAAATGATCTAAGACTTTAAGGCTATTACTAAGACGTCCTAACGTTGCTTTAGTGACCGTACGTCCCTTTTGAATTGACCCTCAAAACTCCAACGGCGATGCTACCTACTCACTAATAGTGGGATAGCATTGTCTAAAGGAAACGAACATAAAACGATTCTTTTTTCGAGTAGGTAGATTAGTTCTTAAGTACTTGCTCAATCAAAACAAATTTTTTCACACTTACACTCCTTTTCAAACAAAGTTTTCAAAACACTTCATTACACTCTTGAAGACAGAAGCAAGAGTTAAATCGAAGTCAAAATAAAAACTTTTCAAAGCCCACAAACACAAAGAAAACAATTTTGAAAATGATGAGCAAGTACCTAAGAGCCCGTAGATAACTACGGATAGAAAGGGTGTTAATACCTTCCCTTTCTATAATCTACCCCCGTACTCAGAAATATCTCGAAAAGGGAAATTTTCTATGCTTTTTTCCTTTCCTTGTTGGATAAAATAAAAGACGGCGGCGACTCTTGCTTACCGCGACATTTTGCGAATACAAACGCAAAACGCAAACCAGCAAATTCCTTAACGAAATAGGGAAAAAACGATCCCGGTTCTGGCCACCGTATCACAGAACTGGCGACTCTGCTAGGGAGTGTATAAGTGGGGTGTACCTTAGGAATAGTTCATTATATTGTTTTTAATTGTTTGATCTGTTTGCTTTATCTTTGTGGGCTTTGTATCGGAGTTACTATAGATCCTAACCCGGATCTGGGGGATACCTTTTAGATAAGTAGCAATAGACTGTGAGGGAACTGTATGGCGTAGACCGATACGGTTGAAGCAGTAGATACGTTGGTGTGACACATTAGTTGGTACCGATATCCCTTGTGGAGGAACAAGGAGAGTATGGGGCTGCTAATGGGTCATTAAGCATCAACTGACCTTAGAACATATAATTGACCAACTTGGCCATAGAAAAGTAGCAGTATGCTACACTCATTGAGACCATACTCTCGCGATGATTCTGGCTGCAAGAAAAGGTTGCTAAACTGGAATTATGACCGATCGAGGATGGTCAGTGATATTGAGAACCTCTAGAACCTGGTTACTATTACTAGGACAGGTTGAACCAACTAAACTGAAAGAGGGTAATACCTAAACTCCATGCCAGCCTGAAATCTAAGGGCTATTGTGTGACTTGTTTTCCCTTACCATGTTTGCTATCTGTGATACCTGTGGTGTGTTCTTATCATGACATCATGCATCATGACATTGCATGCATATTTCATTAGACTAACCATTTCAAAGACCAAGGGGATTCATCTTTGTTCTATTTTGCAGATCATGGCATCTATGCGCAGAAATACTATTCGGATCAGCTTCGTGCAGATACCTGTTCAGCTTAGAGAGTTGGTTTCAAAAGTTCCTCATACGGTCCTCCATCCATACATGCCTACTGACATTGGGGCATTAAAGAGGTATTGGATCTAGTTGAGGGAAGAAAGGGATACTTACAGAGAGAAGTATCATGAGCAGGAGCGGAAGATCTTGAAGCTTACAAGGAAGCTAGAGAATGAGAGGGTCCTCAACGATTATGTCAGCACGAAGGGAAAACGACCATGGGAGCGCTGATGTCTTTTGCTATTTCTAGTTTAGATTTGCTTTTCAGTATTCTTTTTGTAACGCCTTAAAGGCATTTGTTAAACATTGTTTCAAGTTTTAATCTAATAAAAGTGTGTTTTATTTTGGTTTACAAATTTGAATCTCCTTAAGTATTTGAAATCATTTCATACGCATTCCATTCCCATGCACCTCATTACAGGTACCCTTACAGGTTTCTTATCTTCTTCGCTGTTTATTTCAGCACAGCATGTCTTCTGAAACATCTACTGTTCAAGCCATCAAGGCTCTGCAAGCTCAGAATGCTCAGTTCCAGGAAATGTTCATGAACCTGGCCAAAGGTCAACAAGATTTGAAGACTCTTATCTTGAAAGACAAGAAGAAGAAGAAGAAGAAGAAGAAGGAGAAGAAGACGATCCTCCTGAATATGGGTCATAGATTTGGGAACAGGTTGCTAGAGGAAGCTGATTTATCTCACTCATCTAGAGTGGGAGAGAATCAAGAAGAAAGGAGGGCTCCTAGCCCTGTGGTTTCAGACAATGACACTGACTTTGATGAAGACCAGTATCCTCCTGCTGAGGATAGGTATAAGCAACTTGAAGACCGGTTAAGCGCAATGGAGATCCAGAAGATACCTAGGTTGGACTTCGAAGATTTGGGTTTGGCATCTGGGGTGGTGATCCCACACAAGTTTAAGGCTCCTGCCTTTGCTAAGTATGACGGGGTATCTTGTCTGAAGCTACACCTTCGCTCGTATGTCTGAAAGATTCAACCATATACTGCCGATAGGAACCTCTGGGTTCATTTCTTTCAAGATAGTCTGTCAGGGACTCAACTTGAATGGTTCTATCAACTGGAAGGAGCTAACGTTCGTAACTAGGAGGACCTTGTTGCTGCTTTTTACAAGCAGTACCAATATAATATCGACCTTGCTCCCACGCGTACCCAACTTCAGGGTATGTCTATGGGTGCGAGCGAAGGTTTTAAGGACTACGCTCAGAAGTGGAGAGGTCTTGCTGGGAGAGTACAACCCCCTCTGGATGATAGGGAGTTGGTGGATATGTTTCTTGGGACTCTGTCTGGTCTGTATTTCAATCATTTGATCAGAAGTCCATCGTCTGGTTTCACTGAGTTGATTATGACTGGGGAGAGAGTTAAATCCGGTATCAAGAGCAGCAAGATACAGAAAGGTGCTTCGTCAAGTACAGAGAAGAAGCCTTTCAAGAAGGAGTCTAGTGCAGTTTACAGCTCGAGGAGCCAAAACCATCCTGAACGCCGCCAAGCAGTTAATGCGATGGTAATTTTAAGACCAGCTGTTGCCCCACAACGCAACAATAGTGTAAGGATGATACGCCGAACTCAACCTCAACTTAGAACCTAATGCCTCTTGCAAACTATTCCAAAAATCATACATAAACCTTGGATCTCTATCTGACACAATGCACAAAGGAACACCATGCAACTCTACAACTACAATAGTGTAAATCTCTGCCAACTTTGATACTGGAAAACTGATGTTAATAGGAATAAAATGAGTCGATTTCGTAAGCCTATCAACAATCACCCAAATTGTATCATATCCCCTTGAAGTATTAGGTAACCCCGTCACAAAGTCCATCGAAATGCTATCCCATTTCCATTCTGGAACACCTAACGGTTGCATCAATCCTGCAGGCTTCTGATGTTCAACTTTCGACTTCTGACAAGTCAAACATGCATACACAAACCGAGCCACATCGCTCTTCATCCCAGCCATCAAAATAAATTTTTCAAATCTTGATACATCTTTGTATCTCCTGGATGAATACGCAACTTTCTTTTATAACTTTCCTCAAGAATCACTTTCTTCATCTCCGCATCATCAGGAATACAAATCCGATTACGGAATCTCAACACACCTTGCGCATCTAACTTAAAATCATTATTCTCAAATTGATCGATTCCAACCATCGAATCTACCAGTTTCACATCTAACTTCTGAGCTTCTCTGATACTCTCTAGAAAAACATTATTAATCTTTAACATTCCCAACATAATCCTCTGCGGTGTCACTTCGAAAACTAAGCTCATATCTCTGAACTGCTCAATTAATTCCAACTCTTTAACCATCATTGCTGACATATGTAAAGTCTTTCGACTCAATGCATCAGCTACCACATTCGCTTTTCCTGGATGATAATTCAAACCGAAATCATAATCTTTTAAAAACTCCAACCATCTTCGTTGTCTCATATTTAATTCCTTCTGATCAAATAAATACTTTAAGCTCTTATGGTTACTAAACACTTCAAATCTAGAACCATAAAGATAATGCCTCCAAATTTTCAACACAAAAACAACTGCAGAAACTTCTAAATCATGTGTAGGATAGTTCTTCTCATGAGTCCTCATCTGCCTTGACGCATAAGCAACTACCTTTTCATTTTGAATAAGAATACCTCTTAAACCCATCTTAGAAGCATCACAATATACCACAAAAGGCTCTCCTGGATTAGGTAATGTCAAAATTGGAGCCGACGTCAATCTTTTCTTCAATTCTGAAAAACTTTCTTCACACTAAACATCCCACACAAAAGCTCTACATTTACAAGTCAACTTAGTTAACGCAAGTGCCAACTTAGAATAACCTTCGATAAACCTTAATAACCAGCTAATCCCAAAAAGCTTCTAATCTCGGTAGCTGACTTTGGAGTTTCTCATTGCAACATAACATCTACTTTATATGGATCTACAATAATGCCACTACCTGAGATAACATGACCAAGAAAACTAATCTCCTTTAACCAAAATTCACACTTGGACAACTTTGCATACAACTTCTTCTCTTTCAAAACTTGCAATACTATTCTTAAGTCATGCTCTTCTTCCGACTTAGAGTAAATCAAAATGTCATCAATGAACACCACTACAAATCGATCCAAATAAGTACGAAAGATACGGTTCGTGTATTCGATAAATACTCCCAACGCGTTAGTAACACCGAAAGGCATCACCGAATACTCAGTGTCCATAAACCATTTTGAAAGTTATCTTTTGAATATCTTCATCCTTCATTTTAATCTGATGATAACCCGACCTCAAATCAGTCTTACTAAACACACGAGCATCCACCAATTGATCCATCAAGTCATCTATTCTTGGAAGCGGATACTTGTTCTTAATCGTCACTTTATTCAATTGTCTATAATCAACACAAAGCCTCATACTTCCATCTTTCTTCTTTACTAACAACACTAGAGCTCCCCACGGTGATACACTTGGTCTTACAAATTTATTCTCAAGTAACTCTTCCAATTGCTTCTTTAATTCCGACAATTCAAATGCAAACATCCTGTATGGTGCCATAGACACAGGTCTGGTAGCAGGTACAAAATCAATAGAAAATTCAACTTCCCTCTCTGGCGGTACATCAGGAATTTCATCAGGGAAAACTTCAGGAAATTCACGTACCACTTGCAATTCCTCAATTACAGCTTGATTCTCGAAAGATAGCAAAGACATCAATAAGAACATCTGAGCCTCTTCTTGCATCAACTCCCGCAACTGTCTAACAGACAATAGACTATCTTCCTCTTCTTCTGGAGTAGAAAACCTCACAAACTTGTTATAACAATTAATATGAACATAGTTATGCTCTAATCAGTTCATACCCAGAATCACATCCAATCCACTTAGAGGCAAACTAACCAAATCAACATCAAAGTCTCTATCGAATATCGACAAAAGACACTTTAAACACACAAAAGAAGTAGTCACCAACCCCTTGGCTGGAGTGTCGACGACCATCTCTCCATTCATAGAAGATAACATAAGACCCAATATTTTAACACAATCAGTAGCAATAAAACAATGAGTAGCACCAGTATCAATAATAGTAATTAAAGGAGTACTATTAATGAAACATGTACCTCTGATGAGTCTATCCTCACTAGCCGTCTGATTCTCAGCCAAATTGAACACTTTTCCACTAGTTTGCGCCTTCTTTAGTTTCTGACACTGACTACCAATGTGTCCTTCTTCACCATAATTGAAGCAAATCACCTACTTATGCTTGCACTCAGATGCAACATGTCCAGTCTTACCACAATGGAAACACCTCTTCACCTCAGCAGTACATACATTGCTCTTATGACCAGGTTTTCCACATTTGAAACAAACCACACCAGCAGGAGCATCTCCCTCACTAGTCCTTTAACCCTGAGAAACTTTATGTTTACCTTTACCAGTTGGAGCATCATAAGGCTTACCAAGATTCGATTGGTGCTTACCCCTCTTCTCACTGATAATCTTATAGTGAGAATTATTATCCTCTTCATAAATTCTACAACTATCAATCAAATCGGCAAAGACACGAATCTTCTGGTATCCAACTTCCTTCTTGATCTTTGGGTGCAACCCATTCTCAAACTTGATACACTTTAAAAACTCAGCATTTCCTCACTATAGTGCGGATAAAACTAAGCCAACTAAGCAAACTTTGCAGCATACTCAACAACCGGCATACTTCCTTGCTTCAGTTCAAGGAACTCAATTTCCTTCTTACCACGAACGTCTTCAGGGAAATACTTCCTCATAAATTCCCTATGAAACACAGCCCAAGTGACATTTTCACCTGCAGCTTCCAACCTTTGACACGTCTCTAGCCACCAGTCATCAGCTTCGACTGCTAGCATATGAGTACCATGTTGAACCTTCTGCGCTGAAGTGCAGTCCATCACACGGAAGATTCTCTCAATCTCTTTCAACTAATTCAACGCTCCGTCAGGATCATACTTACCCTTGAAGGTAGGCGGATTCTCCCTCTGGAAAGTCTCCAAACTACGAGATCCAGCATTCACGTCAGTGATTGGCTGATTCTCCATAGCATGCGCCATTACTTCTAAGGCAGCAACAAGTGCAACATCATTCCTTCCAGCCATCTCAAGTTATCACTACAACATAAACAACGGTTAGAACTCAAATTAACAATACTCAATTATTAAACAAAACTACGACTCGACAACTTGGTCGGACATACCGACTTACTCTGATACAAACTTTGTAACACCCCAATTCTACCCGACAATATATATAAATCAGAGTTATAAAAATTCTACAACTAAATCAGGATTCCACAAACTCAGCTTAAAACAACGGTATTCATTACCGACACATAACACATTAAACTTGGATCAACCAACAGCAAACATAATTCAATCTTAAAAGAAACATCAATTTTCATAACTACGCAGCGGAGTCATAATATTCAACCTAAAGGAATGTAACATCTTTGTCCCACTAAGATAACTTCAAATAACAATCATTTAAAGAACAACAACTTAAGTTCAATCAACTGGAATAATAACAACAATAAAACATCAAGCATTCATCCCCCGTGTGTTACATATCAGAGCAATGACACCAACTCGAACTACTGAAGGTAAACCGCCTTCACTCTAGATTACCTGCATGTTACCAACATCGAGGTAACATTCAAACAGAAGGGGTGAGATATCAAACATTATAATAGAATGCATGATAATTAAAACATTAGAATCAGTTCATAGATATTCACCACTTCTCAGATTTTTAACAACATAAGCATAATTAGATCAACCACACAACGACTCAGAATGCACATACAATGCAACTCATCTTTATGAAAACGCATGTGGTACCAATGGAGCAGAACTCCCATCTTAAAAATTTCCAATTAATAGAGGAATCAACAAATACCTTCTTCGCAGTTTGCCATTCCAGGTCGTCGCAGAGTATGCAAATGTATATGACTCAATGGATGCACTAACACATACTCACAACAATCATCATTCATTGTAAGGTATAAGCCTATATCACCATTATTACCAGTAAATAGAGGTAATTAATCATCATTTAAAATTCCCTGCAACTTTGCATTATCAACAAGAATGCACAACGACAATCACAATAACAAAACAACTCAATATAAATCAACATTGGCCATAAGCCTACCACATAAATCAACGATTCAATCATAAACATAATTAGACGGCAACTTAACAATAATTCACACAACACTGGTAACGACCAAAACATAGCATGTAAAAGCAAAAGGGGATAGGGAAACTATGTGCCCCTCGACATGCATAGCAACGAGGACAACATAACAACTGATTCATACTCCTCGACACGCATAGAGAAAACATAATAACAACTAAATTATGATCCTCGGCTCGTCCTGCAATCTAATACTGCTCGACAATCCAACACATAACCCCCGACACACCTTGCAGCCTAAATGCCGCTCGGTACCTAACACCATCAATATCCTCCTTGACCATTGGTTCGACCAACAACACATACACAATACAACGTCTTAACGACCATGCCAGTATAATTCATAATTTCTGGCCAACCGCTCGGAATAACACAACAACGGGCAAATATATTTCCTATCAACATATTCATTAATCATACAGAACATGTCACCAAAGACCTTCCTAAAACGACCACTTCAACAATTTACTAATTTTTCTGCCAACTGCTTGGGACACCACAACATCATAACGACCACATCACCCAGTGATAAAATACACTAACCTAATCATTGATCCTACCGGGTGATCATACATACAACTAAAAATGTCCATAATAAACAACTGGGCAGTCACACAGATAACTCAAAACGTCCACAACAACCAACCGGGCAACTTTGATAGCAAATTCAGAAACATCAATGCACAACAGGCCTACAACGACCAATTCCTACGTGATAAACATCATAAATCCCATTATAAAGTCAGAACCCCACCCTTACCTGGATTGAAGGTCGCTCTACCAAAGCTTCGGCCGTAATCCTTGATTTTCTCTGCTCGACACTGGGCAGCTTGCTCCTCTTCCGCGCAGCTCTTTCGATCAACGTACAAAACTTCTTATTCTCTAACTAACAATAAATCCTTGTGTCAGCTTAACTTTATATATTAATCCTATTGGGCCTAACCTACACACTCCCACTTTACTACTTCCAACCAATAACATAAGTCCAACATTATATATATATATATATATATATATATATATATATATATATATATATATATATATATATATATATATATATATATATATATATATATATATATATATATATATATATATATATATATATATATATATATATATATATATATATATATATATATATATATATATATATATATATATATATATATATATATATATATATATATATTCCCTTAATTCCAACATTATTAATATTATTAATTAATTAATAATAATCCAACAACTTATATCAATAATTCTCAATATCTCACAACTTCGACAAATAATTAAAATATAATTTAATTAAATAATTAATTAAATTAACGGGCGTTGCAGAACTCCACAATAAAATGGGGGTTGTATAAAGGAAAAATAGAACTTTACAAGAAATGGCTCACACCATGATCCAAAAAACTCATATGGCTAAGCATTTCTAGGCAGAAGTAGTAAATACAACATGCTATATTCAAAATAGAATCTCTATAAGACCTATCTTGTGTAAGACTCCTTATGAATTTTAGAAGATTAAAAATCCCAACATTTCCTACTTCCATCCATTCGGGTGTATATGTTATATGTTAAACACTAAAGAGAATATGAGTAAGTTTGATTCCAAAGCACAAAAGTGTTTGCTATTAGGATACTCTAAAGGCTTCAGAATATATAACACAGAATAAAAAATTGTGGAGGAATCAATTCATGTCAAATTTGATGATAAGCTTGACCATGAAAAGTCAAAGTTGTGTGAAAAGCTTGCAGATGTGACAATAATATTCACTGAACCAAAAGAGAAGACTCAAGAAGATAAAGAATCAGAAACTCCTCCTTATGATGATATTGATAGTCCTTATAATCAAACTCAACCATATAAGAACAAAATCGTATCCTCTCATCCTGAAGATCTTACTCTTGGAAGTAAAGATGCTCCAGTCAAAACAAGATCGGCTCTCAAACCTTCTAATGAAGTACTTATGGGTTTAGTCTACTTAATAGAACCTACATCAACTGAGGAAGCCCTTATAGATAAAGATTGGATTCTGGCTATGGAAAAAGAATTGAACCAATTCTCAAAGAATGACGTATGGGATCTTGTTCAGAAACATAAAGGTGTCCACGTAATTGGAACTAGATGGGTGTTCAGAAACAAGCTCAATGAGAAAGGTGAAGTGGTCAGAAACAAAGCTCGTCTGGTTGCACAAGGTCATAGTTAACAAGAATGTATAGACTATAAAAAAACCTTTGCACCAATCGCCATGTTAGAAGCTATTCAGTTATTAGTTTCCTTCTCTGTAAATCATAATATCATTATTTATCAGATGGATGTTAAAAGTTCATTTCTGAATGGTTACATTTAAGAGGAAGTGTATGTTAAACAACCTCCTGGATTTGAAAAATCTGAGAAATTAGACAGTGTCTTTAAACTAAAGAAATCTCTTTATGGCTTGAAACAAGCTCCCAGATTGAGCAATTTTCTGCTAGAAAATAAGTTTACCAGAGGAAAGGTTGACACTACACTCTTCTACAAAACATTCAAAAATGATATTCTAATTGTTCAAATTTATGTCGACGATATTATTTTTGGTTTTGCTAATCAATCTTTGTGCGAGGATTTCTCTAAGCTAATGCAGGCTGAGTTTGAAATGAGCATGATGGGGGAACTGAAGTTCTTTATGCGAATCCATATTGATAAAAAACCAGAGGCTACTTACATACATCAAAGTAAGTACACCAAAGAACTTTTGAATAAATTCAACATGACAGACTACACTGTAGCAAAGACTCCAATGGATCCTACATGTATCTTGGAAAAAGAAGAGGTAAGTGGAAAGGATTGTCAGAACCTCTATTGTGGTATGTTAGGATCTCTTCTGTATCTAACTGCATCTAGACCTGATATTTTATTCAGTGTATATCTTTGCGCTAGATTCCAATCTGATCCTAGGGAATCCCACTTAACTGATGTTAAAAGGATTCTAAGGTATCTAAAAGGAACCCCTAACCTTTGCTTGATGTATGAGAAAACATCAGAGTATTCTCTTTCTGGCTTCTGCGATATAGACTACGCTGGAGATTGACTAGAGAGGAAAATTACTTCTGGAAACTGTCAGTTTTTAGGAAAGAATATGATCTCATGGTCAAGCAAGAGGCAATCAATAATTTCTCTTTCAATAGTAGAAGCAGAGTACATATTAGCAAAACTATGCAGCACTCATATGATATGGATGAAAAATCAGCTGGAAAATTACCAGATATTTGAGAGTAACATCCCTATCTTCTGTGATAACACTGCCGCTATTTGCTTAAGTAAAAATCATATTCTACACTTTAGGGCTAAACACATAGAAATCAAACATCATTTTATTAGAGATTATGTTCAGAAAGGGATTCTATCTTTAAACTTTATAGATACAAACCATCAATTGGTTGGTATTTTTACAAAACCCTTGGCTGAAGATAGATTTATGTTTATTCTAAATAATCTGAAGATGGATTTCTGTCCAGAGTAAGATGTCATTAGAATCAATTGTGTTCTAGTCATAGTCTGAAGGAATACGATTCTGGCTTAATCAAAAGACTTATAATTTGTTTATCTCAAGTCATCAGAAGATGTTTCGGTCATAAATGTCACTGGTCCGTTGGAAACCTTTTGGTTCTCCATACTTTGAGAGTATCAAAAGCCTTACCTAAATAGACTTAGTGTCTATCACATTATACCTAGGTCATGCACAAGCGGTTATTTTTTCTTGAAATTGATTAATCATAATTACATTTATTTAACTACTCCTTGGGAACAGTCGTTTCATGTCATACCTCTAGGTTTATGTATGACATTCCATGTCATGATTAAATTCTTTTGTGTTCTCTCATCTTAACATTTGATCTACTTCTCTTTTCATTTCCTTCTTTTAGTAGTCTGAGATGTCACTTGAGTGTTTCAACCGTCTTAATTTGAGAACTGCTTGACTGACTATTTATATCTCTTTTCATCTATAGTCATTCATCAAGTCATTATCCTTGTATCATCTTCAATCGTATCTTCTCTACAAACCTGTCTACATATCATGGCTATTAGAACTTTTCAAGGAGATGAAAAACTTCTCAAGTTAATCAAAGAGAAAAGACCCAATTATGTGTCTGATGACGGTTTCATCAACAGGGTCATTAAAAATCAAGGATGGTTTAGGTATGCAATAATGCTGAGAGGTCCTGTTTATCCTAACCTCTTAAAGAATTTTTGGCTCCATGCTTCTGTTAGTCCTGATGGAAACACCATTCATTCTCACATTTTTGGTGTTCTGATTACCATCACTCACTCCTCCATTGATGAAGTCATCCAGAGTCCACCTTTAACCAACAACTACATGAATGTTGACATGTTTCCAAATGTTCCTAACTCTTCATTTAGATTTGACCCCCTTAGTACAGTTCACTTAAAACCACTTTCAAAAGTCTGGTTTTCAGTTTCTATTGACAAATCTTCATCCCAGAGGAGAAGATCTTGATATAGTTTTTCCTAGGTATAGTGTCTTCTTTATTGACTTCGTAAGAATATTCAATTCATCTTTAGGCAATAATATTCAATCATCTGAAGCTATCAATCCAAGCATCCAGGAACTCTCAAAGATCATCCATTCCATATGGACGTGTGTTGTCTGAACTGTTTGAGTTAGCAGATATAATTGAAATTGTTCAACAAAATCCTTTCATCAGAGGCAATGGTCTATTTGATGAGAGTTGTGATGTGTTTGAAGTTTAGATAGATTTCTCTATCTTTGTTCACTCTGTTGTAATTTCTTTTGACACATCAATGAAACGTCCTATCTTTTCTTGTTTGTTTCTTCTGGTTTTTATGTTTTTCACACATAAATTTTTGATTATGACAAAAAGGGGGAGTAATTTAAATGAACGTAATTTTGATTTCAATAATCAAGATCTGGAAAATATTCTCTAAAAAGAGATGCTTACATTCTAACCCAATTAAACTTTTGTGTCTATTAGAATTGTTTTTCTGCTTCAGGAAATTAGAACCCAAACCCTTCATTTTTCATTTCCTTTCTCTCTCTGCTCACTCCTTCTCTCTCACTCTCCACCCTCTCTCTAAACGAACAACAACCGTCCATCGCCATGAGAACCCAGATTTTGGTTGAAGATCAACCGAAAAGTTCAAAGAAACCCAGAAATTATTAAGAACTCTAGGAACGAGGGAAGAACCTTAACCCTATGGTTGAAATAAGAACCCAAACCCCATATTGTCATCGTGAGCCACCGTAAAGGCCACCGTTGAGTGATGAATTTTTGTCGGGAAATTCATCCTTTCCCCATATTATTAGAATCCTAACCCCACTATTATGAACCCTAACCCCAAATTTGCAAAACCCTAATCCTAGGTAGAAGAACCCTAACCCTAATAGATCTAGAAACAGACAACAACAACAAATTTTATGCAAGCTAAGTTGTTTTTACTTTCCTTTCGGTGATACTGGTAGTATTTATCCCTCTGATTCCGTTTATGCTTTTCTAATCTCTTCCCTTTTGTCGTTGCAGGTACGGAGGTGCTAGGGTTTCAAATTTGAAGCTTCCAAGATCAAGCTTGAATCTTCCCTCTGTCTCTGATTTCCACCTCCCTCTCTTAGTATTAGACTTAGGTTTATATAGCATTAGGGTTTAAATTGATTAGGAAATAGTTTCAATTCTGATTGTTGTTATATTTTTTATTGGAACCTAGTTGTTTGAAATTTGATTCAGATTTGATTGAGATTGATTCGAATTTGTAATTAGAAATTAGGATTTGATTTGTTGTAATGAATCTGGAAAAATTTATGTGTATATTCATGATTAATCAATAAAAATTGATTTCAATCTCCTTATTGATTTGATTTAGATTTCTTAACTTGGGTCTTGCTTGATCTCGCTTGGGACGCGCCGCTAGTGAATTAGGATTTCTAAACCCTCATTGACTTCGGTCAACCCAGCATAGAAATAATAAATACTAAAATAATAATAATAATAATAATAACAAAATAAAAGAGAAAACTAAATTAGCTTTCTTTTGAATTAGTCAAACGATTAAATGAAAGGGTAAATGAAACGAAAAATAAAAAGATTTAATGTAATAATAATAGTAACTAAATGAATAACAATAAAAATAATAATATTCAGGCATTAACTTTGGTCAACCTTAGATTAATTTGGGCCAAACAATGAGATTATCAAATCCAAATTTTACTACACCCTCCCCTTAATGGACTTATCAACATTAAATGGGCTACAAATTTTTTATAGATAAAATCCAATTTTGTTATCATACATTTAGGCCCCTTATATAAATAAATATATATACGATAATATAAATTTCAACCAAAATGAAATAACACAAAACTATTAGTATGAAAATGAATTAGCAAAGCAAGATTGACTACTTAGCACCAATGTGGGTAAATTTGAAGTATGACAACTGCATACGACCTACTTCGAGGAAACCAGACGATAGAGTCGTTCCGGGTGTATATTGACAGGCTGGTGTTCGAGGACATACACTTCCATTCATACCACGACCACCGTGCCACGATACCATTTGATAATATTGCGCTGTTTATGGGATGGTTGGGTTGCAGGTCGCACAAGACATCTGCTTATATGCCTGAGCGCGTCATACGTCAGTTCGGATACACCTGGTATATTCCTCAAGATCTTGTTGTATTTGCTTCTCCCCTGGTGAAACGCAGGGATATGGATGCCTTATTTGATGATTATGAGAATCATCTTGTTCCAGATTAGGGTCAAAGTACCATTGCTCAAGACGACTGGAGCTACGTGGACGATTATATCATATGGTTCTTCAGGGTATCCCATTCATACCTAGTACAAGATGCTTCAGGAAATCCATTGAGACCAGCTCATTAGGAGATTCTAGAGGAGGAGCAGACACATGTCGATCATGGCACTGATGTGTTGCTTAGGTGTCGTCATATCATGGACATTGCGTAGGCGGATATTGATGGTGGTTTGTTTCCTGATGGCTCTGATGTTAGAGATGTTATTTATGCCATCATGGCGGAGGCTCATAGGGCTCTGTAGTACAGAAGGCAGTGGAGGAACGTCAGGAAGGTGACGAGTCGACTCAGAGTCCGCCATATCCAATAGTCTTTGATGTTGTATATGTATTTTGGTTATTATTTTTTTGGATTGTATTTGGATAATATTTTGGATTACCCCATATATTTACTGCGTACACCTTTTGTACTATTTACTGATATCTATTTATATATTTGTCCTACATGTCTTTGTAGTATGTTTTATTATATACTTCTTTGTATTTAATGCGAAACAACGCGCAAAACGACTCATCTACCAGCATAAGTCTTTCTGGTTACTGTCTGCACAAAAATCAGAAATACATTTTCGACTTGCTTCGCAAATGTATTTTAGGTTTCTAAATAAAATTTAACAGAAAAAAATTTACATCAAAAATATATTTCTGATTTTCAAAAACATTTTAAAAAATGCTTAATTTTTTTTTTTATTATAGAATGAAAAGAGAAATTCTCGCCAATTATACTCTAAAAACCCAAAGTAGAATTTGAATGGAGGAAAACTCATCTTGTATTCAAACCCATATCAATTATGATATGAAAATCAATGAATAAAAATCCTTTTTGTTTGTAAAAAAAAAATTACACTATCTTTAAAAATGATCAAAGTTTCATTATATTTATTTTCTAATTAGTACCCAAGAAAACCTAATCAGTACTTATCTGAAATCCTAGCCCTTACCTTTAGACAAAAGAACAAACATTAATCCGTTAGTACCGATTTTTGTTGTCTGAACCCACATGTCTCTTCCTAAGTATTGATGTTACTACTAGTATTCATCTCAATGCATATCACTACTAGTACTTATCTTCATATATGAAATTTGACAGAGATCCACAAACCCCAAAATTTGTTCCTTATTTGCTTAACATCTACACGTTTTATCAGTACTTGTTTGTTACAAGAGGGTCTGACTTCATCTATCAAGCACCTATAAACAATAAAAGAAAAAATAGTTACAAGTAAATATCAAGCACCTATAAACAATAATAGATACATTTTATATTGAAAATATCTAACACGCATCCGACAATGTAACATATATATTTTATATTGAAGATGTGTTTAGTATCTAACACGTATCAGATACAATCAAATATCACATATATTAGTGTTGATAATTATGTCCGAGTTTCATATTGCAGACCCATTAAGAGAAACCTAAGAAATTGAGAAACATTGCATTAACCTTGGTGTCTCTTTGCTTCTTGTCAACCGAAACCAACCAATGACAGATAGAAAACAGAAGAGAAGTTAGGAGTTAAAAGCCAAGGTAGCAGCTAGGGCCAGTCCAGCCTTTCATGTTCTAAATTTCACTCTCCCTTTTGGTTCCATTTTTTAATTTTACAATTTTCAGCATTTAAAATTTTCAATTTTGCAATCTGTCAATGCAATTAAACCCAACACACAATATCAGAACCCACCAAACATAAATTGAGTTAGGCTTGTCACCAAAAAATATCATAAAGTGCTAAAACATTAAATGCAACATAAATTCTAAGTGCAACTTTGTAACATGAAAATATTAAATTGTTCAAAAAAAATCCATCCTAAAATAACTGAATTATAAGAAATCTAATGATGAATTTGGCATCATCAACCTTCCAATTCCTCTCTCAAAATCAAAACTATTAACTAGGTAACTAACATCACTAATCTTACAATTAGTATAATCCTCACAAAAATAATCACTGCTAATTCTATCATTAACATCACTAATTGAAGACTCTGCAACTGCATCATTTCCTCTAGCTATAATCCAATTTTCATCACCCAATTTCCAACATGGATCCCTTGAACACAAAGCAAGCTTTTTGATCCTATCAACCGGACAATTCTCAAAACCAATCTCACCCAAATCATCAAAATCCAAACTTTCGGAATCGTCTTGGCAATTCCAAAAGCCTTGTTCGAGAATACTAGTCGGCGAACACGAATCAAACTCTTGTATTTTCTCAAGAAATGGATGCTTCAACAACTGACTACAACTCCATCTCTCCTTAGCATCCCTTACAAAACACTTTTTCAAGAAATCCTTTGCTTGTTCCGAAAGAAAACAAGGAATCATCGGAACCTCATCGGAATACGCGACACGAAACAGAACATTAACAGGGTCTTCTACATTGGACCAAGGTGAAAAACCAGTTGCCATTTCAATAACAGTGCAACCAAGCGACCAAACATCACAAGGATAGCCTTGTTCTTCGCCTCGCGCTGCTTCGGGCGACATATACATCGGAGTTCCCGCGATCAGCCCGATTTCATCGACCATTTTCGCACATCCAAAGTCTCCGATTTTGACTCCTTTTTCACCAACCAATATGTTACTACCTTTGATATCACAATGCACTACACCTTTTGAATGTAAGTACTCGAGTCCTTCCACAATTTGTCTTGTGTAGTGTGCTATCGTCGGCTCGTTAATCCGACCGCCCTTTCGTCGCGTCTCGTCGGAGAGATTTCCGAATGGCATGTACTCCATGAAGAGGTTGAACCAATTCTTGTGATTCTCCTTTGTGAAATTGCAACCTTTGTAGCTAACTATGTAGGGAGAGGACAGAGGAGACAAAATTCTCTGTTCTCTCAGGAGTTGTTTCGAGTTTGAAACCGATGTTGATGTCGATGTCTCCGCTGATTTAACAGCGGAGACATCGGAAGAGTGAGGAGAGATGGCGAGGTAGACCGTGGCGGATGAGCCTTGTCCGATGATGTTGCCTCGACTCCACTCCATCTCCATTTTTGTTTCTGTTCTGTTTTTTTTTGTTTTGTTTAAGGCTTTGGTTTGATATTGCGGCCTTTATATAATAGAAGAAAAAATGAGCACACTTTGAATTTAGTTTTGAAAGAGTTAATTTTATTGGTTGGTTTACTTAATTAGTTGAAGCTATTTTCTTTTTGAGGAGAGTGAGTGTTACTTCAAAGGAGAGTTTAGGACGTGTTCAATTTTGGGTGGTTCTTGTTGCTTAGTTGGCAATTGATTACTTTGTGCCACTTGTAAAATTTTATATACAAGTTTTTTCTTTTATGAAAGTTTGCATAAGAATTTGTAAAAGTTGATTTACTTCTTTAAGTTTTCGACTATCTGTTATTAATTTTTTATTTTTTGAGATTTGTCGAATTATTTGTGATTAAATTTTCGTTATTAAAACATCATTATTTTAAATTTAGAATCTAAGAAAATTTAGTAAATCGGTTAGGTTCTTTGCCGAAGATTAATCTTTGTAAAAATCAATAGATATTTTACACTAAGAATAATATATTGATGTTGACTTAATTTGGTGAAAGTGAAAATTAAGATATGTTTAAGAGTCTAGATTAGGTAGATCAAGGGGTAATTAAGATTGGATTAGTTCCTTGTTTTGTATCATACACTTAGCAAGACTTTGAAAAATTGAACTTGATGGGTTTTAGTGGCAAGGTAGTGTAATTGGGGTGGATTCACCCACCAATGTGGTTGGAGATTAGCATCTTTGTTGTTATTTTATAACATGTTTCATGTATGATTTATATAAGGTAATAGAGACATAAAATAAGCTCCAAACATTGGAATAATATTCTTGAAATGTGCAGGTGAGGAATAGTACTAGTCAACAAGTGCATGTGTTCTGTTAGAGAAAATTCATGTTTGCTCCTTTCATATAATTTGTGTGTTTAATTTGGTTCCCTCATAAAAAGATTTATTGCAATTTTTTTTTTACAAAATAGCAATAACCGTTTTGTTAGATGGACATAAATAAATAAATAAAAAAAGATGTTATTTACTATTTTAATCATAAATGGAAAAATAATAGTAAGGGATTAGTTTACTTGTGAACAGATTAATCTTTAACTGTAAATAGGTAATTAATTTTTATGGTCCTAATTTGAAGCCCTTTTTTTGTGGGGAATGAACATTTTTGAAGATTTAGAAAGGAACACATGAAACTCATTGAAAGCTGAGAGAGTACCGTAAAGAATTTGATTGGTCAAGTTGATGTAATGCTACAACTCATGAATTTGTGAAATTAATGGCATTTGGATTTCATTTATTTGTCATGATATCTTGTTCTTGAAAAAGTGAAACGTACTTCAATACAATAAGTTGTTGAAAACTTTATCAAGCTTTGTGGTAAGTATCTAGAAAATTTAACACCAAAAGTTCCAACTGTCATATCAGTCCAATATATGTCTACTTCTAGAAGCTTAATCAAAACGTGGATTAGTTAAACCATGAATTGTCCTTTAATGGGTGGTTATTAATTATTGTGTAAGTAACCTTCTTTAATAATGATAACTATTTATATCAATGTGCAACAGAAGTGATAGATATTTAAGTCTTCTATGCATATTTTTATTTTTGTGACTAGTATGAGATCACAAAAAGCTACAAAACTCTTTGATAAAAGTGAGAATATATCATGGACATTTTGATAGAAGTAATTTATGTTTAGAATGTGAATATTCATAAACATTGTTAGTAATTTTATTTAGCATTTTAACTTTGTTTATGTGGCAGATTTAACTAGTGTATTTAAAACTTTGGTGAAACTGTTTTTTTACCAAGTGGATTGTGAGTTTATAAGTTTTTTACAATAGAATTTTTCTCTTTTAAAAGTTTCTTATAACTATTTTCTCTTTTCTCTTTCTCTCAGTTCTTTCATCTTCATCTTGATCTTCAATCGTGTGCTCCTACAACTGGTATCTAGAGTTCTGATTCGATTTACAAGAAAACACGAGTGTACATGAGGCGCGTGTGATTGATTTTGTTGCTTGAATTCGCATTGGATTCACGATCAGAATCGTAACAGAATTGCATTTCTTGATTTTGCGTGATCGAGAAACACGAGTGTTTAGTGAGATCTGAGATCTGTTTGAATTTCAGTGCACGAGAACGAAGATAAGTTGCAGAGATAATTTGAATACAAAGCTTCTGGTGTTTGATGGAAAGAATTGAAATCATTGGATGATTCAAATGCGTGTGTTGTTTGATGCTCAAGACGTTCTTGATCTCGTCACCAACGATTACGTTCCAATCGTAGCAGGTGCGACAGAGGAACAAAGAAATACACAAAAAGATACGAGGAAGAAAAGTCAGAAAGCGTTGTTATACATCCATCAGTGTGTGGAAGTAAATGTGTTTGAGAAAATTGTTGATTCAACAACGACAAAGGTTGCGTGGGATATACTGACACGATGCTACAACAGTGATGCGTCCTGTGAAGAAGGTGAAACTTCAGTGTTAATGAAGCAGTATGAGAATCTCAACATGAATAACAATGAGAAGATATTTGATTACATCTCTAGAGTGATTTTGATCACAAATGATATGAAATCTTATGGAGAAACTCTTTTTGAACAAGTAATCATTGAGAAGGTATTGAGATATCTTACTCTTCAAATTTATTACATTGTTGTAGCAATTGGACATTCTAAGAATCTGAGCACCATTAGAATTGAAGAGATGTAAAGTAGTTTATAGGCATAAGATTTGTGTCTGAATGAGAGGAACTCTGAAAGAGAGCCCAAGCAGGATTCGAAAGCTTCTTTTGTCAAGAAGGACTAGAAGTAGTCTTGGTCAGAGAACAAGAAAAGACATGGTGGTTCTCAGAAGTCAGAAGCATCTAAATCTGATGAGAAGAAACATCATAAGGGAAAGGAGAAGTTTGATAAGAGAAAGGTTAAATGCTATTGTTGTAATAGGTTTGGTCATTTTGTTAAGGATTATTGGTCAATCAATGAGAGGAAATAAGAAGAATCAAACATAGCTAGATGAGATTCTGATGGTGAACATGTGCTATTGATGGCTTCTGAATCTGATGGTAGATATTTGGTAGATTGGTGCTATATAGACACTGGCTGCTCAAATCACTTAATTGGAAACAAACAATAACTGGTTGATTTTGACTCTAGAAAGAGGACAAAGATTAGATGTGCTGATGATAAATACCTTAATGCAGAAGGTATGAGAAAATGTCAAAGTTAGAGTGAAGAATGGAAGAACCGATATGATCAAAGATGTTTGATATGTTCCTGGTATGAAGAGAAATTTGATGAGTGTCTGTTAGTTTATTAAGAAAGGTTTCTCAATTTTCATGAAGAACAATCTCTTGAATTTGTATGACTGCAATCAGAAGTTGATTATACAATCTGAGCAAGAAAGAACACATCATTTAAGGTGAATATAGAGACAACTGACACTAAATGCCTTAGTATAAAAGGTGATAGTGAGTTTTGGCACAAGAGATTGAGGAATCTTAACTTCAGAAGCTTAGGGCATATGAGTTCTAAGAAGCTGGTACATGACATTCCTATGATTGTGAAGCCTGAGAAGTCATATGAAATATGCATGAAAGGCAAGCAACCCATATTTCCATTTGCGTCAGAAGTGGCCCCAAGAGAAAAGTATGCTTTGAGAGTAGTGTATTCTGATGTATGTGGACCATTTCCAGTACCTTTCCTTGGAGGAAACAAGTATTTTGTGTCTTTGTGGATGAGTTCACAAGAATGACATGGGTAGCACACATCAAGTTTAAGAATGAGGTGTTTACTGAGTTCCAGAAGTTCAAGGTGAAGGTTGAGAAATAGAGTGGTCAGAAGTTGAAAGTTTCCAGAACTGATGGTAGAGGTGAGTACAAATCTACAGAGTTCAAGAAGTTATGTGAGGAGAACAGAATTGAGCATGAGGTTACTGCTCCATAAACTCCTCAACACAATGGTCTTGTCGGAAGAATAAAGAGAACTTTGCTTGATATGACAATGAGCATGCTGAAAGAGAAGAAGCGGCCTCACACTTTGTGGGGAGAATTTGTTGCCACTTCAACATATATGGCCAACAGGTGTCCAACGAAGAAGCTGAAGAAAACTATTCCTATTGAGAAGTGGAGTGGAGATAAGCATGGTGTGAATTATTTCAGGGTATTTGGTTCAGTTTATTACAAATATGTTCTAGATGCTCGGAGAAAGAAGTTGGATGATAAAAGCAAAGTAATGTTATTGATTGGGTACCATAGCACATGTGCATACAAGATTTATTATCTAGTCACTAATAAGGTTGAAGTCATCAGAGATGTCATTGTGAAAGAGCCAAAACTTTGGGATTGGAGCAAGTCTCAATCCAAATTTGGTGTTATTTTAACACCTGAGTTAACTTCTGAATATACTTCAGAATTTGAAGGTTCTGAAGATGAGTCATAGTCATAAGATGATTATGAAGGTTCTAAAGACGATTCAGAGTCTGAAGGTGACTCTGAAAGTGAATTTGATTATGATTCAGATTCTGATGTGATGATCCAAAATCTGGTGGTCAAGACTCTGGTGGTCATGCTTCTGAAGGTGGAGCTTCTGAAGGTGGTTCAACTTATGAAGGAAGTCTAGAAGGTGATACTGCTCTAGAATTTGAAGAAAGTTTTGCATAAGTCCAGAGACAATAAATAATCAGACAAATACCAAGAAGATTTATAGAGTTTGACATGTTGCAAGATATTGAGATTCATTGTGAAGGGGAAGTCATTCAGTGTGCCATGTTAGTAGACTTTGAACCAAATAGTAATGAAGAATCTCTCAAGAAGAAAGTGTGGTTGAAGGCCATGGAAGAAGAACTTGAGGCTATAGAAATAAACAAGACTTGGGAGTTGACTGAGCTTCCAAAGGAGAAGAAATCCATTAGCGTCAGATGGGTTTTCAAGGTGAACTTAAAGCCAGATGGATCAATAGGCAAACACAAAGCAAGTTTAGTAGCAAGAGGATTTCTAAAGAAACCTGGATTAGATTAATTTGAAGTGTTTGCGCCTATAGCTAGACATGAAACAATCAGATTGGTGATTGATATAGCTGCTAATATAAATTGTCCTTTGATGTATCTGAATGTGAAATATGCATTTCTTAAATTTTCATTATAGTAAAAGGTATACGTGTCACAACTTCTTGGATTTGTGAAAAAGAATCAAGAAGGTATTGTGTACATGTTACATAAAGCGTTGTATGGACTTAAATAAGCTCTTAGATCTTGGAATCTGAAGATTGATTAATTTTTCAAGCTGCAAAGGTTTAGAAAGTGTGAGATGGAGTATGGTGTTTATGTTCAACATACTTTTGAAAGCAATATGATTTTGGTGTGCCTCTATGTGGATGGCATATTTCTAATAGGAAGTTGTTCAGATGAGATAGTCAAGTTCAAGAAGTTGCTGATGAATGAGTTTGAGATGATTGATATGAGAAATATTGTATATTCTCTAGGGATGGAGATTATATACTCTAATAAGGGTATAATTTTGCATCAGCTAAAGTATGAACTTGAGCTTCTGAAGATATTTGAGTTAACAAATTGCAAGACTATAATCACACCTGTTGAGATGAATCACAAGCTAGATTATGATGTTAAGGGTGATGATATAGATGCTACAACTTTTAAAAAGTTTCTTAGATCATTGAGATATATGTGTAACACCAGAACTTACATTTGTTATGCAGTTGAAATGGTGATTAGGTTTATGAATAAACCAAAGTGGTCACGTTACGAAGCTACTGTCAAGATATCGAGGTACATTAAATGGACTTTGAGGTATGGAGTGTTGTTTCCTTCTGGTGTTAAATATGATTTAGAGCTGATATGCTATTCAGACTCTGATTGGCGTGCAAACAGAGTTGACAAAAGAAATACTTCTAGATATTTTTTTCAATTATCTAGGAGGTCTTGTTTCTTGGTGATCCAAGAAGCAACTTATTGTTGCGTTGTCAACTTGTAAAGTTGAATACATCACATGTGCTATGCTTGTGTGTCAAGATGTTTGGATAATGAATTTGTTGCAGTATCTGAAGATCAAGGTGAGCAAGCTTGTGAGGCTGATGAGAGACAACAAATCTGCCATAAGTCTTGCCAAGAACCCAGTGATATATGGAAAAGCAAGCACATTGATACGAAGTTCAATTTTCTGGGGAATCAAATCCATAATGGATTGCTAGAAGTTGTTCACTATAGCACTGAGAAGCAACTTACAGTTGTTCTTACAAAAGCTGTCAAGACTGAACACTTTGTCCATTTGAGAGATGGAATTGGTGTTGTAGTTTTTGGTTAGTTGAACATGAATTAAGGGATGCTGTTAGAAGTAATTCATATTCAGAATATGAATATTCAGAAGCATTGTTAGTCAGAAGCAGAAGCTTCTAAGATGACTATTCCAGAAGTATTATTTAGCTTCTGGGTAGTAGTACTAGTTTGGTATGTCTACGTGAAAGTTGGTTTTGTTTAGCATTTTAGCTTTGCCTACGTGGCAAGTTTCATTGTGTATTTAAACACCTTGGTATAACTGTTTTTACTAAGTAAAACGCGGGTTTACAAGTTTTTCACAATATAGTTTCTCTCTCTTAAAAGTTTGTTATAATCGTTGTCTCTCTCTTCTCTTTCTCTCTCTTCTTCCATCTTCATCTTCAATCTTCTGTTTCACATACCATAAATTTTTAAAGTATAAATCTAACCTCTACTATATTATAATTTTTTTGTCTAACCTAAGTTTTTTTAAAGTTCGATATGATTTTAAACTTTTATTTAAAAACATCATTTATGTTAAAGCTATCAAATAGTCCATTTTACATATTTTTAAATAGACTACATATTACATTTTATATATTATTTTCCTTATTTTTTAATAAATATATGTTTATTAAATTCCATAGACTTTTTTAATAACTTAAATATAACTTATTTAATTAAATAAAAAATTTAAAATAATTTTTTTGTCAAAAAAAAGTTTAACATTTTTATTAAATATATTATATTTAAATATACTAGACTATATATATATATATATATATATATATATATATATATATATATATATATATATATATATATATATATATATATATATATATATATATATATATATATATATATATATATATATATATATATATATATATATATATATATATATATATATATATATATATATATATATATATATATATATATATATATATATATGTATATGTAGATTCGGGTCTATCATATTCTCATCCATATTATTGATAAAAGATTTAGTTTGTGTTTGAATTAACGGTAAATATAATTGATTTTGACAAAATTAATTTTAGTAGATTTGAGTTTAGCATAATTGATTTATATTTTGGGTATATTTATGAGAAAAAAAATTAAACAATAAATTTTAGTATAAAAACCACGTTTAATTTTAGAAACTAGAAATTCTAACTTTAAATAGAATTTATTTTAAAGACAGAATCAATTTTACTTTGAAAAAATCAAACACCTCAAAACTATTTCAGAATCAATTCTATACATTTAAAATTATTTTTGTCGTTTCTAAAAATTAAACCAAAAATACTCTTAACACTACTGCAGGCTCAATATAGAGTTCATTTTTTGTGTAAGCAAGATATCATATATAAGGGAGAACTGGGGGTTCCCTAACCTGATTACACCGAAAATGGGATAAAACCCGACAGAAAAGAGAGATTACAAACCAAATGAAATTACGTGAGGAATAGTAAAGAATCTTTACTAGACTCGTAAAAGCTACATTTGGAGTGTGTAATTTCTCCATAAAAAGACCACTTCCAAACCAAAGATTTTATACTCCAAACCGTATTGTTAATATTCCACTTCTCATCCCGGAAACACACACGATTCCTTAACAACCAAATAATCCAACTGGTAGTTAACCAAACAACCCCTAATTTCCCTACTTTGACCTTTTGAACACGACAAAATAAGTACAAATCCATAAAATTTGATAGGCATTCTTCCTCCACCATTTCCGCTTTACCGACCCGAGTAGCAACCTCCCTCCAAATCACCTTTACCACATTACACAAGAAAAAAGAATGGTTCCTAATTTCTAATTCTAAACCATATAAAATGCACTTTAAAGAACCAACATAAAAGTGAATACCTCTATGTACCAAAAGGTCCTTAGTTGGGAGCCTATTCATAAAAAGCCGTCAACCGAAAGCCTTTATCTTGAAAGGAACCTCCATCTTCCAAATCAAGCCCAAGGATAAATCATGCCTATTAAACGGACCAAAACGGATCTTAAGGGAAGCATAGAAAGTGTAGCAAGATGCCACCGAGAAATCCGCTTCCTAGTGAAGGTCCCACTTCACAAAATCATTACCTTCCACCTCCAATACAAAAGCATCAAGACGTGCCTTCAAAAAAATAACTTCGATCAACAAAGTTGCATCTTGATCCGCAGCCGTCGGAACACCAAGATCTCCCCACTTCCATAAACAGTCGCTCCAACATCCCATACCCGCTACCGAGACTCTCTTCAAGCACGAATTCGAATATAAAATCGGGAGTTCCTCCTTCAAACATTTATCCTCCAACCACTTAGCCTCAATGTAGAGTTCATGATTTAATACTATAATTGAGTATCTTATCTTTTCTTTTAGATTTTCCTATTTTAATTTTGGAACCTTTATACTATGAGACACGTGACAATTGTATAAGATTTTGCGTTGTTATAACTATTTTCTCTCTTCTCTTCCTCTCTTTTCTTCAATCTTTATCTTCATCTTCAATCTTGTGCTCTAATAATTGGTATTTAGAGCTCTGATTCGATTCACAGGAAAAGACGAGTGTACATGAGGCGTGTGTGATTGATTTTGTTGCTTGAATTCATGTTGAGTTCACGATCAGAATCGTAACAAAATTGCATTTCTTGATTTTGAGTGATCAAGAAACACGAGTGTTTGGTGAAATATGAGATCTCTTTGCATTTCAGTGCACAAGAACGAAGATAAACTGCAGAAATAATTTGAATACAAAGCTTCTAGTGTTTTATGAAAAGAATTGGAATTAGTTTGTGTTTTGTTTTATGCTCAAGACATTCTTGATCTCGTCACTGACGCTTACACCTGCGGGCCTCTGTCTGTCATTAAGCTAGTTACGTCTCCGAGCCTCTATCCGCCACTAAGCTGGTTACGCCATCGGGCCTCTGTCTGCCACTTAGTCAGTTACGCCTTCGAGCCTCTGTCTGCGACTAAGCCGATTACATATTTTGGCTTCTGTATGCCATTAAGTCGGTTACGCCTTCGGGCCTCTGTCCGCCACTAAGTCGGTTACACCTTAGGACCTTTGTCCACCACTAAGCCAATTACATCTTCGGGCCTCTGTCCTCCACTGGGCAAGAAAGAACAGAACATTCAAGGTGAATGTAGAGACAACTGAAACTAAATGCCTTAGTATAAAAGGCGTTGAAGGTGACAGTGAGTTGTTGCACAAGAGATTAAGGCATCTTAACTTCATAATATTAGGGTATCTTAGTTCTAAGAATCCGGTACATGACATTCCTAGGATTGTGAAGCCTGAGAAGTCATGTAAGATATGCATAAAAGGAAAGCAACCCAGATTTCCATTTGCGTCAGAAGTAGCCCCAAGAGCAAAGCATGCTTTGAGAGTAGTGCATTATGATGTATATGGGCCATTTCTAGTACCTTTCCTTGGAGGAAACAAGTATTTTGTGTCTTTATGGATGAGTTCACAAGAATGACATGGGTAGAAATCATCAAGTTTAATCATGAGGTGTTTACTGAGTTCTAGAAGTTCAAGGTGAAGGCTGAGAAATAGAATGGTCAGAAGTTGAAAGTTCCCAGAACTGACTGTGGAGGTGAGTACAAATCTACAGAGTTCAAGAAGTTATATGAGGATAATGGAATTGAGCAGGAGGTTACTTCTCCATACACTCCTAAACACAATGGTCTTACTGGAAGAATAAATAGAACTTTTCTTGATATGACAATGAGCATGCTGAAAGAGAAGAAGCAGCTGCCATGCTCCAAAATTTCCCTGCTAGTTTCTAATCTTTTTTCAAATTTATTTGATTTATAATATATTATTGTCAAATTCAGGGGGTATAAGTTTATTAAGGGGGGGGGGGGGGGGGGGTTATCCTATTAGAGAATTAATGGGTTTTTCTAAATCAGAAAAGCCCATGAAAAGTTGAGAGTCCAATAGGTTTTTTAGAGGAGGCGTATGGACTTCTTAGCTCATTTTTGTTTTAGAGCCCATTGAATTTCAATCAAAGCTTTTGATTTCAGCCCATTTTGAAGAAGGGTTTACATTGTTAATTTTTTGGACCATTCTAAATTAGAAAGACCCATATAGAATTAAGGGCCCATTCAGTTTCTTTAGTAAGAAGGGTGCATTTACTAAGTCCATTTAAAATGCTTGAAATAGATAGAAAGGGGGTTTATTTTATTAATCAGGGAGGCCCATAAGCGACTCATTTTTGTAAGGCACAAAAAAATAAACAAATTAGGCCCATTGCAGATTTTTGTCTTAAGAAAATGTTTTTTTCATTATTATTACACACATTATTAAAATTATATTATTATTAACATAACTTAATTAAAAACTTTGTTTGATTTATTAATTGGAAAAATATGACTAAGAAAAGCCAAGACTGAGGCCTTCAACCCTTAATCGCACGGTTCTTCATCATTTTTCATCCCAGGCCCAATCCAAAGCGGCAAATAAAAATGCTTATTAAAAAAAAAACAGGCATTGTTCGAATTAAGAAATAGAAACTCATGTTTAAAGCCAAAAACAATAAATGTTCATATCATAAAAAAATCAAATCTTAACTAAAACAATCAATAAAAATAAAACTTAATCAGATTGAATAGAGACTTAATGCATAATAGAAGCAATGCAGATCGTATCAAAAACTTTTTATAAATTACAAACAGAATCAAAACAAATCCCTAATCTAACCTAATTCCCCTAAATCAACTATAAGTAACGATCATTCACAAAAACTTTCCTAAAATCATCTAAGTCTAATACTATAAGAACCTAAAGAAGTCTAAGAAGAAGGGAGAAGAAGAAATTTGGACGAGAGAAGAATTTTAGAGATCAAATAAGAGAGCCTGAGAGAAGAAGGGGATCCGATCCCAGCCGATGTAAACTCGCACATCGCCGCTCTGTGTGAACTAGGGTTTCAACATTTGAAACCCTAGCATTGCTTCCATCGCCACCAATGTCTAGTACCTATTAAAATAGAAGAAAAGGAGATCATAAGGAGTTACATAGAGGAGGCGCAAAAACAATCACGATCGGGGGTAACGACTTAACTCTCGTTTGTTTATTTCTTACTTGATTCACAGTTTGGGTTGTAGGATAGGGTTTAAATTTGGGGATAAAGGTAAAATCTCTGCCGATTAAGGTTTGTGGGACGACGGAGATTTCTGTGTTAGGGTTTCGGTGTTAGAAGAGAGAAGAAGAAAATAGTTCATAGAGAGAGAGACGAAAACAACAGAATGTCTTGTAAACAAGTAAATATAATGTTTTTCATAATCCTGTGCATACCATCCCACATGTGTTACCATGCTCCTCCCATCATAACTATGTGATCCCCATCAACAGTTCCAAAAACACGCACCTATGGCCTTAAAATAATCCCATCCGTACGTTGTCCAAACGGATCCCAAACACCCTTGGGCCAGGCCCATTACTAAAGCCACCCTATTCGTTTTCACTTTACTAACACACGTAAATTTATACCCCCTCAACATAATGGGCCAAGTCTAATATCTGGACTTGGATCCTTACTCCCTCATACCCCTAGATTTGCTACGTAGCCTAAATTCAAACCCCCTGTCTTTTGGGCCTGAATTCATATCTGAATTCAGGGCCCTGCTACACACCCCTGCCCCTATTTTACCAGCCCAACTTAATTTACACCCCCCGCGAGTTTTATTTTTATTTTATTATTTTTAACTTTTATATTTTTTTAATATATTTATAATTTTAATACTATCTATTATTATAATAAATCAAGTATTATTTTTCTAAAATTCACGTAAATATTTATTTATTTATTGTATTAAAAATATTTTTTTAATCATGCATTAATATGATAATTTATAATTAATACATTGAAAAAATATTCAACCAACAACAAACCATTTTTTATTAAATAAAACTAAACAACAATCAATTTTAAAAAAAAGGATTACAAACAGATTTTAATTAACTGCGCACTTCGTCTAACAAACTCCGTTATTCACACACCTAGACTAAGTACAAGGGAAATTCAAATATCTTTGTAATCCATAAAAAACACCAACCAACAAATGTGAACTACGAATTGGGACTTTGATTCCTCCTAAGAGGATACGTAGGCATACGACTAAAATCATGGAGAGTTCCCCTAATAAAAAACTAAAACCCTATTTCTTAAAGACCACATTTCTAAACCTTAGTATTCTTGTGAACAAGGTAGATGAGGGGTGTCTAACACCTTCCCTTCGTCTAAGAACGAGTATAACAACTTAGAATCTTTGTCCAGATTAGGTTAACCTTTATATTCCCTTCCTTAGGATAAAAATTAAGGGTGACGACTCTCAGTTTAAAACCGGTTACAATAGTTGGCGACTCTGTTGGGGAATCAACCCTAGGTTTAGAAGCCTTGTCTTTTTGTTTTAGGGTTTTTTTATTTTTTGGGTTTTTTTTATATTTGCTTATTTAATTATTTATTTATTTCTACTTATTATTTTTATTCATTGTATTTATTCATCTGTGGTGGGATTTTATTATTTCAAAAATATTTTTCAAAACTCTTAGAAAGAAGGTTCTCCTATTAGCCGAGGGGATACACCAACCCTATGACTTTATGTGACGACTTCGCCTAGAGTCGGTGGAATTCCGCGAAAGGAATATGTATCAAGAGATATCCTCTTGGGAAGTAGGACTTTGGAATGAAACATATGACTCTTTGTACAACCCTTAAACCAAACTCTCATGACGAGACCTTTCATGACCTAGAGACGAAAGTTTCAGTCTACAAAGAGGCTCCACTTAAGGGAGGCCCTTGTGCCTTTCCCTCTAGTGTTATTAATGATACCCTTAAGGAAACCACCTTATAGGGAGGGTAGAGTATCAGTAGGCCAAAAACTAGGATCTTACCTTCTAAGGGTACCATTCATAAAATTCCGCCAATAAGCCCTATATCCATGCATTCATACATTTTTGAATTTCATATATTTATCCTCCATTTCTTTTTGTTTGTCTTATTCATATGGTAAAAAAATAATAACTAAAGGTTTTTGGTGAAGTTTCGTGAAAATGAATAACAAAGGGAAACAACTTGTCCGTATCAATGCCATAAAGCCAGATATGTCAAAAATCAAGGCTATAAAAGAGAAATTATTTGAAAGAGTTTTGAAGATGTTCACTCGCTGCTTTGGAGATACCCTTGACTTAACCAAAGTAGAGGTAAAATTGGATGTTGTTTCTGCCCTAATTCAATTCTACGACCCTCCACTGAGGTGCTTCACTTTTCAAGACTTTCAGTTAGCACCAACTCTAGAAGAATTCAACAGACTTTTGAACTTTTCTAAAGAAAAAGCTTATGTGGGTATCGGGCAGACTATCCACGTCAAAATCTTGGCAGAGGTTTTAGGGATCCCTTATCCCAAATTGTCACTTGATTACAAAAAAGAAGGTGACGTACGAGCGATTAAGAGATGCTACTTGGAGACTAAGGCTTTTGATTTTACCAATAAAAAAGAATGGGAGTCTTGTATCGATTGTTTAGGACTGTTTGTATTTAGTGTAATTTTATTTCCACATAATTTAGACTATATTGACCTTGCGGCTATTAGTGTGTTTTGGGGTGAAAAAGATTTTAATACGGATCCAATCCCGCTTTGCTTGCTGACATTTATTATACACTTCATACGTGGTACCAAAAAAGAAGGGGTACTCTAAATTGTTGCATTCCACTATTGTATTCTTGGTTTATGACTCATCTTTACAAGGAAGATTACATGATTCCGAATCAGACAAGGTATGAGTGGCCTCAAAAACTAAGGTTTCTTACTGCTAATTCTATATTATGGTATGTGTTGTACCCCAAAATTTGCCCTCCCATATTCTCCAATAAACTGCCAAGCCAAGCTACAAAATTCCCCAAGAGTTGCACAATGCAAAGGCCTCCCTACAGTCAAAACTAGGGTTTGTGTGTTGATCAAGAAAAGGAAGTGTTCAAAGGCTCAATCAAGTCTCATATGCTTACAAACATGGTCAAGCATCCTCATATCAAGTTTCAAGGCATTCAGCTCAAGATTGTACAGTCAAAACCCTAAATTGCACTACAGTCAACTGTAGGGGCAAAATGGTCATTTGACAGTCAAAAGTTCAAATTTTTTGGTCAATATATCATTTTGAAGCCACAAACATCATTTGATCAATGCTTGATCATGATTCTCAAAATTTGGCTCAGAAATCATCAAAGATGCAAAAGTTGCTATATTTGGACAGTTGAAAAAGTCAACTGAAATTGACCAGGGCATAACTTTCACATGGATTATCAGAAAAATTCCATCCAAAGCTCATTTTGAAGAGAAAGACATTTCCTACAACTCATCTTCATACTTCAAGTCCAAGAAATGCTCTCACAAAAAGTTATCAATTTCAACATTATAGGTCATTTTCAAAAGTCAACAAAAAGGGACTTTAAGTCAAAGACCATAACTTGAGATTGGTAAATCAAAATGACATGGGACCAAAGGCATTGGTTAAAGGACTCAAAGACCTTTCCAAAATGTCCAAGAACATGTGAAAAGCTTAAAAATTGAGCAAGTTATGCCTTGTAGAAGTTGGGAAATTTTTGTGAAATGGCAAAAGTCAACTATCATTGAAAATCCAATTTTTGACAAAAGGGCCCCATTTTTTCCACTTGGTTCATCCTTGTCATGCCACACACGTGTCCCATGGTTAATTTCAAGACTAAATATTGATTTTTTTATTTTATTTAATTTTTGATGATTTAATTCATTTTAATTCTTTGAAAATTCAAATAAAATTTAAAAAACCAATGGAATAGTGTCAAATGAACTTGGACAATTTCTATGTATCATGAACCAACTCAAGAAATCAGGCTAGGGTTCATTTGCACACTAGGTCTAGGTTTTGGCTAAAAAGTAGGAAAATGGTTAATGGAAGAAACCCTAAGACCAATTCTTTCCCAAGCATGAATTAAGGTGAGTTAGCAAGCCTATTCCATTCCATGATGATCACTGAGTCCAACCCTAACTAGAACATAGCAAAAGGCTCGCTCAAAAGCCATTGGACAATTTGAAATTTTGGCCATATAATGCAAAACTGAAATCACTACTAGGGGACTTTTCAAGCCTTGATTCATATACCATTAGCATCCTGAGGCATTTCTGAACGCATTCCACTTCCTAACATCAATCAAAACGCGACGAAACAGTGGTGACAACTCAAACTGTACTGCAAAATATTTGAAATCGTATTCTCCATTTTAAGCATCTTCATTGCATTTCAATAGTATATTCTTGTTCCATGTGAAGTTTCCAAACTATTCATGATGTTTAATTTCATTTTTGTTAATCATACGCTAATCCACCATTTTCGAATCCTAGGGTTACAGTTTTCTTAAATTAGGGATTTTGCATAGAGGAAAAATTATGGCCCATGACCACCATGGTTGAACTCAGTGTTTAGAGACGAAGAAGAAGATATGGTCGCGACAAATTTATGAGATACACAGGCCTATTCGCTATTTCTTGGAAGACTGCCTAATGCTACGTTTCAAAACCGTTGCCTTTTTTCTTTGTGTTTCAGGAAAATGAAAGAGATGATGGCGTGGCACAAGTGGATTGGAGGAGTTTGAATTTGCGCGCGTTTTAAAAAGCACTAACCTTTTTCTTTTATATTGTTTATTGACTATTATATATTAAATGAATTCAAAGTGGCTCAGTGGCCAGGGACACGCGCATGTAACCTCAATGACCTGGGTTCAAGTCCCAGGTCTGGCAAAATTCATATTATTTTTCAAAACAAAATTCCATGCTTTGCTAATGTCCAGGTGCACCATAGGCCATCATGATCCAAACGCATACGTGTCCCAGATGATCATCCAAGGGCTCAGAATCAAGGTATACCATGGATGCAAGTCAACACGCTGGCACCCAAGCTGGAAAAGTCAACAGCTCCACAAGTTTAATGGGCCTGATTTGCTAGGCCTCACCTCACAATTTTGGAGTCTACCCCCCTGGTTTGCATGTTTTATATTTTTCTTCTTACCTTTATTTTTGCTATTTTATTTATTTTATTGTTTCAACATAATTAGTTTATTTTTACTATAAAATATAAAAAACATTCAAAAAAATCAGAAAAGTCAAAAATTTTAATAATTATTTTATTTTAAATATTGTTTTTTTTTGTATAAATAATAACATGTAAAATGTTTAGTTTTAATTAAGTTTTCAACTTTAATTCCTTTTAATAAAAATCAAAAACAAAAACATAGAATTAGGTTAATGACTTTTTCCTTTTAACTTTCCTTGTTTTTTGCCATAGTATTAGTGTTTTTCATAATTAAACTAGGGTTGCATTTTAGGTTAGATTTTAATTCTTTTAATAACTAAAATCCAAAAAAATAGAGTTTAGGTTTAATAACTTTTTATTTTCTTTTTTTTTTAATAATAATATTATTTATTTATTTAATGCACATAAATTAATTTAGAATTAAATTAGGTTAAAAGTCAATATTTTCATAATAAACTTAAAAGACATTAGAACTAGGATTTTAATTTTAATTAACTTTTCTTTTTTTTTTTTCTTTTAAATCTAAAAAACACAAAAATACCATTTTTCATTTAATTTTAATTTTAGATAACTTAATTATTTTAATTCTTTTAAAGGGTTCAACGCCCTCGCATTTGATTATTTTCTTTTTTTCGCGCGTTTCATTTATTTCTTTTGTAAATAATTATGTATATGTACCAAAGCCGTGTAATAGCTATTAGACATTTCTTTTCTGCAATTTATTTTAAAACGGGTCTGGATTAATTTGGCGTTGTAGACCCTCGCCTTTGTAATAGCGTAGGACTTTTATCTTTTCCGCACTTTAAATTCCCGCACATTTAACTGTTAAACAATAACATGAAAGAATGAATGCCCAAAAATAAAATCGAATCGTTAGATCACCAATGCATGACAAGACAAACAATAAACTGAAAATGACACACAACTCGCACACACCACCCCTAGGGTACGCCTCACTGTTGCCTTTCGAAAGGTGGTCGTCGAGTATAGGACGTTTTAGTAAGTCCTTATGTCCATGACATGATCCAGTTGCCTCGAAACGGTTGCCTCGGAAAATAAAGGATCAATGGCATAAGGGTAGCTTCTAAGGTGTCCTACTGTTGCTCTGGTGACCACCACGTCCCTAAAACTCGAATTGACCCGAACACCTCCAACGGTGGTGCTACCTACCTCTCAATGGTGGGATGGCACTACTTTAAAGGACATTTACACAGATGAATTCCTTAGGGTAGGTAGGTTCTCAAGGATACTTGCTCTAATTTCAAACAAATCAAAATACTTTTCACATCAACTCACTTTCAAAAACTTTCAAAACAAACTGTTCAAACACTCTGACGTACGAGTCGAACTGAAACTTTTCAAAGAATATTTTTGAAACCCACATTGAAAAGCAAGCAAACATTTTTGAAAACACATTGAGCAAGTACCTAAGAGCCCATGGATAACCATGGATAGAAAGGGTGCTAACACCTTCCCTTTCTATAACCTACCTCCCGAACCGAGAGCAATCTCTTTAAGGAATTTTTCTGTGCTTTTGTCCTTTCCATTTGGAGAAAATAAAAGACGGTGGCGACTCTTGCTTCCGCGACATTTCGCGAACCAGCTTTAAAACAGTCAGTTCCAGATCCACCGATCACAGAACTGGCGACTCTGCTGGGGACTTATTTTAAAGTGAGGTGTACCTTAGGACTAAGATCACTTGTGTTTTCAATTGTTTTCCTTGTGTGCTTTAAATTGTGGGACTGTCTTGGGAGTTCTATAGATCCTAACCCGGATCTGGGGGATACCCTTTTAGAAAGTAGCAACAAGGCTGTGAGGGAACTGTGCGGGGTATACCGACATGGTTGAAACAGTCTGCTACGTTGATGTGGCACTTTGGTGTGTACCGGTAACCCTTGAGTCAGTCAAGGAGAGTACGGGGCCTCCATGTGGTGTCATGAAGCATCAACAGACCTTAGGAACCTTAATTGAACCATCTTGGCCTCTTTAGGGTAGTGAGATAACTGACTTTGGTGCAGTCCGAGGTTGGTTGATACTCGATACTACACTCAATTGAGGGTTGCTTTCCTGGAATATTTCGGTCGCCAGTTCAGTGGCTAAATCGAAACGATGAACAATGAAAGCAGTCCCGTGATATTGGGAACCTTAGAACCCGGTTACTTTGATTAGGACAGGTTGAACCCACCAACTTCAAGAGGGTACTACCCAGACCCCATGCTGGCCTAAACCTAAGGGCTCTCTCTTGTGTGACTTGTGTGCCTTAGTACTTGACTATCTGCATGCTTGTGATCTAACACTTGTTTCTTGCAGGTTTGTTTCAGTCCTTAATAGGGACTCATAATAGGGTTACTGATATCACCCCATGCATACCATGACATCATACCATTGCATACATCCTAACCCATTTCAAGGATCTCAAGGGCTTGTGATGCAGGTCAGGACGAATCAACTGTCCTAGCAAGGGGCAAAGAGGATTTATTTTCCTCTAGACCAGGTTGTCAGGGGCTATGACCCACTTGATATGGTGAGCTTTTGACCCTTGGAGAAGGACTCTCAACAATATGAAGTACCTTCAATCAAGCCACCAGTTTCCAATGCTAACTATTTTCTTGTTTACCCCACGAGATTCTTGAAATCATTGCATGCATGTCATACATCTCGTTGCATTACAGGTATCCCCTTGACAGGTTGCTTACTGTTCTTCGCTGTTTATTTCAGCACTATGAACCCTGAATCATCAACCGAGGCATCTATCAAGGCTCTTCAGGCGCAGAACGCCCAATTTCAGGCGCAGAACGCCCAATTTCAGGAGCTGATCAAGGGCTTGGCTCAGGGTCAACAAGAGTTGAAGACCATGCTGCTGAAGAAGACTAAGAAGAAGAGGAGGACTGTGCTATTTAACACTGGGCGCAGACTCGGGAATACTTTGGTTGAAGCTGAAAGGACTCCTCCATCTGTGACGGAAGGTAGTCACCAAGAAAGGGAGGTCCCTACTCCCGTGGGCTCTGATACTGAAACAGACTTCAACGACGAACAGTACCCTCCTGCTGAAGACCGGTACAAACAGCTGGAAGACAGATTAAAGGCTATGGAGGTTCAGCAAGTGCCTGGACTGGATTTCGGAGACTTGGGGTTATCTACTGGGGTGGTGATTCCACACAAGTTCAAGGCACCTGCCTTTGTGAAGTATGACGGGGCTTCCTGTCCCAAGATGCACCTCCGTTCTTATGTAAGGAAGATCCAGCCTTACACAGCAGACAAGAACCTTTGGATCCATTTCTTCCAGGAGAGTCTTTCAGGGACTCACCTCGATTGGTTCTATCAGCTGGATGGAATCAGTATTCGTAACTGGGAGGATCTGGCCACTGCTTTTTACAAGCAGTATCAATATAATGCCGACCTTGCCCCCACACGTACCCAACTTCAGGGTATGTCGTTAGGTGCAAGTGAAGGTTTTAAAGAGTACGCTCAGAGGTGGAGAGACCTAGCTGGCAGAGTGCAGCCACCGTTGACTGATCGGGAGTTGGTAGACACGTTCTTGGGGACCCTGTCTGGTCCATTCTTCAACCACTTGATTGGGAATTCTGCTGCTGGGTTTACAGATCTAATCTTGACCGGAGAAAGAATCGAAGCGGGCATCAAGTCAGGAAAAATACAGAATGGTGACTCCTCGAACACTGAAAAGAAACCATCCAGGAGGGAATCCAGTGCTGTCAACGCATTAGCTATCGCAAAACCGGCCGGTGCTCCTCAGCGTCACCATCAACAAAGGGAAGAGAGACCTAAGAGGCAATTTACTCCCCTCGGCATGACCTTGTCACAAATATTGCCACAGTTGCTGGAAACCAAGTTGGTAACCCTCATGGACCCTCCAAAGAATCCTAACAGGACACCCTCGAGGTACAATCCCAATGCTCGCTGCGCCTATCATTCCGACAGCCCGGGGCATGCTACAGATGACTGTTGGACTTTGAGAAACAGGGTTCAAGATCTGATTGACGCAAAGGAAGTCCAGCTCGACTCTCCAGAGGCTCCCAATATGATCACTGCTCCCTTGCCAAGACATGGCTAGGATTAGTTTTGGTTCATTCAAATATTCAAGTTGTAATTTTCTTTCAATTGTTCAAACATTTTATTTCATGTCAAACTTGGTTATTTCATTAATGCGTTACACATGTCTGTTTTGAAGTAATTATTTCATATTCACTATGTGCAAATTATTTTCATATTTTTTTCTGATGATCAACGTTCGACTAATAATTCTAAGCCTCTTGAGGGAGGATGACGAAAACGATACCACGATTTACAGTATGCTTTTGAACAGACCCCGCTGATGAGGTACAGGCATTGTTTCAACCCCTAAACACTGGAGTTATAAGGATGGTAATCCCTCGCCAACCCATCAGAGCCAAAGAAGTAGGAGTTTTATTTTCGAAAATCAAAACCCTTAATCATAACCTGGGGCAGGGTAGTTCTCTCAGTTGATCCAAGTGCACAATGAATGGCACCAAATGAGTTTGTTCAAAAACAAAAGACAGTGATGGTTTCGAACAATCATAAGGACAGGCAGTCATTATCAAAAAAAAATCATAAACGAAAATCCCAAGAAGTCAAAACCTATGAAAAGAGACTTACGAAACTGGGGCATCCCGCTGACTGTAATTCCAAAAAGGAAACAGTTCAGGCAAAAAAAAGAAAGGGATAACAAAAATCAAGAAAGAGGTCTCACAAACCCTCAACAAAAAATGACTGCCTAGTCAGAATAAATCATCAATGTTTGAACCATCACCGGAAAATCAGAGCAAAGACTCAAACAAGGTCTAACGTATGATCAACTGAGTTTAGGGTTGGAGAACATCACGAAAGAGCGGGTGGGTACAAATAATTTGGGCCTTTATCCTTTGTTTCTTAAACCGTGAACCAGGCCACGATATAACCCTTAAAAGTCCTAGCTGAAGCATGGGTTAGTTCGAAAGCATACTGTTACGAAGGTATCCTGACTCCTGAAGGTTTGCTGTAAAATCTTGAGTTGACGCCATATTGTATTACAACAAAATGCATTTTTAAAATATTCAAGACAGACATAGACTTTTGCATTCTTAAAATAACTTTGTTTGCATATGAATTTTTGTCTGAACAGCAGGGAAATTCGCACGATGAATATCTTGTGAACAGAAGTACCTCCAATCAAGAGGCACAGTAGGAGCATTGCCCATTATCTGGGGCATGACAAAGTATTTCCAACAGGGGCAACTCCCCACATTCTGAGAAGTATGGACATAGTCGAAAGAATACTACGCAAAATCAAAGACCCGCTAGGTTGACACACCTAGGCAAAAATAAGGGATTCCCGGCGAACCAAAAGGGTTCGGGCAAAAATAAGGGATGAAATGAAAAAATCTGTACACCCGGCAAGTCGAAAACCTGAAAAGGCGGCTTGGGCAAAAATGGGTATCCCGGTGGACTGAAAACCCGAAAAGGCGGTCCAGGCAAAAGTTAGGGATCAAAGCGTACGAGTATGTCCCAGCATCTCGGCACCTGCCTACCAGAAGACTCGTCAAGTACTCCCACAAGTGTCTCCTCCCACTGAAACTGGGGCAATAAGGAGTTGTCTAAAAGATCCGGTTGCTCTGTCCATCATAGGTTCGGCTAAAGAATGCGACCCAGATATTTTCACTCCCCGCAGAACACGAACGCGTCGTCCGGCTTTATTCAAAGAGTTATTTCCTTAATAAGATATAACTGGGTTATCCTCAGCCAATAGCCACGGAAAAGACCGTCCTCAGTAAAGTCTTATCATCCCCAGCGGAAGCAAAAGCTTATTCTCCAACATCAGCCCAGGAGTGACTTCCCGGCACCCGTCAAGGATTTATTTTCCTAAACGAAAGCATACATTCATAAACATCACATTTTCGTACATCATGACACATGCATGTACGCATCATGTCATACAATTGCATTTATGCCGTTGCTTGATTCATATCACGTACTGCATATAACTGACCTTTACCTTTCAGGAAGGATACAGTTGAATGATCAGCTATGTCAAAATAGACAAAACACCGTCAGAAAAGACAAATCCCGTCATAAGAGACAAATCCGGTCAAAGAATACAAATCCAGTTTAAATCAATGCCTAAAGATTCCTCTGATACAACTCGTCGTTATAGACACTCGTCGTGATAGACACTCGTCGTGATAGACACTCGTCGTGATAGACACTCGTCGTGATAGACACTCGTCGTGATAGACACTCGTCGTGATAGACACTCGTCGTGATAGACACTCGTCGTGATAGACACTCGTCGTGATAGACACTCGTCGTGATAGACACTCGTCGTGATAGACACTCGTCGTTATAGACACTCGTCGTTATAGACACTCGTCGTGATAGACACTCGTCGTGATAGACACTCGTCGTGATAGACACTCGTCGTGATAGACACTCGTCGTGATAGACACTCGTCGTGATAGACACTCGTCGTGATAGACACTCGTCGTGATAGACACTCGTCGTGATAGACACTCGTCGTGATAGACATTCGTCGTGATAGACACTCGTCGTGATAGACACTCGTCGTGATAGACACTCGTCGTGATAGACACTCGTCGTGATAGACACTCGTCGTGATAGACACTCGTCGTGATAGACACTCGTCGTGATAGACACTCGTCGTGATAGACACTCGTCGTGATAGACACTCGTCGTGATAGACACTCGTCGTGATAGACACTCGTCGTGATAGACATTCGTCGTGATAGACACTCGTCGTGATAGACACTCGTCGTGATAGACACTCGTCGTGATAGACACTCGTCGTGATAGACACTCGTCGTGATAGACACTCGTCGTGATAGACACTCGTCGTGATAGACACTCGTCGTGATAGATACTCGTCGTGATAGACACTCGTCGTGATAGACACTCGTCGTGATAGACACTCGTCGTGATAGACACTCGTCAGTGTAGACACTTGTCGTTATAGACATTCGTCATAGACACTAGTCGCTATAGACACCCATCGTTAAAGACCACTCGTCCTTGGAAACAACCTGTCAGTAGAGACAACTTCATCACCGTTTGAAGATCCAGACCCAGCTCCTGCGACGTGTCAGGTACTCATTTTCTTTTGCAGGTATGCAGGTTCTCGCTAAGGAATCTCTTACGCGATCAACATCCAGATGGCATCTATAAGCCCATCATCCTACCCATCAATCTCCAAATGGCATCTATAAGCCCATTCCCCCACCACACTGCTACCATGTGAGCGCAAATTTCTGGGCACTCTAGTGTCCAATCATCTTCTACCCTCGGATTACAAAAGGCACGTCAGCCAATCTCCATCCTCAGGTCTAAGAAGATTGAACAGGGGCAACTGTTGTACCCCAAAATTTGCCCTCCCATATTCTCCAATAAACTGCCAAGCCAAGCTACAAAATTCCCCAAGAGTTGCACAATGCAAAGGCCTCCCTACAGTCAAAACTAGGGTTTGTGTGTTGATCAAGAAAAGGAAGTGTTCAAAGGCTCAATCAAGTCTCATATGCTTACAAACATGGTCAAGCATCCTCATATCAAGTTTCAAGGCATTCAGCTCAAGATTGTACAGTCAAAACCCTAAATTGCACTACAGTCAACTGTAGGGGCAAAATGGTCATTTGACAGTCAAAAGTTCAAATTTTTTGGTCAATATATCATTTTGAAGCCACAAACATCATTTGATCAATGCTTGATCATGATTCTCAAAATTTGGCTCAGAAATCATCAAAGATGCAAAAGTTGCTATATTTGGACAGTTGAAAAAGTCAACTGAAATTGACCAGGGCATAACTTTCACATGGATTATCAGAAAAATTCCATCCAAAGCTCATTTTGAAGAGAAAGACATTTCCTACAACTCATCTTCATACTTCAAGTCCAAGAAATGCTCTCACAAAAAGTTATCAATTTCAACATTATAGGTCATTTTCAAAAGTCAACAAAAAGGGACTTTAAGTCAAAGACCATAACTTGAGATTGGTAAATCAAAATGACATGGGACCAAAGGCATTGGTTAAAGGACTCAAAGACCTTTCCAAAATGTCCAAGAACATGTGAAAAGCTTAAAAATTGAGCAAGTTATGCCTTGTAGAAGTTGGGAAATTTTTGTGAAATGGCAAAAGTCAACTATCATTGAAAATCCAATTTTTGACAAAAGGGCCCCATTTTTTCCACTTGGTTCATCCTTGTCATGCCACACACGTGTCCCATGGTTAATTTCAAGACTAAATATTGATTTTTTTATTTTATTTAATTTTTGATGATTTAATTCATTTTAATTCTTTGAAAATTCAAATAAAATTTAAAAAACCAATGGAATAGTGTCAAATGAACTTGGACAATTTCTATGTATCATGAACCAACTCAAGAAATCAGGCTAGGGTTCATTTGCACACTAGGTCTAGGTTTTGGCTAAAAAGTAGGAAAATGGTTAATGGAAGAAACCCTAAGACCAATTCTTTCCCAAGCATGAATTAAGGTGAGTTAGCAAGCCTATTCCATTCCATGATGATCACTGAGTCCAACCCTAACTAGAACATAGCAAAAGGCTCGCTCAAAAGCCATTGGACAATTTGAAATTTTGGCCATATAATGCAAAACTGAAATCACTACTAGGGGACTTTTCAAGCCTTGATTCATATACCATTAGCATCCTGAGGCATTTCTGAACGCATTCCACTTCCTAACATCAATCAAAACGCGACGAAACAGTGGTGACAACTCAAACTGTACTGCAAAATATTTGAAATCGTATTCTCCATTTTAAGCATCTTCATTGCATTTCAATAGTATATTCTTGTTCCATGTGAAGTTTCCAAACTATTCATGATGTTTAATTTCATTTTTGTTAATCATACGCTAATCCACCATTTTCGAATCCTAGGGTTACAGTTTTCTTAAATTAGGGATTTTGCATAGAGGAAAAATTATGGCCCATGACCACCATGGTTGAACTCAGTGTTTAGAGACGAAGAAGAAGATATGGTCGCGACAAATTTATGAGATACACAGGCCTATTCGCTATTTCTTGGAAGACTGCCTAATGCTACGTTTCAAAACCGTTGCCTTTTTTCTTTGTGTTTCAGGAAAATGAAAGAGATGATGGCGTGGCACAAGTGGATTGGAGGAGTTTGAATTTGCGCGCGTTTTAAAAAGCACTAACCTTTTTCTTTTATATTGTTTATTGACTATTATATATTAAATGAATTCAAAGTGGCTCAGTGGCCAGGGACACGCGCATGTAACCTCAATGACCTGGGTTCAAGTCCCAGGTCTGGCAAAATTCATATTATTTTTCAAAACAAAATTCCATGCTTTGCTAATGTCCAGGTGCACCATAGGCCATCATGATCCAAACGCATACGTGTCCCAGATGATCATCCAAGGGCTCAGAATCAAGGTATACCATGGATGCAAGTCAACACGCTGGCACCCAAGCTGGAAAAGTCAACAGCTCCACAAGTTTAATGGGCCTGATTTGCTAGGCCTCACCTCACAATTTTGGAGTCTACCCCCCTGGTTTGCATGTTTTATATTTTTCTTCTTACCTTTATTTTTGCTATTTTATTTATTTTATTGTTTCAACATAATTAGTTTATTTTTACTATAAAATATAAAAAACATTCAAAAAAATCAGAAAAGTCAAAAATTTTAATAATTATTTTATTTTAAATATTGTTTTTTTTTGTATAAATAATAACATGTAAAATGTTTAGTTTTAATTAAGTTTTCAACTTTAATTCCTTTTAATAAAAATCAAAAACAAAAACATAGAATTAGGTTAATGACTTTTTCCTTTTAACTTTCCTTGTTTTTTGCCATAGTATTAGTGTTTTTCATAATTAAACTAGGGTTGCATTTTAGGTTAGATTTTAATTCTTTTAATAACTAAAATCCAAAAAAATAGAGTTTAGGTTTAATAACTTTTTATTTTCTTTTTTTTTTAATAATAATATTATTTATTTATTTAATGCACATAAATTAATTTAGAATTAAATTAGGTTAAAAGTCAATATTTTCATAATAAACTTAAAAGACATTAGAACTAGGATTTTAATTTTAATTAACTTTTCTTTTTTTTTTTCTTTTAAATCTAAAAAACACAAAAATACCATTTTTCATTTAATTTTAATTTTAGATAACTTAATTATTTTAATTCTTTTAAAGGGTTCAACGCCCTCGCATTTGATTATTTTCTTTTTTTCGCGCGTTTCATTTATTTCTTTTGTAAATAATTATGTATATGTACCAAAGCCGTGTAATAGCTATTAGACATTTCTTTTCTGCAATTTATTTTAAAACGGGTCTGGATTAATTTGGCGTTGTAGACCCTCGCCTTTGTAATAGCGTAGGACTTTTATCTTTTCCGCACTTTAAATTCCCGCACATTTAACTGTTAAACAATAACATGAAAGAATGAATGCCCAAAAATAAAATCGAATCGTTAGATCACCAATGCATGACAAGACAAACAATAAACTGAAAATGACACACAACTCGCACACACCACCCCTAGGGTACGCCTCACTGTTGCCTTTCGAAAGGTGGTCGTCGAGTATAGGACGTTTTAGTAAGTCCTTATGTCCATGACATGATCCAGTTGCCTCGAAACGGTTGCCTCGGAAAATAAAGGATCAATGGCATAAGGGTAGCTTCTAAGGTGTCCTACTGTTGCTCTGGTGACCACCACGTCCCTAAAACTCGAATTGACCCGAACACCTCCAACGGTGGTGCTACCTACCTCTCAATGGTGGGATGGCACTACTTTAAAGGACATTTACACAGATGAATTCCTTAGGGTAGGTAGGTTCTCAAGGATACTTGCTCTAATTTCAAACAAATCAAAATACTTTTCACATCAACTCACTTTCAAAAACTTTCAAAACAAACTGTTCAAACACTCTGACGTACGAGTCGAACTGAAACTTTTCAAAGAATATTTTTGAAACCCACATTGAAAAGCAAGCAAACATTTTTGAAAACACATTGAGCAAGTACCTAAGAGCCCATGGATAACCATGGATAGAAAGGGTGCTAACACCTTCCCTTTCTATAACCTACCTCCCGAACCGAGAGCAATCTCTTTAAGGAATTTTTCTGTGCTTTTGTCCTTTCCATTTGGAGAAAATAAAAGACGGTGGCGACTCTTGCTTCCGCGACATTTCGCGAACCAGCTTTAAAACAGTCAGTTCCAGATCCACCGATCACAGTATGCAAGGAACCTGGACATTGGAGATATCATCTATAATTGTGGAGACTTTCCTAATCTTCCATTGATCGGATCACGAGGCTGGATTAATTACAACCCTACTTTATCCCTACGATAACTAGGGTATCCTTTGGAGGATAAACCCTCAGATGAATAACTCCAACAATTGATCATTCATGATATGGGCAAAAGCGACCAAGAGTTTCTCAATAAGATCATCCAGGCTTGAAATATGGTTAATAAAAGGAAGGCTGAAAGAAATAATGTTGTGGCAAAAGAGCCCTACACTCGATGGGTTTTGGATAGGATGCGGGTTGTCAAGTTACCATTTGATGTAGATCCTGAGTACAAGCCAGATGTCCTAGATGCTCCTCCTATGTCCTTAGAAGAAATAGACAATTTGAAGAATGCCTTGAAACAAGCTCAGAGGGAGAAAGAAGAATTGGAGCCCAACCACCATAACTTAGCTAAGGATAAAAGACAAATGCAACGCATACTTGAATCAAAAGACCAACAAATTCAGAGAGATCAGGAGGAATTTAAAAAGGAAATTCTTATACGGAAGCGTACGACTGAAGGATTGTTAAGTGCTACTTTCAACTTGGATTCCCACAACCAACAATTGGAGGATGCTACTAGTGAAATTGGGCGGTTAAATAGGTGGTATGAAAAGGCAATGCAAGACAAGAAGGTTCTAGAAGAAGATCTAAGGGCTCAAATCCAAAGTTCGATGCAAGCTTCTTTAGATCAAGAAGAACAAATGAAGTATCTTACCACCAAACTCCAGGATAGCCATAAATCAGGGATAAGAGAACGCCTTGAAAGGATGAGGGTAGAAAGGCTCCTCACCCAAAAGACTGGAGAATACGAGCAAGTATGCCTTGAGTTAGAAGGCTTCTGAAAGGATTTCTTGATACAACAGAGACTCTATACGGAGATGAGGGCTGAAAAGTTGTATTGGGAGGGACAATATGTGAAGATGGCTAAAGCGGGAAAGGATAATCACAAGATAATTCCTGATCTCTACTGAGAATACCGATACTACAAAAACAAGCATGAAAGACCCGCCTTCTTAGCCAACTATCTCACTGAAGAAATCCATAAAAGGTTGAGAGGCGCAGAAAATGTGATGGTTCCTCTCCCAAAATACGTTGAAGACTTCATCAAGATTTGTAGAACAATGGTCAATCATTTCAGAGCAGACATCTGTAGGCGCGCTTAGAAGATTGTTTCCCTTTGTTTATTTCTTTCAACAAGTTTAATGTTTTAAAGTTAGAATATTTTTCAATATCTGAATTGTATTCTTTTTCAAGATAATTACTATTTTTCAATAAAGGCATTTTGTTTTCGTATCTCGTTTGCATATTTATTTTCTAGATACTAACCAATAAAAAAGCAAAACCTAAAAAATATTTTTAAAAAAATATATATCCAAGTGAATAAGACATTCAAAAAAATAAATGCTTAGCATATTCATACATTCATAAACATTTGCATCTCATAAATTTATAACAGGAATCACTCATCATTTTTCAAAACCTTCTCCAGTTAAAACATTGGTAGAAGAAAAGCACCGCCTCTCCGACCACCATATCAGACAAAAGCCCATCAACAAAAAGTGATGGAACAAATTGAGGAGAACCAAGATTCCTTCAAATAAGATCTTGAGCAAGTCAAAGGCAATGTCGACTCAATGAGAGGATACATGAGTCAAGTCCTTCTAGCTTTGAATAACATCACTGAAAGACAGGAGCAAATTCCTAGGGTAGCCTTTGAAGAAGTAGCCCAGACCATTGGTGCATCGAGCGGTCACCAATCGAGGAAAGAACCGGAGTCAGAACCCCAAAAGTACACCATGGCTTAACAAGAAGAAAGACAAGCTGATACTGAAGGGTTTGTCCTACCTCCACCAAAGGTAGGGGAATCTCGTACCTTACAGATTCTGATTAACGACGCTGATAACTACTTGGATTTGCAATATGGAGACCATAAATTAGAGGATGTCAATCAAGCACCTCAAAGAACAACTCATACTCATGCTACTAAGACTCCCTTGGTGCTCAACCAATACAAAGCTCTTGAGGAAAGATTAAAAGTTGTGAAGGGTTACGATGCTTTCGATGTTGACGCTCTAGAAATGGGTCTAGTTTCTGATATGGTGATCTCGCCAAAATTCAAAGTATCTTACTTTGGAAAATACAAGGGGCTCACCTTTCCAAGGAACCATCTGCGCATGTATTGCAGGAATATGCATGCATATGCTCAAGACCAGAAGCTGATGATTCATTGATTTTAAGACAGCTTAAGTGAGGCATCCCTAGATTGGTATATGCAGTTGGAATGGGTTCATGTCCAGACATGGGAAGATCTTGCTAATGCCTTCCTAAAACAATACAAATATAACTTGGACATGGCGCCTACCCGCATGCAACTCCAGAACCTATCTCAGAAGAAATAGAATTCCTTCAAAGAATATGCCCAAAGGTGGAGAGAAATGGCATCCCGTGTACAACCACCACTTCTGGAGAAAGAACTAGTCGATATGTTCATAGGAACCTTGCAAGGGATATAATATGAAAAAATCGTAGGAAGCATCTCTTCTAGATTTTCTGATTTAGTAACTATTGGAGAAAGGATTGAAGTTGGAATAAAGAGCGGAAAAATACAAGGGGGTCATCAAATACCCCTTACAATGCAAAAAGACATATTCCTAACTTCTCGAAAAAGAGGGAGGGAGAAATTAATGATGTAGCCTCATAATCAAGGGCGCAAAAACCATTAATAATTCCACGAGAACAACAACAACAAAAAATTTGAAAGGCCACCAAGAAAGTTTGACCCACTCCCCATGTCACCCAGTCAATCATTACAATACTTGGTCAAGGCGTCTATGGTAGAGCTATGACCTCTAGCTCCTCTAATTGGGGAACCCCCACCAAGATACAATGTCAATGCCAAATGCGAGTATCATGCTAATTCTCCGAGGCATACCAATGATCAATTTTGGGCCTTCAAACATAAAGTTTAAGATTTATTGGATTCTCAGGATATCACCTTTGATAAGCGGAATATCAAGTCAAACCCCATGCCTCCACATGGTGGACTAGCAATAAATGCAATTAAAGTAGTCACTAACTTTGAGGCAGCCATACGAGTAAAGGCCCCAATAAATTTGTTGAAAGAATATATGTTGCAGTGTGGGTTCCTTTTGGAACATAATGAATCTTTTGATAGGACACTACAAAAATTGGTGGAGTAGGGGATAGTCCAATTTGGTTCATACCCTGAAGGAGAATATGTAGTTGCGATTGAAGGAAGTACAAATAAGCCATTGGTAATTCCTTTCCAAGGGCCAAACCTTAATAATAATATTATTGTGATTCCATGGGGAAAGTTAACATAAACACTCGTAGTAACACCAAGACAAACTCTAAGGATACCAGTAGTTCCAAAAACTACGATTGTAATTAGGGGGTTATCTCCCACCCCATACGAAAGTGACAAAGCAGTACCAAGGAGTTATGATTCGACTGTATACGTCAATGGCTTAAAACAAGTGTTGTACCCCAAAATTTTCCCTCTCATTTTACTCAACACATGCTCATTTAAGTCCTCAACTTGCTCAAGGATGCCCAAGAATTAACCAGACAAATTCTCTCCTAAGGCAATGAACCTTCAACTAGGGTTTCCACTTTCATCAAGATATGTGAACTACAAAAGTCTGAAATCTTTTCCATGGTCCTAATATGTCCTCAAGATCATCCGTGTCAAGTTTCATGCCTTGCACAACAAGTTTGCTCAGTAAATTGCTCAAATGCCTGAAAATCAACTTTGTTAGGTCAAAAGTCAACTGTGGCTTATTTATAGTGAAACTTAAATATTTTTGGTCAACATAAACATTTTGAAGTGATATCAATCATTTGATCAAGGGTTGATCATGATTCCTCAAGGAATGCTCCTAATTCATCAAAACTTAAAAGTTGCTAAATTAGGGTTTCTACAGGAAAAGTCAACCAAACTTTGACCAGGCATAGCTTTCTCATACTTTATCAGAAATTTTTCCACCAAGGATCATTTTTAATAGAATCCAATTCTCTACAACTTATCTTCATCCCTCAAGTTCCATAAAATCACTAATTTAAAGATATAAATTCAGACATTATAGGTCCTTCTAAAAAGTCAACAAAAACACTTTTTGGGTCAAAGCTACTTACATTAACATGGAAGATCCAATTGAGATGAAACAAAAAATGTTGTTTAGGGGACATCCTAAGCTTTCTAAAAAGTCAAAGAACACCCTCATAAGGTTAAAATTGAGAGAGATATGCATTTTCAAAGTTGGACAATTTTTGGAAAAATGCATGAAGCAAATATTGACCAAACTTGGATTTTTTCCAAATGGGCCTATCTTTTCAAGTTTGAAACTCATTCCTAACATGATCCACGACTTCTATGACCACCCATACATTTTTCTACTATTTATTATATTTATTTTGATATTTTATTCATTATAATTCATAATCAAATAAATAAATAATAGAAAATATGTAAATTTTGATGTGAATCCATTTTGGGAAAGTTTTATGCTGGTTTATGTCAATTGATTTCGTGCAATAACCCTTCAAATATGTCGAGGTTCATTCACATGTGAAAATGGCATGAAATCATCAAATATGGCATTTTTTCAAATTTTGATCATGGTCTTAAAACACAACATTATGAGGGAGATTCTTTCCATGCTTTCTTGTATCCTCATTCTCCTCTATAAATATAGAGCCATACAAGCTTGAAAGAAATGAAACTCCTCTTCAAGTGGGCAAATCACATTTCTGAGACTTCCAGGAGTCTACTCAGGCCTCTTGCCAAGCCAATCCACGCCCAAAATAGCCGCACCAAGTAGCTCTGGTTGGGTAAAAATTCTTAATTACAAACTCTCAATTCTTGCGTTGTAAATGGTTTATAAGCGTTCATGCATGTACATACTAATGTTTAGAATGTTTTAGAACCGTTGCTTTTAAGTTTTGACACAGGAATCTAAAAATGCCAGATCTAAAGCCTCAAAGTCATGTCCCCGTGATGCACCCTAAGACGTTATCCATATTGGATCCAGCGTAGAATCGGGCTTTGTCCAGTTTGGGCTTTTAATTCTGCTTCTTTCTCACCCCTTATTTTCATTTTTGCTGCGTGGCCCATTTTTATTTTTTGCTTTATTTATTTTCTTTTATTTCAATCATTTTCCTCTTATTAAAAAAATCATAAACATCATAAAATCAAGAAATCACAAATAATGTAAAATTAGTTTTTTCTTCCTTATTTATTAAAATTAATTTTGAAAATAGATTAGTTTAATTAGGATAATTTGGTTTATTTTCATAATTAAAATTAGCTAGAAATTAGGTTTAAATTGCAAGTTAATTATTTTTCCTCAAATAAAAATACAAAAATATTAGGTTATTTAGAGTTAATTTCCTTTCATTTTTAACTTAATGTTTTTTTCCTAAAAAATAAAAAAAAATAACAAATTTTTTTTTCTTTCATTAATTAAGTTTTCTTAGAATTTAAACTTTAATTCCCGTATTTAATTTTTCCGCGCATTTTCTTCTTTCGCACTTTTACATTCCTGTACATATCAATGTAGCCAAACTATAAGGCATTTTTATTGTTTTCCTTTATATTCTCCTGGTTTTGGACTTGTAATTAAATCCCTCTCCCCGAAGCCATATAATAAATAGCCTAGGAATTTGTGTTTCCGCACTTTATATTTTTGTATATATATTAATTGTTAGATGTATGGCTAATAGGATTGCATGAACATGATAAAACCAATCGCTAGAAAACTAAAAACAAAGACTAATATATCTGAAATCAAATACACTCGCATATACGCACCCCTAGGGTATCACCACTTCGGTTGCCTTCGGTAAACGATCATGAAGCATAGGGAGTTTTAATGGTCACCCTCCAGTCCAAAAAGATCAAAATGACCCATTCAAATGTTGCCTCGGAAATATCTTTAGGACTTTAGGATAATTACTAAAGTTTCCTAACCATTGCTTTTATGATCGTAAAAACGTCCCTTTCGATAGTCCCTTAACATCCAACGATAGGGCTACCTACTCCTTAATAGTAGGAAAGTGTTGTCTAAAGGAAACAAGAAAATGAATATCCTTTTTCGAGTAGGTAGACGCTGTTAGGTACTTGCTCAAAAACCAATGTTTTTTCACAAACACTTTCAAAACAATTTTCAAAAACAACTTTGTCACACTCTTGAGGACATATACAAGAGTTACCGCGACGTAAATAAAAACTTTTCAAAACACAAGAACAAAAGCAATTTAAAAATGAGCAAGTACCTAAGAGCCCGTGGAAAACCACAGATAGGAAGGGTGCTAACACCTTCCCTTTCTATAATATACCCCCCGTACTCATAAACATCTCGAAAAAGGTTTTTTCTGTTCTTTTTCCCTTTTCCTTTGTTGGATAAAATAAAATACGGTGGCGACTCTTGCTTACTGCATATTTGTGAACAAAAAATGCAAAAACTAGTAGTAACTAAACAGTCGATTCTGCCATCGTATCACAGAACTGGCGACTCTGCTGGGGAATTAATAAAGTGGGGGTTACCTTAGGATCTAGGTCATTCTTAATTTCTTCTTTGGCTTGTCTTGTTTGATTTACTTTTAAGCGTATATGTTTGGGTTGTTTGGATCCTAAACCCGGATCAGGGAATTCTTTTTACGTAAGTAGTAGTAAAATGTGAGGGAGTTGTGCGGGGTATACCGACACGGTTGAAACAGTAGCTACGTTGATGCGATACTTTGGTGTGTATCGGTAGCTCTTGAGTAATCAAGGAGAATACAGGGCCGCTGCGTGGTATCATAAAGCGTCAACTAACCTTAGCACCTTAATTGACCAACTTGGCTTTTAGGACATAGTGAGATAGCCGTATTTGCTGTAAACCCAAAGTCGGTTGATACTCGATGCTACACTTATTGAGGTTTGACTCTTGAGTTTTGTTTGGTGGCAAGTCAATTGTCTATCAGAACGACATTTAGGGGAAAGATCGGTGATATTGAGATCCCTTAGAACCCGGTTACTATATTTAGGACAGGTTGAACCAACCCAACTTCAAGAGGGTACTTACCTATGGAATCCATACAAGCCTAAACCTAAGGCTACTTGTGTGACTTATTTGCTTTCTTTGCCTAACAATTTGAACTCATTGCAGGGTTTTGTTTGTATTCCTTGCAGGACCTTGTTTGTATAAATCCAATAAATTGGTTTCTTACCATGTATTCTTGCTTGATGCATAGAATACACATCATAGCATCATAACATGATATATCATACTAACAATTTCACTGATCTCGGGGGCCTGTGATGCAGGATATGATGAACCAGACGTCTAGCAAGGGGCAAGGGGATTTATTTTCCTCTGGCCAATATCGTCAAAAGACCAAAACACGATAACTTGAGTCAGGGGCTATGACCCACTCGATATGGTGAGCTTGACTCTCGTAGAAGGACACTCAACGATAAAAAGTTGTTCAATCAAATCTACAAACTTTAACTGCTGACATCTTCTTGTTTACCCCGCAGATACTTGAAAACATTGCATACATATATCATACATATCATTGCATAAGCAGGATTCAAAGCAGGTCTCTCATGTTCTCGCTGTTTATTTCAGCAATGACTCTCAAACAAGACAACAAAGATCCCCAAACTCAAGAGGCTCAGTTCAAGGAAATGTTCCTAAACCTATCTAAGGGGCAGGAAGAGTTGAAAACACTCCTTACTGGGAACTTGGTCAAGAAAAATCCTGAAGACAATAAGGACGAACGGTTGGAACAACTACAAGCTGAGGTAGAGGCAATGAGAACCCAGATGCTGGGGCAGATGGCTCTTATCGAAGGCCTAGCTCTGGGACAAGAAGAGCTGAGAGCCATCATCAACCAACTTCATCAAGAAGGATACAACCGTATGAAGCAAACAGTTGAGGCTGAGGATCAGGTCGTTAGTCAGCCCCTGATGAGACAAGGAGTTGGTTTGGTAAAGAGTGGACTTTTCCAAATTGCTGCTACGTCGCAAGCCCAACAACAATCCCACCAACCACAACGGGGTAATCAGCAAAAGCAAGACAAGCCTAAGAGATAATTCACCAGAATCAATATGTCACCAGCCCAGGTGTTATAACACATGTTGAAGGCAGATTTGATTACGTTAAGGCCTTCTTTGAGAAATCCCAATACTTCAGCTCCTAGTTACCACCCCGACGAAAGGTGTGCATACCATTCTGATAGTCCTGGACATGATACGAATGACTGTTGGGCATTGAAAAATAAGATTCAGGACCTGATCAATGAAGGAGTGCTGGAGTTCACACAAGGTGATCATACTAAAGTCTTCTGCCATCCCTCTAAGGCAAGCCATCTGAAGTGACAAGATCAGACAAGAAAACTTTTGTTCATTAGAATTTTTAATTTGTAATTTTCTTTTGATTGTTCGAACATTTATTCATGTCAAACTCTGTTACTTTATCAATGCATTGCATATGTTTATTTTGAATCAATTCATTCGTCTTCACTATATTTAAATTGCTTCCCTTTTTGTGATATTCAACTCTCGATCAAAAGCTCTAAGCCTTTAGAGGGAGGATGACGAAAATGATACCCAATCTCTACAGTATGCTTTTGAACAGATCCCGCTAGGGATGTGCAGACATTGTTTTAAATCCTAAACAGTGGAGTAATAAGGAAGATAATCCCTAGTTAAGCCCTTTGAGCCTAAGAAGTATGAGTTTTTGTTTGCACATAAATTAAAACCCTTAATCATAACCTGGGGCGGGGTAGTTTTCTCAGTTGATTCAGATGCGCATTCAGTCGCAATATTCTACTTCATACATAATGAATGGCATCAAAGATGTCCTTCCAAATAAGAAGATGGTGATGGTTCCGAATAATCATTAAGAACAGGCAGTCATTATTTTTCAAAAGAAAAGCCCGCTAAGTCAAAACCTATGAAGGAGACTTAAGGAAAAAAACGGGGGCATCCCGCTGACTGTAAACACATAAGAAACAGTTCAGGCAAAAGTAGGGATAACAAAATCAAAAAAAGAGGTCCTACAAATCATCGACAAAAAGAAGATTACAAAAATGACTGCCTTTCCAAAACGAAATTTCAGTATCCAGACCATCACCGGAACATCAAGGACAAGATGCCAGACTCAATTGGGATTCAAAATACACAATTAACTGAGCATAGGACTGAAGAACATCATGAAGAGCGGGTGGGTACAAATAAAATTTGAGCCTTTATCCTTTGTTTCTTGAACCATGAACCAGGCCATGTTATAACCCTTAAAAGTCCTAGTTGAAGCTTGGGTTAGTTTGAAAGCATACTGTTACAAAAGGTATCCTGCCTCATGTAAGGTCTGCTATAAATCATGAGTTGATATCACTCTCTTGCAAAATTTGTTTTACTAAAAATTGAATTTTAAAAAAAAAAATTTAGAAAGACATAATCTTTGTACTTAAAATACCATTGTTTGCATATGACTATTTGTTCAACGGTAGAAAAGTTCGCACGACGGATATTCAGTGAACAAAGATCTTCTCAATAATCAAAATCACCTCGGACAGAAATACATTCAATTGATAGGCCTTTCATAATCAAGGGGCATAGCATGATGCCCAATTGATCTGGGGAAGTCAAGTCAAGTTTAAAGGAATCTCTCAAAGATGCCAAGTAGCCAGGGGCAAATCTCCATCTGAATCACTTGGGGAATTGAAAATGAATTCCAGCAAAGAATCATGTGCGATCAAACAAACGTCTTCTGGAAGTGTGACAATTCTCCGCACCCGACTGTGATACGGTGGCAAAATCGACTGATTTGAAATGCTGGTTTGTGTTTTACGTTTTATGTTCGCAAAATGTCGCGGTAAGCAAGAGTCGCCACCGACTTTTATTTCATCCAACCGGAAAGGAAAAAAGTACAGAAAAAATCCTTTTTCGAGATATTCTGAGTACGGGGGGTAGATTATAGAAAGGGAATGTGTTAGCACCCTTTCTATCCATGGTTTTCCATGGGCTCTTAGGTACTTGCTCATCTTTTTTAAATTGCTTGTGTACGTGCTTTGTTTTGAAAAGAGTTTTACTTCGTGATAACCCTTGTATCAGTCCTCAAGGGTGTGACGAAGTTGTTTTGAAAATTTGTTTGAAAAGTGTGTAAGTGTGAAGAGTTTTGATTTGAGAAAGTACATACTAACATCTACCTACTAGAAAATGATCATTTCTATTCTCGTTTCCTTTAGACAATGCTATCCTACTTTTGAGAAGTAGGTAGCACCATCGTTGGAGTTGTGAGGGTCAATTCGAAAGGGATGTACGATCACTAAAGCAATGTTTAGGACGTCTTAGTAATAACCCTAAACTCTTAAGATCATATTCGAGGCAAGATTTCCGAGGCAACATCTCCGAGGCAACATTTCTGAGAGGGACATTTGATCTTTGTTAGACAGGAGGGCAACCATTAAGACACCCTATACTTAATGATCGTTTTACCGAAGGCAACCGAAGTGAGATTATACCCTAAGATTGATATGTGTGAATGATTCGTTTTTAGTTATTTATCTTTGCACATTAGGGTTTTCTAACTGTATTAAATTATCATGCAATCTTATCATTCAATCCTATTACATACATCTAGACAATGAAATATTTGCAGAGATTAAGGTGCGAGAAAGTAAGTCTATGCTATTACAAGGCTTCGGGGAGGGGGATTAATTACATAGCCAAAAACCGGGGAAAAGCGATAAATGAAAATCCCTAGATTAAACTATTATAAACCATTAACAATTACAACAATATTGGCAAAAATAAATAATCAGCGCGCGGCGAATTAAATACGAAGCGACTAGGGTTTTGACCCTTGACTGAACCTAATTGTAATTGATTAAAGTAAACATGTTTTTTTGTCATTTTTTGTTATTTAAGAAAGTAATGAAATAATTGAATTAAAAAAAAGAAAATCCTAAATTCTAATTAATTTTAATTGTGAAAGAAATTAGAATTGCCTTAAACTAATTAAACTAATTAATTAAAAAAATGCTTATTAAAGAAAAAACTTCTTTTTGTGATTTTTAGTTGGTTAATTTTAGAAAAAAATAATTTTGGTGTTAATAAAAAAACAGAATAATTAAAGAAAAGAAAATTAAAAAAAAATAATGGAAATAACCAAGTGAGCCTGCTGTCAGCAGATCTGGTTATGGCTGATGGGGACCAGAAGATGGTGGCCCACATAAGATGGGGGTACTAGATCTGGTTCTGAATGGGATCCAAAAGATGATGGCCTACACGTGTTGGATTTGGTTCTGACTGGGATCCAAAAGATTATGCGCTGGATCTAGTCCTGGCTAATGGATCAAAAAGATGATGCACTGGATCTGATACTGGCTAATGGATCAAAAAGATGATGCACTGGATCTGATGCTGGCTAGTGGATCCCGAAGGTGATGATCCTCAGAAGATGCACGTGCTGGCTCTAGCGAAAACAAAGGAGAAAATACCAAAAGCTCACGCCTGGGATCGAACCCAGAACAATGAGATTCTGACTTCCTTCTTCTAACCAACCGCGCTGGACGCTAGTTTATTAATATAATAGAAACAAACAATATATATCAGATCTGTAGGTTTCTGGCCAGAATTTGAATCAGCCAATCAGGTTGTGACACGCTATCGTCTTCTTCCCTGGAACCATCGTTCAAAACTCTGAACCTTTATCTACAGACATGGCGCTGTAGCTATAACCCTGTGTATTTCAAAAATTGCATACAAGCAATATAAATAAGTTTCAAGACCATGGATCAACTGGGTTTGACCCTCTGATCACAATGGTATCCTTCATTAGGGCCAATTGTTCCTGCATTTAAAAGCCCCAAAACAACAAAACAAAACCTAGCTATGGCAGATGTTCATACAAGTATTAGAAATATAATTAAATGGTATCAAAAGCTTGCAAACTCAAAGACAAACACGAATATATCATTGGAATATGCAATGGATGAGTGAATCAATGACACTGAATTCGAAATTGGAAGCATGTCGTGATACTTGTATCTTGCAATTCCAAGCGTGAGAGAGCTTGCAAATGGGTGAGATTCCTTCCGGAGATGTCCAGCAATCAATTGGTAACCTGAGAACGGCACGAATTGGCCTCTAGTACAGGAATTAGATCACCACTTTTCTTGCAATTTTTGAGTTTTTCTTTCACCTCTGCACGTCTGCCTCCCCCTCTCTTTGCTTTGGGAATGTTCAATATATATTTAGAGAATGCCTTAGGATCAAAATTTGTATCAAATCTTTGTCATTTATGAAGATTGACCATTGATTTATTCCTTGCACCAAATCTTTTCAAAACAATCTTTTTCAATCTTTTTCTGTCCATATGAAGTCTTGCACGATTTGATCTTGCCACCAGCTGTATAATGACTCTAATCATGCACAAAATCTCAAGGTTTAATTGATTTTTGATATTTTCATTATTTTATATTGATTTTATTTGATTTAAATGAAATAAAATCAAAATAAATAATAAAAATAAAAGAATGACAAGTGGAAGGGCTCATGGGTCGTGGATCACATCACAAGCTCAGTGCAAGCATAAAAAGTTAGGCCCATTTAGCAAAAAAATGCAATTTTGGATACATTTGACTTTTGGCAATTTTCAAAAATGGTCAACTTTGACAAGACATATCTCTTTCAATTTTGAGCCTATGAGGGTGCTCTTGGACTTTTTAGAAATCTTAGGATGTCCTATAAGAAACCCTCTTAGTCTCATCTCAATTGAGTCTTCCATACTCATGTTATGAAGCTTTGACCCAAAAGGTGTTTTTGTTGACTTTTCAAAATGACCTATAATGTCAAAATTCATATCTTTTTGTGAGTGCATAATTTGAACTTGAGATATGAATATGGATTTCAGGGAATTGCATCCTCTTCACAATGAGTTTTGGATGGTCCATTTCTGATAAAACATGAGAAAGTTATGCTTGGTCAAAGTTGAGTTGACTTTTCCTACAAAACCCTAATTTAGCAACTTTTGGGTCTTGATGAATTGTGAGCAAATCTTGAGGAATCATGATCAACCTTGATAAAATGATGAATGGCCCTTCAAAATGAGGATTTGATCAAAAATCTTGAGGTTTGACTATATGTGGGCCACAGTTGACTTTTGACCTAGCACAGTCGATTTCTAGGTATTTGAGCAATTGACTGAGCAAACTTCCTCTGCAAGGCTTGAAACTTGACATGGATGATCTTGGGAACATATTTAGGACCATGGTGAGCATTTAGGATCCTTTGGACTCAATCATCTTGATGCAAAATGAAACCCTAATTTAAGATAGACTGCCTTAGGAGAGAGTTTGTCTGGTCAACTCTTGGACTTCCTTGAGTAATTTGAGGACCTCACTTGACATGTATTGAGAAATATGGGAGGGAAAATTTTGGGTTACAACAGCTTCCCATGTTCAATCTTCTTAAACCTGAGGATGTAGATTGGCTTGTCTGCCTTTCGTGATCTGAAGGTGGAAGATGATTGAACACTAGAGTGTCCATAAATTTGTACTCGCATAAAGTGATACTTGTCTTGTGATATCGGGAATGGGCTTATAGTTGCAATTTGGAAGTCAATGACGGAAGATGGGCTTAAAGATTCCATCCGAAGAATTGTCGATTGCATAAGAGATTCCTTTGTGAGAACCTGTGTACCTGTTGTTGAGGAGGACTTCACTGGGGAATATTGGTCTCTGTCTTGAGAGAAATAGAGTTTTAGGAGCTTTAGTTGTCAGTTACTCTACTGGGGAATAATTCCAGTTTGGGAAGTGGGAGTGATCTGTGTGTTTGGTCGGGGTATATGTTGCACCGCGACTTACTGGGGAAATGTGAAACCAATCATGTTTGATCGGGTCCTAGTCTTACAGTATTGTGGGCTGCTGTCTGGGGATAAGAGAGGAAGAACCCGCATAGTAAGGTTATGAGAAGGAACCTGGATAGTAGGGTTACTTCGATATGAAAGCTTGGGTAGTAGGGCTGTGAGAAGGAATCTGGATAGTAGGGTTACTTCGATATGAAAGCCTGGATAGTAGGGTTGTAAGAAGAAACCTGGATAGTAGGGTTACTTCGATATGAAACCTGGATAGTAGGGCTGTGAGAAGAAACCTGGATAGTAGGGTTACTTCGATATGAAAGCCTGGATAGTAGGGTTGTGAAAAGGAACCTGGATAGTAGGGTTACTTTGATATGAAAGCCTGGATACTAGGGCTGTGAGAAGGAACCTGGATAGTATGGTTACTTCGATATGAAAGCCTGGATAGTATGGCTGTGAGAAGGAACCTGGATAGTAGGGTTACTTCGATATGAAAGCCTGGATAGTAGGGTTGTGAGAAGAACCCTGGATGAGGTTGCATTTGTTGCCGATGATTACTCTGTTTAGCTTTGAGTGTTGATCATGGACTTGCTGGTAATTGTTGATAATAATGTCTTTCCTGAAAGAAATACGGGGTTAGTTATATGTGATGCATGAGATGCACTGTATGCTAACATTCTCAAAATAAATGAGACTATGCTATATGTGATGTATGCATATGTCATGATGTATGAACATGAAATGCTGACGTGATAATCTGAATCTGGGAAAATAAATCCCTGATTGCTATGAAAACCATAGTTCCTCCACCTCTGTTGGGGATGGTGAACAAAGATGACCGTGCTTAGGATTTGCCCCTTGGCTGGTAAATATTCTGCCGAACGAGACTCTATCTGAGGATAACTCTGCGGGGAATAACTCTGTTGGAGATGAGAAACTCTGTCGATGGATCATGCTGATTTGGAGAAGTAAGCTCAGCTGGGGATGAATTTTCATTGCTGGTGATAATGAATTCTGTCGGAGATTGAATTTCTGCTTGTGAGAGAAATAAACTCTGCTTGGGGAAAAAATTTACTGACTCACTCGCAATTGTGAACCTTAGCTGGGGAGAGTTGTGCTCTGTTGGGAAAGTCAACACCACTGTCTTTGGATACTTCTTACTCTGTGGGGAGTGTACATAGCACTACTCATGTTCTCAAGCTGGTTCTATCCCTGTACCTGATTGGCAGAGTAACTATAAGGCTTGGACACTTCTTGTCTGTCCCTGTTCCTGGAATTACGAGTAATCGTATTTTGTTTCTTATGTAAATATTAATGAGAAGCAATTATTTTCAAATTCATATATAAAAAATGAATCATCGGACAATCTTGCAAAACAAAATAGAAAAAGAAAAAACAAGTTGAAATTTCTTGTGAAAATGAATTGTATCGATTTTGAAGTTGGCCTGTAATAGGCGTTTTGCACAAGAGGCTGACGTCCTAGTAAGAGAACACCGTTGAAAGATAGAAATTATATAATTTGTGAAAAAGAAAGAAAAAAATCTATGTGAAACAATCCCATTCGGTTCCAACTCTGCTATTTCCCTTATATCTTCGAGCGTCTCATCACTTTGCCGCTTGGTCGAAGGTAGATCAGATCAATTGGCGCCATCCGAGCTTGATAGTCGATACCGAAGTCTGGTTACAAGGTGATCCAATGAAACATAGTGTTACGCTTTAATCCCTAATTTTTTCCTGGACCGCCCTTTTGGGTTTTCAATCCACCGGGATACCCTTTTTTGCCCAAGCCGCGTTTTCAGGTTTTCGACCTGCCGGGTGTACAGTTTTTTTCATTTTCATCCCTTACTTTTGCCCGAACCCTTTTGGTTCGCCGGGAAGCGCTTATTTTTGCCTAGGCCAGTCGACCTAGCGGGTCTTTAATTATGCGTAGTATCTTTTCACTATGTCTGCATTGACGGGGTGAGGAAGGTCGTCACCATCCATGGTGGTTAGAATCATAGCTCCTCCCGAGAAAATGTTCTTAACCACTAATGGCCCTTCGTATGTAGGGGTCCATTTTCCCCTGGGATCACCTTGCGGCAGTATGATTCGTTTGATCACTAGATCCCCGACTTAATATTATTATCGTCTGACCTTCTTGTTAAAAGCCTTGATCATTCGTTTTTGATACGTCTAACCATGACAAATAACAGTAAGTCTCTTTTCATCGATTAAATTCAGTTGATCAAGCCGGGTTTAGATCCAGTCGTCCTCGTTCAAACCTGCATCCTTCATAATCCTGAGAGAGGGTATCTGGACTTCGATGGGTAGGACTGCCTCCATGCCATATACCAGAGAGTAGGGTGTTGCCCCTGTCGACGTCCGCGCTGTGGTACAGTATCCATGAAGAGAGAATGGTAGCATCTCGTGCCAGTCTTTGTATGTTATTGTCATCTTCTGCACAATATTCTTGATGTTCTTGTTAGCTACTTCAACAGCTCCATTCATCTTCGGCCGGTAGGGAGAAGAATTATGATGTTGTATCTTGAACTATTTGCAGAGCTCGGTGATCATTGTATTGAGATTTATACCATTGTTAGTAATGATCCTCTCTGGTACACCATATCGACAGCTCAGATTGTGTCGGATAAACCGCGCCACGACGTTTTTTGTTACTGTAGCAAAGGAAGCTGCCTCAACCCACTTTGTGAAATAATCAATTGCTACCAGAATGAAGTGATGCCTGTTAGACACAGTAGGTCTGCTCTCCTCGATCATGTCGATACCCCACATTGCAAAAGGCTAAGGAGCTGTCAAAACATTCAGAGGGACTGGAGGTACATGCACCTTATCAGCATAGACTTGGCACTTATGACAGGTCCGAGAGTGCTGATAACAATCGGCTTCCATAGTAGACCAGTAATATCCTGCCTGTAGGATTTTCTTCGCCATGGTATGTCCACTAGAATGAGTTCTGAAGGTACCTTCGTGTAGATTTGCCATGATCCTTTCTGCCTCGCTCTTGTCTATGCACCGCAGTAAGGTTGAATCATGGTTGCGCTTATAAAGGATTCCATTACTGATGAAGAACTTTGCAGTGAACCTTCTTAGAAACTTCTTATCATTAACAGATGCCCCCTCGGGGTATTCTTGAGCCTCAAGATACCTCTTTACCTCGTGAAACCAGGGTTTATCTGCTACCTTTTCAGTCTCAATGTCACAGCAATGTGCGGGTTCATCCAATCTCTCAATGGTAATCTGGGGAGCTTCATTATCCCACCTTACTTTGAACATAGAAGACATGGTAGCTAACGCGTCTGCTAACTGGTTCTCTTATCTTGGGAAGTGTTCAAAGGTTATCTCCTCAAAATGTGGGAGCAATGTCAGTACATATTCTTTGTAAGGAATAAGATTTGGGTGCTTCATATCCCACTCTCCTTTGATATGATTGATCACTAGAGAAAAATCTCTGAATACACTCAAGAACTTAATCCTCAGGTCAATAGCAGCTCGAAGACCCATGATACACGCTTCATACTCCTCCATATTGTTGGTGCAGTTAAAACATGATCGGGAAGTGAGCGGAGTATGACATCCCTCAGGAGATATAGTTACGGCACCAATGCCATTACCCAAAGCGTTTGATGCTCCATTAAAATACATAGACCATCGGGATCCTTCCTCGGGTCCTTCATCCGGTCCAGGTTCTTCACAGTTAGTTACCAACATAATGTTCTCATCCGGGAACTTGAAATTTATGGACTGGTAGTCATCCACGGTGTGATACGGTGGGAGAACTGACTAGGGTTTTGCGTTTGTATTCGCACTTGTTCGGTTGAGCAAGAGTCGCCACCGACTTTTTATTTTATCCTAAAGGAAAGGTTTAAAAAGCACAGCAAAAACCTTTTGAGATATTTCGTGGGTCCGGGGGGTAGATTATGAAAAGGGAAGGTATTAGCACCCTTTTCATCCATGGTTATCCATGGGCTCTTAGTTACTTGGTTTTTTAGATCACTTGCCTTGATTTTCGATTGCTTTGAAATTGTGGTGTGTGTATGTGTTTTGAAAATGTTTTTGAAGAGATGCCTTGTCTTAGGCAACCGTTGTATTTGACTCGTGTTTGAGTGTTTTACAAAAGTGTGTATCTTTTCGAAAAGATGTTTCAAAATGTTTTTGAGAGTTGTTTGAAAGTGTGTATGAAGTGTGGTTTTTGAAAAGAAGGCAAGTGTTTTTGCAAGTTGATCTCAAGTAACTAAGAGTTTGGTCTACCCCTATTGTACTCAAAGGTTTTCTCTATGTTTTCAACCCCTTTTAACAATTTTGTTCCACCATTGAATTTGGTGGACAATCTTGCGTTTATGAAGTTTAACGGGACGGGTGCGGGTCATCGTATGGACCATGAATGCAATGGTGCCAAGTGTCTTTGGCAATTTGCTTTGAAGGGACTATGATCATTCCATTTAGGCAACTTTTGAAAGCGTCATCGAGGGACTTATGATCATTTGAATTTGTTTTGCCAAAGAAACTCGACGTGCAAGCATGGCCCATTTTGGAAGGCAACATGTGGGATTACCCTAGGGGGTGCAAGTGTGATTGTGTATTGATTTCATGCATTTGTCTTTGTATTAGGTTATCTAGCGTTCAATTTTATGTACATGCAAACCCTAGGTCTAACCATGGTATAATTTGAAAGCGGTAAATTGCAAGAATTTAAAGTCTACGCTATTACAAATAGTATCCAGGAGTGGGGGTACAAATTCACAAATGGGGATGAGACTTAGGTAATTACAACCAAATCGAATTGCGATCAAACGTAATATGTATCGAATGTAGCAATGTATAAAAATAGCAAATGTATAATATATCAATGTAAATGTATTGTGTGGGTGTAAGTGTAAGTGTATATGTGTATGTAATTTATTTACAGGTTAAGAAAATGTGAAATTTAATGTGTATTATTAAGTATTGTCTATTTTGTTTTATATTTTGTTAATATGTACAAAAAGGTATTTTGATTAAAAGAAAGAAAAATGTTTTAAATTTTAATTATATTATGTATTTTTGTATTAATGTATAAATAAGATATTTTTAAGAAAAGATAAGTATTTAACTTAAAAAAATAAATTGTTTTTATGTATTAATATTTTTATGTACAAAAACTCTTTTAGTTAAAAGAAAACTCAAACTAAAACCTATTTTTTTTATGTATCTTGTATAAATGTTTTAAGTTAAATAAAAAGAGTTTTAATAAAAGAAATAAAAAAATTAAGTTTTTAATTATTAATATAATTCAGTGTTTTTAAAAAAAAAAGGGTTAGTATATATTTTTTAGAAAAGTTAAGTTATGTATAGAAAGAAATGGGCTAAGGGGTTTTGGGCCCAAGTAAAAGAAAACAAGTAGAAAACAGAAAATGGGGGGTGAGGCGCGCTTAATGGGCTTATGCTGAACGGGCAAGGCCCACTGATTTGAGACGAATTATTTTCTTAGGGTTCCCTTAGTTTTGTAACATTTGGGACCAGCTTAGGGTTTGAGATGCATCGCCGTTCTCTTCACTTCACTCGTCCTTCTTCATCTTCCTCAACGCCATAGCCGTCAGGACCATGTCCTTCCTTGCCTAAGCCAACCAACGTCACTGTCCGTCCTACCTCCTTCAGGGATGAGCGTAGTAACGCCAAGAAATGGTAAAACGGAACTCTTTTATGCTTTCGCTCTTTCTGATTTCAAGCTTTGATTAAGTACTATTATTGTTTCTGATTAGGAAATATTGTTGTTTGTCTATGTTGTGATGTGTGAAAGGAAAGAAAAGAAACTTCACTACCTTCGTTGGAGGGGGACAAAGGATTTGGAGACGTTCAGGATGGCCAAGGCGGAGAAAAATGGTGGCGCGGTGGCTTGATGATGCACGAGCTCTTCCTGGTACCTTTGTATTTTTGCCTTTAGGTTTGATGATGAATTTGAAAACCTACTTTTGATATCCCTTCTTTCTTCTTCTCTTCTGTCCCTGGTCGTATGCTTGTGTTGCCTTTGAGTTGCCTTGAGATACCTGATTTTTCTCTTTGTCTTTGTTGCCTTATGGTGGAGTTTTCTAAGGGCCCTTCATGTTGCCTCTTCTGTATATCTGTGAATGCTTGAGTTGCCTGTTTGTGCTTAATTCGTATGCTTCTGTTGTTTGATTGTCCTGATGCCTTGATGATTAACCCGATGATGACAGTGTTCTGAGGGTTTTAGAAGCCTTTTTTGACTTTGTTGGTTGATAGTTTGATGCTGGAGGGTTTGGTGTTTAGTTGATTGGATTGACAGGTTTTTGCTTAGTGTTTTAAGGCTAGGCTTTGACAGGTTGGGCCTTATTGGTTTGATGTGTTTGATGCTGCTTCTGGTTCTTGCACAGATTTGAGCTTTACTGGTTTAAGGCTTGATTCATGTTATGGCCTTGGTGAGGCTTTGGTTTGATAGCTGGTACAGGTTGTGGCTTGCATCAGTTATGACTGCTAAGCTTGAACACCCTTTTTTTTGGTTTGAAACTGGTAGTATTTATTTATACTTAGCAGGTTTAATGGCTATGGAATGCAGTTTATGGCCTTGCTGGTTCTTTAGGCTTGGTTATGGCCTTACTGGTTTTTTAGGGGTCCTCCTTTCAGCTTGCACAGTTTTTATGTTTTATATCTTTTTTTCAGTTTTGCTTTTTCTCTCTGTTTGATATCTTCTGCTTTTTGACTGTGTTAGCAGGCTTTTATCTTCTATGCCTCTAGCCTAAACCTGTAAGCCCAGAACTCTTTTCTCTCTTCTCTCTCCAGTACAATTAAAACAATAAAAAATGTTTATCATGTACTTTCTCTGAAAAGGCAACACTGGGAAATGATGAAAATGAAAAGCTTGCTTGCATTACATGTTTACTCTGCATACTTTATGCCTTCTTGATATCTCTCCATATCTTCTTTTGACAGCACTTTGCTTCCTTGTGACAGTATCTTGTACTTTTGGCAGAAAGTTTGAATTTGGACTTTGTTTGGCAATTTGAACTTTTAGTTGTACATGTTGTTTGCTTTTGAACTATACAGTTGGTTGGCCAATTTGAACTGTGGAATTTGTATACTTTGTGCATTCATGATCAGCAAGCAATATTCATCCCTTTTTGTGAACCAGGAGAAATCCCGTGATTTGCAGAGAGGGCTAACTGATTCCAGTCAGTTGCCTTTAATGATGAGCCTAAATTAAACTGTCTGTCTCTTTAATTCAATTTATCTGTTTCTAATTTTTTTTCTTTTCTTTGCAGATAAAAATTGAATGGAGAGGATTTAGTAACAGATGAAGAATGAAGAATTGAAGATTTTAGAAAAAATTAGGATAGTCTTATTTTAAATTTAATTATTGTAACTATTATTATCATAAATACCGTGTAAATGAATACTTGTATTTACATAATAATTTGTAACAAATATTTAAAGATGAAATAAAAATTCTTTTTATCCAATTAATTCTTTTTATCCTTTTCAATTATTTATTTTATTATTTATAATTCTAAAATTAAAATAATTGAAAATAAATTCCAACTATTTAATCCTAGAATAATAAATAATTAAATAAACATTGTTTCAGCATTGGTCAATTAAACTTGGCGCTTCCAACATCCAAAGCAAAACAACAGTCAATCACAGCAATTGCCCAGACGTTTTTCCTTTTACTGATTTTAACCAAACGTTGCAAATCCAATCCAAATGCATCTTTTCACTGATTTAATCACACAATGCGAACTCAATCCAAATGTTTCAATCCACATCTCAGCATATCTTGAAAAACACTGTAGAGTTAAACCTTTCTGAGGAACCGCGCATAAAACCCCTAATTCCTGGCCAAATGTCAAAGAAACGTTCGCCTGATCAAAGTTGAACCAAAATCAACCAAACCCTAAACAAACTTCTTGAATTGTTCCAGAGCCATGAAAATCAATGAAAACCCTAATTTTGTCTGACTGACGAGAAAAGTTTGTTTGACCAATTCTTGAGCCAATCTGAAAAGTCAAGAAAAGCCTGAAGTTGTGATTTCTTGTGGAAAAATACGAGGGCAAATTTTGGGGTACAACACACGGCCTGATGCGCCAAATGATCCGCCAATACACTCCCCTTGATTGCTTTTTGGGTTGTGTATTATATGTCGTACTCGGTTAGGATCATCTGCCATCTTGCTATCCTTCCGGAGAGAGCGGACTTCTTGAAAATATACTTGATTGGATCCATCTTTGATATCAACAGGGCAGTGTGAGTCAGTATATACTGTCTCAGCCGGCGAGCAGCCCATGCCAAAGCGCAGCAAGTTTTCTCGAGAAATGAGTATCGGGTCTCACAGTCGGTAAAATTTTTGTTAAGGTAGTAAATGGCGTGCTCTTTTCATCCAGACTCGTCATGCTGCCCCAGCACACACCCCATTGAATTGTCTAGAACTGTCAAGTATAATATCAAAGGTCTTCCTTCAACTGGAGGCATCAGAATTGGTGGCTCTTGAAGGTATTCCTTGATTCTTTCGAAAGCGGTCTGACATTCATCGTCCCACTTTACCACTTGATCTTTCTTCAGCAGCTTGAAGATTGGCTCACAAGTAGCAGTCATATGTGAAATGAACTTGGAAATGTAATTCAGACGTCCCAAGAAACCTCTAACTTCTTTTTCTGTGCGGGGAGCCGACATCTCTTGTATGGATTTTACCTTTGCAGGGTCCACCTGAATACCTTTATCACTGATAACAAAACCCAGAAGCTTACCAGACCTTACCCCGAATGTGCACTTGTTCGGATTCAATCTTATCTTGTACGTCTTCAACCTGTCAAATAGTTTCTGGAGATGCTCAAGGTGCACTTCCTCAGTCTGGGACCTGGCTATCATGTCATCAACATAAACCTCAATCTAGTGGTGAATCATATCGTGGAACAAAGTAACCATGGCGCGCTGATAAGTTTCCCCAGCATTCTTCAACCCAAAAGGAATTACCTTGTAACAGAAGGTGCCCCACTGTGTAACTAAGGTTGTCTTCTCCATGTCTTCAGGAGCCATCTTGATCTGGTTGTAGCCAGAAAAACCATCCGTGAAGGAGAAGATTTTATGTTGCACGGTGTTGTTGATCAGAACATCAATGTGAGGAAGCGGGAAGTCATCCTTGGGGCTTTCCCTATTCAGATCTCTATAATCCACACACATTCATACCTTACCGTCCTTCTTAGGTACTGGAACAACATTGGCAACCCACTGCGGATAAGAGGTGACAGCTAAGAACCCGACGTCAAACTGTTTCATGACCTCTGCCTTAGTTTTCTGACATTTCAGGGCGCATACGGCGAACTTTCTACTTTACCGAAGGACAGTCTTCTTTAGTCGGCAGGCAGCGTACCATAATATCAGTGTTCAAACTAGGCATATCTTCGTAGGACCAGGCGAAGATCTCAACATAGTCGCGTAGCATTTGTATCAACCATTGCTTGACACTAGGCTCCAGATTCGTACCTATTTTGACTTCTTTCATGTCTTCCTTTGTACCCAAATTCACTGACTCAACCGGCTCTTCATGAGGTTGTATGGCCCTCTCTTCCAGCTGTAACAGTCTAGCAAGTTCTCCAGGCACCTTACAATCATCCTCACCTTCATCCTCATCTTGGTTGATCGGATTTTCGAAGTCATAACTGGCAGTAATAGAGCTGTTATCAATGGGATCCAGATTGGATATGGATCTGCATTATGATACGTGAGTGTGTGTAAGAGAATAGTTGTTTTGGTAAAGTGAGAGACGGAAAAGAAAAACAAGGAGCGCAAAATTTGTAATGCAAGAAACGTCCAATGCTTTATTAATGATATATGAAAATGACAAACAATAAGCCCTCACAAGTAAAGCCAAAGTGCCTCGGGAAAGACACTGGGCTATAAAGTTTCAAACTGTCTATTACAACGCTTAAAACAAAAGTCAATTACTGTGGAATAAAAGAAACAGGTATGAAGTCCTTCACCGTCTAGTTGTTCAGTCCACCGTTGGTTGTTGGGTAGATCCATCTGTCGATGTCTGAATCTTCTTCACTTTCCTCAATTGCATTAATTGCCCGATTGCTGATGTGTAGAGGAGGTCTTCCAATCCGTGCGCGCCTAACAGCCTTCTGAGCCCCTATAGTAAAGCCCAACCCAAATTTGTCAGTTTTGTGAGTGAAATCAGGGAGCTGACCCCAATTGGTACACCCACCTTCTTCAATTACAGCCATGGCGTCCTTGAGAGAAGCCATCTTCAGTTGAGGTTTGTTGGTAGTAGCTTTAGCTGATGCTGAGAACTGAGGGACCTCTTCGAAATTCTGACAAGGCGTTTCTATGAATTCCCCGTCCATTTCCACATAGCGGAAGGAGTTGAGATGACATACCATATACTCCGCCTCTCCTCGTACCATGACAATCTTTCCCTTCACTGGGTATTTCAGCATTTGATGGAGCATGGAAGTCACTGCCCCAGCCTTATGAATCCAAGGACAACCCAGTAAGCAAGAATATGATGGTCTGATATCCATTACGTAGAAGGTGGACCCAAAGGTTTGAGAACCCACCTTGACAGGGATGTCCACCTCCCCATGCACCATTCTTTTTTACCCATCAAAAGCCCTTACCACAATATTACTCGGCTTTAGAATCAAACATGCACAATCCAGACGGTCTAACACTTTCTTTGGCAGAACATTCAATGAGGACCTGGTATCTACCAGTACATGGGCCATAGTGGTGCCCCTGCACTCGATCAAGACGTGCAGAGCATCATTATGGTTCATTCATTTAGCAGTCAGATCTGCATCTAAGAAACCCAACCCATTGCCGGCAGTCAGGCTAGCTACGCAATCTTTGAACTGATTGGCTGAAGTTTCCTGCGGCACATACGCAGTTTTGAAGAATGCAATTAAATCCTTTGCATGGGCTTCAGAACACAATAACAAGGACAACATGGAGATTTTTAACGGGGCCTGCCCCAGCTGCTCGACTATGTTGTAGTCGCTCTTTTTGATAATTTTCAAAATTTCCTCTATCTCTTATTTCGAGGTTTCTACAATGATCTTCTTTGGTGCCTCCGTCCGGGCAGGCTCACCTGTGATTTCTTTGCCCCGAGTCCTAGATGGCTCGGCGACAAGGGTAACAACTTGAGTAGGAATTGGGATAGTAGTTGATGTACCAGCAGACGGAATGACAACAGGTTTGTGGACAGTCGGAGGGGAAATCTCGGGAGAAAAGAGTCTTCCACTTCTGGTGACCTTGCTTGTCCCAACAATATTATTGATATCCATATCGTCTTCTTCAGTCCTCAGATCTTGTTTAACACCATGGTAATATACATCAGCACCGTAATGCCAAGGGATAGCCTTATCTGAGGTATATGGGATGGGACCTGGAGCGGTGATTATTAATGGAGCAATTCTTGGAACGGGTGTAACCCTAACAGGTTTTCTCGAGGAAACCTTGGAAGGGTTGGTAGGAATGGTGATAATGGCAACATCTTCAAACGGAATCATATTCTTCTCAAACAAAATTTCCTTATTATCCATTAGGCGCTGAACACCTGACTTCAATAAACAGCAACCGGAAGGCAGAATTGAACACAAGTGGCAACCTTCACCACAACCCGGAAATAAACCGGCCAACAACAAATTCTTCTTAACCGTCATCAAAGGAGTAGAGATCTCTTCCACAAAGGTTACAAACGAATCAGTGTCCATCGTATTGACTCCACGACCATGTTTGGGCATAGGAGCAATTATAACGTTTGGCTTTTCCGGTGCATCAAACTCAATCTCTTTAGCCTCCAGCAAATCTTACACTTTATTCCTTAGAGCCCAGTAATCGTTCGTGTCATGGCCAGGACTCTCTGAATGGTAGGCGCACCGCGTGTTGGGATTGTATCTGGGAGAAGTAATGTTTGGATTCTTGGGAGCCTCTTTCAAGGTTGCCAAGTTGGATTTTAACAGATGAAGCAGAACTTCAGCCAAAGTCATATTGATGCGGGTAAACTGCCGTTGTGGTCTTTCCATCTTTTTCTGATTATTGCGTTGTGGAGAAACTGCTGGTCTTGATATCACTACATCATTTACTGCTTGACGGTGTTCAGGTCTTATTTGGCCCCTCGGGCCGTAGACTGCACTAGCTTCTTTCTTACCAGTGAAAGGCTTCTTTGCTGCATTTGACGAAGCATCCTTCTATATCTTACCACTTCGGATACCAGCTTCCACTCTCTCTCCAGTCAAAATTAATTCAATAAACCCAGATGATGAACTACCGATCAGATGATTGAAAAATGGACCAGATAGCATCCCTAGAAACATGTAAACCAACTCCCTATCAGACAAAGGGGGTTGGACTCTTCCAGCCAAGTCTCTCCACTTTTGAGCATAGTCCTTAAAACTTTCACTTGCACCCATAGACATACCCTGGAGCTGAGTACGAGTGGGAGCAAGGTCGGCGTTATACTGATACTGCCTGTAAAAAGCAGCAGCAAGGTCTTCCCAGTTTCGGACACTGGCCCCTTCCAACTGATAAAACCATTCAAGCTGAGTCCCTGATAGACTATCTTGAAAGAAGTGTACCCACAAATTTTTATCAGCAGTGTGGGGTTGGATTTTTCTTACGTAAGAGAAGAGATGGAGTTTTGGACAAGATACTCCATCGTATTTGGAAAAAACCGGAGCTTTGAACTTATGAGGGATCACCACTCCTGATACCAGTCCTAGTTCCCTGAAATCTAAACCAGGGATCTTTTGAATCTCCATAGCACTTAGACGGTCTTCTAACTGCTTGTATCTATCCTCAGGAGGAGGATATTGCTCATCATCGTAATCTGTATCGTTATCAAAAACTGCAGGACTAGGGTCCTTTACCCTTTCTTGGTTCTCTCCGTCTTTGGATGAGGAGGTCAGATCAGCTGATTGTCCTATCCTTTCTCCGAATCTCCTACCCATGTTCAGAACACTAACCTTCTTCTTCTTCTTCTCCTTCAGAATAAGGGTCTTCAGATCCACTTTCCCTTTAGCCAGGATTAGGAACATCTGTTGGAATTGGGCGTTCTGTTCCTGAAGATCTTTGATGGCTTGATCGAAAGACATTTCTGCTGAAATAAACAGCGAAGAAGATGAGAAACCTGTAGTGGTACCTATAATGGTGTGCATGATAATGGGATGCGCATGTAATGATTTCAAAGACTTTGGGAGATTTAAATTTGCAAACCAAAAATAAACAAAACTTTATTAGCTTTAACTTTGAAAGATTCAACAATGCCTTTAAGGCATTACAAAGAAGTAAATAAAACAAAATCTAAAAATAGAAAAATCAAAATCAATAGTCCCATGGTCGCTTCCTCCTTGTGCTGATGTAGTCATTGATCACTCTTTCTTCCTCGAGCTGCATGGTGAGCTTTAAAATCTTCCTTTCTTGCTCATGGTGCTTTTCCTGGTAAGTATCCCGCTCATTCTTCAGCTGAATCCAAGACCTCTGTAACTCCCCAGGATCAATGGGCATGTAAGGATAAAGAACTGTGTAAGGAATGCCCTCTTCATTGGTGGGCTCCACAATCACTGGCAATACGGCTTCATAGGGCATCCCAAGCTTCTGGGCACGAGCTCGGACCCATTGGAGGTAAGGCTGCATAGGAAGGGAAGTCCTTGGTCCCAACTCTTGGGGGTCAGATCTGTTCACCATGCCCCAAGCTCGTATAAACCTCCGGCGATTCTCCTTAACGTCCTCCTTGTAGTCAAATGCAATATCCTCAAGAAGTAGCTCATGGGGACCATCTCTCCGAGCACGACCAAATTGTCGCAAATCTAGACAAGGATTGTAGGTTATACCCCATCTGATTCCAAGCAATGGGACATTAGGATATCCCCCACAACGGTCAATGACATCAGTGTCTTCCATAGCCCGGGAACTCCAAAGAATATTTGTATGGGCAAGTGACATTATCCTGTAGGACCACCCCAAACCTTCTTCGTTCTTCAACACAGACTTAGGGAGGTGCAAAATAAACCACCTTGACAACAATAGCATGCAACACAAAAGAGTCCCTCTTCTTCGCACGGTGCGAGTATAAAGGGCATGCAAGATATCACCCAGCAAGGTAGGCACAGGATTGCGAGAAAGGAAAATCTTGACATCATTCACATCTACAAAGGAATCCGGATTCGGGAAGAGAACCAACCCATAGATAAGGAGATCCAAGATATCTTCGAAAGCCTGAAAATCCAAATTATCCCAGAATAGCTGAGCCTGGTCTATCGAAAGTTTGGCTAGAAAACCTTCGACCCCGCTTCGTGTTTCCCAATTGGATACTACATCAGCCCGTTTTAAATGCAGAGCTGAGGCAATGTCTTCTGGTCTAGGAACTTCTTCCATACATGTGAAGGGTACTTGTTCAAGAATGGATATACCCAAAAGGTGAGAGAACTCTTCCAAGGTGGAACCAGCTGGTAGTCTGGAAAGGTGAAGTAATGATGCACAGGATCGAAGAACTGGAAAAGCACACTCATCATCTGCTCATCAAGATTTGAAGTAACCAGGCTAAGAAGCTGACCATGTCTCTTAATGAACATAGAAGTCTCAAAAACTCTCGAGGCTAGCTCTTTAAGTGGAGCAGGTATTTGCACAAAGTTGACTCAAATGGTATTTCTGCGCACGGAAGCAATAATCTGCAAAACAGAACAAAGATAACTTCCCTTGGTCTTTGAAATGGTTAGTGTAGTGCAGTATGTATGCTATGTTATGATGCATTATGTCATGATAAAAAACAACAGGTATAGCAGATAACAGGCATGGCAAAGACAAAGAAGTCACACAAAGCCCTTAAGTTTAAGGCTTGCATGAGGTCAAAGGTAATACCCTCTTGAGGTTAAGTTGGTTTCAACCTGTCCTAGAAAAAGTAACCGGGTTCTAGAGGATCTCAATATCACTGACCATCCTCCATCGGTCATGGTTTCAGCTCACGCAATCTTTTCTTGCAGCCAGAACTATCTCGAGAGTATGGTCTCAATGAGTGTAGCATCGAGTATCAACCAGTTCTCAGCTTTACACCGAGGCCGACTATCTCACTACTTTCTAATGGCCAAGTTGGTCGATTAAAGGTTCTAAGGTCAGTTGATGCTTAACGACACCATGCAGCGGCCTTGTATTCTCCTTGTTTCTCCACAAGGGATACCGGTACCAACCAATGTGCCACATCAACGTAGCTACTGCTTTAACTGTATCGGTCTACGCTGTACAGTTCCCTTACAGTCTATTGCTACTTACCTTAAAGGTGTCCCCAGATCCGGGCTAGGATCCATAGTAACTCCCAAACAAAACCCTTAAAAGTAAAGCAAACAAAACAATCAAGAGAAGAAATTATGATGAACTAAATCCTAAGGTATACCCCACTTATACTGTCCCCAGCAGAGTCGCTGTTAGTGTAAGCCCTAGAGGCCAATACTTTGGGTACTTGTATCGAATTATTTATTAATAATAAAAGGCATTTATTTATTATGTTTTATTTCTAAAATAATAAAGTCCCTAGAATGGTTTATTGGTTTAATGAAATATTAAGTGTGACTTAATCATGAGATCCCATTAAACATAAGAAACTATTCTTAAAGTATCCGTAGTCAAGCTTTAATGTGAAGTGGGATAACATTAAAGCATTAAGATTATTATGAAGATAGATTGATGATCACATCTCATGGATCATAGATAAGGAGTTATCAAGTCTTGACATAGGTATGAATATTAGGAGTAATATTTATACTGGATTGACCCGCTATGAGAATACTACATAGAATGTTATGCAAAGTGTCATAAGTTATTCTCATGATGATAATGGTGTATACCACCCTTCGACCTGAAACCACTATGGACCCTAGATGTAGAGTCAAGTACTTTATTGCTGATCAAACGTCATCCGTAACTGGATGATTATAAAGACGGTTGATGGGTACTTCACAAAGCATGCTAAGGGACATGAGTGACCTAGATGGAATTTGCTCATCTTGCATAACAGGATAAATGTCTAAGGGCCCAAATATTGAACTGGACAAGGGTGACACAGTGTATGCCTTATCATCAATATAGACATGAGGGCAAAAGGGTAATTGTACAACACAAATATTATCACGGAAAAGGTTTGGTCAGATCACATGACATTTTCGTGACTTAGGTAACAGTGATGTGTTGCTAGATACCGCTCACTGTTTATTATATTAAATGTGTGATTTAATATAATTGCCAACGTCGCAAAAACCTACAGGGTCACACACATAAGGATAGGTTGATGAGAGATAGAATAAATAAGGAACACCGTAAGGTACGGTGCACTTTAGTGTAATACGGAAAGTGGTAAGGTACCACGTGGATAAGTGATATATGGTACATCATAAGGTATGATGTCCATAAGCTTAATTGGGCTTTTAGCTTATAGCCTTAATTGGGCTTTTAGCTTGTAGCCCACACGAGTGATTATATAAATAGATCCCTTGTGATGAAGCAATTTCACTTGATGAAATTTCATTTTTGATTCTCTCTCTCACTCAAGGTTTCCGTTCGTGATCAGCTAGCACTGTGACCGAAAGCGATCTGTTCGTGTGGACTGAGTAGAGGCGTTGTTCTTCATCAACGCTCGTGATCACAACATCAAAGGTCTGAATCGCCATAAGAGGTAAATATTTCTATCACTGACCATGCTCATTCGTAAGGATCGCTAAAGGAAAATTTTAAATTCCGCTGCGCTTTTGATCGCAATTTTCCTTCAGTCGCTAGTTCTGTGATACGATGGCAGAACCGACTGTTTTGAAATGTTGGTTTGCGTTTTGCGTTTTATGTTTGCAAAATGTCGCGGTAAGCAAGAGTCGCCACCGACTTTTATTTCATCCAATCGGAAAGGAAAAAAGTATAGAAAAAATCCTTTTTCGAGATATTCTGAGTACGGGGGGTAGATTATAGAAAGGGAAGGTATTAGCACCCTTTCTATCCATGGTTTTCCATGGGATCTTAGGTACTTTCTCATCTTTTTTAAATTTCTTGTGTACATGCTTTGTTTTGAAAAGAGTTTTAACTTCGTGATAACCCTTGTATCAGTCCTCAAGGGTGTGACAAAGTTATTTTGAAAATTTGTTTGAAAAGTGTGTAAGTGTGAAGAGTTTTGATTTGAGCAAGTACCTACTAGCATCTACCTAATCGAAAAAGATCGTTTCCATTCTTGTTTCCTTTAGACAATGCTATCCTACTATTGAGAAGTAGGTAGTACCGTCGTTAGAGTTGTGAGGGTCAATTTGAAAGGGACGTACGATCACTAAAGCAATGTTTAGGATGTCTTAGTAATAACCCTAAAGTCTTAAGATCATATTCGAGGCAACATTTCCGAGGCAACATTTCTGAGTGGGGCATTTGATCTTTGTTAGACAGGAGGGAAACCACTAAGACACCCTATACTTAATGATCGTTTTACTGAAGAAAACTGAAGTGAGAGTATACCCTAAGATTGATATGTGTGAATGATTCGTTTTCAGTTATTTATTTTTGCACATTAGGGTTTTCTAACTGTATTAAATTATCATGCAATCATATCATTCAATCCTATTACATATATCTAGACAATGAAATATTTCCAGAGATTAAGGTACGAGAAAGTAAATCTACGCTATTACAAGGCTCCGGGGAGGGGGATTAATTACATAGCCAAAAATCGGGGAAAAGCGATAAATGAAAATCCCTAGATTAAACTATTATAAACCATGAACAGTTACAACAATATTGGCAAAAATAAATAATCAGCGCGCGGCGAATTAAATACGAAGCGACTAGGGTTTTGACCCTTGACTGAACCTAATTGTAATTGATTAAAGTAAACATGTTTTTTTGTCATTTTTTGTTATTTAAGAAAGTAATGAAATAATTGAATTAAAAAAAAGAAAATCCTAAATTCTAATTAATTTTAATTGTGAAAGAAATTAGAATTGCGTTAAATTAATTAAACTAATTAATTAAAAAAAATGCTTATTAAGAAAAAAACATCTTTTTTTGATTTTTGGTTGGTTAATTTTAGAAAAAAATAATTTTGGTGTTAATAAAAAAAACAGAATAATTAAAGAAAAGAAAATTAAAGAAAAATAATGGAAATAACCAAGTGAGCCTGCTGTCAGCATATTTGGTTCTAGCTGATGGGGTCTAGAAGATGGTGGCCCTCAGAAGATGGGGGTACTGGATCTGGTTCTGAATGGGATCCAGAAGATGATGGCCTGCACGTGCTGGATCTGGTTATGACTGGGATCCAGAAGATGATGCGCTGGATCTGGTCCTGGCTAATGGATCAGAAACTTGATGCACTGGATCTGATGCTGGCTAATGGATCAGAAAGATGATGCACTGGATCTGATGCTGGCTAGTGGACCCAGAAGGTGATGATCCTTATAAGATGCACGTGCTGGCTCTGGCGAAAACAAAGGAGAAAATACCAAAAGCTCATGCCTTGGATCGAACCCAGAACAATGAGCTTCTGACTTCCTTCTTCTGACCAACTGCGCTGGACGACAGTTTATTAATATAATATAAACAAACAATATATATCAGATCTACAGGTTTCTGGCCAGAATAATGCGCAAGAATTTGAATCAGCCAATCAGGCTGTGCCACGCTATCATCTTCTTCCCTGGAACCATCGTTTAAAACTCTGAACCTTTACCTACAGACATGGCATTGTAGCTATAACCCTGTGTATTTCATAAATTGCATACAAGCAATATAAATAAGTTTCAAGACCATGGATCAACTGGGTTTGACCCTCTGATCACAATGGTATCCTTCATTAGGGCCAATTGTTCCTGCACTTAAAATCCCCAAAATAACAAAACAAAACCTAGCTATGGCAGATGTTCATACAAGTATTAGAAATATAATTAAATGGTATCAAAAGCTTGCAAACTCAAAGACAAACGTGAATATATCATTGGAATATGAAATGGATGAGTGAATCAATGACACTGAAGTAGAAATTGGAAGCATGTCGTGATACCTGTATCTTGCAATTCCAAGCGTGTGGGAGCTTGCAAATGGGTGAGATTCCTTCTGGAGATGTCCAACAATCAATTGGTAACCTGAGAATGACACGAATTAGCCTATAGTACAAAAATTGGATCACCACTATTCTTGCAATTTTTGAGTTTTTCTTTCACCTCTGCACGACTGCCTCCCCCTCTCTTTGCTTTGGGAATGTTCAATATATATTTAGAGAATGCCTTAGGGTCAAAATTTGCATCAAATCTTTGCCATTTATGAAGATTGACCATTGATTTATTCCTTGCACCCAAATATTTCCAAAACAAGCATTGTCAATCTTTTTCTGTCCATATGAAGCCTTGCACGATTTGATCTTTCCACCAGCTGTATAATGACTCTAATCATGCACAAAATCTCAAGGTTTAATTGATTTTTGATATTTTCATTATTTTATATTGATTTTATTTGATTTAAATGAAATAAAATCAAAATAAATAATAAAAATAAAAGAATGACAAGTGGAAGGGATCATGGGTCGTGGATAATTTCATAAGCTCAGATCAAGCATAAAAAGTTTGGCTCATTTAGCAAAAAAATGCAATTTTGGACACATTTGACTTTTGGCAATTTTGCAAAAATGGTCAACTTTGACAAGGCACATCTATTTCAATTTTAACCCTATGAGGGTGCTCTTGGACTTTTTAGAAAGCTTAGGATGTCCTCTAAGCAACCCTTTTGGTCTCATATCAATTGAGTCTTCCATACTCATGTTATGAAGCTTTGATCCAAAAGGTGTTTTTGTTGACTTTTCAAAATGACCTATAATGTCAAAATTCATTTCTTTTTGTGAGTGCATAATTTGAACTTGAGGTATGAAGATCGATTGCATGGAATTGAATCCTCTTCACAATGAGATTTGGATGGGCCATTTCTAATAAAACATGAGAAAGTTATGCTTGGTCAAAGTTGAGTTGACTTTTCTTGTAAAACCTTAATTTAGCAACTTTTGGGTCTTGATGAATTGTGAGCAAATCTTGAGGAATCATGATCAACCCTTGATAAAATCATGAATGACCCTTCAAAATGAGGATTTTGACCAAAAATCTTGAGGTTTTACTATATGTGGGCCACAATTGACTTTTGACCTAGCACAGTCGATTTCTAGGTATTCGAGCAATTGACTGAGCAAACTTCCTTTACAAGGATTGAAACTTGACATGGATGATCTTGAGAACATATTTAGGACAATGGTGAGAATTTAGGATCCTTTGGGCTCAAGCATCTTGATGCAAAATGAAACCCTAATTTAAGATAGACTGCCTTAGGAGAGAGTTTGTCTAGTCAACTCTTGGACTTCCTTGAGTAATTTGAGGACCTCACTTGACATGTATTGAGAAATATGGGAGGGAAAATTTTGGGGTACAACACCGACGAACGTGGACATAGTCAGAAAAGACTATGCATGAAAATACCCGCTAGGTTGAATGGCCTGGGAAAAATAAGGGCATCCTGGCGAACCAAAAGGGTTCGGGCAAAAGTTAGGGATATACATATGAAAAAACTGTACACCCGGCAAGTCGAAAACCTGAAAAGGAGGCTTGGGCAAAGAAGGGTATCCCGGTGGACTGAAAATCTGAAAAGACAGTCCAGATAAAAGTTAGGGATTAAAGCGTACGACTATGTCCCGTTATCTCGTCACTTGTCTAATCAGTATAAGGTTTATTACCCTGATCTGCATTCACCAAAGACTCCAAGAGTTGAGATAACACTCAAGCCATCCATAAAGCCTCTGCAGGTACTTTCTCCAGTAGGTACAGAGGCAGAAACATCCTGATGCAAAGTCATCGCCGTATCCTCAGCATACGTCCTCGTGACATCTACACTCCCCACAGAGTAGAGGCAACCAAAGCTTTGACATTGGCTTCCCCAAACAGGAGTTACTTTCCCCAGTAAAGTTCCTTCAGATAGTCGGCATCTATATTCCCCAGCCGAATTTTATAATCGCAAGCGGTTCATAATGTTTTCTCCCGAGCAGAGTTTATTTCTCTGAATACAAAAGTTCAATCCCCAACAGAGTTTATTCCTCCAGCTACGGAAGCTCATCCCCCAGCGGAGTTTATTTCTCTGAATCAGAAAAGTCTTCCAGCAAAGCATCTCCTCTCTCAAACAGAGTTATTCCCCCACAGAGTTATTCTCAAACAGAGTCTCTCCCTGGCAGAATATTCACAAGTAGAAAGAAGTGAATCCACAACATGGTCATCTCCGTTCACCATCCCCAGCGGAAGTAGAAGAACCACTTTTTCTACAACGGTCAGGAATTCAATTTCCAGTACTCTCCCGCGGCAGTCATGGATTTATTTTCCCAGACTCGGATATGTCACAATAGCATTTCATGTTCATGCATCACGATGTGCGCATACATATTACATACAACATAATCTCATTTATTTTGAGAACATCATCACACAATGCATTTCATGCATCACATATAATTAATCTTGTACCTTTTCAGGAAAGATGGTTATCATCAATAATTCCAAAGTTCAAGATTAAATCAATGAAGCTATACATGTCATATCTGCGGATAACTAATGGAAAATCAGTTCCTGAAACCAAACGGGTCAACTAATCTATGTGATCAAATGGATCAGCCCTACTATCCAGGCTTCTATTTCGAAGTAACCCTACTACCCAGGTTCCTTCTCATAGCCCTACTACCCAGGCTTTTATTCCAAAGTAACCCTACTACACAGGTTCCTTCTCATAGCCCCACTATCCAAGCTTTCATTTCGAAGTAACCCTACTATCCAGGTTCCTTCTTATAGCCCTACTATCCAGGATTTCATTTTGAAGTAACCCTACTATCCAGGTTCCTTCTCATAGCCCTACTATCTAGGATTTAATTTTGAAGTAACCCTACTATCCAGGTTCCTTCTCATAGACCTACTATACAGGCTTTCATTTCGAAGTAACCCTACTATCCAGGTTCCTTCTTATAGCACTACTATCTAGGCTTTCATTTCGAAGTAACCCTACTATCTAGGTTCCTTCTTATAGCCATACTATCCAGGCTTTCATTTCGAAGTAACCCTAGTATCCAGGTTCCTTATCATAGCCCTACTATCCAGGCTTTCATTTCGAAGTAACCCTACTATCCAGGTTCCTTCTCATAGCCCTACTATCCAGGCTTTCATTTCGAAGTAACCCTACTATCCAGATTCCTTCTTATAGCCCTACTATCCAGGCTTTCATTCGAAGTAACCCTACTATCCAGGTTCCTTCTCATAGACCTACTATCTAGGATTTCATTTTGAAGTAACCCTACTATCAAGGTTCCTTCTCATAGCCCTACTATCCAGGCTTTCATTTCGAAGTAACCCTACTATCCAGGTTCCTTCTTATAGCCCTACTATCCAGGATTTCATTTCGAGGTAACCCTACTATCCAGGTTCCTTCTCATAGCCCTAATATCCAAGCTTTTATTTCAAAGTAAACCTACTACCTAGGTTCCTTCTCACAGCCCTACCACCCAGGCTTTATTCCAAAGCAACTCTACTACCCAGGCTTTATTTAGAAGTAACCCTACTACCCAGATTCCTTCTCATAGCCCTACTACCCAGGCTTTTATTCCAAAGTAACCCTACTACACAGGTTCCTTCTCATAGCTCTACTATCCAGGATTTCATTTCGACGTAACCCTACTATCCAGGTTCCTTCTTATAGCCCTACTATCCAGGCTTTCATTTCGAAGTAATCGTACTATCCAGGTTCCTTCTCATAGCCCTACTATCCAGGCTTTCATTTTCAAGTAACCCTACTATCCAGGTTCCTTCTCATAGCCCTACTATCCAGGCTTTCATTTCGAAGTAACCCTACTATCCAGGTTCCTTCTCATAGCCCTAATATCCAGGCTTTTATTTCGAAGTAACCCTACTACCCAGGTTCCTTCTCACAACCCTACCACCCAGGCTTTATTCCAAAGCAGCCCTACTACCCAGGCTTTATTTCGAAGTAACCCTACTACCCAAGTTCCTTATCATAGCCCTACTACCCAGGCTTTATTTCGAAGTAACCCTACTACCCAGGTTCCTTCTCATAGCCCTATTATCCAGGATTTTATTTCGAATTAACCCTACTACCCAGGTTCCTTCTCACAGCCCTACCACCCAGGATTTATTCCAAAGCAGCCCTACTACCCATGCTTTATTTCGAAGTAACCCTACTACCCAGGTTCCTTCTCATAGCCCTACTATCCAGGCTCCTTTTCATGAATTACCTGACGCAGTTTTGCATGGACTTATCCCGAGAAATCCCTATACAGGTTCCTTCTTTTTTATCTCCGAACAACAGTTTACAACACCGTAAAACCTAGACCTGACCAGATATGGTCGATTTCATATTCCCCAGTAAGTCGCCATGAAACCCAGACTTGACCAGATAACAGCTCACTTTTGTCTCATCAATCAAGAGTTAATTCCCCAGTAGAGTAATGGACAACTGAAGCTCCTAGACTCTATTTCCCAAGATATAAATTAATATTCCCCGACGAAGTCCTCCTCAACGGTAGGTACAGGGATTTTCGAAAAGGAATCTCTTATGCAACCGATATCTTTTTTGGATGGCATATTTAATCCCATCTCTGACGATTCTCTGTCTCCTTCCAAATTTCATCTGTAAGCCCATTCCCGATATTATCGATCGACATTCACTTCATGCGAGTGCAAATTTCTGGGCACTCTAGTGTTCAATCATCTTCCACCTTCAGATCACGAAAGGCAGACAAGCCAATATACATCTTAAGGTCTAAGAAGATTGAACAGGGGCAGTTGTTGCACCCCAAAATTTCCCTCTCATTTTACTCAACATATGCTCATTGAAGTCCTCAACTTGCTCAAGGATGCCCAAGAATTAACTAGACAAATTCTCTCCTAAGGCAATGAACCTTCAACTAGGGTTTCACCTTTAATCAAGATATGTGAACTCCAAAGGTCTCAAATATTTTCCATGGTCCTAATATGTCCTCGAGATCATCCATGTCAAGTTTCATGCCTTGCACAACAAGTTTGCTCAATCAATTGCTTAAATGCCTGAAAATCAATTGTGTTAGGTAAAAAGTTAATTATGGCTTATTTACAGTCAAACTTCAAGATTTTTGGTCAACATCAACATTTTGAAGTTATACCCATCATTTGATCAAGGGTTGTTCATGATTCCTCAAGGAATGCTCCTAATTCAACAAAACTTAAAAGTTGCTAAATTAGGGTTTCTACAGAAAGTCAACCAAACTTTGACCAGAAATAACTTTCTCATAATTTATCATAAATTTTTCCACCAAGGCTCATTTTGAAGAGAATCCAATTCTCTACAGCTTCTCTTCATCCCTCAAGTTCCAGAAAAGCACTAATTTAAAGATATAAATTCAGAAATTATAGGTCCTTCTAAAAAGTCAACAAAAACACCTTTTGGGTCAAAGCTCCTTACATTAACATGGAAGATCCAATTGAGATGAAACAAAAAATGTTGTTTAGGGGACATCCTAAGATTTCTAAAATGTCCAAGAACACGCTCGTAGGGTTAAAATTGAGAGAGATATGCATTGTCAAAGTTGGCTAATTTTTGGAAAAATGCATGAAGCAAACATTGACCAAACTTGGATTTTTTTCCAAATGGGCCTATCTTTTCAAGTTTGAAACTCATTCCTAACATGGTCCACGACCTCTAAGCCCACCCATACATTTTTCTACTATTTATGCTATTTATTTTGATATTTTATTCATTAAAATTCATAATCTATTTAAATAATAGAAATAATGTAAATTTTGATGCGAATCCATTTTGGGCAAGTTTTGTGCTGGTTTATGTCAATTGATTTCGTGCAATAACCCTTCAAATATGTCCAGGTTCATCCACATGTGAAAATGGCATAAAATCATCAAATATGGCATTTTTTCAAATTTTGATCATGTTCTTAAAACATAACATTATGAGGGAGATTCTTTCTATGATTTATTGTCTCCTTATTCTCCTCTATATATATAGAGCCATACAAGCTTGAAAGAAACGAAACTCCTCTTCAAGAAAGCTCTACGAAATTCTCAAAAAAATTGCTAAAAATTGCAAAAGTTCACATCTATATTCCCAGGTGCTATTAGTCCAAACAAGTGGGCAAATCACATTTTTGAGACTTCCAGGAGTCTACTTAGGCCTCTTGCCAAGCCAGTCCACGCCCAAAAAAACCGCACCAAGTAGCTCCGGTTGGGTAAAAATTCTTAATTACAAACTCTCAATTCTTACGTTGTAATTAGTTTATAAGCGTTCATGCATGTTCATACTAATGTTTAGAATGTTTTAGAACCATTGCTTTTAAGTTTTGACGCAGGAATCTAAAAATGCCAGATCTAAAGCCTCAAAGTCGCGTCCCCGTGGTACACCCCAAGACGTTATCCACACTAGATCCATCGTAGAACCGGGCTTTGTCTAGTTTGGGCTTTTAATTCTGCTTCTTTCTCACCCCTCATTTTCATTTTTGCAGCGTGGCCCATTTTTCTTTTTCGCTTTATTTATTTTCTTTTATTTCAATTATTTTCCTCTTATTAAAAAATCATAAACATCATAAAATCAAGAAATCACAAAAAATATAAAATTAGTTTTTTCTTCCTTATTTATTAAAATTAATTTTGAAAATAGATTAGTTTAATTAGGATAATTTGGTTTATTTTCATAATTAAAATTAGCTAGAAATTAGGTTTAAATTGTAAGTTAATTATTTTTTCTTAAATAAAAATACAAAAATATTAGGTTATTTAGAGTTAATTTCCTTTCATTTTTAACTTAATGTTTTTTCCTAAAAAATAAAAAAATAACAAAAAATATTTTTTTTCATTAATTAAGTTTTCTTAGAATTTAAACTTTAATTCCCGTATTTAATTTTTCGCGTGCATTTTCTTCTTTCGCACTTTTATATTCCTGCACATATCAATGTAGCTAAACTATAAGGCATTTTTATTGTTTTCCTTTATATTTCTCACGGTTTTGGACTTGTAATTAAATCTCTCTCTCCGAAGCCATGTAATAGCGTAGGAATTTATGTTTCCTCATTTGATATTTTTGTACATATATTAACTGTTAGATGTATGGCTAATAGGATTGCATGAACAAGATAAAACCAATCGCTAGAAAACTAAACACAAAGACTAATATATCTGAAATCAAATACACTCGCACATATGCACCCCTAGGGTATCACCACTTCAGTTGTCTTTGGTAAACGGTCATGAAGCATACGGAGTTTTAGTGGTCACCCTCCAGTCCAAAAAGATCAAAATGACCCATTTGAATGTTGCCTCAGAAAGATCTTTAGGACTTTAGGATAATTACTAAAGTTTCCTAACCATTGCTTTTGTGACCGTAAAAACTTCCCTTTCGATAGTCCCTTAACATCCAACGATAGGGCTACCTACTCCTTAATAGTAGGATAGTGCTGTCTAAAAGAAACGAGAAAATGAATATCCTTTTTCGAGTAGGTAGACATTGTTAGGTACTTGCTTAAAAACCAATGTTTTTTCACAAACACTTTCAAAACAATTTTCAAAAACAACTTCGTCACACTCTTGAGGACATATACAAGAGTTACCGCGAAGTAAATAAAAACTTTTCAAAACACAAGCACAAAAGAAATTTAAAAATGAGCAAGTACCTAAGAGCCCGTGGAAAACCACATATAGAAAGGGTGCTAACACCTTCCCTTTCTATAATCTACCCCCCGTACTCAAACATCTCGAAAAAGGTTTTTTCTGTTCTTTTTCCCTTTTCCTTTGTTGGATAAAATAAAAGACGGTGGAGACTCTTGCTTACCGCGCATTTGCAAACAAAAAGTGCAAAAACCAGTAGTAACTAAACAGTCGTTTCTGCCACCGTATCACAACAAGAATGTGAGCGATTGTCACGTAAAAGACCTGCAATCTCAAATATAGCAGGAACAGAGGGCATGACCCGTAGTGGTCGAATATTTGGCTCCAAACCGCAAAATAAGGATGATACATTGGTGAAAGATAAAGGAAAAGTAATGGTGGAAACAAATCAAGAACAAGAGCCTCCGAGCAAGAACTTTACTGATCAAGAGGCAGTCGAGTTTTTAAAAATAATCAAAAGGAGTGATTATAAGGTGGTTGGTAAGCTTCACCAAACCCCGGCCAAAATTTATACACTCCCGTTGCTCATTAATTTTGAGGCGCATCGAGACTCTCTAATGAAGGTTCTGAGTTTTGCCCATGTCAGAGAGAAGATTACTGTAAACCAATTTGACAATGTTATAGCAAAAATGATGCTTGGATCATACTTGGGTTTTAATGATAGTGAGTTACCTCTACAAGGCCGAGCTCACAATAAGGCATTGCATATCTCCATTCAGATAGGTACCACAAGCCTGTCCAGGGTACTCATCGATACTGATTTTTCCCTTAATGTACTGCCAAAATCCAACTTAATAAAGTTAACACTAAATGGTGTTGTGATAAGAGAAAATTCTACGATAGTCAAAGCTTTTGACGGTTCTCAAAGTTCAGTATTTGGAGAAGTGGAACTTCCTGTCAAGATCGGCCCACACATGTTCTATATCACTTTTCAAGTCATGGATATAGGACCAGTCTATACATGTTAGCTTGGACGACCCTAGATTCATGAAGTAGAGGCAGTCACTTCAACTTTACATCAAAAACTGAAGTTCTTCATTGGAGGAAGATTGGTCATAATCGATGGTGAAGAGGATATCTTTGTAAGTCACATAGAATCCTACAGGTATATCAGTGTTGATGAAGACTGTATAGCCACACTGTTTCAAGTCTTAGAGGTTGCCTCAATGGTAACCCTACCGGTGGAGAAAATCAAGAAACCTACCATGACTTCATGGAGAGATTTACAAATAGCGGTGGAAAGTGGTGCCTCAAAGGGTTGGGGAAAGCTCCCGAAAATACCCGAGAAGAAGAATCGCTTTGGTTTCGGTTACGAATTATCAAAGGCTACTCTAAAAGGCAAAGCACGGTTTCCTCCAATCCAAGAGACCTTTGTCAACAAAGTAGTTAAGCATGGCGGACATGTGGCAATGATATCTAACAAGGGCAACATCAGAAAGGCATCTGATTTCATCCATGAATGCGCCCCAGGCAAAGAAATCAAGAATTGGACAATTGTGGAGATTCCCGAGATCTTTTTCTTTCCAAATTAATTTTTCTTGTTTTTGAAAGAACCTATGTCAAGCCTGAGGCATAGGGGTTTCTTGTAAGGATCCCCTGATTTGTTTCAGACAATATTTATGATTAATAAAAGTTATATTTCACATTCAATTAAGATCCCTTTTTTATCTTGCATTTATCTCTTACATTTAAAAATGGCAATACTGTTTCTTTATATGTATTTTCCAAAATCACATACTAAAAATTACACCAAAACATGATAAATGTGCAGATCCATGCCCAAAATCACCAATAATATTATTGTTGCTATCCAATATAATTTTGATGCACCCATCAACCAAGCTGAAGAGGAAGATGATGAATATCTTGAACTTTCTAAAGTATTAGAGAGGGAGATAGAGCAAAAAGCTTACAATATACAACCATACCAGGAATCTATTGAGACCATTAACCTTGGCACAGGGGAAGATGCAAAAGAGATCAAGATAGGGGCAACATTGGGGAAAAGCGTCAAGGAAAGATTGACCAAGTTGTTACATGAATATATGGATATATTCGTCTGATCTTATAGAGATATGCCCGTATTGGATATAGATATTGTGGTGCACAAACTACCTCTCAAGGAAGGTTGCTCTCTGGTTAGGCAGAAAATCAAGAGAACTCGTCTAGACATGTCCAACGAGATTCGAGAAGAGGTCCTTAAACAATTTGACGTATGGTTCTTAGTGGTGGTAGATTATCCACCTTGGATAGCTAACATTGTGCCAGTATCCAAGAAGGATGGAAAAGTACACATGTGTGTAAATCATCAAGATATGAATAAAGCGAGTCCTAAAGACGATTTCCCGCTACCTCACATAGATGTTTTGGTAGACAATACAACTCAAGCTTAGGTGTTCTCGTTCATGGGCAGTTTCTCAGGTTATAATCAAATCAAAATGGCACCCGAAGATATGGAAAAGTCTACTTTCATGACACCTTGGGGCACTTTCTGTTATAAAGTAATGTCGTTCAATTTGAAGAATGCATGGGCAACTTATCAACGGGATATGGTCACGCTATTTCATGATATGATTCACAAAGAGGTTAAGGTGTATGCAGATGATATGATTTCAAAATCCCATATGGAGGAGGATCACATTATACATTTACAAAATCTATTCTACACAGGTTCAAATGAAGGTTAAATCCAAACAAGTCTACATTTGGTGCCAGGCCAGGAAAGTTATTGGGTTTCATTGTAAGTCAACATGGTATTGAGGTAGACCCCGACAAGATAAAAAACATACAAGAAATCCCAGCTCCGAGGATAGAGAAAGAGGTTCGTGGTTTCTTAAGACAATTGAATTACATTTCAAGGTTCATATCACACCTAATTGCTACATGCGAGCCTATATTCAAATTACTGCGAAAAGATCAGACGATGGTGTGGAATAATGATTGTCAGACAATATTTGAGACAACAAATCAATATTTACAAGAGCCACCGATCTTAATGCCACCTGTTCTTGGAAGACCACTCAACATGTATCTGAAAGTGCTTGAAGGATCAATGGGATGTGTATTAGGACAACATGACGAAACAGGTAGAAAAGAACATGCAATATTCTACCTCAGCAAGAAATTTAGTGACTATCACTAGGTACTCACTTCTCGAGAAAACTTATTGTGCATTGGCTTGGGCTACTAAAAGATTGAGACAGTACATGTTAACTCACACCACGTGGTTAATAGCAAGAATGGATCCTTTAAAGTATGTGTTCAAAAAACCAGCTCTTACAAGAAGGATTGCCCAATGGAATATTTACTATTAGAATACGACATCCAAATGTATTACTCAAAAGGCCATTAAAGGTAGTGTATTGTCCGACCATCTAAGTCATCAACCATTACCAGAATATCAACCAATGAAGTTCGACTTTCCATACGAAGATGTCATGGTTATAGGTGACTTCGAAATACTAGGGCCCGATGAATGACCTGAACCAAGGGCACGTTGGACACTCATGTTCGACGGAGCTTCAAATGCACTAAGGCACGACATTGGGGCAGTTTTGACTTCTCTGAAGAATCACCACAAGCCTTATACTACAAGGTTATATTTTGACTGCACCAACAATATCTCCGAATACAAAGCTTGTATCCTGGGTCTAGAAGCTTCCATAAATCTAAGAATCAAACATCTCGAAGTACTCGGAGACTCTGCACTAGTTATATACCAAGTTAACAATGAATGGGACACTAAACATTCCAAATTGATTACATATCGAGATCATGTTTTAAAGCTAGCTACAGAATTCACTGAGTTCACCTTCAGTCATATCCCACGATAAGAAAATCAGATGGTAGACGCCTTGGCAACTCTATAAGCCATGTTCAAAGTAACTTGGCCAAACCATGAACCACGCATTACAATCAGACATTTTGAAGAGCCTGCACACTGCCTTGTTATTGAAGAGGGACTAGATAACAAGCCTTGGTTCTATCACATCAAGAGGTACCTTGAAAAAAAATAATATCCATAAAATTCCATTATCATTGACAAGAGAACCCTACAAAAGCTAGTCTAAAAATTCTTTATGAGTGGTGATGTGTTATACAAAAGAAACTATGATATGATGCTACTTAGGTCCGTGGAGAAACAAGAAGCAGATATGCTTATGAGAGAAATCCATGAAGGTACTTTTGGAACTCATATGAATGGGCATGCCATGGCTAGAAAAATCATGCAAGTTATTATTGGTTAACGATGGAAGCCGACTGCTACCATTATACAAAGACATGTCACAAATGCCAAATCTACGCTGACAATGTGAATGTACCACCAACTCCGCTGAATGTCATGAGCTCTCCTTGGCCATTTTCGATGTGGGGAATTGATATGATATGCATGATCAAACCAAAAGTATCTAACGAACACCAGCTCATACTAGTTTCCATTGATTACTTCACCAAATGGGTGGAAGCGGCATCCTACACGAATGTGACAAGTCAAGTTGTCACTCGATTTATCAAACAAAATCTCATATGCAGATATAGGGTCCCAAGCAGAATCATTACGGATAATAGGTCCAATATGAACAACAAAATGATGAAGGAGTTATGCGATAATTTCAAGATCGAGCATCATAATTCCTCACCATATCGACCTAAGATGAACGGGGTCGTTGAAGCTGCCAAAAAAGACATCAAGAAAATCATTCAGAAAATGGTGAAGACATATAAAGATTTTCATAAAATTCTTGCCTTAGCTCGACATGGCTATCGTACCTTCGTATGCACATCAACAGGTGTAACTCCTTTCTCTTTGGTATATGGCATGGAGGCAGTACTCCCAGTTGAAATAGAAATTCTGTCACTTCGGGTTCTAATGGAAACAAAGCTTGAAGAAGCAGAATAGGTTCAGACACGACTTGATCAACTCAACCTCATTGACGAGAAACGCTTGGCAGCTTTGTGTCACGGTCAATTATATCAGAAGCAGATGAAGAAAACATTCAACAAGAAAGTCTGCCCTCGAGTGTTCAAAGAAGGGGATTTGGTGCTCAAGAAGATTCTGCTACCTCGCCTCGATTCACGTGGTAAATGGACACCCAATTATGAAGGTCCATATATCGTAAAAACAACATTCTCTGGTGGTGGTCTCATCCTCATAACAATGGATAGGGAAGAACTACCATATCTGACAAGTTCAGATGCAGTCAAAAAATACTATGAATAAAAAGCTCACTAAGATTGAACCTTAAACATGCGACTTAGGAAAAAAGGAGCGTCCCGGTGGACTGAAATCCCTAAAGGGTGATCCAGGTAAAAATCAGGGACATGCACAAAAAATTATTCTGGTGGATTGAAAACCTGAGAGCGTGATCCAGGAAAAAATTTAGGGATCTTACTCAAAGAAATAAAGAACAAAAATATTGTGATCTAAGAACCACGACTGCGACCACGAAGGAAGGGAATGATCTAAATCATTTGATGCAAAAGCAAAGGAGATTGGAGCAGTCAAAAGGACATTGGAGAAAGGGCAGTAGCAATTATCATTTTCATTTCCATTTTATAGTTTAAAACTTTATGTAATTACCTCTTTCAAGGAATTGCATCTTGTACTCTCGCCTATTCAGAGGCATATTTAATCAATAAAACATTGACTTTTTCAAATCTTTCAATTGTGTTTTTTTCTTTTCGGACTTGTTTGCAAAATACTACGATTGTTTCTTTTGAATACTGTGTTGAAATCATTTTGGGGATTTGACAAATAAAAGCATTTGATGAAACATTAAAAAAAGCATTTTGGTTAGAAAAACATTGAAAGAACACCCACGATTACGTCCATGTCCATGCCTGCTACCACGTATATGTCTATGCTTGCGCTCACAGCTATGCCCACGCTTTCACCTACGCCTACGATACAAATATCAAGATCCTGCAGACACTTTTCACCATGTTAAAATCAATTCAAAGATACCACGATGATGCAACATACAACATCGGGGAGTTGGTAACACAAAACCAATGGTTTAAAAGGAGAGAATATAAAAAAATTGCATTTGGGGGCAAACACACATTTGGTACATATGTAAATATTTAAGGCATACACACACACACTCAATGCATATACATTCTGGGTTCCATATCGATCTGAGACATTATGCATATACATCACACATGGAATTTTTCCAAACATACTTTGGGTCAACCAATATCTTGGGGCCCTTTGTCAATTCAACAAAACAAATAATTACCTTGGTTGGTAACATACACAACCAATAAAAAAATCCGATCTCATCTTTGATCTAGTTATCTAAGATTTTATCATCAAAAACAGCTTTTTCATCTGTGATATAACTCATTGCATCAATCTCCATGCAACGATGTGTTATCAAGCTTTTTCAAGCATCTACCCCCTAGGTTGTTGTAGATGTGCGAATTATTGGATTCATATTATTCATTCCCCGGGTTGTAATGAATACGTAAATTCATCCTGGTACTGTTTACTCCCTAGGTTGTAGTAGACAGGATGAAATATGTGATATAACTCACTGCACTAGTCTCCATGCAGTGATGTTGTTATCAAGATTTTTTAATTATCTATCCCCTAGGTTGTGATAGATATGTGAATTATCAGGGTTATATTATTCATCCCCTAGGTTGTGATGAATAATGTAAGCCCTCCCATGTTGTCTTTTATCCCCTAAGTTGTGATAAATACACAGGTTCCTCCTTGTACTGTTTACTCCATAGGTTGTAGTAAATAGGACGAAATCTATGATATAACTCATTGTGTCAGTCTTCATGCAGCAATGTGTTATTAGGCTTTTTCAATCATCTATCCCCTAGGTTGTGGTAGGTGAGAGAATTACCTCTTCAAATATTTATCCCCTAGGTTGTGATAAATATGTGAATCTTCAGGGTTACATTATTCATCCCCTAGGTTGTGATGAATAACGTAAGCCCACCCCTGTTGTCATTTATCCCATAGGTTGTGATAAAGGCACAGGTTCATCCTCGTACTGTTTACTCCCTAGGTTGTATTAAACAGGACGAAAACTGCATAATTCATTGCATCAGTCTCCATGCAGCAATGTGTTACCAAGCTTTGTTTTATTCATCCCCTAGGTTGTGATGAATAGACAAAATATGCGTCAATAAACTTACTATATTAGTCTCCAAGAATTAGTAAGTCAACTTTTTCAAAACTTGTATCATTTACCTCCTAGGTTATGGTAAATATGCAAAAAATCCACAATCGCTTTTAGATACTGACGAGTTATCTGTGTCATCATATCTGTCAAAATAAAACATAGGTTCAAAAACCTATAAGATGATACATCATCATCTATTCCTACTCTTCATATCCATGGGAACGTTGTATAACGTATCTGTGATACGGTGGGAGAACTGACTTGGTTGTTTTGCATTTTATCGCAAATGTTGCAGTTAGCAAGAGTCGCCACCGACTTTTCTTTTATCCAAAAGGAAAGGTGAAAAAGCACAGGAAATACCTTTGAGATTGTTTCTTGAATTCGGGGGGTAGATTATGAAAAGGGAAGGTATTAGCACCAAATTTCATCCATGGTTTTCCATGGGCTCTTAGTTACTTGCTAGGTCACTTGCTTTTGTTTGAAAATGTGATTTATGTGGTTTTTTGAAAGTATTTTGAAAAGGTGCCATCGTTTAGGAAAATTTTATAATGATTCTCGTTCGTAAGAATGTATACAAAATGTTGATCTTTTGAAAATGTTTTCAAGTTTGAAATATGTTTTTGAAAGTATTGGTGTTTGTTTTGAAAATAGCAAGGATTTTTTTTTGTTTTTTTGAAATTGAGCAAGCAACTAGGAACAATCTACCTACTCAAAACTCTTTTATGTTCATTTCCTTTTTCCTTTGACATTGTAATCTTACCATTGATTTGGTAAGTAACCCTATCTTTGGATGTAAACGGGACGGGCATGGGTCATCGTATAACCATGATTAGAAATATTGCAAGGTATCTTAGCATCTTTCTTTAGGGACTAAGATCATTTTGAAAAGGCAACATAGATAGCGTCATCGAGGGACTATGATCTTGTATTTTTGCTTGTTTTTGCTAAGATACCTCACATGCATAATATGGCCATTTTTATAAGGCAACCAAGTGGATTTACTCTAGGGGTGTTTGTGTGCAAGTGTAATAATTTTCATGCTTTGTTTAATCTTTTATTAGGGTTTACTACTTGTTGATTTTAGTCTTTCCATACAAACCCTAATTACTAGCATTTATATAAAGCGATAAATTGTAAAAAGTAAAATTACTACGCTATTACATCATTAGGGGAGGGGGGTGTACAAATTTACAAATGGGGATTGCAAGAAAATTAAACCTAATTATCTATTACAACTATATTGAATATTGTACAAAATTGAAAATAAGATGCAAGAATATAAATGTAAAATGAAATGATTTTTGTTGTTTCTTATGAAAGGGGTTTTGTCTTGACCTAATTAAAGAAAATGATTAATTAAAATTAAATAAAATTAACTTAAACTAATTAAGAAAATAAATTAATTTGAAAAGGATTTTTTAGGTTTTTTTTAATGAAAAGGTTTTAAATTAATGAAAATAAAATGAAGATTAATTAATTAAAATAACCTAAGTTATAAATTAATTTTAAGAAAATAAAATAGTATACTAATTTATCCTACATTTAAAAAAATTAATTATTTAAGAAAAAAAGAAATTAATTTGTTTTAAGAAAATATTTTTTTAGTCTTTTTGTTTTATGGGAAAAATAAAATATATAAGTATAAATAATAAATAAAAATAAATTTGGATTTTTTATGATTTATGAAAATAATAATAGTAATAATAATAATAAAAATATTAATAATAATAATAATAATGAAAAAGTAAAATAAAAAAAGAAAATAAAAAATATAAAGGAAAGTCAGAGGGGTTAGAAAATGAAACATGGAGTAAAATAAGCAAAAAAGGCCAGGCCCAACAAAGGGGAGCCCAATGCTGCAAATAAACAAAAAATTATGAAAATGTGAAAAGAAAAAGCAAAAGGCAGCGCTGGGTCTTGAACCCGTGACCTTGAGGTTACCAGCGCGCTGCCTTACCACTGGGGTGGTTGTACATCCGTTAATATAACTGAAACGATAAATATATAATACAAAATGTGCCCTGATTACACTTCATCTTCAACCTCCAGCCAAAGGACATGTATCTTCTTCATCTCTCAACAAAAATGAAAAGTTCAAACATGAAAGTTATGGCATTTCTTCCCACGAATCTAACCATGTAAATAACTTAAGCTAACAGTCAAAGATGAATGAGAATTTTTCTGGCCCTAATTCAAAACCTAAAAATTTCAGAAAACTTCAACTCTAAAATTCTCTAAGCTCAGGCCATATAAATGCAAACTATGGATATGTACAGCTTCGTGGCAATGGTATCTACATTTTATCTTCACAAATGAAAGCCTAACAATGCCTAAATATGAAGATAGAAGTTCAAGAAAAATACCTAAAAACTGGAAATTGTGAAATGGATTTGAGCTTGTTTCAGGCAGTGGTGATGACCAAGTTAGCTTCCTTGGACCTCTAGGAAGCTAATGCAATGCTTAGCTTGAGTTGAGAGTGGCTGAAATGGCCTGGAGAAGTCCAACTGCAATGCTCTGTTTTTGGCTATAGAAGTTGATGAAGATGATGTTACAGTATGCAAACAGGGACAGGGATGGTTTGTATTTGATATGAAGAAGCTTTTGAAACTAAAAGGCCAAGAAATGCACGAGTGGTTTTGAAGATTGAAGTTCAAAGTCAGAAATGACACAAACTGGAGGTTTTGTGCAATCTGAGTTTTCAGGGAGTTTGGGAGTGTTTTTAATCATCTGTTAGCTTATAAATAACTTGTATAGCTATATGAAAGAGGTTAGAGGACTTGAGGAGGTCAGAAGCACAAGATGTAGAGTTATGGCTATGTTACTTGATTTTGAAGAAAAGTGAAAACATGGTTTCAAGGCATAGTACAAGCATGACCTGAGTTTATGGGAGGCTCTAGACATGTTGCTTTTGCCTTTGACATTGCTTGTGATCAGAAGGAACAAGTGCAAAGCTCTATGTATTGACTTTGTGATTAAAGCTTCTTTACAAGAATAAAATGGTTACTTTCTTCCAAAAATGAAAATGCAACTTGGATAATGATTCAAATGCTTGGACAATGGCTCCATATATTGTGTAAACATTTAATTATGGAGTGACAAACAAGTTTGAGGCCTGCAAAGTGAAGATTATGCAGCATAGGCTTGGATTTGAATTCTTGTTCATCATGAAATGGCTTGTAATTCAAGTTTGAAAACCCTAACTCCATCTCTTCGATTATCCTTGCTCACAAATGAACTCAAGGAGTTATTGGACATTTTGAAAAGCTTGCAATGTGATCTACAACACCTCTTTGAATCACTTTTGAAAATTCCCTTTGGAACTATATGAAAAAGTGCCATGAAGTTAGGTCAAAATCCTGACCAAAACTAGGGCAAAATTTCACTAAATGTTCAATTTCAAGATCATGACTTTATGAATTAATAACTTGAGATCCAAGCATTTTTAGAAGAATTTGTGTAAAGTAATTTTGTATATATCATGTAGATCTACAATTTTCATGTTGAAAGTTTCTTTTGAATCCTCTTGCATCATGGTGAAAAATTGACTCAAAGTTATGAAAAAACATGAAGTTTTAAACACTTAGAAAAATTTCTAAGTTAGAAAACCTTGACTTTTCAAAATGAAATCTTGACTTTTTGATTTCTTGATGAATAATTTTCATGTTTTGATATGTTTTGATGAATTTTAACTTTTGACATTGGATTTTGACCAAAAAGTCAAAGTTTGACTTTTTAGTGTATAGTTGACTTTTGATCAGTTGACTGAAAATTCACTATCAATCCAATTGATCTTGAGCAATGTTTTAGGTCATGACATTAGGTAAAAATGATGCAACTTAACTCTTGAAATCATTCTTCAAACCAATTGACCATTTGCTAGGTCAAAAATCAGAAATTGTCTTTTCTCAGTCAAAACCCTAATTTTGATCATTTTGCCCTTTTGATGATTTGATCAAATTTCTTGAGGAATTATGGTCCAAACTTGATAAAATGATAAATATGAGTTTATAATGTTTATCTGGATCAAAAATTATGAATTTTAACTATAAATTGGCCATAGTTGACTTTTTCCCCAATACAGCTGATTTTTAGGTCAACTGCTCAATTGACTGAGCAAAAGTGTGATCCAAGGCTTGAAACTTGACATGAGTAATCTTGGGGGTCCATAATGATCCATGAAAGTCATAGGAAGTATTGAAAGTTCAATTATCCTTGTGCAATCTCAAACCCTAATTTTGGTCATCAGTGCTTAAGGAGATGTCTTGAGCTGATCAACCCTAGTGCAGTCTTGAACCAAGAGAGATCTTTGTGAGAAAATATTTCATAAATGAGAGGGAAAATTTTGGAGTACAACAGTATCCTTATAATATTTCAGACAAATTTTGGGTCTTCCAATATTTAATAAACTTTTGATCAGATCATGCGAGACCTGCGTATTCTTGCACTATTCAATCGAAAGATAATTAAATAGGGACAACTGTCATACCCCAAATTTTCCTTGCTAGTTTCTAATCTTTTTTCCTAGATTTATTTGCTTTATAATATATCATTGTCAAATTCAGGGGGTTTAAGTTTATAAAGGTGGGTTTTATCCTATTAGAGAATTAATGGGCTTTTCTAAATCAGAAAAGTCCATGAAAAGTTGAGGGTCTAATAGGGTTTTTAGAGGAGGCGTATGGACTTCCTAGCTCATTTTTATTTTAGAGCCCATTGCGTTTCAATCAAAGCTTTTCATTTCAGCCCATTTTGAAGAAGGGTTTACATTGATAACTTTTGGACCATTCTAAATCAGAAAGGCCCATATAGAATTAAGGCCCATTCGGTTTCTTTTGTAAGAAAGGTGTATTTACCAAGTCCATTTAAAATACTTGAAATAGATAGAAAGGGGGTTTGGTTTATTAATCAGGGAGACCCATAAGAGATTCATTTTCGTAAGGCCCAAAAAATTATACAAATTAGGCCCATTGCAGATTTTTGTATTAAGAAAATGTTTTTTTCATTATTATTACAAACATTATTAAAATCATATTATTATTAACATAACTTAATTAAAAAATTTGCTTGATTTATTAATTGAAAAAAGATGACTAAGAAAATCCAAGACTGGGGCCTTCAACCCTTAATCGAACGGTCCTTCATCATTTTTCAGCCCAGGCCCAATCCAAGCAGAAAAGCTAAACGCTTCAAAACAAAAAAAACATGCACTGTTCAGATTAAGAAATAGAAATGCATGTTTAAAGCCAAAAACAATCACTGTTCAAATCATAAACAAATCAAATCTTAACTAAAACAATGAATACAAATCAAACAGAATCAGATAAAATCGAGACTTAATGCATAACATAATCAATACAAATCAAAAACTTATACAGATCGTATCAATTTTTTTTATAAATTACAAACAAAATCAAAACAAATCCCTAATCTAACCTAATTTCCCTAAATCAACTCTAAGTAACGATCATTCATAAAAACATTCCTAAAATCATCTAAGTCTAATACTATAAGAACCTAAAGAAGTCTAAGAAGAAGTGAGAAGAAGAAAATTGGACGAGAGAAGAATTTCAGAGATCAAAGAAGAGAGCTTGAGAGAAGAAGGGGATCCGAGCCCAGCCGCTGTAAGCTTTCACATCGCCGCTCCATGTGAACTAGGGTTCAACATCTAAAACCCTAGTGTTGCTTCTATCGCCACCACTGTCTGATACCTTTTAAAACAGAAGAAAAGAAGATCAGAAGGAGTTACACAGAGGAGGCGCAAAAACAATCACGATAGGAGGTAACGACTTAGCTCTCATTTGTTTATTTCCTGCTTTGATTCATGGTTTGGGTTATGGGATAGGGTTTTAATTTGGGGAAAGCTAAAATGGCCGCCGATTAAGGTTTGTGGGATGGTAGCGTTTTTAGCATTAGGGTTTCAGTGTTATAAGAGAGAAGAGGAAGATAGTTTGTAGAGAGAGAGAGAGAGAGAGAGACGAAAACGACATAATGCCTTGTAAAAAAGAAAATATAATGTTTTTCATAATCCTGTGCATACCATCCCACCCGTGTTACCAAGCTCCTCCTATCATAACCATGCGATCCCCATCAACCGTTCCAAAAATGCGTGCCTATGGCCTTACAGTACTCTCGTTCGTACATTGTCCAAACGGATCTCAAACACCCTTGGGCCAGGCCCATTACTGAAGCCACCCCCTCAGTTTTCACTTTACTAACACGTGTAAATTCATACCCCCTCATCCTAATGGGCTAAGTCCAATATCTGGACTTAGACCCTTACTCCCTCATACCTCCAGATTTGCTACATAGCTTAAATTCAAATCCCCCTGTATTTTGGGCCTGAATTCAATATCTGAATTCAGGACTCTGCTACACACACACCTCTATTTTACTAGACCAACTTAATTTACACCCCCTTTGCGTTTTATTTATACTTTATTATTTTTAACTTTTATATTTTAGGCAAAATACTCATTTTGGTCCTTTAACTATACCCTTGGGTTCACATTGGTCCCTTAATTTTTTTCCGTGTCATTTTGGTCCCTTAACTTTCAAAACGTTTCATTTCAGTCCTTTTTGTCTAATTAGCGATGGATTTAGCGACGAATTTCAAATTTTTTCCGTCGCTAATTAGACAAAAAGGACTGAAATGAAACTTTTTGAAAGTTAAGGGATTAAGATGACACGAAAAAAAGTTAAGGGACCAACATGAACTCAAGGGTATAGTTAAGGGACTAAAATGAGTATTTTGTCTATATTTTATATGTTTTTAATATATTTATAATTTTAATATTATCTATTATAATAAATCAGGTATTATTTTTCTAAAACTCATGCAAATATTTATATATTTGTTGCATTAAAAATCTATTTTTTTAATCATGCATTAATAAGATATTTTATAATTAATACATTAAAAAAATATTCAACCAACAACAAATCATTTTTTTATTAAATCAAACTAAACAACAATCAATTTTCAAAAAAAGGATTACAAATATATTTAAATTAACAGCGCACTTCGTCTAACAAACTTCGCTATTCACACACCTAGACTAAGTATAGGGGGAATTCAAATATCTTCGTAATCCATAAAAAACACCAACCAACAACTGCGGACTATGAATTGGGACTCTGATTTCAACTAAGAGGATATGTAGGCATACGACTAAAATCTTGGTGATTTCCCCTAATAAAAATCTAAAACCCTATTTCTTAAAGATCGCATTTCTAAACCCTAGTATCCTTGTAAACAAGGTAGATGAGGGGGGCCTAACACATTCCCTTAGTCTAAGAACGAGTCCAACAACTTAATATCTTTGTCCAAAGTAGGGTTGAACTTTATATTCTCTTTCTTAGGATAAAAATTAAGGGTGGCGACTCTCAGTTTAAAACCGGTTACAACAGCAACCTCACACCTTGTGGGGAGAAGTTGTTTCCACTTTACCATATGTGCCCAACAGATGTCCAATGAAGAAGCTGAAGAAAACGATTCCTTTTGAGAAGTGGAGTGGAGATAAGCAAAGTGTGAGTTATTTCAGGGTATTTGGTTCAGTTTGTTACAAACATGTTCTAGATTTTAGGAGAAAGAAGTTGGATGATATAATCAAAGTAATGTTGTTGATTGGGTACCACAGTACAGGTGCGTATAAGCTTTATTGTCTAGTCACTGATAAGGTTAAAGTCATCATAGACGTCATTGTGAAAGAGCAAAAAGTTTGGCATTGGAGCAAGTCTTAATTCAAATATGGTGCAATGTTAACACCTGAGTTAACTTCTAAAGATACTTCAGAATTTGAAGGTTCTGAAGATGAGTCAGAGTCAGAAGATGATTATGAAGGTTTTAAAGATGATTCAGAGTCTGAAGGTGACTCTAAAGGTGAACATGATTTTGTTCCAGACTCTGATGATGATCCAGAATCTGGTGGTCAAGACTTTGGTGGTCATGCATCTGAAGGTGGAGCTTCTGAAGATGGTCCAACTTCTGAAGGAAGTCCAGAAGGTGATACTGCTCCAGAATTTGAATTTTTTTTTGCATAATTCCAGAGACCATAAAGAATCATACAAATACCAAGAGGATTTGCAGAGTTAACATGTTGCAAGATATTGAGATTAACTTTTAATGGAAAGTCATTCAGTGTGCCATATTAGTAGACTTTGAACCAATTAGTACTAAAGAATATCTCAAGAAGAAAGTGTGGTTGAAGGCCATGGAAGAAGAACTTGAGGCTATAGAAATAAACAAGACTTTGGAGTTGACTGAGCTTCCAAAGGAGAAGAAAGCGATCAACGTCAGATGGGTTTTCAAGGTGAAGTTAAAGCCAGATGGATAAGTTGGAAAAAACAAAGCAAGGTTAGTAGCAAGAGGATTTCTACAGAAACCTGAATTAGATTACTTTGAAGTGTTTGCTTCTGTAGGTACACATGAAACAATCAAATTGGTGATTGATATAGATGCTAATATAAATTGGCCTTTGATGTATTTGGATGTGAAATCTGAATTTCTCAATGGTCCATTACAGGAAAAGGTATATGTGTGACAACCTCCTGGATTTATGAAAAAGAATCAGTAAGGGATGGTGTACATGTTAAATAAAGCGTTGTATGGATTGAAATAAGCTCTTAGAGCTTGGAATTTTAAGATTGATTAATTTTTCATGTTGCAAAGGCTTAGAAAGCGTGAGATGGAGCATGGTGTTTATGTTTAGCATACTTTTGAAAGCAACATGATTTTGGTGTGTCTATATGTGGATGATTGTGGTACGGTGGGAGAACTGACTTGAGGTTTTCTGTTTGTGTTCACAAATGTTGCGGTTTAGCAAGAGTCACCACAGACTTTTCTTTTATCCAAAAGGAAAGGTAAAAAAGAACAGGAAAGACCTTTCGAGATTATTTCTCGGGTTAGGGGGGTATATTATGAAAAGGGAAGGTTCTAGCACCCTTTTCATCCATGGTTTTCCATGGGCTCTTAGTTACTTGCTAGATCACTTGCTTTTGTTTGAAATGGTGCTTTGTGTGTGTGGTTTTTTGAAAGTATTTTTGAAAATGGAACTTCGTAATGGTTCTCGTTTCTATAAGAACGCTTACAAAGTGTTAGTTTCGAAAATAGTTCAAAGGTGTGTTTGTGAGATATGTTTTTGAAAGTATTTTGAAAATGTAACTTTGTAACGATTCTTGTTTCTATAAGAACGCATACAAAGTGTTTGTTTCGAAAATAGTTCAAAGGTGAGAGTGTGGGTGTATAAAAATGTTTTTGTTGTGAGCAAGCGAGTAACTAGGAGCGAATCTACCTACTCAAAAGGTCTTAAATGTGCTTTTCCTCCTCCTTTAGATGTGGCTATCTTACCATTGATTTGGTAAGAAGCCCCATCGTTGGATGTGAAGGGACGGGCATTGGGACGCTTGTATAGACATAGAAGGCAACATATGGGACGTTTTAGAAATGTCGTTTTAGGGACTAGATCGTTTACCGAAGGCAACATCGAGGCTCATCGAGGGACTACGATCTTTTATCGAAGGTCTTTGCTAAAACGCCCATGCTCGAGGGACATGACTATTTTCCGAAAGGGGCAACGAGATGGGATTACCCTAAGGGTGCATGTGTGAATAGTGTATTAGTTTGGATGCATTTTGTCTTGTTTTTGAAAGTCATCTATTTGTTGATTTCATCTTGCCATACATCTTATTTACTAGCAATATATTTAAAAACAAGTAAAAAGCGGAAAGTAAAATCTAAGCTATTACATCACTTTAGGGGGATGGGGGTACAATTTAACAAATAGGGGTGAAGTAGGAACTAAAATATTACAACCACATCGAATGATAATGAAAAGAATGTGAAAACAATGTAGGATAAAGGAAAAATGCATTTTTGAACTGCTATGTGTCGACCCATGCTGCTATGCATCGACACATAGCTTCTCCTTGCTCCTGTAAAGTGAAATTTGTTCAGTATGGGTCGTCACATAATGGGATGTGTCGACTCATGCACCTTCTTGTATTAATGTGAAATGTGTACGTATCGACTCATAGGCTTTTCCAGCTTCTGTTTTGTAACCTGAATTCAGTATGGATCGATGCATGAGGGTTATGTGTCGACTCATACCCTGTATTTTCACTAAGATGGGTCGACACATGTGGATATGTGTCGATACATCCTGCCTTTTTCTGCCTTAAACACCATTCTTTGCATACGTCAGTTATTTTTTGACATATAAATGAATAATATGAACAACAAATAAATGATTAACTTCAAAAACAGTGATTGCTACATCCTATAAACAGAAAAGTTGATGTATGGAAAAGGCAAGGTAAAGATGACTTACCTTAAAACTTCACTTTAGGTTTTGAATCCAAATACCCTTCAAGATGTTGTATGAACCTTAAGGAAGCTCCAACAGGCTGCTAAACTTTCCTTTTTGTTGAAGGTTACTAAGCAACCTTTGTGTGGTATGAAATGTTTGGATGGTTTTTAGATGGAATGTGCAAAGTGTGATAGGTTTAAAGGTTTAGACTTCAAAACTCAAGAGTGGAGGTTTTATGGATTGTTATGGCTTTTTATAAATATGAGATTTTAAGGGTTTATCAATAAAACTTTTGGTTGTTCTCTTTGTTCTCTCTCTCTATTTTTTCTAACCTGTTTTTCCAACCTCTTTGCCTTGCAAATGCTTCTTCTATTTATAGGAAAAGGACTTGTGAACAAAGGCTGGATAGGTTTACAAAATAACATGTTATGGTTTGGTTGGGATGTAAGTATCAAACTATGTCAAGTACTCCATGATTCCAAGATCAAGTACCAAAGTTACTGGTTTAGAGGGGTTGATTTCCATGTTTTATGGTGGAGTGAAATCAGAAACAAGCAAGGTATGGGCTCAAGACAAACTTTGTACCAAAAGGCTTGCTTTTCAAGAGTAGCAATGGTGCCTTTATGCCATAAATGGAAAGATCTTTTGGACAATGGCTCAAACACTTGGGTAATAGCTCAAGCTCTTGTGTAAACATTAAATTATATTGAGATTTGCAAGTCACAAAACCTGCAAAGTGAGATTATGCAGCACATCATGCCAATTGGATTATGTGTTCTTCAATAAAAATGGCTTGTAATTCAAGAATGGATGCTCAACTTCAGATCCTTGTATCTTCTAGCTCAAATATGATAAATTTATGCTCTTGGATGTTTTGGAAAGCTTGAAACACCCTCTATAACTTTCATGTTGGCCATTTCGATATAATCATTTTGGAACTATGTGAAAAAATGCCAAGAAGTTGGGATAAAATCCTGAACAAAATCTGTTGAAAATTTCTCTAAGTGTTAAATGAAAATGTCATGACTTCATGAATTTATAACTCAAAATCCAAGCACTTCTAGGAGAAGTTGTGTAAAGAAATATTGTAGATATCATGGAGATCTACAACTTACATGTTGAAAGTTTCCCTTGAACCATCTTGCATCTTGGTGAAAGAATGGCATGAAGTGATGAAATTATCATGTATAAAAATACTTAGAAAATTTCTAGGTCTTGGAAATCTTGACTTTTCAAGTTGACTTTTGACTTTCTTAACTTCTTAATGATCAAGCTTAATATTTTTGAATGTCTTGATGAAATTTTATCTTTGGGTTGTAATGTTGACCAAAAAGTCAAAGTTTGACTTTCCAGTATGCAATTGACCATTTTGCCCTTGTGCCAATTTCAAGCCTAAATTGATGTATCAGTGCTGCAAACTTGACGTCTTAGAATATCTTGTGAGCAAATACTTGACAAATGAGAGGGAAAACTTTGGGGTACAACAACTGCCCCTGTTCAATCTTCTTAAACCTGAAGAGTTAGATTGGCGAGTTTCGCCATTCGTGGCTCGAAGGTGGAAGATGATTGGACACTAGAGTGCCCAGAAATTTGCACTCGGCGATGCGATGATATGAGGAATGGGCTTAAATATGCCATTTGGAGAGGTGATATAATCTTGTTGGAGATGGGCTTGTAGATGCCATCCAAGAATGCTTGCTGGCATTGTAATTTGTAAGCTGAAAGAATGAGTATCAGAATAGCACCCGCGTCAGGAGCGTATCTGAACTGTGTCTGAAGTCTGAATCGGAATGAGTATCAGAATGGCGTCCGTATCTAGAGCGTATCTGGAATGTATTTTGAATGAGTGACAGAATGACATCCGAATCTGGATCGTGTCTGGACTGTATTTGAATGAGTGACAAAATGACATCCGAATCTGGATCGTATCTGGACTGTATTTAAAGGAATCTGGAATAAGTATCAGAATGTCATCCATATCTGGATCGCATATGAACTATCTCTAGACGAAATCTAGAATAAGTATCAGAATGTCAGCCATATCTAGATCGCATCTGAACTGTCTCTAGAAGGAATCTGGAATAAGTATCAGAATGTCAGCCATATCTGGATCGCATCTGAACTATCTCTAGAAGGAATCTGGAATAAGTATCAGAATGTCAGCCATATCTGGATCGCATCTGAACTGTCTCTAGAAGGAATCTGGAATAAGTATCAAAATGTCAGCCATATCTGGATCGCATCTGAACTGTCTCTAGAAGGAATCTGGAATAAGTATCAGAATGTCAGCCATATCTGGATCTCATCTGAACTGTCTCTAGAAGGAATCTGGAATAAGTATCAGAATGTCAGCCATATCTGGATCGCATCTGAACTGTCTCTAGAAGAGAATCTCAATGGATGATGAATGAATATGAGACGATTGCTACTCCAAAAGATGATGACCTTTATCTATTGACTGATCTTTCCTAAAAAGGTAAAGAGTTAGTTGTATGCAATGTCATGATGTATGCATTGCGTAATGATGTTCTCAAATTAAATGAGATTGTGTCGTGTGCACTTTTCATGTATGTAATATGATATATGAAATGTGAGATGTTTATTTGAATGTATTTGTCTGGAAAATAAATCCTTGGCAAATGTCAGGGAGTCGTTAAATCTTGGACTGCTGTTGAAGAGTATGTGTGTCTTCAAGCTTTGCTTAGAATATTTCTACCGGGGATTCCTGTTTTATTGTTTGAGGAGAACTCCGCTAGGGAATATTGAGAACTCTGTGAGGAGTATGTTTATTCCTGCTTGGGGAAAGAGTTCAGGAGTCTTGGTTGGTCGTTGCTCTACTGGGAAGTCGAAGTTGAACTGATATCTGGTTGGGTTCAAGCTTTATAGTAGCTTGTTGGGGATTGTAGAGTAGTCTACTGGGGAAGAGGAGTTGTGGTCCTTTGAATTTTAGCAGTTGGAGAGGCAAACTCATGCTGGGGAATCTGTAGTTTGTTAGGGAAATAAACCCTGTTGCTGGTCTGCTAGAGAGGCGGCAACTTCACTGGCAGAAATCCTCGAGGATTCTTGAAGTCGACTCAGTTGGGGAGAGGTTTTCAGAGGTTAAACTCTTGCTGGGAAATAATCCTATGAGAAGGACTTTGGGGAGACTTGTCATTGCCCCTAGCAGCAAATGTTTGTGGTATTGCCAAAAAATTTTGATTATACGTAACCCTTTGCTGAGATTGACGTTCAATGCCCCAAGTGACGGAGATGGAGACCTGCTGTTGTACCCCAAAATTTTCCCTCCCATATTTCTCAAAACATTGAAAGAAAAATCTCTAAGTTGCTCAAGATAGCTCAAGAGTTGGCCAGACAAGCTCTCTCCTAAGGCAGTCTACCCCAAATTAGGGTTTTGTGTTGCATCAAGTTCCTTGAGTCCAAGTGACCTAAAGTGCTCACCAATGTCCTAATATGTTCTCAAGATCATCCATGTCAAGTTTCAAGCCTTGCAGGGGAAGTTTGCTCAGTCAATTGCTCAAAGGTCCAGAAGTCGACTTTGTTAGGGCAAAAGTCAACTGTGACCTACAAACAGTCAAACTTCAAGATTTTTTGTCAACATTCTCATTTTGAAGGATATTTCATCATTTTATAAAGGTTTGATCATGATTCATAAAGGATTGCTCAAAATTCATCAAGATTCAAAAGTTGCTAAATTAGGGTTTTGTAGGAAAAGTCAACTCAACTTTTACCAAGCATAACTTTCTCATACTTTATGATAAATGACCCATAAAAATCTCATTTTGAAGAGGATGCAATTTACTACAATCTATCTTCATACCTTAAGTTCAAAAAATGCACTCACAAGAAGTTATGAATTTGGACATTATAGGTCATTTTGAAAAATCAACAAAAACACCTTTTTTTGCCAAGGCTTCTAACTTGAGAATGGAATATCAAGCTGAGACGAGAACAAAAGGGTTGATTAGAGGACATCTCAAGATTTCTAAAAAGTCAAATAACACTTCCAAAAGTTCAAAATTGAAGAAGTTATGCATTATTGAAGTTGGACTTTTTTGCAAAATTGCCAAAAGTCAACTATCCCCAAAACTTCAAATTTTGCCAAATGGGACCATTCTTTTTCACTTGTTTTGAGTATTCCATGTAGCCCACGTGCTCCAGCCTTGGCCATGTGTCCATATCTTTTTTTATTAATTATTTTGATTTTATTTGAATTAATTTGATTTAAATCAAAATAAATCAAATAAAAATCCAAAGACATTGATAACAAAGATTTTGTGTTGATTTCAGATTCCATTATGCAGCTGGCCATCATCAAACTCGTATCAAATGAATTATGTGCAAAAAAAAGATTGAAATCAAGAAAATTTGGAAATATTTAATGGAAGAATCAAATCAAATTCAAGGGCATTGATAGAGCAAGATTTGAACAACAAATGCTACCCTAATCCAATGTACAATACATAAGCAAGCGCGCAAGACAGAAATCAGGGTTAGAGAGCACTTGAGGAGGCAGAACCAAACTCACAAAAACCAGAAAAATCTTGAGATCAAAATTAAGGTTGGAGGCATTTTCAAGGCTTGAGACGTATCCCATTCGCTTCCTGGCAATTCTCATAAGCTAACCCAATCCAAACCAGGCGTTTCCAGACCTTCTAGTGCACTGTAAGTCCTTCGTAACATAACTACATTCTTGATTTCGATTCGCGTTATTCTGGCATACATTGAGTAAAATAATTGCATATTTGTGATCACAAGAACATTTGCAAGCTTTTGGTATTAACGAATTTCATTTATCTGATATGTAACAAGAACCACCATAGTTAGGGTTTCTTGGATTTTTTTGGGGTTTTCTGTTTCAGGGAAAATTGGCCATCATATTGGACATGGTTACATCCAAGAGGTTGAGACGAACACAACCCTAGACTTAGAACTCATTTTCATAGCCTGAGGAGAATTTTGGATTGAAGCTGCGTTTTTAGCTGCAGATTAAAATCCGCAGGTAAAGTTACAATGATGGGAGGACAGGGACGATGAGGTGTCATCCGTCCATTTACCCATTCAAATATTACGCGCTTTTTTTTTCTGGCATTTGATTTGTTTTCATATATTATGTTTCATTTGCGTTATAATAACAAAAGCAACAACTTGGCCTAGTGGTGGCCACATAGGCGTTCAAAGACCAAAAGGCTGGAGGTCAGGGGTTCGATCCTTGCCTCCATCAATTTGCATTTTTTTCAATTTCTTTCAGGCGATTCTGTACACGCATGGGCCAGATTCACACCATACTCCCTCACCATCCAAGCGCCAGATGGCCAAGGGGCCAGATCTGGTGGTCAAATCTTGAGGGCATACCATGGAATCAGTCAATACACATGCAGGGAATCACTAAAGTCAAACGGATCAACAAATGGGCCAACAAAAAATGCTATTAGCACCTCCAAAAAAGGCCCAATTCTCTCATTTTCTTTATATTTTCTATTTATTAATTTAGTTATTTTGTTTTATTTTAATTAATTACTAACCAATCATAATTTTTCCTTTTTTATCAAAAATCATCAAAAAATATTTTAACCCAATAAATTTCAGAATTCTTTTTTTTAATAAATTTTAATTATTTAATTAGGTTTTAATTTTAGGAAACTTTAATTTATTTTGCAAATAAATAAAATTAATTAGAAATCGTTAGGTTTTAATTCATTTAATTATTTTAATTTCTTTCCTAAAATATTAAAAACTCCAAAAACATGCCATTTATTATTTTTCATTAATTAATTTATTTTATGATTAATTTAGTAATTAACTTAGGATTTAATTTCTTTTCTTAAATACAAACAACCAAAAAAACATTTTCTTTTAAAAAAGGGGTCAAAACCCTAATTCGTATTCGATTCAATTTCCCGCGCGCTTATTGCTTTATCCAATTAATGTACCTGCTTCCGGTATGTAATAGATAATTAGGACATTTTATTTATTTATCGCTTTATTTTATTTTATTTTTAAAAGGGTTGCTTTTGGCGATGTAAATACCCGACGCCTTGTAATTTAATTTCCGCAATTTAAATTTCGTAAACTATACAACTGTTAGATGTTTGATAATAGGGCTTGCATGACAAGAATGAATGCCTAATTTACAAAACAGTTAGATCACCCTTAACATGTGCAAAGATAGAAATAACTGAAAACGATACACTCGCACATGCGCACTCTTAGGGTACACCCCACTTGGTTGCCTTTGTATACGGTCATTGAGTATAGGTCGTTTTAGAGGTCGTCCTCTTGTCTAAAAGATCATATTTGCCTCGAAATGGTTGCCTCGGATATTGTCGCCTCAAACAAATGATCTAAGACATTAGGGTTACCGCTAAGGCGTCCTAAGATTGCTTTGGTGACCGTATGTCCCTCTTTCAAATTGACCCTCAAATTCCAACGACGGTGCTACCTACTCACTAATAGTAGGATAGCATTGTCTAAAGGAAATTAGCATAGAACGATTCCTTTTTCGAGTAGGTAGATTAGTTCTTAGATACTTGCTCATCCAAAACAAAACAAAATTTTCACACTTACACTCCTTTTCAAACAAAGTTTTCAAAAACACTTCATTACACTCTTGAGGACAGAAACAAGAGTTAAATCGAAGTTAAAACAAAAACTTTTCAAACCCACAAGCACAAAGAAACCAATTTTGAAAATGATGAGCAAGTACCTAAGAGCCCGTAGATAACTACAGATAGAAAGGGTTCTAATACCTTCCCTTTCTATAATCTACCCCCCGTACTCAGAAATATCTCGAAAAAAGGAATTTTTCTGTGCTTTTTTCCTTTCCTTGTTGGATAAAATAAAAGTCGGTGGCGACTCTTGCTTACCACAACATCTTGTGAAAACAAACGCAAAATGCAAACCAGCATTCCAAAAAACAATCAGTTCTTCCCACCGTATCACAGAACTGGCGACTCTATTGGGGACGCTTATAAGTGGGGTGTCCCTTAGGAATAGTTCATAATGTTTTCAATTGCTTGATTTGTATGCTTTATCTTTGTGGGTTTGAATCAGAGTTACTATAGATCCTAACCCGGATCTTGGGGATACCCTTTAGGTAAGTAGCAATAAACTGTGAGGGAACGGTACGGCATATACCGATACGGTTGAAGCAGTAGCTACGTTAGTGTGGCACTTTAGTTTGTATTGATATCCCTTGTGGCGCAACGAGGAGAATATGGGTCTTCTAAGGGGTCATTAAGCACCAACTGACCTTAGAACCTATAATTGACCAACTTGGCCATAGAACAGTAGCAGTATGCTACACTCATTGAGACCAAACTCTCGCGATGATTCCGGACGCAAGAAAAGGTTGCTAAACTGAAATTATGAACGATCGAGGGTGGTTAGTGATATTGAGATCCTCTAGAACCCGGTTACTATTTCTAGGACAGGTTTGAACCAACTGAACTGAAAGAGGGTAGTACCTAGACTCCTTGCCAGTCTGAAATCTAAGGGGTTGTCTGTGTGACTTGTTTGCCCTTACCATGTTTGCTATTTATGAATACCTGTGATGTGTTTCTATCATGACATCATACATCATGACATTGCATGCATATTGCATTGGACTAACCATTTCAAATACCAATGGGATTCATCTTTGTTCTGTTTTGTAGGTCATGACATCTATGCGTAGAAACATTATTCGGATCAACTTTGTACAGATTCCTACTCAGCTTAAGGATTTGGTTGCAAAGTTTCCAGATACTTATTCCTTTATCAAAAGACATGGGCACCTTCTTGGGTTGGTCACCTCCAAGATGGATGAACATATGATGAGTGTCTTAGTCCAGTTCTTTGATCCACTGTACCACTGCTTCACTTTTCCGGACTACCAGTTGGTCCCTACCTTGGAAGAGTTCTCTGATCTACTTGGTATCTCCATCCTAGAGCAGACCCCGTTTACAGGTTGGGAGAAAGTCCTTAGGCCGGAAGAGATTGCTTCAGCCCTCCATCTGACAAAGGCTGAGGTAATGTCTAACTGGGAGACTCGAAGTGGGACAAAAGGCTTCTTGGCTAAATTCTTGGTTGATTGGGCTAATCAGTTCTGGGACAGTCTAGACTTCCAGGCATTTGAAGACATTCTGGCTCTTCTCATATATGGTTTGGTGTTGTTTCCTAACTCAGATTCTTTCGTCGACGTGAATGCAGTAAAGATTTTCATGTCCGGTAATCCTGTGCCCACTCTCCTGGGTGACATTTTGCACTCTCTTTATGCCCGTACTGCTCGGAATCGGGGAACCCTAATCTGTTGTGCACCATTGCTGGCGAGGTGGTTTATTTCCCACCTCCCCAAATCAGTTTTGAAGAACAAGGAAGGCATGGGTTGGGCCTACAGGATTATGTATCTTGCTCACATTGATATTATCTGGAGCACTAAAGACATGGAAGAAGTGGCTATTATTTATCGCTGTAGGGAGTACCCCAATGTTCCACTACTTGGAGTTCGAGGAGGGATCACCTATAATCCTTGTCTGGCCTTACGTCAGTTTGGGAGAGCTAGGAGGGACGGACCTCATGATTTTCTAATGCCGAGCATTGTCTTTGACTTCCAAGGGGAAAGTGACGAGCATCGCCGCAGGTTCATACGAGCTTGGGATAGGGTACACAGGTCTAATCCGCACGAGTTAGGTATGAAGACCTCTCTTCCGATAGAACCATATCTCCGATGGGTTCGAATCCGTGCCCAAAAGTTGGGAATGCCGTACGAAGCTGTCTTGCCTGTGATTGTTGAGGTTGCTGATAAAGAAGGGGTTCCTCCTACCATCCTCCATCCATACATGCCTACTGACATTGAGGCATTAAAGAGGTCTTGGATACAACTGAGAGAAGAGCGGGATACTTACAGAGAAAAGTATCACGAACAAGAGCGGAAGATCCTGAAGTTGACAAGGCAATTGGAGATTGAGCAGATCCTCAACGACTATGTCAGCACCAAAGGCAAACGACCATGGGAGCACTGATGTCTTTTGTTATTTTTAGTTTTGATTTACTTTTCAGTATTTCCTTTTGTAACGCCTTAAAGGAATTTGTCAAACATTATTTCAAATTTATCTAATAAAAGTGTGTTTCATTTTGGTTTACCAATTTGAATCTCTCGACGTATTTGAAATCATATCATACGCATTTCATTCCATGCACCTCATCACAGGTACCCATTACAGGTCTCTTATCTTCTTCGCTGTTTATTTCAGCACATCATGTCTGCCGAAACTTCAACTGAACAAGCCATCAAGGCTCTGCAAGCTCAAAACACCCAGTTCCAGGAATTGTTCATGAGTTTAGCCAAGGGTCAGCAAGATCTGAAGACTCTTATCTTAAAGGATAAGAAGAAGAAGAAGAAGACGGTCCTACTGAATATGGGTCGCAGATTTGGAAACAATTTGCAAGAAGAGGTTGATTTGACTCACTCATCTGAAGGGGGAGAAAATCAGGAAGAAAGGAGGGCACCTAGCCCCGTGGTTTCAGAAAACGAGACTGACTTTGACGAAGACCAGTATCCTCCGGCTGAGGATAGGTATAAGCAACTCAAAGACCAGTTGAACGCAATGGAGGTCCAGAAAGTCCCTGGTCTGGACTTTGGAGATTTAGGTTTGTCATCTGGGGTGGTGATTCCCCACAAGTTTAAAGCACCAATCTTTGCTAAATACAACGGGGTTTCTTGCCCAAAACTGTACCTCTGCTCGTATGTTAGAAAGATTTAGCCATACACCGCTGACAAGAACCTCTGGATCCACTTCTTTCAAGACAGTCTCTCAGGGACTCAACTTGAATAGTTTTACCAGCTGGAAGGAGCTAGTATCCGTAATTGGGAAGATCTTGCTGCTGCTTTCTACAAGCAGTACCAATACAATGCCGACCTTGCTCCAACGCATACCCAACTTCAGGGTATGTCTATGGGTGCGGGCGAAGGTTTCAAAGACTATGCTCAAAAATGGAGGGACCTTGCTGGAAGAGTACAACCCCCGCTGGCTGACAGGGAGTTAGTAGATATGTTTTTGGGGACTTTGTCTGGTTCGTATTTCAACCATCTGATTGGAAGTTCGTCGTCCGGGTTTACTGAGCTGATTATGACCGGGGAAAGAATTGAAGCCGGTATCAAGAGCGGTAAAATACAGAAGGGGGCTTCGTCAAGCACCGAGAAGAAGCCTTTTAAGAAGGAATCTAACGTTGTTTACAGTTCAAAGAGCCATAATAGACCTGAGCGCCGCCAAGCAGTTATTGCGGTGATTATATCAAGACCTGCTGTTGCCCCTTAGCGCAACAATCAACCAAGGGCCGAGAGACCATGAAGACAATTCACTCAGCTCCATATGACTCTGTCTCAAATTCTGCCACAGTTATTGAAGACCAACTTGGTGATTCCGAAGGAAGCCCCGAAGAATCCCAACACAACATCACCCATGTACAATCCTAACGCCCACTGTGCTTTTCACTCCGATAGCCCGGGGCATGTTACGAATGACTGCTGGGTCTTGAAGAATAAAGTACAGGATCTGATTGATGCTAAGGAAATTCAGTTCGAAGCGCCAGAAAAGCCTAATTTCATAACGGCACCTATGCCCAAACATGACACAGGAGTGAATGCTATTGGGGATGATGATGAAGAGTTTGATATTGACAGCTGGATATACCCGACTGCTGATGGTGGACTAAGCAACTTGACAGTGAAGGAATCTATGCCCGTTTCTGTTATTACCCAGTAGTGAGACTTCTGTTTTGAATTTGTAACAGACAATTTTTAAACTTTACGGCCCGATGTCTTACCCGAGGCACCATGGTTTTGTTTATGAGGGCTTGATATTTGTCATCTCCATATATCATTAATAAAAGCATTGGACGTTTCTTGCATTTCAAATTTTGCGCTCCTTGTTTTTCTCTTATTATATATGGCAAAACAACTATTTTACACACACTCACATATACAGGTCTACGTCCACTCTGGATCCTACTGGTAACGACTCTGCTACTGCCAGTTATGACTTCGAAAGTACGATAAACTTAGCCGAAGACGAAGGTGAAGATGATTGCGAAGTGCCTGGTGAACTTGCTAGACTGCTACTTCAGGAAGAGAGGGCCATACAGCCGCATGAAGAGCCGGTGGAATCAGTAAATCTGGGTACAGAGATAGACAAGAAAGAGGTCAAGATCGGTGAAAATCTGGAGCCTAGTGTTAAGCAACGGTTGATTCAGATGTTGCGTGACTATGTTGAGATCTTTTCCTGGTCTTATGAAGATATGCCCGGGTTGGATACCGATATTGTGGTTCACCGCCTGCCTACCAAGGAAGATTGTCCTCCAGTAAAACAGAAAGTCCTCCGAATGCGCCCGGAGATGTCTGAGAAAATCAAGGCTGAAGTTATGAAGCAATTTGACGCCGGTTTTCTAGCAGTTACTTCTTACCCACAGTGGGTTACCAACGTGGTTCCAGTGCCGAAGAAGGATGGTAAGGTTCGAATGTGTGTTGATTATAGGGATCTGAACAGGGCGAGCCCCAAGGATGATTTCCCTCTACCTCATATCGATGTTCTGGTTGACAACACCGCACAACATAAGGTATTCTGCTTTATGGATGGTTTCTCCGGTTATAATCAGATTAAGATGGCTCCCGAGGATATGGAGAAGACAACCTTTGTTACTCAATGGGGTACCTTTTGCTACAAAGTCATGCCTTTTGGATTGAAGAATGTTGAGGCAACGTATCAGCGCGCCATGGTCGCTTTGTTCCATGACATGATCCATCATGAGATTGAGGTGTACATCGACGGCATGATTGCAAGATCCCAGACTAAGGAAGAACATCTTGACCACCTTCATAAGTTATTTGACAGGTTGAGGTTGTACAAGCTGAGGTTAAAACCGAACAAGTGCACCTTCGGGGTGAGATCTGGTAAGCTGCTGGGTTTCGTCGTAAGCGATAAAGGTATTTAGGTGGATCCTGCAAAGGTGAAGGCTATACAGGAGATTCCGGCTCCCCGAATTGAAAAAGAAGTCAGAGGCTTTCTGGGACGTCTGAACTACATTGCTCGATTCATCTCACACCTGACTGCTACTTGTGAGCCAATCTTCAAGTTGCTGAAGAAAGATCAAGTGGTAAGATGGAACGATGAATGTCAGGCCGCTTTCGAAAGGATCAAAGAATATCTCCAAGAGCCACCTATTTTGATGCCTCCAGTTGAAGGGAGACCTCTGATCTTATACTTGACAGTACTCGACAATTCAATGGGGTACATGCTGGGGCAGCATGACGTGTCTGGTCGAAAAGAGCATGCTATTTATTACCTTAGCAAAAAGTTTACCGACTGCGAGACCCGATACTCGTTGCTTAAGAAAACTTGTTGCGCTTTGGCATGGGCTGCTCGCCGGCTGAGACAGTATATGCTGAGTCACACTACTCTATTGATATCAAAGATGGATCCAATCAAGTATATCTTCGAGAAGCCTGTCTTGTCCAGGAGAATAGCAAGATGGCAGATGATCTTGACTGAGTATGACATCTAATACACGACCCAAAAGGCAATCAAAGGAAGTGTATTGGCGGATCATTTGGCACATCAAGCAGTGGACAATTACCAGTCAATGAACTTTGAATTTCCGGATGAGAATATCATGTTGGTAACTGACTGTGAGACACCTGGACCGGATGAAGGACCTGAGGAGGGATCCCGATGGTCTATGTACTTTGATGGTGCTTCAAACGCTTTGGGTAATGGCATTGGCGCCATGATCATATCTCCTAAAGGCTCTCATACTCCGTTTACCGCCCGACTATGTTTCAACTGCACCAATAATATGGCAGAGTATGAAGCATGCATCATGGGTCTTCGAGCAGCAATTGACCTAAGGATTAAGTTCTTGAGTGTGTTCGGAGATTCCGCTCTCGTGATCAGTCAGATCAAAGGCGAGCAGGATACGAAACACCCAAATCTTATTCCTTACAAGGAGTATGTATTAACTTTGCTTTCACACTTCGAAGAGATAACCTTTGAACACTTCCCTAGAGAATAAAATCAGTTAGCGGACGCGCTAGCTACGATGTCTTCTATGTTCAAAGTCGATTGGGACAACGAAGCTCCCCTAATTACCATTGAAAGATTATATGAACCTGCACATTGTTGTGTCATTGAGACTGAAGAGGTAACAGAAAAGCCCTGGTTTCATGAGGTGAAGAGGTACCTTGAGGCTCGGGAATACCCCGAGGGTGTATCTGTTAATGACAAGAAGTTTCTGAGGAGGTTCGCAGCGAAGTTCTTCATCAGTAATGACGTCCTTTACAAGCGTACCCATGATTCGACCTTACTGCGATGTGTGGATAAGAACGAGGCAGAAAGGATCATGGTAGATTTACATGAAGGTACTTTCGGGTTTCATTCCAGTGGACACACCATGGCAAAGAAAATCCTTCGGGCAAGATATTATTGGTCTACAATGGAAGCCGACTGTTATCAGCATTCTCGGACCTGTCACAAGTGCCAAGTCTATGCTGATAAAGTGCACATACCTTCAGTACCTCTGAACGTCTTGACAGCTTCGTGGCCTTTTGTAATGTGGGGCATCGACATGATCGGGGAGATCAGACCTACGACATCTAACGGGCGTCGTTTCATCCTGGTAGCGATTGATTACTTTACGAAGTGGGTTGAAGCAGCTTCCTTTGCTACTGTAACCAAGAACGTCGTGGCACGGTTTATTCGGTACAATCTGATATGTCGATATGGTGTACCAGAGAGGATCATTACGGACAATGGTACAAATCTCAACAATAAGATGATCACCGAGCTCTGCAAGCAATTCAAGATACAACATCTAAACTCTTCTCCCTACCGGCCGAAGATGAATGGGGTTGTTGAAGCGGCTAATAAGAACATTAAGAAGATTGTGCAGAAGATGATGGTGACGTACAAAGACTGGCACGAGATGTTACCATTTGCTCTTCATGGGTATCGTACCTCAGCACGGACGTCAACAGGGGCAACACCTTATTCCTTGGTTTATAGCATGGAGGTTGTCTTGCCCATTGAAGTTCAGATACCCTCTCTTCGGATTATGAAAGATGCAGGTTTGAGCGAAGATGACTGGATCCAGACCCGGCTTGATCAGTTGAACTTAATCAACGAAAAAAGACTTACTGCTATTTGTCATGGTCAAACGTATCAAAAACGGATGATTAAGGCATTTAACAAGAAAGTTAGACGATAAGAGTATCAAGTTGGGGATCTGGTGATCAAGCGCATTATCTTACCTCAAAGTGATCCCAGGGGAAAATGGACCCCTACTTACGAAGGGCCATTTGTGGTTAAGAACATTTTCTCAGGAGGAGCTATGATTCTAACCACCATGGATGGTGACGACCTTCCTCACCCCGTCAATGCAGACATAGTGAAAAGATACTACGCATAATCAAAGACCCACTAGGTTGACTGGCCTAGGCAAAAATAAGGGCTTCCCGGCGAACCAAAAGGGTTCGGGAAAAAATAAGGGATGAAAATGAAAAACTGTACACCCGGAAAGTCGAAAACCTGAAAAGGCGGCCTGGGCAAAAAAGGGTATCCCGGTGGACCGGAAACCCGAAAGGGCGGTCCAGGCAAAAATTAGGGATCAAAGCGTAACACTATGTCTCATTGGATCACCTTGCAACCAGACTTCGGTATCGACTATCAAGCTCGGACGACACTAATCAATTTGATCTATCTTCAACCAAGTAGCAAAGTGATGAGATGCTCGGGGACATAAAGGCAATAGCAGAGTTGGAACCCAGTGGGGATTATTCACATAGCTATTTCGTTTAGTTTTTCACAAAATGTATAAACTCTTTTGTTCGGCGGCGTTCTCTTACTAGGACGTCAGCCTCTTGTACAAAAAATGCCTATTTACATGCCAAACTTCAAAATCAATACAATTCATTTTCAGAGAAATTTCAAACTGTTTTTCCTTTTTCTGTTTTGTTTTGCAAAGAACATCCAATGTTCATTTTTGATATATGCATTTGACATTAATTGTTGCTCATGAATATTTACATGCAAAACAAAAGACGATTACTTGTAATATCAGAAACAGGGGCAATAAGAATTGTCCAAGCTATACAGTTTCTCTATCCACCAGGTATGAAGGTAGATTTAGCTGAAGAATATGGCTAAAGGTGCTTTCACTCTCCGCAGAGTAAGAAAAGACAGCAATGATAGCTCTCCCCAGCTGAGACTTGCAACTGTAAATGAATCAGTAGTATTCTCCCCAAGCAGAGTTTATTTACCATCAGCACTGAAAGATCTTAATATTCCCCAGCGGAGTATAAGAATATTCCCCGGCAGAATACAAAATATCCCCAGTGGAGTTTGAATTTTTTCCCAGCGCAATCTGAAAAAGCTTCCCCAGTGGAGTTTGGAGAATCATCCCCAGTAGACTTTGGAAGATTGTCCCCAGCAGAGATCAAATGATTATCCCCATTAGAGTCTAAGAGGTTATCCCCAGTGAAATCGCAGCTGAAAGAACATCCCCAGCGGAGTTCATTCCTTTCACAAACATAAACTCAATCCCCAACAGGACTCAACATCACCAGCAACGGTAATTCATCCCCAGCGGAATTTATCAGTGGAATCCTCTACAGAGCATCTCTTCCCCACAGAGTAATCTCCTCATCAATATTCCCCAGCGGAGTTATCCTCTCCTGCAGGTTTATTCTCAAAATCATCTTTGCTCTCCATCCCCAGCGGAAACGAAGAATTCAACTTTTTTCTCCAGCAGCTATCCTGGATTTATTTTCCCCAACTACAAACATCACATTATCATACATCATGACACGTGCATATACGCATCATACAACACAATCTCATTTATTTTGAGATCATCATGGCCTGATACATATCATGCATTACATGCAACTAATCTTTACCTTTCAGGAAGGATGCGGTTAAATTCTCACAAAAATCAAAGTTTTGAAGCTTTTACCTACATTCGAATTACTGACGAGTTCTTAAATCTCAACAGAGTTTCTCTCAGTTGAATTACAGACAAGGTCCTAAATCTCGACAATGTTCCTCCGTCGAATTACAGACGAGTTCCTAAATCTCAGTAGAGTTTTCTCAGTTGAATTACAGGCAAGTTCTTAAATCTCGATGAAGATGTTTCCCCAAAGTCGAATTTCTGACAAGTTCTTAAATCTCAACAGAGTTATCCTCAGTTGAATTATAGACAAGGTCCTAAATCTCGACAAAGTTCCTCCGTCGAATTACAGACGAGTTCCTAAATCTCAACAGAGTTTTCTCAGTTGAATTACGGGAGAGTTCTTAAATCTCGATGAAGATGTTTCCCCAAAGTCGAATTACTGACAAGTTCTTAAATCTCAATAGAGTTATCCTCAGTTGAATTATAGACAAGGTCCTAAATCTCGACAAAATTCCTCCGTTGAATTACAGACGAGTTCCTAAATCTCAGCAGAGTTTTCTCAGTTAAATTACGGGCGAGTTCTTAAATCTCGATGAAGATGTTTCCCCAAAGTCGAATTACTGACAAGTTATTAAATCTCAACAGAGTATTCCTCAGTTGAATTACAAACAAGGTCCTAAATCTCGACAAAGTTCCTCCATCGAATTACAGACAGGTTCTGTTGTACCCCAAAATTTGCCCTCCCATTTCCTCAACATTTTCTCATCACAAGACCTTTGGAGATCAAGATCCAGTTAGGGTTTCCTCTGCTCAAGACTTCTCCTTGCACTGTGGACTCAAATTAGGGTTTGTGTTTGCCTAAGGATGTTTTGACCTAAAATGCCTAAGATGACTTTCATGCTTCATATTGGACTCCCAAGTTTACCTATACCAAGTTTCAGGTCTTGATTCCAAGTTTTGCCCAGTCAATTGGACAGTTGACCTAGAAATCAGCTGTATTGGGGAAAAAGTCAACTGTGGCCAATTGACAGTCAAACCTCATGAAATTTGATCCACATCAACATTATGAACTCATATGAACCATTTGATCAAGTTTGGATCACAATTCCCCAAGAAATTTGATCAGATCATCAAAAGGGCAAAATGGTCATTTTTAGGGTTTTGACTGCACAAAGGCAATTTTTGACTATTTGACCTAGCCAATGGAAAACCAAGCTCACATATGGCCTCAAGGACCCCATGGAATTATCTTGACATGTTCATCAAGCTCAAAAGATCCCAAGTACACAAGATTGATAGTTGAATTTCCCAATCAATTGATCAATTTTGACTGTATACTGAAAAGTCAAACTTTGACTTTTTGGTCAAAATCAAGAGTCAAGATTCATTTTTCATCAAAACATGCCAAATCATGAAATTTGGTCACCAAGAAATCACAAAATGCAAATTAGGGTTTGAAAATGGAATTTTTCATAACTTAGAATTTTTCTAAGTTATGAAAAACCCTAATTTTTTCCCAACTTTGCCCCATCTTTTCACCATGATCCATTTGGATTCAAACAAAAGTCAAAACATGAAAGTTGTAGCTTGTTGCATAATCTACAACTTTGATTCACAAAGTTTTCTCATTTGAAGCTTGTACCTCAAGTTATAATTTTTTGAATAAGGGCACTAAACCATCTTTTAACTTAGTGAAATTTGACCTATTTTGACAAGGTTTTCTACCCTACTTCAAGGCCACTTTTCATACCCTTCCACTTGGAATTTTGATTTGCATTTCAAAGATGGATTGTAGTACACATTCCAAGATTTCCAAAATGTCCAAGAACTCATCAAACAACCTCATAACTTGAGAGATTCGAATTTCACAAATTGGCAAAAATTCACTTTTGTTCTTCATCAAGACATGTTCATAAACTTGGCAAATTTGAACTCAGCATAGTTTGTGCTACTTTGCAGGTCCTTAAACCACATTACACTCCTTAATTTAATGCTTGTTCATTGTGTCTAAGTGTTGTTCCATGAATTCAAGCATTATACACAAGATTGATCCATTTTTGGATAAAGTGAACTTTCCATTTTTACAAAAGTTTGCTTTATGTCAATTGGTAAATCAAACAAGTACATAGAAGATCTGCTTAGCACAAGATTATGTGCATAACACACTGATCAAGAGATGTTTATGCAGCACATTAGGGGGTCCTATACTGACCTAGAACACCAACTTGCTTTGGTTGCTTAGAAAAGAAGAAAAGTCCATAACTTGTAAAAAAACTCTCATCTCAGCTTAGAAACACAACACAAAAGATATCAAACACATTCAAAACCACCCAACCAAGCTTTTGCACGAGCCTTTTGCCTTTCAAACACTCTCCATCTCAGAAACACCACAAAACTGCTCAAACAGAGCAAGCCCTGCAGATTGAGTGCTATCTCTCAATCCCTTCGAGCATTTTGATCAAAACCTGTTCCTCTACCTTCCTTATAACATATGCAAACTATCCAGAAGCTAAGGCACGATCTGTAGTTGCTCTAACCACTTCCACCATTTTCATATCTTTGACTTGCAGGTGAAGTTCTACAGCTTGATACAAGAAGGTTCAAGACAAAGTAAGCATTGAAAAAGCATCCCTGGACCTCAAGGAAGCTTTTCCAATCATTACATTGCACTGAAAGTCTCTCATTCTCCACATAGAAGTTCAACTGCACAGGTAAAAGTTTGAATTCGTATCTCTCTTATTATGCATCCTTAGTCTTAAGTTTGTGAAGAAACAAGGTCCTACTCATAGCCCTGAACATGTACATAGCTTTACTTTTCATTTCTTTTGTCTGAGTAGAGAGAATTTGAGCTCTGAAAATGGTAGAAAAGTTAGGTCAGAAAAGAGGGGGAGAGAAATTCTCCCTCATCTTAGAGAGATAGTTCATGTTCTTTATATGTATGAAATCGTGAGATTATGCTTTACATGTTTTGTGTTGGAAGTTTGTTCAAAGGATCAAAGAATCAGGACCTTGATGTTGAAGCAAGAGGCGCGCGTTTTTGAACTCAGTCTTGGCCAAAGGTTGAAGACAGTGTTTCATTGGGCTGGGCTTTTGTGTTCTTTCTTTTCACACCATCTTTTTTGGTTTACACCCCCCTGAGCCCATTTGCTCATTTTTTAACATCTTTGACTTTTTCTTTTTTGGCTGACTTTGTTTATTTTTTCTCATGCCATTTAAAAATTAAAAATATTTTTTCCATCATTTTTTTGCATTTATTGCATATTTATTTGTTTATTTTCTTTGTTTGTACATTAATATATATATATACCATTATTATAATAAAATAGAAAAAAGGTGTAAATACATTTTTATTTTTATTTACCTTCTGAAAATATTTCACACAAAAAATACTTTTTTTATTTATTTTATTAAAATATTAAAATACTTATTTTGTGTATAATACATATTTAAGGTTTAATATATATATATATGTGATTATTAATATATTTAAGACAAAAATATAAAAAATACTTGATTTTTTTCATTTTATTAATATTTGATACAAAATACCTTTTTTTTACAATACACTTCATTTTATAAATAATAAATAAATAGTTGTATTAAAATTAAATAATACCTTTTTTTCTTTAAAAATTAGGGTTTTTGCCCTAAATTTAAAATACTCAAAAAAATAATACATTTTTTTATTTTCTTTTTCCTTTTACATAAACAATATTTTCTCATACACATAAAAAAAACTTTCTTTTTGCATTTCACATATTTATTTAATTTACATTTAATTATGTATTATTTAAATTGCAAATATTCAATTGATGTAATAATTTAGATTTAAATTCTTGTCAATATCCCCATTTGAACATTTGTACCCCCCTTCCCATATTTGGTTTTGTAATAGCTTAGTAATTTTAATTTCGCACTTTATTGCTTTCTAATGATAACATGCTAGAATTAGGGTTTGAATGCAAAAAACGATAAAAAATAGTTTGACCTAATACAAGATAAACAAGCATGAAAATGGACACACAAATCACACTCGCACCCCCTAGGGTATTCCACTTGTTGCCTTCAAATAAATGGGCCATATTGTATGTTGAACTTCTTTGGGCAAAGCAAACAATTTGAATGATCATAGTCCCTCGATAAAACTTTTCAAAACAAACAAAAACAAATGATCAAGTCCCTTAAAGGAATTGCCCAAAGACATTTAACGTCGTTACAATTATGGTCTAAACGATGACCCGCGCCTGTCCCTTTCACATCCTAACACAAGGTTGCCCACCAAATACAATGGTGGTGCAAACTTGTTAAAAGGGTTAAAGTATAGCAATAATCTTTTGAGAAATTTAGGAGTAGATAACCTCTTAGTTACTTGAATCAACTTGCAAAACAAAACACTTGCCTAATTTCAAAATCACACATCACAACACTGTCAAAACAAAACTTTCAAAAACAAATGAAAACCTTTTTTTAAAAGACATACATCTTTGTATACATCCCCACATGGATCATTACAAAGGTTGCCACCACATTGGCCTCTTTTCAAAAAAAAATTCAAAACCCACACACTCAAGCACCATTTAAAACAATTGAAAACAAAAGGCAAGTGATCTAAGCAAGTAACTAAGAGCCCATGGATAACCATGGATAGAAAGGGTGCTAATACTTTCCCTTTCTATAATCTACTCCCCGAACCCAAGAAAACATCTCAAAAGGTTTTTGCTGTGCTTTTTAACCTTTCCTTAGGATAAAATAAAAAGTCGGTGGCGACTCTTGCTAACCGCAACATTTGCGAATACAAACGCAAAACCTCAAGTCAGTTCTCCCACCGTATCACAGAACTGGCGACTCTGCTGGGGTTAACTTTTAAAGTGGAGTAACCTTAGGGTTTAGATCACCTTTGTTTTCAATTGATTGTCTTGTTTGCTTTTACATTTGTGGGCTTTGTATCGGAGTTTTATAGATCCTAACCCGGATCTGGGAAATACCCTTTTTAGGTAGCATAATCTGTGAGGGACCTGTCCGGCGTAGACCGACATGGGTGAAACAGTGGCTACGTTGGTGTGGCATCTTAGTCTGTACCTATATCCCTTGTGTTGTAATGGGGAGAATATAGGTCTTCTAAGGGGTCATTAAACACCAACCAACCTTAGAACCCTAAATTGACCAACTTGGCTATTAGGACAGTAGCAGTATGCTACACTCATTGAGGCTAAACTCTCGAGATGGTTCTGGCCGCGAGAAAAGATTGCGATGCTGGAGTTATGACCGATTGAGGGTAGCCAATGATTTGAGATCCTCTAGAACCCGGTTACTTTTGATAGGACAGGTTTTAACCAACAAAACCAAAAGAGGGTAATACCTGAAACTCATGCTGGCCTGAAACCTAAGGGTGTCTTGTGTGACTTGTGTGCTTTATTTGCCTATGTGAATACTTGTGATGTGCTTCATCATAGCATCATGCCATCATACCATTGCATGCATAAAAAGATAACCCATTTCAAAGACAAAAAGGTTTCATCTTTGCTCTGTTTTGTAGGACATTATGATGCCCGTGCGTAGAAATACTGTCCGGCTCAACTTTGTTCAACCACCAGTTTTACTCAAGGATTTGGTTGGAAGGATTCCAAACACTACCTCCTTCATCAACAGACATGGTTCTCTCCTTGGCTTGATCACTGCAAAATGGGACCAACAACTGATAAGTGTTCTGACCCAGTTTTATGACCCTCTGCATCATTGTTTCACCTTTCAAGACTTCCAGCTGGTTCCTACCCTGGAAGAGTTCTCTTATCTGCTTGGGATCCCTGTCCTGGAACAAACTCCATTCACTGGTTTGGAAAAGACTCCTAGGCCTGAAGAGATTGCTGCAATTCTCCCCTTGACCAAAGAAGAGATATTGTCCAACTGGGAAACTAGAAATGGGGTCAAGGGCTTTTTGGTCAAATTTCTGGTTGGCAAGGCTAATGATTTCTGGAATGACTTGGACTTCAAGACATATGAGGATATTCTGGCTCTTTTGATCTATGGTCTGGTATTGTTTCCCAACCCCGACACTTTTATCAGTATCCATGTCATAAGGATCTTCATGTCTCGGAATCCGGTACCCACTCTTTTGGGTGATATTCTACAACAACTCTATGCTCGTACTGCTCGAAAACGGGGGACCCCGTGGTGTTGTGCTCCTTTACTAGTGAGGTGGTTTATTTCGCACCTTCCTAAGTTCGTGCTGAAGAATGAAGAAGGAAAAGGCTGGGCCCGGAGGTTAATGTCTCTCACTGATAATGACATCACCTGGACTCTCAGAGGTTTGGATGAGGTAGCTGTTATTGACCGTTGCGGAGAATACCCTAATGTCCCGTTGATTGGTATTCAAGGAGGAATCTCTTACAATCCGTGTTTAGCTCTCCGTCAGTTTGGAAGATCCAGAGGAGATGGGCCTCATGAGATGCTGGTTCCTCACTTCCATTTTGAGTTTCAGGCGGACAGTGACAAACTACGCCAGGGATTCATTAAAGCTTGGGACAGAATCCACAAAGCTGACCCACATGAGTTAGGACCAAAGACTTCTCTACCAATGGAGCCCTATTGCAAATGGGTCCGCATCCGTGCTCAAAAGTTAGGTATGCCCTACGAAGCTGCTAGACCTCTCATTCTTGAGTCTCCTGTTGAAGATGGGGTTCCTCCAACTGTCCTCCCTCCTCAGATACCTACTGATTTTGACACCATGAAGAGATCTTGGGAACAGCTAAAGGAAGAACGGGATTTCTATCGGGAGAAGTTCAACGAGCAGGAAAGGAAGATCCAGAGGCTGACTAAGCAATTGGAGGAAGAACGGGTCCTGAACAACTACATCAGCACTGAAAAGAGGAGGCCATGGGAGCATTGATGAGCTTTGATGTTTCCTCTTGTAGTTTTATTTCCCTTTCAGTATTTTTCATTCCTGTAATGCCTAAGGGCAAGTTGTTGAACAATTGAAAATTTTAATCTAATGAAGTGTGTTCCCTTTTTTGTCTACAAAGTTGAATCTTGTTTGTCTTTGAAAACATAAAACATACGCATTCCATTACACCATATGCATAGCAGGTACCCTATTTCACAGGTTGCTTAATTTTCTTCGCTGTTTGTGTGCACAGTCATCATGAATCCAGAATCCTCTAGTGAGCAAGCAATCAAGGCCCTTCAGGCCCAAAGTGCACAGTTTCAAGAGATGGTCCTAAGCCTATCCCAAGGTCAGCAAGAGTTGAAGACTCTACTCATGAAGAAAAAGAAGAAAAAGAGAACTGCATTGTTCAACACCGGACGCAGATTTGGGAACACACTCCATAATGAAGCTGATCCAACCACTTCTTCTGCTGAGAAAAACAGTCCCCAAGAGGGAAGAGCTCCTAGTCCCGCAGTCTCCGATAACGAGACGGACTATAACGACGAACAGTACCCACCTACTGCTGACAGATACAAACAATTGGAGGACCGCTTGAGCGCCATGGAAATTCAGAATGTGCCAGGACTGGATTTCGGAGATTTGGGGTTATCTTCTGGGGTAGTCATTCCACACAAGTTTAAGGCGCCTGCCTTCGCCAAGTATGATGGGGTCTCCTGCCCAAAGCTGCATCTAAGGTCGTACGTAAGGAAAATCCAACCTTACACGGCGGATAAGAACCTCTGGATTCACTTCTTCCAAGATAGCCTCTCAGGGTCACAGCTTGAATGGTTCTACCAATTGGATGGAGCTAGCATCCGGCATTGGGAAGATTTGGCAACCGCATTCTACAGACAATACCAATACAATTCTGATCTCGCTCCTACGCGTACCCAACTTCAGGGTATGTCTCTAGGGACGGGTGAAGGGTTCAAAGAGTACGCTCAAAAATGGAGAGATTTGGCTGGCAGGGTGCAGCCTCCATTGACTGATAGAGAGCTGGTTGATATGTTTCTGGGGACGTTGTCCGGTCTGTTTTTCAATCATTTGGTTGGTAACTCCTCCGCTGGGTTCACAGATTTGATATTAACGGGAGAAAGAATTGAAGCTGGCATCAGGTCAGGCAAAATACAGAAGGTTGCCTCTACAAGTGCTGAGAAGAGGCCGTTTAAGAAAGAAGCAAGTGCCGTCTACGGTCCTAGAAGACAAGTCAAAACCGAAAGTCGCCAAGCCGTCAATGCTTTGGTCATCTCCAAACCTGTTGCTGCTCCTCAGCAGTACAATCAACAAAGAAGCGAAAGGCCCAAGAGGCAGTATACCCGACTAAGTATGACATTATCTCAAATTTTACCCCAACTGTTATCCACCAACCTGGTGACCCTCAAAGATGCTCCTAAGGTCGTCAACACTGCGTCTCCTAAATACAACCCAAATGCCCGGTGTGCTTATCATTCTGATAGTCCCGGGCACACTACTGATGATTGCTGGGCCTTAAGAAACAAAGTGCAAGATCTGATCGACGCGAATGAAATTCAGTTTGAAGCGCCGGAAAGACCAAATGTTGTAACGGCTCCTATGCCCTAGCATAGGGTAAATGCCGTTGAGGAAGAAGTGTACGCTGTTTCGGTAGATGAAGTTGTTACCCCTCTAAAGACTGTTAAGAAGAACCTACTGCGGGCCGGTTTATTTCCGGGTTGCGGCGAAGGTTGCCTATTCTGTGCTATTTCCCCATCTGATTGTCCCTTGCTAAGGTTAGGCATCCAAGGCCTAATGGATAGCAAGGAGATTCTATTCAAAAAGACTGCTGTTCAATTGGTTCCAATGAAGGAAGTTTCTGTAATTACCATCTTCAAAAATCCAATCAAGGCTCCCCCGAAGAAGCCTATTCAAATCATAACAATTGCGCCGGTGATCATTACTGTCCCGGGACCCCTCTCCTACGTATCTGATAAAGCTGTCCCCTGGCATTATGGGGCAGACGTGTATGTAAATGGAATCAAGCAAGAATTCGACGCTAGTGCCAGTATCTGCGATATCACTGGTCCAGCCAAGGTCACCCGCAGTGGCAGGCTCTTCTCGCCTGACATTGCACCGCCCGCTATTCGAAAACCCCTCCTCATAAAACCTGCAAGTTTACCTAGTCCTGTTGCTGATCAAATTGTGTCCCCTGCTGCCGAGTCATCAAATGCTCGGGGCAAAGGGATTGAAGAAGAGCCTGCCCGGATGGAGGCGCCGATACCCATAAATGCTGAGGCCTCCCGACAAGAAATGGAGGAGATTCTGAAAATAATAAAGAAAAGTGATTTTAATGTTGTCGAGCAGTTGGGGCATACACCCTCCAAGATCTCCCTGCTCTCCTTATTGCTATGCTCCGAGGCCCATGCTAAGGCCTTAATCTCATTTCTCAAGACGGCCCATGTGCCGCAAGAGACGTCTGCAGTCCAGTTCACTGACTGCATAGCGAATCTGACAGCGGACAACGGCTTGGGTTTTTCAGATGCTGACCTGACCGCAAAAGGGAGAGACCACAATGATGCCCTGCATGTCTCTATTGAATGCAGGGGCACTACTCTGGCACATGTATTAGTGGACACTGGTTCTTCCTTGAATGTTCTACCGAAAAAGGCTTTAGATCGTCTGGATTATGAAGGCCTGGAGTTGAAACCCAGCAATATCATCGTCAGGGCCTTTGACGGTTCCAAAAGGATGGTTCATGGAGAGGTTAACATCCCTATTCGTGTGGGCTCTCAAGTGTTTGACTCTACCTTTTACGTGATGGATATACGTCCATCGTACTCTTGTCTGTTGGGTCGACCTTGGATCCATAAAGCTGGGGCAGTGACCTCCACCTTGCACCAGAAGTTGAAGTATCCCGTCAGGGGAAAGATCGTCACTGTACAAGGAGAAGAGGAGTATATGGTGAGCCATTTGAATTCCTTCAGGTACATCGAGATGGACGGAGAGTTTATTGAAACCCCCTTCCAGCATTTCGAGGAGGTGCATCCAATTTCAGCAGCTGCAGGGACAATGGCCGAAGAGAATGTTTCCTTGAAGTTGGCTTCCCTAAGGGATGCCCGGGCTGTGGTTCAGAAAGGCAATTGTGCACACTGGGGTCAGCTTCCTGACTTCACTCAGAAGAACGACAAGTTTGGGCTAGGCTTTACTGCAGAGGCTCAGAAGGCGGTGCGCAAAGAGAAGATCGGAAAAGCTCCGGTGTTTATTTCCAGCTCAAGGGTGAATGCTATCGAGGAGGATGTGGAGGAAGCTGAGTTTGACAGTTGGATCTACCCGACTACCAGCAACGGACCAAGCAACTGGACGGCAAAGGATTTTACCCCTATCACATTTGTCACGCAGTAATTGATTTCTTTTGATTTCCAATTTGTAACAAACAATATGTTAAAACTTTGTTGGCTCGGTGTCCTACCCGGGGCATCGTAGCTCCATTTGTGAGGGCTTTTGTATGACATTTTCATATATCATCAATCAAAACATTGGACGTTTGTTGCATTTCAAATCTTTTGCTTTTTTCCTTTCTGTGTTATATGTATTGCAAAACAGTTGTATTTACACACACTCACTTATACAGGTTTCAATCCACTCTGGATCTTACTGGTAACAGCTCTGCTACCGCCAGTTATGACTTCGAAAATCCGATCAACTTGGCCGAAGACGAAGGTGAAGATGATTGCGAAGTGCCTGGTGAACTCGCAAGACTGCTACTACAGGAAGAGAGGGCTATTCAACCACATGAAGAGCCTGTGGAGACAATTAACCTGGGTACTGAGACAGATAGGAAAGAGGTCAAGATTGGTGCCAATCTAGAGCTCAGCGTGAAGCAACGATTGATCCAGATGCTACAAGACTACATGGAGATTTTTGCTTGGTCCTATGGAGATATGCCTGGTTTGGATGCCGACATTGTAGTTCACCACCTGCCAACCAAGGAAGATTGCCCTCCGGTAAAGCAGAAAGTCCGACGGATGCGTCCAGAGATGTCTGAAAAGATCAAGGCCGAGGTTATGAAGCAGTTTGATGCCGGATTCCTTGCAGTGACTTCTTACCCTCAGTGGGTTGCCAATGTAGTGCCAGTGCCGAAGAAAGACGGTAAAGTCAGAATGTGTGTCGACTACCGGGATTTGAACAGGGCCAGCCCCAAGGATGACTTCCCCCTACCTCACATTGATGTCCTTGTTGACAATACAGCTCAACACAAGGTGTTCTCCTTCATGGATGGTTTTTCAGGGTATAATCAGATCAAGATGGCTCCGGAAGATATGGAGAAGACTACCTTTGTGACTCAGTGGGGTACCTTCTGTTATAAGGTCATGCCATTCGGATTGAAAAATGCTGGGGCAACCTATCAACGTGCCATGGTTGCTTTGTTTCATGATATGATCCATCATGAAATTGAGGTATACGTTGATGACATGATTGCAAGGTCTCAAACTGAGGAGGAGCACCTTGACCATCTGAGGAAGTTGTTTGACCGACTCAAGTTATACAAGCTGAGGTTGAATCCCAACAAATGCACCTTTGGGGTAAGATCCGGAAAGTTGCTAGGTTTCATTGTAAGTGATAAGGGTATTCAGGTGGATCCTGCCAAGGTTAAAGCTATTCAAGAGATGCCGACTCCAAAAACAGAGAAAGAAGTCAGAGGTTTCCTAGGACGACTGAATTACATTGCTCGATTCATCTCGCATCTGACTGCTACTTGTGAGCCAATCTTCAAATTGCTGAAGAAAGATCAAGTGGTACGCTGGAATGATGAATGTCAGGCCGCCTTTGAAAGAATAAAGGAATATCTCCAAGAGCCACCCATTCTTATGCCACCGGTGGAAGGAAGACCTCTTATACTATACTTAACGGTACTTGATAATTCAATGGGGTGTGTGCTGGGGCAGCATGACGAGTCTGGCCGAAAAGAGCACGCTATTTATTACTTGAGCAAAAAGTTTACCGACTGTGAGTCTCGTTACTCACTGCTTGAGAAAACTTGCTGCGCTCTTGTATGGGCTGCTCGCCGGCTGAGACAGTATATGCTGACTCACACTACTTTATTGATTTCAAAGATGGATCCCATAAAGTACATATTTGAAAAGCCTGCTCTGTCTGGAAGAATAGCGAGATGGCAAATGATCTTAACAGAATATGATATCCAGTATACAACTCAGAAAGCAATTAAGGGAAGTGCACTGGCAGATCATTTGGCACACCAACCTGTGGACGATTACCAATCATTGAACTTTGATTTTCCGGACGAAGACATCATGGTGGTAACTGACTGTGAAGTACCTGGACCGGATGAAGGACCTGAGGAAGGATCCCGATGGTCTATGCATTTTGATGGAGCCTCCAATGCTTTGGGTAACGGCATCGGCGCTGTAATCATATCTCCCAAAGGAACTCATACTCCCCTCACCGCCCGATTATGTTTCAGCTGCACCAACAACATGGCAGAATATGAGGCATGTATCATGGGTTTACAAGCTGCAATCGACTTAAGGATCAAATTTCTAAGTGTTTTCGGAGATTCCGCTCTCGTGATCAATCAGATCAAAGGCGAGTGGGATACGAAACACCCGAATCTTATTCCTTACAAAGAGTATGTGTCGACCTTGCTCCCTCACTTTGAAGAGATAACTTTTGAGCATTTCCCCAGAGAGGAGAATCAGCTAGCGGACGCACTAGCCACGATGTCTTCAATGTTCAAAGTTAAATGGGACAATGAGGCTCCCCGAATCATAATCTGGAAGTTGGATGAACCGGCATACTGCTGCGAGCTCGAGGCTGAAAAGGTGACTGAAAAACCCTGGTATCATGAGGTGAAGAGGTACTTGGAAGCTCAGGAATACCATGAAGGTGCGTCTGTCAATGATAAGAAGTTCATGAGGAGGTTTGCTGCAAAATTCTTCCTCAGCAACGGCATTCTCTACAAACGGAATCATGATTCGACTCTGCTGCGTTGTGTGGATAAGGCTGAAGCTGAGAAAATCATGATGGAACTGCATGAAGGTACATTTGGAACACATTCCAGTGGGCACACCATGGCTAAGAAAATCCTTCGGGAAGGATATTTCTGGTCCACAATGGAAGCCGATTGTTACCAGCACTCCCGAACTTGTCATAAATGCCAGATCTATGCTGACAAGGTGCATATCCCTCCGGTTCCTTTGAATGTCCTGACGGCACCTTGGCCTTTCGCAATGTGGGGCATCGATATGATCGGTGAGATCCGACCGACGGCATCCAATGGGCATCGCTTCATCTTGGTGGCGATTGATTACTTCACGAAGTGGGTTGAGGCAGCTTCCTACGCAACAGTAACCAAGAGCGTCGTGGCGCGTTTCATCCGGCATAATCTGATATGTCGGTACGGCGTCCCGGAAAGAATCATTACGGACAACGGTACCAATCTCAATAACAAAATGATCACTGAACTCTGTGAACAATTCAAGATACAGCACCACAATTCTTCTCCCTACCGGCCGAAGATGAATGGGGCTGTAGAGGCAGCCAATAAAAATATCAAGAAAATTGTGCAGAAGATGACAGTGACCTATAAAGATTGGCACGAGATGTTACCGTTCGCTCTTCATGGGTACCGCACCTCGGCAAGGACATCAACTGGGGCAACTCCTTTCTCCTTGGTCTATGGCATGGAGGCAGTCTTGCCAATCGAAATCCAGATACCCTCTCTCCGGATAATGAAGGATGCGGACTTGAATGAAGATGATTGGATCCAAACTCGACTTGATCAATTAAATCTGATTGACGAAAAGAGGCTCACTGCTATCTGCCACAGTCAAACGTATCAGAAACGGATGATCAGGGCATTTAACAAGAAAGTCAGACCGCAAGAGTATCAAGTTGGGGACCTGGTAATCAAACGCATCATCCTTCCTCAAAGTGATCCCCGGGGCAAATGGACCCCTACCTATGAAGGGCCATTTGTGGTTAAGCGTGTGTTCTCAGGAGGAGCCATGATCCTAACCGCCATGGATGGTGACGACCTTCCTCACCCCGCCAATGCAGACATAGTGAAAAAATACTACGCATAAATAAAAGACCCGCTAGGTTGACATACCTAGGCAAAATAAGGGCTTCCCGGCGAACCAAAAGGGTTCGGGCAAAAATAAGGGATGAAATAAAAAAATCTGTACACCCGGCAAGTCGAAAACCTGAAAGGGCGGCTTGGGCAAAAATGGGTATCCCGGTGGACTGAAAACCCGAAAGGGCGGTCCAGGCAAAAGTTAGGGATAAAAGCGTAACACTATGTCTCATTGGATCACTTCGCATCCGGAATTCGGCATCAACTATCTGGCTCCAGATTTCGGCATTGACCAATCAGTTTCATCTTCAAATTAGGCAGCAAAGCGATGAGACGTTCGAAGACATAAAGGCGATAGCAGAGTTGGAACCCAGTGGGATTGTTCACATAGCTGTTTTGTTTCCTTTTTCAAATTGTAAACTCTATACTATTTGGCGATGTCCTCTTACTAGGATGTCAGCCTCTTGTACAAAAAAAAAAAACGCCTATTCACAGGCAAAGTTTAAATCAATACAAATTCACTTATTCATACAAATTACCATTGTTTTCCTCTTTTTGTTTTGTCTTGCGAAGAACGTCCAATGTTCATTTTTGATATATGCATTTGACATTAAATTGCTGATTCATAAATGATTGCATATGAAACAAGAGATTAATTGCAGGTGACATCAAAGACAGGGGCAATGTGGAGTTGTCTATTGCAGTCTGGTTGTTTTGTCCGCCAAGGCACCAAGGTAGGTTCAACTGAAGAATGTGGCCAAATCACCTCAATTCCCCGCAGAATAAGACAGGATGCGACAATACTTTCCCCAAGCAGAGTTGGTCCCCCGTCGATCCTAAAAAGGCACAACATTCCCCGGCAGGTCTTAAAGCTCATCCCCAGTAGATTCTGGAAGCTTATCCCCTGCGTAGCACGGACGTCTCTCCCGAGTTTTATTTAGAGTTATTTCCTCACAAGGACTTATAACTGGGTTATCCTCAGCTAAAAGCCACGGAAGATCGCTCTCGGCAAAGTTCCTTCAATCCCCAGCGAAGTCTATCTTTGGTATTCCCAAGCAGAGTTTATCTTTGGAGTTCCCCAGCGGAGTTTATCATCATTATCCTCAGCGGAATTCGTCGTTAAAGTCCTCAGCAGGCCTCTCATCAAAACTTCGGCCAAATATCTCTTTCACAGAGCAATTCTCCGGCCGTTCGTCAAGGATTTATTTTCCTAAGATGAAATTACATTCATAAACATTTCATATTTGCATACATCTTGCTTACCTACATGATGAAACGCATACACCATCTCATGTTGAATATCATGATATCATGCATATCATACATCATGACATTGCATACAACTTACGTTTTTGCCTTTTCAGGAAAAAGACAATCTCAAAAACGACTACCTTCAACTGTCACAACGTCTCCAGATTCGATACCTGTATCTAGCCAGGGCACATCTGAGAGTGATCAGTTTCTAGACTCGATTCCTGTATCTAGCCAGGGCACGTCTGAAGAGTTCGAAGATTCGATTCCTGTATCCAGCCAGGGCACATCTATCAACTACAACATTTCCAGATTCGACTCCTGTATCCAGCCAGGGCATATCTGTTGACCACATTTCCAGACTCGACTCCTGTATCTAGCCAGGGCACGTCTGAAGAGTTCGAAGATTCGATTCCTGTATCCAGCCAGGGCACATCTATTAAACGACTATTTCCAGATTCGATTCCTGTATCCAGCCAGGGCACATCTGAGCAACCAATTGTAGATTCAATACCTGTATCTAGCCAGGGCATATCTGCATAAGGAGACTGAAGATCAAACACCTGTAACAAGCCAGGAAAACATCTGTCTTTCTTAAATACGCAAGTTCTCGCTAAGGAATCTCTTATGCGATCAACACTTCCAAATGGCATCTATAAGCCCATTCCCGTCAAAGTTCTGTCACTTCTACAGATGGCATCTATAAGCCCATCTCCCTATCCACCATCTCTCCAAATGGCATCTATAAGCCCATTCCCGACACCACATTGTTGAGACTCCAGCATGCGAGTGCAAATTTCCGGGCACTCTAGTGTCCAATCTCCTTTTACCCTCGAGTCACGAAAGGCAAACTTGCCAATCTAACTCTTCAGGTCCAAGAAGATTGAACAGGGGCAACTGTTGTACCCCAAAATTTGCCCTCCCATTTCCTCAACATTTTCTCATCACAAGACCTTTGGAGATCAAGATCCAGTTAGGGTTTCCTCTGCTCAAGACTTCTCCTTGCACTGTGGACTCAAATTAGGGTTTGTGTTTGCCTAAGGATGTTTTGACCTAAAATGCCTAAGATGACTTTCATGCTTCATATTGGACTCCCAAGTTTACCTATACCAAGTTTCAGGTCTTGATTCCAAGTTTTGCCCAGTCAATTGGACAGTTGACCTAGAAATCAGCTGTATTGGGGAAAAAGTCAACTGTGGCCAATTGACAGTCAAACCTCATGAAATTTGATCCACATCAACATTATGAACTCATATGAACCATTTGATCAAGTTTGGATCACAATTCCCCAAGAAATTTGATCAGATCATCAAAAGGGCAAAATGGTCATTTTTAGGGTTTTGACTGCACAAAGGCAATTTTTGACTGTTTGACCTAGCCAATGGCAAACCAAGCTCACATATGGCCTCAAGGACCCCATGGAATTATCTTTACATGTTCATCAAGCTCAAAAGATCCCAAGTACACAAGATTGATAGTTGAATTTCCCAATCAATTGATCAATTTTGACTGTATACTGAAAAGTCAAACTTTGACTTTTTGGTCAAAATCAAGAGTCAAGATTCATTTTTCATCAAAACATGCCAAATCATGAAATTTGGTCACCAAGAAATCACAAAATGCAAATTAGGGTTTGAAAATGGAATTTTTCATAACTTAGAATTTTTCTAAGTTATGAAAAACCCTAATTTTTTCCCAACTTTGCCCCATCTTTTCACCATGATCCATTTGGATTCAAACAAAAGTCAAAACATGAAAGTTGTAGCTTGTTGCATAATCTACAACTTTGATTCACAAAGTTTTCTCATTTGAAGCTTGTACCTCAAGTTATAATTTTTTGAATAAGGGCACTAAACCATCTTTTAACTTAGTGAAATTTGACCTATTTTGACAAGGTTTTCTACCCTACTTCAAGGCCACTTTTCATACCCTTCCACTTGGAATTTTGATTTGCATTTCAAATATGGATTGTAGTACACATTCCAAGCTTTCCAAAATGTCCAAGAACTCATCAAACAACCTCATAACTTGAGAGATTCGAATTTCACAAATTGGCAAAAATTCACTTTTGTTCTTCATCAAGACATGTTCATAAACTTGGCAAATTTGAACTCAGCATAGTTTGTGCTACTTTGCAGGTCCTTAAACCACATTACACTCCTTAATTTAATGCTTGTTCATTGTGTCTAAGTGTTGTTCCATGAATTCAAGCATTATACACAAGATTGATCCATTTTTGGATAAAGTGAACTTTCCATTTTTACAAAAGTTTGCTTTATGTCAATTGGTAAATCAAACAAGTACATAGAAGATCTGCTTAGCACAAGATTATGTGCATAACACACTGATCAAGAGATGTTTATGCAGCACATTAGGGGGTCCTATACTGACCTAGAACACCAACTTGCTTTGGTTGCTTAGAAAAGAAGAAAAGTCCATAACTTGTAAAAAAACTCTCATCTCAGCTTAGAAACACAACACAAAAGATATCAAACACATTCAAAATCACCCAACCAAGCTTTTGCACGAGCCTTTTGCCTTTCAAACACTCTCCATCTCAGAAACACCACAAAACTGCTCAAACAGAGCAAGCCCTGCAGATTGAGTGCTATCTCTCAATCCCTTCGAGCATTTTGATCAAAACCTGTTCCTCTACCTTCCTTATAACATATGCAAACTATCCAGAAGCTAAGGCATGATCTGTAGTTGCTCTAACCACTTCCACCATTTTCATATCTTTGACTTGCAGGTGAAGTTCTACAGCTTGATACAAGAAGGTTCAAGACAAAGTAAGCATTGAAAAAGCATCCCTGGACCTCAAGGAAGCTTTTCCAATCATTACATTGCACTGAAAGTCTCTCATTCTCCACATAGAAGTTCAACTGCACAGGTAAAAGTTTGAATTCGTATCTCTCTTATTATGCATCCTTAGTCTTAAGTTTGTGAAGAAACAAGGTCCTACTCATAGCCCTGAACATGTACATAGCTTTACTTTTCATTTCTTTTGTCTGAGTAGAGAGAATTTGAGCTCTGAAAATGGTAGAAAAGTTAGGTCAGAAAAGAGGGGGAGAGAAATTCTCCCTCATCTTAGAGAGATAGTTCATGTTCTTTATATGTATGAAATCGTGAGATTATGCTTTACATGTTTTGTGTTGGAAGTTTATTCAAAGGATCAAAGAATCAGGACCTTGATGTTGAAGCAAGAGGCGCGCGTTTTTGAACTCAGTCTTGGCCAAAGGTTGAAGACAGTGTTTCATTGGGCTGGGCTTTTGTGTTCTTTCTTTTCACACCATCTTTTTTGGTTTACAACCCCCTGAGCCCATTTGCTCATTTTTTAACATCTTTGACTTTTTCTTTTTTGGCTGACTTTGTTTATTTTTTCTCATGCCATTTAAAAATTAAAAATATTTTTTCCATCATTTTTTTGCATTTATTGCATATTTATTTGTTTATTTTCTTTGTTTGTACATTAATATATATATATACCATTATTATAATAAAATAGAAAAAAGGTGTAAATACATTTTTATTTTTATTTACCTTCTGAAAATATTTCACACAAAAAATACTTTTTTTATTTATTTTATTAAAATATTAAAATACTTATTTTGTGTATAATACATATTTAAGGTTTAATATATATATATATGTGATTATTAATATATTTAAGACAAAAATATAAAAAATACTTGATTTTTTTCATTTTATTAATATTTGATACAAAATACCTTTTTTTACAATACACTTCATTTTATAAATAATAAATAAATAGTTGTATTAAAATTAAATAATACCTTTTTTTCTTTAAAAATTAGGGTTTTTTCCCTAAATTTAAAATACTCAAAAAAATAATACATTTTTTTATTTTCTTTTTCCTTTTACATAAACAATATTTTCTCATACACATAAAAAAAACTTTCTTTTTGCATTTCACATATTTATTTAATTTACATTTAATTATGTATTATTTAAATTGCAAATATTCAATTGATGTAATAATTTAGATTTAAATTCTTGTCAATATCCCCATTTGAACATTTGTACCCCCCTTCCCATATTTGGTTTTGTAATAGCTTAGTAATTTTAATTTCGCACTTTATTGCTTTCTAATGATAACATGCTAGAATTAGGGTTTGAATGCAAAAAACGATAAAAAATAGTTTGACCTAATACAAGATAAACAAGCATGAAAATGGACACACAAATCACACTCGCACCCCCTAGGGTATTCCACTTGTTGCCTTCAAATAAATGGGCCATATTGTATGTTGAACTTCTTTGGGCAAAGCAAACAATTTGAATGATCATAGTCCCTCGATAAAACTTTTCAAAACAAACAAAAACAAATGATCAAGTCCCTTAAAGGAATTGCCCAAAGACATTTAACGTCGTTACAATTATGGTCTAAACGATGACCCGCGCCTGTCCCTTTCACATCCTAACACAAGGTTGCCCACCAAATACAATGGTGGTGCAAACTTGTTAAAAGGGTTAAAGTATAGCAATAATCTTTTGAGAAATTTAGGAGTAGATAACCTCTTAGTTACTTGAATCAACTTGCAAAACAAAACACTTGCCTAATTTCAAAATCACACATCACAACACTGTCAAAACAAAACTTTCAAAAACAAATGAAAACCTTTTTTTAAAAGACATACATCTTTGTATACATCCCCACATGGATCATTACAAAGGTTGCCACCACATTGGCCTCTTTTCAAAAACATTTTCAAAACCCACACACTCAAGCACCATTTAAAACAATTGAAAACAAAAGGCAAGTGATCTAAGCAAGTAACTAAGAGCCCATGGATAACCATGGATAGAAAGGGTGCTAATACCTTCCCTTTCTATAATCTACTCCCCGAACCCAAGAAAACATCTCAAAAGGTTTTTGTTGTGCTTTTTAACCTTTCCTTAGGATAAAATAAAAAGTCGGTGGCGACTCTTGCTAACCGCAACATTTGCGAATACAAACGCAAAACCTCAAGTCAGTTCTCCCACCGTATCACAGGTTCCTAAATCTCGGCAGAGTTTTCTCAATTGAATTACGGGCGAGTTCTTAAATCTCGATGAAGATGTTTCCCCCCGATTGAATTACGGACAAGTTCTTAAAACTCAGCAGAGATGTTCTCTCAGTTGAAGTACATGCAAGTTCCTAAATCTCAACAAAGATCAGACTTCCCCAGCGGAATCTTCCCCAACAACAGGTATACAAGCTCTCGCTAAGGAATCTCTTATGCGATCGACACTCCTTCAGATGGAATCTCTAAGCCCATCCCCTCATCACCAATATCCAAATGGCATCTGTAAGCCCATTCCCGACATCACAAGGCTGATTGCCACTTCATGCGAGTGCAAATTTCTGGGCACTCTAGTGTTCAATCATCTTCCACCTTCGGATCACGAAAGGCATGAAAGCCAATCTACATCCTCAGGTTTAAGAAGATTGAAAATGGTCAGTTGTTGTACCCCATAATTTTTCCTCCCATATTTCTCAAAACATTGCAAGAAAAATCTCCAAGTTGCTCAAGATAGCTCAAGAGTTGGTCAGACAAGCTCTCTTCTAAGGCAGTCTACCCCAAAATAGGGTTTTGTGTTACATCAAGATCCTTGAGTCCAAGTGACCCAAAGTTCTCACCAATGTCCTAATATGTTCTCAAGATCATCCATGTCAAGTTTCAAGCCTTGTAGAGGAAGTTTGCTCACTCAATTGCTCAAAGGTCCAAAAGTCGACTGTGCTAGGGCAAAAGTCAACTGTGACCTACAAACAGTCAAACTTCAAGATTTTTTGTCAACATTCTAATTTTGAATGATATTTCATCATTTGATCAAGGGTTTATCATGATTCATCAAGGATTTCTCAAAATTCATCAAGATTCAAAAGTTACTAAATTAGGGTTTTGTAGGAAAAGTCAACTCAACTTTGACCAAGCATAAATTTCTCATACTTTATTAGAAATGACCCATACAAATGTCATTTTGAAGAGGATGTAATTTCCTACAATACATCTTCATACCTTAAGTTCAAAAAATGCACTCACAAGAAGTTATGAATTTGGACATTATAGGTCATTTTGAAAAGTCAACAAAAATACCTTTTTTGCCAAAGCTTCTAACTCGAGCATGGAATATAAAAATGAGATGCGACCAAAAGGTTTGATTAGAGGACATCTCAAGCTTTCTAAAAATTCAAAGAACACTTCCAAAAGCTCAAAATTAAAAAAGTTATGCATTGTTGAAGTTGGACTTTTTTGCAAAATTGCCAAAAGTCAACTATCCCCAAAACCTCAAATTTTGCCAAATGGGCCCATTCTTTTTCACTTATTTTGAGTTTTCCATGTAGACCACGTGCTCCAGCCTTGGCCATGTGTCCATATCTTTTTTTTATTAATTATTTTGATTTTATTTGAATTAATTTGATTTAAATCAAAATAAATCAAATAAAAATCCAAAGACATTGATAACAAAGATTTTGTGTTGATTTCAGATTCCATTATGCAGCTGGCCATCATCAAACTCGTATCAAATGAATTATGTGCAAAAAAAGATTGAAATCAAGCAAATTTGGAAATATTTAATGGAAGAATCAAATCAAATTCAAGGGCATTGATAGAGAAAGATTTGAACAACAAATGCTACCCTAATCCAATGTACAATACATAAGCAAGCGTGCAAGACAGAAATCAGGGTTAAAGAGCACTTGAGGAGGCAGAACCAAACTCACAAAAACCATAAAAAAAGCTTGAGATCGAAATCAAGGTTGGAGACATTTTCAAGGCTTGAGACGTATCCCGATCGCTTCCTAGAAATTCTCACAAGCTAACCCAATCCAAACCAGGCGTTTCCAGACCTTCTAGTGCACTGTAAGTCCTTCGTAACATAGCTACATTCTTGATTTTGATTCGCGTTATTCTGGCATCCGCTGAGTAAAATAATTGCATATTTGTGATCACAAGAACATTTGCAAGCTTTTGGTATTAACGAATTTCATTTATCTAATCTGTAACAAGAACCACCATAGTTAGGGTTTCTTGGATTTTTTTGGGGTTTTGTGTTTCAGGGAAAATTGGCCATCATACTGGACATGGTTGCATCCAAGAGGTTGAGACGAACACAACCCTAGCCTTTGAACTCATTTTCATAGCCTGAGGAGAATTTTGGATTGAAGCTGCGTTTTTAGCTGCGGATAAAAATCCGCAGGTAAAGTTACAGTGATGGGAGGACAGGGACGATGAGGTGTCATCCGTCCATTTGCCCATTCAAATATTATACACTTTTTTTATTTTTTCTGGCATTTGATTTGTTTTCATATATTATGTTTCATTTGCGTTATAATAACAAAAGCAACAACTTGGCCTAGTGGTGGCCACATAGGCGTTCAAAGACCAAAAGGCTGGAGGTCAGGGGTTCGATCCCTGCCTCCAGCAATTTTCATTTTTTTCTATTTCTTTCAGGCGATTCTGTACACGCATGGGCCAGATTCACACCATACTCCCTCACCATCCAAGCACCAGATGGCCAAGGGGCCAGATCTGGTGGTCAAATCTTGAGGGCATACCATGGAATCAGTCAATACACATACAGGGAATCACTAAAGTCAAACAGATCAGCAAATGGGCCAACAAAAAATGCTATTAGCACCTCCAAAAAAGGCCCAATTCTCTCCTTTTCTTTATATTTTCTTTTTATTAATTTAGTTATTTTATTTTATTTTAATTAATTACTAACCAATCATAATTTTTCCTTTTTTATAAAAAATCATCAAAAAATATTTTTACCCAATAAATTTCAGAATTTTTTTTTTTAAAATAAATTTTAATTACTTAATTAGGTTTTAATTTTAGGAAACTTTAATTTATTTTGAAAATAAATAAAATTAATTAGAAATCGTTAGGTTTTAATTCATTTAATTATTTTAATTTCTTTCCTAAAATATTAAAAACTCCAAAAACATGCCTTTTATTATTTTTCATTAATTAATTTATTTTATGATTAATTTAGTAATTAACTTAGGATTTAATTTCTTTTCTTAAATACAAACAACCAAAAAAACATTTTCTTTTAAAAAAGGGGTCAAAACCCTAATTCGTATTCGATTCAATTTCCCGCGCGCTTTATTGCTTTATCCAATTAATGTATCTATTTCCGGTATGTAATAGATAATTAGGACATTTTATTTATTTACCGCTTTATTTTATTTTATTTTTAAAAGGGTTGCTTTTGGCGATGTAAATACCCGACGCCTTGTAATTTAATTTCCGCAATTTAAATTTCGCAAACTATACAACTGTTAGATGTTTGATAATAGGGCTTGCATGACAAGAATGAATGCCTAATTTAAAAAACAGTTAGATCACCCTTAACATGTGCAAAGATAGAAATAACTGAAAACGATACACTCGCACATGCGCACTCTTAGGGTACACCTCACTTGGTTGCCTTCGTATACGGTCATTGAGTATAGGTTATTTTAGAGGTCGTCCTCTTGTCTAAAAGATCATAGTCGCCTCGAAATGGTTGCCTCAGATATTGTCGCCTCAAACAAATGATCTAAGACATTAGGGTTACCGCTAAGGTGTCCTAACATTGCTTTGGTGACCGTATGTCCCTCTTTCAAATTGACCCTCAAATTCCAACGACGGTGCTACCTACTCACTAATAGTAGGATAACATTGTCTAAAGGAAATTAGCATAGAACGATTCCTTTTTCGAGTAGGTAGATTAGTTCTTAGATACTTGCTCATCCAAAACAAAACAAATTTTTCACACTTACACTCCTTTTCAAACAAAGTTTTCAAAAACACTTCATTACACTCTTGAGGACAGAAGCAAGAGTTAAATCGAAGTTAAAACAAAAACTTTTCAAACCCACAAGCACAAAGAAAACAATTTTGAAAATAATGGGCAAGTACCTAAGAGCCCGTAGATAACTACGGATAGAAAAGGTGCTAATACCTTCCCTTTCTATAATCTACCCCCCCCCCCCCCCCCCCCCGTACTCAGAAATATCTCGAAAAAGGAATTTTTCTGTGTTTTTTCCTTTCCTTGTTGGATAAAATAAAAGTTGGTGGAGACTCTTGCTTACCGCGACATTTTGCGAAAAACAAACGCAAAACCCAAACCAGCATTCCAAAAAACAGTCAGTTCTTCCCACCGTATCACACCTGCCCCTAGTTACTCTGCACTTCTTGAGAGGTTTCCTGGAATCTTGACTGGACTTCCCCAGGTGTGCTGAATAGTGACATATCATGTCCCCTTGTTGATAGGAGTTCTGACAATGGAAATATCATCCTTCTTGAATTGATTTTGTTCACTGAGAGAGCTTTCGTTCATTGGATGTTCGTTGTGTGACTTTCTCCGCTGTCAAACAAATAGCCATATGCAAACAGTGATATTCAAATAAATGCAAAGTTTATGCCTGTCTTAAAGTTTTGAAAAATGCATTTTTAGCAAGTAAAGAAGTTTGTAATTCAACTCTGGATTTTGAGTAAAGCCTTACAGGAGTCAGGATACCTTTTGTAACAGTATGCTTTCGAACTAACCCATGCTTCAATTAGGACTTTTGAAGGGCTGTAACGTGGCTTGGTTCAGGTTTAAGAAACAAAGGATAAAGGCTCAAAGTGTATTTATACTCACCCATTCTTTGTGATGTTCTTCAGTCCTAAACTCAGTAAATTGTGCATTTTGAACTCCAATTGAGTCTGGAATGACATTTTAGTGATGGTTCAGACAAGTTAGGTTTGTCGGAAGGCGGTTGTGATACGGTGGGAGAACTGACTTGAGGTTTTGCGTTTTGTGTTTGCAATTGTGCGGTTTAGCAAGAGTCGCCACCAACTTTTTATTTTATCCTAAGGAAAGGTCAAAAAGCACAGGAAAGACCTTTGAGATGTTTTCATGGGTCCGGGGGGTAGATTATGAAAAGGGAAGGTGCAAGCACCCTTTTCATCCATGGTTTTCCATGGTTTTCCATGGGCTCTTAGTTACTTGTTTTAGATCACTTGCCTTTGCTTTTCAATTGTTTGAAATGGTGCTTTGTGTGTGTGGTTTTGGAAATGCTTTGAAAAAGAGGCCTTTCCTAGGCAACCTTTGTAATTATTCTTGTTTGAATATATACAAAGGTGTGTGTCTTTTTTTAAAGATATTTTAATGTTTTGAAAGTCTGTTTTGAAATTGTGTTGTGAGGTGTGTTTGAAAATGGCAAGGATGTTTTGCAAGCTTTTGATCAAGTAACTAAGAGTTATCTAACCTATTTTACTCAAAAGATCTTTCTTATGTTTTTAACCCTTTTGACAGTGTTATTTCACCATTGCATTGGGTGAATAACCTTGTGTTAGGATGTTAAACAGGACAGGCGCGGGTCATCGCATACAATCATTGAAAGCAACTTGTGAGACGCTCTAGCAATTTTGTAAGGGATGAGATCGTTTTATCGAAGGCAACATCGAGGGTCATCGAGGGACTATGATCTTTGTTTATCAAAGGCGCATTTGCTAGAGTGTCTCATATTCGAGGGACATGATTGCATTTTCCGAAGCAACAAGTGAGGTTACCCTAGAGGTGCAAGTGTGCATTGTGTTTGTCATTTTCATGCATTTTGACTTGTATTAGTTCATCTAGCGATTGATTTTAGATTTTTGCATACACGCCTAATTACTATATAGTATATTGAAAGCAATAAATTGCGGGAATTTAAAGTCTAAGTTATTACAAAAAAGTATCCGGGGATGGGGGTACAATTATTTACAAATGGGGATCAGTCTCACAAGAATAATAATGTCCAAATATGTGTTACAACCAAATCGAATCGTCGCAATTCAGTGTAAAATTATAACAAATTATAAAATAAGGAAAAATCAGTAAATTATGAGATGCATGTATTTATTTACAAATAATAAACATATAAAATCTAACCTAAGAAAGATTAAGTATTATTATTTTTTTTGTGTGTTTTAGGAATTATGAAAAGGAAAAGTTTTAAAGAAAGAAAAATTATTTAAATTAAAGCTTCTATTATTTACATATTTTTAAAGAAAACAAAAATAAAATCTCTATTATTATTGTATTTTCTTAAATGTAACAATTATTAAAAAAAGAAAACTATATTGAGAAAATCAAAAATAAAATTTAATCTATTATTTGTTTTTATTATTAACAATGTAAAACAAATTAATCTAAAATGAAATAATAAATAAAAAGAGTTAGTATTTGTTAAATCAAAAAAAGAAATGAAATTAAATTAAAACAAAAAATGATGGGCCAAGGATTTGCAAAGTGTGTTAAAGCCCAAAAGAAAGAATAGAAAGGAGGGGGGTACAGGCAGAAGCAATTATGGGCTTAAGGGCAATGCTGGGGCGGGTCGGCCCAGATGAAAAGTTTGTACAACGTTTTAGGGGTTTGATCAGTTAGGGTTTGTTGTTTGGCTTACAGCGGCGCCACTTGCTTCGTTCTTCTCTTCTTCATCTTCCTCAAACAACAACAAAAAGCGTTGATTCTCCCTAAAGCCCTAGGTTGCCGGAGCGTCACCCTCTCTCACTCTCTTCCTTCTCACAGTGGCTCACGGTTTTGGTTCTATCATGGTACGATTCGTTATCTTTTGGGTTTTACAGTTTTAGTTTGTTTATGTTTTTTGCTTGCATGTTTTAATCCATGGCGTTTTTGCTTGAGATGCAGTAAAGGGGTTGAGAAAAACTTACCTTGAGCGTTTTGTTTCTGAAAAAAGATGGAGGGAGAGAGATGGGAGTTGGTGGCGGCGTTCCTGGTGGCCGGAGCGAAGGAAAATGAGATGATGGCCGCGCTTTTTCTTTGTTGGTAACCATTATCTTTTCTTTCTCATATATTGATGTTGATGATGAATGTGATTCTGAGACTATGTTTGCTCTTGGTTGCTGTTGATGATGAATGTGATTCTGAGACTGTATTGTTTTTTATTGCTGTTGATGATGAATGTGATTCTGAGACTGTATTGTTTTTGATTTGCTTCTGAACCTCTTCCTCTTTCTTGGCTTTTGATGTTTGATGATGAGAAACCTCTGAAAACTGTTTTTTTCTTCTGAAATGCTCTTCCTCTTTCTTGGCTTGTTAATGATGATTTGATTCTGAAACTACTGTGTTTTGTTGACATTGTCTTCCTCTTTCTGAATGTTGATGGTTGATGGTTGCAGATGATGTATTTTATTCTGAAACTGTTGTTTGTTGATTGTTTTGGGCAAGCTTGGCTGGCTTGGAGCAGTTTGTTGGTTCTGAAACTGTTTGGCAAAGCTTGTTTGCAGTTTGGTACAGGTTTGACAAGTTATGTAGTTTGGCCTGTTTACAGGTTTTGCAAGTTGTTTACAGTTATGCAGGGTTTGGCTTGCTGTTATGTAGCTAGCTTGTGGTTTGCTTAGGCTTATGCAGGTTGCTGGTTTGTGATTGATAGCAGGCCTGTTTTGCAGGTTTAGCCAGTAGGTTTGCTTGTGATTTGTAGTTTGACAGGTTTGGCAAGCTTGTTGACAGTCTTGTCAAGTTTTGTGTTAGGCTTGCAATTTGGACAAGCTTGTTTGGCCTGGTAGTTTGTTATGTTCAGTTTGGATTTTTGTTTGTGTAGTTGGGCAGGCTGTGATTTGTTTGAGGCAGCTTGTGCAGGTTTTGGAGTTTTGTTTTGCAGTTTTGAAACTACAGGTTTGTGGTTGGACTCTAATGCTCTCTCCTCCTTTTAGACTGTTATGCAGTCTCTTGTTTTATATCTCTTTGTTATTAGACTTGTGACAGCCTGCTTTAGCCAAACTGTAAACTTTTTCACCAGGTCCTCTCTCTCTCTCTCTCTCTCTCTCTCTCTCTCTCTCTCTCTCTCTCTCTCTCTCTCTCTCTCTCTCTCTCTCTCTCAAATAAGCACTTTTTCTTATTATATTATATTTTCTGAAAAGTTGCATAGGCATTGGAACATGATGACAGCTATGACAAGCCTTTGGCTTGTCAATTGGTTTTCCCTCTACATTATATGATGCATTTTCTGTACTTGTATGCTTTTTTACATCTAGTTGGCTTGTAACTCAGTTTGCTTATGTTCTTAACAGTTTGCCTTGCAACTTGCTGCAATGTTTGCAATGTTTAGTTGCTTGTGTTTGCATTCAGCTTGGTTACTGCAGTTTGGCATAGTTTTGCTGCAAGTTTGCTTTGTATGCAGCCTTGTACCTTACTTTGTATTTGAACCATGTTTTTGCATTTGAACTAATTGTATGCTTGCATTTTATTTTTTACTTTTCTCTTTGTGAACCAAGAAGAGCAATCTTCTTGTGATTTGCAAAGAGAAAAATAAAAACATGATGAAAAAAAATAGCATTCTGATTCCGGCCGACAAACTTTAATGATGACCTTTTCTATCCTTTTCTGCTTGAAAAATTAATTGTACTAATTTCTTTTCTTTCTTCTTTTTTTTTCTTCAGGTGAATGCAACTTGGACGATAGAGGAAGCAGAGGACTTTGAGACCTTGAGCATGGGAGCACTGAAGCTTAGGAGATTAGGCTTAGATTTATTTTCCATTTATTGTAATTATTATTTTAAATACTATAAGTTGTAAACTTACAATATTCAAATAAATTTTGTAAAAACATTTGAAATGAATAAAAGTATTTATCCAAAAGAAATATTTCTACTGTCAAATATCTTGCCCTTTCCCTTTGCCTCTTCACTTTTTTTTTATTTAAGATTCCTGATTAAAAATAACTGAAATTGCATTCTAGCATTTCCAATACAGATAACTTAAAATCCAAGCAATCTTTAAAAACTCTGCAATCTCATAACTTTGCATCAGTATTCCAAACACAATACACTTTGTATAATAAACAAACAAGCATTCCATTAACCGGTAAACCTTTCACTCCATTAACAAGCAAATGTTTTAATAGACACACATCATCTGGTTAATCTGGATTAGACAGTTTCAGCTCCTATCTCTTATTCCAGATAAACAAAACTTGAGGACAAAGAGCAATCTTTCAGTAGGCTTAAACAGCGTGAAAACAATGTAACAGTTAACTGAATTTCTGAGGATTCAATTTCTTCTAAGAAATGCGAGAGAAAACCCTAATTCTGGATTGACTGCTAAAGAAAAGTCTGTTTGATCGATTCTTGAGCCAATCTTAAAAATCAGAGAAAACCCTAGGGTCGTGATTTTCTTGTGAAAAAGGCAGGGCAAATTTTGGGGTACAAAAGCAGTCATTTTTGCAATTTTTTCATGTTGTCGAGGATTTGAAGTGACCTCTTTTTACTTGATTTGTTATCCATTATTTTTGCCTGACTGTTCTTGTTTTGAGATTACAGTCAGCGGGATGCCCCAGTTTTCTTTAAGTCTTCTTCGTAGGTTTTGACTTAGTGGGATTTTCTTTTTCTTGAGAGATAATGACTGCCTATGTGATAGGGAACCATCATCGTCCTTTGATTCCAGATGAATGTTTCTTGATGTCATTCGTTGTATTACGAGATGAGAGTTTGCGGCTTAACGCGCGTTTTAATTAACTGAGAGACTACCCTGCCCCAGGTTTTGTTTAAAGGTTTTAATTTGTGTTAAAACAGAAAACTTCTACTTCTTTGGCTCGAAGGGGTTGACTAGGGATTATCTTCCTTATAACTCCAGTGTTTAGGATTTGAAGGAATGCCTGTACATCGTCAGTAAGGTCTGTCCAAAAGCATATTGTATGAGATTATGGCATTGTTTTCGTCATCCTCCCTCTAAAGGCTTGTAACTTTTAGCAAGAGTTGAATGTCATAAAGTGAGTAAAAAGCATATTTTAAATGTAATGAAAATGAGTGAATCAAATCAAGACAGACATATGCAATGCATTAATGAAACAAATTTTGACATTAATAGATAATTGTTTGAACAAGCAAAAGAAATTACAACTAAAAATTCAAATGAACAAAAGCTTCTTTGTCTGGACTTGTCACTTTAGGTGGTGAGCCTTTGAAGGATGACAAAAGAACTCAGTCTGGCCATCTTGTGTGAACTCCAAAGCCCCCTCGTAGATCAGGTCTTAAATTTTATTTCTCAATGTCCAACAACTATTAGTGTCATGTCCAGGGTTGTTGGAGTGGTACGCACATCTTGCATTTAGACTGTACCTTGGGGAGGCTGTGTTGGGATTATGAGGAGGGTCCCTTAATACAACCAGCTTAGCTTCCAACAGGTGTTGCAGTGCTTGAGATAATGACATGTCAATTTCGGTGAAGTGTCTTTCAGATATATTCTGCCTACGCCGATTACCCTGTTGTTGTTGGCGAGGTTGTTGTTGGGCTCGTGATGCGAAAGCAAATTGGAAAGGTGCACTCTCGGTTTCTTGTCTCATGGGAGACTGATCGACAATTTGATCCCCAATCCTGGGTGTTTTCCCTATTTGGTTACATTCATCCCGACGAAGCTTTTTGATGAGGACCCTCAGCTCTTCTTGTCCTTGTGCCAGATTTTGGATAAGAGCCATCTGGCCCACCAGTTGTCCCATCATTTGGACCTTCATTATTGCTATCTCGGTTTGTAGCCATTCCAACTAGTCATTTCTGTCGTCCCCAGTATTTCCCATGATCATGCCCCTGGCGAGGAGCGCCTTGACTTCTTCTTGCCCATTGGATAGGTTCAAGAAGATCTCTTGAAGTTGAGCATTTTGAGCCTGGATGTCCTTGATAGTCTGCTCTAGAGCCATCTCTACTGAAATAAACAGTAGGAAGATAAGGAGACTTGTATGGGAGAAACTTGTCATGATATGATGCATGATATGTGGATGCATGTTTTCAAGGATCTCGCGGGTAAACAAGAAACTGTTAGAAATTGATTGCAGCTTGATTGAAGAAAATTCGTGTCGTGGAGAGTCCTTCTTCAAGAGTCAAACTCACCATATCGAGTGGGTCATAGCCCTTGACTCAAGTTGTTATACTCGATCTTCGACGGCATTTGGTTAGAGGAAAATAAATCCTCTTGTCCCTTGATAGACATCTTGGTTCAACGTGACCCTGCATCATAGGCCCTCGAGATCCTTGAAATGGTTATTGAAAATGCTATGGTATGATGTTATGATGTTATGTACAGATATGCGAGGTAAGCAAGTTGATATACAAAATAAACATATTCACACAAAGCAAACAAATCCTTAGTTTTAGGCTTGCATAGAGTTTGTAGGTAAGTACCCTCTTGAAGTTTAGTTGGATCAACCTGTCCTAGTTAATAGTAATCGGGTTCTAAGGGATCTCAATATCACTGATCTTTCCCCCAAGCTTCGTTCAATAGGCGATTAACTCGCAACCAAACAAAACTCAAGAGTCAAACCTCAATGAGTGTAGCATCGAGTATCTACCAACTTCGGACTGCACCAAAGTCGGTCATCTCACTACATCCAAAAAGGCTAAGTTGGTCAAGTAAAGGGTTCTAGAAGTTCATTAGTGCTTCATGACATCACTCAGCGGCCCCGTATTCTCTTTGATTGACTAAAAGGCTACCGGTACCCACAAATATGTCACACTAACATAGCTATTGCTTAGACCATGTCGGTATACCCCGCACAGTTTCCACAACGTATTGCTATTTACCTATAATGTTTCCCAAATCCAGGTGGAGGATTCAAACCCAAATAAAGAACCATAATGTAAAGAAAACAAATCAAACAAGGTAAGAAAATAAATGTGATATAAACCCTAAGGTAACCCCACTTTTATAAACAGATTCCCTAGCAGAGTCGCCAGTTCTGTGGTACGGTAGGAGAACTGACTTGAGGTTTTCCGTTTGTGTTTGCAAATGTTGCGGTTTAGCAAGAGTCGCCACCGACTTTTCTTTTATCCAAAAGGAAAGGTAAAAAAGCACAGGAAAGACCTTTCAAGATTATTTCTCGGGTTCGGGGGGTTGATTATGAAAAGGAAAGGTGCTAACACCCTTTTCATCCATGGTTTTCTATGGGCTCTTAGTTACTTACTAGATCACTTGCTTTTGTTTGAAATGGTGCTTTGTGTGTGTGGTTTTTTGAAAGTATTTTTGAAAATGGAACTTCGTAATGGTTCTCGTTTCTATAAGAACGCTTACAAAGTGTTTGTTTCGAAAATAGTTCAAAGGTGTGTTTATGAGATGTGTTTTTGAAAGTATTTTGAAAATGTAACTTTGTAATGATTCTCGTTTCTATAAGAACGCATACAAAGTGTTTGTTTCGAAAATAGTTCAAAGGTGAGAGTGTTGGTGTATAAAAATGTTTTTATTGTGAGCAAGCGAGTAACTAGGAGCGAATCTACCTAATCGAAAGGTCTTAAATGTGCTTTTCCTCCTCCTTTAGATGTGGCTATCTTACCATTGATTTGATAAAAAGCCCCATCGTTGGATGTGAAGGGACGGGCGTTGGGACGTTTGTATAGTCATAGAAGTCAACATATGGGACGTTTTAGCAATTTCGTTTTAGGGACTAGATCGTTTACCGAAGGCAACATCGAGGTTCATCGAGGGACTACAATCTTTTATCGAAGGTCTTTGCTAAAACGCCCATGCTCGAGGGACATGACTATTTTCCGAAAGGGGCAACGAGATGGGATTACCCTAAGGGTGCATGTGTGAATAGTGTATTAGTTTGCATGCATTTTGTCTTGTTTTTGAAAGTCATCTATTTGTTGATTTCATCTTGCCATACATCTTATTTACTAGCAATATATGAAAAAAAAAGTAAAAAGCGGAAAGTAAAATCTAAGCTATTACATCACTTTAGGGGGATGGGGGTACAATTTAACAAATAGGGGCGAAGTAGGAACTAAAATATTACAACCACATCGAATGGTAATGAAAAGAATGTGAAAACAGTGTAGGATAAAGGAAAAATGCATTTTTGAACTGCTATGTGTCGACCCATGCTGCTATGCATCGACACATAGCTTCTCCTTGCTCCTGTAAAGTGAAATTTATTCAGTATGGGTCGACACATAATAGGATGTGTCGACTCATGCACCTTCTTGTATCAACGCGAAATGCGTACGTATCGACTCATAGGCTTTTCCAGCTTCTGTTTTGTGACCTGAATTCAGTATGGATCGATGCATGAGGGTTATGTGTCGACTCATACCCTGTATTTTCACTAAGATGGGTCGACACATGTGGATATGTGTTGATACATCCTGCCTTTTTCTGCCTTAAACACCATTCTTTGCATACGTCAGTTATTTTTTGACATATAAATGAATAATACAAACAACAAATAAATGATTAACTTCAAAAACAGTGATTGCTACATCCTATAAACAGAAAATTTGATGTATGGAAAAGGCAAGGTAAAGACGACTTACCTTAAAACCGCACTTTAGGTTTTTAATCCAAATACCCTTCAAGATGTTGTATGAACCTTAAAGAAGCTCCAACAGGCTGCTAGACTTTCCTTTTTGTTGAAAGTTACTAAGCAGCCTCTGTGTGGTATGAAATGTTTAGATGGTTTTTAGATGGAATATGCAAAGTGTGATAGGTTTAAAGGTTTAGACTTCAAAACTCAAGAGTGGAGGTTTTATGAACTGTTATGGCTTTTTATGAATATGATATTTTAAGGGTTTATCAATAAAACTTCTGGCTGTTCTCTTTGTTCTCTCTCTCTATTTTTTCTAACATGTTTTTCCAACCTCTTTGCCTTGCAAATGCTTCTTCTATTTATAGGCAAAGGACTTGTGAACAAAGGCTGAATAGGTTTACAAAATAACATGTTATGGTTTGGTTGGGATGTAAGTATCAAACTATGTCAAGTACTTCATGATTCCAAGATCAAGTACCAAAGTTGCTGATTTTAGGGGTTGGTTTCCATGTTTTATGGTGGAGTGAAATCAGAAACAAGCAAGGTATGGGCTCAAGACAAACTTTGTACCAAAAGGCTTGCTTTTCAAGAGTAGCAATGGTGCCTTTATGCCATAAATGGAAAGATCTTTTGGATAATGGCTCAAACACTTGGGTAATAGCTCAAGCTCTTGTGTAAACATTAAATTATGTTGAGATTTGCAAGTCACAAAACCTGCAAAGTGAGATTATGCAGCACATCATGCCAATTGGATTATGTGTTCTTCAACAAAAATGGCTTGTAATTCAAGAATGGATGCTCAACTTTAGATCCTTGTATCTTCTAGCTCAAATATGATAAATTTATGCTCTTGGATGTTTTGGAAAGCTTGAAGCACCCTCTATAACTTTCATGTTGGCTATTTCGACAAAATCATTTTGGAACTATATGAAAAAATGTCAAGAAGTTGGGATAAAATCCTGAACAAAATCTGTTGAAAATTTCTCTAAGTGTTAAATGAAAATGTCATGACTTCATGAATTTATAACTCAAAATCCAAGCACTTCTAGGAGAAGTTGTGTAAAGCAATGTTGTAGATATCATGGAGATATTCAACTTCCATGTTGAAAGTTTCCCTTGAACCGTCTTGCATTTTGGTGAAAGAATGGCATGAAGTGATGAAATTATCATGTATAAAAACACTTAGAAAATTTCTAGGTCTTGGAAATCTTGACTTTTCAAGTTGACTTTTGACTTTCTTAACTTCTTAATGATCAAGCTTGATATTTTTGAATTTCTTGATGAAATTTGATCTTTGGGTTGTAATGTTGACCAAAAATTCAAAGTTTGACTTTCCAGTATGCAATTGACCATTTTGCCCTTGTGCCAATTTCAAGCCTAAATTGATGTATCAGTGCTGCAAACTTGACGTCTTAGAATATCTTGTGAGCAAATACTTGACAAATGAGAGGGCAAATTTTGGGGTACAACAATGACATATTGCTAATAGGAAGCTATTCAGATGAGATAGTCAAGTTCAAGAAGGTGCTGATGAATGAGTTTGAGATGATTGATATGGGAAATATGGTATATTTTTTAGGGATGGAGATTATATACTTTGAGAAGGGTATAATTTTGCATTAGCTGAAGTATGAACTTGAGCTTCTGAAGAGATTTGAGTTAACAAATTTCAAGACTGCAATCACGTCTGCTGAGACGAATCACAAGCTGGATTGTGATGTTAAGGGTGATGATGTAGATGCTACAACTTTTAAAAATTTGGTTGGGTCATTGAGATATATGTGTAACATCAGAACCGATATTTGCTATGCAGTTGCAATAGTGATTAGATTTATGAATAAACCAAATTGGTCACATTATCAAGCTACTGTCAGGATACTGAGGTACATTAAATAGACTTTGAGGTATGGAGTGTTGTTTCATTTGGTGTTAAATCTGACTCAGACTATGATTTGTATGGAGACAGAGTTGACAAAAGAAGTACTTTTGGATATTTTTTCAAGTATCTGGGAGGTCCCATTTCTTGGTGATCCAATAAGTAACTTTTGGTTGCGTTATCAACTTATGAAGTTGAATACATCTCATGTGCTTTGTTTGTGTGTCAAGCTGTTTGGCTAATGAATTGGTTGCAGTATCTGAAGATCAAGGTGAGTAAGCCTGCGAAGCTGATGATCGACAACCAATCTTCCATAAGCCCTGACAAGAACCCAATATTGTATGGGAGAAGCAAGCACATTGATACGAAGTTCCATTTTTTGAGGAATCAAGTTTAGAATGGAGTGTTAGAAGTTGTTCACTGTAACACTCAGAAGCAATTTTCATATGTTCTTATGAAAGTTGTCAAGACTGAACACTTTATCCATTTGAGGGATGAAATTGGTGTTGTAGTTTGTGTTTAGATGAACATGAATTAAGGGATGGTGTTAGAAGTAATTCATGTTCAGAATATGAATATTCGAAAGCGTTTTTAGTCAGAAGCAGAAGCTTCTGAGGTGACTATTTTAGAAATAGTATTTAGCTTATGGGGTAGTAGTACTAGTTTGGTATGTCTAGGTGATAGTTAGCGTTGTTTAACATTTTAATTTTGCCTACGTGACATGTTTCATTGGTGTATTTAAACACATTGGTGTATCTGTTTTTACTAAGTAAAATATGAGTTTATAGATTTTTCACAATATAGTTTCTCTCTCTTAAAAGTTTATTATAACCATTTTCTTTCTCTTCTTCCATCTCCATCTTCAATCTTGTGCTTCACATACCATAAATTTTTAAAGTATACATCTGACCTCTACTATATTATAAAGATTGTTTGTCTAACCTATTTTTTTTTTAAAGTTCGATATAATTTTAAAGTTTATTTAAAAATATTATTTACGTCAAAGCTATCTAATAATTCATTTTACATATTTTTAAATAGACTACATATGACATTTTATATATTATTTGTCTCATTTTTTAATAAATATATGTTTATTAAATTTCATGGACTTTTTAACAACTTAAATCTAACTTATTTAAATAAATGAAAATTTTAAAACAATCTTTTTTTTGTTAAAAAGAGTTTAACATTTTTATTAAATATATTATATTTAAGTATACCGGACTATAGATATATTATATTTAATTTTTGTTTGAATTGACGGTAAATATAAATGATTTTGATAAAATTAACTTTAATAGATTTGAGTCTAGTATAATTAATTTATAATTTGGATATATTTATGTATAAAAAAAATTAAATACTGAATTTTAGTGTAAAAATTACATTTAGTTTTAGAAGTTATAAATTATAACTTCATATATAATCAATTTTAAAGACATAATCAATTCTATTTAAAAAAAAATTAAATACCTCAAAATCATTTCAAAATCAATTTTACCTCTCTAATATTATTGTTGTCTTTTTCCAAAAATAAGCTAAAAATAACCTTAACACTACTGCAAACTCAATGTAGAGTTCATGATTTAATACTATAATTGAGTATCTTATTTTTTTTTCTTTTAGATTTTTCTATTTTAATTTTGAAACCTTTATAATATGACACACATGATAATTGTATAAGATTTGAGAATTTCTTTTTACATTTAATGGTGGTGACTTTTACCTTTAAAAATCTAAAAATATATTTTAGATATATACTTTAGACCGTACTTTATAAATTTGGGATATTCAATAATTTTTTATATATATTTCAGAAATAACCATTAAAAAACTTAAATTTGGTGACTTCGGATATACATATCCGAACTCACCCAATATCTCAAAATTATTTTAGTTTTATTTTAAAAAAATATTTATTTAATATAATTATAATACAATTAAATTGAACTATTATTAATAAAAAATAACTTAAATTTATAATTAAAAATTAAATATTAAAGTAAATTTATGATATAAAATTAAACAATAAATGTAATAATTGAATTTTTAGTTATAATGGTGAAATGTAATTGTTTTTTAATTATTTATTTAAAATTATGAATAATTTTTGATAAAAAATATAAAAAATATTTTTTAATTGTAATTTTAAAAGTTAAATTTAATTTAGATGAAATTTTTTAGTTATTATTATAAAACTGATAATTAATTATTATGTTTAATTAGAAAATATATTATATTAAATAAATATTTTTATGTAAATAAATAATATTTTTCTATTTCTAACACACTAAAAATATATAAAACTTATGTAAATAATTGATAAGGTAATATAATTAATATAATTGATACACATTGATTCTAATTGTTGGAATTGATACATCTTAATTTTAATTGTTGGAATACTTCACATAATATATCCGATAACTCTCAAAGACGAAATATTAATTTATTTTAGATATGTATATCCGAAAACATCTTTAAAAATTTGAAATTGAGTTATCTCGAATATGTATATCCGAAAATCCTTAGAAATGAAATATTGAACTATTTTAGATGTGCATATTTAAAAATATTTTTAAAAAACTTAAATTTAATTCGTTCGAAAATACATTTCTAAATTTTAAAAATATTTTGAAAATTTTATCAAAGACCCTGAAAATATATATTAGATGGAAAAAGAAATTTTCTAAAATTTTGCTTTGTTAGTTAATCAAAACACAAATTGGAATTGGTGGGCATTTCTTTTGACATTGATTAGCACTCTTCAACTTCACGAAACAAATATGATTAAGTGAGTTAGCTTTCATGGTTTGGAAAAGCAGGTGTCCAACCTTAAGCGTGAAATAAAGGTTAACCCCAACTCACCTAGCATAACCATACAAAAGTTAATTAATTTTTTAATTAACATATAATTAAAATGGTTCTTTCTTTATGGTGTGATGTAGAAGCTAAAGGGTAGAATGGAAGTATCTAAAAAAGTGCTTAAAGGTTGAAACTACTAATCAAAAAGCAGGTAGGGGTAGGAGGTTGGAAATGAAATTAGGAGTCAGGAGTGGTGATGCAGTTATGTATTTAATTAAGCAGCAAAGGCATAAAGCTAAGTTAATTATAATTTCTATGCAATTACTACTACCCAATAACTCTCCACCTAGTTCAGTTCTGTCAAATTACATCAGTTAGTTGGAATAGTACAACCTACTTAAATTGACTATTTAGCTCAATAAATTCTTCATAAAGAATTTCGGTAATTACATGAGGGTATTTGAATCAAATAATCAAATCAAAATAGTTTATAAATTCTTATTTATATTCTAGGTGTATATATAATGAAATGATTTATATACAAAAGAAATTAGAATTCATAAATTAGTTTAGTTTAACGGAAGAGTAAGATTTCACTATGGAGTAGATTTCTTTTATCTATAAATAAAGTGATGATAATTATTAAAAATTCACACCCAACAAAATTCAATTCTTAAACAATTCTAATAATCATGTTTAAATTTATGAAATTCTAGTAAGATTGGTTTAAAAAAATATAATAGATTAAAGTGTTACAACAACTAAAAATGATCTACTTGAGAGAAAGTCTGAAAAGAGCTAAAAATTTCAATGAATTAAATGTTTGAGATCTAAAAATTTCGATAACATTTAATTATAAAAAATCTTAAGACAATGAGTGTGTGAGTCATTTATTTTAGTATGTAATATTTTTTATATTTTTAGTCCATGTGAAATTTAATTACTCATACTTGAATTTCAACAATCTCTTACATAAGTGTGAGTTATCCACGTCACTATTAATATTTTTAGTCATGTAGTCTACTGTCTCAATTTCACTCTTTAAATATGAATAAGTGAGGTCGCGGATTCGAACCCGCGATTATATATCTAATATCCATACACAGCTACACACTAAAGTGACTTCACAGAATTTACTATTAGCATTTTGATCTATGCTAGGATCACACTTCCGTTTCCATAGTAAGAGTAACTGTTCTTATACCACTTGTTGAAGAGTTTGAAAAGCATCGGAAGTGCCATGAACTAAACACTCGGAATTCGAGAGACCTCAACAACACATATTCATCAAAAATCTTAAAACAATGAATGGATAGATCATTTCTCTTATATATCTCACATTTTCTCTTATATTTCTCTTAAATATTTTAACAATTAATTGAATTACTAGTAAATTAATTACTTATTATTTAACTTGTATTAATTTGAAAGAAGTAACTATTATTTGTGTGTTATTTAGTTTTAATTAAATATTATTTAATTTAATTCTATTTGATTAATTATATTGAGGATTTATATATTATTGATTTTGATCGTATCTGATCAGAGTTGGACCGTCACAGCTGTTTCGAATTAGATTTGAAGGAGATGGGGGGAGGGGAGGTACCTACAAGACACTCCGATGATAAAGTGAGAGACGAAATGAGCAGGCGAATTGTATGTAGGTGTGAATGAATAAATACCCGACCCTCTTGAAATAGAGGGTATTTATAGCCCCTAGCGCTGGGCCAAGGTCCCTTTATTGGGCTGACCAAAACAGGCCCAACAAAAGGACTGCCAGGTTCTACGTAAGTAGTGAGGACCTGCACGTGGTCCCCTACCTGGATAATGCTCTCCGAAGAATAAGGAGGGTGAAGACACGATCTTCTCGGGGCCCTGAGGACTCCGAAACATCCGGAGGGGTCGAGAGTCTGCCCTACGAGGAGGGTACTCGAGCAAGGCTCGGATTGGGATGGTCCTCGTCTGGGGCGTCTCTCGTCGAGGACGTCTCTCATCGCGGGCAGCGGCGGGCATGGCCGTATTAGTCCTATAGCCTGTGATCGGGTATGCTCGGAGGATCTAATGCCCAGCATAGCACGTGGCACAGTTTGGATTGGGCCTTACTGGTGATTTGGGCCATGGGCAGGCCCAATCCAGAACAGGAGCCCCCCAAGTCGTTGCTCCTGATGCAGGAGTTATGACTTGATTCCAGTTTACTCTTTCGCGAGGATCGCGTGCGCGATGCCGGGATTTTCCCCATCGAGGAGAGCTCGCGTGGATGCGTCGGTTGTGTCTGTTGGACACGTGGTGTAGCCCTTGGAAATCATAATGCCGTCCTAGAGAATAGGGGCATCATTGTCTAGGCCAGTAGGCGTCGAGGATGGGGGAAGTTCGTGGTTCCTCGATGTGACGTTTCAAATTCCACCCATCTCTATAAATAGGATTCCAGGGTCCATGGTTCATTTCACCTCTTCATGCTTCTCATGTTTTCTCTGTTTTTACTGTCGTGAGTTTTCATAACGCTGCTGAGACCGCCGCGCCGTTCGCCGTCCGATTACTTCCACCACCGTCGCTCTTCAAATCTTCTTCCAAGTAAGTGTCCTTTCCCTTTTATTTCTCGTGTTGTAGATAGTTTTGACGACGTTTTAGTAGTAGAAACTTGTGTCTGGGGATTATGCCCGATAGATTTAAGCGCGCTAGGCGCCTGATTCATGGTTGTGCCCGGGATATTCATAAGTTTAGGCATATGGTTCATGATCGTGCCCGTGACGCTCATGCGTTTTGGCTAGTAGATTCATGAACTTGGTCGGGAGGTTCATCCTTTCGTTAGTACGTAGGCTAGTTTCCCCGTAATATTCTTGTACCAGGCCAGCAAAATTATGAACTTGGTCGTGGGATTCATGCTTCGCTCGGGGTACTCATGTTGTGATCGCGTCGTTCATGATTGATGTGCGTCTGCCGCTGGGGGGTCGTTGTTTGGTTGAGATCCACTTGTTTCCCGTTTCTCGTGCGAATGGTCGTAGACTCGATCTGAGTATTGCTTACTTCTCCATGTCTTTGTGGCGGGCAAGCGGATTTGCTGTCAAATTCACCGGTTTCCTGTACTTTGCAGGTAAATGGTCGACATTCCCGAGTCCTCGAGGCGTAATGACGTTGAGGAGACAAGCACAACGGAAGAAACTATTACCTTGGTCGACACCGTCGACGATCCCACACTGGATTGGGTTGGTGCTGAGCCCCGAGGAATAGCTTCGGTCTATAGCCTTCGTAGTAGAAAAGCTTATACTGTCGTCGAGTATGGCGGTGGTCAAGAAGGATTTCAAAGGAACTTCAAGATAATGAGGCCGTCGAGGGATGCTCGCATCTGTTCGGAGTTCACACAAGATGCATTCCCTATGTACGAGATCATATTCAGAGATCTTGGGCTTTGGTTTCCCTTCAACGACTTCCAGGTCGGGGTATTCAACCATCTAAACCTGGCCCCCTCCCAACTCCACCCTAATGCGATTGCCTTTCTCCGGGCATTCGAGCTCACTTGTCGCTTCCTGAGGATTGGGGCGACGATTCCCCTGTTCTTCAGGGTTTTCCACTTACAACGACAGTTCCGAGGAGGAAAACACAGCTGGGTGTCTCTTAAGCAGTCGAAGAGACTGTTTAGGATGTACATGGACTTCGTGCGAGATTTTAAAGATAAGTGGTATATATTGCAATCGTCCACCCATACGGCCTTAGATTTGTTGTTCGAACCGGCCACTATGGTAGACGAGGATGGGGAGCCATGTTTAGATGCCGAGGGTAATCCCGAGGTCGGGCGGATCTCCAGATTTCCCATTTACTGGTGCTCGGGTCATTACGACCATGGTCCTGGGCACTACCATACTCATGCTGGGGGTATGAGTGCTGAGGATGAGGAAGCTTATGGCGTCCTGAACAAGTTTGTTGATGGCTTCTTTCCTGCTCGGTGGGTCACTAGGGAAGGGGACGACATTCTTGACGAGGATGGCTATCCGACATTCGAGGCACGTCCAATTAATACCAAGGCACTCGTCGAGTGCTAATCTTACGGGCAAGCCGTAGATCTCTTAGGTTTCTTGCTTTGCTATTATTATTATTTCTTTTTAATTGCTTTTAATGTACGTAGCTAACCCCAGTTCGCTTCCCTTATAGGTCACATGGCGGAGCGCCGTGAAAGATTGTTGAAGTTAACCCAGGACAAGAAAATCAATAAGAGACTGGTGAGACCGCAATAGGCCACACGGATGGGCCCGCCTGCTGATTCGGGCAGGGAAGGATCCAGTGGGTCCTCGAGTCCTCCTGACGCTGAGCGCCAATCTGCATTGGTCACCAGGAAGTGGAGTCGACTAGAGGATGGGGCGGAAGTGACTGATGTAGGTGTCGCTGCCCGGGCTTTCAGCCTACCACCTTGCTTCGTAGAGAAAGACTTCTTTGAGGGGTTTCCCCTGACCGTGTCCGACAATAAGGCCGACATCATCAGGCGGCTTGACAAGGAAGGTCAGAGGAAACACCTCGCTGCTAGTATGGTTGGTGTGGTAAAGATGGCCGAGATGGCGGTGGTCCTCGCGGGGGAAGGATCAGATTCCGCGGACCGTGTTCGAGAGCTGGAGTCGGAGAAGGCGGCTCTTGCGGCCAAGTCTTGCAAGTTGAAGGAAGCCCTCGAATGCTCTGAGGAAATGTTCCGCGAACAGTCTGGTTTGCTGTCGGGGGAGAAGGAGAGGGCTGACAAGGCTCTCGAGGAAAGAGATTGCCTCCAGCTTGATAGGGAACGACTGGAGAGTGACAACCAACGGTTGTCAAGAGAGATTGAGGACCTGAAAGCCGCTATGCTTCCCGCCGAGGATGAGCCGGAGGTGATGGCTGACTTGCGTGCTCAGATTTTATTGCTCGCATCCACCTCCTAGAGTCAGATTGCGTTGGCGCTTTGGCTGATGGATTTGAGGTTGCGGTGAGTCGGCTATCCGTGCTAAATCTGGGCTTGAACACTGAAGGGGTTGGAGTTCTCTCCCAGATCGTCGACAGCCAGGTTGTGCCTCCCCCCGACTCTCCTGATGTGGACGTCAGCTCTCCGGGGATTGATTGACATTTTGTTGGTGTTTGGGTCTGTGCGCCCGTTTATTGTTTTTTGGGGCCTGCGTGCCCGTACTTGTTTTTGGGGCCTGCGTGCCCGTATTATTCTTAATTTTTTGGGTCGTCGTGCCCTGGACTGTAATTTCAAATATCGTCGGTCGTTGTTGTCGGTACATTATTAATCCGTGTTTATGATTTCTTTTTCGACAGATGCTTTGTTTGCAATTACCTGCTAGTATCTCGGTATATGTTTGACTGTTATTTTTATAGTGAATTCTTGGTAAAGTTTGTGCTCGAGTGGAGATATCCCTTCGACCCCCGTGACGATTCGACACACTTCGAAATGTGTCGAATATGCGGAGTGGAGTCCGCATGCCAAGTGTATGAACGCGAACGGGGTCCTACGCCCGCGGCGTGAACTGCCCATCGCGAGTTGGGTGTTCTGCCATGTGGGTACTTCAACAGTGGAGCTCGATCGAGGTGTCCCTGTTGGGCATTTGCGTTCGGCTCATCGGGGTGAACAACTGTATGCCCTCGTTGGTCGGTAGGTCGGGTCCGTACCTCGACTCGCCTACATGGTCGAGACTTTCCCTTTGTTGACTAAAGGTCAATGTTCGAAGGCAAAAGTCCACAGTTGGTGAGGGCTTTAGCTATAGTATTGTTTCAGCTTTGCAGCATTCCATGGTCGTGGTAATGGTTCTTCGTATAATTGCTCGAGATAGGATGCTACGGTGTCCGTAGCGCCCTGGACGCGATAAGGTCCCTCCGAGTTTGCGGCCAATTTCCCTTCGCGGGAATCTTTCTGGTTTCTTCGCAAGACTAGACTGCCGACCTGGAATTCGCGTCTGATGACCTTGTCATCGTGACGCAGGGCTACTCGTTGTTTCAAAGTGGCCTTGCGCAGGGCTGCTCCCGATCGGATTTCCTCGACCAGTCGAGCTCATCCCTCAGGGCCTCGTCGTTCATTTCCTCATCAAGAGGCATCTCCGTCCGCCTGGAGGGCTCCCTGATCTCTAAGGGGATGACTTCCTCGGTGCCATATGTTAGTCGGAATGGGGTCTCACCCGTCATCGAATGGGGCGTGGTGCGGTAAGCCCACAGGACGCTATGTAGTTCCTCAACCCACCCCCTTTTTGCTTCTCCCAATCCGCGCTTAAGTCCTTATAGGATCACCTTGTTGGCGGCCTCGGCTTGCGCGTTGGTTTGGGGATGCTAGACTGAGCTGAAATGTTGTTTGGTATCAAGTTTGGAAACGAAGCTTCAGAAGCCTTGGTCGGTGAATTGGGTACCGTTATCTGTGATCAGAGCCTGCGGGATTCCAAATCGGGCAAGGACGTTTCATTTGTAGAAGCGGAGGATGTTATGGGAGTTGATTTTTGCAAGGGCCTCGGCCTCTATCCACTTTGTAAATTAATCCACGGTCACAATGAGGAACTTGTTTTAGTACGTTCCTTGCACGAATGGTCCGAGGATATCCATCCCCCACCAGGAAAATGGCCACGAGGATGACATTATATTCAGCTCGTGTGGGGGGCGAGATGCATGTCGGCGTGCCTCTACCACTTGTCGCATCTCTTGACGTGGTCTTTGGTGTCCTGTTGCATTGTCGGCCAGTAGTACCCCGCTCATAGAGCCTTCCTTGCTAGGGACTTGCCGCCCATGTGCTAGGCGTTAATACCCTCGTGTATTTCCCGTAATACCTCGGGGACTATGGATTCGTCGATTCACTTCAAGAGTGGGATGGAAAATACCATGCAATATAGTTTGCGCTCGATCACCACGTAGGAGCACGCTCGTCGTTTGGTCGCGGCTGCTTCTGTTTGGTCTGGAGGGAGTTCACCTTTTGTCAGGAAGTTGAACATCGGGGTCATCCAGCATGAGCTATCTCCGATGGAATTCACCTCGGGTGGGATCGAGGTTTTTTCGATGCTCGGGCGAGATAGGGATTCTTGTATGACAGATTTGTTTCCGCCTTTCTTCCTTGTGCTTGCGAGCTTCGAAAGTATATCGGCCCTTGTGTTTCGCTCGCGCGGGACGTGCGAAATTTCTGCTCGATCGAACTTCTTCATGTATTCTATGACTAAGTTCAGGTATTCGATGAGGCTGTTGTTTTTAGCTTGATAACCCCCTTGGACTTGGGAAGCGACAAGTTGAGAGTCGGTGAAAATTTGTACCTCACGGGCGCCTAGGTCCTCGGCTAGTCTTAGTCCCGCGAGTAGGGCCTCGTATTCCGCTTGGTTATTTGAAGTAGGAAAGGAGAGGGTGAGCGAGTGCTCGATCACCACACCTTCCTCGTTCTCTAAGAGGATCCCGGCGCCGCTCCTGGACGGGCTGGATGCTCCATCGACGAAGATGATCCACTTGTGCTCTTTTCCTGTGGGGGGGATTATGTACGGTCATCTCTGCAACGAAATTGGCCAAAGCTTGTGCCTTTAGGGATTTCCTACTCTCGTACTGAATGTCGAACTCGGAAAGTTCCAAGGACCACTTCAACATTCGACCTGCCATATCTGGTCAACCCAAAAGCTGTTTTACTGGCTGGTCTGTTCGTACTATGATCGTGTGCGCGAGGAAAGAGTGTCTGAGCCTTCTCGCTGCATCGACGAGGGCCAGAGCTACCTTCTTTATCTGTTGGTATCTGACCTCGGGCCCTTTAAGCGCTTTGCTCGTGAAATAGACGGGTTTTTGTCCGTCGGGCGTCTCGCGAATGAGGGTTACGCTGATGGCTTCGGCCGAGACGGCCAGGTACAGGAACAGAGGTTCCCCGTCGATGGGTTGTGATAACACAGGCGGTTGAGATAGACTTTGTTTGAGATGGAGCAGCACCTTCTCGCATTCCTCGGTCCATTCGAAGGCTGATTCCTTGCGAATGAGCTTGAAGAAGGGGAGAGCGTGCTGAGCGGATCTCGCAACGAAACAGGATAACAAGGTGAGCATGCCGTTCAGGACTTGTATGGATTTCTTCGATGTAGGCATGGGGAGGTCGGAGAAAGCCTGACATTTGTCGGGGTTGACTTTGATTCCTCGTTCTGTCAAGTAGAAGCCGAGGAATTTCCTCGCCTTGACCCCGAACGTGCACTTCTCGGGGTTAAATCTCATTTTGCATTGCCTTGCTTGAGCAAAGACTTCCCTGAGGTGAGCGGCATGGTCGGTGTCTGCTCGGTATTTGACGATCATGTCATCCATGTATACCTCGAGCATGTCCCTGATTTGGTTGTGGAATACTTTGTTCATCATTCGTTGATATGTTTCTCCTGCATTTTTTAGATCAAAGGGAATTACGTTGTAGTAATAGTTGCCCGAGCTGGTCATGAAAGCGATGCAATGCTTGTCGCTTACTGCCATTGGGATTTGGTTATAGCCCGAATAGGCGTCCATAAATGATAGTATTTTATAACCGGCCGAGTTGTCGACCAGCATATCTATGTTAGGTAAAGGAAATAGATCTTTCGAGCATACCCGGTTAAGATCGGTATAATCAACGCACATTCGCCACTTTCCATTATTTTTCTTGACAAGTACAACATTTGACAGCCAGGTTGAATACCGGGCTTCAGAAATAAAATTTGCCTCTAGGAGGTCTTTTACAGCATTTTCAGCAACCTCCGTTTTCTTCGGAGACTGCCTACGTCTACGTTGTACTACTTCCCTAGCGGCGGGATCTATGGCGAGACGGTGACAGGCGACCTCGGGGTCGAGTCCAGGCATCTCCGCAGCGCTCCATGTGAACAGGTCTGCATTCTCGCACAAGCAAGCTTTGATCTACTTCCTTGCTAAGTCGGGGAGCCCGGTGCCGATCTTCACTCCTCTGCTTGGGTCCTCACCGAGGGGGACGAGTTCGAAGTCCCCATCCGGAATTGGCTGGAGGGGGACTTGCTCGCCGCTAGGAGGCTCATCCTGGTCGAAGCGGGTGTCCAGGGATATTGAGTCGATCTCTGGAGGGGTTCTCTTCTCTTCTGCCTTGACGGGCTCTGTCCTCTGAGGCTCTGGTCGTGTTTTTACAGTTCTCTTGGCGGGCCTTGTGCTGGTGTCCACCGTATCGCGTCCCTTGGATTCCGCGTTAAAACACCTTCGGGCATCTGTTAGGTCCCCTTGGATGGTGGCGACCCGTGCCCTCTTGGTATAAAACTTCATTTTCAGATGAACGATAGAGGGTACTGCGGTCAGCTCTGCCAATGTCGGCCTTCCCAGAATGCAGTTGTAGAGGGACGAGCAATCAATGACGAGGAAGCGCACTTTGACTTGCCTCGTTTCCGTATCCTCGCTGAACGTGACCATGAGCTCGACGTATCCCTAAGACTTGGAAGTTGAGTCGTTAAAGCCCTGCAGGTCTGACCCCACGTAAGGTAAGAGGTGAGAGTCGTCGAGCTGCAGGGTTTGGAACAATTGGCTGTACATTACGTCGACGGAACTTCCTTCATCGACGAGGACGTGGTGTACGTCAAAGTTGGCCATTCTCGCTCTTATCAGCAGAGGAATGACCGAATTAGGGGCCCCTCCGGGGAGCTCTTCGAGATAAAAGGTGATAGGTTCTGACCTACCATTCACCTTTTTAAAAGTTAGCGTTTGAGGGGGGCCGTGTCGACCAACTCGTCCAGCTTCCTCTTGGCCGAATTTATGGTCAGGTCATTGAACCCCCCACCATTGATGACCATGGCGGAGGGAAAGTGCTCCCACCTGCTGTGCGTCGACAGCGGTTCTTGCATGTGGTCGGGGATGTAGAAGTCCCCGAGTCTTGTGACGGAGAAGGCTGTTTGGATGAAGATCGACTCGTCAGATGGTCGGGCATCCTCTTCTGCTTCTCTTGTCTCACGGGCGTCGCGACGAGAGCGTCATTTCTCCGGTACTGGGCGAGCCTCCCCCCTTTTATGAGGGTCTCGATGGCGTCCTTGAGGTGGACGCAGTCTTCAGTCAGATGGCTGTGGCTCCTGTGGTACTGACAGTATTTTCTCATGTCCACCCCAGGTTTGGAAAGAGCTGGTCGGGGACGCTTGACACCGCCATCTTTGAAGTCTGTACTTGCACACTCCGCTAAGATGTGCTCGTGGGAAGTCGTGAGCAGAGTGTACTCTGTGAAATGCCCCGAAGGCCCCCTCTATTCTCGGATGTCCCGGGATTTGTCGTCTTTTCTTTTTTCCCCGGTTCGTCGAGGAGGGATGATCTTTTGGCGCAGGTTGTTGCTGGATCCGTGATTCCTAGGGTCTCGGGCTCTGTTGGTCGCTTCCCTCTCCTCGTAGTCCATGTAGGCCCTGGCCTTCTCGAGGAGAGCATCAAACGTTCGGGGTGGTTCGATGCCCACGGCTTTCCTGAATTCTGTGCCGGGAAGGAGGCCCCTCTCCAGCAGGTATCTCTTCATATGGTCCGTACAAGGGACCTGGATGGCTTCCCGGCTAAAGCGGTTGATGAACTCTCTCAAGGTCTCATCCTGCCTCTGGACGATGGCCTCGAGTTTTGCTTCGGTCTTCAAATGTCGCCGCGACGCAGTGAATGAGCTTATGAACTGGTTCTTCAAGTTTCGCCACGATGTAATTGAACCTGGGGCGAGACCCTTGTACCAGTCCATAATTGCTTTCCTCAGGGTCGTTGGGAACAACCGACATTTGATTGGTCCCCTGACGTTGTGGTAGTGCAGTATGGCCTCGAACCCGTCTATGTGATCGACCGGGTCGGCGACTCCGTCATACTCTTTCAGGTGTGGAGGCTTCTCCATGCCCGGGGGAATGGGCGCCTCCATGATAGCTTGTGATAAGGGACCGCGAGGATCGTCCTCATCACTTTGTTCCGGGGAGCAGGACGGGGACCTGATGTATTGTCGGTCACGATGGCTCTGGTCATGCTGGACATTCCTCGAGCGATGTGTCTGTTGATAGGTTCCTCTGTGTCTGTCTTCAGGAGGTCTTCGTTCTTGCCGTGAAGGGCCGTGGTCGCGCTTTCCGGTCTCGACGAGTGGTTCTCTCTCCAAGACGGGTCGCTGCCTGGGTGTTCGGGGCGACGGGCTTCGAGAGATGTCCCGGTCCTGTCTCCGTGAGGGAGATCGGGGACATTCCTCCATTCTTCGAGGAGGTGGGGATTGAGGCCTCTTGTGTCTCCTCGAGGGCCTTCGTTCGCCCTCTAGTGCTCTCAGTCTTTCCCCTTGGGCAAAGATGAGATAGTTGGTCTGGTTGATTGCCGCGAACAGTGCTCTGGTCGTGGCGTCTGCCCCGGCGGGGACAAGAACTTCATGGAATTTGGCGGTTAGATAGTTCGGGGGAACTGGATTATCTTCTTCGAGCCGAGGAGGGACTGATGAAGACGAGGCCGTGGCTCCATCCCGATAGTTGGAGATTCCGGGGATGTTGCCGCCGGGGGCAGTGACATGGGCGGTGACACCGGCGTTGTTGGGGCCAACATTGTTGTCGGCGAGGTTGTTGTTGGCCTCGATGACGCGGACGTTCTGGTTGTCCTGAGTCTGGTCAACCATGACGGTGGAAGATGGTTTTAGCTTTGGTCTTTGTAAGTTTGTAAGACGGGGAAGCTTAGTTTCCCACAGACGGCGCCACTGATCGTACCTGATCAGAGTTGGACAATCACAACTGGTTTGAATTGGATTTGAAGGAGATGGGGGGTACCTGCAAGACACTCCGATGATAAAGTGAGAGACAGAATGAGCAGGCGAATTGTATGTAGGTGTGAATGAATGAATACCCGACCCTCTTGAAATAAAGGGTATTTATAGCCCCCAGCGCTGGGCCAAGGTCCCTTTATTGGGCTGACCAAAACAGGCCCAACAAAGGGACTGCTAGGTTCTACGTGAATAATGGGGACCTACACGTGGTCCCCTACCTGGATGATGCTCTCCGAAGAATAAGGAGGATGAAGACGCGATCTTCTCGGGGCCCTGAGGACTCCGAAACATCCGGAGGGGTCGAGAGTCTGCCCTACGAGGAGGATACTCGAGCAAGGGTCGGATTGAGATGGTCCTTGTCTGGGGCGTCTCTCGTCGCGGGCAGCGGCAGGGATGACCGTATTAGTCCTATAGCCCGTGACCGGGTATGCTCGGAGGATCTAATGCGTAGTATAGCACGTGACACAGTTTGGATTAGGCCTTACTGGTGATTTGGACCATGGGCAGGCCCAATCTAGAATATATTTTATTTTTAAATTTGTGTATTATTTGAATTAAATAAATATTTATTTGTGTGTTATTGAAAATAAATAAATAAGTAAATATTTATTCTCAATTATTAATTTTAGTATTCATCGATAGAAATATTAATTAATTTAAGTTAAATAATAAATTAGTTTTTTAAATTATTAAATAAATTCAAACTAAATAGTAAATAATTAATTAAATTAAATATGAATTAACTTATTTCTATTTGATTAATTATATTTAGGATTTATATTTTATTAATTTTATTTTCAAATTGTGTATTATTTGAAATAAGTAAATATTTTTTGGGTGTTATTTAAAATAAGTAGATGTTTGTTCAAAATTATTAAGTTAAGTATTTATCATTAGAAATTTTAACAATAGAAATTGAGTTGTATAGTTGAAAAATGACTATCATTTAACTTAATGAACTTTAATTTTATATTTTTTTAAATTCAAAATTATTTAATATTTCTAGAAATTATGAGAATTATTGTCATGAATATGTAGTTTAAAAGTTATGTGTTTGATTCCTTATAAGAAACAATTTTGACTTTTTTTATATTATTAATTCAAAATTGTTTAAAAATGAAATTAAAAATAAAAATTAATTTAATATTTAAAAAATGAAAAATGAAAAACAAAATACAACTTAGCGTTTCAGTTACGATTTAAAGTAAGAAAAAAACGGTTTAAAAAAATATTGACAAAATAACTAATATGGTTTGGCAAAATTTTATAATAGATTAATTCAAGTTTTTTTTATGAGAGGCTAATTTGAGTTGTGAAACTTTTGTGAGTGATTAAAATGGGAATTTATTAATGAAATAATTTCCTCTAAATAAGTTAGACGGTTAAATCAGTAGTTTATGGTAGATTTAAGAATTGAGAGATATACTCGATTAAGTAAGTTAAAATGACGTGAGTTGGAAGGTAGAATGGTGTTATAGTGAGTTTATGATGCTTGAATGACACGCAAGTCACGTGGTCCTATTCTTTGTATATCTATGAAAAGGATTTTCGCGTAGCTAAGAGAAAAGAAGAAAAGATAAGTGAGGGCAAGGTAAAATACACGTAGGGGGTTTGGATAACACGTGCGAGTAAAGAGACTACTAGAAAATATAAAATCACGTTTTATGTGTGTGGACTAAGTGAGGAGTGAAGGTACAGTTACTGTTACATCAATGAAGGTTCCAATTTTACATCAATGAAAGTTCCATTTTTATGTTGTGTATGGTGCAACGTGCAAGTTCTATGAAACACTCCAATTGGTACTTTTCAATTTTAAGGAAGGGATGGTGTAAGTTGCTATAATAATAGAAGAAAACAAATAAATTAATAGGATAAAAAAGCAATTCCCAACTTGAACTGAAAAAGAATTAGATAAGATGAACATCTTTGAAAAGATGGAATAGTGTCATATGATATGAAATCTTACTCTATTGTTTGGATAAATTAAAATTGAATGGAGTCTCAATGGAATGAAGTGATGTTTTTTTTTTATAGTAAAAACATTTTAATTTTAAATATATAATCAAAATTGTATATAAATAGTTTGAAAAATGATAATAAATTGTGCTGTTATTTTTTTAATGATAAATTCAATTATTTTAAAAATTATGTTCATTATCTTACGAGATACAACATTATCATATATGAATTTTTGTATTTTTTTTTTGTAAAAGATTTACTATTTTTGGTATGAAATATTCACTCTGTTCCGCTCTGCTTCATTTTATTCTGCTCCGTTTATGTATGATATTTAAACTTAGTCGAAGTCGAATGGAGCATAGTAAAATGAGGATTTTATCACATTGTTTGAAAATTTTAGGATGAGATAAGACAAATTCTTCCTTCATTCCACCTAAATCAAATGAAAAGAAATATGATATTAAACATTTGAATAAAATAAAATTTATATCACTTTATTTTATCTCATCTCGCTCCATTTAATTTTAATTGATCCACACTAAAATATCATTCAATTTCATCTTATACCACTTGTTCATCCAATTATATCAATCCAAATAAGGGAAGTGAAAAATGCAACATAAAAAATAACACATAGATAATGATATTGTTTGATTTGTAAATTAATCAACTATATCTTATTGTTGTTGGAATAATATAAAAGTGTGAGTAAGTGAAGAAATAGTCACACATTGAATAAAAATGTGAAGACTTAAACATATATAAATAGAAAAATCTATTCACATACCACCTTAAGATTTTACGTGAATAAATAGTGTGTCTTTCACAAAAGTGTTTAATCCTACACTGTATATCAATACTCTTATTAACTCCTCCAACAATTGCTTACTCAGTGAAAACAAGAAAAAGGCAGAAAAAAATAGTACTATAATAGTTTGATCTGGTCCAATAAGAATGAGTATATGAGCCGACAAATACAAATGTGTAGTAGAAGGATAGAATGACGTTTCATGTTTGCTTTGACGTTCCGTTATGGTATGTAAGTGCGGCTATAGCTCTTGAACAAGATCGGAAAAAAGTTCATAGCCTTTTGTCCCTTCCTCAATGGTTAGGGACCTTCAAAGTGGTAATCATGTTTCTCTCTTTCTTTATTCTAACTCACGCACACTAAGTAAAGGGGAATCATTAAGAAAGAGTACAAATTACAACCACCATTGCCGCCCTTCATTGTTCTCTCACAATCATTTTTTTAATAGAAAATTATGAAGTTTGGCCAAGAAGGTGGTTGTTGAAGTAACATAAATAGTAAAATTAAAGTAAATATATTGAAAGCTTTTAAAAATATGTTTGAATTTATGGATGATGATAGTACGGGTAGAAAAATAGATATGTCCCATGAAATATGTCTGATTTTTTTTGGATTAAGGTAAGGTTTTAAACATGTATATTCTATTATGTTATTATGTATATCTAATTAAAATTTGTTATTATGTATATTTTATACAAGCACAATCATTAATATAAATTTATTGGGCCTGTCCCATCTCAATTATTTTTATGGGATAATCAAGATTTTATTCTCGCACTTAATTTGTCCAGTCATGTCTCATTTTTTTGTGGAACACACCAAAATTTTATGTCACTACTCTATATTATGTCTGTCTTGTCTCATCTCTTTTTTTTTTGTGGACACTTATGAGATGGATTTAATGAGACTGACATGTTTGTTTGTCACCACTAGATGAAAGTGACAAGCGTTTGTCTAGTAGTAAAAGTTAGCCATGTCGTTAAAGTTATTTGTTTAATTATTTTTCACAAGGAAGATTCTAGTACAATAAAATTTGAGGTGAATTTGTTGATCGAATATAAACAAAGAATAGCCTAAAAGGGACGTTGAATATATACATTTTCTTTTTATTTTTTCTTTCAAAAATAAAGTTTAGGAACGGAAGCAAACTTTAAAATACAATAGTCAAGATTATGCGGTCAGATAAATGTACACTGAGAAATCTAAACGAATTACAAATCTTTATGATTTTTTAATAGAAAATAGAACATAATATAATAAAAAGAGGGTGTGAATAATCACCAAAGTATAGCAAAGAAAACCTCTAAACATAAGAAACTTTATATTTTAACTAATAACAATGTACAAGTTAATTTTCTTAAATTCAAACAGAAAAGTTTGAATATAATTAATTGAATTAACTATTTAAACATTGTAGAATTAAAAATTTTCAAAATAATCAATAGAAAGACAAATTTTCTAGACTAAATCTAAATAGATCTACACTTTAACAATAATTTTACATGAATAGGAAATAAACTAAACAACATGCAAACTAAGAAAACAATAAAAATATTATGCAAGATCTAAAAAGAAAATAAATATAAAGAGTAAGAGAGATTGTACGCTGAGATTTATATTAGTTCAGTGCATCGTCATCATTTGCATCTGATACACTGAAAGTGCGCGACAATATTGTAGTAGTTAAAAAAAAGAGTTATCGTCCTCATAGGTCAATAATCAAGAATTGTTTTCTATCGTATCAATCTTTATATAAGACTATGTAATATTTGGTTTTTTCGTGCGAAAGGGAAAAATAAGGATTTTCTTAATAATAAAAATAAGAGTCCAAGACTATGATTCTTGTCCTCTGACTTAGCTCATACATGTTTAAGTATCGATTAATAGAATTCTAATTTGTGATATTTTATTATACATTGATGAGTATATATACAATGATGTTGAGTCATGGTTGACACATCAAGATAATTTTCAAATCAATATACATTCGTGCCTAATCAATATACATCAATACTTAATCAATATAAAAGATGCTAATAATTGATACAATAAATATTTTATATTTTAATACGCTCTGTAGTCGAAACTAGAGATTGATGAATGTTGAGTCTATCTCTGAAGTCATCAAATAACTGCAGCAGAAGGCCCTTTGTGAAAATGTTAACTATTTGGTAACAGACATAACATGTTAAACACGTACTTGACCTTTAGCAACCTTTTCACACACAAAGTGGATATTCATTTCAATATGTTTTGTATGTTGATGTTGGATAGGATTACCTGACAAGTAGACAACATTGAGATTGTCATAATAAACTAGAGTGGCTTTCATGACCAGACACTAGAGTTCTAACAGTAAGTTTTGAAGCCAACATGATTCAGTAACAAGATTAGCAACACCATGATAGCCTGCTTCAACATTGAACTAGGATAAGATTGGTTTTTATTTTGCTGACGAAGAGACCAAATTATCCCCAAGGTAGACATAATATCCAACCATGGATTTTCTAGTATTTGAACAACCTCCCCAGTCAGCATCATTATATATGGTGAGTGTATCAATTAGGTAAGGAGAGATATGCATATCATGGTTAATTGTACCTTTAATGTACTTAATAATTCGCTTCAAGGCAATCATGTGTTGTGTTCGTGGATCATTGATAAAAAGAAACACTTGTTGGATGACATAAGTTATACCACGCCTTGTGATATTTAAGTATTGCAATGCCCCTGCAAGGCTTCGATATTCAGAGGGATCGTGATATGGATTACCTGAGAGTCCACTAATCTTTGATTTAGTGTCCATCAGGGTAGAAACTGATTTGTAAGATGACATGGTAGCTCGTTCAATCATCTCTTTGGCATATTTATGTTGAGAGAGAAATATGCCACATGAATTTTTAGTAGCTGAGATACCTAGAAAGTAACTAAGAGGACCCAAATATTTCATAGAAAATTTAGAACTGAATTTAGACATGATGGACTGATGAAGAGGATTAGAAGAGGCAGTAAGAACAATGTCATCTACATAGAGGAGAATGTAAGTTATTTAGTTTCCACTGTGATAGATGAACAAGGAATGATCACATGCACTATGTGATAAGCTCATGTTAGCAACAAATTCAGTAAAAGGTTGATACCGAGCATGAGGTGCTTGTTTAAGGCCACACACAGACTTCTTTAGTAAGCATACATAATTAGGATGTTGATAATCACGAAAACTGAGAGGTTGATGCATAGAGACCATTTCATTAATTGTGCCATGTAAGAAAGCATTTTTGACATCTAATTGATGTAGACACAATGACTTTGAGATAATAATACTTAGAATCGTCTGTATAGTTGCAGGTTTTACCACTAGACTAAAAGTTTCATCGTAGTCTACACCAGTTTATTAATTAGATCCATTTCCTAGTAGGAAAGCTTTGTATCTTTCAAAAGAACCATATTATTTATTTTTATGATTGAAAATTCGTAAAGTTTGAATGATATTTGCATTAGCCGGACATGGTACTAAATCCCACATCTTATTTTCAATAATAACATCATATTCGTCTTTCATAGTTATTTTCCAATTATGATTGTTATACCCCAATTTTTGCCCCTAATATACCTCATCATCTCATATTATCAATACATCAAGATCACACATTAGGGTTGGTTCTCCCTTCCTACTTCATCCTATCTTTAAGTTCATCTTTGAGGGGTCACCAAGCACCTTGAATTGTGTATATTGTACATGTTTTCTTAGAATAACATCAAAATATGTATATATGTTTCTTTGAATGTTCATATTGTAGGTGATCACAATTGCATTCATCTCACCATCCAACCTAGGGTTTGAGGGATGTTTCTCAATAAAATGGTTCTCTAATGGATTAAAAGAGTTCAAGCTTCAAGGACATGTAAATGATATCAAATATTTATGATTCAAAGAGCTCCCTCACTTTATTTAGATCAAGATCTCCTTAAAGTTGGTGGTGGAGTTCATCAAGAAGATTCATAGGTTCGTGTGTTTATTTACATATCTTCTTCAACAAGTTTCAATGAGACTTTAGATCCATCTTTGAGTGTGATTAAATAAAACATCATTTCAAATCCTATTATAATCTACCATGCTTTATTTTTCCAAGAAAGATCAAAATATTCAAGTTTGGTTCAACAAGTTTGACCTAATTGAGAAAATGCTTGATTTAGTGATCACGAGTCCATAACTCTCTCAATTTTCAATATTTTGAGTTGGTTATTTTTTATATGGATTCTTATCATCATCTACAATAACTTCTCTTCACATGACAAGGTCTAATTGTGCAATAAAAATCATAGTTGAAAGGGGTTTCAATTCATTTGGACACTCTCTGAGCTAGGGTTTGTTGACTTACAAGGACCATATCTTACTCTTTTTTTTTGAGATTTTTGATTGATTACAAAGCCATGATTCTCTTTAAATTGTCCTTAACAATCTCTCTTCATGGATCTAAGGCTAATTTTTAATGGAAGGTCACTTATGGTTGATAAAGATTACAAGTCTCTTTGGAAAAGCCTTTGAATTTTAGGGTTTGACTTTAGATGATCATAACTTGGTCAATTTTTATCTCCTTGAGCCCATTATTTTTCCAAAATAATATTTGGTATGTCTAGTAAAAAAAATTTTAAATGTGCAAGACTTGAAAATGCTTGGAAAGTTGTTTAAGAATTGAAAAGATTATATGTCTTTTGTGAATTTTCCCTAATTTGCTCATCATTCTCCAAAGACCATAACTCTCTCAATTTTTATGATTTTTGAGTGATATTAATTCCATAATTCAATTCAAGAGATCTACTTCATGTCATCTTCTGATATCAAGATCAAATTTTGAGTGGAAGGTCATGTAATTTGAAGAACATTATAGGTCATTTTGAAGTTCAACACATAGAATTTTTCTAAGTACAAAATATCCGTGTATTTTTCACAAATTCAAACACACATAACTTTCATCTCAAGTATCCAAATGGAAACTTTCAAAGCACATTTTCAAGCTTGATCATTCAGCTTTCTAAAGAATCCAAGATTGTATCATAAAGGTCCCTGAGCTATTTACACCATGGTTGAAAAGTTGATGCTTTGAAACTGAAAAAATCACTTGAAGTCAGAAGCAAATTTGTGAAATATGGCTTCTAATCACCAAAGTACCATGTGATTTTTAGTTAAACATGATTAGCAAAGATGTTTAAATCATTTAGAGTGTCAAAACACACTATTTGGATGAGTTTTGATGCACATGTGAGCATACTTTGCTCATGACACAGGTGTGCAATATTTCCACTTAAATTGCATCATTCACCCCTCCTATTGATTCCATTCACTTCTCCTATAAATACAGACCATATTCCACTCATTTTCACAAGCTTTAGAGAGCCAAAAAACCTCTGTCTAACTTCCTCCATACCTCCCAAGTTTGTAACTTCGAATTTGGTTTTAAAGCATTTTTCAATCTAATTTTTTTGCTCATTCTTCATCCTTAAACTTCACTGAAGCTAACAGAAGAAGAACCAAGCCTTGAAGTATCCTAAATTGTGCTAGCCAACTCAAGTTTCAGAGCTCTGAAGTTGAGCTTTAACAGGTAGATTCTTTCATTAATTCTCTCTAAACTTGTCAATATAATGTAGCTCTCATCACTCTGATGCTCATATCATCATTTGTTTTTAACTTGAAGTGAGTTTTGCTCATGAATTTTCAAATCCCTTTCCAACTTCTTTCTTCTGGTTTTTCTCGAATTGACTGAGCTACAAGTTAAATAATTTTTTCGCGAGGGTATAGTTGCCTTCGTCTTGATGAGACGAAGCGAATGGTATTGGTCTGAACCACTAATTTTTACAGTTTAAGGAACCTGATTTTAAGGTTGGCTAGAGGTTGAAGACGGCCACGCTGGCGTCTTCAACCAATGAGAATTTGTCACGTGTTTTTTTCAAATATGTTTTTAAAATAATTAATCTAGTGTGTTATTAACTAACGACCATAAAATGCACAGCACATCAGATCTCTTGGATTTGATTACTAACGCGTTTTGACATTGATCCAATGGTCTACATATTTTTGGCTTTATTTTTATTTTCTGATTTTATATTTTAATTGTTTTAAACTTCAAAAATTCATAAAAAATTCATTTCAACTTCTAAAATTCTGAAAAAATTAACAAAAGTACTTTTGATTTTTCTCTTTTAGATTTTTATTTTTTCACAATTTTAGTTTATGATTTGATATTTTTTTTATAACTTTTTACTTTATTTTACTTGTTTTAATTGTTTAAAAAATACTTTTCTTGATTTTTAAATTCTGAAAAAAAATATGGAAGGACTCAATAACCTCCTGACAAATATTGGTGATCTCATTTTATTTTTATTTTTGATTCTATTATTTTTCACAAATTTTTATTTATTTTGATTATTTCTTTAAATTTTAAAAATAGTTTTTGATTTTAAAAAAATCTGAAAATTTTTGTCAACACTTATTGACTCATGTTTGACTTCTAATTTTTTTTTAGAATTTTTATTTGGTGTTTTAATACATTTTGTGTATTTTACCAATTACTTCTCTTTTATTAATCATTTAAATATTGTTTTATTAAATATATTTTATTATTTTTGTTTGGTCCTAATTTGAGTATTATTTTGGGACAAGTTCCTCAACCTTATTGGATCTTGTTTCAAGTGATGGTGATGATCAGGTTAGCTTCATTGATTCTCTAGGAAGCTAATGCAATAGTTGCCTTGAGCTGAGGATGGCTGAATCGTGCCGGAGAAGTCCAAGTGCAAAGCTCTATTTTTGAAAATGGAGGTTGATGAAGATGGTGTTACAGTTGGGTAGCAGGTGTTGAGATTGTTTATGTATGATGTTTAGAAGCTTTTGAAAGCAAAAGGCCAAGAAACGCACTAGTAGATTTGAAGATTGGATTCAAAACTCAAAAATGACAAGTTTTGAGGTATTTTTGATTATTTTGTATTTTAGGAAGTTTGAGGGAGTTTTAGGGGCTTGTATCTCGTGTGTTAGGTTGCAAATAGTGCATGTATTTATAGGAAAGAGGTTTTGAGTGCTACAACAAGCCATAATTTGAATCCATGAGTTATGGTACTCTTGCTTGTTTTTGAAGCAAGCATGAAGAACGTGTTTCCAAGGTTTGTACCAAGCTATCTTAGAGTGCTCAGGACTTTAAATAAGCTTGTTCTGACTTGTAGGAGTTGAGTATGCATAAAGAACAAGTTCAATGCTCAAGGAGAGTGGACTTTGTGATTAAAGTCACTTTTCAAGAATGGATATGTTACTTTCTTCCAAAAATGGAATGATCAATTGGACAATAGCTCAAACACTTGGATTATAACTCAATCATTTGTTTAATAATTTAATTAAGGAGTGATATACAAGTTTGAGGCTTGAAAAGTAAAGATTATGCAGCATGGCCATGGATTTGGTTCATGTTCATCACAAAATTTGCCTTGTAAATCAAGCATGAAACCCTAACTTCTTGCCTTCGATTCTCTTAGCTCAAGTATGGTCTCAATGATTTATTGGACATTTTGGAAAGCTTGTAACATCCTCTATAACCTTCATGTTATACATTTTTTAATAATAAAATTGGAACTATATGAAACTTGGCCAAGAAGTTAGGTCAAAAATCTGCCTAAACTAGGTCAAAATTTCACTAAGTGTTTTTGTTTCATGTACATGTCTTCATGAATTTATAACTTAAGATCCAAGAATTTATAGAAAAGTTATGCCCTACAATGTTTTATATCTCATTAAGATCTACAACTTTCATGTTGGAAGTTTTTCTTGAATCATCTTGCATCATGGTGAAAATTTGGCACAAAGTCATGAAAAAAGGGTAAATTTTCCAATACTTAGAAAAATTTCTAAGTCTTAGAAATTTTGACTTTTCAAAGTGAATTTTGACTTTTTTATTTATTGATGATCAAGCTTCATATTTTTACATGTCTTGATGAAATTTGATCTTTGAAACTTGATTTTGATCAATAAGTCAAAGTTTGACTTTTTAGTATACAATTGACTTTTCCATCAGTTGACCAAATTTCAATTATCAATCAATTAATATTGAGAAAAGTTTTGAACCATGAAATTAGGTTAATATGATGAATTTGAATCCTTGATATCATGTCTCAAGCCAATAAGTCATGTATTTGGTCAAAAGTTAAAAATCAAGCCTTCTCAGCCAAAACCCTAATTTTGACCATTTTGACCCTTTGGTGATCTGATCAAATTTCTTGAGGAATTGTAGTCCAAACTTGACCAAATGGTTCATATGAGTTCAAAATATTGATATAGATAAAAAATCATGATGTTTGACTGTAAGTTGGCCACAATTGACTTTTTACCTAATACAATTGATTTTTGGTCATTTGATCAATTGAATGAGCAAACTTGAACTACAAGATTTGAAATTTGACATGAGCATTCTTGAAGGTCCAAAATGATCCATTAAAGTCATATGAGACATTAAAAGTCCATTTGTCTTTGTGTAAACTCAAGCCCTAATTTGAGTCATCAGTGTTTGAGGAAGTGTCTTGAGCTGAACAATCCTTATGCAATTTTGAGCAATTGAAAATCTTGTGAGATATTTCTTGAGAAATGAGAGGGAAAATTTTGGGGTACAACACTTAACATAGCACTAAATTTTTCCCGATGAGAAAAGTGATCATTCGTGGCCTAAACCTATGTTTGCAAGCCCAAGTATATTTAAATTGAAACCTTTGATCCAATAACTTTGAAGTTCATTGTTAGGAGTCTTTGATTCTATCAATCCTCTAATGGACTTCATGAACTTTGGTCTAAGTGAATCATTTGAACATCGTTGATCATATATGGTTGCCTTGACTACTTGAAATGAATGATATACTTGACAAAAAGCAAATGAGACTTATTGTTGAGAAGCTTTGATTTTATCAATCTTCTAATGAATTCTCAAATGTAAGCTTCAATATGGTCATTCAACTAAACTCTAACTTCTAATTTACTAACAATTTACTTTACTTTATGTTTTTACTTCATGCTTTTATTTTTGTGCCTTTACTTTTATGCACCATTTATTTTAGCATTTGCATTCCATGCCATTTTTATCTTTGCTCATTTGATCACTTATCTTTACGTCATTTTATATTTACTCTCCTGAGCATTTATTTTTATGTCATTTCATCTTTTCTCATTTGAGCTTTTACTTTATTTTTGAAGACACTTAATAACCAACTTGTACATTAAAAGACTTTAAGGTTACTTGGACTACTTGGTTACTATCCTTGGCACTGTGGAGTCATGGATCTCTTGGACTTAGGATTATAAGCCTTGATATTTTGGGACCTTGTGACTCTATTGTTATTTTGTCTGAAGTTCTTGGGTTTTACCCCAAGACATTGAGTTGATTTTCTTTGTGTGCAGGTTATTCTGAATACGTGATTTGTCTATGATTGAGAATTCCTCTGTATACAGTCGTTACTCTTCCCAATTTTTGTGAAGACTTAATTCATCTGAAGCTTGGAATCCCTCAAAGATTTAGTATTCTTGCTTGTTTGGTTTCAATCCAAAGGATGGTAATTCTTCATTGACTTTATATGTCAAGTGGTGGCTTCTTGTTGATTAGATCGTTCTTTTCCTTAGCTTTTACCTTTTCTTTAGGATAGCCCCTTCATCTCCTCCTATTTTCTTTAATTTCAAAAATCTTCTCCCTCATTTTCAAAACTCTTCTTGTTTTCTAACTTGAATTGTTTTCATAATAAACTTGGACTTAGGTCCATGCATTTTCAAAAATCTTTTCTTTATCAAACTTCAATCAATTTAATCATACTTTGACATCTTTTTTGAAAGACTAAAAGTCAATTAACCTCATTCAAACTATTTTGACAATTTGGCTTTTTACTTTAAAACTTTTCTCAAAAGATTAGACTCTTGTCAATTCTTGTAGTGATGTGAGCTACTATACTTCTATGATATGTAGTAAAGTGAGATATTTCCACTTGGGTGTTGAGTGAGGCTTTGTTTATTTTAAAATCCAAGCTATATCCTCTACTTTGAGATGATGCAAATTCTCTTTTCTCATAATCATGGGTAGTAAGTATGTTTTTCACTCGGATATGACAATGATGTCTCTTCTCTTAAAATTAACCAACACATATGTGTTTTAAAATTTTTAAGGTGAACTACGACTAATATGATCCCCTAATGTACGGGAGGTGGTACGTAGGAACTAAAGGTTCACAAGATCAGCGGGTGCAAAAATTGTAAAAAAATACTTCTTTTCTCATCTCCACCATCTATTTTTGTATACACTTTTTATAGCCAAAATACACAAGTTTTCAAAGAGGTTCACGCGGAGTACCATAGATGTTTAGGGTGCTAATACATTCCCTTTTCATAGCCAACCCCCGTACCTAGATTCTCTCCCTTTTTTTTTTTGGTTTATTCGCTATTTTCCCATCTTCTTTGGAAATATTAAAGTGCAGTGGCAATTTTTATTTTGATCTGTGCGAGTCAAGTCAATCCAATGGCTTAGTCTCAACATTTCTACCACTACAGGTATGATGTGCCAAGTATGATTATCACTGATAACAACTCAAATTTGAATAAAAACATGATGATAGAACTTTATGAAGAATTCAATATTTGCCATCATAATTTGTCTACTTACAGGCCTAAGATGAATGGGGATGTTGAAGCTGCTAATAAAAACATTAAGAAGATCATCCAGAAGATGGTTGTTACCTATAAGGACTAACATGAGATACTCTCTTTTTCTTTGTATGGGTATCGTACATCCGTCCGCACTTCAACAGGGGCAACCCCGTTCTATCTTGTATATGGTATGGAACCAGTGCTCCCCGTTAAGATTGAGATTCCCTATTTACATGTAATAATGGAAACTGAGTTGTCAGATGTTGAATGAGTCCAGAACATGTTTGGCTAGTTGAATTTGATTGAAGAAAAGAGAATGGCAACCTTGTGTCATGGTCAGTTATATTAGAAAATAATGAAGAAAGCTTTTGATAAGAAGGTCAAGCCTTGTGAATTCAGAGAAGGCGACCTCGTGCTCAGAAAGATCATGTCTTTTAACACTGATTCTAGGGGCAAGTGATTCCCAATTATGGATGGTGAGGAGTTCCGACGTCCTATGAATTATGATGTCGTCAAGAAATACTTAGCCTAAATAAATAAAAGAACAACTCACTAAGCTGAAAACCCGAAAGAGTAGTTTAGGCAAAAAAGAGAGTCTCAGTAGGCTGAAAACCCGAAAGGGCTGTCTATGAAAAAGTTAGAGACATAAACAAAATAAATTTTCCCGTTAGGTTGAAAACCCGCAAGGGAAACCTAGGCAAAAGTTATGGATTTCCTGGCAAGTAACTGCGTCAGACAAGACTTGATCATTGAAGCAACAATCTTCTCGAATTCTCATCACACTTCAGTTGAAGCCTCTGCTCAAAAGTTCAAAGTTGTTAGGGTGAATAGTGGTCATTGTGTTTCAATGTATCTTTTCCATGTATTTACCATTTTCCAAAACTTTGTAATCATCTACGGAGTCTCTCCATTCGTGGAATACCACTATTAATAAAGTTTGAGCCTTTATCCAATTCTTTATAGTTCTTATTTTATTCTGTTTACGAAAATTTCATTTATTATCGATAGTAATTTTCAAAACAAAAAGACTTAATATTAAAAACATGTTTTTGAAAAGAATTTGAAAATTACTTTTTACCTCAATTTTTTGATTCAAGTGGGACAAAAGTAGTGGTTCCAAGGATGGACGAACTATGAAGTTTCATAATTTCTCCACAAGAAGTATCACGAGTTACTCTTGCTGATATGCACGTAGTCCACTTGTGATTTTTGCCTTGGATTGATGGATTTCATACCAGTTGATATATGGTGTGGTGTTGGATTTGTAATCCCATTTTCCCCAGTTAAGTCTTGGTTCATATTTTCTCCAAGTTTTTATATGGTGTTGGGTTTGTGTGGTTTGATACCTCTCTCCCATATTCACCAACTAAGTCTTGATTGAGGTTTCTCTAGCTGAGTGTGATTCTTTCCCCATCCAGGTGGTGATCAGGCAGAGATTGCAAAATTATGTACTATTTGCTTAGTTGATTGGATTCTTTCTTCCTTTGTGTTGAGAATTAATGTGGACTCTCTTGTAGAGCATTACTCCATCCAGTTACGACATTGTTGTTGTTGTGTACTTCCTAAGTAGCCAGACAAAAGCAATATAGTTTTCTAAGAAGTATTGAAATAGCTCTCAACTTTTTGGGTCTTCTCTCGCCAAGTATTGAGTTTGATTTAAAATCCCCATAATTTTGACTTCTTGCTGTGATGTTAACTTCTTAACTTCCTAAATGAAGGGAAGATGATGCTTCCCTCTAAAGTTATTATCCCTATAAAGTTTTGTAAATTCTCCCTAGAGAAGTTTGCGCAACCATTACCCTTGATATTAAATATTGCTTTTAGGCTCCCTTTGGCGTGCATGATTTCATCTTCTCTAGTGAAGTCAGTATGTAATACCCAGTTAAAGCGTAGACGATGTGGCATTGTCTTCCCTAGCGAAATCTTTATGATATTCCTCGGTGAAGCCTGAAGGAGTTTATTATATTGGTGTAACTGTATTGGTTTATTGCTATCATATTTTTCTTTGATTATTTTTCAAACTATGTTTCTTCCTAGTGAATTTAAGCCTTGAAGCAGGACTTTGTTTCCTCAGTTGGTGCTCACTCTATGGAATCTTCATCCTGGATGTGATTTAGCTGAGTGTTGTCCTTACCCAATTTGGTTTTGTCTGGTTATTCCCAGTGCAGTATGTTTGTTTTGTCAGCATGTACATGATAACATTCATACATATATCATGCATAGCTGAATTAAAATTCATAGCTCATTTCATTCATTGATGTTTTTGTTGGAATATTATTCTCTTTGTAGAGTTATGTTATCCTCTCTCCAATAGAGCGTCAACCTTAAGAAGAAAGTTTATATCCTTTCAATTTCCCCACTGAGTTATCCCTTGTGGAAGCATTTTTCTTTAGCCTTCCTGCCCAACTCATTATCTAGATGGAATTCGATCCCCATTTGAGTTTGTTACTCATTGGATGGCGTCTTTGTCGACTGCTTCACTCTGTTTTGTTCCAGGTTTCAATTTTTGGTCCCAACAGTGTTGTACCCCAAAATTTTCCCTCTCATCTATCAAGAATTTTCTCACAATATCTCCTTTGGCTCAAGACTGCACTAGGGTTGACCAGCTCAAGACACCTCCTTAAGCACTAATGACCAAAATTAGGGTTTGAGATTGCACAAGGATATTTGAACTTCCAATGCCCCATATGACTTTCATTGATCACTATGGACCATTAAGATTACTCATGTCAAGTTTCAAGCTTTGGATCACACTTTTGCTCAGTCAATTGAGTAGTTGACCTAAAAATCAGCTGTATTGAGGAAAAAGTCAACTGTGGCCAATTTACAGTCAAACTTCATAATTTTTTATCCACATAAACATTTTAAACTCATATGTATCATTTGATCAAGTTTGGACCACAATTCCTCAAGAAATTTGATCAAATCTTCAAAAGGGCAAAATGGTTAAAATTAGGGTTTTGACTGGGAAAGGACAATTTCTGATTTTTGACCTATCGAATGATCAATTGGTTTAAGGCATGATCTCAAGAGTCCAATTGCATAATTTTGACCTAATGATATGGCTCAAAACATTGCTCAAGTCCAATGGATTGACAAATGAATTTACAGTCAACTGATCAAAAGTCAATTGTATACTGAAAAGTTAAACTTTGACTTTTTTGGTCAAAATCAAATGTCAAAGATCACAATTCATCAAAGTATGTCAAAATATGAAACTTATTCATCAAGAAATAAAAAATTAAAGATTTCATTTTGAAAAGTTAAAATTTCTAAACTTAGAAATTTTTCTAAGTGTTGGAAATTTCTTATTTTTTCACAACTTTGGGCAAAATTTTCACCATGATGCAAGATGATTCAAAAGAAACTTTCAACATGAAAGTTGTAGATATCCATGAAATATACAACATTGATTTACATAACTCATTCCAAAAGTGCTTGGATTTCAAGTTATAATTTTAAGAACACATGGTCATGAAACAAAACACTTAGTGAAATTTTGCCCTAATTTGGTCAGGATTTTGACCTAACTTCATGGCACTTTTTCATATAGTTCCAAGGGGAATTTTCAAAAGTGATTGAAAGAGGGGTTGTATAGCACATTACAATATTTCCAAAATGTCCAATAACTCCTTAAGATCATTTTTGAGTAGGGAGAATCGAAGAGATGAAGTTAGGGTTTTCACACTTGAATTACAAGTCATTTTGTGATGAACAAGATTCAAAATTCAAACTTATGCTGCATAACCTCTACTTTGCAGGCCTCAAACTTGTTAGGCACTCCATAATTAATTTCTTGCACAGCTGTGAGAGGTCTCAATTCAAGCATTCAATGCAAGGCCATGCTTTATATCCATTTTGGGAAGAAAGTGCACAATGCCATTTTGATAAAGTAGCTTTTTGCACAAAACTTGTTCTTTAGCCTTGCAATTGATTTCTTCTGATCATACAAGTCCCATAACTCAAGAGAAGCTTGTCTAGACACTTACAACCACTCAGCCCATGCTTGTGCTTCCTCTTGAAACTTGTTTTCCCACTTTTCTTGAAAATCAAGTAACATAGCAATTAGCTTGTAACTTGTACTTATGACTCTCCAAAGCACTCAAGCTTTTTGCATATACATATACAAGTATTTTGTCACAAATCCCACGCATGCTTGAGCCCTGAAAACACCAAGAACACATAATCACCAAAACACCTCAAAACTTACCATTTTTGAGTTTTGAATCCAATCTCCAAATTTGCTCGTGCGTTTCTTGGCCTTTTACTTTCAAAAGCTTCTAAATAACATACACAAACAATATCAACACCTGCAACACCACTGTAACACCTCCATCATCATCCACCATTTTCAAAAACAGCACCTTGCACCTTGACTTGTCCAGAACTCCTCTGGCACTTTCAGCTCAAGCTAAACATCACATTAGCTTCCTGGGAACTTGAGGAAGCTAATCTAATCATTAGAACTCACTAAAAGCTACTCAAACTCAAAACACGATACCCTCTTGCAAGGTAAGTTATCTCAACTTTGAACTTTTCATACAAGCATCATTAATGGTTTATTTGTGAATGAAAAATGTAGATATCATTGCCCTGAAGCTAACCATGTCCATAGTTTTCATTTATATTGCTTGAGCTTAGAGAATTTTAAGATTGAAGTTTCTGAAATTTTTAGGGTTCATATTAGGGCCATTAAAATTCATGCTTGTCTTTGATATATAATTTTATTATTTTGCATTTTTGAAATCGTGAGGAAATTTGCTACAAGATTCATGTTTACATTTTTGCAAATGGATGAGAGATGAACAAGATGCAGGTACTCTGGCTAGGCGTGAGGTTGAAGATGAAGTTCGGGCCATGGACTTGATTTCTATCATATATTTGTTGCTTTGATTATATAAACAGATGTATAGCCACCCCAGTGGTATAAGCGCGCGCCTGTGACTATAGGGACCTGGGTTCGAGGCCCAGTGGTACCCTTTTGGATTTTTTTCATATTTTTCACATATTCTGACTTTTTTTGGCAGCGCTCGGCCTCATCCCCTTGGGCCTTTATTTTTTTTACTTCTTACCCCCCTTGCTGGCTATTCACACACCTGGCCCATTTTATTTTCTTTTTTCTCATTTTTATTTATTTGTTTTCTTAAACATTTTATCTAATACTAAAAAAATCAGAAAAAATATAAAAACATTAGATTTATATTTTGATATAGTTTATTTATTTTTTGCACAAAAAATTTATTTTATTTAATCATACTTTATTTTCTTTTACACAATTTAAATATTTTATTTTAAAATATAAAAAGACCAAAAATATTTTATAATACTATAAATTATTTTTAAGACAAAAATACCAAAAATATTCTTCTTATAAACTTAATTTCTTTTTTAATCAATTAATGGATTGGGGTTTTATTTAAATTCTTTTCCTAGTAAATTTAGGTTTACTTTTTACTATTTTAATTAATTATTTTCTTTTAGTTAATTAGTTTAAAACCAAACCCTTTCCTAAAAAATCCAAACAAAACATCCATTTTCTTTATATTTACCTTCTTGTATATTTATTCATTTTTGTACATTATTTATCCAAATTCAATATGGTTGTAATAGATAATTAGGCTTTATTTTCTTGTAATCCCCATTTGTAATTTGTACACCCCCTCCCACAAGTATTGTAATAGCATAGTAATTTTAAATTCTGCCATTTATTGCTTTATATTCAAATGCTAGTAATTAGGGTTTGTATGGAAAGACTAAAACCAATCAATTAGAAAACCCTAATCAAAGACAAAACCAAGCATGAAAAATAATACACTTGCACGCAAGCACCCCTATGGTTAATCCACTTGGTTGCCTTACAAAACGACCATATTATGCATGTGAGGTATCTTAGCAAAAACAAGCAAAATATAAGATCATAGTCTCTCGATGACGCTATCTAGGCTTCCTTTAAAATGATCTTAGTCCCTAAAAGAGAATTCTAAGATACTTTGCAACATTTCTAATCATGGTTATACAATGACCCACGCCCGTCCCATTTACATCCAAAGATAGGGTTACTTACCAAATCAATGGTAAGATAACAATGTCAAAGGAAAGAGGAAATGAACATGAAAGACTTTTGAGTAGGTAGAATGCTCCTAATTACTTGATCCATTTCAAAAAAAACATCCTTGCTATTTTCAAAACAAACACCTACATTTTCAAAACATCTTACAAACTTGAAAACATTTTCAAAAGATCAACATCTTTGTATACATTCTTACGAACGAGAATCATTACAAAGTTATTTCAAAAACCACACAAAGAACAATTTCAAACAAAAGCAAGTGATCTAGAAAGTAACTAAAAGCCCATGAAAAACCATGGATGAAAAGGGTGTTAATACCTTCCCTTTTCATAATCTACCCCCCGAACTCAAGAAATAATCTCAAAGGTCTTTCATGTGCTTTTCCACCTTTCCTTTTGGATAAAAGAAAAGTCGGTGGCAGCTCTTGCTAACTGCCACATTTGCGATAAAACGCAAAACACCCAAGTCAGTCCTCCCACTGTATCATAGAACTGGCGACTCTGCTGGGGAAAGTTCTAAAAGTGGGGTTACCTTAGGGTTAGATCATATTTACTTGCTTTCATTGTTTTACTTGTATGCTTTACATTTTGGTTCTTTGTTTGGGTTTGAATCCTCTACCCGGATTTGGGATACCTTGTAGGTAAGTAGCAATACGTTGTGGAAACTGTGTAGGGTATACCGACATGGTCTAAGCAATAGCTACGTTAGTGCGACATATTTGTGGGTACCGGTAGCCCTTGAGTTAATCAAGGAGAATACGGGGCCGCTGAGTGATGTCATAAAGCACTAATGAACTTTTAGAACCTTTACTTGACCAACTTGGCCATTAGGACGTAATGAGATGACCGGCTTTGGTGCAGTCCGAAGTTGGTAGATACTCGATACTACACTCATTGATTTTTGGTTTTTTGGGATATTTCGGTCGCCATTAAAGAGGCTTGTGCTAAAACAATGACCAATGAAACAAACTAGTGATATTGAACTCCTTAGAACTCGGTTACTATTGCTAGGACAGGTTTTAAGCCAACTAAACTTCAACAGGGTACTTACTTATAAGACTCCATGCAAGCCTAAACCTAAGGATTTGTTTGCTTTGTTTGTATATATTTACTTGTACATAACATCATGAACATCATAACATCATTTTCATTCACTAACCATTTCAAGGATCTTGGGATTTATCTTTGTTCTGTTTTGTAGGACATGGATTATATCCACAGGAAAACTATTAAAGTCAATCTTGTAAGGATCCCTCCTCAACTTAAATAGCTAGCATCAATGATCCCTGAAAATTCTCCATTTACCGAGAGACATGGTCTCCTCCTAAACTTGGTCACCTCCAACACTGATGAGGACATGATGAAGGTTCTCTTCTGGTTCTTTGATCCTCTACACCATTGCTTCACATTTTTCGATTATCAACTTGTGCCAACTTTGGAAGAATTCTCCAAACTCTTAAGGATTCCCATTCTCAATCAACTACCTTTCAACGGTACGGAAAGAGATCCAAAGCCAGAAGATATTGCTCAAGCTCTACACTTATAACCATCTGATATCACAACCAATTGGGAAACAAGGAGTGGTGTCAAAGGTTTCCTAGCAAAGTTCTTGTTTGAGAAAGCCCAAAATTGTTGGAACTCTTTGGATTTGCAAGATTTTGAGGAAATTGTGGCTCTCCTCATCTATGGGATGGTTTTATTTCCAAATCTGGACCAACTCATAGATGTGAATGCCGTCAAAGTCTTCATGTATCGTAACCCGATGCCTACTTTGCTAGGGGACATCCTACATTCTTTTCACACTCGCACTATAAGGAAAAGAGGTATCCTTATGTGTTGTACTCCTCATTTGGAAAGATGGTTTATTTCGCATCTTCCCCAATCTATATTGAAGAACGAGCAAGGTTCAAGGTGGTCACATAGGTTGATGACGCTCAAACATTCAGACATTTATTGGTGTTCCCAATCTATAGAGAATGTTACTATTGTGGCCGTTGTGGAGAATTCCCTAATGTCCCTTTAATTGGCATTAAGGGAGGTATCACCTACAACCCCTTCTTATCCTTAAGACAACTTGGTTACGCCCGAAGGGATGGCCCATATAAGATTCTCATTCAAGGTTTGGTATTTGACTACTAGAACGACGATCAAGGTCATCGCCAGAGGTTTATCCGAGCTTGGAGGATGTTGAACAAGGTAGATAGAAAGACATTGGGGCATAAAAATTCCATCCCTATTGAGCCTTACCTCAAATGGGTGCGAGCTCGCGCTCAAAGTCTTATGATGCCTTATCCCTCCATTCTCCCGGTAATCATTGAGCCTGTTATGGAAGGAGATGTTCCTTACACTATCCTGCGTCATGACATGCCCACCTCTCTTGAAGACTTACAAAGAGATTGGATACAACTCAAGGGGGAGCGAGATACTTTCGAGACCCAATTCTACGCTAGCGAGAAGAAGGTTTTGGAACTCACTAAGCAACTTCATGAGGAACGGAGCCTGAATGCCTACATCGCACCAAAAAGGATGCGTACAACTTTTTTATCTTAGAGTTTTTATATTTCTTTGTAAGCCCAAAAAAGTCATGATTTACTCAAGCTTTTATTTATTAATATGACATGTGTTCCTTTTTGGTCTAAAGCAATTTTAAATCTCTAAGATCCTTGAAATCATTGCATATGAATTTACCATTCATCATAACATAAGCAGGTTTCTTACGACAAGTCTCCTCATATTTCTACTATTCATTTCAGTAAGATGGATCTCGAACAGACGGTGAAGGACATCCAAGCACAAAATGCTCAGTTTCAACAGATGTTCTTAACTCTAGCCAAAGGACAAGAAGAGTTGAAGACGTTGCTGGTTGAAGAGAAAAAGAAGAAAACAAAGAAAATAACGGGAGTTCTAAATATGGGAAGAATGTTTCACAGACAAGCTAGACGGACCTTAGACTATGCAACATCATCTGGTGAGAAAGATAATCAAGATGGGAAAGGCAAGGAAGCAGTTTCCCAGCCAGATTCAGAAGAGGAAGAGGAAGAAGAAGATTATTCTGAAGAACAATATCCTCCGGCCGACGACAATTATAAGCATCTAGAAGAATGGTTAAGTGCAATGGAAATTCAAAAAGTGCCTGGACTGGACTTTGAGGAGTTAGGTTTAGTGTCTGAGATTGTCATTCCTCCAAAATTCAAGGCACCAGTGTTCGCCAAATACGATGGAGTTTCATGTCCCAAAATGCATCTCCGGTCCTATGTGAGGAAAATACAGCCTCATACTGCTGACAAGGATTTATGGGTACACTTCTTTCAAACAGTCTGTCCGGAACTCAATTTGATTGGTTTTATCAGCTAGAAAGAGCCAATGTTCATAATTGGGAAGATCTTGCCGCTACCTTTTACAAATAATACCAATATAATGCATACCTTGCTCCCACCCATACTCAACTCCAGAGTATGGCCATGGTTTCAAGTGAATGCTTCAAAGACTACGCTAAAAAATGGAGGGATTTAGCAGGAAGAGTCCAGCCTCCCCAATCTGAAAGAGAGTTAGTAGATGTGTTTTTGGGTACACTGTGTTAGAATATAGTTTGATTCTATAACCCTTGATTAGAGTTTTGATGATAACAAAATACAAAGAATAAATTATTTCAAAGATATATACAAAGAACAATTATGCTCCTTAAAATTATATTTTGTATATGCAAAAGTTCTAATGGAATCAACATCAGAATGGAATCAGCATAAGAAGATTAGCAATATATGCTACACGCTGAAGCTACTAGATTACACGCTGAAGCTTGATGACCAGAATCTGCGCCTAAACAAATACACTCTGACTCTGATCAAAGACATCTTTACCAAGTCATCAACACTCTAAAGCGTTATCAGCAGTTACATCAAAGAAGACTCTGAAGCGTTACTGGTTTTCAAGATAGAATTAAATGCTAACGGATTCCTTCAGACAAGATCTTCTCCAAAAGGAAAGTGCATTATTATCATTAAAACCTGCTTTATGATCAACATATCCTTGCTTGCCTATATAAACAAGTCTGCTTGTGAAATAAGCACGTACGTACGTACTCAAATTTTCCTAGCTATCCAAACCACGCATATTCAAAGCTTTAGCAAATTCATTTTATTCCAAGCTTAATTTGTGTAATTATCACAGTTATGATATATTGTTTTGTAAGAAAACGTTAACACACCCTTGTTCAGTTTTGTAAAATATTTCCTTGAGATAAACCGGTCTGTGGTTATACTCAAGAAGACTTTAACAGTTGTTAAAGTAAGTTGTTGTAATCGTTTGAGATTAGTGGATTAAGACCTCGTTGGAGAGAGGCGAAATCACCTTGACGGGTGGACTGGAGTAGTTTGAGATCAAACGAACCAGGATAAAAATATTGTGTTGTTAAGTCTTTTAATTTAAGTTTTACAATTCAACCCCCCCCCCCCCCCCCCCTCTTGTGTTTTTCACATCTTCAATTGGCATCAGAGCGCCTGGTTCTGAGCTTTAACACTTAACCGTGTCAGTACAAGATCCAGCGTTAGAAAAACACAATGGCAGGACCAAGTCAAAACATCAGCAATGACAACAATGAATAAAGGGACATATTCAGTGGCAAACCTCCATTATTTGATGGAGAAAACTTTGACTACTGGAAAGACAGAATTGAGAGTTTCTTTCTGGCCCATGATGCTGATCTGTGGGACATGGTGACTGATGGATACACGCACCCAGTGGATGGACGTGGTCAGAAGATTGACAGGAAAATGATATCTGATCAGCAAAAGCGTGAATTCAGAAATCATCACAAGGCCAGAATAATTCTTCTCAGCGCCATCTCATATTCAGAATATGAGAAAATATCAAACAGAGAAACTGCCAAGAATATGTTTGATTCTCTGAGAATGACGCATGAAGGCAACATTCAAGTCAAAGAAACCAAAGCCCTTGCGCTCATTCAGAAGTATGAAGCATTCAAGATGGAAGATAGTGAATCAATAGAAGCTATGTTTTCAAGATTCCAAATTCTTGTTGCTGGTCTAAAAGTTCTTGACAAAGGATATTCCATTGCTGATCACGATAAAAAGATCATCAGAAGCTTGCCAAAACAGTGGAGGTCAATGGTCACAGCGCTTAAGCTAGCCAAGGATCTCAACAAAATCTCTCTGGAGGAACTTATCAGCTCCCTCAGAAGTCACGAGATAGAGCTAGAAGCAGATGAACCTCAAAAGAAAGGTAAGCCATTAGCTTTAAAATCTAACAAAAAATCTGACTCCAAAGTTTTGCAGGTTGTGGAAGAAACCTCTGATGGATCCTCATCAGAAGAAGATGAATTGTCTCTCCTCTCCAGAAGGGTGAACCAATTGTGGAACCAGTGGCAAAGGAAGTTCAGGAATCCCAGAAGATCAGAAAATCAGAATGAACCTTCCTCCAGATACAGAAGGTCAGAATCCTCCTCTGGACACAAAAGATCTGAAGGCTCTTCAGGATACAGAAAGCCAAACAACAAAGACATTATCTGCTATGAGTGTAACGAGCAAGGGCACTACAAAAGTGATTGCCCAAAGCTTCAGAAGGAGAAGCCCAAAAAGAAGTTCGGCAAGGAAAAGAAGAAAAGTCTTATGGCTACATGGGATGATTCTGACAAATTTGAAGCTGACTCAGAATCAAATGATGAAAGAGAAAACATAGCTCTCATGGCAAACGTCTCTGAAGACAATGAAGCTTCTGGTTCAGACTCAATCAGATACAGAAGAGGTATTCCCTGAATTTACTATAAACTTTACTAAGGCTGAACTAGCTGAAAGTCTTAATGAAATTCTGGAAAGGTATCAGCAGATCAGAGTCAAATTCAGAAACCTGAAAATGAATCTTGCTTCTGACTCTGATAAGACTGAGAGTCTCAAATTGGAGAATTCTGAGTTAAAAGATAAAATTTCAAAATTAGAAAACCAATTGTAAAACTCTCAGAAGGAAATAATCCCTGAAACTCCCAACAATGCTGATGAGATCATCAAAGAGTATGATCATAACTTTCAGAAGTTTCTGGCTAAAAACATAGACAGAAGCAAAATGGCTTCAATGATCTATGGAGTTAGCAGAAATGGCAGAAAAGGGATAGGATATCAAGGTAAGGTTCCTACACCAAAAAATGCCATGGATTTAGTTATAAAACGTACTCCACTTGATTCACACTTTATATATGGGCACACACATGACATAAAATATACAAGTAGTGATTATTATGTAAAACCAAAATTCAACCAGAATTTTGGTAAAACTAACAAATCAGGACCCAAGAAAATATGGGTACCTAAGGATAAAATAATACATGTGGCAGATATCTTTAGCAGCAAAGCAAAGACACCAGTCATGGTACCTGGACTCTGGCTGCTCACGACACATGACAGGAAGAAGGCATATATTCCAAAGCCTGGAACTTAAGCCTGGAGGCCACGTAGGCTTTGGAGGCAATCAAGGGGAAAGATCATTGGCTCTGGAACAGTAGGTAATGGAAATCTTCCTTCTATAAGTAATGTTTTATTAGTTGATGGATTAATGCATAACCTGTTATCCATAAGTCAATTAAGTGATAACGGTTATGATATAATCTTCAATCAAAATTCATGCAAAGCTGTTATTCAGAAAGATGGGACTATCCTATTTAATGGAAAGAGGAAAAACAACATTTATAAAATCAAACTTTCTAAATTGAAAAGTCAGAATGTAAAATGTCTTCTGTTTGTTAACAACGAGCAATGGATCTGGCACAGAAGATTGGGACATGTTAGTATGAGAAGAATATCTCATATTAACAAACTCATTCTGGTTAGAGAACTTCCTAACTTGAAGTTCAATTCAGATGCTCTGTGTGAAGCATGTCAGAAAGGCAAGTTTGCAAAACCTGCTTTCAAATCCAAAAACGTTGTTTCCACCTCTAAGCCATTAAAACTTCTGCACATTGACTTATTTGGACCAGTAAAAACTGCTTCAGTCAGTTGCAAGAAGTATGGGTTAGTAATCGTAGATGACTATAGCAGATGGACATGGGTAAAGTTCTTAAGGCACAAGGACGAGTCACACTATGTGTTTGTTACCTTCTGCAACCAAGTTCAGAATGAAAAAGATCTTAGAATCGTCAAAGTCAGAAGTGATCATGGTGGAGAATTTGAAAATAAAGATTATGAATTATTCTTTAATGAAAAAGGCATTCTGCATGATTTCTCTTGTCCTAGAACTCCCCAGCAAAATGGAGTTGTAGAACGAAAGAACAGAACATTGCAAGAAATGGCCAGAACCATGATCAACGAGACTAACATAGCTAAGATCTTCTGGGCAGAAGAAATAAACACAGCGTGTTACATTCAAAATAGAATCTCCATAAGACCTATTCTGGAAAAGACTCCATATGAATTGTGGAAGAACAGAAAGCCCAGCATTTCTTATTTTCACCCATTTGGATGTACATGTTTTATTTTGAATACAAAAAATTATTTGAACAAGTTTGACTCTAAAGCACAAAAGCGTATTATGTCAGGATACTCTGAACGCTCAAGAGGGTACAGAGTATACAATACAGAAACACAGATTGTTGAAGAGTCAATCAGTGTTCGGTTTGATGATAAGCTTGACTCTCAAAAGTCAAAGCAGAATGAATTCCTTGCAGGTATGGAAGTTGAACTCACAGGTACTGAAGACAAATCATCAAAAGCTCCCAACAGAGACACTCCCTCAACATCAGAAAGAGTCACTACAAGCAACCCAACACCTTCTGTTGATCAACTCCAGAAAAGACCATCCAGAAGCAGCATTGATCACCCAGAAGAAACAATCCTTGGAAGGAAGGAAGATCCAATCAGAACAAGATCTACCTTCAGAAACTCTAAAGAATCCCTCATGGGACTGGTTTCTCTGATTGAACCAACAAAAATTGATGAAGCACTTCTAGACAATGACTGGATTCTAGCAATGCAAGAGGAGCTAAATCAATTCACAAGAAATGACGTATGGGATCTGGTTCCCAAACAAAAAGGATTCAACGTCATTGGTACAAAATGGGTGTTCAGAAACAAACTGAACGAACAAGGTGAAGTCATCAGGAAAAAAAAGCACGGCTGGTAGCACAAGATTATAGTCAGCAAGAGGGGGTAGACTATACATAAACCTTTGCTCCAGTCGCCAGGTTAGAATCTATCAGACTTTTAATTTCATTTGCTGTTAATAAAGGCATCACTCTGTATCAGATGGATGTCAAGAGTGCATTCTTAAATGGCTATATAGAAGAAGAGGTATATGTGCACCAACCCCCTGGTTTTGAAAGTTCCAAAAATCCAGAATATGTTTTCAAACTAAAGAAGTCACTCTATGGTCTGAAACAAGCTCCCAGAGCTTGGTATGAAAGACTAAGTAACTTCCTGTTAGAAAAGGAATTCACCAGAGGGAAAGTGGACACAACCTTGTTCTGTAAGACAGTTAAGAATGACATCTTAGTATGTCAGATTTATGTTGAGGACATCATATTTGGATCCACTAAATCCTCTCTGGGAAGAGAGTTTGCTAAATGTATGCAGGCAGAATTTGAGATGAGCCTAATGGGGGAACTAAAATTCTTTCTGGGCATTCAGATTAATCAAACTCCAGAAGGAACTTACATTCATCAGAGCAAATATGTCAGAGAACTTCTGAAGAAATTTGATCTCTCAGAATGTAAGCCATCAAGGATTCCAATGCATCCCACGTGCATTCTGGAAAAAGAAGAGGTAAGTAAAAAGGTAGAACAGAAGGTCTATAGAGGTATGATTGGTTCTCTTCTCTATCTGACGGCTTCAAGGCCTGACATTCTATTCAGTGTTTGCATTTATGCTAGATTCCAATCAGATCCTAGAGAATCTCACTTAACAACAGTTAAGCGAATTTTCAAGTATCTGAAAGGTACTGCTAATCTGGGTTTGTTTTATAGAAAATCAAGTGATTACAGCTTAGTAGGATACTGTGATGCTGATTTTGCTGGAGATAGAGTAGAACGTAAAAGCACTTCTGGAAGCTGCCAATTTCTGGGAGAAAATCTGATCTCATGGTCCAGCAAAAGACAATCCACAATAGCTCTATCAACAGCAGAAGCTGAATACATAGCAGCAGCTGGATGTAGCACGCAAATGCTCTGGATGAAAAGTCAACTTGAGGACTTCAATATATTTGAGAGTAACATCCCTATCCTCTGTGACAATACTTCTGCTATTTGTCTCAGTAAAAATCCTATTTTGCATTCTAGGGCTAAGCATATAGAAATAAAACATCATTTTATTAGGGACTATATTCAGAAAGGGATTCTCAATTTAAAATTCATTGACACAGACCATCAATGGGTTGATGTCTTTACAAAACCTCTTTTTGAAGATAGGTTTAACTTCATTCTGAAACATCTCAGCATGAAGCTTTGCCCAGAATAAACTGTTTTATTTACATATCTTAATCCTCAGAATTTTTGTTATTTTCTGTGAACTGCTGATCAACCTGCCTTCGGAATTTTAGAAGTCCAGATTGTATCAGAATCTATCCATGAAGATCTGAGCGTTTCATTTCAAGGATAGAAGTGTGCTGTTCACGTAAGCAAACAATTGTCATCCATTCATCAGCTACCTTCTGAGGCTGAACACGCGTTCATTTTTCTGTAAGGTCAAAAGCGCTGATTGGATGCATTGAGACACATGTCATGGGTAACCGTTCCAATATCTTTCTGAATCCCCCAAAATCAGTTGCCATTAATGCTTATAATCATTACAATTTATTTCTCTCTCTTGCAGTTTGCGTTTTCAAAATATATTTAAACACATTTCTCACTCTTTACACTCTTTCACTTTCACTTTATCTACAATCTAATTGTTTTCAGTTTGCATCTCTTTCAAAACCCTTTCATTTTCTTCTCAAATTTTCTGTGTGAATATGGCTTCCTCAAGCATTCCCAATACCGGTACTCAGAGAACAGAATCCACAGAAAAATATGAAGAACCGTTCAGAACTCTCCTCACGCCCATTGACAACCTAGAAGTACTCTCAGAATTGATTGTGGACTTTGAAAGTCTTCAAGAAAATGGGTTCAATCTTTCTGAAGAAGTACAGGCTCAAGGATGGAACAGGTATTTTGACCGTCTTCTAGGTCCAACATTCCCAATCCTTGTGATGGAATTTTAGATTCATGCTTCATCCTCCAACCATCAAGTTACTTCGTATTAATGGGGAAGAAGATAGTCATAACTGAAGACCTTATTGCAAGATTGATAGGTTACAGTGGTGGTGGCGTAAGGTGTATAGACATGGCTGAAAGATGTGCTGATGTCGCTTCAATTGCTAGAGAAATTTTCACTCTGGGTCTTCCCTCCAGCAAGATAAGGGATCTGAAGGACCATCACAGAATATGGGCTAAGATTATTCTGGGATGCATAAACCACAGGAAGCCAACCAGCTCTCCTGACTACATCAACATTGATCAGCAGTTTCTAATCTACTTCATCTCCCAGAAGACTAAGGTGAATCTGGCTCATTTGTTGTTCAATCATCTGAGGACTAGTGTTAAGGAGACTAGAGAAGATGAGCGCACCAAAAGGGATTGGATACCCCTTAGAAGGCTCATATCAGATATTCTGACAGAGAATAGGCTGATAGAGCATCTAACAGAAGCACAGGAAATCAGCTCTTTAGAGGCAACTGCTGGAAAGCCTTTAAATGCGAAGAATATGAAGAAGATAAAGATTATTGAGAACATCATGAAGGAACCCAGTGTTACTTCTTTTGTAACAATCACCAGTAGAAGAATTCCTCTGGATGACTTTCCCATGTTCTCAGAAATTGATTCCAAGCCTGAGATTATCGTCAGATATCTGGATGCATGCAAGGCAGATGGTACTGCACCAGAGTTAAATATTCAGGACCTGCAACAGAAGGCTCCAGAAGTTGTGCTGAAGAAGAACAAGAAAAGGAAGGCAACAGCAGAAGGATCATCCCAGCGGACTCCCAAAGTTGCTAAAAAGAGAGGTAATCCTTCTACTGTTAATGTTTTAGATTCAATATCTTTATCAACATCTGAACCAATTCCTACCCATTCAGAAATTCCTACCCCTCAAACATTTGATGATTTTGACATAGGGTTTGACCCCTCAGAAACTCTAATTCTTAGAGGAACTCACTCCCTACCTATCAATCCAATTATTGAAACAACTCAACCAGAACTTGCAAAAGTTTTGTCCGATATTAAAACTTTTGACCAGAATATTTATGCTCCCATATCAGAAAATCCAAACCCTAAAACCACTTCAGAAGCACCACAACCAGATATTCCCCTCTCTCCATAACCAGAAATACCACTACCTCCATCTCCTCAACCAAAAATTCATCCACCTTCTCCACAACCTGAACTATCACAACCAGAAGTTCAAACTTCTGAGGTCCAACCTTCTGAATCCTGTGAACCAGAACCTCATAACATTCAATCCAACCAAACTGTTGATTCTGATACAATTCCCATTCCTGGAATCACTGAACCTCTGGCCATCCGTATGCCCCTGACCATTCTGGATATTCCCCAAATTCCCTCTTCACTAGAATCAACTCCACCAAACTCCCCAACTAGTCCAATAATCATTCCAGACTCTCCCACTCCCTCACCAAAGAACAATCCAGATGACAACGCCAAAACTGTCATTGACTTAACTATTTTTGAACGTCTTACTGCCATAACCCACAAAACAACCATTCCAAAACCAAAACCATCTGAACCCTCACCAGATGTTGGTACTAGTTTATTGATATTTGAAACAGAAATTCAGAAGTGGATAACTTCCCTGAAGCAAGCTAGTCTTGAGATGATTAATCCTGATGCTTCAGATTATCTTTGGACAAGTTTCAGAAAATCGGTAAGTTCTGAAACTTATAAAATGCAAGAACAGAGCTACGGACAAGTTCAATATAACTTCAGTAATCTGCTAAAGGTAATTGAAGATCAAGTTCTGAGCCAACTGCTCAAGGAAGAAGTTCTCCCTCTGGACAACGCTCCCTGGTCAGAACATCGTCCAGCAAACAAAGTTCAACCAGAGTCAGAAGATCTTACTCTGATAGCTGCTCAAGAGCAGATGATTCCTGCAGAAGAACTGGGTCAAAAAGATGAAGTTGCATAATGCTCTGAGAAGCATCCAGTTACTGAAGATTCTCAAGCTTCCTCCTATGAAAGGCAGACTCTGGAAGAACTGAAGAGATCCGATATTATTATGTAAGAAAGGATGGATAAACAAGATGATACAATTTCGGAAATCAAGAGCATGTTAACCAAACAAGAGGAAACCAACATCCAGATCAAGGGCTTGTTGGAAGCTTTGTTCACGCGTCTTCCTCCTCCCTCTTATATTTTTTTTTCAAATTTTGTTTATCTGTAATTTTTTTACATTGCTGTTGTTCTGAAATTCTTATCGTTACTTCTAATCTTAATATAAATCCTTTTTGGCTCTGATTATATGTTCTTTTTGATAACTGACAAAATGGGGGAGAAAGAATAAGATATTTTTCAATAACGGATTACTGAGACATAAGTCTCAAACATTCTGATCTACTCAATTTCTCTCTTCTGAAAAGCTTGAACAGGTACAAAACTCGGATGAAAGATACAGTAAGATTCTGATGCTCAAAGACTCTGGAATTAAAGGGAAGTAATAAACTCAGGGGGGGGGGGTATTTCTTCTTAATTCTATGCTTTTTATTCTTTATTTCTAATTGAAAAATCTGGTTTTTGTCATCATCAAAAAGGGGGAGATTGTTAGAACATAGTTTGATTCTACAACCCTTGATTAGAGTTTTGATGATAACAAAATACAAAGAATAAATTATTTCAAAGATATATACAAAGAACAATTATGCTCCTTAAAATTATATTTTGTATCTGCAGAAGTTCTGATGGAATCAGCATCAGAAGATCAGCAATATGTGTTACACGCTGAAGCTACTAGATTATACGTTGAAGCTTGATGACCAGAATCTGCGCCTAAACAAATACACTCTGACTCTGATCAAAGACATCTTTACCAAGTCATCAACACTCTGAAGCGTTATCAGCAGTTACAGCAAAGAAGGCTCTGAAGCGTTACTGGTTATTCAAGACAGAATTAAATGCTAACGACTTTCTTCAGACAAGATCTTCTCCAAAAGGAAAGTGCATTATTATCGTTAAAACCTGCTTTATGATCAACGTATCCTTGCTTGCCTATATAAACAAGTCTGCTTGTGAAATAAGCACGTACGTACGCACTCAAATTTGCCTAGCTATCTAAACCACACATATTCAAAGCTTTAGCAAATTCATTTTATTCCAAGTTTAATTTGTGTAATTATCACAGTTGTGATATATTGTTTTGTAAGAAAACATTAACACACCCTTGTTCAATTTTGTAAAATATTTCCTTGAGATAAACCGGTCTGTGGTTATACTCAAGAAGACTTTAACAGTTGTTAAAGTAAGCTGTTGTAATCGTTTGAGATTAGTGGATTAAGACCTCATTGGAGAGAGGCGAAATCACCTTGACGGGTGGACTGGAGTAGTTTGAGATCAAACGAACCAGGATAAAAATACTGTGTTGTTAAGTCTTTTAATTTAAGTTTTACAATTCAACCCCCCCTTCTTGTGTTTTTCACATCTTCACACTGTCCGGTCCTTTCTTTAATCACTTAATTGGGAGTTCCTCAGTAGGTTTTACCGAATTGATATTGACCGGAGAAAGAGTGGAATCCGAGATAAAGAATGGGAAGATTTAAAAAGAAGCATCCTCTGTTACTGTAAGGAAACCATTTATTGGAAAAAAAGAAGTTGTTGTTGTATATCCTCAGAGAAATCAAGATAAGGCTGAACACCGTCCAATGGTAGGGGCCGTCATGATTCCTAAACCCGCACCTGCTCAACAAAGAAGCAACCAACCAAGAACAGAAAGACCAGTTAGACAATCCACCCGAATTAATATGACACTATCTCAAATATTGCCGCATTTGTTAAGATCCAATCTAGTGACTCTGAAAGAAGCTCTAAAAAATCCTAACACAACCTCTCCTCATTATCATCCTAATGCTCGCTGTGCATACCATTTTGAGAGTCCCGACCATGACACTAACAACTGTTGGGCTCTGAAAAACAAGGTACACGACCTTATTGAAGCCAAAGAGATTGAATTCGATGCGCCAGAAATTCCCAATGTTATCACCGCCCCTATGCCCAAGCACGACCGTGATGTCAATGTCGTTGAGGAAGATATGTTTGTTACTTTGGTTGATGAACTTGTGACCCCACTCCTGACTATCAAAAAGAACTTGTTGAATGCCGGTGTATTCCCAGGCTGCGATGAAAGCTGTCATTTCTGTTTATCCTCACCAACCAACTATCATTTGTTAAAAGCAGGCGTTCAATTCCTAATAGGTGACAAGGAGATTTTGTTCGAGAAGACTTCTATTCCAACTGTTTCTTATAATGATGTTTCCATAGTGACCATTTCCACCAATTCTTCCAGGGTCCCCACCAAAAGACCCGTTAGAATTACACCAGTTCCTAAAGTAGCTTCGTTGATAATTACAATGCTTGGACCAATCCCATATTCATCAGATAAAACCGTCCCATGGAATTATGGAGGTGATGTCTACTATCACGGTATCAAGCAAGATTGGCCAGCTGCTGAAAATTCAAGTTCTGAGAAAGTTGACTCTGATATCAGTAACATCGCAGGGACTAGCAAGATAACCCGAAGTGGAAGGGTATTCTCTCCAGAAATTAATCCTCCAAAAGTTGTTTCCGGACATGTAATCATTCCTGTTGTTGTTGATCCTCCAAAGGCTATTCCCAGTCCTGCAATCATCTCTGCTGATACTCCTGTTGGCAAAATTGTTGTAGTCCCTGTTATCACCCCTACTGACATTCCCACTGCCGAGTCAACCGAGACTCGAGGCAAAGGTATTCTGGTTGAGCCTGTTAGGATGAAGGCACAATCAGTAGCTATCCCTGAGACCTCCCTAAAAGAGATGGAGGAAATTATAAAGATTATAAAAAGAAGCGACTACAACGTAGTCGAACAACTGGGGAAACTCCATCAAAAATTTCCATGCTGGCTTTATTGTTATATTCCGAGGCTCATGCAAAGGCCTTGGTAAAATTCCTTAAAACTGCCCATGTACCCCAAGAAACATCTGCCGATCAGTTCCAAGACTGCGTAGCTAGCTTGACCACAGATAATGGTTTAGGTTTTTCGGATGCTGATTTAACGCCAAGGGGGAGGAAGCATAATGAGGCATTACATGTCTCAGTCGAATGCAGGGGCACGACTTTGGCTCATGTCTTGGTTGACACTGGTTCGTCTCTGAATGTGTTGCCTAAAAAGCCTCTTGATAGGCTTGACTGTGAAGGATTGACCTTGAAACCTAACAACATAGTAGTAAGGGCCTTCGACAGCTCAAAAAGTATGGTGCATGGGGAAGTAGACATCCCCATAAAAGTTGGAACCCAAACATTTGATTCAACTTATTATGTAATGGATATTCGCCCTTCATATTCCTGCTTATTCGGCCGACCGCGGATTCACAATGTTGGTGTCGTTACCTCTACGTTGCATCAAATGCTGAAATATCCAATTCAGGGGAAAATCATCACTGTTCATGGAGAAGAAGAGTATATGGTCAGTCATCTAAATTCCTTCAGATATGTGGAATTATATGGTGAATTTATTAAAACTCCATTCCATAACTTTGAAGAAGTCTCGCAAACTGTGGCAGTAACCAAGGCTATTTCCCAAGTCCCAAAGATTACAAGGCCTCCGTTCAAGATGTCGTCTTTGAAGGATGCCAAGACAATGATAGAAGAAGGTGGGTGCACTATTTGGGGCTAATTCCCAGATATCCCATACAAATCTGACAAATTTGGTTTGGGTTTCACTTCAGGAGCCCAAAAATCTGTACGGCGTGCTCGTGCCGGAGGACCACCCTTGAAGACCAGCAACCACGAAGTCAACACATTGGAGGATGATGAAGACGGCTATAACCTGGAGGATATGATTTTCCCAACTGTTAGTGGAGGGCTCAACAGCTGGGAAGCTAGAGATTTTGTCCCAATCACTTTTATCCAACAGTAATTTGTCTTTAAATTTTGTCAGATCTGTAATATTAAAAAATTCAGACTCTTAAAACCTTGTGTCTTACCCGAGGCACAATGATCCATTTGTAAGGGTTATTATCTCATTTCCATATGACATCAATGAATCATGAATGTTTTTGCATACAAAACTTTGTGATCATTGTTTTTCTTTTTACATTTTCATTTCTTTCAAAGATAGTTATACTCTTACACACACTCTCATTCAAAATGCAGATCTACATCCATTTGGGATCCCATGGGTAACAATTCTTCTATGGCCTTTTGTGACTCTGAAAATATAGTCTACTAAGCCGAAGATGAAGGTGAGGAAGATTGTGAAGTTCCAGGAGAACTCGCCAGGTTACTACAACAAGAAGAGAGGACCATACATCTCCACAAAGAACCAGTGGACACAATTAACCTAGGTACTGAAGAAGACAAGAGAGAAGTCAAGGTGGGTGCTAATCTGGAACCCAGTGTTAAAGAGAGCCTGATTCAGTTGCTACATGATTATGTTGAGGTCTTTGCCTGGTCATACGAAGACATGCCATGACTTGATGCAGACATCGTGGTACATTGTCTACCAACAAAAGAAGACTGCCCACCGGTAAAATAAAAGGTCTATCGCATGCGACCAGACATGTCAGAGAAGATCAAGGAGGAAGTCATGAAACAATTCAATGCCAGATTCTTGGCTGTCACCTCCTATCCACAATGGGTTGCCAATGTTGTTCCCGTGCCTAAAAAGGACGGCAAGGTACGAATGTGCATGGACTACAAAGATTTGAATAGGGCAAGCCCTAAGGATGATTTCCCACTTCCCCACATTGATATTCTAGTTGACAATACGGCACATCATAAAGTGTTTTCCTTCATGGACGGTTTATCAGGCTACAACCAAATCAAAATGGCGCCTAAGGACATGGAGAAAACAACCTTTGTCACACAATGGGGCACATTCTGCTACAAGGTTATGCCATTCAGGTTTAAGAATGCTGGGGCAACCTATCAGCGTGCCATGGTAGCTCTATTTCATGACATGATACATCACGAAATAGAGGTCTATATGGACGACATGATATCCTGATCTCAAACAGAAGAAGAGCATCTTGGTCATTTGCAGAAATTATTTGAGAGGATAAAGAAATACAAGCTGAGGTTGAACCCAAATAAATGCACATTTGGAGTGAGGTCCGGTAAACTCTTAGGCTTTGTCGTCAGCGGTAAAGGTATTGAAGTAGATCCTGCCAAGGTGAAAGCAATACAAGAAATGCCTACTCCTCGTACTGAGAAGGAAGTCAAAGGATTCTTGGGATGTTTAAACTACAATTCCATATTCATTTCTCACCTGACAGCTACTTGTGAACCAATCTTCAATTACTGAAGAAAGATCAAGTAGTCAAATGGAATGATGAGTGCCAAAGTGCCTTCGACAAGATCAAAGAATACTTGCAAGAACCTCCGGTTTTGATGCCACCAGTCGAGGGAAGACCCTTGATCATGTATCTAACCATTTTGGAAAATTCAATGGGGTGTGTGCTGGGGCAGCATGACGAGTCTGGCCGAAAAGAGCATGTTATTTATTACCTGAGAAAAAAGTTTACCGACTGTGAAACAAGATATTCACTGCTCGAGAAAACTTGTTGCGCTCTGGCATGGGCTGCTCGTTGGCTAAGATAGTATATGCTGAACCATACTACCTTATTGATATCAAAAATGGATCCAATAAAATACATCTTCGAGAAACCTGCCCTCTCTGGGAGAATAGCGAGATGGCAGATGATCCTGACAGAATACGACATACAATATACTACCCAGAAAGCAATAAAGGGCACTGTACTAGCTGATCACCTTGCTCATCAAGCCGTGGAGGACTACCAGTCCATGAAGTTCGAATTCCCAGATGAAGACATCATGATGGTAAACAACTATGAAGAATTCAGACCATATAACAGACCTGAACAAGGATCCCGATGGACCCTGGTTTTTGATGAGGCGTCCAACGCACTCGGTAATGGTATAGGTGTTGTACTCATATCTCCTGAAGGATGTCATACTCCCTTTACGGCAAGACTCTGCTTCAATTGTACAAATAATATGGCAGAATACGAAGCGTGCATTTTTGGTCTCAAAGCTACCATAGATTTGGGGATCAAATCCTTAAATGTATTCGGAGATTCAGCTTTGGTCATCAGCCAGATCAAAGGAGAGTGATACACTAAGCACCCAAACCACATCCCATACAAAGAACATGTATTGACATTAATCCCACATTTTTAGAAGATTATCTTCGAGCATTTCCCACGAGAAGAAAATCAGCTAGCAGACATACTAGCCACAATGTCATCCATGTTTAAACTCAAATGGGATAACGAGGCTCCACATATCACCATTGAACGAATGGATGAACCAGCTCACTGTCACGAGATTAATACTGAAGAAGTAGTGGACCGGCCTTGGTTTCACGAAGTCAAGAGGTATCTCGAGGCTCAAGAATATCTGAAAGGAGCTTCAGTCAATGATAAGAAGTTCTTAAGGAGATTCTCTGCTAAATACTTCCTTATTAATGGCATTCTCTACAAATGCAACCATGACTCTATTTTGCTCCGTTGCATAGACAAGGTTGAGGCAGAAAAGATCATGGCTGATCTACATTAGGGCACTTTTGGAACCCATTCCAGTGGGCATGCGATGGCAAAGAAGATCCTACGGGCATGCTATTACTGGTCTACCATGGAAGCAGATTTCTATCAACACTCTCGAACCTTCCACAAGTGTCAGATCTATGCTGACAAGGTGCACGTACCTCCAGTTCCTCTGAATGTCTTGACGGCTCCTTGGCCTTTTGCTATGTGGGGTATCAACATGATTGGGGAAATCAAACCAACAGCCTCCAATGGACACCGCTTCATCTTAGTGGCCATTGACTATTTTACAAAGTGGGTTGAGGCGGCCACTTTCGCTTTCGTCACCAAGAATGTTGTAGCCCGGTTCATTAAACAAAATTTCATATGTCGGTATGGTATCCCGAAGAGGATCATCACAGACAATGGTACGAATCTAAATAATACTATGATCGCTTCCCTATGCGAGCAATTCAAGATCCATCATCACAATTCTTCCCCTTACCGGCCAAAGATGAATGGTGATGTCGAAGCCGCAAATAAGAACATCAAAAAGATCATACAAAAAATGACAGTCACATACAAAGACTGGCATGAGATGCTACCATTCGCTCTCCACGGTTACCGTACCACGACACACACATCAACCGGGGAAACACCTTACTCTCTGGTATATGGCATGGAGGTTGTTTTTCCTATTGAAGTCCAGATCCCCTCTCTGAGAATCATGAAGGATGCAGGGTTGAATGAAGATGACTGGATCCAAACTTGACTTGATCAATTGAACTTGATTGATGAGAAAAGGCTTATGGCTGTCTGTTATGGTCAAATGTATCAAAAACGGATGATCAAGGCTTTCAACAAAAAGGTCAGACGCCAAGTCTATCAAGTCGAGGATTTGGTGATCAAACGTATCATACTACCACATGGTGATCCCAAGGGCAAGTGGATTCCTACATACGAAGGACCATTTGTAATCAAAAGCATATTCTCTAGTGGAGTAATGATCTTAACCACTATGGATGGCGACGACCTGCCGCACCCCGTGAACACAGACATAGTCAAAAGATACTACGCATAAGAGACCCGCTAGGTTGACGCACCTAGGCAAAAACAAGGGCATCCCGGCGAACCAAAAAGGTTCGGGCAAAAATTAGGGATAAAACAAAAAAATATGTACACCCGGCAAGCTGAAAACCCGAAAGGGAGGCTTGGGCAAAAAAGGGTTACCCGATGGACTGAAAACCTGAAAGGGCGGTCCAGGAAAAAGTTAGGGAATTAAAGCGTATGACTATGTCCTGTTGGATCACCTTACGGACAATCTGCAAACTCGACGATTCTGATCAATTCAATCAGCTTCGGACAAGGCAACAAATAAATAAGATGCTCAGAGACACGAAGGCTATAGCAGAATGGGAACCCCATGGGATTATTTCACATAGCTATCTTTTCTTTGTATCAAATTTTCATTTTTTATGACGACATTCTCTTACTAGAATGTTTGTCTCATTGTACAAAAACACTTACTCAAAGTCAATACAAAGATATCTCTTTGAAAGTACAAAATTATCTGTTTTTCTTTACTCTTATGTCTTGTTTACAAAAACGTCCAATGATTTATTTTTGAACATATGCATTTGAACGTAACAACCGTTCACAAATGAACAAAATAGAAAGACAATCACTAATGTCTTTAAGAAATAGGGAAATCTCTCTAAGCTATTTCCATAAAATCTCCCGCAGTATGCAGTTTAATCCCCAGCGGAACAAAAATTCCAGTTATCACTCCCTGGTAGAAGTCGCCAAATTTCTTAGGATTCCCCAACAGGATTTTACAAGCAGCACACGGCATTCCCCTTACAACAAAGTTTATTTCTCTAAGTGGAAATTCATCAACACTTCAAAACATGAAAACTTGCACTCCATATCCTCAGCAGCAGTCGGGGATTTATTTTCCCCAAATCCAACAAGCAGTGCAGCAGATTAGCTCAAATACGCATACATCGCATCCATATATCATAAACATCGATAACACAAATGCATGTATCACAATCTCATTACACCATGCATTTCATACAACATGACATTGCATATTAGCTAAACATTTTACCCTTTTCAGGATAAGGTTAATCAATAGCTACCATTTTCAAAGGCTTTTCAGATACAGTTTAGATACGCTCCAGACACGGATGCCATCCTGATACTCATTCAGATTCAACTTTAAGATACAGTTTAGATACGTTTCAGACACGGACACCATTCTGATACTCTTTCAGATTCAGTTTTCAGATACAGTTCAGATACGCTCCAGACACGGATGCCATCCTGATACTCATTCAGATTAAACTTTCAGATATAGTTCAAATACACTGCAGACATGGACGCCATTCTGATACTCTTTCAGATTCAGTTTTCAGATACAATTAAGATACGCTCCAGACACTGATGCCATTCTGATACTCATTCAGTTTCAGCTTACAGATACGGTTCAACAATCATTTTTGGATGGCATCTACAAGCCCATCTCTAACAACTTTCCATCATCCGTCCAAATGGAATCTTTAAGCCCATTCCCTATACCATTAACCATCACATCACCGAGTGCAAATTTCTGGGCACTCTAATGTCCAATCATCTTCCACCTTCAAGTCACGAATGACAAAACTCGCCAATCTAACTCCTCAGGCTTAAGAAGATTAAACAGGGGCAGCTGTTGTACCCCAAAATTTTCCCTCTCATCTATCAATAATTTGCTCACAAGATCTCCTTTGGCTCAAGACTGCACTAGGGTTGATCAGCTCAAGACACCTCCTTAAGAACTGATGACCAAAATTAGGGTTTGAGATTGCACAAGGATATTTGAACTTCCAATGCCCCATATGACTTTAATGGATCACTACGGACCCTCAAGATTACTCATGTCAAGTTTCAAGTTTGGATCACACTTTTGCTCAATCAATTGAGCAGTTGACCTAAAAATCAATTGTATTGGGGAAAAAGTCAATTGTGGCCAATTTACAGTCAAACTTCATAATTTTTGATCCACATCAACATTTTAAACTCATATGTATCATTTGATCTAGTTTGTACCACAATTCCTCAAGAAATTTGATCAAATCTTCAAAAGGGTAAAATGGTCAAAATTAGGGTTTTGACTGGGAAAGGACATTTTCTGATTTTTGACCTAGAAAATGATCAATTGGTTTAAGGAATGATCTCAAGTGTCCAATTGAATCATTTTTACCTAATGACATGGCTCAAAACATTGCTCAAGTCCAATGGATTGACAGATGAATTTACAGTCAATTGATCAAAAGTCAACTGTATATTGAAAAGTCAAACTTTAACTTTTTTGGTAAAAATCAAATGTAAAAGATCACAATTCATCAAAGTATGTCAAAATATGAAACTTATTCATCAAGAAATCAAAAATTCAAGATTTCATTTTGAAAAGTTAAAATTTCCAAACTTAGAAAAAGTGTTGGAAATTTCTTATTTTTTCACAACTTTGGGCAAAATTTTCACCATGATGCAAGATGATTCAAAAGAAACTTTCAACATGAAAGTTGTAGATATCCATGAAATATACAACATTGATTTACATAACTCATTCCAAAAGTGCTTGGATTTCAAGTTATAATTTTAAGAACACATGGTCATGAAACAAAACACTTAGTGAAATTTTGCCCTAATTTGGTCAGGATTTTGACCTAACTTCATGGCACTTTTTCATATAGTTCCAAGTGGAATTTTCAAAAGTGATTTAAATATGGGTTGTAGAGCACATTACAAGATTTCCAAAATGTCCAAGAACTCCTTGAGATCATTTTTGAGTAGGGAGAATCGAAGAGATGAAGTTAGGATTTTCACACTTGAATTACAAGTCATTTTGTGATGAACAAGATTCAAAACTCAAACTTATGTTGCATAACCTCTACTTTGCATGCCTCAAACTTGTTAGTCACTCAATAATTAATTGCTTGCACAACTGTGAGAGGTCTCAATTCAAGCATTCAATGCAAGGCCATGCTTTATATCCATTTTGGGAAGAAAGTGCACAATGCCATTTTGATAAAGTAGCTTTTTGCACAAAACTTGTTCTTAAGCCTTGCAATTGCTTTCTTCTGATAATACAAGTCCCATAACTCAAGAGAAGCTTGTCTAGACACTTACAATCACTCAGCCCATGCTTGTACTTCCTCTTGAAACTTGTTTTCCCACTTTTCTTGAAAATCAAGTAACATAACAATTAGCTTGTAACTTGTACTTCTGACTCTCCAAAGCAATAAAGCTTTTTGCATATACATACACAAGTATTTTGTCACAAATCCCACTCATGCTTGAGTCATGAAAACACCAAGAACAAATAATCACCAAAAACACCTCAAAACTTGCCATTTCTTAGTTTTGAATCCAATCTTCAAATTTGCTCGTGCGTTTCTTGGCCTTTTACTTTCAAAAGCTTCTAAATAACATACACAAACAATCCCAACACTTGAAACACCACTGTAACACCTCCATCATCATCCACCATTTTTAAAAATAGCACCTTGCACCTTGACTTCTCCAGAACTCATCAGGCACTTTCAGCTCAAGCTAAGCATCACATTAGCTTTCTGGGAACTTGAGGAAGCTAATCCAATCATTGGAACTCACTAAAAGCTACTCAAACTCAAAACACGATACCCTCTTGCAAGATAAGTTATCTCAACGTTGAGCTTTCATACAAGTATCATTTGTGGTTTATTTGTGAATGAAAAATGTAGATATCATAGCCCTGAAGCTAACCATGTCCATAGTTTTCATTTATATTGCTTGAGCTTAGAGAATTTTAAGATTGAAGTTTCTGAAATTTTTAGGGTTCAGATTAGGGCCATTAAAATTCATGCTTGTCTTTGATCTATAATTTTATTGCTCTGCATTTTTGAAACTGTGAGGAAATTTACTACAAGATTCATGTTTACATTTTTGCAAATGGATGAGAGATGAACAAGATGCAGGTACTCTGTCTAGGCGTGAGGTTGAAGATGAAGTCCAGACCATGGACTTGATTTATATCACATATTTGTTGTTTTGATTATATAAACGGATGTATAGCCACCCCAATAGTAGAAGCGCGCGCCTGTGACTATAGGGACATGGGTTCGAGCCCCAGTGGTACCCTTTTGGATTTTTTCTCTCATATTTTTCACATATTCTGACTTTTTTTGGAAACGCTGGGCCTCATCCCCTTGGGCCTTTATTTTTTTACTTCTGACCCCCCTTGCTGGCTATTCACACCTCTGGCCCATTTTATTTTCTTTTTTCTCATTTTTATTTATTTTTTCTTAAATATTTTATCTAATACTAAGAAAATCATAAAAAAATATAAAAACATTAGATTTATATTTTGATATAGTTTATTTATTTTTTACACAAAAAAATTATTTTATTTAATCATACTTTATTTATTTTACCAATTGATTTGTAAATTTAAAAAAAAAAAACTAGGGTTTTAGTTATTTTCTTTTACACAATTTAAATATTTTATTTTAAAATATAAAAAGAGCAAAAATATTTTATAATACTATAAATTATTTTTAAGACAAATATACCAAAAATATTCTTCTTATAAACTTAATTTCTTTTTTAATCAATGAATGGATTAGGGGTTTTATTTAAATTCTTTTCCTAGTAAATTTAGGTTTACTTTTTACTATTTTAATTAATTATTTCCTTTTAGTTAATTAGTTTAAAACCAAACCCTTTCCTAAAAAAATCCAAACAAAACATCCATTTTCTTTATATTTACCTTCTTGTATATTTATTCATTTTTGTACATTATTTATCCAAATTCAATATGGTTATAATAGATGATTATGCTTTATTTTCTTGCAATCCCCATTTGTAATTTGTACACCCCCTCCCACAAGTATTGTAATAGCATAGTAATTTTAAATTCCACCATTTATCGCTTTATATACAAATGCTAGTAATTAGGATTTGTATGGAAAGACTAAAACCAATCAATTAGAAAACCCTAATTAAAGACAAAACCAAGCATGAAAAAAAATACACTTGCACACAAGCACCTTTAGGGTAAATCCACTTGGTTGTCTTATAAAACTGTCATATTATGCATGTGAGGTATCTTAGCAAAAACAAGCAAAATATAAGATCATAGTCCCTCGATGACGCTATCTAGGTTACCTTTCAAATGATCTTAGTCCCTAAAAGAGAATGCAAAGATAATTTACAATATTGCTAATCATGGTTATACAATGACCCACGTCCGTCCCGCTTACATCCAAAGATAGGGTTACTTACCAAATCAATGGTAAGATAATAATGTCAAAGGAAAGATGAAATGAACATGAGACTTTTGAGTAGGTAAAATTCTCCTAATTACTTGCTCCATTTCAAAACAAAACATCCTTGCTATTTTCAAAACAAACACCTACACTTTCAAAACATCTTACAAACTTGAAAACATTTTCAAAAGATCAACATCTTTGTATACATTCTTACGAACGAGAATCATTACAAAGTTTTCCTAAACAATGGCCTCTTTACAAAGTACTTTCAAAAACCATACAAAGCATAGTTTCAAACAAAAGCAAGTGATCTAGCAAGTAACTAAGAGCCCATGAAAAACCATGGATGAAAAGGGTGCTAATACCTTCCCTTTTCATATCTACCCCACGAACTCAAGAAATAATCTCAAAGGTCTTTCCTATGCTTTTTCACCTTTCCTTTTGGATAAAAGAAAAGTCAGTGGCGACTCTTGCTAACCGCAACATTTGCGATAAAACACAAAATACCCAAGTCAGTTCTCCCACCGTATCACAGACAACAATATCTTTTTTATCCCTATAGGCTGTGATCCCTGGATTGAGAATGTGAATTTATTTTGCACTTGAAGACTTTATCCCCTCAGCAGGAATGTGTTGGAATTTCCCTATGAAATTAAGACTCATTTCCCAGCAATGTTATCATAACAACAAGTGGCGGTCTCTTTATTTGAGCAACATGTACTTCCCTAGTAAGTCTGTTAGTGCCAGAGAAGATGGTGTTACTCTGATGGATGACAGTCTCTTTGATACGGGAGATCGTTTTTTGTTGTGGTTTGATTTACTCCAATGGATGGTAGTATCTTTGTTACGGGAGATAGTTCATTGTTGAGGTTTAATTTACTTCGATGGATGGTAGTCTCTTTGTTACGGGAGATAGTTCGTTTTTGAAGTTTGACTTACTCTGATGGATGGTAGTCTCTTTGTTATGGGAGATAGGTCGATGTTGAGGTTTGATTTGTACTCTGATGGATGGTAGTCTCTTTGTTATGGGAGATAGGTCGATGTTGAGGTTTTACTCCGATGGATGGTAGTATCTTTGTTATGGAAGATAGTTCGTTGTTGAGGCTATACTTCAATGGATGGTTGGTCTTTTCAATATGACAAAGACAATTCATTGAAAGATTCTTACAACAGTTCTTACCCTTTTCAAGTGATATCTTGATTATAGAAGTAGTTGAGACCCGTTTCTAGGTGGAATACCATAATTTTGGGAAACTTGTTATTGTTCTATTTTTTCTACCTTCATCCTTGAGTTGGTAGTTCACCGTCGTTCGTAGTCGGAATTTATTTATTTCTCCTCATTGGACTTTACCCCGATAGAGTTGAGTTGTTCACATCCATAAGTGCTGATATCAAACTTTTATTACCAGCCATAAGTGCTGATGTCAACCTTTGTTCCCAACCATAAATGCTGATATCAACCTTTGTTCTCAGTCATAAGTGTTGATGTCAACCTTTATTCCCAGCTATAAGTGCTGATGTCAACCCTTTGTTCCCAGCCATAAGTGCTTATGTCAACTTTTGTTCCCAGCCATAAGCGCTTATGTCAACCTTTGTTCCCAGCCATAAGTGTTGATGTCAACCAATTGTTTCCAGCCATAAGTGATGATGTCAAATTTTGTTCTCATCCATAAGCGTTGATGTTAATCCTTTGTTTCCAAACATAAGTACTAATGTCAATCATTCGTTACCTACCTCAACATTGGTGTTTACCGCCATCTCTAAGCCGATATTATCTTTGTTTCTATTTGTGTCCTTTGGGTTGCTAGTTTCTGATCCCCTATGAGTTGATATTACTCTCTTTTTTCTATCTCCTTTATGAGTGGATAGTTCACAATTATCTGCCGATCGTTGTTATCTATTATTTTTTTCTCATTTATTGAGTTGGTGGTACTTTGTCTCCTCTTTGGACTTTACCCCAATAGAGTTGAGTCTTCTATTTTCCAGCGAAGTTGATTTTCCTCCAACATACTTGAGTTTCTTTCCCCAGTCGAGCCGATAATCCTTTCTTAATGGTTACCTCCATGATAGTTTGTTGCTTGCATTGTTAAGAGTTTCCTATGTTGAAATCTTACTATGCATTTTGACTCTTTAAGCGTGGTTCTGACTTTACCTATTTATGGCCATCCCTAGAGTCGTGTTGTTCCCCAGCGATTTATTTTCCTGGTCGAGCTCTCTTTTTGGTCCATTGGTTTTATTTTCTGTTTTCTCAGTGGTGTTTTATGTCACCTTTGAAGTTGGTCATTTGCATTTATAATCATAAGCATCGCATGGCATCTTAGGGCGAAAATAAGGTTTCTTTTGTATTTAAGTATCTTCAATCACGTCGAGACGAAGATTTTAACCTTCATATCTCCGGATAGAAGACACTTAAATAAGGGCACCTGTTATACCCCAATTTTTACCCCTAAGATCTCTTGTCATCTCATATTATCCATACATCAAGATCACACATTAGGGTTGGTTTTCCCTTTATACTTCATCCTATCTTTAAGTTTACTCTTGAGGGATCACCAAACACCTTGAATTGTGTACCTTATATATATATATATATATATATATATATATATATATATATATATATATATATATATATATATATATATATATATATATATATATATATATATATATATATATATATATATATATATATATTATATTTCATTGACCTCTAACCAAAATAAATAAAAAATATGTCTTGTTTATTTTGTTTCTTTTAGAAGACAGGGTTTCGGATCAAAGAGTTCAGGCGATGGTTCTCCAATTAAGGTTGTGGTTTTGTTCAGGCTAGGGGCTAGTTCTCAAAGGACTATTTTTCATGGCCGTGATCTATAATCTTAGGTCACGCTATTTTGAAGTTTCATTCAATATGGTTAAGGCGAGTTTGGTTGCTTAACTCTCAAGACTCTTCGAGATAGGTTCATGTGTTTATTTCCATGCCTTCTTCGATGAGTAATCTCGAGTTCTAACAAGTGTGAACATGGTTTAATCAGAATTTCACCATCTCAGGTTCGTATGTGATTAAGAGTGCCTTGGATTGTGGAAAAAGGATTAAATTCACAAGTGGATTCAGAGTTGTTTGACCAAAAGTCAATATTTTCAAGTTCAAGTTCAAATAATCATAACTTCTTCATTATTCAGTATTTTTGAGTGATTCTCCGAATATGTGAAGCTCCTTAACATCATCTCCAACTTCTCTTTACAAGTCAAAAGCTAATAATATGCAGAAAACCATCAAAAGTGTGAGTACATTAGAGGTTGTTTTGAGGACTTTGACCTATTTTCAAGTGACATTCGTCCAACTTCTGAGAATCATAACTATTTCAGCTTTTATCGTTTTGGGACGATTCTTCTTGCACGATAGTCTTTAAGATGTTATCTATAACTTTACTTTAAGGATCAAGAACAAGTTGTGCTCAGAAGGCCATAGATTTTATCGAAACAATATAGGTCATTTTTATGGCTTAAAAGTTTCACAAGTTGTTTGAATTTGCAATTCATGATGTCGTTTCTTTCAAGTCCAAAGTTCAAGATTCAAGTCAATTTAAAATCGAGGTTTAAAGTTTCATTTTTACTCATTTTTAGTTTATGGCCAATTTAATTTATATAAGAAAAATCTTCAAAAAAAATATTTTTATTATAGTTTTAATTTTCATAAGTCAAAATTTCAAGCCTCTAGTCAATTTCCCTTTTTATTTATTGTATTAAGAATCTCAACAAAAAAAAATTATTCATTTGCAAGTTATAATTTTAAGTCATTATTTTTATTTCCTTTTAGTTCATTTTTGGTTTTGATTATCTTGAATTATTATTAAAAAATTAGAACCATTTTTTAATCTTTTCCTCCAATTCAAACTTTATTTTCTATTGGCACTTTATTTTAGCTTTATTTTAGTCATTCTTCTATTACTAACATTTTATTCTACTTTTGTTATTAATTATTGGTATTTTCATTATTATATGTTATTAATATGTGCAAAAAAAATAGAAAGGAAAAATGCAGGTTGGGATCACACAAGAGGAGATTCACGGTTCTTACATCAGTAGCAGAATTATACCAAATTTCAGTGCAAAACAAAAACCAGCTTTAATTCAATAACATAATGAACATTTCAATTTCATGCCTAATTTGATCCTAAACATTTAATTCATAATAATCAATGGCTGAAATTAGAAAAGGAGCATCAATCACAATTCTGCCCTTGCATCCACACGCTTGAACACCAAAGATAAATTCCATTTACAATCTCACCTATTTAAACAAAGGAATTTTATTCAGATAGAGAGGTTTTTTCGGAACTGAGATATACAGTAAAAACAAGAAAACGAAAAAGACTACTCACCTCCTCTCGCCGGATTTTCGACCCACTCGCGCGAGCCAGAACTTCTTCGTCGGAATACCGTCCGACCGCCGCACCTGAGCCCCAAGTCTCCGCTGTCCTCTTCCTTTCTTGCTCCAGAAGGTTGAGTTTCTCTCTCTGAACGCGAATCCACCCTTACTTTCTTTAATTTTGTGTTGTTTGTGATATTTTGGGAAAAAAACTCCTTGAACGTTATTTGAAGATCTATTCTTTTTGGTAATTGTTTTTGAAAAAATAGTTTCAGATTTAAAAAGAGGAAAGGAATTCGATTTCGAAAATGTAAAAAAAAAAAAGTTTTTGGACTACTCACGGCGCCGCCGCCGTGAGCCGTCGCAGGTAACCACCGTGAGAAGCCATCCTCTGCTGCGACCTCTTTCTTTTCTCTTCTGCCACCATGTTTTTTTTTTTTTTTCTTTTTCTCTTTTTCCCCTGATTTATTTAAGAGGTGATGATAATGATATTTGAAAAAGTAACAGAATACGATGATGTTTTTTTTACAGAGAGAGATAGAGAGAGAAAGAGTTTTGAAATAAAAAAAATGTTAATGGTTGTTGTCTTCAATGTAACAACATATTGATGTTGTGTTCATTGGAGTTCTCCTCTCTTATCTCATAGAGATCTGGGCCGGCGGTTTTAGAGGATGACAAGGGATCATCGAAACTTTAATCATAATATGTGATAGGGTTGTTTCTCAGTTAATTTAAATGCACAAGCATTTACTTTGTACACAATAGGTGATATCAAAGATATCTTCCCGAATCAAAAATCGGTGATGGTTCTCCGTAATCATTAAAACAGGCAGTCATTATCTCTCAAAAGAAAAGTCAGTTAAGTCAAAACTTTTGAAGGAGACTTAATGAAAAAATTGGGGTATCCCGCTAACTGTAATCACAAGAAACAATCCAGGTAAAAGGTAGAGATAATAAACAATAAAAAAATAAATCGCTAAAAATTCTTAATAAAAAAAATATATTACAAAAAAATGATGATTGCCTTCTCAAATAAAGTTTCAGTATCTGAACCATCACCAGAATATCAGTGCAAAGATTCTAGACTCAATTGAAATCTAAACGCATAATTAACTGAGTATATGACTGAAGAACATTACAGAGAACGGGTGAGTACAAATAAATTTTGAGCCTTTATCCTTTGTTTCTTAAACCGTGAACCAGACCACGCTACAACCTTTAAAAATCCTAACTGAAGCATGAGTTAGTTCGAAAGGATACTGTTACAAAATGTATCCTGACTCCTGTAAGGTTTACTATAAATCCTAAGTTGAATTCATATTCTTACAAAATTTTGTTTGTTTACTAAAAATGCATTTTTAAAACTTCAAGACAGACATAAGCTTTGTATTTTTAAATGTCATTGTTTGCATATGACTAATTGTTTGATATCAGAGAAATTCACATGACGGATATTCAATGAACGAAAATCCTCTCAATGAACAAAATCACCTCAGATGGAAAGACACTTTCAATAACAAAACTTCCATAATCAAGGGGCATGACATATTATTGCCCAAATCATATGTGACAGTTAAGTTAAGATTCAAAGAATCTATCAAAAGTGCTAAATAAGGTGCTGAATAGCCAGGGGAAGATCTCCATCTGAATCACCTTGGGCATTGAACATGAATTTCAGCAATGGGCCACCTATGATCAAGCAAACATTTTCTGGCAGTGCTGCAACACTTACTACTATGGACAGTGACAATTCTCTGCACCCTGTGAATGCGGACATAGTCGGAAAATACTACGCATGAAAAAAAAGACTCGCTAGGTTGACTGGCCTAAGAAAAATAAGGGCATCCCGGTGAACCAAAAAAGTTCGGGCAAAAATTAGGGATATTTAAATAAAATTGTACACCCGGCAAGTCGAAAACCTGAAAAGGTGGTTTGGGCAAAAGGGATATTCCGGTGGACTGAAAATCTGAAAGGACGGTCCAGGCAAAAGTTAGGGATTAAAGTGTATGACTATGTCCCATTATCTCATCATCTGTCTATTAGTAGAAGACTTATCACTCTGATCAACATTTACTCAAGACTCTGGGAGTTAGGACAAAGTTCAAGCTGTCCACAAATCCCCACAGAATCACTTCCATGGATTATCCCCCATAATATCTCTGGTAGATCGCTCTAGCGGACAAAGGAGTATTGATCTTCTCCCGACAAACACACCAATACATTACACACATCATGCCAATTCCCAAACAGATAGAGATTGCCAACAATTTTTAGATATAGTTCAGATACAATCTAAATATAGATTCATTTTGGCACTCATTCTAGATTCGCTTCAGATACAGTTTAGATACGATCTAGATATATATTCATTCTAACACTCAATCCAAATTCTCTTGCAGATACGGTTCAGATATAATCTAGACATGGATGTCATTCTGATTCCCATTCAAATGCATCTTCTAGATACAATTTAGATACGATATAAATATAGATGCATTCTGACACTCATTCCAGATTCTCTTACAGATACGATCTAGATAGGGATGTCATCCTGATACTCATACAATGCATCTTTCGGATACAGTTTAGATACAATCTAAATATAGATTCATTCTGGCATTCATTCTAGATTCTCTTCTAAATACAGTTCAGATACGATCTAGATATAGATTCATTCTGATACTCATTCAGTACATCTTTAGATACAATCAAGGCACATATTCATTCTGACACTCCCCAGCTTGAGTGTTGCTTATACCAAAAATCACCGGAAAAATTCCTCTCTCCCATAAAGTCGTCACTATCCCCAGAGAGTTTCTACTGAATCTAAAACCGAATCAGATGTCAGTCAGCTTTATCCTCCTCAGACGAGCCAGAAGGTTATCCATCTCTTCTATTCCCGGTCAGGGTATAAACTCCCAAATAGAGCAGTGAATAACCAACGTTCTTAAACTCTTCTTGCCAAGCAAGAATTAACATTCTCTAGCAGAGTTTCCTCAAGCAAAAAGCAGAAATCAATGTTCCCCATCGGAGTTTCCTCAAACAGCAAGCAGGAGTCCCCATCAGAAACAATCCATAGAAGATCAAAGATACACATACTCTTAATTCCCAGCGAAAGTCAGGGATTTATTTTCCCCAGACAAAGATGTTGCTCGAGTTTACAAATGCACTTCAATAACATGTCACGTTCATACATCATTTACCAAATGTCATAGCATATGCATACGAAACGCATATAGCACAGTCTCATTTATTTTGAGAACATTGTTACGCAATGCATTTCATACATCATGACATTGCGTACATCTAACTCTTTACCTTTCTAGGAAAGATCAGTCAACAGGCAAATATCAGCAACAAATGGGTCCAAGATTAATTCCTGAAAAAATACGGGGCGACTATCTACATAAAGAACACTTCAAAGACCTCTTCTGGTATGGATTTATTTCTTCCAGTTAAAAACAGGCGAAATACCTCTTCTGGTGTAGATTTATTTCTTCCAGTTAAAAACTGGAGAAAGATCTCTTCTGGTGTAGATTTATTTCCTCCAGTTAAAAACAGTCGAAAGACCTCTTCTGGTGTAGATTTATTTCCTCCAGTTAAAAACAGTCGAAAGACCTCTTCTGGTGTAGATTGATTTCTTCCAGTTAAAAACATACAAAGACCTCTTCTGGTGTAGATTTATTTCTTCCAATTGAAAACAGGCGAATGACCTTTTTTGGCTCAGATTAAATCGACCATAGCCTTATTCTGATACTTCTTCCAGTTTGAAGTCAACAGTTACTCTGGATGGCATCTACAAGCCCATCTTTGATGATTCTCCATCACCTCTCCAAATGGAATCTATAAGCCCATTCCTAGTACAATCAACCAACAATGTTACCTCTTGCACAGGCGAGTGCAAATTTCTGGGCACTTAAGTGCTCAATCATCTCCTACCATCAAGTCACGAATGGCGGACAAGTCAATCTAACCCTTTGGGTTTAATAAGATTGAACATGGGAAGTTGTTGTACCCCAAAATTCTCCCTTCCACTTTTCTCAAGATATGCTTTCAAAGGCTCTCAAGATACTCAAGAGTAGACCATTCAAACCTCCTCCTAAGCAAGGAGTCCATAACTAGGGTTTTGAGTTCCTCAAAGAAGTTTGGGTTGTAAAGATCTCAAGTGGATTCCATGATTCTTCATAGTTCCTCAATAAGGTTTATGTCAAGTTTCAAGTCCTACATCGCAAGTTTGCTCAATCAATGGCTTAGATGATTGAAAATCAACTATATTGGGTAAAAAGTCAACTATGGTCAACATACAGTCAAACTTCAAGACTTTTGGCCAACATCAACATTTTTAACTAATATTCATTATTTTATCAAGGGTTGATCATGATTCCTCAAGGAAAGCTCTCAAATCATCAAAAGTCCAAAATTGCAAAATTAGGGTTTCCTTAGGAGAAGTCAACTGAACTTTGACCAAGAATAACTTTCACATACTTCATCAACTTTTCCCCAACCAAAGCCTATATTGAAGAAAATTCAATTATCTACAACTTTGTTTTCAATCTCAAGTCGAAAAAGTGCTTCATTTGAAAGATATGAGCTAATACATTATAGGTCATTTTCAAAAGTCAACAAAAGAATCTTTTTGTCAAGGCAACTTACATCAAGATAATGTCTCCAAATGCAAAAATAATAAAAATAGAAAGTGTAGAGGACATATTGAGCTTTTCAAAAAGTCCAAGATCACCTTTAAAATATGAAAATTGAGTAAGGTATGAGTTGCGCAATTTGGGAAATTTTGAGGAAATGCATGAAATGCAAAGTGAGCAAACTTGAAGTTTTGAACTAGTGGGCCTAACTTTTGATGTTAAAACATGTTCATAAGGTGTTAGAGGACCTCTAAATCCACTCAAATATTTTTTATGATTTTTATTTCTTTTATTTGAATTTTTATTTATTTAAATGCAAATAAAATCAAATAAAATATGAAACAATGGTATAAAGGCTTGGGCTTTTTGTTTCAATCATCCAAAGGCCCAAGACAACTCATGAAAACTCATTACAACCTTGTAAAACTTGTGCAAGACCAAGATGGCAAGAAAAATCTCAAGTTTGGCAAGTTTTAAAGTTGTTTGATTCTTGTTTTATCATGGCATCATGGCTTTGATTCTTGCCATATTTGTCAACTCACTTCATCCTTCTATATAAAGGCAAGCATAGCAACTCAAAAGACCAAGAAAATCAGTGGAACAAAATCTCTCAAAAAATTATCCAAATTCAAAGAAATTGTAAAAATTATACCTCGTATCTCCAGCAGTTTTCAAACCGATCCAAGCCTTCCATTGTCCTCCTAACATTGCCAAGAGTCAGAACCGACCATTATTCTTCGTGAATCAACACTAGAAGCTTCCACTACATCAAATTCCGATTGGTAAGTGGATAAGTTTCGTGTTCTCAAGATTTTCATAGTTTAAATCCTTGTAAGCATGTTTGTTTCATTCATATGCATTTTCTGCAATTTTCTAACATTTTACATGTAAGCATGGTATACATAATGCTTTGACCTTCAGATCTTGAAAGATTCAGATCCAATGCCCTTGATGAAGTCCCCATGGTGAACCCCAGGGAACCGGTCACGCAGAACCACCACCATCTCCTGGGCTCATTTTTTTGGAATTAGTTTTCCTTCATTCCACACCCCTCCAATTTCTTACAAAGCAGGCCCATAAATCTTTCTTCTTTTTATTTTGTTTTAATTTAATTTAATTCTTTTCTTTTAATAACACTTTTTTAATAAAAATCATAAAAAAATAGATATAGATTTTAATTAATTAACTTTATTTTCACAATAAAAATTAATTAATTTAATCACTTTTTAAGTTTGTTTTATTAATTAAAATATAATTAGAATTAGGCTTTAATTATCATTCAATTATTTTTCTAAATAAAAACACCAAAAATATTTTCTTATACTTAGAATTTTTAATGTTTTTTTAGATATCTCGCCCTCTTCAATCTCCGCGCACTTATTTACTTTTTTCATTTTTTTTCTTCAATATTGTAACTGTCCAAAGTTTGTAATAGCTAATTAGGACCTGTGATACGGTGGTAGAACCGACTGTTTGACGCTAGTTTGCATTTTGAGTTTTTTGTTTGCAAACTTTCACGGTAAGCAAGAGTCGCAACCGACTTTTATTTCATCCAATCGGAAAGGAAAAAAGTACAGAAAAAATCCTTTTTCGAGATATTATGAGTACGAGGGGTAGATTATAGAAAGGGAAGGTGTTAGCACCCTTTCTATTCATGGTTTTCCATGGGCTCTTAGGTACTTGCTCATCTTTTTTAAAATTGCTTGTGTATGTGCTTTGTTTTGAAAAGTTTTACTTCGTGATAACCCTTGTATCAGTCCTCAAAGGTGTGACGAAGTTGTTTTGAAAATTTGTTTGAAAAAGTGTAAGTGTGAAAAGTTTTGATTTGAGCAAGTACCTACTAGCATCTACCTACTAAAAAAAAAGAACATTTCTATTCTTGTTTCCTTTAGACAGTGCTATCCTACTATTAAGGAATAGGTAGCACCGTTGTTGGAATTGTAAGGGTCAATTAGATAGGGACGTACGATCACCAAAGCAATGTTAGGACACCTTAGTAATAACCCTAGAGTCTTAAGATCATATTCGAGGCAACATTTCCGAGGCAACATTCGAATGGGACATTTGATCTTTTTTAGACAGGAGGGTAACCACTAAGACACCCTATGCTTAATGATCATTTATCGAAGGCAACCGAAGTGAGAGTATACCCTAAGAGTGATATGTGCGAGTGATTTGTTTTCAGTTATTTAATCTTTGCACATTAGGGTTTTCTAACCGTATTAATTTGTCATGCATTCTTGTCATACAATCCTATTAGCATACATCTAGACAGTTAAATATTTACAAGAATTAAAAATGCGAGAAAGTAAATCTACGCTATTACAAGGCTTCGGGGAGGGAGATTAATTACATGGCCAAAAACCCGGGGAAAAAAGTGATAAGTAAACGCCCTAAATTAACTATTACAAACCAGTGAGCAGTTACAAAAATATTGGCAAAATAATTAACATGCCCGCGATGAATCAAACACGAGACAATTAGGGTTTTGACCCTTGACTAAACCTATTGACGATTGATTAAAAAAAATGTTTTTGTCATGTTTTGTTATTTAAGAAAATAATGAAATAGTTAAATTAAAAAAGAAAATCCTAAGTTCTAATTAATTTTAAGTTAAGAAAAAATAAATTGATTCAATCTAAAAACCTACTTTTGTATTTTTATTTATGAGAAAAAATAGAAAATAAAATTAAATCAAGAGTTTAAACCTAATTTGCTAATTAGTTTTAATTATGGAAAACAAGTTAAAGTTGCCCTAAGTTAAACTAAATCAAAATTAAATTAACAAAATTAATTTTGATAAAAAAGTCTAATTCTAATTTTTTTGATTTTCTTGATTTTATGATTTTATGGAAAATAGTTAATTTGTTAATTAAAACCATTAAAAGAAAAATTAAAAGAATTAAAGAAAAGAAACAAAAAAAAGGTTAGAGATGGGCCTGATATCATTTAGCAATTCTGGGGGTATGCTGTAGAAATTCTGGGCCCAAACCAATCTCAGCCCGTTTGACTTTGCTTGATTCGGTATGGCTGTTGACTTGAGGAGCATGGTAAGCCTCTTGCTACCTGAGCGTTGGATCCAGCTTGCTGATGGATCTGATGGTGGAATTTGGATGGCCTATGGTGGACGCTTGAGGTTGTAGTGTACCTAATCACATGAAACAAAATAATGCAAAGAAAGGTTGGGACCTGGGGATCGAACCCAGGTCCTTAGGCTCTCTCCCAATACCATGCTGGTAACTGAGCTGCTTTTTTTGTTTGTACATATAATAATAATAATGCATAATATAAGAAAATCAATCATTGTTTTCAAAATTGCGCGAAAATTTAAATGGACAAATCACACGTTGCCACGCCTCATCTTCTTCCTCTCTCCGTCGCTTTAGCAAATCAGACTTTTACCTACAGACGTTTGTTGTAGGTATAACCTTGTCCATCTCCAAAATTGCATATGCTCAAGATAAATGACAATGGCTGGTACCAATCAACTCGTCTCATCCTCACGAGCATCATGGTACCAGAATCAACGCCCAATTTTGCCTGCATTAAAAACCCCTAAATAAGAACACAAAACCCTAACCATGGCAATATCACGTACAAGCATAAAAAATGCAATTAAATGGAACGATTAGCTTGCAAACATGATGATAAACATGAGTGTAACAATCAAAAGTACTAAAGATGCGTGAATTAGTGAAATCAGAATCAAGTTTTTGGGCAAACCGTGGGAGGCGTAGAGCACAATTTTGGGCGTTTCAAGACCTGGGAGTGATTGAAATAGCTTTCTGGGATGTATGAGAAGGGATTGGTGCTCTTGAAATGCTTTGAAACTCCTTGTAGAGTGAAAACCAATTCCCACTTTTTCTTGAATTTTTTCAATTTTGTTCTTGGCTATGCACGACCTCCAACCCTTGTTATTGCCTTGGATACGTTCAATATATATCATAGAGTGCATTAGGGTTGTAAAAACTGATCACATCTTTGGAAGTTTTCAAGATTTGATTGGATTTTCATGGCATATGTAAACTTGCTATATTGAGCCAAACTATGCCTTTCTTGTCCCAATCATCCTTGATTCGAATTGATCATGATATCCTTGCATTATTTGATTGAGATCCTGTCCAAAAGTCAGATCACAACATATCTTTTTCATTATTCATCAATTATTTGATTTAATTGAAATTTTAATTAACAAAAAATCAAAATAAATTGAAAAGTGAAGAAAATAACATGAGGTTGGATATTTGGGTCGTGGATCATATTATAAGTGAGGTGAAAGCATAAAAAGTTGGGCCCATTTAGCAAAAAATGCAAATTTGAGCACATTTGACTTTTGGCAATTTTGCAAAAATGGTCAACTTGGCCAATGCATAACTCTCTCAATCTTGACCCTAGAGAGGTGTTCTTTGACTTTTTAGAAATATTAGGATTTCCTCTAAGCAACACTTTTGGTCTCATCTCAATTGAGTCTTCCATGTTCATGTATGAAGCTTTGACCCAAAAGGTGTTTTTGTTGACTTTCCAAAATGACCTATAATGTCAAAATACATATCTTTTTGTGAGTACATATTTTTAACTTGGGAGCTGAATATGAATTGTAGGGAATTTCATCCTCTTCAAAATTAGCTTTGGATGGGTCATTTTTGATAAAGTATGAGAAAGTTATGATTGGTCAAAGTTGAGTTGACTCTTCCTGCAAATCCCTAATTTAGCAACTTTTGGGTTTTGATGAATTGTGAGCAATCCTTGAGGAATCATGATCAACCCTTGATAAAATGATGGATAATACTTCAAAATTAGGATTTTGACCAAAAATCTTGAAGTTTGACTGTATGTGGGCCACAGTTGACTTTTGACCCGGCATAGTTGATTTTCAGGCATTTGAGCAATTGACTGAGCAAACTTCCTCTGCAAGGCTTGAAACTTGACATGGATGATCTTGAGGCCATATTAGGACAATGGTGAGCATTTGAGTCCTTTGTGGTTCACACATCTTGATGAAGATGGAAACCCTAATTTGAGGTAGACTGCCTTAGGAGAGAGTTTGTCTGGTCAACTCTTGAACTTCCTTGAGCAATTTGGGGACCTCACTTGCCATGTGTTGAGAAATATGGAAGGGAAAATTTTGGGGTACAACAGGACCCTTTTACATTTTTATCCCCATTTTTTGGTTTGTACAACCCCATCCCCGAAGCGATGTAATAACGTAGATTATTTTCCGCATTTTTACTTTCTGCTCTTATGTATATATCTAATTGCTAGATTAAATAGACATGCATGGAAAGATATAAAAAAAGCGTTAGATAACCTAACTTCAAGACAAATAACTAAAACATAACATACATCACACACACGTACCTCTAGGGTGATCCCCACTTGTTGCCTTCGGAAAACAAACAGTCACGTCTCTTGAACGTGGGATGTTTTAGCAAAGACCCTTTGGTTAAAAGATCATAGTCCCTCGATGACCCTTCGATGTTGCCTTGGTAAATGATATTAGTACCTTAGGGTAATTGCTAAAGCGTCTTACGAGTTGACTTCGTGACTGTATGATGACCTGCGCCTGTCCTTTAAAACATCCAATGATAGGGCTACCTACCAACTAATGGTAGGATAGCACTATCTATAGGAAAAGAGGAAAAGAACAAAGATCTTTCGAGTAGGTAGACAACTTGTAGTTGCTTGATCACAAAATAAAACAAATTTCTCACACATACACTCTCTTTTCTAAATATTTTCAAAGACAAAAACACTTTATATGCATTCTCAACGATACGAGAATCATTACAAAGTTCGCCGTACTAAGGCGTCTTTTCAAAATATCTTCAAATACACTTACACAAAAAAGAATTTTCAAAGTGAGCTATCAACTAAGATCCCGTAGATAACTACGGATGGAAAGGGTGCTAACACCTTCTCTTTCCATAACCTACCCCCTTACTCAGAAAATTCTTGAAAGGTCTTTCCTGTTCTTTCACCCTTTACTTTATTGAATAAAAGAAAATTTGGTGGCGACTCTTGCTATCCGCAACATTTGCAATAAAATGAAAAACCAGTAAAGTCAGTTCTCACACCGTATTACAGAACTGTTACTTGTGAGCCAATCTTCAAACTGCTGAAAAAGATCAGGTAGTAAAATGGAACAACGACTGTCAAATAGCTTTAGATAAAATTAAGGAGTACCTACAAGAACCTCCTATCCTGATGCCACCAGTTGAATAACGACCTCTAATCATGTACTTAACAATGCTATATAACTCAATGGGGTGTGTATTGGGGCAGCATGATGAGTCTGGTCGAAAAGAGCATGCAATACCTTAGCAAAAAGTTTACCGACTGTGAAACAAGATAGCAAAAAGTTTACCGACTGTGAAACAAGATATTCACTGCTCGAAAAAACTTGTTGTGCTTTTGCATGGGCTTCTCGCCGACTAAGGTAGTATATGCTGACCCATACTACCTTGTTGATCTCTAAAATGGATCCCATCAAGTACATATTTGAGAAGCCAGCTCTCTCCGGAAGAATAGCTCGATGGCAGATGGTCTTAACAAAATATGACATTCAGTACATCACTCAAAAGGCAATCAAAGGAAGTATACTGGCAGGCCATTTGGCACATCAGGCTGTAGACGACTATCAGTCTATGAACTTCGAATTCCCAGACGAGAATATTATACTAGTAACAGATTATGAAGAACCTGGACTGTATGAAGAACCTAACCCGGGATCCCGATGGATCATGGTTTTTGATGGAGTTTCCAATGAACTTGGTAACAAAATCGGTGATATGATCATCTCTCCTGCAGGTTTCCATATGCCATTCACCGCCAGACTATGCTTTGACTACACCAGCAATATGGTGGAATACGAAGCGTGTATCATGGGTCTTAGAGCTGCTATTGATCTAAGAATCAAATTCTTAAGTGTGTATGGAGATTCAGCCTTGGTAATCAGTCAGGTTAAGGGAGATTGGGATACAAAGCACCAGAATCTCATTCCTTATAAAGAGCATGTACTAACACTGATCCCGTATTTCGAAGAGATTACCTTTGGGCACATACCAAGAAAAGAGAATCAGTTGGCGGATGCTCTGGCTACCATGTCATCCATGTTCAAGGTCAGATGGGACAGTGAGGCTCCCAGAATTACCATTGAAAAATTTAACGAACCTGCACACTACTATGAAATTGACACTGATAGAGTAGAGGAGAAACCTTGGTTTCACGAGGTGAAAAGGTACCTCGAGGCTCAACAATACCCTGAGGGGGCATCCACCAATGACAAGAAATTCTTGCGAAGATTCTCAGCTAAATTCTTCTTAAGCAATGGAGTTCTATACAAGTGCATTCAGGATTCAAGCCTGCTTCGTTGTATGGATAAGAAGGAAGCAGGAGAGATTATGCAAGATATGTACGAAGGTGTCTTCTGTACTCACTCCAGTAGGTATACTATGGCTAAAAATATCTTAAGAGCTGGTTACTATTAGTCGACTATGGAAACTGACTGTCACCATCACTCGAGAACTTGTCATAAGTGTCAAATTTATACCAATAAAGTTCATATACCTCCAGTACCTTTGAATGTCATCACTGCGCCTTGGCCATTCGCACGGTGGGGCATTGATATCATCAGAGAAATCAAGCCCACAACATCTAACAGACACAGCTTCATCCTTGCCGTTGTTGACTACTTTACGAAATGGTTCGAAGTTGCTTCATTTTCCTCTGTTACTAAGAATGTGGTCGCCTGGTTCATCAAACATAACCTGATCTGTCAGTATGGCATCCCCAAGATGATTATCACAAACAACGGTACCAATCTCAACAACACAATGATCACTGAGCTCTGCATGCAGTTCAAGATTAAGCATCACAACTCTTCTCCATATAGACCTAAGATGAACGGTGCATTGGAAGCCGCCAATAAGAATATAAAGAAGATCATACATAAAATGGTTGTGACATACAAAGATTGGCACGAGATGTTACTGTTTTCTCTTTACGGCTACCACACTTTGGCTAGAACATCAACTGGGGCAACCCCTTTCTCTCTAGCATATGGTATGGAAGTTTTCCTACCTGTCGAAGTTTAGATTACTTCTCTGAGAATCATGAAAGATGCATACTTGGGTGAAGACAAGTGGGTTCAGACCAGGTTGGATCAGTTAAATATAATTTACGAGAAGAGGCTTGTGGCTGTCTGTCATGGTCAGATGTATCAGAAACGTATGATCAAGGCATTCAATAAGAAGGTCAAGCATCGGGTATATCAGGATGGTGACTTGTAATAAAGCGCATTATCCTTCCACAAGGTGATCCCATGGGCAAATGGACTCCTACCTATGAAAGACCATTTATAATCAAGAAGATATTTTTTGGTGGAGCTATGATACTGACCACCATGGACGGTGAAGATTTCCCACACCCTGTGAATGTGGATATAGTCAAAAGATACTACGCCTAAAAATTACCCTCTAGGTTGACTGGCCTAGGAAAAAATAAGGGCATCCCGACGAACCAAAAGGGTTCGGGCAAAAATCAGGGATATATATGAAAAGACTGTACACCAGGCAAGTCGAAAACTTGAAAAGACGGCATGGGAAAAAAAGGGTATCCAATTGGACTGAAAACAAGGGCGGTCCATGCAAAAATTAGAGATTAAAGCGTACAACTGTGTCCCTATTGGATCACTACTGCAAGCTTTATTACCAAAATCAAAGTTCAAACCGTACAAATTAATTCACTCACCTTCTTCCGACAGCAAGGGGTGAGATTCTTGAAGACATCGGGGCAATAGCAAAGTCGGAACCTGAAGATATTATTCCCACATAGATATATGTTTTCACTTTCTAAATCTTTTCTTTGACAACTTCCTCTTACTAGGATTTCCGTCTCTTTGTACAAAAAACGCCTGTTTATAGGCAAACTATCAATGAAATACAATTTCAAAGCCAAATTTTGTTTTACTTTTTTTGTTTTGTTTGCAAAATGTCCAATGACTAAAATTGAATGAGCATATGGATATGAATATAATTGACTATTAACAAACGCATAAAAACCGGAATAAGCTTTTACTCAAAACTCTAGGAGTTGGGATAATGTTCGAGCCATCCATTAATCCCCACGGATCCACTTCCATGAGATTATCCATACAGAGTAATCTTCACAAGTTCATACATTCCCCGTAATTTCCCTGAAAGATCATTTTGGCAAATAGAGGAGTATGATCTTCTTCACGGAAATGTCACCAACCTACGGAGTTTCGATCAGTACAGTTCATGGAAGCTCTCTTCCCCAGCTGAGTTTATTACTCCAAGATTGCAAAACCCCTGCAGGTCTCTACTCTCCAACAGAGTTCATTTCCTCAACAAGGGTGTTTCCTCAGTAGAGTATTGCTCCGTAGACATGGTTTATTTCCCCAACATGGTTCATTTCTCCTAAACAGATTATTGTCTCCCCAGCTTAAGTCTGTTACTCATATGGCCACGATTCGCCGACAAATTCCTCTCCCCAATAAAGTTGCCACTATCCCCTGTAAAGTTGTCACTATCCCCAGAGAGTTTCTACTAAATCTAAAATTGAGCCAGACATCAGTCAAATTTATCCTCCCCAGACAAGTCGGAAGGTTATTCATCTCTTTTATCCCTAGTTAGGGTATAAACTCCCCAGCAGAGCAATGAATAACCAATGTTCTTGAACTTTTCTCCCCAAGCAGGAATTAACATTCTCCAACAGAGTTTCTTCAAAGTAGAAATCGATGTTCCCCAGTGGATTTTACTCATATAAGAAAGTAGGAGTCCCCAGCAGAAACAATCCCCAGAAGATCGAAGATACACATACTCTTCATCCCCAGCGACAATCAGGGATTTATTTTCTCCAGACAAAGATGCTGCTCAAATTTACAAATGCATTTCAATAATATGTCACATTCATACATAATTTGTGAACAACATAGCGGTTGTACCCCAAAAATTTCCCTCTCATTTTATTCAAGACATACTCATAGAGGTCCCCAAATGCTCAAGGTTGACTAAGAATTGACCAGAAAAATTCTCATCCTAAGCAATAGATCTCCAACTAGGGTTTCATTTTTCACAAGAAAGTTTGGGTTTCAAAGGCCTCAAGTGATTTCCATGGTTCCTAATATGTTCTCAATAATATCCATGCCAAGTTTCATGCCTTGCATCACAAGTTTGCTCAGTCAATGGCTCAAATGTTTAAAAATCAACTATATTGGTCAAAAAGTCAACTATGGTCAACATACAGTCAAACTTCAATATTTTTGGTCAACATCAACATTTTAAAGTGATATCCATCATTTTATCAAGGGTTGATCATGATTCCTCAAGTAATGCTCTCAAATCATCAAGAATCCAAAAGTGCAAAATTAGGGTTTCCTAGGAAAAGTCAATTGAAGTTTGACCAAGCATAACTTTCATATTCTTCATCCATTTTTCCCCAAACAAAGCTCATTTTGAATAAAATTCAATTCCCTACAACTTTTCTTTTGTCCTCAAGTTCAAAAAATTACATCATTGGAAAGATATGAGCCCAATACATTACTTGTCTTTTTGAAAGTCAACAAAAAGGCATTTTTTGTCAAGGCAAGTTACACAAAAAGCATTTTCAAAGTGAGCTAGCAATTAAGAGCCCGTAGATAACTACGGATGGAAAGGGTGCTAACACCTTCCCTTTCCATAACCTACCCCCCTTACTTAGAAAAAAATTCTCGAAAGGTCTTTCCTGTTCTTTTCACCTTTTCCTTTGTTGGATAAAAGAAAATTCGGTGGCGACTCTTGCTAACCGCAACATTTGTGATAAAACGCAAAACTAGTAAAGTCAGTCATCCCACAGTACTACAATAGCATATGCATATAAAACACATATAACACAATTTGTTTTATTTTGAGAACATCATTACGCAATGCATACATCATGACGTTGCATACATCTAACTCTTTACCTTTTCAGGAAAGGTTAATCAATAGACAAACATCATCAACTACTGGTGTGACTAGACAGTCTTCTCAAAGACAGCATCTTCTGGCTCAGTTTAGATCGAGCATAGATCTATTCTGATACTTCTCCCAGTTGAAGACGAGCGTGGTTATCTTCTGGCTCAGATTAGATCAATCATAGATTTATTCTGATACTTCTTAGACAATCAAAGACATTTTCTGGCTCAGATTAAATCAAGCATGGATTTATTCTGATATTTCTTCCAGATTAAGTCAAGCACATACATTTGCTGGTTCAGTTTAAATTGACCAATGACTTATCCTAATGCTTTTCCAGTAGAACTTTCCCTGGTTCATCTTAAATCGCTCAAAGATTTATTCTGATTCTTATCTAGTTAAAGATAATTATATACCTATGCTGGTTCAGTTTAAATCGACCAATAATTTATCCTGATTATTTTCCATTAGACACTTTTATGGTTCAGTTCAAATCTCCCAAAGATTTATTCTAATTCTTATCCAGTTAAAGACAATTACAGACGTCTGTTGGTTTAGTTTAAATCGACCAATGATTTATCCCGATTTTTTTCCAGTGAACACTTTTTCTGGTTCAGTTCAAATCGCCCGAAGATTTATTCTGATTCTTATCTAGTTAAAGTTAAATACAGACATCTGCTGGTTCAGTTTAAATCGACCAATGATTTATCCTGATTCTTTTCCAGTAGACACTCTTTCTGGTTCAGTTTAAATCGCTCAAAGACTTATTCTGATTCTTATCCAGTTGAAGAAAATCAAGACCTTTCTCTAGTTCAGTTTAAATCGCTTAAAGATTTATTCTGATTCTTATCCAGTTAAAGTTAAGTACATACATCTACTGGTTCAGTTTAAATCGACCAATGATTAATCCTGATAATTTTCCAGTAGACCTTTCTCTGGTTCAGTTTAAATCGCTCAAAGATTTATTCCAATTTTTATCCAGTTATAGACAAGTACAAACATATGTTGGTTCAGTTTAAATCGACTAATGATTTATCCTGAATTTTTTCCAGTAGACACTTTTTCTGGTTCAGTTTAGACCGCCGGAAGATTTATTCTGATTCTTATCTAGTTAAATACAATCAAGACCTTTCTCTGGTTCGATTTAAATCACTCAAAGATTTATTCTGATTCTTATCCAGTTAAAGTTAAGTACAGACATCTGTTGGTTCAGTTTAAATCGACCAATGATTTATCCTGATGCTTTTCAAGTAGGCCTTTCTCTGGTTCATTTTAAATCAACCAAATATTTATTTTGATTCTTATCCAGTTAAAGACAATTATAGACCTTTGTTGTTTTAGTTTCAATCAACCAAAGAATTATTCTGATACTTCTTCCAGTTGAAGTCAGCAGTTATTATAGATGGCATCTATAAGCCCACCCCTGACAACTCTCTTTCACCTATCCAAATGGCATATATAAGCCCACTCCCGATCCAATCAACCAACATCGCTACTCCTTGCACAAAGCGAGTTCAAATTTCTGGGCACTTAAGTGTTCAATCATCTGCTACCTTCAAGTCACGAATGACGGACATGCCAATCTAACTCTTCAGGCCTAAGAAGATTGAATAGGGGCAGTTGTTGTACCCCAAAATTTTCCCTCCCCTTTTCGTCTCAAGACATTCTTTCAAGACTTCTCATACACTCAAGGCACTCAAGGGTTGACCAGTCAACCCACCTCCTAAGCCCAAAGGTCTACAATTAGGGTTTTGAGTTTCTCAAGGAAATTTGGTTTGAAAAGGTCTCAAATGGCTTCCATGGTTCTTAATAGGTCCACAATAAGGTCCATGTCAAGTTTCAAGCCCTACATCAAAAGTTTGCTCAGTCAATGACTCAGATAATTAAAAATCAACTATATTGGTCAAAAAGTCAACTATGGTCAACATACAGTCAAACTTCGATATTTTTGGTCAACATCAACATTTTTAAGTGATATGCATCATTTGATCAAGGGTTGATCATTATTCCCCAAGGAAAGCTCTCAAATCATCAAAAGTCCAAAATTGCCAAATTAGGGTTTCCTTAGGAGAAGTCAACTGAATTTTGACCAAGCATAACTTTCACATACTTCATCAACTTTTCCCCAACCAAAGCTCATTTTGAAAAAAATTCAATTCTGTACCACTTTTCTTTCATTCTCAAGTCCAAAAAACGCTTCATTTGGAAGATTTGATCTAATACATTATAGGTCATTTTCAAAAGTCAACAAAAGACACTTTTTGTCAAGGCAACTTACATTAAGATAAATTCTTCAAAATAAAAAATGATAAACATAGAGATTGTAGAGGACATCTTGATATTTCCAAAAAGTCCAAGATCATCTTCAAAAGATGAAATTTGAGCAAGTTATGAGTTGAACAAGTTGGGAGATTTTAAAGAAATTCATGAAATGCACATTGAGCAAACTTGCAATTTTGGACTAATGAGCCTAATATTTGATGTTCAAACATGATTACAAGATGTCCGAAAATTTATAAGCTCACTCCCACCATGGATTGAATTTTCTTATCATTTTATTTATATTTTATTTTGGTTTTATTCAAAAAATACAAAATAAAATTGAATAAAGCATAAGACCAATGGGCCAGCACATGGGTTGATTTTTTCAGGCCCATATAGCTCATTACAACCTGTCAAATTCGTGCAAAAGATGGAAATGGAAAGAAATTATGAAAATTTGGAAATACTTCAAATTTTGATTTTTGTTTGATGAAGGCCTTCATGGTTTGGTTCATTTCCATGTTGGTCAGCCCAAGACACTTCCCTATAAATGCTCAAGCAACGCAAGCTCAAAGGGACGAAACTACTACATAACAAAACTCTCCAAATTTCTCAAGAAATTCCAAAATTTCTCAAACTCGAAAACCCAACTTCCAGCCCATATCAATCCAAACCAAGGCCATGAATACACTCTTGAGATCCCCAGGAGTCTTTCAGGGTCCAGATTCGACCCATAAGCATCCCAAAATCCCTTCATACGAGCCCATCGGTTGGTAAAATTTCTTGATCTTAAACTCTTTAATCATGTAATTTAAATCCATGTTACGCATACATTAATGTTATTGGTGATATCTGGATCAGAACTAACGTGTTACATGTAAGTTTGGAAGTAGGGATGATATTGTGCCATTGTTAGGACAAGATCTCAAGAGAGCTTCGAGTCTCTTAATCCAAACATTTTCAGACCAAATGGACCTCACCATCAGATCCGCAAGGTCCAAATTAGTGGACCTGGATATTTTGTTTTCATTATTTGAGCCATTTTCGCAGATTTACATTTTGGTGTGGTCGGAGAAGACAACCGGAGTTTGACTCTGGCGTCCCTGAGTCTCATTGACTCTGGCCAGGGCTTGTGTGGAAGAGTGCCATCATATAATTGGTTGGTTCAAATCCACCTGGGCGCACATTTGAAAAGTGGAAAATAATAATTGATTTATATTATATTCGTTTGTTCGCGTTGTACTAACGGATGAATCACGCCACCTCAGTGGCAACACACGCGCACTTAAGGCCTTCATGCTCCTTGTTCTTGGTTCGATCCCGGAGCAAGGAATTTTATTTTTTCTGTGTTATCCTTTCAGATTCAATGCCTATAAGGGTTAACAAGCCTGTGATATTGCTCAAATCTGGGCCATCAGATCATCAAATCTCAGATCCAACGCTCCAAAGCCAGTGAGACCATGATACATCACTCAGGAAGCTGCCATAGGGAATCACGTAACATATGTTGGGCCTCCTTGATGTTGGTCTTGGGATACAATCTTTACACCCCTCATAATTTGTTTGCAGCGCAGCCAACGACTTTTTCTATTTATCATTTATTTTTGTTTTTATTTATTTATTTACTTTTCTTTTTAATTACTTTTTTTAATAAAATCATCAAACCAAAAGAAAAAATTAGATTAGAATTTTAGTTAAGTAAATTAATTTTCATAAATAAATTAATTTAACTACATTTATTTTTATTAATTTAAAATTAATGAAAGTTAGTTTTCACAATTAAATTATCTTTTTTTTAATCAAAATTAAAAACAACAAAAATATTTTTTTTATATACTTGAATTTTTTTAGGGTTTTAGATATTTCCTCTTTTCCAATTTCTGCGCGTTTGTTTACTTTTTTCGCATTATTTCCATGAATAGTTGTAACTGCTCAAAGGAATGTAATAGTTTAGTTTAGGACATTTACATTTTTCCCCATTTTGGTTTGTATTTCCCCCATCCCGAAGCGATGTAATAGCGTAACTTAAATTCCCGCATCTTTATTTTATCTGTATATATTTAACTATTAGATGTATGCTAATAGGTTCGCATGGCAAGGTTTAAAAGCAAACGGTAAAAAACCTAAATATCCAAGACAAATAACTGAAACAAAACACACTTTGCACACGCGCACCTCTAAGGTACCTCCACTTGTTTCCTTCGGAAAAAAACAGACACGCCTCTCGAACTTGAGAAATTTTAGCAAAGACCCTTTGGTTAAAATATCATAGTCTCTCGATGACCCTTCAACGTTGCTTTGGTAAACGCTCTTGATACCTTAGGGTAATTGCTAAAATATCTTACGAGTTGCCTACGTGATTGTACGATGACCCTCGTCTGTCCCTCAAAACATCCAATGATATGGCTACCTAATAACTAATGGTAGGATAGCACTATTTAAAGGAAAATAGGAAAAGAACAAAGACCATTCGAGTAGGTAGACAACTTGTAGTTGCTTGCTCACAAAAAAAAATTCTCACACATACACTCCCTTTTTCTAAATATTTTTCAAAGACAAAAACACTTTGTATACATTCTCAACGATATAAGAATCATTACAAAGTTCACCGCATTAAGGCGTCTTTTCAAAAATATTTTCAAATACACTTAAACCAAAAAGCACTTTCAAAAGTGAGCTAGCAACTAAGAGCCCGTAGATAACTACGGATGGAAAGAGTGTTAATACCTTCTCTTTCCATAACCTACCCTCCAAACTCAAAATCTTTAAAAAGGCATCTCCTGTTCTTTTCACCCTTTCCTTTGTTGGATAAAAGAAAAGTCGGTGGCGACTCTTGCTAACTGCAACATTTTGCGATAAAATGCAAGACCAGTAAAGTCAGTTCTCCCACCGTATTACAAAAAGTTGTTCTGATTATATGCTTTGTCTGTTAATGAGAATTCCTTTGTATATAGCCGTTACTCTGTCCAATTTTTGTGAAGACTTAATTCATCTAAAGTTTGGCATTTCTCAGAGGTTTATTAATTTTGCTTGCTTGGTTTCAATCCAAAGGATGAGAATTCTACATTGACTTTATATGTCAAGTGTTGGCTAGTTGTTGGTTAGATCGTTCTTTTTCTTGGCTTTTGCCTTATGTTTTAGGATAGTCTCTTCATCTCCTCCTATCTTCTTTAATTTCAAAAAAATTCCCCCTCTTTTTCAAAACTCTTTTTATTTTCTAACTTGAACTGCTTACATAATAAACTTGGACATAGGTCCATGCATTTTCAAAATCTTTTCTTAATCAAACTTTAATCAACTTAACTATACTTTAACATATTTTGAAAGATTAAAAGTCAATTAACCTCATTCAAACCATTTTTCCACTTTGGCTTTTTACTTTTAAAACTTTTTCTCTAAAGATTAGACTCTTGTCGATTCTTATAGTGATGTGAGCTACTATACTTCTACAATATATAGTAAAGTGAGATATTTTCCACTTGGGTGTCGAGTCACACTTTGTTGATTTTAAAATCCAAGCTATATCCCCCATTTTGAGATGATGTAAATTCTCCTTTCTCATAATTGTGGGTAGTAAGTATGTTTTCCACTCGGACATGACGATGATGTCTCTTCTCTTAAAATTAACCAACACATATGTATTTTAAAACTTTTGAGGTGAACTACGAGTACCCTGATCCCCTATTGCACATAAGTTGGTACATAGGCACTAAAGGTTCGCAACCGCAGCGGGTGCAAAATTGTAAAAAAAATACTTCTTTTCTCATCTCCACCATCTTATTTTTGTATACATATTTTATAGCCAAAATACACAAAATTTCAAAGAGGTTCATGCGGAGTACCGTAGATTTTTAGGGTGTTAATACATTCCCTTTGCATAACCAACCCTCGTACCTAGATTCTCTCCCCTTTTTTTTGGGTTTATTCGCTTTTTCCTATTTCCTTTGGAAACAATAAAGCGCGGTGGAGATTTTTATTTTCATATGTGCGAGTTAAGTCAATCCAATGGATTAGTCTCAACATTTCTACCACTACATGAGAAACTCTCCTACTCTAGGTACATACCAAGCCAAGGACAAGTCCACTATGATAGTATCAATTCATAGACCCTACAACAAACATAACAGTTTATAGTCTACTCACTTAATCACTACCCATGCTATACTTCTATCTAAGGCTCACTTAGATGTGAGGCCCTCCTTAATCCCTCATTAATCACAGACAGTGATTGGATATAAACAATTCTGAACTAACAGGAAGACACACTTCTATAACAATACCTAGATAAGACTCAAACTTAAACTCCCATGTTTACAACTTTTCTCCTAACTAAGAACAACAACTAGGAGTTTCTTAAAAGCTTCCTCCAAGAACAATACTTAACTCATTACTTCACAACTTTTGAGTTAGAACACGGTGACCATCTCACAACCCGAGTGGTTCACTTACACCAACTCTCCTAGAGAGTGGCGACAATGAAAAAGCCCTAGACTTCTACATCTTGAACCCATCCATAATTATTATAAACCCTTTTATTTATAACATATTCCCAAGTGAATTTGAGCCTTCAATCATAACTCATCAACTGTTACAAACCAGCAAAAATTATGCTACAAACAAAGTCTTTAATCATTTGTTTCCTAAATAATCTCCATATTTAGAAACTACATAATCTTCAATATTCTGACTTGATTCTTCTTGACCTTTAATTCAGCGCCACATAGGATTGCATAATATTCCCAAAATATTCTGCATCAGTTAAATCATAACAGAATCTAACTGTTCAATTCAGCTCAGGTGCGATGTCGTATGCTCCTTCATAAGACATCTTATACAACATGTTGTTCCAGATGATGAGAACTTCTCATCTCAAGATGTCTTAACATAAGATAAGACTTCTTGCTCAACCTGTTTCTATTATCAAGTTAACATCTCCTATCTAACATATTATTGTCTTATTTGTTTTAGAAAAATTAATGTCAATCCTAAAACTAGAGAACTTACAATATCCTAAATTTTTAACGCTAAGTTATCCCCTCGGTTATTAAGAAAATCGATGTGATAAACCATTTAGTTTACAAATAAAAAATATAATAAAAAGAGAGGTTCCAATATTATTTTTTTCCTCAGTTATGTTAAACTCTGAGGTAAGATGTTGTTTTAAAAACTAAAATGTGTCACACATGCATTGTAATCATATCACTAGAATATCAATGATCATCTATATTCAAACTGTAAAGTATCTTTTGGATTTTCAAGGAGGATTTTAAGTTATTCAAACGATTCAATTCCAATTTGTGTATTGTTTCCTTGTTTATAAATCTTTTCCTATTCCAACGTCTCATTTCCAACTCTTTGTTTACTGCTTTTTTGTTTCAAAGTCTTCTTTTTTTTAACCAAAATTGGATGCAAACCTTTTATTCGTTATCAACAAAAACTTTGTGGATTTCAATGATTCATATGGTTTTGATCTAAGTAAATATGTTAAAAAACAAAGGTTGAATGGTTAATTTCACATTCTAAATGGCCTCATCTACAATTATCTTGTCAAAGAGTTTTGGATGAATGCCTCCATAGTGCCAGTCGGTGACGAGGAAATCATCCAACATAGTGTCAATGACTCTCATTTTCTCATTACTCCATCATTGATTGCTATGACAATAGATTGTGAAGAGTTTAGTAGTTGTGTTGAACATTACAAATTCAACAACGTCTACTCAACCCAGCTTCATTGAATCTACGCCAACAGAGATAAGCCCACCAGTCCTGCTTCTCTACTCCTAATTCAAATTTTATTTTTAACTTCTAGTGGCAAATCTCCACCCAAGATATAAATAACTGGAGACGCTTACATGGTATGACAAGAATATCTTGTTATTCCTTACATACAACATCATAATTAATATTCCTTTTACTATTTTTAACTTCTTAACTAAAGTGATAAACAACTCTCGGGAGGAAATGACTTTTCTTATACTATATGGAAGAGTTATTTCTAAATTTTTCTCTAAGTTAGGGATAATTAGGAATAATGTTGAAGTTGAGTGGACTGATAATTTTGAATATGTGGAATAGTTAGATATGACTTTCCTCATCTCTGTTGTCTAACTTTTTTATTATCAATGAAATATTTTCTTTTTCTATTATTTCTTATTCTTATTTATTGATAACAGAGATTTTGAGAACCACTAATTAACAAAGAAAAACATGGAATCTAGAAATATGCCAAGTAAGAAATCGTTGAAAAAACTTTAAATATGGATACATGGATTCGAAGCGAGATCCCTCGTAGCTATATTACCTCGGTTTTTCATAAAATCGAGAGAGTAGGTTTTTGGATAAAATATGGCGCTCAGCTACAACCATTTTCCCACAGAGGGAAAAGGTTGCTTATTTTAAATAAAAAATAAAACATGGAGCTCCCAGGACCTATACCCTCGTTTTTTATTGTTTGAGCTGTAAGCTTCGTCATAAAAAGTATTATTTTTTGTAGTGTAAAACTCTCAAGAGGAAACTCTTGGGAACAAGAGTGAACCAAGTTGTTAGGTCGAACATGTATAAATCTTTGATGTATTTATCTCTTCCCTTATCTATTTATAATTATGTTCTTTATTTATTTTTGATGCATTTGTTTCTCTTCATCTCTCTGATATTCTTCTCGATACTCATTATGTTGCTTGATATCTGTTTGTTTTAGAAAAATTATTTAAATATTTTTGTAAATTAAAGTTTTTGTAATCATGATTCAATTTTCATCCATCATAATTGATTAGGGTTTTTGTAATATTTGTGTGGTTGAGAGAGATGTTAGTGTCATACCCCAAATTTGCCTTGCTGGTTTCAATCTCTTATTTTCTAGAATTATCATTAAGAAGTCATGGACCTATCTAAATTAGAGAAGGCCCATGTGAATTATTAAAATCCATTCGTTTTGCAAGGGGTGTATTTGTTAAAGCGTAATAGTCCATTCCAAATGCTAAATGAGGGAGTTCACGCCACTTTGAAAATACTGGGCCATTTCTAAATCAGAATGGCCCATTTAGGTTTCATATATGTTTTAAGGGGCCCATAAGCATTTTATTCTTTTAGGCTCAATATTTTAAAACAATATCGCCATTCAGCATTTTTGGTCTGTTTAAAAATTGTTTTGTTATTAATTGTAACATCATTATTTACATTATTAGTAACATTACTATTTTATCATAATTAATTTTAATAATAATTATTATTATTACTGATTTTTGTTTTTTTAGATCTTTTATAACTTAATTAAAATTTTGTTTAGTTTAGTAAATTGAAAAAAAGAAACGCTTTGCCTAAATCAAGTAGCCCAAGCCCAATGAAAGAACGCACGCGGCCCAAAGAGCCAACAAACATTGTTCAGATTATTGGAAGAATAACGCATGTTTAAATGGAAACAACCACTGTTTGAATCGAGAATCGAAATGGATATTTGCATTGAATCATTCATGAACAAGATTAACACAAAATCAAACACAAAATCAAAGCTTTGCAGAAACGAATCAATACAAAACTCAAAAACAGAAACAAGATCAAAACAAAAACAAAAACAAAAACAAATTGAGACTTATCAAAGCTATTACAACACGAATCAAGTTACAATCTGGATTTCCCTAATTTCTCTTAGTAACAAAAATTTCATTAAAAAAACTTCCTATTATCTTCTAACCCTAAAATCTATAAAGGACTAAAAAACTAATACAAAAAGAAAAGGAGGGGAATTTACAAGAAAAAGAAATTAAAGAGGAAAAGACTATTACATGGGAAAGGGAGAAGAAATTTTTTACGAAAGAAAATAATTTTGGGAGAGAGGGAAGAACAGAGAAGGCCTGAAATTCTCGAATCGCTGTTGTAAGCCTCTTGCCGCTTCATCCTAGATTTAGGGTTCCAACATTTGAAATCCTAATATCCCTTCAATCGCTACTGCTACATCATCTTTGCTGCCGCGTTGCCTACAAAAGAAGGAGAAAGAGGGTGAGGATCGAGAATCAGAAACAAACTCAAAGAACGATCGAAGGTATCAAAAAACTTAGTTTTTTCCTTGCATTTTTCTTTGGATAAACTATTGCGATTGGGGTTTATTGGGGTAGATCAAGGGGATTAGGGTTTAGTTTGGTGAAAAGGGGAAGAATCACCACCGACGAATTGAGGTCTCTATGCTAGGGTTTTATTGTATGGAGAGAGATGAGAGAAAAGGTGGAGCTAAGAGGGATGGATGGATAATGAAATAAAAATGAAATGAAATGTAAAATAAAAAATATATTATGGTGTGTGATTCCATACGCGCGATTCTACCACCCTTACCGTGAACTCTCTTTAACCACACGATCACTATCAAGCGGTCAAAAACGCGTGCCCTTCGTGTCATCATACTCTCCCCCTGCACCTGACCTGAACAGATCAAAGGTGTATTCCTTGGGCCAGACCCAATTCCTAATCACACCCTTGCCTTTTTTTGTTTTTGCTAACGCGTTGCAAATTACACCCCTAGTTTAATGGTCCAAGTCCAAAATATGGTCTTGGACCCCTACTGCTTTACACGCCCCAGTTATACTACCTAACTCTAAAACATACCTCCCTGTCTTTTGGGCATGAATTCAATATCTGAATTCAGGCCCATGCTATTAACACCTCCCTATTTTTGCTACCTTAACATAATTTACACCCCTTATGTTTTTAAATTATTTTCTTTTTCATTTTATTATAATTATTTTTATTTTATTTTTATATATTTAATATATTTAATGTTATTTAATATTATTATTATTATAAATCAAATATATTTTCTAAAACTCATTCAAATATATTTTATTTATTGCATTACATTATTTTTTTAATCATGCACTTAAATAAGATATTTTCTACAATTAACACTCTAAAAAAATATTTAACCAACAATAAATTATTTTTCATAAATAAATTAGTTCAAATTTAATTTTCAAAAAGGATTATGAAATATATTTTAATTAATTGCATGCTTTGTCCAAAATCTCGGCTATTCACACACCCGGACTAAGTACAGGGAGAACTCGAAATATCTTCGTAATCCATAAAAAACACCAACCCATACGAACTACGAGTTGGGACTCTGATTCCTCATAAGAGGATACATAGGCATACAACTAAAATCATGGCGAGTTCCCCTAATAAAATATTAAAACCTTATTGCCTAAAAATCGCGCTTCTAAACTTGGTATCCTTGTGAACAAGGTAGAGAAGGGGTGTCTAACACCTTCCCTTCGTCTAGAACCGAGGCAACAACCTAGAATCTCTAAATTATTTAGGGTTATACTTTATACCCCCTTCCTTTGGATAAAAATTAAGGGTGGTGATTCTCAAATTTAAAGCCAGTTGCAACAGCTGGCGACTCTGCTGGAGACTCAACCATAGGTTTAGAAGCCTTGTTCTTTTGGTTTTAGGATTTATAGGGTTCTTTTTATTTTTTGGGTTTTTATTTTTGTTTAATTAATTAATTATTTATTTTATTATTTTATTATTATTTTAATAATATTATTATATCTGTGGTGGAATTTAAATTTCGCAAAAATATTTTCAAAAACCCTTAGAAAGAAGGTTTGCCTATTAGCCAAAGAGATACATCATCCCTGTGAGTTTATGTGACGAATTCACCTAGAGTTGGTGGAATTTCGCAAAAGGAATACCTCTCAAGAGACATCCTCTTGGGAAGTAGGACTTTGGAATGACACATATGACTCTTTGTACGATCTTTAAACCAAAAACTCATGATGAGACCTTTCATGACCTAGAGATGAAAGTTCTGGTCTGTAAAGAGACTCCACTTAAGGGAGGCCCTTATGCTTTTCCCTCTAGTGTTATTCATGATACCCTTAAGAAAACCACCTTATGGGAGGGTAGACTATTCGTAGGCCAAAACTAAGAGCCTACCTTCTAAGGATACCTTTCATAAAATCCCATCATTAAGCCCTACATTCATGCATTCATACATTTTTACATTTCACATATCTATCCTCTATTTCCTTTTTGTTTTTCTTGTTCACATGGTTAAAAAAGTAATAATAGAATATTTTTGGTGAGATTATTATGAAAATGAATATCAAAGAGAAAACAACTTGTTCGCATCACTGACGTCAAGTCAAATATGACAAAAATAATAATCTTCAAGGAGAAAGTAAGAGTCGTGAAGATGTTGGTGCTTCCAATAGTGCTTTTTAGTTCAAATATCTTTCAATATCTGAAATGTATTCCCTTTTAAGGATGATTATTTTTAATGAAAATACTTTTGTTTCTACGTATTCATTTCAAGATACTCACTAATAAAAAAAAAGCAAAACCTGAAAAATTTGAATATATATATATATATATATATATATATATATATATATATATATATATATATATATATATATATATATATATATATATATATATATATATATATATATATATATATATATATATATATATATATATATATATATATATATATATATATATATATATATATATATATATATATATATATATATATATATATCCGAGTGAATAAGACATTCGAAACGAAACCTTTGTATATTCATAAGCATTCTTCATTCACAATGTTGTACCCCAAAATTTTCCCTCTCATTCTTCAGGAAATCATCCTGGATTCTCAGAGTTTCTCTTAAATAAATCCAAGCCCTAAATTATCATTTCTTTGCAAGTAAACCATTTACAAGAGCAAAGTGGTCATTTGCAAGCTCAAAAGTCAAAATTTACCTTGAAAAAATTAAATTTCTAAATACTTAGAATTTTTCTAAAGTATTTAAGAAAAATGGCACTTCAGAACCTCTGAACCGACCTCCAGGCAGAAACGATCAGAAGTTGCAAACTTGGCTCAACACATAACATTCAGTCAGAAGATGGTTCTTCAGCAACTACACCAATTCAGTTAGAGGTTGTAAACGTGGTTCAACACGTAATCTTCAAACAGAACATGGCTCTTTCAGCAGTTACGCAAGTTCAGCCAGAGTTTGCTAGAGGAATGCAAAGAAAGCAAAGAAGTCTGAGGGGTCCTTCAGAACATGCTGGAATCAGAAGTTGAAGGGGTCAGAAGAGTGGGTTTTACACTGAAACAGGATCTCTAAGTCCAGAATTTTCAGAAGCAAATCCAAGGAACATGCTAGAAAGTCTGGAGAACCCTCAGAATTTGTTGGGACAGCAGGATACTAAGATCAGAGGTTGAGTGCGTTGTATGCTGAAGTAGGAACTGCTGGTTCAGATATAGGTAATGATGCAAATCTCACATTACAAGATCTCTTAGTCTTGACCAATCTCATCACCATTTAATGCCCATTAATGCTCATAACTACTTTTGAACATTTGTCCAAAGGGTCTTTCCACGTGCAGCATAACAATGTTCCTGTGCAGATTTAGGCATGGATCTATGTGCCACTTTTCGCCTATGGGTGTCACTTTTCCTTAATCCTCGCTTACTGTTCCAGCTTAGGCTGAAAAGCTGTCCATCATCACAACTTTTCATGAACTTCCTTTAAGAGCAAGTCAACACCTATTGCATGGTATTGGAGCCACTTAACGTTTAAAAAATCCACAAAGCTTTGCCTATAAATAGAGCACCATTTCCCATTGAAAAAACCCGATCCAAAACCCAGAAAAATTGCTAGAAGAGAAACAGAAAATTCTAGCAAGAAAACATTGTGAAACTCTGCCAAAATTCCTAATGTTTCAAGAGCGTTGAACATAACTTTGAACCTCCTGCCTCCAAACCTCATTTGTACCCAATTTGTTTCTTGACTAAAGAAAGACACCCATACAGTTTCTGACCATATATATATACTCTCCATCCACTCATTCAAAAAATAACTTGTCCAGAACACCATCAGAGCTAAGGCTAGCTCCAATTCACAGATTTTCTTCCAACAGCAAGGTAAGCACCTGCTGACTCTCACCACGCTTCTAAGCATCATCAGATTTGCATGCTCAATAAACACAATGTAAATATCACGCTTCTGATGTTGTTAACATTCTGAGATTTTTACGCCTCTTCATGCTTAAGTGGAGAACGAATCAATTCAGAACTACCTTGAAGAAACTGAAACTCAGAGTTAGAATTAGCAAAGGCATACTTGCCTCTGATTTTTGTTTTTGTTTCTCCCTATTTTTGAAGCGCCATGATACCTGCTGAAAATGTCTTAGGCATATCTTCTATTTTGGGGAGAAATAACCAAATTGTAGATGTTCTGACTAGCACAGGGGGAAACCAAGTTCTGACTATGACGCCGGCACTACCGAGGCCTGTTTTGTTATCAATAATATCAGAACTTCTGAAAATTATTGTGCTCCCAGCAGGGTCAGAACTTCTGACTTCTTCACTAACAGGTTTCTATTTTGCAGCGCATTGGGGTCAGAACTTCTGACCTCCCCACTAACAGTTTCTGTTTTGCAGCGCACCAGGGTCAAAAGTTATGACCCATACAGTTTCACTAACAGGTTGATATCCTGCAGCAGGCCTGGGTCAAAATTTCTGACTTCCTCTCAGCAGCGCGTTGGCCCCTCCTTCTTTCTTTGTTTCTTCCCCTTGTTATTTTTCTTTATTTTTCTCGCTGGATTCCCCATTTATAAGTGTGTATTAATTATTGTAATAGCGTAGGATTTTACATTTCCGCATTTTTATTGCTTTCAAATGTAAATGCTAGTAATTAGGATATGTATGGCAAGATAAAATTCAATGAAATAGAAAATCCTAATTCAAGATAAAATCATGCATGCAATCAAACACACTCGCACACAAACACCCTTAAGGTATCTCCCACTTGGTTGCCTAAAATAAAATGGCCATATGACACATGCGAAGTATCTTGGAAAAACAAAACAAAAATAAGATCATAGTCCCTCGATGACGCTATTCAAAGGTTGCCTAAAAAATGATCTTGATCCCTCAAAATGCTAAGATACTTGGCAACATTGCTATCATGGTCATACGATGACCCACGCACGTCCCGTTTACATCCAAAGATAGGGTTGCTTACCAAATCAATGGTAAGTCAACAATGTCAAAGGAATAAAAATGCATAGGAAAGACATTTGAGTAGGTAGATAGATTCTAAGTTACTTGCTCCATTTCAAAACAATCCTTGCTATTTTCAAAAACAAACACACACACATTTCAAAACATCTTACAAAACATTGAAACATTTTTCAAAAGACAAACATCTTTGTATTCATTCTTACGAACGAGAATCATTACAAAGATTTCCCAAACGAGTGGCCTCTTTTCAAAATACTTTCAAAATCACACCAAACACAAAGCACCATTTCAAACAATTTCAAAGCAAAGCAAGTGATCTAATCAAGTAACTAAGAGCCAATGGAAAACCATGGATGAAAAGGGTGCTAGCACCTTCCCTTTTCATAATCTACCCCCCGAACTCAAGAAAACATCTCAAAGGTCTTTCCTGTGCTTTTTTACCTTTCCTTTTGGATAAAATAAAAGTCAGCGGCGACTCTTGCTAAACCGCGACATTTGCGACAAAACGCAAAACCTCAAGTCAGTTCTCCCACCGTATCACAGAACTGGCGACTCTGCTGGGGGAAACTATAAATGTGGGGTTACCTTAGGGTTTAGATAACCTTTATTTTCTTATCATGTTTGACTTGTTTGCTTTACATTTTGGTTCTATTGTTTGGGTTTGAATCCTCCACCCGGATTTGGGAAACATTATAGGTAAATAGCAATACATTGTGGAAAATGTGCAGGGTATACCAACACGGTCTAAGATATAGCTATGTTAGTGTGACATATTTGTGGGTACCAGTAGCCTTTGAGTCAATCAAAGAGAACACGGGGCTGCTGAGTGATGTCATGAAGCACTAACGAACTTCTAGAACCTTTACTTGACCAACTTGGCCTTTTAGGATGTAGTGAGATGACCGGCTTTGGTGCAGTCCGAAGTTGGTAGATACTCGATACTACACTCATTGAGGGTTGGTTCCTTGGAATATTTCGGTCACCAGTAAAGAGGCTTGAATTGAAACAATGAACAAGGAAACAATCCAGTGATATTGAGCTCCTTAGAACCCGGTTACTATTTCTAGGACAGGTTGAGCCAACTAAACTTCAAGAGGGCACTTACCTATGAAACCCCATGCAAGCCTAAACTAGGAACTTGTGTGATTTGCTTGTACATATATACTTGTGCATAACATCATGGACATCATGAGCATCATATGCATTCACTAACCATTTCAAGGATTTTGGAAATTCATCTTTGTTCTTGTTTTGTAGGATATGGATTCACTTCGCAGGAAAACTATCCAAGTCAACCTTGTAAGAATTCCTCCACAACTCAAGGAGCTTGCTTCAAGGATTCTTGAGAACTCTCTATTCACCGAGAGGCATGGTCGTCTACTCAACTTAGTCACCTCCAACACAGAGGAAGACATGGTGAAGGTTCTCTTCTAGTTCTTTGACCCTTTGCATCACTGCTTCACATTTCCTGACTACCAGCTTGTGCCTACTTTGGAATAATTCTCTCAACTCTTGAGGATTCCTATTCTCAATCAACTACCTTTCAACGGTACAGAAAGAGATCCAAAGCCAGAAGAGATTGCTCAAGCCCTGTACTTGCACTCATCAAAGGCTTCTTGGCAAAGTTCTTGTTTGAGAAGGCCCAAACCTGTTGGAACTCCTTGGACTTGCAAGCTTTTGAGGAGATTGTAGCTATTCTCATCTATGGGATAGTCTTGTTCCCTAATTCTGACCAACTCATAGATGTGAGTGCTGTCAAAATCTTCATGTCACACAATTCGGTGCCTACATTGCTTGGGGATATCTTGCACTCTTTTCACACTCGTACAATGAGGAAAAGAGGTGTTCTCATGTGTTGCACTCCTCTCCTGGCAAGATGGTTTATTTCTCATCTTCCCCAATCAGTCTTGAAGAATGAACAAGGTTTGAGGTGGTCACAAAGGTTGATGACACTTACACATTCAGATATTCATTGGTGTTCTCGATCCAAAGAGAATGTTATCATTATCAAGCATTGTGGGGAATTCCCTAATGTCCCTCTACTTGGCATTAGGGGAGGCATCACCTACAACCCTTGCTTGGTTCTAAGACAGTTTGGTTATGCCCGAAGGGATAGCCCACATGATATGCTGATTCAAGGCTTGGTTTTCGACTTCGACAACGACAATCAAGGACTTCGCCAAAGGTTCATCCGAGCTTGGAGGATGCCAAACAAGGTAGACAGTAAGACCTTGGGATACAAGAATTCCATCCCTCTTGAGCCTTACCTCAAGTGGGTACGAACTCGTGCCCAAAGTCTTATGATGCCTTACCCCTCCATTCTCCAAGTGATTATAGAGCCTGTTAAGGAAAGAGAGGTTCCATACACCCTCCTACTTCCTGACATGCCAACATCACTCGAAGATCTACAAAGGAGTTGGATACAGCTCAAAGAAGAACGCGATACTTTTGAAGCCCAATTCTACGCAAGCGAGAAGAAGGTTTTGGAACTCACTCAGTTACTTCATGAAGAGAAGACTCTCAACACCTACATTGCACCAAAGAGGATACGCAACGTCTTTTTATCTTAGAATTTTGTATTATTTTGCCCTAGGGGCATTGATGTACTCAAATTCTATTTTATTAATATAACGTGTGTTCCTTTTTGTTTGAAACAAATTTGAATTTTAAAATCCTTGAAAACATTGCATGAATACATATCATTCATCATGAGCATAAACAGGTCTTTACAATAGGTTTCCTCATCCCTCTGCTGTTTATTTAAGCCAAATGGATCTCGAACAAATGGTTAAAGACTTGCAAGCTCAAAATTCACAATTTCAACAGTTACTCTTGACCTTAGCCAAGGGGCAGGAGGAGCTCAAGACTCTGCTAGAGAAAGAGAAAAAGAAAAAGAAGCCAGTTGGTGTGGTTATCATGGGCAGAAGGTTTCAGGGACAAGCCAGAAGGACCTTAGAATTTCCAACAACATCTAATGAGGGGGAAAGAAAAGGAAAAGAAACGGAAGTACCATCAGATTCTGAAGCAGAAGAAGAGGAAGAAGAGGACTACTCTAAACAACAGTACCCTCCGGCCGATGACAAATACAAACACTTGGAAGAACGTCTAACTGCTATGGAGATACAAAGAGTACCAGGGCTAGACTTTGAGGAGTTAGGATTGGTGTCTAGAATAGTAATCCCTCCGAAGTTTAAAGTGCCATTATTTGCCAAGTATGATAGGGTGTCTTGTCCCAAGATGCACCTCCACTCATATGTCAGGAAGATACAGCCACATTCTGCTGACAAAGACTTGTGGGTTCACTTTTTCTAGGACAGTTTATCAGGAACGCAACTTGATTGGTTCTACTAGTTGGAGAGGGATGATGTGCATAATTGGGAAGACTTGGCAGCAGCCTTCTATAAACAGTATCAATACAACGCCGATTTGGCACCAACCCGTACTCAACTCCAGAGTATGGCCATGGTATCCAATGAGGGCTTCAAAGACTACGCCCAAAAGTGGAGGGATTTAGCCGGAAGGGTGCAACCACCTTTATCTGAAAGGGAGCTAGTGGACATGTTCCTGGGAAATCTATCAGGTCCTTTCTTTAATCATCTAATTGGGAGCTCCTCTATAGGATTCACTGATTTGATTTTAACTGGCAAGAGGGTGGAAGCCGGTATTAGAAGTGGGAAAATTCAGAAAGACGCAGCTGCCTCTACAACTGCAAAAAATCCTTTCACTGGAAAGAAGGAAGTGTCTTCTGTCTGTTCACAGAGGAATCAGGGAAGAACGGAGCGCCGATCAATGGTGGGGGCCGTTATGATTCAAAAGCTTGCATCAGACCAACCAAGAAATAACCAGCCGAGAAATAATCAGCAAAGGGTGGAAAGGCCAGTACGGCAATTCACCAAGACAAACATGACTCCAGCTCAAGTCCTACCACATCTCTTGAAGTTGAATCTTTCCATGCTAAAAGAGGCCCCTAAAATTCCAATACTGTATCTCTCTACTACCATCCGAATTCCAGGTACGCATACCATTCTGAAAGTCCAGGGCACGACACCAACAACTGTTGGGCTCTGAAGAACAAAATTCAAGATTTGATAGACGCAAAGGAAGTTGAATTTGAAGCGCATGAGAAACCAAATGTTATCTCCGCTCTGATGCCTATGCATGGACACAATGCCAATGCTGTGGAGGAAGATTCTTTTGTTGCCACCATGGATGAATTGTTGACTCCGCTTCCTGTCATCAATTTGAATTTGTTAAAAGCTGGTATGTTCCCAGGTTGTGACAAAAATTTCCATATTGCATATCCTCATCATTTGACTGCCCTCTGTTGAAAAAAGGTATCCAACAACTGATTGATAATCAAGAAATTTTGTTTGAGAAAGCTCCTGTTTCACCCGTTCCAGTGAAAGAAGTTTCAATAATAACCATCTACGCCAATCCTTCCAGGGTCCCTAAAAGACCCGTTAGGATTACATCTGCTCCAATGACTACTCCGTTGAAGATAACAATGCCCGGGCCGACCCCATACAAATCAGATAAAACGGTACCATGGAATTATGGTGGAGAAATCTACTACCATAGTGTCAAACAGATTGAACAGACTGCCGAAGAAGAGAGCTCCAAAGAGGACAATTCTGACATCAGTAGTATTGCCGGAACAAGCAAGATCACCCGCAGTGGGAGAATTTTCTCTCTAGAGATTGCACCTCCAAAGGCAGTCTTTGGACCCGTGGCTGTTCCGAAGATTACATCTGTACCAGTGATTGTACCTGCAAGTGTACCTACCGACAAAGACAATACAATTCCTATCCTTACTTCCACTGCTGAGAATAAAGGAAAGAATGTTCAAGAGGAGCCTGTACTGACGAAGGCTCAATCACTAGCTATTCTTGAAACATCCAATAAGGAGATGGAAGAAATCCCGAGGATCATAAAGAAGAGTGATTATGATGTGGTTGAATAACTGAGGTAGACCGCTTCCAAAATCTCTATGTTAGCATTGCTGTTGTGCTCTGAGGCACATGCTAAAGCTTTGGTAAAATTTCTGAAGACAGCTCATGTGGCGCAAGAGACGTCTGCGGATCAATTCCAAGAGTGTGTGGCCAGTTTGACAGCTGACAATGGCCTGGGTTTCTCCGATGCTGACTTGACCCCCAAAGGGAGAAAACACAACGACGCACTACATGTCTCGGTGGAGTGTAGAGGAACGAACCTATCCCATGTCTTGGTGGATACGGGATCATCTCTGAACGTCTTGCCAAAGAAAGCCCTGGATAGATTGGATTGTGAGGGGCTGACATTAAAACCCAGTAATATAATTATGAGAGCATTTGAAGGCTCTAAAAGGATGGTCCATGGGGAGGTGGACATCCCAATCAAAGTGGGAACTCAGACGTTCAATTCAACATTCTACGTGATGGATATTCGTCCTTCTTACTCTTGTCTGTTGGGACGCCCCTGGATTCACAACGCCGGTGCTGTCACCTCGACTTTGCATCAGATGCTGAAGTACCCTGTCCAAGGGAAGATCATAACTGTCCATGGGGAAGAGGAATACATGATTAGTCATCTGAATTCATTCCGATATGTGGATTTGGATGGAGAATTCATTGAAACCCCCTTCCAACATTTTGAAGAAGTCTCCCAAGAAGTGGCGGCGACCAAGGCGGTATCTTCAATTCCTTTGATCACAAGACCTCCACCTCGGATGTCATCTCTAAAGGATGCAAAGGCAGAGTGGAAGAAGGTGGATCTACCATCTGGGGGCAGCTTCTGAACATCCCGTACAAGTCAGACAAGTTTGGCTTGGGGTTTACTTCAACTGCTCAAAAGGTTGTGCGTCGCACCCGTATCGGAGGGCCACCTGTGAAGATAAGCCACCAAGGGGTTAATGCAGTGGAAGATGGTGAAGAAGATGGCAGCCCGGAAGATTGGATATTTCCTACTGTCGGTGGGGGACTACGCAACTGGGAAGCAAAAGAATTTGTCCCGATTACTTTCATATCTCAGTAATTTATCTTTTTCATTTCTGTTGGATTTGTAATAATTCGCAAACAATTCGTACATTTTCAACCTTGTGTCTTACCCGAGGCATAATGGTCCATTAGTAAGGGTTCTTATTTCATTTTCATATGTTATTTAATGAATCATGGACGCTTTTCATATATAAACCTTTTGTGCTCATTGTCTTTCTTTTACATTTTGTTGTTTTTAAGATGGCTATACCCTTACACACACCCGCACTCACAAATGCAGGTACCCTTCCACTCCGGATCCCATGGGTAACGATACTGCTATAGCCTTCAGTGACTCTGAAGATCTGATCTACCAAGTCAAATACGAAGGTGAGGAAGATTGCGAGGTGCCAGGGGAATTGGCTAGACTACTACAACAAGAGGAAAGAGCTATTATGCCTCATGAGGAGTTGTTGGATACAATCAATTTGGGTACTAAGGAAGATAAAAAGGAAATCAGAGTGGGTGCCAATTTAGAGCCGAGTGTCAAGGAGCGCTTAATTCAGCTGTTGCATGATTATGTTGAGATCTTTGCCTGGTCATATGAAGACATACCGGGACTCGATACAGACATTGTGGTACACCGTCTACCCACAAGAGAAGACTGTCCACCAGTGAAGCAAAAGGTCTTCCGCATGAGACTTGATATGTCAGAGAAGATCAAAGCAGAAGTTGTGAAGCAGTTCAATGCTGGATTTCTGGCTGTTACTTCCTATCCACAAAGGGGTTGCTAACATTGTTCCCGTGCCTAAAAAGGATGGCAAAGTGAGAATGTGCGTGGATTATAGAGATTTAAACAGGGCCAACCCTAAAGATGATTTTCCACTTCCACACATCGACATCCTGGTCGACAATACAACTCAGCACAAAGTATTTTCTTTCATGGACAGATTCTCAGGCTATAACCAGATCAAAATGGCACCTGAGTACATGGAGAAAACTACATTTGTCACACAGTGGGGTACGTTCTACTACAAAGTGATGCCATTCGGACTGAAGAATGCCGGGGCAACCTATCAACGCACCATGGTAGCTTTGTTTCATGATATGATACATCATGAGATAAAGGTCTACGTAGATGACATGATAGCCCGATCACAAACTGAAGAAGAACACCTTGATCACTTGCAAAATCTGTTTGTCAGGTTGAAGGAGTACAAACTAAGGTTGAACCCGAACAAGTGCACATTCGAAGTCCAGTTCGGTAAGCTCTTAGGTTTCATTTTCAGCAACAAAGGCATCGAGGTTGATCCTGCCAAGGTTAAAGCTATACAAGAAATGCCTGCTCCTCACACTGAGAAGGAAGTCATAGGATTCTTGGGACGCCTAAACTACATTGCTAGGTTCATTTCTCACCTAACATCTACTTGTGAACCAATCTTCAAACTGCTGAAGAAAGATCAGGTAGTTAGATGTAATGATGACTGTCAGATTGCTTTCGATAAAATCAAGGAGTATTTACAAGAACCTCCTGTCTTGATGCTGCCAGTCGAGGGAAGACCGCTAATCATGTATCTGATCATTTTAGAGAACTCAATGGGGTGCGTATTGGGGCAGCATGACGAGTCTGGCCGAAAAGAGCACGCTATTTATTACTTGAGCATAAAGTTTACCGACTATGAAACCAGATATTCACTGCTCAAGAAAACTTGATGCGCTATGGTATGGGTTGCTCGCCGGCTAAGACAGTATATCTTGACTCATACAACTTTGCTGATATCTAAGATGGATCTGATAAAATACATCTTTGAGAAGCCTGCTTTGTCTGGAAGGATAGCTAGATGACAAATGATCCTAACAGAATATGACATACAGTACACTACCCAAAAAGCTATAAAGGGCAGTGTGCTAGCTGATCATCTTGCTCATCAAGCTGTAGAAGATTATCAATCCATGAAGTTTGACTTCCCTGACGAAGACATCATGACATTGGATAACATTGAAGAAATCAGACCATATGACAGACCTGAACAAGGATCCCGATGGACCCTGTACTTTGATGGGGCATCCAATGCACTTGGTAATGGTATCGGCGTTGTGCTCATATCTCCGGAAGGATGCCATACTCTTTTTACGGTCAGACTTTGCTTCAACTGTACGAACAACATGGAAAAATATGAAGCATGCATCTTTGGACTCAAGGCTGCCATAGACTTGGAAATCAAATCTTTAGTTGTGTTTGGGGATTCAGCTTTGGTCATCAGTCAGATCAAAGGAGAATGGGACACTAAGCATCCTAACCTTATCCCTTACAAAGAACATGTTCTGACATTGCTACCACACTTCGAGCAGATTACCTTCGCACACTTCCCACGAGAAGAAAATCAGCTAGCAGATGCTCTAGCTACAATGTCATCCATGTTTAAACTTAATTGGGATAACGAGGCTCCCCAGATCACCATTGAACGAATGGATGAACCCGCACACTGTCACGAGATTAATACCGAAGAAGTAATGGACCAACCATGGTTTCATGAAGTCAAAAGGTATCTCGAGGCTCAATAATATCCAGAAGGAGCTTCAGTCAATGACAAAAAATTCTTAAGGAGATTCTCTGCTAAGTTTTTCCTGAGTAATGGCATCCTGTACAAATGTAATCATGATTCTGTTCTGCTCCGTTGTATGGAAAATATTGAAGCTGAAAGGATCATGGCCGAATTACATGAGGGTACCTTTGGAACTCACTCTAGCGAGTATACGATGGCGAAGAAAATCCTACGGACAGGCTATTATTGGTCTACCATGGAAGCCGACTGCTATCAACACTCCCGGACTTGTCATAAGGGTCAAATCTATGCAGACAAGGTACACGTGCCTCCAGTTCCTCTAAATGTCTTAACAACTCCTTGGCCCTTCGCTATATGGGGAATCAACATGATTGGGGATATCATGCCTACAGCCTCCAATGGACACCGCTTCATTCTGGTGGCCATTGACTATTTCACAAAGTGGGTCGAAGCCGCTTCCTTCGCATCCGTTACTAAGAATGTTATTGCCCGCTTCATCAAGCAGAATCTTATTTGCCGGTACGGTATCCCATAAAGGATTATCACTGATAATGGTATGGATCTTAACAATACTATGATCACCGCCTTGTGCGAGCAGTTCAAGATTCAACATCACAATTCATCCCCCTATCGGCCAAAGATGAATGGTGCAGTCGAAGCTGCTAATAAAAACATTAAAAAGATCATACAGAAAATGACAGTCACCTACAAGGAATGGCATGAGATGCTACCGTTTTCTCTCCACGAGTACCGTACCACGGCTCGCACATCAACTGGGGAAACACCCTACTCTTTGGTTTATGGCATGGAGGTTATTTTACCTATTGAGGTTCAGATCCCCTCTTTAAGAATCATGAAGGATGCAGGGTTGAGTGAAGATGATTGGATCCAAACCCGACTTGATCAGTTGAACTTAATTGATGAAAAGAGACTTACTGCTGTTTGCCATGGTCAGACGTATCAAAAACAGATGATCAAGGCTTTCAACAAGAAAGTCAGATGCCAAGTATATCAAGTTGGAGATCTAGTGATCAAGCGCATTATCTTGCCACAAAGTGATCCCAGGGGAAAATGGACTCCTACATACGAAGGACCATTTGTAATCAAAAATATATTCTCTGGTGGAGCAATGATATTGACTACCATGGATGGTGACGACCTGCCACACCCTGCGAACGCAGACATAGTCAAAAGATACTACACATAAGAGACCCACTAGGTTGACACACCTAGGCAAAACAAGGGCATCTCGACGAACCAAAAGAGGTTCGGGCAAAAATTAGGGATAAAAACAAAAAATCTGTACACCCAGCAAGTTGAAAACCCAAAAGGGTGACTTGGGCAAAAAAGGGTATCCCGGTGGACTGAAAACCCGAAAGGGAGGTCTAGGCAAAAGTTAGGGAATTGAAAGCGTATGACTATGTCCCGTTGGATCACCTTACGGATAACTTACAAACTCGACATTTCTGACCAATTCAATCACCTTCTGACAAGGCAACAAAAAGACAAGATGCTCGGAGATACAAAGGCTATAGCAGAAGGGGAACCCCATGGGATTGTTACACATAGCTATCTTTTCTTTGTATTAAAATTTTCATTTTTTTTACGAAGGCATTCTCTTACTAGAATGTTTGTCTCACTGTACAAAAATACTTACTCAAAGTCAATACAAAGATATTCCTTTGAAACTGCAAAACTATCTGTTTTTTCTTTACTCTTGTGTTTTGTTTACAAAAAACGTCCAATTTTTCATTGTTGAACATATGCATTTGAACATAATTACTATTTACAAATAAACAAAATAAAAGACAATTACTGATGGCTTTAAGAGATAGGGAAATCTTTCCAAGCTATGTTCCAAAAAAAAATCCCCCGCAATGTACAGTTTAATCCCCAGCGGAACAAAGCTTCCAATTAACGATCCCCGGTAGAAATCATCTAATTTCTCCAGATTCCCCAAACAGATTTTACAAGCAGTACATGGAATTTCCCTTACAACAAAGTTTATTCCTCTAAACAGAAATTCATCAACACTTCGACTTCAAGACATGAAGACTTACATATCCTCAGAAACATTCAGGGATTTATTTTCCTCAATCCAACAAACAGCGCAATAGACTAGCTCATTTACGCATACATTGCATCCATATATCATAAACATTGATAAAACGAATGCATTATATCATACATTTCATACAAACACGACTTTGCATTTTAGCTAACATTTTACCCTTTTCAGGATAAGATTAACAACTACCATTAAAAATGTTCAAAGTTTGCAGATACAGTTCAGATACGCTCTAGACACGGGTGCCATTCTGATACTCATGCAGATTCAACTTTCAGATACAGTTCAGATACGCTCTGGACACGGATGCCATTCTAATACTCATTCAGAGTCAACTTTCAGATACAGTTCAGATACGCTCCAGACACAGATGCCTTTCTGATACTCATTCAAATGCAACTTTCAGATACAGTTCAGATACGCTCCGGACATGGATTCCATTCTGATATTTATTCAGAGTCAACTTTCAGATATATTTCAGATACGCTTCAGACACAAATGCCATTCTGATACTCATTCAAATGCAACTTTCAGATACAGTTCATATACGCTCTAGACATGGGTGCCATTCTGATACGCATGCAGATTCAACTTTCAGATACAGTTCAGATACACTCCAGATACGAATGCCATTCAGATACTCATTCAGATACAGTTCAGATACGCTCCAGACACGGACGCCATTCTGATACTCATTCTTTCAGCTGACAAATTACAACACAAACAATCACTTTTGGATGGCATCTTTAAGCCCATATCCTACAACTTTATATCACCTCTCCAAATGGCATCTTTTAAGCCCATTCCCTCTACCATCACATCGCCGAGTGCAAATTTCTGAGCACTCTGGTGTCCAATCATCTTCCACCTTCGAGTCACATATGGCAAAACATGCTAATCTAACTCTTCAGGTTTAAGAAGATTGAACAGGGGAAGCTGTTGTACTCCAAAAATTTCCCTCTCACTTATCAAGAATTTTCTCACAAGATCCCCTTGGGGTCAAGACTGCACTAGGGTTTGATCAGCTTAAGACACCTCCTTAGGCACTGATGACCAAAATTAGGGTTTGAGTTTGCACAATGATTTTTGAACTATCAATGCTTCATATGACTTTCATGGACCATTATGTACCCCCAAGATTACTCATGTCAACTTTCAAGCCTTGGATCACACTTTTGATCAGTCAATTGAACAAGTTGACCTAAAAATCAATTGTATTGGGAAAAAGTCAACCATGGCCAATTTATAGTCAAATATCATAATTTTTTATCCAAATCAACATTTTAAACCCATGTGTATCATTTTATCAAGTTTGGACCATAATTCCTCAAGAGATTTGATCAAATCCCCAAAAGGGCAAAATGGTCAAAATTAGGGTTTGATTGGGAAAGGGCAATTTCTGGTTTTTGACCTAGAAAATGGTCAATTGGTATAAGGCATGATCTCAAGAGTCCATTTGCATCATTTTTACCTAATTACATGGTTCAAAACATTGCAAGTCCATTGGATTGACAAATGAATTTTGCAGTCAACTGATCATAAGTCAACTGTATACTAAAAAGTCAAACTTTGACTTTTTGGTCAAATTCAAGTGCCAAAGATCATAATTCATTAAAACATGTCAAAATATGAAACTTATTCATCAAGAAATCAAAAAGTCAAGATTTCATTTTGAAAAGTCAAAATTGCTAAACTTAGAAATTTTTCTAAGTGTTGAAAATTCATGTTTTTTCATAACTTTGAGCCAATATTTCACCATGATACAAGATGATTCAAGAGAAACTCCCAACATTAAAGTTGTAGATCTCAATGAAATCTACAACTTTGCTTAATACAACTTCTTCCAAAAGTTCTTGGATATCAAGTTATAATTTCAAGAACATAGGATCATGAAACTAACACTTAGTGAAATTTTGCCCTAATTTGGTTAGGATTTTGACTCAACTTCATGGCACTTTTTCATATAGTTACAAGGGGAATCTTCAAAAGCAATTCAAATATTGGTTGTATAGCATATTTCAAGATTTCCAAAATGTCCAAGAACTCCTTGAGATCATTCTTGAGTAGGGAGAATCGAAGAGAAGAAGTTGGTGTTTTGTCACTTGAGTTACAAGGCATTTTGTGATGAACAAGAATCCAATTTCAAACCTATGTTGCACAATATTGTTTTGCAGGATTCTAAACCTTAATATCTCTCCATAATAAGAAGATTACACTTGCTTTTGAGCTATTATCTAAGTTTTCCAAGCATTGTCCAAGCCAATTTGCCATTTTTGGAAGAAAGCTACCATTCCATTCTTGAAAAGTTGCTTTAATCACAAAGTCAACTTGTCTTGAGCTTCTAACTTGTTATTTCTGCACACATAACTTCTATAAACCAAAAGCAATGTGTCTAAGACCTAAGAAATCTCAGAACATGCTTTTACAATACTTGAGATTTATCATTTCACTTTTCTTCAAAAGCAAGTTATAGAGCCATAACCCTATAACTCAGAAAACTGGAGTGATTTTGTGCTCTAATATTTTCCATACATATTAACAAGTTTATTACAAGCTAATACACGATTTCTAGCATCCTAAAAACTCTCCCAAACACCCTTGCTGCACAAGACTGCTCAACTTGACAGTTTTGAGCCAAAACTCTCCATCTCCATTTCCACTCGTGCATTTTGATTCTTAATCATTGAAACACCTTACATACATCATACTCAAGTGATCTAGCCCCATGTTTCAAGACTGTAACCCCTCCATCACTATTCACCATTTTCAAACATCAAGCTTGCAGGTTGACTTGAGTAGGGAGATTCAGGGACTTTCAAAGAAAAGTAGGAGTTGGAATACACTCAAGGAGGTCCAGGCAAGCTAAACAGATTCTTAGGACACCTCAAAGCTTTCTCAAACTCCATACATGAATCCATCTTCAAGAGGTAAGTTCTCTAACTTCAAAATGTCCATAGTTTTCATTTATATTGATAGTGTGTAGAGAATTTTAGATTTTAACTTTCTGAAAAAAATTAGGTTTCAATTTAGGGATAGCAAAATTAATATTCATCTTTGACTTTTAGCTTACATAAGTTATATGGTTGGATTCGTGAGGAAAAATAACACAACTTTCATGTTTGCATTTTCCATTTTTGTTGAGAAATGAATGAGATACAAGTGGTCCGACTGGCTGAAGGTTGAAGACGAAGTACATGTCATGGAGACGTTTTACCTTATGTATTTATTCTTTTATTTAAGTTAACGGATGTGCAGCCACCCCAGTGGTAAGGCAGCGCGTGTTATTGGTAGAGGTCATGGGTTCGAACCTCAGCGTTGCCTTTTGCTTTTTTTTCTTTCATTTTGACATTTCTTTGTTCCTTCCAGCGCATGGGCCTTCCACCTCCTGGGCCTGACTTTTTTTTCTAACCTTCCTCCCCCCTGTTTCATATTTGCACCCTGGCCCAATTTTATTTTATTTCTTCATTTTATATTTTTTTTATTTCCTCAAATATATTTTCTAAATACTAAACAATGATTAAAAAAATACAAAAAATGATATTTTATATTTTGACTTATTTTATTTTATTTGTCCATAAATAAAAATAATTTTTTATTCTTCATACTTTATTTATTTATTTAAGTAAATCTTATAAAATTAATTAATATTGTATTATTTATTTATTTTTCTTCACACCATTTAAAATATAATATTTTAATACCAAAAAGACTAAAAAATATTTTATAATGCTATAAATATTTTCAAGATAAAAAATGCCAAAAAATAATACTTTTCTTAAACTTATCTTCTTTTGATTAATAGAATTTGGGTTTTCATCTAAAATCTTTTCTCAACAATTTCAAACTTAATAAATTATTTTCTTTATTTTATTAAGTTAAGGTAAAATTTCTTTTCATAAAACATCAAACAAAATATCCATTTTTCTTCACATTTATCCTCTTGCATATTTAATTCATCTTGTGCATTATTTATTTTAATTCTTGTAAATTCAATTTGGTTGTAATAGACTAATTAGGGTTTTAATTTCTTGCAATCCCCATTTATCAATTGTATACCCACAAATGTTGTAATAGCGTAGTAACTTTAAATTTCGCAATTTATCGCTTTCATATAACATGCTAGTAATTAGGGTTTGTATGGAAAGACTAAAATCAACACTTAGAAAACCCTAATTCAAGACAAAAACAAGCATGAAAACAATACACTTGCGCACAAGCACCCCTAGGGTTATCTCACTTGGTTGCCTTATACAAAATGACCATATTACGCATGTAAGGTATCTTAGCAAAAGCAAGCAAACACAAGATCCTAGTCCCTCGATGACGCTATCTAAGTTTCCTTTAAAATGATCTTAGTCCCTCAAAAAGAATGCTAAGATACCTTGTAACATTTCTAATCATGGTTATACAATGACCCACGCCCGTCCCGTTTACATCCAAAGATAGGGTTGCTTACCAAATCAATGGTAAGACATCAATGTCAAAGGAAAAAAAAGTGAACAAGAAAGACATTTGAGTAGGTAGATTGCTCCTAATTACTTGCTATATTTCAAAACAAATATCCTTGCTATTTTCAAAACAATCACATACACTTTCAAACATCTTACAAAATTGAAAACATTTTCAAAAAGATCAAACATCTTTGTATAAATTCTTACGAACGAGAATCATTACAAAGATTGCCTAAATAATGGCCTCTTTACAAAATACTTTCAAAAACCACACAAAGCATAATTTCAAACAAAAGCAAGTGATCTAGCAAGTAACTAAGAGCCCATGGAAAACCATGGATGAAAAGGGTGCTAATACCTTCCCTTTTCATAATCTACCCCCCGAACTCAAGAAATAATCTCAAAGGTTTTTCATGTGCTTTTTCACCTTTCCTTTTTTTAGATAAAAGAAAAGTCGATGCCGACTCTTGCTAACCGCAACATTTGCAATCAAACGCAAAACCCTCAATTCATTTCTCCCACCGTATCACAATATCCAATAAGGGAAACATCAAAGGGGCATCTTATTTCATCCATGAATGCGCCACAAGCGAAGAACTCAAGAACTGGACAATTATGGATATTCCCGAGATCATTTTCTTTCTAAAGTAGTTTTTCTTGTTTTTAAAAGAACCTATGCCAAGCCCGAGGCATATGAGTTTCTTGTAAGGGTCCCCCATTTTTTTCCAGACAATATTCACAATTTCTAAAAGTTATAATTCACATTCAATTAAGATCCCTGTCTTTCTCTTGCATTTATATCTTACATTTAAAAAATGGCAATACTTTTCAGCATATGCATTTTCCAAAAATCACATACTAAAACTGCACCAAAACCTAATAAAAGTACAGATCCATGCCTAAAATCACCGGTAATGTTACGGCTACTATCTTATATAATTTTGATGCGCCCATCAACCAAGCTAGAGAGGAAGATGATGAAGATCTTGAACTTTCTGAAGAATTGGAGAGAGATAGAGCAAAAAGCTGACAACATACAACCATACCAGGAATCTATTTAGACCATTAACCTTGGCACAGAGGAAGATCCGAAAGGGATCAAGCTAGGGGCAACGTTGGAGAAAAACGTTAAAAAAATGTTGATCAAGTTGTTACATGAGTATGTACATATATTTGCCTGGTCTTACAAAGATATGCCAGGATTGGATACGAACATTGTGGTACACAGGCTACCTCTCAAGGAAGGTTTCTCTCCACTTAGGCAGAAGCTCAAGAGAACTCGTCCAAACATGTCCAACAAAATTCGAGAAGAGGTCCTTAAACAATTTGATGCAGGGTTCTTAGTAGTGGTAGATTATCCATCTTGGATAGCTAATATTGTGCCAGTACCCAAAAAGGATGGCAAAGAACATATGTGTGTAGGTTATCAGGATCTGAGCAAAACAAGTCCCAAAGATGATTTCCCGTTACCTCCCATAGATGTTTTAACAGACAATACAACTCAAAATCTGGCATTCTCATTCATAGATGATTTCTCAGACTATAATAAAATCAAAATGGCACCCGAAGATATGGAAAAGACTACTTTCATGACACCTTAGGGCACTCTCTGTTACAAGGTAATGTCATTCGATCTGAAGAATGCAGGGGCAAATTATCAATGAACAATGGGTCCAATCTGAACAACAAAATGATGAAGGAGTTATGCGATAATTTAAAGATCTAACATCATAATTCTTCACCATAGCGACCCAAAATGAGCGGAGCCATTGAAGCTGCCAATAAAAATATCAAGAAAATCATTCAAAAAATGGTAAAAACATACAAAGATTGGCACGAAAGGCTTCCCTTTTCCCTACATGGCTATCGTACTTCCGTGCATACCTCAACAGGTACAACTCCTTTCTCTCCAGTATATGGCATGAAGGCAATACTCCCAGTTGAAATAGATATTACATAACTTCGAGTCCTAATGGAAACAAAACTTGAAAAAGCAGAATGGGTCCAAACGCGACTTGATCAGCTCAACCTCATTGAAGAGAAACACTTGACATCTTTGTGCCACGGGCAATTATATCAGAAGCAGATGGAGAAAGCCTTTGATAATAAAGTCCGCCCTCGAGTGTTCAAATAAGGGAATTTGATACTCAAGAAGATTCTGCTACCTCGCCTTGATTCATGTGGTAAGGGAACACCCAACTACGAAGGTCCATATGAGGTAAAAATAACATTCTCTGGTAGTGGTCTTAATATGCAAGATTTAGACACAGTCAAAAAATACTATGTATAAAAAGCTCGCTAAGTTCGAACCATAAACAGGAGACTTAGGCAAAAAGGAGTGTCCCAATAAATTGAAAACCCTAAAGGGCGATCCAGGAAAATTAGGGACACAAAAAAAAATTATCCTTGTGGATTGAAAACCCAAGAAGGCGATCTAGGCAAAAATCAGGGATCTTATTCAAAAAATAAAGAACAAAAAGGCTGCAATCTAAGAACTGCGACTACAAACCACGAAGGAAGGGATTGGTCTAGATCATCCAACTCAGAAGCAAAGAAGACTGGAGCTATATAAAGGATATTGGAGAAAATAGAAGTAGCAATTATAATTTTCATTTCCATTTACAGTTTTAAAACTTTCTGTAATTACCTCTTTCAAGGAATTGCATCTTGTACGCTCACCTATTCAGAGGCATAATTATCAACAAAAACATTAAAGTTTTCTTCAAATCTTTCAATTGCGTTTATTTATTTTTAGACTTGTTTGCAAAATACTACGATTATTTTTTGTGAATATTGTTTGAAATCATTTTGCGGAATTGACATACAAATAAAAGCATTTGATAAAAGCATCAAAAAGCATTTTTGGTTAGAAAAAACATCGAAAGAAAATTCACGTCTACGTCCATGCATACGCCAGCAAATACAAATTACCTATGATGCATTGACACTGTTCACCATGCTTTATCAAAATTCAAATCAACTTGGAGATACAACAATTGGCAACAAACAACATTGAGGAGTTGGTGACTAAAAGAACCTGATGGTTTAATAAAGGGGAGTTATCAAAAACATTTGCAAAATACTTAGGGTATACACATATATTTGGTGCATATGTAAATACTTGAGGCATACACATACGAAACATTTTGGGCATATATAAACATTTGGTGCATGTACATAAAAGGAAAATTTGGGGCATATATCACACTTAGGTAGCACATCAATTTAGGACATTATGTATATACATCATGCATGGCATCTTTCAAATTTACTTTGGTTATTTGAATTACTTGGGGTTCATCGTTTGCAAGCTTATCTATGCAAACTAATAAATTCAAGCTTTAAGCGATTTGGGGTCTATTTTCTTCACGCTAATAGTCATGGTTGAGGACGACACAACCGACATCAATGCTAAATTTTGGGGTTTATTTCTTCATATTGATAGTCATGGTTGAGGACGACACAACCGATATCATCATAAATTAGGGGTTTATTTTCTTCATGCTGATAGTCATGGTTGAGGATGATACAACCGACATCATCGTGAATTTGGGGTTTATTTCTTCATGTTGATAGGCATGGTTGAGGACGACACAACTGACATCATCATGAATTTGGGCTTAATTTTATTTACACTGATAGTCATGGTTGAGGACGACACAACTGATATCATCGTGAATTTGGGGTTTATTTCTTCATATTGATAATCATGGTTGAGGATGATACAATCGACATCCTCATAAATTTGGGGTTTATTTTCTTCACGCTGATAGTCATGGTTGAGAATGACACAACCGATATCATCATGGATTTGGGGTCTATTTTCTTCACGCTGATAGTCATGGTTGGGAACGACACAACCGACATCATCGCGGATTTGGGGTTTATTTTCTTCATGTTGATAGTCATGGTTGAGGACGATAAAACCGATATCATCAATGAACTTGAGGTTTATTTCTTCATGTTGATAGTCATGGTTGAGGATGACACAACCGACATCATCAATGAATTTTTGGGTTTATTTCTTCATGATTGATAGTATTGGTTGAGGACGACACAACCGACATCATCGATGAATTTGGGGTTTATTTTCTTCATGTTGATAGTCTTGGTTTAGGGTGACACAACCAACATCATCGATGAATTTGGGGTTTATTTCTTCAGGTTAATAGTCTTGGTTGATGGCGACACAACCCCCATCATCTATGAATTTGGGGTTTATTTATTCAGGTTGATAGTCTTGGTTGATGGCGACACAACTGACATCATCTATGAATTTGGGGTTTATTTCTTCATGTTGATTGTCTTGGTTGAGGGATGACACCACCGACGTCATTAGTGAATTTGGGTTCCATCGCTTCAAATCTAGCATATTTCATTTGGTTATTGAGTCTTGGTTGAGGGCTGACACAAAAAACATCGTCTTTCCAAGTTCTAAATATCGGATTTCAAGCCCGTATCATCTATCCTCTAGGCTATGGTAGGTATACGAAAAATATTTGGCTCATTACGTTAGTCTCTAAGCAGCAATGTATTTTCAAGCTTTATGTTATTCATTCCATGGGTTGCAATGAATACACAAAATCTACGTTACAAACTTACTATATTAGTCTTCAAGCATTAGTAAGTCAGCTTTGCAAAACCTGTATTATTGTACCTCCTAGGTTATGGTAAATATGCAAATGATCTCTTCTTAGATACTGAAGGGTTATCCACGTTGTTATATCTAAGTAAAATCAACTTTGGTTCAAACGATGGTAAGATGATACATTATCATCTATGCCTATTCTTCACACTCATGGGAACGCTCTACAACGTATCCTTATAATCTTTCGGATAAATTCTGGGTTATTCCTATATTTAATAAACTTCTGATCAAAACATGTGAGAACTGCGTATTTTCACACTGTTCAATCGAAAAATGATTAAATAAGGGAAACTGTCATACCCCAAATTTTCCCTACTGGTTTCTATCTCTTATTTTCCAGAATTATCATTAAGAAGTCATGGACCTCTCTAAATCAGAGAAGGCCCATGTGAATTATTAAAATCCATTCATTTCGCAAGGGGGTGTATTTGTTAAAACGTAATAGCTCATTTCAAATGCTAAAGGAGGGAGTTCACGCCATTTTGAAAATACTGGGCCACTTCTAAATCAGAATGGCCTATTTAGGTTTCAGATATATTTTAAGGGGCCCATAAGCATTTTATTCTTTTAGGCCTAATATTTTAAAATAGTATGTCCATTTAGCCTTTTTGGTCTGTTTAAAAATTGTTTTGTTATTAATTATAACACCATTATTAACATTATTAGTAACATTACTATTTTATTATAATTACTTTTAATAATTATTATTATTACTACTGATTTTTGTTTTTTAGATCTTTTATAACTTAATTAAAATTTTGTTTTGTTTAATAAATTGAAAAAAGAAACGCGTTTCCTAAATCACGTAGCCCAGGCCAAATGAAAGATCGCGTACGGTTCAAAGAGCCAACAAACATTGTTTAGATTATTGGAAGAACAACGCATGTTTAAATGGAAATAACCACTGTTTGAATCGAGAATCAAAATGGATCTTTGCATTAAATCATTCATGAACATGCTTAATACAAAATCAAACACAAAATCAAAGTTTTGCAGAAATGAATCAATACAGAACTCAAAAACAGAAACAAGATCAAAACGAAAATAGAAACAAATCGAAACTTATCAAAGCGATTATAACACGAATCAAGTTACAATATGGATTTCCCTAATTTCTCTTAGTAATGACAATTTCATTAAAAAACTTCCTAATATCTTCTAACCCTAAAATCTATAAAGGCCTAAAAAACTAATACAAAAAGAATAGGAGGGGAATTTACAGAAAAAAAAGAAATTACAGAAGAAAAGACTATTACAGGGGAAAGGGAGAAGAAAATTTTACTAAAGAAAAGAATTTTGGGACTGAGGGAAGAATAGAGAAGGCCCGAGATTCTCGAATCTCCACCATAAGCCTCTTGCCGCTTCATCTTGGATTTAGTGTTTCACATTTGAAACCCTAAGATCCCTTCAATCGTTGCCGCTACATCATCTTTGTCGATGCGTTACCTGCAAAAGAAGGAGAAAGAGGGCAAGGATCGAGAATCAGAAACAAACTCGAAGAACGAACGAAGGTATCAAAAAACTTATCTTTTTCCTTGCATTTTTCTTTGGATAAACTGTTGCGATTGGGGTTTATTGGGATAGATCGAGGGGATTAGGGTTTAGTTTGGTGAAAAGGGGAAGAATCGCCACCGACGAATTGAGGTTGCTGCACTAGGGTTTTATTGTATGGAGAGAGATGAGAGAAGAGGCGGAGCTGAGAGAGAGGGATGAAGAATGAAATAAAAGCGAAATGAAATGTAAAACAAAAGTTATATTATGTTGTGTGATTCCATACGCGCGAGTCTACCACCCTTACTGTGCACTCTCAGTCTCAAATACACGATCACCACCAGGCCGTGAAAAACACGTGTCCTTCATGTCATCATACGCTCCCCCCGCACCTGATTCGAATAGATCAAAGGTGTATTCCTTAGGCCAGGCCCAATCCCTAAACACACCCCTTGCATTTTTTTGTTTTTGCTAACGCGTTGAAAATTACACCCTCAGTCTAATGGGCCATGTCTAAAATCTAGACATGGGCCCTTACTACTTTACATGACCCCAGTTTTACTGCCTAACTCTAAAATATACCTCCCTGTCTTTTGGGCCTGAATTCAATATCTGAATTCAGTCCCATGCTATTACCACCTCCCTATTTTTACTACCTTAACATGATTTACAGCCCTGCATTTAAAAAAAAATTAATTTTATTATAATTATTTTTATTTTTATTTTTATTTTTATATACTTAATATACTTAATGTTATTTAATTATATTATTATTATAAGTCAAATATGTTTTCTAAAACTCATACAAATATATTTTATTTATTGTATTAAGTTATCTTTTTTAAAGATGCACTTAAATAAGATATTTTCTATAATCAACACTCTAAAAAAATATTCAACCAACATTAAATTATTTTTTATAAATAAATTAATTCAATATTTAATTTTCGAAAAGGATTACAAAGTATATTTTAATTAATTGTACGCTTTGTCCAAAATCTCCGCATTTTACACACCCGGACTAAGTAAAAGGAGAATTAGAAATATCTTCGTAATCCATAAAAAAACATCTACCCATACGAACTATGAATTGGGACTTTGATTCCTCATAAAAGGATATGTAGGCATACGACTAAAATCGTGGCGAGTTCCCCTAATAAAATATTAAAATCCTATTTCCTAAAAATCATGCTTCTAAATCTGGTATCCTCATGAATAAGGTAGAAGTGGGGTGCCTAACACCTTTCCTTCGTCTAGAACCGAGTCAACAACCTAGAATCTCTAACTTATTTAGGGTTATCCTTTATATCCCCTTCCTTAGGATAAAAATTAAGGGTGGCGACTCTCAAATTTAAAACCAATTGCAACAATTAGGGTTTTGTTTTGAGAAAAATATAGATAAAGCTCTGTGTTCGCTGCGTTTCAAATTGATTACCTTTAAGTTTGAATAAGATTATGAGTAAGAGTTCACTGCATGTTGAAAAGAGAGATGTTAGGGTTTTGCTATGAGAGTGACAACTATTCTTCAACTCGGTCGAATCCCTTCATCTTGGGGGTTTGGGCCGCCCGGAGAAGAGGGCGATGATGGCGCATTATGGAAGTGGTTTAATGCAGATTATGGAGATGGTCGTTTCCTATACCGAGGGGAGTTCCTCCTAGGAGGACGATTTGAATAATCTTTGGGCCAAGCTGGCTGCAAGCAAGAAGGCCCGGATCGAGGATGATAGGGCCCGGAAGCTGTCCGAGGAAGAATCAGGGAGACTCTCTGAGTAATGCAGGGTCTTATTGCTCTAGAAAAAAGATCTCGAGGAGAAGGTAGCGGTCTTGACCACCGAATTGATTCCTCTTGAAGACGAGCCGAAAGACACGAAATATTTAAAGACTCGGGTCAAGCTTGTTGCTCATTTTCAACTGGAGGTGGACGATGCCCAGGATGCCTCCAAGGGGAGTTTTGAAAATATGGTGAAGCAGATGCACATGCTGAACCCCGGGGTCGAACTCAACACTTCAGGAATGGGGGTTAACTATTATGTGGCTGATGGTAAGATTCTGGTCCCTGATTACCTTAAAAAGTTTGTTGCTCAGCCTACCAGGGGTCCTTCCCAGTTATCGCCTGTCGCCGAAGAAGAGGTTGAAGGATGATTGTCAGTTTTATTTTATTCCAGCCTGTGTGTCGTATTGTTGTAATTATTCTTTTTCGGGCTCTTGCCTATTTTATGTAATTTTCAAACAAGTGTGGTCTCTGGCCACAAATTTATTCTTTTGGATGGGGCGTCAAATGCCTCCTTTGTTATAATATTTGCACAATAGCGGCCCAAGTGGTCATTTATTTTAGTTTTCCGATCATGGTGGTCGTTTGTTTTGAATGTTTAACTTGTGTTTGCATGTTTACTGATAAACTTGTTGGTTTGGGACATCTTTTATTTTACCAAGAGTTTGTAGCGGGGATTTTCTCATTTAGTTCGTATGTTTTCCAGTGTGGGGAAACTGATCAAATGACCAGGGTGAATATCGGGCATGGGCCGGAACTCAGGTCTTATTTTGAGGGAACTGGGTTCGGCGGCGTGAACTTCTCGTCACGAGTTGGGTGTTCTACCGTCGTGGCACGAGGACTATGGAGCTCAATCGAGTTATCCATGTCGAGCTGATGATGTTCTCATCATAAGAGCAGAGCTTCGCCCCTTCTAAATATTTTGGGGTGTTATGCTTGTGCCTAGGCATGCATGCATGGTCGGGCCTGGGTGAGTTTGTCTTGTCGACCAAACCCGTCGACTGCTCAGTGTTTTTAACTGTAATATTGTTTTAGATTTTCAGCTTTCCGTGATCGAACAAGTTGTTCCCCTTATAAGTTTTCCATGTAATACACTCCGGTCCTCGTTTTTGCGTAGACACGATAAGGACCTTCCCAATTCGCTGTGAGCTTACCCTCACGATATTCTTTGACCTTTCTCTTTAAGACAAGGCTCCCGACCTCGAACTCTCATCGTATGACCTTGGCGTCGTAGCGCATGGCTAATTTTTGTTTGAACGAGGCCTCTCGTAGGGCCGCTCCTGCTCTGATTTCTTCTACTAGATGTAGTTCCTCCCGAAGGGCGATGTCATTCATCTCCTCATCTAGGGGAGCCTTGGTTTGTCTGGAGGGTTCTTTAATCTCTACGGGGATGAAGGACTATGTCCCGTAAGCTAGTCGGAAAGGGGACTCCCCGGTTGACGAGTGTGCCATTATTCGATATCCCAGAGTACACTGTGTAACTCCTCGACCCATCTTTTCTTGGTTTCGTCTAATCTTCGCTTGAGGCCCCTGAGTATTACTTTGTTCGAGGATTTGGCATGATCGTTCGTTTGGGGATACTCGACAGAGGTGAAGTGTTGGGTGGTGCCTAGTTTGGCGACAAGTTCTTGAAACGTGTGGTCTATGAACTGAGTCCCATTGTCGGTGACTATCTCTTGCGGAATGCCAAAACGAGCGGGGATGTTTCTTTTGTAGAAGCGAAGGACGTTTTGGGCAGTGATTTTGGCCAAAGCTTCGGCTTCTATCCATTTAGTGAAGTAGTCGACGACTATGATCAAATATTTGTTTTGATTGGTTCTGACCACGAATGGACCGATGAGATCCAATCCCCACCAGGCGAAGGGCCAAGGAGAGGAGAGGGACTTGAGCTCGTTGGGAGGAGCTAAATGCATGTCTCTGTGTTGTTGTCATTTTTCACATTTTTTTACATGCTCCTTTGTGTCGTGTTGTATGGTGGGATAATAATATCCTGCTCGCAATGCTTTTATTGCGAGGGATCTTCCACCCATGTGTTGGCTGCTGATACCCACATGGATTTCGAGTAAGACACGATACACACCGCTTCGGTCGACTCACTTTAGAAGGGGAATGGAAAATTATCTCCTGTAAAGTTTTCCCTCAACCAAGACATACGAGCAAGCTCTCCGTATGACAATGGCCACTTCTATCAGGTCGTCGGGGAGTTTTCCTTTAGTGAGGTTGTGATACGGTGGCAGAACCGACTATTTTACTGGTTTTGTGCTTGTATTTGCAAATGTTGCGGTAAGCAAGAGTCGCCACCGACTTTTCTTTTATCCAACAGAGGAAAGGGTGAAAAAAACAGAAAAAGACCTTTCGAGATTATTTCTGAGTAAGGGGGTAGATTATGGAAAGGGAAGGTGTTAGTACCCTTTCCATCCGTAGTTATCTACGGGCTCTTAGATGCTTAGCTCACTTTGAAGTACCTTGTGTTTTGTGTGTTTTTGAAAAGTATTTTGAAATGCCTTAGTGCGGGGATTTGCTTTATGATAACTCTTGTATCAGTCCTCAAGAGTGTTGATAAAGCGTTTTTGTAAATGTTTTTGAAATGTTTTTTGTGTAGGTGTAAAAAGTTTGTTTGAGCAAGCATCTAACAGCTATCTACTTTACTCGAAAGGGTCGTTCTTTTCCTCCTTTATTTTAGACAAGGCTAGATTACTATTAGTGAGTAGGTAGCCGTAGTCATTTGAATGTATGAGGGACATTCATGGGTCATCGTATAGTCATAAAGGCAACATATATAGACGCTTTAGAAATTTTATTTAAGGGACTAGATAATTTACCGAAAGGCAACACCGAAGGGTCGTCGAGGGACTATGATCTTTGGATCCGAGGGTCTTTGCTAAAGCGTCCCCACTTTCGAGGGACATGACTGTTTTATTTTCTGAAGTTAACCAAAGTGGGAGTACCCTAGAGGTGCGCATGTGCAAGAGTGTTTGTTTTCAGTTATTTTTCTCTTGGATATTAGGTTTTCTAGCGTTGCTTTTAATTTCTTACCATATAATCCTATTACCATACATCTAACAGTTAATATGTACAGGAAATTAAAATGCGGAAATTAAAGCTACGCTATTACATGGCTTCGGGGAGGGGGTATTTACATGTCCAAAAATTTGGGGGGGAAATAAAGAAAAACAATAAAGGTCCTACTAATCATCTATTACATCCCAATATACAGTTACAGTAATAAAAGGAAGTGCTGTAAGTCTCAGAGTGCCTAAGAGGGGGGGGGGGGGGTGAATTAGGTCTTATAAAATTTATTCGGTTTTATGAGAATATTTGTAGAACTTTTTGGTTAAGTGTTTGAAGGTTTTGATTATATCTTTATCTTTTCCTGATTATGGTGATGAAAGCGATAAATGCGGAAAAGTAAAGAACACGGTGATATATCCTGGTTCCCCTCACAATCCGAGAGTACTCCAGTCCCCTTTCCAACACGAAAGAGATTTCACTATAGTTAGAATGATTGTACAGCCTATGCTTACTATCTAACCTATAGGGTGATAAAAGGTTCTTAACACCTTTAAGACCAAACAAACACTAATGTGAATGAAGAACAATCCTCTTCAAATCACAACACTTACTTCCAACAATCTTGGATAGTAAGGGAATAAATTCTTTAAGTAATACAATGGTTGATTTGAAATATATGGAGAGCTTTATCAATCTTCAATTGATCTTCTTCTTCAAGATAAAAACAATTCTCAAGCAATGTATATAAATGTTCACAATGTATGAAACTTGTAATGATTTAATGAAAGTGTATATGGCAAGTTTCACAAAATTTTATGAACACATGAAAGTATGAATTCAAATGTGAATGATGAAAAATTATTTATTGAAGAAGTATATTTGTAAATTTGAAAATTGAAGCATTCTCTTTGAAATAAGAAAATCTGCAGCATTTTATAAAGTCATAAGAACCTCTTCATTCATGCCAATTCATATGAAAATTTGCAATGCATTCATGAAAAGATACCACTTGAAAAATGTTCAAAAACCAAAAGAAAAGCTGCACTGGTTCTCTAGGAACCGGTTTCGACACTGACAGAACCCGGTTCTTAGTGAACGTTATAAGTCAGATTTCAAAAATATTACGCAGGAACCAGTTCCCCTATTGGTACAACCCGGTTCCTGGTACAAAAACCAGGGACAAGTTTTTTGAGTAAGTCTGGAACCCGGTTCCCTTTTAGGGAGGAACCGGTTCCTAAAGGGTTATTTTCAAAAATACTTTTTGAAAAATATTTCAAACAAAGTTTTTCTTGATGTTAAAATTATGGGATATGTATATGTTGATGAATGCATATTTTTGTGAACATGTATATTCAAGATTAAGAATTATTTATACCATTTTGACATTTGATGATTCTTCAATAATTCTTCTATAATCTTCAAGACTTTTATATGATGTTGATAAGCTTTTTTGCACATCCTTTGAATATTGATATCCATGTTGTCTTCATCAAAACAAATGCTTTAAGTATGACTTGAGAAGCTTGCAATTACAAGTGCGAAAGAATAATAACGCGCGACTTTGAAAAGACGTCTAAAATCCTAAGAATAAAATCTTTTTTGTTTGTTTTTATTTTGGGAAAATGATTTAATTAAAATCTTAAGTCTATTTAGTTTTAAATTAAAGAAAAGGATACAATAATTAATTAATTAATTAGTTGATAGAACTAATTTTAATTATAAAAGACTAGATCTAATTTTTGTGATTTTTTTATTTATATGTTGATTTAAAGAGGGAAGCTATTAAAAGAAATGAGTAACACAAAAATAAAAATACAAGAAAAAAAGTCTTTCAATCCAAAGAAAGAGATGGCTTTCGATCCAATGAAGGATGGATTTCGATCCAGTGAAGGATGTTATCCTTCGATCCAGGGAAGGATGTGGCCTTCGATCCAGCAGAGGATATAGTTGGAGGTGTCTGATGGATTTCCTGTGGAGGGCACTGAATCTGCAAGAAAAATGTTAACAAAAATAAAAGCATAACCTGGGTGTCGAAACATGTCCTTTCCCTTAATTAGACCCTCCCTTAATTCGACCCCCTTGAGTTTGAATCTGGGTTTGTTTGGCCTGAAATATCCTAAGTCATGAAATTCGAAAGAAACATAGATCGTGCCCCAACAATGGCACAGTCTCATCCATGCACTTTTAGCTTGCATATAAGACATTCATTCAAACACAAATATCATTAGTAACACGAAAGTATGTGCAATATATATCTAAATGGCCTATGTGCAGTTTCGATTTTGCAAACCTTTACTGTGATGCGGTGAGAGAACTGACTTGAGGTTTTGCATTTTATCGCAAATGTTGTGGTTAGCAAGAGTCGCCACCGACTTTTCTTTTATCCAAAAGGAAAGGTGAAAAAGCACAGGAAATACCTTTGAGATTATTTCTTGGCTTCGGGGGGTAGATTATGAAAAGGGAAGGTATTAGCACCCTTTTTATCCATGGTTTTCCATGTGCTCTTAGTTACTTGCTAGATCACTTGCTTTTGTTTGAATGTGTGCTTGTGATGGTGTGATTTTTGAAATTATTTTGAAAATGTAACTTCGTAATAGTTCTCGTCTCTATAAGAATGCATACAAAGTGTTTGTTTCGGAAATGTTTTCAAGAAAGTGTTTGTGAGATGTGTTTTTGAAAGTGATTTTGAAAAGGTGTCTTTGTAATAATTCTCGTCTCTATAAGAATGCATACAAAGTGTTTGTCTTTTGAAAATATTTCAAAAAAAGTGTTGTTGTATAGAATGTTTTTGTTGGGAGCAGGCGAGTAACTAGGAGCGAATCTACCTACTCAAAAGGTCTTATTTGTTCTTCTCCTCCTCCTTTAGATGTTACTATCTTACCATTATTTTGGTGAGAAGCCCCATCGTTGGATGTGAAGGGAAGAGCGTGGGACGTTTGTATAGTCATAGAAGGAAACCCATGGGAAGGTTTAGCAATATCATTTAGGGACTAGATCGTTTACCGAAGGCAACATCGAGGGTCATCGAGGGAATACGATCTTTTATCGAGGGTCTTTTGCTAAAACGCCCATGTTAGAGGGACATGACTATTTTTCGATAGGCAACAAAATGATATTACCCTAAGGGTGTTTAGTGTGCAAGTGTATTTGATTGCATGCATTTTAGTATTTATTTTTAGGTTGTCTATTTGTTATTTCATGTCTTGCCATACACACCCTAATTACTAACAATATATGAAAGCAATGAAAAATGCAAAAAATAGATATTATACGTTATTACAAGCATTAGGGGATGGGGGTACACATTTACAAATGGGGATTGCAAATAGATTTAAATCCTAAGTATTACAACCATATTGAATGAATAAGAATGTACAAGGAAATGTGAAATGAACTTATTTTGTTTCAGAAAAGAGATAAGTTTGGTTTAAGAAAATATTTTTGATCTCTTTGTTTTAAGAAATAAAATAAAGCATGTAAAAAATGAAAAAAAAATGTTTTTGGTGTTTTTGATTTAATGAAATAAGAAGTGATAGCAAAAATAGTTAGGAAGAAGAAAATAGAATCAGCATATTACTGACTAAAAGAAGCCAAAAGTTTTGATTCTGGCGTGCTGCAAAACAGAGATCATATTAGTAGAAATAGGTAAAGTCAGAAGTTTTGGGTCCGCTGGGAACAAAGAAGATTTTAGAAGTTCTGATACCACCAACGGAACTTAGTCTCCCTCTCTATGCTAGTCAGAACATATGCAACTTAGTCATTTCTCAACAGAACAAAAGATACGCATATAACAGTTATGGCAGGTTTCATAGTGTTTCAGAAACAAGAGATATCAGAACTATAAATCAGAAGTAAACATGAATTTGCTAATCCTAATTTCCTTAAGAAATTCTGAACTAATTTACTCTCTACTTAGGCATACAAATACGTGAAACCTCAGAATACGTACAACATCAGAATCATGATGTCTACATTATATTTTTGGACATGCAAATCTGACAATGCCTAAGTAATATGATGAGAGTCAGCAGAAGCTTACCTTGCAGCTGGAAAAGACTCTGTGAACTGGAGTTTGGTCCTGAACTCTGGTGATGTTCTGAGCAGGTTCTTCATGTACTCAGCAGGCTGAAAGTTTTCAACTTCTGGAACAGCCAAGGGGTAATGTTCTGAGTTCTTTGAGGTGGAAGTGGATGGAGAGTGTATTACAGTATGAACACAAAAGTTAGGATAACTTCTAATATGTGAATCAAAAATTGTGTGGATGGTTTTAGTCAAGAAACACTTGAGAACAAATGGAGTTTGAATGCAAGAAATCAGAAGTTAACAGGTTTTATATTTTGTGTTGCAACTTTGGACTCTTGGAATTTTAGCAGGGATTCAAGGCTTTTTCCTTTCTTAATTTTTTCGATCGGCCCCCCTTTCTTAATTTTTTCGACTGGCCCCCCTTTTTTACCTTTTCTAGTGGCTCTCAATTTATAGGCATGGATTTAGTAGCTTGGAGAAATCGAAAGTACAACCATCATATGCTAGGCGCTGGCTTGTTCTTGAAGCAAGTTCAAACAAGTATGGTTCAAGGCACAAAGTAAGGTGATTAGCAGGTTTTAATCGTGCCTAAGCTGGATTTGTAAGCATGAATTAAGGAAAAGTACCCTCAGAAGCAAAAGCGAAGCATGGGCCCAGCATAAACTTTGTACAAAATCTTCTTTTCAAGGACAACAATGGTACTTCTATGCCACACGTGGGGAGATCCTTTGGATAAAGACTCAAAGTAGTTGTAAGCATTAAATGATGATGAGATTTATCAAACCAGAAATCCTGCAATGTGAGATTTTGCATTATTGCTTAATTCTGGTTCAGAGGTTCAGCTTCAGCATAATTTAGAGCAAACATCCAACTTCTGATCCTTGTATCTCCTTGCTCCAGCATGTTCTGAAGGAAATCTCAGACTTTCCAGGAAGCTTGTAGCACGCTTTGTAATCTTCTTTGAATTACCCTTGCAAACTCTAAATGAACCTTTATGAAAACTGGCCCAGAAGTTCTGACCCAACTCTGTCTTGAAAGTGTCCAGAATTTGCTGAGCGCTTTAGTTTCATGGACGTGTCTTTGAACATTTATAACTTGACATTCCAGCATTTCCAGGAGAAGTTCTGTTCTGCAATGTTTTAGATCTTATTGAAATCTATAACTTTTTTGCCAGAAGTTCTTCCAGAATCAGCTTGCATCATGGTGAGAATCTAATCAGAAGTTCTGAGCTTGTCATATTTCTTAAACACTTAGAAAAATTCTAAGTATTTAGAATTTTGACTTTTGAATTTCTTGATGAAACAAACTTCATATTTCAACGTGTCTTAATGAAATATGATTCTTGAAGCTTGATTTTGATCCAAAAGTCAAAGTTTGACTTTTTAGTGTGCAAATGACCATTTTGCCCTTGTGAATGACTTTCTTGGAAAATTTGTAATTCAAGGCTTGAAATTGGATGGAAGCAAACCTGAGGGTCCAGGTTGATCCTTTGAGAAATGAGAGGGAAAATTTTGGGGTACAACAACTGCCCCGGTTTAATATTTTTAAACCTGGAGAGTTAGATTGGCGGATCTGCCATTTGTGACTTGAAGGTGGAAGATGATTGAATACTAGGGTGCCCAGAAATTTGCACTCGATGATGTTATGGTTAATTGTATAGAGAATGGGCTTAAAGAAGCCATTCAGAGAAATAAGGGATAGTTGTTGGAGATGTGCTTATAGATGTCGTCCAGAGGTGATTGTTGAATTATAATTTGTAAGTTGAAAGAATGAGTATCAGAATGGCGTCTGTGTCTGGAGCGTATCTGAACTGTATCTGAAAGTTGAATCTGAATGAGTATCATAATGACATCCGTGTCTGGAGCATATCTGAACTGTATCTGAGAGTTGAATCTGAATGAGTATCAGGATGGCATCCGTATCTAGAGCATATCTGAACTGTATCAAAAGTTGAGTCTGAATGAGTATCAGAATGGAATCTGTATCTGGAGCGTATCGGAACTGTATCAAAAGTTGAGTCTGAATGAGTATCAGAATGGCATCTGTATCTAGAGTGTATCTAAATTGTATCAAAAGTTGAGTCTGAATGAGTATTAGAATGGCATTCGTATCTGGAGCGTATCTGAACTGTATCAAAAGATTTTGAATATTTGTTAATGGTAGTTGTTAACCTTATCCTGAAAAGGGTAAAATGTTAGCTAAAACATAACGTTTTTTTGTATGAAATGCATAATATAATGCATTCGTGTTATCAATGTTTATGATATATGGATGCAATGCATGCGTATATGAGCCAATTTGCTGCACTGCTGTTAGATTGCGGCAAATAAATCCCTGACTGCTGCTGAGGATATGGAGTATAAGTCTTCATGTTGTGAAGTATAAGTGTTGATGAATTTCTGTTTAGAGAAATAAACTTTGTTGTAAGGGAAATGTCGTATACTTCTTGTAAAATTCCATTGGGAAATCCTGAGAAATTTGACAACTTCTACTGGGGAGTGATAACTGGGAGTTTTGTTCCGCTGGGGATTAAACGACATACTGTGGGGATTTCTTAGGTAATATCCTAGAGATATTTCCCTATCCATTCAACCCATCGGTAATTGATTTTTTTTCATTTTGTTTATTTGTAAACAGTAATTATATTCAAATGTATATGTTCAACAATGAATCATTGGACGTTTTTTGTAGACAAAACACAAGCGTAAAGAAAGACAGATAGCTTTTGCACTTTCAAAGAGATATTTTTCATTGATTTTGAGTAAGATTTTTTTTGTACAAGGAGACAAACATTCTAGTAAGAGAATGCCTTCGTAAAAAATGGAAATTTTGATACAAAGAAAAGATAGCTATGTGTAAAAATCCCATGGGGTTTCCATTCTGCTATATCCTTCGTATCTCCGAGTATCTTGCCTATTTATTGCCTTGTCCGAAGCTAATTGAATTGATCAGAACCGCTGAATTTGTTAGTTGAAGCCAAAGGTTGTCCGTAAAGTGATCCAATGGGACATAGTCATACACTTTAATTCCCTAACTTTTTCCTGGACCGTCCTTTCGGGTTTTCAGTCCACCGGGAAACCCTTTTTTGCCCAAGTCTCCCTTTCAGGTTTTCAACTTGCTGGGATGCCCTTTTTTTTGCCTAGGTATGTCAACCTAGCGGGTCTCTTATGCGTAGTATCTTTTGACTATGTCCGCGTTCGCAGGGTGTGGCAGGTCGTTGCCATCCATGGTGGTCAAGATCATTGCCCCACAAGAGAAAATGCTTTTGATTACAAATGGTCCTTCATAAGTAGGAGTCCATTTTCCCTTGGGGTCACCTTGTGGCAAGATGATGTGTTTGATCACTAGATCCCCAACTTGATACACTTTGCGTTTGACCTTTCTATTGAAAGCCTAAATCATCCGTTTTTGATACATTTGACCATGGAAAACAGCGGTAAGCCTCTTCACATCAATCAAGTTCAATTAATCAAGTCGAGTTTGGATCCAATCGTCTTCGTTCAACCCTGCATCCTTCATAATCCTCAGAGAGGGGATCTGAACCTCAATAGGCAAGACAACCTCCATGCCGTAAACCAGAGAATAGGGTGTTGCCCCGGTTGATGTGCGAGCTGTGGTACGATACCTGTGGAGAGCGAACGGTAACATCTCATGTCAGTCTTTGTATGTGACTGTCATTTTCTGTATGATCTTTTTAATGTTCTTATTTGCAGCTTCAACATCGCCATTCATCTTTGGTCGATAGGGGGAAGAATTGTGATGATGGATCCTGAATTGTTCGCACAAGGCGGTGATCATAGTGTTGTTGAGATTTGTACCATTGTCAGTGATGATCCTTTCCGGGATACCATACCGACAAATGAGATTTTGCTTAATGAAGCGGGCGACAACATTCTTGGTAACGGAAGCGAAGGAAGATGCCTCCACCCATTTTGTAAAATAGTCAATGGCCACTAAGATGAAGTGGTGTCCATTGGAAGCTGTCGGCTTGATTTCCCCAATCATATCAATCCCGCACATAGAAAAGGGCCAAGGAGCCGTCAAGACATTCAGAGGAACTGGAGGTACGTGCACCTTGTTAGCATAAATATGGAATTTATGGCAGGTCCCAGAGTGTTGATAGCAATCTGCTTCCATGGTAGACTAGTAATAGCCTTCACGTAGGATTTTCTTTGCCATCGTATGCCCACTAGAATGGGTGCCAAAAGTGCCTTCATGTAATTCAACCATGATCCTTTCAGCTTCAACTTTATCTACGCACCAAAGTAACACAGAGTCATGATTACGTTTGTACAAGATGCCATTACTAAGGAAAAATTTAGCATAGAATCTCCTTAAGAACTTCTTATCATTGATTGAAGCTCCTTCTGGGTATTCTTGAGCCTTGAGATACCTCTTGACTTCGTGAAACCAAGGTTGGTCCACTACTTCTTCAGTATTAATCTCGTGACAGTGCGCTGGTTCCTCCATTCGTTCAATGGTGATATGGGGAGCCTCGTTATCCCAATTAAGTTTAAACATAGATGACATTGTGGCTAGAGCGTCTGCTAGCTGATTTTCTTCTCACGGGAAATGCTCGAAGGTAATCTTCTCAAAATGTGGTAGCAATGTCAAAACATGTTCTTTGTAAGGGATAAGGTTTAGGTGTTTGGTGTCCCATTCCCCTTTGATTTGGCTGATAACCAAAGCCGAATCTCCGAATACATTCAAGGATTTGATCCCCAAGTCTATGGCAGCTTTGAGACCAAAGATGCATGCTTTGTATTCCGCCATGTTGTTTGTACAATTGAAGCAAAGTCTGGCAGTGAAGGGAGTATGACACCCTTCCGGGGATATGAGTACAACACCAATACCATTGCCGAGTGCATTGGAGGCTCCATCAAATAACAGGGTCCATCGGGATCCTTGTTTAGGTTCGTCATATAGCCTGAATTCTTCACAGTTGTCTAATGTCATGATGTCTTCATCCGGAAATTCAAACTTCATGGACTGGTAGTCTTCTATAACTTGGTGAGCAAGGTGATCGGCCAATACACTACCCTTTATTGCTTTCTGGGTAGCATACTTGTTCTGGACTGGGCCCGACAGGCCCAATAGAATTGGTAAGGCCCAATCCAAACGGACTTGCTGAGGGCCACGCCGACCAAAGGGTCACAGTCGTTCCCGACGTGCTCCCTGAGGCTACTTGCTCGACCTCCAACTGTCCAGCTCGACATCCTACTGTCCAGCTTGACATCACCTCGAGCACCCCAACTAGGGCAGACTCAATCCACTGCACTCCCAACGAGACCCCGAAATCTGTCCGCTCGCACTCCATGCAGAACATCCAGGGAGGGGACCACGTGCGGGTCCCCACTACGCATATAGAACCTGGCAGTTCCTCCATTGGGCCAAACCTGCCCGGCCCAATGAAGGAACCTTGGCCCAGCGCTGGGGGCTATAAATACCCTCTGTTTCCAGAGGGTCAGGTATTCTTCATTCTACCCATACTTACTATTGCCTGCTCGTGCTCTTACTTACTTCAGCATCGGAGTGTCTCACAGGTACCCCCCCCACCTCGTTCAAAACTTTCAGCTCGGAGCCAGCCGTGACGGTCCTAGTCTGATCAGGTCAGATCAGTGGCGCCGTCTGTGGGAATCTAGCTTCCCCGTCTTACAAACAACTCAAAAGACCAAAGCTCAAATTCAAATACCTGTCATGGCTGATCCAGCTCGCGATGAGCAGAACGTCCGTGTCGCCGACACTAATAACGGCACGGCGGACAAAAACGGACATCTCGACAACGCCGGCAATCCCGGTCACAACACCATTCCTCCAACAACCGCCCCCAGAACCTCCTCATACAGGGACGGGGCTACTGCATCATCCTCCTCGCTCCAACCACCACTCGAGGACGACCCGGCGGCCCTCGCCTACTACCAGGCCGCCCGGTTTCAGGAAGTCCCCGTCCCCTCCGGGGCGGATGCCACCACACAAGCGCTGTTCGCAGCAATTAATCAAACGAACTATCTCATCTTCACCCAAGGAGAGAGATTAAAGGCGCTTGAAGACGAGCGAAGACCCTCGAGGAGGCATCGGAGACCACATACTCCCCCTCCTCGAGTGACTGAAGCTCGACACCCTTCTCCCCCGCGGAGACACTACAAGGAAAACTCTCGAAGCCCATCTCCCCGACCAAAACAGAGACGGCCTTACCTCGAGAGGCAACCCGTCATTCAGGCCGGAGAGCCCAGTCACGACCCGGCGGTACTGGAAAGAAGGCACTCCGGAGATAGGCACGTGAAATTCAACAGCCGAGCATCCCGCTCGAGAGAAACTCAGCACGACCACGACCGTCGTGCCAGACAATACTACAGATCCTCATCTCTGTCTCCGGAGAGGAGCGACGAGGACGACCCCCGCGGTCCCCTGTCGCAGGCCATCATGGATGCACCCATCCCCCCGGGCATGGAGAAGCCCCCACATCTGAAGGAGTACGATGGAGTCGCGGACCCGGTCGACCACATTGACGGGTTCGAGGCTATGCTCCATTATCATAATGTCGGGGGGCCCATCAAGTGCCGTCTTTTCCCCACAACTCTCAGGAAGGAGGCCATGGACTGGTACAAAGGACTCGCCTCGGGCTCAATCACCTCGTGGCGGAACCTGAAGAACCAGTTCATCAGTTCCTTCACCGCTTCTCGATGCCATCCAAAGACCGAGGCGGCGCTCGAGGCCATCATCCAAAGACAGGATGAGACCTTGAGGGAGTTCATCAACCGCTTCAACCGAGAAGCGATACAGGTCCCCTGCACGGACCACATGAAGAGATATCTGCTGGAGAGGGGGCTCCTCCCCGGCACAGAGTTCAGGAAAGCCGTGGGAATCGAGCCGCCCAGGACTTTCGATGCCCTCCTCGAAAAAGCTCGGGCATACATGGATTACGAGGAGAGGGAGGCGGCCAACAGGTCCCGAGACTCCAGGACTCGGGGACCCAACAACAGCAGCTCACGCCAAGAGGCTCCTCCTCGACGAACCGGGGAGAAAAGGAAAGAAGACAGACCCTGGGAAGTCCGAGAACAAAGAGGACCTTCGGGTCGTTTCACCGAATACACTCCGCTCACGGCTTCCCGCGAGCGTATTCTGGCGGAGTGTGCCAGTACAGACTTCAAGGACGGCGGCGTCAAGCGTCCCCGACCTGCTCCCGCCAAGCCCGGGGCGGACAAAAATAAATACTGTCAGTACCATAGGAGTCATGGTCATCTGACGGAGGACTGCATCCACCTCAAGGACGCCATTGAAACCCTCATCAAGGGAGGGAGGCTCGCGCAGTACTGGCGAAATGACACTCCTCATCGTGACGCCCATGAAGCCAAGGAGCCATAAGAAGACGCCCGACCATCAGACGAGTCGGTGCCTATCCAGACCGCCTTCTCGGTGACCAGGCCCGAGGACTTCGACATTCCCGAGCACCTGCAGGAACCGCTGACAACACACAGCAGGTGGGAATACTTTCCCTCCGCCATGGTCATTAATGGGGGCGGGTTCAACGACCTCACCATCAATTCAGCTAAGAGGAAGTTGGACGAGCTGGTCGACGCGGCTCCCCCGCAAACAGTAACATTCGAAAGGGTGAAGGGCAGGTCAGAGCTCATCACCTTCTACCTAGAAGAGCTCCCTGGCGGAGCCCCGAACGCGGTCATCCCCTTACTGATAAGGGCAAGAATGGCCAATTTTGACGTGCATCGCATCCTGGTCGACAAGGGGAGTTCCGTCGACGTGATGTACAACCAACTTTTTCGAACCCTACAGCTGGACGACTCACATCTCTCTCCGTATGTGGGGTCGGATCTACAAGGCTTCAACGGCTCGACTTCCAAACCTTGGGGTTATGTCGAGCTCCTGGTTACGTTCGGCGAAGGAACGGCTACAAGACAAGTCAAAGTCCGTTTCCTCGTCATTGACTGCCCGTCTCTGTACAACTGCATCTTGGGGAGACCGACACTGGCAGAACTAACAGCGGTGCCCTCGACCGTCCACCTAAAGATGAAGTTCTACACCAGGAGGGCACGGGTAGCCACCATCCAAGGAGACCTAGCCGCTGCCCGCAGGTGCTTCAACGCCGCTTCTAAGAGACGTGATACCGTCGACGTAGGGGCCAGACCCGCCAAAAGGACAAAACAGGAGCCCGACAGGAAATCATCCCCCGAGGAAGAAGTCCAGTAAGCTCCACCAAAGGTCGATTCCATAGCTCTGGACACCCGCTTCGATCAGGACGAGCCATCCAGCGGCGAGCAAATCCCACTCCGACCAATACTGGACGGGGATTTTGAACTCGTTCCCCTCGGCACAGACCCGACCAAGGGAGTGAAGATTGGCAAAGACCTCCCCGACTTGGCCAGGAAGCAAATCAAGGCCTGTCTGCGCGAGAATGCTGATCTGTTCGCCTGGAGCGTCGCGGAGATGCCCGGACTCGACCCTGAGGTCGCCTGTCACCACCTCGCCATTGATCCAGCCGCTAGGTCCGTAGTACAACGTAGGCGTAGGCAGTCTCCAGAAAAAACGGAGGCTGCTAAAAAAGCTGTAAAAGACCTCCTAGAGGCAAATTTTATTTCGGAAGCCCGGTATTCCACCTGGCTGTCAAATGTTGTACTCGTGAAAAAGAATAATGGAAAATGGAGAATGTGCGTTGATTATACTGATCTCAATCGGGCTTGCCCGAAAGATGCTTTTCCCTTGCCTAACATAGATATGCTGGTTGACAACTCGGCCGGCTACAAAACTTTGTCGTTCATGGACGCCTACTCGGGCTATAACCAAATCCAGATGGCCCTGGGCGACAAACACTGCACGACATTCATGACCAGCTCGGGCAACTATTACTACAACGTAATGCCCTTCAGACTAAAAAATGCCGGAGCAACATACCAGCGCATGATGAACAGAGTTTTCAACAAACAGATCGGCGATATGCTCGAGGTATATATGGACGACATGATCGTCAAGTCCCGAGCAGACACCGACCACGCAGCTCATCTCAAGACAGTCTTTGCCCAAGCAAGACAGTGTAAAATGAGGTTCAACCCCGAGAAATGTACGTTCGGGGTTAAGGCAGGAAAATTCCTTGGATTCTATCTAACAGAACAGGGAATCGAAGCCAACCCCCACAAATGTCGCTCATTCTCCGACCTCCCAACACCGACGTCGAAGAAGTCGATACAAATCATGAACGGCATGCTCACGTCGCTGTCACGCTTCGTCGCGAAATCCGCTCAGCACGCCCTCCCCTTCTTCAAACTCCTTCGAAAGGAAGCAGCCTTCGAATGGAATGAGGAATGCGAGCAGGCACTACGCCACCTAAAGAAAAGTCTGTCTCAGCCGCCCGTGCTATCTCGACCAGACGACGGAGAACCACTGTACTTGTACTTGGCCGTTTCGAACGAAGCCATCAACGCAACTCTTGTCCGCGAGACCCCCGACGGGCAGAAACCCGTCTACTTCACGAGCAAGGCCTTACAGGGGCCCGAAAGTAGATACCAGCAGATAGAAAAGGTGGCTCTGGCCCTCGTCAACACGGCGAGGAGGCTCAGACACTACTTTCTGGCCCACACGATCATCGTGCGAACTGACCAACCGGTGAGGCAACTCCTGGGTCGGCCCGATATGGCGGGCAGAATGCTAAAATGGTCCCTGGAACTCTCCGAATTCGACATTCAGTACGAAAGTAGGAAAGCTCTGAAAGCACAGGCCTTGTCCGACTTTGTCGCGGAAATGACCACTCACAACCCTTCCTCGGGGAAAAAACACAAGTGGACCATCTTCGTCAACGGAGCATCCAGCTCGTCCGGAAGCGGCGCAGGAATCCTCCTGGAAAACGAAGAAGGCGTAGTAATCGAGCACTCCTTAGCTCTCTCCTTCCCGACGTCAAACAACCAGGCAGAATACGAAGCCCTGCTCGCAGGACTGAGACTGGCCGAGGACCTGGGAGCCCGCGAGGTACAGATCTACACCGACTCCCAGCTCGTCGCCTCTCAAGTACAGGGGAGCTACCAGGCCAAAAACGACAACCTCATCGAGTATTTGAACTTAGTCAAAAAATACATGACAAAGTTCGTATGAGCAGAAATTTCACATGTTCCCCGCGAGCAAAACACGAGGGCGGACATATTGTCCAAACTCGCGAGCACACGAAAGAAGGGCGGGAACAAATCCGTCATCCAGGAATCTCTAGCGCGTCCAAGTATCGAATGACCCTCGACTACAGTCGAGATCCATGCCATCGGGGATGCGACGTCCTGGATGACCCCGGTTTACAATTTCCTGACAAAAGGCGAACTCCCATTGAACCAGGCCGAAGCTACCGTCACAAAGGGACGAGCATGTTCCTACGTGGTTCTCGAGCAGAAACTGTACCGCAGAGGATTCTCCATCCCCCTCCTAAAATGCATCGACGAGTCCGTAGTCCCCGAAGTATTGCGGGAGATACACGAAGGGATCAACGCCCAGCACATGGGTGGTAAATCCTTAGTGAGGAAAGCCCTTCGAGCGGGATACTACTGGCCGACGATGCAACAGGATGCCAAGCAACACGTCAAGAAATGTGACAAGTGCCAGAAACACGGGGACATGCACCTCGCTCCTCCGCACGAGCTGAGCATACTGTCGTCCCCGTGGCCATTCGCCTGGTGGGGTATGGACATCCTCGGGCCCTTCGTGCAAGGAACCTACCAGAACAAATTCCTCATCGTCGCCGTAGATTACTTCACGAAATGGATCGAGGCTGAGGCTCTCGCGAAGATCACCTCACATAACATCCTCCGTTTCTACAAAAGAAACATCCTCGCCAGATTCAGAATTCCGAGGGCGCTGGTGACCGACAACGGCACCCAATTCACCGACCACGGATTCCAAGATTTCGTCACCAAACTCGGGACAAAACAACATTTCACTTCTGTCGAGCACCCTCAAACCAACGGGCAGGCCGAGGCCGCGAACAGGGTTATCCTCTGAGGACTCAAACGTCGACTCGGCGAAGCCAAGAGGGGATGGGTCGAGGAGCTCCACAGCATCTTGTGGGCATACCGAACCACGCCCCACTCAACGACGGGCGAGACCCCATTTCGATTGACATATGGCACCGAGGCCGTTATCCCAGTTGAAATCATGGAACCTTCCAGACGAACAGAGAACCCCCTCGACAAAGAAATGAACGACGAGGCACTAAGGGACGAACTCGACCTAGTCGAGGAAATCCGATCTGGTGCAGCCCTGCGCGAAGCCACCCTAAAACAACGAGTGGCTCTACGCCACAACGACAAGGTCATCAAGCGCGAGTTCGAAATCAGCAGCCTGGTATTACGTAGGAACCAGAAGGATTCCCGCGAAGGGAAGCTGGCCGCAAACTGGGAATGACCTTATCGCGTCCACGACACCACTGGTACCGGGGCGTACTATCTCGAGCAATTAGACGGAGAGCCATTACCACGAACCTGGAACGCTGCTAAGCTAAAGCAGTACTATAGTTAAGAACTACCAACACCTAGGACCCTCGACCATCGGCACCCGCGCCCGGTCAACAAGGAAAAACGTCCGACTCCGTATAGAGGCTGAGGTACAAGCCCGACATACGACTAAATCGCACAACATCGCTCAACAAACGAGACCAATCGATAGTGCCCGACGTGGACAACTACACCGAGCTCCACCGTCGTAGTACCTGTAAGGCAGAACACCCAGCTCGCGATGGGCAGTTCACACCAAGGGCAAATAGTTCCTACCGGGCTTCGCGCCCGACTGAGCGACTCCGCTCCATCTGCCCGACAAGTCGTCAAGAATGACGGGCCATCTAAAAGGGTCAAAAGGAAATCTCTCCCCTCGAGTGCAACACTTAGGTGACTCTGGCCATCGAGAGAAGGCCGGACACGTATACAAACGAAAGACGGGCAAACTCGTCAGCTAAGTCACAGCCACTTACGGGCACTCCTCGGGCCCATAACTTAGGCTAATTTTTATGCAAAAATATAAAAATCAAGCACGGGAAAACAATCAAATTTGAAACAGCATTCATTCAAAAAAACGCCCGAAGGCAACAAAGCAATAAGTATAAACTGACCAAGAAGGCCGGCGATGTTCGTGGAGTAAAACCAACGGGCACGCAGGCCCAAAAAATACAAACAAATATCAACGGGCACACAGACCCAAAAAATACAAACAAATATCAAAGGCACGCCGACCCATCATCATACAATCAAGTTTCCCCGAAACCATCATTGTCGACAACAGGAGAGTCGGGCGGAGGCACGATCGCGCCATCCACGATCTGATACGTGTAGCCCGTCCCCTCCATGACCAGACCAGGATTTAGCAAGGAAAGTTGGCCGACTGCGGAGTCAAACCCCTCCTCCATAGCACCGACGCAATCTGCTTCGAGTAGCCGGATATGGGCGACCAGCTCCGATCGACTCTTCAAAGCAGCTATATCCTCCGGCTCGTCCTCGGCAGGAAGCATGGCGACTTTCAGGTCCTCGATCTGTTGGGTTAGGCGCCCGATGTTGGTCTCCAGACGCTCCCGGTCCGCACGGAGAAGCTCTCCCTCCTCGGCTAGCTTCCCCGAGTTTTCCTTCTCCAGAATCAGCATCTCCCTCTCGGCAGCCAGCAGCGATGCCTGTTCGCGGAACATCTCCTCGGAGCGTTCCAGGGCAGTCCTTAATTTGCGCGAACTCGAGGCAAGGGCCGCCTTCTCCTGTTCCAATGCTTCAATGCGGACAGGATCCTCCCCTTCCTCGGACAGCACAACGTCCATTTCGGCCATTTTCACCAGCCCGGCCATATTGGCAGCCAGATGCCTCCTCCGGTCCTCCTTACTCATCCTCCTGATAGTCTCGGCCTCGTCGGCAACCACAGACAAAGGGAATCCCTCGAAGAAACCCTCCTCTTTGAAGCAAGGGGGCAACCCGAAGGACCTTACAGCGCTGGCGTCCTCGCCGACCGCCGGCCCGCTTTCCACCCGGTTCCTCTTTCTTTGTATCAGGTCGGCATGTGGCTCAACCTCTTGAACCTCTGGGATTTCTTCCGACGCGGCCCCCGAGCTGGGCGACGAATCCACCCTCACCACATGAGGAGCGCCCGGACTATGCGGCAGGCCCATCCTTGTTGATTGGGGAGCCTTCACAACCCTCCTGCCCCGCTTCTGGTCGCAAGACAGCTTCAAGAGTCTTTCCCGTCGCCCGGCCATCGAACCTGCACAAAATAAAAATCGGGTTAGTGTCGAGCAAATACGCAAACAAATGACAAGCAAAGAAATTCAAGCAATAAACGACCTAGCAGACGAGCAGCCTGCCTGAACGACTGGCACTCCACGAGTGCCTTAGTATCGATCGGTCGGGCCTCGAATGTCGGATAACCCTCCTCGTCCAAGACATCTTCCCCCTCCCTCGTGGCCCACCTGGCGGGGTGGAAGCTGTCAACGAACCGACAAAGAGTGTCGTACGCCTTCTCATCCTCGGAACACATGTCGCCCGCAGAGGTATGATAGTATCTGGTACCGTGCTCATAATGCCTGAACATCCAATAAACGGGGAACTTGGCCGTGCGTGCCATCACGGGATACCCGTCGTTGTCTAAAATCGCCTCCCCGTCATCGTCGCTCATCGGCGCCTCCTCCTCGTACAGGGATTCTAAATCAGCCGTGGTAACCGGCCTCACGACATACCACTTGTCTTTAAAACCCCTCACGGAGTCCATGTACATATTGAATAGTCTCCTCGACTGTTTTAAGGAGACCCAGCTGTGCTTTCCTCCTCGGGACTGGCGCTGCAGATGGAAAATTCTGAAGAAGAGAGGTATAGTCGCCCCGATCCTCAGAAAACGACATGTCAGCTCAAACGCCCGGATAAAGGCGAGCGAGTTCGGGTGTAGCTGCGACGGGGTCAGCCCCAGATGGGCGAAGACCCCGGCCTGAAAGTCACTGAAGGGCAGCTGCAGCCCAAGATCTTTGAACGCAATCTCGTACATGGGGAAACTATACTCGGGGTACACCGAGCAGATCCGGGCAGTGGAGGTCGGTTGCGTAACGACGAAATTATTTTGAAAATCAGGCTGACCGTGGCTCGCCTCAAGGACAGCATATGGCTTTCGGTTACGCCGACTATAGATCGACGCGATTCCTCTGGGCTCAGCGCCCACCCAGTCCAACAGAGGGTCGTCGACAGTGTCGACCAAACTCACCGCCTCATCGACACTTTTTTCCTCCCGTTCGGCGCGTCCAGAAGAGCACGACTCGTCCGCCATGGTTACCTGCAGAGCATGGGAAACCAGTCAATTGGGCACGAAAGCATACGCTCGACGTAACGGACCAGATGTAGTGTGCGACAAACCACGTCGCTCCACGCGCGACCATAAAGTTAGTCTGAAACAAAATAGCAGTCGCCTCCCCGACGTCCGGATAACTCGACGAGACCTTCTCCAAGCCGCCTAAGCAAATCGACAACGCGGTCACTCACGAATATGCCGACCCAAGGTATGAACATGGCGAGCAACATCATAAAACCTACAGCCAGAGCCATGAACATACCGGGCACGATCATGAATCAGGAGCCCTGGATCATAAAGACCCCGGGCAGCACTGCAAATTATAACCTAAACCATGTATTTACCGGCCACGAGCGTGTGTTTGCCGGTCCTAAGCATGAATTTGTCGAGCTAAACATGAACTTACCGGGCTAGTCCCACGCGCACAGTCCCTAAAACGTCTACAACGATGAAAATCATGCATCACAACAGGAAAACAAAGAAGATAAGTCACTTACTTGGGATCAAGGAGTTGATTCGGCAACGGAGGAAAGGAATCTGTGGCGGGAATCGCAGCTATGCTATGAAAATCTGGAAGAACAGCAGCAGCAGGAGCGCAAAGAGTAGTAACACGTTATGGGGCCCAAGGATCCTATTTATAGTGATGACGTGGAATACCAAACGTCACCTCGGGCAACCACAAAGTTTCTCTCCTCGACGCACGGCTCCCTAGGTAATGATGACCCTATCCTCATAGGGTGGCGTCACAGCTCCCAAAAGATACCTCGCACGCTCGACAGACGCGCCGTTGAGGAATCCTCGAGCACTCTCCGCGAGGAGCACCCCACGAGGAGCGGCGTCTCCGACCCAGGCACGAGGCCCCAAGACGGAAGCAACCTAAGATCAAGCCATGGCTCCTAGCCCGAGGAACCACGACTTGGGGGGCTCCTGTTCTGGACTGGGCCCGATAGGCCCAATAGCATTGGTAAGGCCCAATCCAAACAGACTTGCTGAGGGCCACGCCGACCAAAGGGTCACAGTCGTGCCCGACGTGCTCCCTGAGGCTACTTGCTCGACCTCCAACTGTCCAGCTCGACATCCTACTGTCCAGCTCGACATCACCTCGAGCACCCCAACTAGGGCAGACTCAGTCCACTGCACTCCCAACGAGACCCCGAAAAGACCGCGTCTCTGTCCGCCCGCACTTCACGCAGAACATCCAGGGAGGGGACCACGTGCGGGTCCCTACTACGCACGTAGAACCTGGCAGTTCCTCCATTGGGCCAAACCTGCTCGGCCCAATGAAGGAACCTTGGCCCAGCGCTGGGGGCTATAAATACCCTCTGTTTCCAGAGGGTCAGGTATTCTTCATTCTACCCATACTTACTATTGCCTGCTCGTGCTCTTACTTACTTCAGCATCGGAGTGTCTCGCAGGTACCCCCCCACCTCGTTCAAAACTTTCAGCTCGGAGCCAACCGTGATGGTCCAAGTCTGATCAGGTCAGATCAATACTGTATGTCAGATCAATACTTTATCGGATCCATTTTAGATATCAACAAGGTAGTATGAGTCAATATATGCTGTCTTAGCCGACGAGCATCCCATGCCAGAGCGCAACATGTTTTCTCGAGCAGTGAATATCTGGTTTCGCAGTCGGTAAACTTTTTGCTCAGGTAGTAAATAGCATGCTCTTTTCGGCCAGACTCGTCATGCTGCCCCAATACACACCCCATTGAGTTTTCTAAAACAGTCAGATACATGACCAATGGTCTTCCCTCGACTGGCGGCATCAACACATGAGGCTCTTGTAAGTATTCTTTGATTTTATTAAAAGCAACTTGGCATTCATCATTCCATTTAACTACCTGGTCTTTCTTCAATAATTTGAAGATTGATTCATAAGTAGTTGTTAGGTGAGAGATGAATCTGGCAATATAGTTTAAACGTCCCAAGAATCCTCTGACTTTCTTTTCAGTGCGAGAAGCAGGCATCTCTTGTATTGCTTTAACTTTGGCAGGATCGACCTCAATACCTTTGTTGCTGACGATAAAGCCTAGGAGCTTACCAGACCGTACCCCGAATGTGCATTTGTTTGGATTCAACCTCAGCTTATACTTCTTCAGTCTCTCAAACAGTTTTTGTAAGTGATCAAGATGCTCTTCTTCTGTTTGAGATCTGGCTATCATATCTTCCATGTAGACCTCTTTCGTGATGTATCATGTCGTGAAATAGAGCTACCATGGCACGCTGATAGGTTGCCCCAACGTTCTTTAGTCCGAATGACATTACCTTATAGCAGAATGTGCCCTACTGCGTGACAAATGTTGTTTTCTCCATGTCCTCAGGCGCCATTTTGATTTAGTTGTAACCTAAGAATCAGTCCATGAAGGAAAACACTTTGTGTTGTGACGTATTGTCAACTAGGATATCAATATGGGGGAGTGGAAAATCATCCTTAGGGCTCGCCCTATTCAAATCTCTGTAGTCCACACATATTCGCACTTTGCCATCTTTTTTGGGTACAGGAACAATGTTGGCAACCTATTGAGGGTAAGAAGTGACAGCCAAGAATCCAGCATTGAATTACTTCATGACCTCTACTTTAATCATTTCTGACATATCAGGTCTCATGCGACGAACCTTTTGTTTTACTGGCGGGCAATCTTCTCTTGTAGGAAAACGATGTACCACAATATCTGCATCAAGCCCGAGCATGTCTTCAGATGACCAGGCAAAGACTTCAACATAATCGTGTAACAGCTGAATCAAACGCTCCTTGATACTGGGTTCCAGATTGGCACCCACCTTGACCTCTTTCTTGTCTTCTTCGGTACCTAGGTTGATCGTATCCATAGGTTCCTCGTGAGGTTGAATGGTTCTCTCTTCTTGTAGTAGTAGTCTGGAAAGTTCCCCTGGTACTTCACAATCTTCCTCACCTTCGTCTTCGACTTGGTAGATTAGATTCTCATAGTCACAAAAGGCCATAGCAGTATCGTTACCCATGGGATCCCGAATGGATGTATACCTGCATTGTGAGTGTGGGTGTGTGTAAGGGTATAGCTATCTTTGAAAGAAAGTAAAATGTAAAAGAAAAACAATGAGCATAAAAGCTTGTATGTGAAAACGTCCATGATTCATTGATGTCATATGAAAAATGAGATAATAACCCTTACAAATGGACCATTGTGCCTCGGGTAAGACATAAGGTTTTAAGAGTGCGAATTATTTTGAATATTACAGATCCAACAAAATGAAAATACAAATTACTGAGGGATAAAAGTGATCGGGACGAAGTCTCTAGCCTCCCAATTATTGAGCCCTCCATTGACAGTCAAGAAGATCCATTCTTCTAGGTTGCAACCATCTTCACCATCTTCTACTGTGTTGACTTCATGGTTGCTGATCTTTAAGGGTGGCCCTTCAGCACAGGCACAACGTACAGTCTTTTGAGAACTTAAAGTGAAACCTAGGCCAAACTTTTCAGACTTATACGGGATATCTGGGAGTTGTCCTCAGATAGTGCACCCTCCTTCTTCTACCACTGCTTTGGCATCCTTCAGCGACGACATCCGGAGTGGAGGCCTTGTAATCTTGGGAACAACCTTGGTCACTGCCATATCTTCAGGGACCTCTTCAAAGTGTTGAAATGGAGTTTCAATGAATTCACCATCTAATTCCACATATCTGAAGGAATTGAGATGGCTGATCATGTATTCTTCCTCTCCATGAACGGTGATAATCTTCCCTTGAACTGGATACTTCAACATTTGGTGCAACATAGAAGTAACAGCGCCAGCATTATGGATCCATGGTCGGCCTAACAGGCATGAGTATGAAGGGCGGATGTCCATCACATAAAAAGTTGAATTGAAGGTTTGGATTCCAACCTTTATGGGAATGTCTACGTCCCCATGTACCATCCTTTTCTAGCCGTCAAAAGCCTTTACTATTATGTTGCTTGGCTTTAAAGTCAATCCTTCACAGTCGAGTCTATCGAGAGCCTTTTTGGGTAATACATTCAGAGATGAGCAAGTGTCTACCAAAACATGCGCCAGAGTTATGCCCCTACATTCCACTGAGACATGCAATGCCTCATTATGTTTTCTTCCCCTCGGCGTCAGATTAGCGTCTGAAAAACCTAAACCATTGTCTGCAGTTAGGCTAGCTACACAGTCTTGAAATTGATCGCCAGATGTCTCTTGAGGTACATGGGCGGTTTTTAAGAACTTCACCAAGGCTTTTGCATGTGCCTCAGAACAGAGTAGCAATGCCAGCATAGAGATCTTAGAGGGAGTTTTCCCCAGTTGTTCAACTACATCGTAGTTGCTTCTCTTTATATTTTTAGGATTTCCTCCATTTCTTTCTTGGAGGTCTCAGGGATGATTAATGATTGAGCCTTCATCCAGACAGACTCAATCAGAACACCTTTTCCTCGAGTCTTGGTTAACTCGGTAGCAGGAGTGTCAGTAGGAACGATTACAGGGGTTGTAACGACTTTGTCAATTGGAGTATTGTTGGAGATAAATGTAGGACCAGGAACAACTTTTGGGGGAGCAACAGTAGGAATGATTACAGGTCCAGAAACTTCTTTTGGGGGAGCAATTTATGGAGAAAATATCCTACCACTTCGGGTAATTTTGCTAGTTCCTGCAATATTACTGATGTCGGAGTTGACCTTCTCGGAGCTTGAATCTTCGGCGGATGGCCAGTCCTACTTGATACCATGGTAATAGACATCCCCTCCATAATTCCGTGGTATGGTTTTGTCTGATGTATATGGGACTGGTCCAGGCATTGTGATTATTAAAGGAGCTGCTTTCGGAACTGATGTAATTCTAACGGGTCTTTTGGTGGAGACCTTGGAAGAATTGGCGGAAATGGTAATGATAGAAACATCTTCAAAATGGATAGGTGGGACAGGAATCTTTTCGAACAAAATCTCTTTGTTATCTATTAGGCACTGAATGCCTTTTTTCAATAAAGGACAGCCAGTTGGTAAGGATAAACAGAGATGGCAAACTTCATCACAGCCCGGGAACACATCGGCATTCAAAAAATTCATTTTAATAGTCGGAAGTGGGGTCATGAGTTCATCAACTGAGGTAACAAACAAATCTTCCTCAATGGCATTAGTATTGTGGCCATGCCTGGGCATAGGGGCATAAATGACATTTGGCTTTTCAGGCGCATCGAACTCAATTTCTTTTGCTTCAATGAGGTCTTGTATTTTGTTCTTTAGAGCCCAACAGTTATTAGTATCGTGACCAGGGCTTTCAGAGTGATATGCGCAACGAACATTGGGATGATAATGAGGAGATGTTGTATTGGGGTTTTTCGGAGCTTCTTTCAAGGTCACCAGGTTGGATCTTAGTAGATATGGTAATACTTGAGACAGTGTCATATTTATTCTTGTGAACTTCCTGACTGGCCTTTCTATCCTTCGTTGATTATTTCTTTGCTGATCAGACGCAGGCTTAGGAATCATAACAGCCTCCACTATTGGTCGGCGTTTGGCCCTGTCTTGGTTTCTTTGTGGGTATATGGCAGCCACCTCTTTCTTTCCAATGAAAGGCTTCCTTACAACTGTAGAAAAAGATGTGTCTTTTTGAATCTTTCCACTCTTTATACCGACTTCTACCCTTTCTCCGGTCAATATTAGTTCAGTAAAACCTGAAGATGAACTTCCGATTAAATGATTGAAGAAGGGACCAGACAAGATGCCCAAGAACATGTCTACCAATTCTCTCTCAAACAGAGGGGGTTGAACTCTTCCATCCAAATCTCTCCATTTTTGTGCATAGTCTTTGAAACCCTCATTGGAAGCCATGGCCATACTCTGGAGTTGAGTACGAGTAGGTTCCAGATCAGCATTGTACTGATATTTTTTGTAGAAAGCTGCAGCAAGATCTTCCCAATTGTGAACGTTGGCTCTTTCTAGTTTGTAAAACCAGTCAAGTTGAGTTCCAGACAGACTGTCTTGGAAGAAGTGCACCCATAAGTCTTTATCAGCGGTATGGGGTTGGATTTTCCTCACATATGATCGGAGATGCATTTTAGGGCATGAAACTCCGTCATATTTGGCGAACACAGGTGCTTTGAATTTAGGAGGAATCACAATCCCTAATACCAAACCTAATTCCTCAAAGTCCAATCCAGGCACCTTTTGGATTTCCATCGCACTCAAACGCTCTTCAAGATGTTTATACTTTTCATCAGCTGGAGGGTATTGTTCTTTAGAGTAGTCCTCTTCTTCCTCTTCCTCCTCCGATTCTGTCTGGACAACTGTTTCCTTTCCTTTACCATCTTGGTTGTCTCTTTCACCAGATGTTACTGCAAAGTCCAAAGTCCTTCTTGTCTTCCCATGAAATCTTCTTCCCATGTTTAAAACTCCGGTCACCTTCTTTATTTTCTTTTTCCTTTCTTCAGCCAGCAAAGTCTTCAATTCTTCTTGTCCCTTAGCTAGGGTTAAAAGCAACTATTGAAACTGTGTATTCTGAGCTTAGAGATCCTTTATTGTTTGTTCAAGATCCATCTTACTGAAATAAACAGTAGAGAGATGAGGAGACTCGTTGCAAAAGACCTGCTTATGTTATGATTAATGGTATATGCATATGCAATGTTTTCAAGGATTTCAAAGATTCAAATTTGTTTTAGACCAAAAGGAAACACACGTTATATTAATAAGATAAAGTTTGAGTACATCAATACTCCTTGGGCAAAATGATACAAAAACTCTAAGATAGAAAAGTAGTACGCATCCTCTTTGGTGCAATGTAGGCATTGAGAGTCTGCTCCTCATAAAGTAGCCCAGTGAGTTCCAAAACCTTCTTCTCGCTTGCATAGAATTGGGCTTTGAAAGTATCTCGCTCCCCTTTGAGTTGTATCCAATCCCTTTGTAGGTCTTCAAGAGACGTGGGCATGTCAGGATGTAGGATAGTTTATGGAACATCTCCCTCCGTGACAGGTTCAATGATTACCGGGAGAATGGAGGGGTAAGGCATCTTAAGACTCTGAGCACGAGTTCGTACCCATTTGAGGTAAGGCTCAAGAGGGATGGAATTCTTGTGCCCCAGAGTTTTGATATCCACCTTTCTTAACATCCTCCAAGCTCAGATAAATCTCTGGCGAAGACCTTGATCGTCGTTATCGTAGTCAAATACCAAACCTTGAATTAGCATCTCATGCGGGCCATCCCTTCGGGCATAACCAAACTGTCTTAAGGATAAACAAGGGTTGTAGGTGATACCTCCCATAATTCCAAGTAAAGGGACATTAGGTAATTCTCCACAACGATCGACAATGATAACATTCTCTTTGGATCGAGAGCACCAATGAATGTCTGAATGTTTGAGCGTCATCAACCTTTGTGACCACCTTGAACCTTGCTCATTCCTTAATATAGATTGGGGAAGATGAGAAATAAACCATCTTGCCAAGAGAGGAGTGAAACACATAAGAACACCTCTTTTCCTCATTGTGCGAGTGTGAAAAGAGTGTAGGATATCTCCTAGCAACGTAGGCACCGGGTTGCGGGATATGAAGATTTTGACGGTGTTGACATCTATGAGTTGGTCAGGATTTGGAAACAAAACCATCCCATGGATGAGGAGGGCCAAAATTTCCTCAAAGGCTTGCAAGTCCAAGGAATTCCAACAGCTTTGGGCTTTCTCAAACAGGAACTTTGCTAGGAAACCTTTGACACCACTCGTTGTTTGCCAATGAGTTGTGACATCAGATGAGTGCAAGTGTAGAGCTTGAGCAATCTCTTCTGGCTTTGGGTCTCTTTCTGTACCGTTGAAAGGTAGTTGATTGAGAATGGGAATCCTCAAGAGTTAGGAGAATTCTTCCAAAGTAGGCACAAGTTAATAGTCGGGAAAGGTGAAGCAATGGTATAAAGGATCAATGAACTGCAAGAGCACCTTCATCATGTCCTCATCTGTGTTGGAGGTGACCAAGTTGAGTAGGCGGCCATGTCTCTCGGTGAATGGAGAGTTTTTAGGAATCCTTGAAACTAGCTCCTTAAGTTGTGGAGGGATTCTCACAAGGTTAACTTGAATTATTTTCCTGCAAAGTGAATCCATATCCTACAAGAACAAAGATGAATCCCAAAATCCTTGAAATGGTTAGTGCATGTACATGATGTTCATGATGTTCATGATGTTATGTACAAGTATGCATATACAAGCAAAGCAAACAAGTCCTTAGGTTTAGGCTTGCATGGAGTTTTATAGGTAAGTACCCTCTTGATGTTTAGTTGGCTCAAACCTGTCCTAGTAATAGTAACCGGGTTCTAAGGAGATCAATATCACTGGTTTGTTTCCTTGGTCATTGTTTCAGCTCAGGCCTCTTTAATGGCGACCGAAATATCCCAAGAAACCAAACCTCAATGAGTGTAGTATCGAGTATCTACCAACTTCGGACTGCACCAAAGCCGATCATCTCACTACATCCTAAAGGCTAAGTTGGTCAAGTAGAGGTTCGAGAAGTTCATTGGTGCTTCATGACATCACTCAGCGGCCCCGTATTCTCTTTGATTAACTCAAAGGCTACCGATACCCACAAATATGTCACACTAACGTAGCTATTGCTTAGACCATGTCAGTATACCCCGCACAGTTTCCACAACGTGTTACTACTTACCTATAATGTATCCCAAATCCGGGTAGAGAATTAAAACCCAAATAAAGAACCATAATATAAAGAATACAAGTCAAACAATGTAAGCAAGTAAATGTGATCTAATCCCTAAGGTAACCCCACTTTCATATTTCCCCAGTAGAGTTTCCAGTTCTGTGATGCGGTGAGAGAACTGACTTGAGGTTTTGCATTTTATCGCAAATGTTGCGGTTAGAAAGCGTCGCCGCCGACTTTTCTTTTATCCAAAAGGAAAGGTGAAAAAGCATAGGAAAGACCTTTGAGATTGTTTCTTGGGTTTGGGGGGTAGATTATGAAAAGGGAAGGTATTAGCACCCTTTTTATCCATGGTTTTCCATGGGCTCTTAGTTACTTTCTAGATCACTTGCTTTTGTTTGAATGTGTGCTTGTGATGGTGTGACTTTTGAAAGTATTTTGAAAATGTAACTTCGTAATGGTTCTCGTCTCTATAAGAATGCATACAAAGTGTTTGTTTCAAAAATGTTTCCAAGAAAGTGTTTGTGAGATGTGTTTTTGAAAGTGATTTTGAAAAGGTGTCTTTGTAATAATTCTCGTCTCTATAAGAACACATATAAAGTGTTTGTCTTTTGAAAATATTTCAAAAAAAGTGTTGTTGTATAGAATGTTTTTGTTGTGAGCAGGCGAGTAACTAGGAGCGAATATACCTACTCAAAAGGTCTTATTTGTTCTTCTCCTCCTCCTTTAGATGTTACTATCTTACCATTGTTTTGGTGAGAAGCCCCATCGTTGGATGTGAAGGGACGAGCGTGGGACGTTTGTATAGTCATAGAAGGCAACCTATGGAACGTTTTAGCAATATCATTTAGGGACTAGATCTTTTACCGAAGGCAACATCGAGGGTCATCGAGGGACTACGATCTTTTATCGAGGGTCTTTTGCTAAAATGCCTATGTTCGAGGGACATGACTACTTTTAGATAGGCAACAAAATGAGATTACCCTAAGGGTGTTTAGTGTGCAAGTGTATTTGATTGCATGCATTTTAGTCTTGCTTTTTAGGTTGTCTATTTTTTGTTTCATGTCTTGCCATACACATCCTAATTACTAACAATATATGAAAGCAATGAAAAATGCAGAAAATAGATATTCTAGGTTATTACAAGCATTAGGGGATAGGGGTACACATTTACAAATGGGAATTGCGAATAAAGTTAAATCCTAAGTTACTATTACAACTATATTGAATGAATAAGAATGTACAAGGAAATGTGAAATGAACTTTTTTTGTTTCAGAAAAGAGATAAGTTTTGTTTAAGAAAATATTTTTGATCTCTTTGTTTTAAGAAATAAAATAAAGCATGTAAAAAATGAAAAAAATGTTTTTGGTGTTTTTGATTTAATGAAATAAGAAGTGATAGCAAATATAGTGAGGAAGAAGAAAATAGAATCAATATATTACTGACTAAAAGATATCAGAAGTTCTGATTCTGGCATGCTGCAAAACAGAGATCATATTAGTAGAAATAGGTAAAGACAGAAGTTCTGGGTCCGCTGGGAAGAAAGAAGATTTCAGAAGTTCTGATACCACTGGCAGAACTTAGTCTCCCTCTTTATGCTAGTCAGAACATCTGCAACTTAGTCATTTCTCAACAGAACAGAAGATGCACATATAACAGTTATGGCAGGTTTCATAGTGTTTCAGAAATAAGAGATATTAGAAATATAAATCAGAAGTAAGCATGAATTTTCTAATCCTAATTTCCTTAAGAAGTTCTGAACTAATTTACTCCCTACTTAGGCATACAAATACGTGAAACCTCAGAATATGTACAACATTAGAATCATGATGTCTACATTGTATTTTTGGACATGCAAATCTGACAATGCCTAAGTAATATGATGAGAATCAGCAGAAGCTTACCTTACAACTAGAAATGACTCTGAACTGGAGTTTGGTCCTGAACTCTGGTGATGTTCTGAGAAGCTTCTTCATGTACTCAGTAGGTTGGAATTTTTCAACTTCTGGAACAGCCAAGGGGTAATGTTCTGACTTCTTTTAGGTGGAGGTGGATGGAGAGTGTATTACAGTATAAACACAGAAGTTAGGATAGCTTCTAATATGTGAATCAGAAACTGTGTGGATAGTTTTAGTCAAGAAACACTTGAGAACAAATGGAGTTTGAATGCAAGAAATCAAAAGTTAACAGGTTTTGTATTTTGTGTTGCAACTTTGGACTCTTGGAATTTTAGCAGGGATTCAAGGCTTTTTCCTTTCTTAATTTTTTCGACCGGCCCCCCTTTCTTAATTTTTTTTACCGGCCCCCCTTTTTTACCTTTGCCAATGGCTCTCAATTTATAGGCAAGGATTTAGTAGCTTGGAGAAATCGAAAGTACAACCATCATATGCTAGGCGCTGACTTGTTCTTGAAGTAAGTTCAAACAAGTATGGTTCAAGGCACAAAGTAAGGTGGTTAGCAGCTTTTAGCCGTGCCTAAGATGGATTTGTAAGCATGAATTAAGGAAAATATCCCTCATAAGCAAAAGCGAAGCATGGGCCCAGCATAAACTTTGTACAAAATCTGCTTTTCAAGGACAACAATGGTACTTCTATGCCACACGTGGGGAAATCCTTTGGATAAAGGCTCAAAAGTAGTTGTGAGCATTAAATGATTATGAGATTTATCAAACCAGAAATCCTGCAATGTGAGATTTTGCATTATTGCTTAATTCTGGGTCAGAGGTTCAGCTTCAGCATAATTTAGAGCAAACATCCAACTTCTGATCCTTGTATCTCCTTGCTCCAGCATGTTCTGAAGGAACTCTTAGACTTTCCAAGAAGCTTGTAGCACGCTTTGTAACCTTATTTGAATTACCCTTGCAAACTCTGACTGAACCTTTATGAAAACTAGCCTAGAAGTTCTGACCCAACTCTGTCTTGAAAGTGTCCAGAATTTGCTGAGCGCTTTAGTTTCATGGACGTGTCTTTGAACATTTATAACTTGAAAATCCAGCATTTCGAGGAGAAGTTTTATTCTGCAATGTTTTAGATCTTATTGAAATCTATAACTTTTGTGCTAGAAGTTCTTCCAGAATCAGCTTGCATCATGGTGACAATCTGATCAGAAGTTCTGAGCTTGTCATATTTCTTAAACACTTAGAAAAATTCTAAGTATTTAGAATTTTGACTTTTGAATTTCTTGATGAAACAAAGTTCATATTTCAACGTGTCTTGATGAAATATGATTCTTGAAGCTTAATTTTGATCCAAAAGTCAAAGTTTGACTTTTTAGTGTGCAAATGACCATTTTTCCCTTGTGAATGACTTTCTTGGAAAGTTTGTAATTCAAGGATTGAAATTGGATGGAAGCAAATCTGAGGGTCCAGGTTGATCCTTTGAGAAACGAGAGGGAAAATTTTGGGGTACAACACTTACCAATAGGAGATGCTTCGATCTGTGAACTTGGGCATGGAATTTCTAGCGTAAGGGCTGGTGTGGACTCCTGGATGCAAGGTTTTCGCCTGGCTAATGCATGTATAGGCAAGAATGTTTCTATCTGATGGCAATATTTCTATGCGATGTAGTATGTATCTCCCTTTTTTTTGTCCCCTTGGCAATGTGCCCTTAGCTTTGTATTTGTAGGGTGTGAGGAGAGCAAGTATGGCAAGAGACAAAGGCTTTCAAGGCCATGAGACAAAAATCCAACATATTGAAAGTTTTCCATATTTGGATAATTCTTGCCATTTGGAAATCTTGAGTGAACCTGGACATGTTTCGCCCCCTGACTCTTTCTAATTCTCCCACTCCTGGTTCTTCGATTGGCTATGAAAATACACAACTAGCCCAATCGAACACTTCACTCTGGCTAGTCGAAGCTTCTTTTGTCACTTCCTTCGAATGCAATTGCGCAGGAAGCTTGGGTTCGACAACATGTTGTACTTTGGCCAGCAAACATCTTGGACCAAGACTCATCATAAAACAAACTAGTTTCCCATAATAATGTGTTCTTCTAGTGGACCTTTGAAATGCTTCTTCGAATGGGCCTTTGGAAAGTTTCTTCGAAGGAACCATGAGGGAAGCCAACTTCTTAATGAATCGAAGCACGTATGAAAGGGGCCTTTGCCTTGTGGATCGAAGGCAAACATGAAGAGGCCTTTTGCCTTGTGGATCAAAGGCAAGTCTAAAGAAGCCTTTTTCCTTGTGGATCGAAGGCAAGTCTGAGGAAGCCTTTGCCTTGTGAATCCAAGGTCATCCTGAAGAAGCCTTTTCCTAAATGAAACTTGCATGTAGGATACCACTGCTTAGTGAATCTAAATAAACACGCATGAGGCCACTGCTGGTGAATCGAAACAAAATTGTAGGGGGTTCTTGCCTTGTGAATCAAAGGCAAGCTTGAAGCAGCCAATGCGCATTCGAAGCCTTGTGAATTAAACTTGGTCGAAGGGGGCACAGCGCCTAATCGAAGCTTATGAATCAGGCCTGCATCGAAGGAGGCCAAATTCCCAATTGAAGACTGGTGAGCCAAGCTTACATCGAAGGATTTTTAGATGCCCAATCGAAGATGCCCAATTGAAGACTGTGTAGGGAACGGGCTTGAAGATGCCATTCGAAGAAGATGACTGAGAGTTGTTGGAGATGGGCTTAAAGATGCCATCCAAAGTAGATGTTGAATTCACAAGAGGTCTCTTTGTGGGGGATTCCTGTTCCTATTGTATGAGGAGGAGTCCGCTGGAGAATGTTGATTTCTGTTGTTCTCCTGCTTGAGGAAAACTTTATGGGGAATAGAGTGTAGGAACTTCAATTGTCCATGGCTCTACTGAGGAGTTATCTCTGGACTAGAGAGATGAAAGTTTGTTGTTTTCTAGTTGAACCCCAGGCTTCACAGTAACTTGCTGGGGAGAATGAAATTAACTGCTATCTGGAAATTTATTAGAAGAAACCTGCGTAGGGTTACTTCAGGATGAGTCTGTGTTAGGCTGCATCTAGAAATTGAGAAGGAATCCATGTAAGATTGCTTCAGGATGAGTCCGTGTTGGAATACATCTGGAGATCATGAGAAGAAACCCATGTGAGATTGCTTCAGGATGATTCTGTGTTAGACTGCATCTACAGATCATGAGAAGAAACCCATGTAAGATTGCTTCATGATGAGTCCATGTTAGACTGCATCTGGAGATCATGATAAAAAACCCGTGTAAGATTTCTTCAGGATGGTCATGTAGATAGTCGCCTCGTCTGGTTTTGGGAATTGATCTACAATCAGATGTTCACAAATAGTTGTCCTATCTTGTTTTAGGTATTAATCTGGAACTTGCTTTTGTTGGTCATTCAGATAATTGTCCTGGCTGGTTTCAGGTATTAATCTCTGACATTAGAAAGAAAGATAGTTTTCTCGTCTGGTTTCGGGTATTAATCTTCAATCTGCTCATATAGATAGTTTTCCTGTCTGGTTCCAGGTATTAATCTACAATCGGTTGTCCATATATAGTTGTCCTGGCTTGTTACAAGTATTAATATGGAACTTGCTTTTGTCGGTCGGTGAGATAGTTATCCTGTCTGGTTTCAGGTATTAATCTCTGACCTTAGAAAGAAAGATAGTTTTCCCGTCTGGTTTTGGGTATTAATCTTCAATCTTCTTATGTAGATAGTTTTCATGTCTAGTTCCAGGTATTAATCTACAATCTGCTTATGTAGATAACTTTCCTGTCTGGTTCCAGGTATTAATCTATAATCAGTCGTCCATAGAAAGTTGTCTGACTTGTTACAGGTATTAATCTGGAACTTGCTTTTGTCAGTCATTGACATAGTTGTCCTGTCTGGTTTCAAGTATTAATCTCTGACCTAAGAGAAAGAAATATAGTTTTCCCGTCTGGTTTTGGGTATTAATCTTCAATCTGCTTATGTAGATAGTTTTCCTATCTGGTTCCAGCTATTAATCTACAATCAGTCATCCACATATAGTTGTCCTGGCTTATTACATGTATTAATCTGGAACTTTCTTTTTTCGGTCATTGAGATAGTTGTCCTGTCTGGTTTCAGGTATTAATCTCTGACCTAAGAGAAAGAAAGATAATTTTCCCATCTAGTTTCGGGTATTAATCTTCAATCTGCTATGCATAAGTTAATAGTATTTGTCTGTCTGCGAATTCAACCTGAAAAGGTAAAGTCAGTTTCATGTGATGTCATGATGTATGAATTGCATGATGCTCTCAAAATAAATGAGAATGTTATATGCGTTTCAGTTATGCATATGCTACGATGTATTGTAAAATGAGGCATGAATGCAATATGAGAACATATCAGTTGTTCTATTGGAGTGTTATTGAACTAGGGAAAATAAATCCCTGATTGTCACTGGGGGTGAAGAGTGTAGGTCTTCAAATTTTGTTAAAGTTGAAATACTGAGAGACGGATTTCCGTTGTTAGAGAAATAAACTTTGTTGGGAAAGGGAAACTCCGTAATTCGCTTGTGGATTTTACTAGGGAATTTTTCTTAGATATCAGAGTAGTAGTTGGAGATTCCTGCTCCACCGGGGATATAAGAACACCTGACATCATTAGGCTGTATGAACGGATATGGCAGTGACTTTTATAGTAGGATGCCTCTGCCTCTGTACCTTCTAGAGAAAGTATCTGCAGGGATTTCATGGATGGCCTTTGACATTTCTCTTTTCCTTAAAGCCATTAGTAAATGTCTTTCTGTTTTTGTTTTTGCGTATATTTGTAAGCAGTAATCACATTCAAATGCATATGTTCAAAAATAATCACTGGACGTTTTCGCAAACAAAACAGGAAGATAAAAGGAAAACAAATAGTTTTACACTTTCAAAGATAATTTTGCATTAATTTGAAGAATGTGTTCCTATGATAGGCATTTTTGTACAAGGAGACGGACATCCTAGTAAGAGAACTTCATCGTAAGACTGGAAACCATACAAAATAGTATACAAAGAAAAATAGCTATGTGAAATAATCCCATTGATTTCCATTCTGCTATTGCCTTTATGTCTTTAAGCATGTCCTCTCTTTGTTGCTTGTCCGAAGCTGACCAAATTGATTAGTACCACTTGAGCTTGACAGTTGATACTGAAGATTGGTTGTAAGATGACCCAACGGGATATAGTTACACGCTTGAAATCCCTAACTTTTTCCTGGACCGTCCTATCGGTTTTTCAGTCCATCGGGATACCCTTTTTTGCCCAAGCCTCCCTTTTAGGTTTTCTACTTACCGGGTGTACAAACTTTTTCATGTGTATATCCCTAATTTTTGCCCGAACCCTTTTGGTTCGCTGGGATGCCCTTATTTTTGCCTAGGCCAGTCAACCTAGCGGGTCTTTGTTCATGCGTAGTATCTTTTAACCATGTCCGCGTTTACAGGATGCGGAAGGTCGTCACCATCCATAGTGGTTAAGATCGTGGCTCCACCAGAAAATATGTTCTTGATTACAAATGGTCCTTCGTATGTAGGAGTCCATTTGCCCCGGGATCACTTTCTGGAAGTATGATGCGCTTGATTAATAGGTCACCAGCCTGATATACCTGACGTCTGACCTTCTTGTTAAAATCTTTAATCATACATTTTTGGTACATCTGACCATGACAGATAGCCGCGAGCCTTTTTCATCAATCAGGTTTAATTGGTCAAGTCGAGTCTGAACCCATTCGTCTTCCTTCAAACCTGTGTCCTTCAAGATTCTCAAGGAAGATATCTGGACTTCAATGGGTAGGACAACTTCCATACCGTATACCAGAGAGAAAGGAGTTTCCCTTGTTGATGTGCGCACTATAGTACGGTAACCATGAAGATCAAATGGTAACATCTCGTTCCACTCTTTGTATGTCATCGTCATCTTCTGTATGATATTTTTGATATTTTTATTAGCAGCTTCTAAGCGCCATTCATCTTCGGGCGATAAGGAGAAGAGTTATGATACTGGATCTTGAATTGTGTGCAGAGCTCGGTGATCATAGTATTATTGATATTGGTACCATTTATCCGTAATGATGCTTTTTGGAATACCGTACTGACAGATAAGGTTATGTCTGATGAATCAGGCCACAACGTTCTTGGTAACAGAAGTAAATGAAGCTGCCTTGACCCACTTCATGAAGTAATCAATGGCAACCAGGATGAAACGATGCCCATTAGAAGCTGTAGGTCTAATCTCTCCAATCATATCGATGCCCCACATTGCGAATGACCAGGGAGCATTCAAAACGTTTAGAGGAATCAGAGGCACATGTACTTTATCAACATAGATTTTGCATTTGTGACAAGTTCGTGAATGTTGATAACAGTCCGCTTCCATAGTGGACCAATACTATCCTACCCGTAGGATCTTTTTAGCCATCGTGTGCCCACTAGAATGAGTGCCAAAGGTACCTTCGTGCAAATCATCCATAATCTTTTTTGCCTCACTCTTGTCTACACACCGAAGAAAGGTAGAGTCGTGGTTGCGCTTGTAGAGGATTCAATTACTGAGGAAGAACTTGGCAGCGAACCTTCTTAGGAACTTCTTATCATTGACTGAAGCTCCCTCAAGATACTCTTGGGCTTTGAGATATCTTTTAACTTCATGGAACCAAGGTTTGTCCAATACTTCTTCAGTATCAATCTCATGATAGTGTTCTGGTTTATCCATCCTCTCAATAGTGATCTGAGGAGCCTCATTATCCCACCTGACTTTGAACATGGATGACATAGTAGCTAGCGCGTTCGCTAGTTGATTTTCCTCTCGTGGAAAATGCTCAAAGGTAATTTCTTAAAAATATGGAATCAATGTTAACACATGCTCTTTGTAAGGGATGAGATTCAGATGCTTCGTGTCCCATTCTCCTTTGATTTGACTGATTACTAAGGCCGAGTCTCCAAATACACTCAAGGATTTGATCCTCAAGTCGATAGCAGCTTTGAAACCCATAATGCATGCTTCATATTCAGCCATATTGTTGGTACAATTGAAACATAGTCGAGAAGTGAAAGGAGTATGATAGCCTTCGGGAGATATGATTACAGCATCGATGCCATTGCCAAGTGCGTTCTAAGCTCCGTTAAAAACCATAGTCCATCGGGATTTTTTTCAGGTCCTTCGTCCGGTCCAAGTTCTTCACAATCAGTTATTAACATGATGATCTCATCCGGGAACTCAAAGTTCATGGATTGGTAGTCGTCCATAGCCTGATGAGCCAAATGATTAGCTAGTAAACTTCCCTTGATTGCTTTCTGGGTTATGTATTGTATATCATATTCGGTCAGGATCATTTGTCATCTTTCTATTCTTCCGGAGAGAGTGGGCTTCTCGAAGATGTATTTGATAGGATCCGTTTTAGATATCAATAAAGTAGTGTGAGACAACATATATTATCTCAGTCGGCGAGCAGCCCATGCCAAAGCGCGACAAGTTTCTCGAGCAGTGACTATCTAGTTTCACAGTTGGTAAACTTTTTTCTAAGGCAGTATATTGCATGCTCTTTTCGACCAGACTCGTCATGCTGCCCCAACACACACCCCATTGAATTCTCTAATATCATTAAGTACATGATCAGAGGTCTTCCTTCACCCGCCGACATCAAAATCGGAGGTTCTTAATGATATTCCTTGATTTTGTCAAAGGAGGTCTGGAAATCGTCATTCCACTTCACTACTTGATATTTCTTTAGTAATTTGAAGATTGACTCACAAGTAGCGGTTAGATGGGAAATGAATCTGGAAATGTAGTTTAGACGTCCTAAGAATCCCCTAACTTCCTTCTCAGTGCGAGGAGTTGGAATTTCTTGTATGGATTTAACCTTTTCAGGGTCTACTTCAATACCTTTTCCGCTGACAACGAATCCTAAGAGCTTACCGGATCTTACTCCAAAGGTGCACTTATTTTGGTTCAACCTCAGTTTGCATCTCTTGAGCCTTTCAAATAGCTTTTGTAGGTGGTCAAGGTGCTCCTCTTTAGTCTGAGACCTGGCTATCATATTACCAACATAGACCTCTATCTCGTGATGGATCATATCGTGAAACAAAGCTACCATGGCACGCTGATAGGTTTCCCCAGCGTTCTTTAACCCAAATGGCATAACTTTGTAACAGAAAGTGCCCCACTGTGTGACGAAGGTCATTTTCTCCATGTCCTAAGGTGCCATTTTGATCTGATTATACCCGGAGAAACCATCCATGAAGGATAATACCTTATGTTCTGCGGTGTTGTCAACCAGAACATCAATATGGGGAAGCATAAATTCATCCTTGGGGCTTGCCCTATTCAGGTCTCTGTAATCTATACACATACGTACTTTATTGTCCTTCTTAGGTACTGGGACAACATTGGTAACCCATTATGGATAAGAGGTGACAGCTAAGAAACCGGTGTTGAACTGTTTCATGACTCCAGCCTTGATCTTTTCTGACATTTCTGGCCGCATGCGACAAACCTTTTGTTTCAATGGAGGGAAATTCTCTTTTGTCGGTAGGTGATGAACCACAATATCAGTGTTAACTTCTGGCATGTCTTCGTATGACCAGGAAAAGATCTCAACATAGTCATGTAACATCTGTATTAATCGCTTTTTGACATTATGCTCCAGATCGGAACATATCTTGACTTCCTTCTTATCCTTTTCAGTATCCAAGTTTATTGTCTCAATTGGAACTTCATGGGGTTGTATTTCCCTTTCTTCCTATTGTAACAGCCTGGCGAGTTCCCCATGTACTTCACAATCTTCCTCAGCTTCGTCCTCGGCTTGGTAGATTGGATTTTCAAAGTCATAATTGGTAATAGCAGAATTGTTATCAATGGGATCCATAGTGGATGTGGATCTGCAATTTTGATATGTGGGTGTGTGTAAGAGAGCATAACCATTTTGATAAAGTAAAAAGTAGAAAAGAAAAACAGAGAGTGTAAAAATTGTATACAAAACATCAAATGATTTATTAATGACATATGAAGATGAATTAATAAGCCTCACAAATAAACCATTGTGCTTCGGGTAAAGCACAAGGCTTTAGAGTTTCAATTGTTTAAATATTACATATCCCAAAAAAAAGACAATTACTCTTGAATAAAAGTAATAAAAGCAAAATCTTTGGCCTCCCAATTGCTGAGTCCACCACTGATAGTTAGGAAGATCCACTTGTCTATGTCACAGTCGCTATCATTGTCCTCCAATGCATTGACTTCGTGGTTGCTGATGGGTAGTGGTGGTTCCCCAACGCGAGCATGACGAACAGCTCTCTGGGCTCCTGAAGCAAAACCCAAACCAAACTTTTAAGATTTGTAGGGAATGTATGGAAGTTTCTCCAAATGGTACACCCACCTTTTTCAACTACTGCTTTGGCATCCCTCAGAGAAGCCATCTTCAGTGGAGGCCGGGTAGTCTTTGGAACACTGGTAGCAGTCTTAGTCGCAGCAACTGTCTATAGAACCTTATCAAAGTTCTGACAGGGGATCTCAATGAACTCGCCGTCCATTTCAACATACCTGAAAGAGTTCAAGTGGCTTACCATGCTTTCCTCCTCACCGTGGACTGTGATAATCTTTCCATTGACTGGGTACTTAAACATCTGATGCAGGGTAGTAGTAACAGCACCAGCCCCATGGATCCAGGGTCAACTCAGTAAGCATGAATAAGACGGGAGGATGTCCATCACTTAGAAAGTTTAGTCAAAAGTATGAGTACCAACTTTGATAGGGATTTCCACCTCCCCTTGCACCATTCTTTTGGAACCATCGAAAGCCCTCACCATAATGTTATTGGGCTTCAGCGTGAGTCCTTCAAAATCCAATCTGTCCAAAGCATTCTTGGGTAAGACATTCAATGATGAACCTGTATCTACTAGAACATGAGCTAAGGTAGTGCTCGTGCACTAAATAGAGACATACAGGGCATCATTGTGTTTCCTTCCCTTGGGAGTTAAATCAGCGTCAGAAAAACCCAATCCATTATCAGCAGTCAGGCTGGAAACACAGTTCTCAAATTGATCAGTGGAGGTCTCTTGAGGCACATGGGTAGACTTCAGGAATTTACTAAATCCTTAGCATGGGCTTCAGAGCACAAAAGTAAGGCCAACATTGAGATCTTTGAAGGGGTCTGCCCCAACTGCTCCACGATGTTATAATCACTTTTCTTTATTATCTCCAGTATCTCTTCCATTTCTTTTTAGAAGCCTCGAGAATGAATTCTTTGTGCGCCTTCGTCTGGACAGGCTCAACCAATACCTCTTTTCCCTGAGTCTCGGCCAACTCAGTAGTAGGGATAATAGTAGGGATAATATTAGGAGTAGCAATAGGAGTACTAACAGGAGTAGCAGCAGGAATAATCACAGGAGTAGCAACAGTCTTCGAGGAAATATTTCGGGAGAGAAAACTCTTCTGCTTCTCGTAATTTTGCTGGTCCTAACGATGTTGTAGATGTCAGGATCAGTATCTTCAGAAACTTTATCTTCAACAGCCAATAGGTCTTGCTTGACGCCATGGTAATAGACGCCAGCCCCATAATTCCAGGGAACAAATTTATCCGAGGAATATGGTATTGGCCCAAGAAGGTTGATGATCAAGGGAGAAAACTTAGGAACGAATGTAATCCTTACGGATCTTTTGGTGGAGATCCTGGGAGGATTGTTGGAAATGGTAATTATTGAGACATCTTCACAAAAATTTATTGCAAGGGGAACTTTCTCAAACAGAATTTCTTTGTTAACCATCAGGCGCTGGACGCCTCTCTTTAACAACAAACAACCATCTGGTAGAGACATACATAAGTGGTAACCTTCACCATATCCCGAAAATAAATAGGCTTGCAACAGATTCCTTTTAACATTTAGAAGAGGAGTAGTTAACTCATCCATAGAAGAAACAAACCGGTGGTTATCAACAGCATTGACAACCTGACTTTGTTTGGGAATTGGTGCAGTTATTACATTAGATGTCTCTAAAAGGTCAAACTCAATCTCCTTCGCCTCGATAATATCCTCCATCTTATTTTTCAGAGCCCAACAATCGTTTGTATCATGCCCCGGACTTTCGGAATGGTAGGCACATTAAGCATTTGGGTTGTAGCAAGGAGATGCAGTATTGGGATTCTTAGGAGCTTCCTTTAGAGTCACCAAATTGGATTTCAACAGGTGTGGAAAAACCTGGGATAAGGTCATGTTGATCCGGGTAAACTGTCTTATGGGCATGTCTGGCCTGTGCTGATTGTTTCGTTGTTGGTTTGATGTAGGATTGGAGATGATAATAGCCCCTACCGTCAGACAATGTTCAGTTTTGCTTTGATTTCTCTGGCCATATGCAACACTTACCTCCTTATTCCCAGTGGAGGGTTTATTTGTTGTACTGGAGGATGCATCTCTCTGGATCTTACCACTTTTAATTCCATCTTCTACTCGCTCACCAGTCAGTATCATTTCAGTGATCCCAGCAGACGAGCTTCCAATCAGATGGTTAAAGAATGGACCAGATAACGTGCCCAAGAACATGTCCACCAGCTCTCTATCAGAGAGAGGAGACTGGACTCTTCCCGCTAGATCCCTTCACTTCTGGGCATAATCTTTGAAACCTTCGCCGGAACCCATAGACATACCTTGCAATTGTGTACGAGTTAGGGCGAGGTCAGCATTATATTGGTACTGCTTATAGAAAGCAGCAGCCAGATATTCCCAATTATGAATGTTGGTTCTCTCCAGTTGATAGAACCATTCTAGCTGAGTCCCTGTCAAACTTTCCTGGAAGAAATGAACCCACTGATTCCTATCAGTAGTGTGGGGTTGAATCTTCATGACATATGACCTTAAGTACAGCTTAGGATAGGAGACACTGTCGGGTTCTAGCAAAGGTGGGGATCTTGAATTTCTATGGGATTACCACCCCTGAGACCAGTCCTAGCTCTTCAAAATCTAGCCCGGGTACCCTCTAGATCTCCATGGCATTGAGACGATCCTCCAGCTATTTGTATTTATCATCAGCAGGAGGATACTACTCCTCAGAATAGTTAGCTTCATCTTCCTCAGACCCTGGGTTGTTGTTTTCTTCCGTTGGCTTCTCTTCTTGATTGTCCCCCTCATTTGACGGGGTTGCAAAATCTAGAGCTTGCTTAGCCGATCCTCTGAACCTTCTTCCCAAATTCAATACACCAGTTGGTTTCTTTGCCTTCTTGGTCTTCTCTTTAATGATAAGAGCTTTTAGACCTTCATATCCCTTAGCCAGAGCCAAGAACATTTGTTGGAACTGAGCATTTTGAGCATGAAGATCCTTTACTGTTTGTTCAAGATCCCTTTCTTTTTGCTGAAATAAATAGCTAAAAGATAAGAAACTTGTTTTGAAACCTGTTTATGTGATGATATGCATGATATGCTTATGCCATGTTTTCAAGGGTCTCATAGGATTTAAACTATTTTAACCAAAATATAAACAAAGTCTTTTTATTAGTAAGTTCAAATGAAATAAAAGTTTACAAAGGAATAACAAATAAGAAACTTATAAGATTCCTAAGTCTCCCAAGGACTCTTTCTTTTGGTGTTGATGTAGGCATTGAGATTCTGCTCATCGTGAAGTTGCTTGGTCAGTTCCAACACCTTTTTATCACTGGCATAGAATTGGGACTCAAAGGTATCTAGTTCTTCTTTGAGCTGTATCCAAGACTTTTGCAATTATTTGAAGTTTGTTGGCATATCAGGATGAAGAATGATGCGAGACTCGACCCCTTGAAAAATAGGCTCTGAAATCACTGGTAGGATAGCAGCATACGGCATCATAAGATTTTGAGCACGAGCTCGCACCCATTTGAGGTATAGTTCCAAAGGGATGGAGTTCTTGTGCCCCAGAGTCCTGCTATCAGTCTTCTTAACGATGCCACAAGCGTGGATGAACCTCTAGTGATTACCTTGCGAATCATTTGAATAGGTGAACACAATATCCAGGATGAACATATCGTGAGGACCATCCCTCCGGGTGTAACCTAACTGACGTAGAGCTAAATAAGGGTTGTAGGTGATGCCTCCTCTAGTGCCAAGGAGTGGCACATTAGGAAATTCTCCACAGCGATCAATAAAAGAGATGTCTTCCTGAGAGTGAGGGCACCAATAGATATCAGAGTGAGAGAGAGACATTAACTTTTGGTTCCACCTTAAGCCTAACTCATTCTTCATTACTGCCCGAGGAAGGTGCGAAATAAACCACCTATAGAGCAAAGGCGTACAACACATAAGAGTTCCTCATCTCTTCATAGTACGGGCATGTAGTGAATGAAGAATATCCCCGAGAAATGTAGGCACTAGATTATGAGCAAGGAAGATGTTGATGGCACTGACATCTATAAACTGGTCTGAATTGGGGAACAAAACCAACCCATAGATCAAGAGAGCTAATACATCTTCAAAGGCGTGGTAACTCATAGCGTTCAGGAATACTTGAGCTTTCTTCATTAGAAAACTTGTAAGGAGGCCCTTAACTCCACTCCTTTTTTCCTAGTTGGACTCAATGTCAGATGGCTTCAAATGCAAGGCTACGACAACATCTTCAGATACTGGATCTCGTTCTAAACCGATTAAAGGTACCTGCTCCAATATAGGCAAATCAAGTATCTTGGAGAATTCTTCCAGTGTAGGCACCAACTGATAGTCTAGAAATGTGAAGCAATGGTGCTTAGGATCGAAGAACTGGAATAAGACACTCATCAAACCTTCGTAAAAACTGGTAGTAACCAAACTGAGCAAATGACCATATCTCTTGTTGAATGATGAGCTCTCAGGAACTTTTAAGACCATTTCCTTGAGTTTGGTAGGGATCTCTACAAAATTGATTCGGATGGTTTTTCTGCGAGCTGAATCCATGACCTATAAAATAGAAAAGAGGTAAATCCACATACTTTTGAAATGGTTAGTGTACATGCCATGTTATGGTGTTTATGATGTTATGATTATGCTTTGAAATTACAAGTATGTCAAACACAAACAAGTCACATAGAGACCTTAGGTTTAAAGGCTTGCACGAGTTTTAAAGGTAAGCACCCTCTTGAAGTTTCAGTTGGCTTAACTTATCCTATTAATAGTAATCGGGTTCTAAGGAGTCTCATATCACTGACCTTTATTTTAGGCATTGTTCTAGCTCAAGCACTGAATTATTGCGGCTAGAATATCCCAAAAGTCCAATCTCATTGAGTGTAGTATCGAGTATCAATCAATCTTTGGTCAGAACCAAAGCCAGCCATCTCACTACTTTCTAATGGCTTAGGATGAGTCAATTAAAGGTTCTAAAGGTCAGTTAGCACTTAATGACACTATAAGGAAGCCTAATGTTATCCTTGACTGACTCAAGGAACATTAGTACAAGCCAGAGTATCACGCTAACGTAGCTATCACTTTTTCCATATCGGTCTACATCGTACAACTTCCATAATTTATTGCTACTTACCTAAAAAGGTGCCCCCAAATCTAGGTGTAGGATCTTTAACAAATAACCCCAACAAACCCTCAAAAGTAAAGTAGACAAAGCATACAAGGTAAAGCAATTTAAAATTAACTAGAGTCTAAGGTAACCCCACTTTTTAATTCTCCAGCAGAGTCTCCAGTTCTGTGATACGGTGGCAAAACTGACTATTTTACTGGTTTTGTGTTTGTATTTGCAAATGTTGCAGTAAGCAAGAGTCGCCACCGACTTTTCTTTTATCCAACAAAGGAAAGGGTAAAAAGAACAGAAAAAGACCTTTCGAGATTATTTTAGAGTAAGGGGTAGATTATGGAAATGGAAGGTGTTAACATCCTTTCCATCTGTAGTTATCTACGGGCTCTTAGATGCTTAGCTAATTTTGAAGTACCTTGTGTTTTGTGTTTTTTTGAAAAGTAGTTTGAAATGCCTTAGTGCGGCGATTTGCTTTATGATAACTCTTGTATCAGTCCTCAAGAGTGTTGATAAAGCGCTTTTGTAAAGGTTTTTGAAATGTTTTTGTGTAGGTGTAAAAAGTTTATTTGAGCAAGCATCTAACAGCTATCTACTGTAAGTACAAAGTGCGCCTAAGAGGGGGGGGGGGGGGGGGGGGGTGGGGTGAATTAGGTACTTTAAATTTTTTCTGATTTTAGTGATGATGGATATTATTTTTCTGGTTTATGGTGATTTTATGAAAGAGTAAAGTGCAGAAAAATAAAGAGACACAAGCGATATATCCTGGTTCCCCTCACAGTCCGAGAGTACTCCAGTCCCCTTTCAACATGAAAGAGATTTCCTTATAGTTGGCAAAATTAAACAAGAACTACCAAAACCAAGAAAAATCCTCTTGGACCAAGAACAATCCTCTTGGATTTTCACTATGTCAACAATGAGAACAATCCTCTCAAGGTGACCTTACTTGTTTCCAACAATCCTGGAAACCAAGAGTACAAAAACCACTAATCTTATTTTCAACAATTTTGAAAAATAAGAAAGTGTACAACAATATTTTGATTAAGTGAGTTTGTAGAGCAATAATCACTTTGAGTGATTTTATCAATAACTTGATCTTCTCTCCCAATAATAATGATATACAATGACTCAAACTTAGATTACTCAAAGTTTTTTGTTATACAAGATATGAAAATATGCAGAAAACTTTTTGAATGAAAGTGAAAAAGGCTTGAGTTGAATATTTGAAAATTCAGAAAAATATTGATTGGAAGAGATTGTTTCTTATTTTGAAATTTCAGTATTTATATATTCATAGCACCCCTTTGAAACAGCATAAGTTTCTGTAAATTAATCAAGAACAATTTCCAAGATTAAATGAAAAGATTCCATGAAGTGGTGTTATGAAAAGGTATGTTCAAAGTTGTTGTTTTTCAAAAATGGTCAGCAAGCAATCGATTGCACCCTTGATGCAAATCGATTACACAAACATGCAAATCGGTTGCACTTTAACATAAAGCATTTTTAACTAGAGAGCAATCAATTTCACTCTTGTGTAAATAGATTGCACTAAGAAACATAAGCAAAATAGATGAAAATGTGAGTCATGCAATCGATTACACCAACATGTAAATCGATTGCACAGATGTAAAAATGGATTTTTTGCTTAGAAAATTTAAGAAAAAGTTTGCATAAGTTTTAAACACTTATTTTGATCATTGAGCATTTAAGACTTAAGTTCATAGCAAGATTGTTATTATACCTTGAAATTTGCCAAGAGCTTGAATCAAAGACTTTTATCCAATGATGCTTTAGCTTGATCAACATCTTTGCCTTCTTGCCATTATGATTTTTCTTCATCAAAATAAAGTTCATTGAGATGCTTGATATTACATTCTCCCCCTTTTTGATGATGACAAAAAATCTTTCTTGAAGCTTTGTTATTTCCGGAAAGAGACTTCTCCCCCAAGATGAATAAGTCCCCCTTTCTATAAGAAGCTTTGAAATCATTTGGATTTGCTCATCTTGAAGGATTCTTTGTACCTTAAAAGTTTAAGACAAGGAAATACACAAGCATAAAGTGTAACATCCTTCTCCCCCTTTGACATTATCAAAAAGAAGGGAAAGATGCATAAAATATGGAAAATATACATGTAATAATATTGAAAACTTAAACAATAATGTTCATTAAACAAAACATAGTCACAAGAGAGAACAAAGACATAATGATAAACACAATAAGAATAACAGTAGTTGGACAGAATTCATGGTTGGTTCATGTCGGGTTTGTTATACAAAAATGGTCCTTGATTGGGAAGTTGTTGTTGAAGTGGAGGATCGGTGTATTATGGAGGAGGGACAACTGGGTTATTGGGATCATATGGAGGTATGTGGAGATAAGAGTAAAGGTAAGAAAACTGTTGATTCATATATGTGCGAAAATCATTGATCCGGGTTATTGTGGAGTCGTTGATAGTATTCCATTGGTTATTGATGTTGGTGTTGAGTGTAGAAAAATGTTGAGTCATGAAGTTAATTACATCTAGATTGCTTGGACCAACAGGAGCAGGTGGGGGAGGTACGGCTTCACCACCTTCATCTTCTTGATCATTTCCTTCATCACCAACCACATCTTCACCGATGTACGGAATCGTTTTGGTTTCCGAATTATAATGGACACCCATTCCCGAATCAACATTTTTTATGGAAATCTTATGCAGATTTGCATCCATTTCAACTTTTTCAAAATCAACAACATCAATTCCATAATGCTCAATAATAAGAGTAATAAAATAAGCATATGGCAGGAAATTTGATTTTGCATCAAACCTCACATTATGAGTCATGATAAGACGAGCCTAATTGACACTTATTCCTCTTTTTCTAGCGTAGAACAATTGCATCTCAAGATGTGTCACAATGCAGTGATTTCCAACTCGCGGAAACATGATGTATACCATAAAATAGTAAAATAGCCTATCATCGATATAAAAATTACCTGCACTCCGAGAGTCTATTGAGGGAACAACACCGCCTAGACTTCGAATCCTTTTTGCACGGAATTCTGCTTCATTTAACCTTCTGATGCTGTAGTAAAAATTCTTCTTGTTGTAGTCGTTCCAATCTTCATCTTCCGGGTCATAAAGGGTGCTCCTGGTATAAGGAATGTTTAAGATACCTCTAAGAATTTCAGGGGTTAGGAAGATTCTTGTACCCAAAACATATGTGAGAAACTTTCCTTTATAAGTTGCCAAGTTGTTGAAGAATGTCCACACCAAATCCGGATAATAGTGTCCATATGACGAAATGATTGGTTCCAAATTATAGGATGCTAAATCATTTTGAAATGTAAAGCATTCTTAAGGAAAGGATGATATCATACCATATTTTGGTGTTGAGACAATTTTCCATTGAAAATACTTTGTGAATCTCTCTTCTTGTTGTTGTGTTAGAGTTTGAATGAGTGGATTTTCCATAGATGAGGATCCAACTTTCTTCCCTTTCTCTTGAGCTGACAATTTTCTCTTTTGTCTGGATGCCATGAGGAAGGTGATTTTTGAGATTAAGATTTGGTAGGTTTGTATATGTCATAATACTTTTGAGGTTTTGAGAATTAGATATGTGATGAGATGAATTTGGAAAGAAGGTTGTGTTATAGGATAAGATTTGTGAGTAGAGAGTTATGAGTGGGGTTTAATGTATTCAAGGTTATTTAATTGGTCAATAATGGAGGTGAGATTGGGAACAGGAGAGGATAGGAATTTTGTCCAACATTAAAACATGTCATAAAGTTAAATTACAGCAGGTGTAATTGATTTGCATACAGATGCAATCGATTTGCACAATAAACAGAAACAACAGTAAACTGTAATGAACAGCATGCAATCGATTTGCACTATGGTGCAATCGATTTGCATTAAAACAGAATGGTTAGAGAATAAAAACATAAAGTGGGCAATCGATTTACACAATGGTGCAATCGATTGCATCAACCAAAAATGACCAAAAACACATTTTTCTTGAATTTAAACAAATCTTAATATACATAACATCTTAAGGCAACATATAGACATGAATTTTTCACATATAAACATGAATATCACTTTGAAAGCATTAAGAAAGGATAGAATGAACCTTAGATGTCATGTTCATCCAAAATACCAAGTTCTCGTCGAATTTTGTAAAATGGTTCCCTTGCCAAAGGTTTTGTGAAGACATCGGCAAGTTGATTATGAGTATCTTCATTTGTGACTTAGGTATCTCCTTGAATTACATGATCACGGAGAAAATGATGTCGTATGTCGATGTGTTTGGTTCTTGAGTGCATGACTGGATTCTTTGTAATATTTATCGCACTTGTATTGTCGCACCATAGAGGAATGCATCCTAGATCGAGTCCGTAGTCACAAAGTTGTTGCTTGAGCCATAATATTTGTGCACAACTACTACCCGCTGCAATATATTCTGCTTTGGCCGTGCTAAGAGCAACACATGCTTGTTTCTTGCAAGCCCATGATACTAATGAATTTCCAAGGATGTTACAAGCACCACTTGTGTTTTTTCTTTCAGTTTTACAACCTGCATAATCTGCTTCAGAATAACCAACTAAATTGCAAACTGTCATACCCCAAATTTTGACCTGAGATACCACCTCCCATCTGCATTATTACATAGCAAGCGTTCACAAGCGTTTTGACCTATTTTTGCCAATTCTCGAGTTAGATTTCAAAAATTCATAACTTCTTCAAATTTCAATTTTTTTAGTGGTTCTTTTACATATGATTCTCCTCTGCAACAACTACAACTTTTCTTTACAAGTCAAGAGATGATTATGCTTTGAAAATCCACCAAAAAATAGAACGTTAGAAATTATTGTGAATTTAGTGAAATTTAACTAATTTTTGTCTGACTTTATTAAATTATGTTTTTTTCATTTTTTTATCATCTTTCTTTTATTCTTATTTTCATAAAAAAAGAAAATCCTAAAAATATCTAGTTCATGCTATTTTCATTTTTATTTACGTTTTTATTCAAAATATAAAAAAAATTAGTTTCCTTAAGTTTCATTTAGTTTTTGTTCATTGTATCATTTAAGTTAAAATTATAGTCTTTTAGATTTAATTTAGTAAAAAAAATCTTAAAAAATAGTAATTTCACATTCTTTTATTTTTATTTTGCGAGTTCTTTATGTTAATTTAAAATTATCAAAAAAAATCTTAGTTACATATAATTTATATATTTTGCACCACTTTATTTGAAAAAACCAAAATTTAATATCTTTTTATTTTACTTTTATATTTTTAGTTTAGTTTTACTAACAGTTATTTTATTATTATTGTCATTGTTGTTTATTATTGATATTATGATTATTATAAATATGTTCATATGAGTATGTCCAAAACTGCATGGTCCCTGCATCTGCTGCCCAACTAACGGTCATACCATCTGCTGCCTCCACCACCAAAAAACTGTTAAACTCCAGTCCAAAAACCTGTGCACATCTGTCCAAGAATTACTTCAAATGGCACATACCAAAACTGTATCAGAAAAGCATTAAATCAGATTATTCTATATGTTCAAACTCATCAAAATCTTCCCTCCCAAAACCTCTTTCTTTCACTATAAAAGCAAGCAGTTATGCATATTTTGGGGAGAGCGTGAAAAAAGATAGTTCACCAAAGAGAAAAACACAAAACTGCAAGCAAAAACCTGCAAGTTTGTCAAACCTGCATAACTCGAGGCTGTTTCGAACTTGCAGAAGCACAAATCTGCATCGAAACCTCCTCACACTTGCAAAACCTGTTTCGAACCAAGCACTAGCCTGCATAACTCAAACTGGTCCTCACACCACATGCTCAAACCTTCAAACATACACAACCATAAACTGTAAACAGAAGCCCCTCCAACCTGCACCATTTCTAATCAAGCACAAACATATTTTCAGAAGAGCAGGAGGAATTAAAAAGCATATTACCTCATCTCTGGATTTCTCTATTATTTCATTGTCAAAAATCGAAACCATCAGACTTGCTCTGATCTTGTAAGTCTCCCTACTTTTTTTCTCAAAAAAATCTGTTTCCATGCCTGTCATAATGGTGTATGCTGTGAACTAGATGTTATTGCTGCATTTTTTGTTATTGATGTTTCAATAAATCAGAACCCCTTGAGTTTGTTATTGTTGTTTCTCTTGCCATGAATATTTGTTGCCTTGTTGATTTATTGTTTAACTGCATGAAAAAAACTAGAAACAGTGTTGTTGTTCGTTTTCGATTTAGGGGGGGGAGGATTCGAAGTCAGTAGCAGTAGTGTTGTTCGTTCTGACTTAGGAAGAATTCGAAGTCAGTAGCAGTAGTGTTGTTCGTTCTGACTTAGGAAGAATTCGAAGTCAGTAGCAGTAGTGTTGTTCGTTCTGACTTAGGAAGAATTCGAAGTCAGTAGCAGTAGTGTTGTTCGTTCTGACTTAGGAAGAATTCGAAGCCAGTAGCAGTAGTGTTGTTCGTTCTGACTTAGGAAGAATTCGAAACCAGAAGCGGTGTTGTTGTTCATTTTTAATTTAGGGAGCAGGGTTGTTCGATTTCGTTTTAAGAAGAGTTCGAAAGAGGGAGTTCGAAAGAGAGAAAAGTAGAGTTCGAAAGAGAGAGTTCGAAAGAGAGAAAAAGCAGAGTTCGAAAGAGAGAGTTTGAAAGAGAGAAAAAGCAGAGTTCGAAGAGAGAAAAGAAGAGTTCGAAATAGGGAGTTCGAAGAGAGAAAACAGAGTTCGAAAGAGAGAGTTCGAAAGAGAGAGAAGCAGAGTTAGAAAGAGGGAGTTCGAAGAGAAAAAAGAGAGTTCGAAAAGAGCATTGTTCGATTTCGATTTATGTCCCAATGCTGGACCTTTATTTTGTTTTCAGTTTATAACCCAATTAATTAGTTTAGTTTTATAATCTTGATATTTCGATTGGTCAGTATGTTAGTTAATTTTGTTAGTTTTTTAACTAGTCTTTTATTGATAAGTTTGTAAGTCATCTTTTTGAACTTATCCCCCCTTGTGATATTCCTCCCATGATACATGTTGGTTGAGTTTGTGATAATTTTAATTCCATGGCTTCTCTCTTGGTTTTCTTCTAAATTTTTTGAGTGTTTATACTTTTATTTTTTTCATGTTGCTTGCAAATCCAAGGGAATTGTTTAATTTTTGTCGACTTCATGTCATCAAAAAAACATTGTGCGAATACCCTCATTCATCCCTTTTTATTATTTTAAAAACTTAAGATAATTTTCCCAAATATTCAATTTTTCAAAACTCACACCTTTTAAGTCAAAACTTCGACATTAGGTCGTCGTATCTTCAAAAACTCGTCCATACCCATTTTTTACCAAAACAATTTAGTTTTAATCAAACAAACATTTTAATAAACAGATATTTCAAAAGGTTCCTATAGAATACTGTAGATACATTGGGTGCTAATACCTTCCCATTGTATAACCAACCCCCGAACCTTAGACCTCTTTTCAAAAACGCCTTGTATTTTCATTACTTTAAAAGTATTCTTTTACATTGCATATTTTAGGGTTTTATTTCGCTTTTTTCCCTTTTCCCTTGGAAATAATAAAGCGCGGTGGCGACTCTTACTTTTGTGAGACGAATTAATTAATAGTTCGATCTCTGATTTACCCCGCTACATTTTTTATTGCTACAGAATTGGCGACTCTGCTGGGGAAAGATTGACCTCTTGCTGGTCCATCCCTAAGTGGGTTAAGCCTAATTTGTCATATTTGTTTTTTGTTATTATTACTTTTTTGTTTGATTCTGTGTTTATATTGGGGTTGTTTGGGTTTTTTGCAAAGGACGAATCCTATACCCGGATTAAGTTACACTTAAGAATAGGACGGGCGGTATAGTCATGTTAACTGTGAGGGAGTAATCCCGAAGAAGGAGGCATGAAATCCCCCACTCAATGGAAGGCCCTTTTGAACGTAATATTTGTTTATCGAGTAATTGGGAAGACATTATTATTTTCGACCTGGGAGCCAGAGAAATTGAGAACCGTAGAACCCTAACCCATCTTGGCCTTTTAGGTGTAGCGCGGAAATTATAACGGAGTAATCCGAAAGTAATTATTACGCGATGCTACGCTCAGATGAGTTTCTCTTGAGAATATTGCTAATTATTGAGTAATCAAGACATTGGTAATATCCGAAGGAGGAATGTAGACTCCGGGAACTCTTAGAACCTTGTCTTGCAGGTGCGATTAAACCACTAGTACATACCTTGGGGTGGGCTTTACCTTTGACTCCATGCACAAATGTTGAACCTTTGAACCCCATGTTTGTGAACTTGTGTGTAACTGTTGCATTATCATTCATCCATGCATCCATCAACATTTTTTGTAAAAAACTTGTTTTTCAAGGAACTTAAGAATGATTTTTACAGACATCTCAGGTATTATGGAGTTTGGAAGAAGAAACACTCGAAGTTTTAGTTTTAAGGAGCCCGAGATCGAAGAACTGAAGAGTTTGATTCCTAAGATTGAGAACCCGACAGAATTTAAGAAGAAATATGGGTCCCTTATACCTCTCATGAAGCGCAAGATGAAGGAAGGCATCCTTAATACTTTGGTCCAATTCTACGATCCTTTGTACCGATGCTTCACCTTTCCAGATTACCAGTTGATGCCCACCTTAGAAGAGTACTCCTACATACTTGGTTTGCCAATCACCGACTGTGTTCCTTTTTCTGGCTTAGAAGAGGAACCCAAATCTCACGAGATAGCGACCATCACCCACTTGAAGAAGTCGGAGATAGAGTAGAACATGACTACCAAAGGGGGAATCCGAGGCTTATCTGCGCAGTTTTTGTTGAAGAAATCTCATTATTTTGCTGAGATAAAAGATACTATTGCCTTTGAAGACGTTTTTGCTTTACTCGCTTATGGCCTATTCTTGTTCCCTAACATTGATAAGTTTATGGATATCAACGCCATCAGAATTTTCTTGATTGGAAATCCGGTCCCTACGCTGCTAGGAGATACCTACTACTCCATACATCTTCGAAACTCTTATCAAGGAGGGATGATTATTTGTTGTGCATCGTTGTTGTATCAATGGTATGTTTCTCATCTACCTAGGTCTGATGTCTTCTGGGATCTCGAGAAGGAGCCGCGATGGGCGCCAAAAATCACGGCTCTCACTCATTTCGACATTGATTGGTATAATCGAGTTTACTACGACGTGAAGATCATTCATAGCTGTGGTGCTTTTCCTAACGTACCTCTTCTCGGTACGAAAGGAGGAATTAACTATAATCCTGTTCTCGCGCGCCGTCAGTTTGGATATCCGATGAGGGACAAGCCGAACAACATCCATGTGAGTGGCTTCTTTCTACAAGAAGGACAAGATCACCAAGCAGCTAAGAAGGAGATCTAAGGAGCTTGGCGCCACATCCATAGGAAAGGGAGAGACATGTTAGGACAGAGAGGTGTCGTTTCTTTGGAGCCTTACCTACAATGGGTCCGTGCTAGGGCTAGTGCTCTCAAGATGCCCTATAAACCTGAGAAACCTTTATTCCCTACTATTGCATCGTCATCTGCTGTTGTTCCCATCAAGAATATGGGAGAATACCAAGGAAATCTAGCTAGGATGAAGCCCGAGAGAGATGCTTGGAAAGTAAAGTATACTATGTCGGAATACGAGAATCGGGTCCTGACTCGACAGCTAAAGGAAAAGGAGGATTTTCTATTTATTCAAGATGGCTGGTTCATTGATCATGATGAGAAGCTTCGTCAAAAGGATGCTTTGCTGAAGAAATATGCTAGTGAAAGGAAGAGAAAGAAGGAAGATTCGGTAAGCGTTGCTCTCGTTCCTAATCCACAAAAGGAAATCATAGATCGACTGGTAGCTGAGAATAAAAAGATAGAAGACTTTTATCAAGAGAAGATCAGGAGGCTCCAGTTACAGTTGGCATTTGGTCCTTCATCTGATGATTCTGAGTGATCTTTGGTTCTTAGTTTTATTTTTACCGTTGTCATTTTGTAAAAAGGGCTTTATGTTCCGAAGTTGTAATTTACTGCTTTATTATGGGATTCATGTTCCAAAGTTGTAATTTACTGTTTTTTTATTGGGTTGTTGTCCCAAAGCTATAATTTATTGTTTTGTTTTTCCAAAGTTGTAAGTTGTAATTTACCGCTTTCGAGTAATGAAAAGAGTTTTTGTTGTTCCAAATTCCTTTACCATTGATGTGTGCAAAATTATCGAAGTTCCTTGAAAAACTATCGAAACAAACAATCATTTGCATCGCATATCATGCATCATCCAACATTCCACTTCACATGTTTTCTAGAGTCTTATCTTTGTTTATTTTCCACTCCGATAGATTGCCAAGCTGTCTCATCAATATGATACTCGAGCCAACCGTCAGAGGAAGATAGAAGATCTAGAACAGGAAAACCACGAGCTTCGTGAGGAGGTCGCTACCCTCCGTGTTGGTATGGAGAAACTAACTGCGCAGGTGGAAAGTTTGATGGCTGCTCAGAATCAACCATCGACTGCAGCTGCTGAGATTCAAACTTTGACTATTGTGGTTTCTGAGATTGTCACTGTTCCAACATACGTGACTCAGATCAACTCTCTGCTTCAACATCAAATGCTAAAAGGTTTTCTGTGGGGAATGCCTTATAATTTTGTGCCAGAAGGGTATCAGCCTGTCGTGCAGCCTTTGGTTCAACCTACTGTGTCTGTTCCTCAACCGAAGATAGCTACTATGCCGCCTGTAATCCCTTCTATGTCACCTTTCCCTCAACCGGTGATGACAACTGTCGCTCCTGTGATTCATTCTACGCCATACATGAATGAACCTGCTTATCATGCCGAGCCTGCTGAAAGTCTGGGTCTTTTTGATAGAATGGAAGAATTTCAGGACCATTTTCAAGAGATGCAGAGGGAGATCAGAGCGTTAAAGGGGAAAGATTTGTTTGGAAAGAATGCTCATGACCTGTGCTTAGTTCCAAATGTAAAGATTCCAGCCAAATTCAAAGTGCCGGACTTTGAAAGGTATAAGGGTGATTCGTGTCCACGGAGTCATTTGACTATGTATGTGAGAAAGATGTCTACATATTCTGATGATCATGACTTGTTAATTCACTACTTACAAGACAGTCTGACTGGTGCCGCTCTAAAGTGGTATATGGGTTTGGACAGCACTCGGATCCATAATTTCAACGATCTTAGTGAAGCTTTTGTTCACCAGTATAAGTACAACGTCGACATGGCGCCAGACAGAGATCAACTCCGGGCGATGTCCCATAGAGACAAAGAGTCCTTTAAGGAATACGCCCAGAGGTGGCGCGAAATTGCTGCTCAGATCTATCCCCCTCTTGAGGAGAAAGAGATGACAAAGATATTCCTGAAGACTTTAGGTTCCTTTTATTATGAAAGAATGATTTCCAGCGCACCCAGTGACTTCACCGAGATGGTAAGTATGGGCATGCGGTTGGAAGAAGGGATTCGTGAAGGACGTTTGGTTAAAGAAGGAAGTCCGTCTAGCAGTAGCAAGAAGTTTGGAAGTGCTTTCCCTAAAAGAAAAGAACAAGAAGTCAGTGTAGTTTTCCCCGGGAGACCAAGGAAAGGTTACTCACATGTCCCAGCAGTCACTCCGGCTGTCCACCCAACATTGGTGACCCCACCTCATCAAACCCCACCAATTCAGCAACAGCGGCCTCGACAACAGGCTTATCAATTTAACAACCAGAATAGTTCACCAAGGAAACTGCACTTTGATGCCATTCCTATGACTTACACTGAATTGTTCCCTGCTCTTATCAGAAAGAACCTCATAACGACAAAGCCTCCTCTTGTCGCACCGAATAGTACTTCTCCGTGGTACAAGGCGGACCAGTTTTGTGAATATCATCAAGGGTCGCCGGGGCACAACCTTGAAAATTGCTTTGCTCTAAAGGCGGACGTGCAGAGGTTGATTAAGAATGGTATCTTGTCTTTCAAGGATGTTAACCCGAATGTTAGAGATAATCCTTTGCCTCGACATGGGGCAGTATCAATGAATATGGTGGAAGGTTGTCCAGGAAAGTTTCGAGTTTTTCAAGTTGAACACATAAGAGATTCGTTGATCAGGTTACATCAGAGTTTAAGAAGACTTGCCTTTTTTAGGCATCAGCATGATTATGAGGTTTGTGAATTTTGTTCAAGATAAGTTGATTGTCCTATTGTGAAGGAGGACATTCAAAAATTGTTAGACCAGAGGGTTATCACTATTACACATGACAGAGATCCGGTGGATGAAGTGAATGTTATAATACCACAATTCAATTTGCCTGAACCAATAGAGATCGTTTACGACAGTCAGACCGCACATGTTGATCCTTTGATCATTTATCCACCTGGCCCTGTGCCTTACAACTCAGACCAAGCTATATCGTACAAGTATAATGCCACAATGATTGAGAATGGGGTAGAAGTCCCTATACCAATAAGGCCATCTTTTGTTAACATCGCTGATGTGAGTAGAGTTACGAGAAGCGGACGTGTCTTTGCAGTAGTACCTTTGAAGAGGCCAGAAGTTCAAGTCAGGAGGCCCATATCGGCAGAATTTCCAGCAAGAAATGTTGAACCCAGGGTTGTGGTAGGCCGATCCAATGAACCTATCCACACCCCGATGATGATGAGATTCTGAAGCTTATCAAGAGAAGTGAATACAAGATTGTGTACCAACTATTGCAAACTCCTTCCAAGATTTATTTGCTTGCTTTACTGAGAGATTCTGGTGCCCATAGAGAAGCTTTGATGAAGGTCTTGGACCAGGCATTCATAGATCATGATGTGACGGTTAACCAGTTTGATGGAGTTGTGGGAAATATTACTTCGTGTAACAATCTTGGTTTCGGTGATGAAGAGCTTCCGGAGGAGGGAAGGAACCATAAAATGGCTTTGCATATCTCAATAAGTTGTGGAAATGATACTTTATCAAGTGTGCTGGTAGATACAGGTTCATCATTAAATGTAATGCCCAAAACTACATTATCTCGACTCTCATATCAAGGTGCTCCCATGAGACCCAGTGGAGTAATTGTAAAAGCGTTTGATGGTTCTAGGAAGACTGTCATTGGTGAAGTGGATCTTCCTATAGTAATTGGTCCTTTTACTTTTCAGATCAATTTTCAAGTAATGGATATCTGTGCCGCCTACAGTTGCCTATTGGGTCATCCATGGATCCATGATGCATGGACAGTCACTTCCACGCTCCATCAAAGATTGAAGTTTGTAAGGCATGGAAAGCTAGTAATGATTGGTGGAGAGTAGGCTATGGTGGTAATCCATTTGTCATCTTTCTCTTTTATTGATGCTGATGAGGATGTTGGAACCCAATTTCCAGCTCTATCTGTTGCTAATAATGAAGTGAAGAAGCAAGGGACGTCTATTTCTTCTTTTGAAGATGCACGACGAGTGGTTGAAAGTGGTTCGGCTGAAGGTTGGGGCCAGGTGTTGACTTTGCCTTAGAACAAGTCTGGAGAAGGTCTTGGTTTTCATCCCGTGTCTACAAGAGTCAAGCAGGAAACAGTTACCCGTCCGATACAAGAGGTTTTCCGAAGCGCAGGTTTTATCCATCCAACTCCTCCTGAGGTTGATGCTATAATAGGAGACGATTCTGAAGAGGATTTACCCGACTTTGTAACGCATGGAGTGGTTTGCCAGAACTGGATTGCTGTTGATGTTCCTGTTGTGATGCACATTTATGAGTAATGTTTTGTTTATTTTTGAAAAAAACTTTTGCTCTGCCCAAGGCAAAAAGTATTTGTGTCGGGCTATGTTGAAAATAAATCCTTTTGCTCTGCCCAAGGCAAAAGAGAAAATGTCTGGGCTCTTTGTTTCAAGTATTGCCTCATGAATAAAAATGTTATTTTGTCCACTACTGTTTACTTTTCACTCTTTCTGGGAAATAGTAATGAAAATTAATTGGTAGTAATAGGAAAATATAATAATCTTTTGTTTCATTTGTACAACATTCATATTAATCGATCTCTAAAATAAAGCATAAATATATGTGCAGATTAATCCATGACTTAACCATTGAAAACAATGATCCTATACCCTCTCCCAACTTTGAATTCTCTGTGTTCAGAGTCGAGGAAGAAGATAGTGAAGAAGTTCCTGATGAAATTTCCCGTTTGCTTGAGCATGATGAAAAGACTATTCAGCCGTTTGAAGAGCCTATAGAGATGATCAATTTGGGTGATGAAGAAGATAGAAAGGAAGTCAAGGTCGGAGCATTGCTTATCCCAGAGGTCAAAGAGAAAATGTTAGAGTTTCTCAGAGAGTATGTTGACGTGTTTGCTTGGTCCTACCAAGACATGCCAGGTTTAGATAACAATATTGTGGAGCATCGTTTGCCGTTGAGACCTGAATGTCCGCCGATTAAGCAGAAGTTGAGAAGGACTCGTCCTGATATGGCTGACAAGATCAAAGAAGAAGTTCAAAAGCAAATTAATGCAGGTTTCCTTGTTACATCGGTCTATCCTTAATGGTTAGCCAATATAGTGCATGTTGCTAAGAAAGATGGCAAAGTTCGGATGTGTGTAGACTACAGAGATCTGAATAGAGCTAGCCCAAAGGATGATTTTCCATTACCGCACATTGATGTATTGGTCGACAGTACCGCAAAGTTCAAAGTCTTTTCTTTCATGGATGGTTTCTCTGGTTATAATCAAATCAAGATGGCGCCAGAAGATATGGAGAAGACAACTTTCATTACACCTTGGGGAACATTTTGTTATCGGGTAATGCCATTTGGTTTGAAGAATGTTGGTGCAACATACCAAAGGGCCATGACTGCTTTGTTCCATGATATGATGCATAAGGAGATAGAAGTGTATGTAGATGACATGATTGCCAAATCGCAAACTGAAGAAGATCATTTGGAACATTTATTGAAGTTATTCCAGCGTTTGAGAAAGTATAAACTCCGTCTGAATCCCAACAAGTGCACTTTTGGTGTTCGTTCTGGAAGACTTCTGGGTTTCATTGTCAGTCAGAAAGGTATTGAGGTAGATCCTGACAAAGTCAAAGCTATTCGGGAAATACCCGCACCCAAGACGGAAAAACAAGTAAGAGGATTCCTTGGGAGACTGAACTATATTTCTAGATTTATATCTCATATGACTGCTACCTGTGGGCCGATTTTCAAGCTTCTCCGAAAGAACCAAGGATGTGTGTGGACAGAAGATTGTCAGAAAGCTTTTGATAGCATCAAAGAATATTTACTTGAACCTCCTATTTTGATTCCTCCAGTGGAAGGAAGACCTTTGATTATGTACCTGACTATATTGGAAGATTCCATGGGATGTGTGCTTGGACAACAAGATGAGACTGGAAGAAAGGAACATGCCATATATTACCTGAGTAAGAAATTCACAGACTGTGAGTCTCGATACTCAATGCTTGAGAAGACCTGTTGTGCTTTAGCTTGGGCTGCTCGCCATCTGCGCCAGTATATGATTAACCACACCACTTGGTTGATCTCCAAAATGGATCTGATCAAGTATATCTTCGAGAAGCCCGCCTTATTTGGAAGAATAGCCCGCTGGCAAATGTTTTTATCTGAATATGACATTGAGTATCACACTCAGAAAACAATCAAAGGGAGTATTTTAGCCGATCATTTGGCTCACCAACCAATTGAAGATTATCAATCCACCAAGTTTGACTTCCCGGATGAAGATGTTATGTACTTGAAAGCTAAAGATTGTGAAGAGCCGTTACCTGAAGAAGGACCTGATCTGAATCTCGTTGGGGTTTGATTTTTGACGGAGCTGTGAACTCTTATGGAAATGGAATTGGGGCAATCATCGTCACTCCCCGAGGTACTCATATCCCGTTCACGGCGAGATTGAAGTTCGACTGTACGAACAACATGGCTGAATATGAGGCATGTATTATGGGTCTCGAAGAAGCAGTGGATCTAACGATTAAGATTCTTGATATTTACGGAGACTCGGCATTGGTAATTAATCAAATCAAAGGAGAATGGGAGACTTGTCATCCTGGTTTGATCCCTTATAGAGATTATGCTAGAAGATTGTTAACCTTCTTCAACAAAGTGGAGTTACATCATATTCCTAGAGATGAAAACCAAATGGCTGATGCTTTAGCTACTTTGTCTTAAATGTTTCAAGTGAATGGTTGGAACGATGTGCCTACAATCAGGGTTATGCGCCTCAACAGACCTGCTCATGTGTTCTCAGTAGAAGAGGTCACCGGCGACAAACCATGGTTCTATGACATTAAACGGGTTCTTCAAACTCAAGAGTACCCGCCTGGGGCATCCAATAAAGATAGGAAGATGTTGAGGAGATTAGCAAGAAGTTTCTTCCTCAATGAAGAATTATTGTACAAGAGGAATTACGACATGGTCTTGCTCAGATGTGTAGACAGACATGAAGCAGACATGCTGATGCAAGAAGTGCATGAAGGATCCTTTGGCACTCATGCCAACGGACATGCAATGGCTAAAAAGATGTTGAGAGCTGGTTACTATTGGATGACGATGGAATCTGATTGTTGCAAATATGTGCAGAAATGTCATAAATGCCAGATTTATGCGGACAAGATACATGTGCCACCGACCCTCCTCAATGTTATCTCTTCACCTTGGCCTTTCTCTATGTGGGGCATTGATATGATTGGAATGATTGAACCCAAGGCTTCAAATGGTCATCGTTTCATCTTAGTAGCAATCGATTATTTTACTAAATGGGTGGAAGCAATATCTTATGCTAATGTAACCAGACAGGTAGTAGTCAGATTTATCAAGAATCAGATCATTTGTCGATACAGCATCCCGAGCAAGATCATCACTGATAATGGCTCGAATTTGAATATAAAGATGATGAGAGAGCTTTATGAAGAGTTCAAGATCGAACATCATAATTCATATCCTTACAGGCCGAAGATGAATGGGGCAGTTGAAGCTGCTAACAAGAACATCAAAAAGATTGACCAGAAGATGGTGGTAACTTATAAAGATTGGCATGAAATGCTTCCGTTTGATTTACACGGATACCGTACTTCAGTTCGAACTTCAACAGGTGCAAACCTATTTTCCCTAGTTTATGGTATGGAAGCAGTACTCCCCATGGAGGTTGAGATTCCGTCTATGAGAGTGTTGATGGAAGCTAAGCTTTCTGAGGCTGAATGGTGTCAAAGTAGATATGATCAGTTGAATTTAATTGAAGAGAAGAGATTGACAGTGTTGTGTCACGGTCAATTATATCAGCAGAGAATAAAGAAGGCTTTTGATAAGAAGGTTCGACCACGCGAGTTCAGAGAAGGTGACCTTGTGCTCAAGAAGATATTATCTTTCCAACCTGATTCTAGGGGAAAGTGGGCTCTGAATTATGAAGGACCGTATATCGTTAAGAAAGTTTTCTCTGGAGATTCCATGATTCTCACGAGTATGGACGGTGAAGAGCTCCCGCGCTCCATGAACGCCGATGCAGTCAAGAAGTATTTCGCCTAGTTTTGAGTTGACAGTTTGCTAAGTTGAAAACCCAAAGGGGCGGCTTAGGCAGACTTTTGGTCAGACTGGCTGTGGCATTTAAGCACATTTCGGAATTCGAAGTTGTTAGGGAGAATAGTGATCATTGTTTTTGTGTAACCCTTTCTTTTTATGTACTATTTCCCAAACTTTTGTAAACCGTAGGAGTCGCGTTGTTAGTGAACTACCATTTTATTAATGAAATTTGAGCATTTACCTTTTATGGGCAAAGTTTTAATTTTACGGCAATATTCGAAACAAAGTTATTTAAAATATTCTTATTTTAAAAAAAAGTGTCGTGAATACTGAAAGGAACATTAACAGTTGTTCCGAGGATGGTCAAGCCATGAAATGCAAAACAATACAGTAATTTATCCTTGCATGATGAACATGTTTTCTTCCAAAATCGTTACGAGGTGTTGGTTGTGTGAACTTTTGTTCCTAGTGGTACTAAGTTTGGTGACTCCCCAGCTTTTCCAGTTAAGCTTTGTTTCAGTTATCTTTTTTTGAGCAGATTTCTGAATTGTGGTACGCTTTGTCTCATGCCAATGGTCTATTGGTGTTAGAGGTTTGGTTTTGAATACCTTTTCTCCCAGAAGATTCGAACCTTGTAGTGTGATACGCTCTGACGTTGCTTTGTGGTTCCAGTTCCAATTATTTTCCGTCTCTTCAAGATTGGCCGAGTATCTATTATTTCGTGATATCTTATTATCTTCAAGATATTTCGTCTGCCTGTTTTGTCAGCATAACATTCATTCATTCATTTACACTTCTATCACGCATGCATATTCACACTTGTCGTTGATTTTGGGTCGTATACCTTGTTTATGTTTATTAAGACAATGTGCATGTTCTTTCCAAGTAGAATGCTAGCTTAGGCAGAAAATGCACTTCCTTTCTACATTCCCCAACTGAGCTAATCCTCGTGGATGATTTTTTTGATTTAGTCTTCCTTGTCCATTTCTGGACAGGATGAATCCCCAATCAAGTTATTTTCTCATTGGGTGGAGTCTTGTTTGACTGTTTTCTCTCTGGTTTATTCCTGGAGGGAGTGGTTGTCTCTTGCATAGGCTATCTCGGGATTTTCTCCAAGCTAGGAAACCTCGATGGATGGTGCATTTACTTTGCACATTTAAGTATTTGATCTCCTCGGGAAGGATTGATTCATAGTTCCCTTTGACGAAGATTTTATTCTCTGGCAGTGTTATCGCAATTTTCTTCTGAATTATCCTTCGGAAAACGGCAAGTGGCAGCTCTTCACGAGCAACTTGTGCGTTGTTATTTTTGGAAAACGACAAGCGGCAGCTCTTCATGAGCAACTCGTACATTATTTTTGGAAAACGACAAGCGGCAGCTCTTCACGAGCAACTTGTGCGTTATTATTTTTGGAAAACGACAAGCGGCAGCTCTTCACGAGCAACTTGTGAGTTATTATTTTTGGAAAACGACAAGCGGCAGCTCTTCATGAGCAGCTTGTACGTTATTTTTTTTGGGAAAATGACAAGCGGCAGCTCTTCATGAGCAACTTGTACGTTATTATTTTTGGAAAACGACAAGCGGCAGCTCTTCACGAGCAACTTGTGCGTTATTATTTTGGGAAAACGACAAGCGGCAGCTTTTCACGAGCAACTTGTACGTTATTATTTTTGGAAAACGACAGGTGGCAGCTCTTCATGAGAAACTTGTACGTTATTATTTTTGGAAGACAACAAGTGGCAGCTTCTTTATTTGAGCAGCTTGTATGTCATAGTTTTTTGGAAGACAGCAAGTGGCAGCTTCTTTATTTGAGCAGCTTGTATGTTATTGACATCTTTGAACGATAGCAAGTGGCAGCTTCTTTATTTGAGCAGCTTTTGTATCTGCAACCATATTATTATTTCAACATTAATTGGTATCTCTCTGGAAATCTCGCAGAGAAATTTGTTATGAATCTTTACCTTCAAAAGTCGGTAATCCATTATCAGCAAACTTGGTACATCTTTTGTCTATCTTTGACCTTGAGTTGGGAACTCACTGTTATTTTGGGTCAATAATCTATTTTGTGGCCTATGCAAGATGCTTTCTTTGTTAGGGTTAGAGGTCGTATTCTCTCAAATTTTTATTCTCCGTCAAGAGTCTATCATTTGAAGTCGATGGATCATTTCCCCAGTAGTGTGTAATCTATGCTCCTGTATTTTGTTGGTGTTTGGGTTCTCCAACATCATCTTGTCTCATACAATATCATTCTTTGTGAATTTAAATACTACATTCATATCACAAACATAATGGCAGAATCTTAGGGAAAAATTTGTGTATTATGTATTTAAGTACCTTCAATCTCATCGAGACGAAGATTTTAATCTTCATATCTCCGGATAGCAGAAACTTAAATAGGGGCAGCTGTCATACCCCAAATTTTGACCTGAGATACCACCTCCCATCTGCATTATTACATAGCAAGCGTTCACAAACGTTTCGACCTATTTTTGCCAATTCTCGAGTTAGATTTCAAAAATTCATAACTTCTTCAAATTTCAATTTTTAGTGGTTCTTTTACATATGATTCTCCTCTGCAACAACTACAACTTTTCTTTACAAGTCAAGAGATGATTGTGCTTTAAAAATCCACCAAAAAATAGAACGTTAGAAATTGTTGTGAATTTAGTGAAATTTAACTGATTTTTTTCTGACTTTATTAAATTATGTTTTTTTTCATTTTTTTTATCATCTTTATTTTATTCTTATTTTCATAAAAAAAGAAAATCCTAAAAATATTTAGTTCATGCTATTTTCATTTTTATTTACGTTTTTATTCAAAATATAAAAAAAATTAGTTTCCTTAAGTTTCATTTAGTTTTTGTTCATTGTATCATTTAAGTTAAAATTATAGTCTTTTAGATTTAATTTAGTAAAAAAAAATCTCAAAAAATAGTAATTTCACATTCTTTTATTTTTATTTTGCAAGTTCTTTATGTTAATTTAAAATTATCAAAAAAAATCTTAGTTACATATAATTTATATATTTTGCACCACTTTATTTGAAAAAACCAAAATTTAATATCTTTTTATTTTACTTTTATATTTTTAGTTTAGTTTTACTAACAATTATTTTATTATTATTGTCATTGTTGTTTATTATTGATATTATGATTATTATAAATATGTTCATATGAGTATGTCCAAAACTGCATGGTCCTTGCATCTGCTGCCCAACTAACGGTCATACCATCTGCTGCCTCCACCACTAAAAAACTGTTAAACTCCAGTCCAAAAACCTGTGCACATCTATCCAAGAATTACTTCAAATGGCACATACCAAAACTGTATCAGAAAAGCATTAAATCAGATTATTCTATATGTTCAAACTCATCAAAATCTTCCCTCCCAAAACCTCTTTCTTTCACTATAAAAGCAGACAGTTATGCATATTTTGGGGAGAGCGTGAAAAAAGATAGTTCACCAAAGAGAAAAACACAAAACTGCAAGCAAAAACCTGCAAGTTTGTCAAACCTGCATAACTCGAGGCTGTTTCGAACTTGCAGAAGCACAAATCTGCATCGAAACCTCCTCACACTTGCAAAACCTGTTTCGAACCAAGCACTAGCCTGCATAACTCAAACCGGTCCTCACACCACATGCTCAAACCTTCAAACATACACAACCATAAACTGTAAACAGAAGCCCCTCCAACCTGCACCATTTCTAATCAAGCACAAACAGATTTTCAGAAGAGCAGGAGGAATTAAAAAGCATATTACCTCATCTCTGGATTTCTCTATTATTTCATTGTCAAAAATCGAAACCATCAGACTTGCTATGATCTTGTAAGTCTCCCTACTTTTTTTCTCAAAAAAATCTGTTGCCATGCTTGTCATAATGGTGTATGCTGTGAACTAGATGTTATTGCTGCATTTTTTTTTGTTGATGTTTCAATAAATCAGAACCCCTTGAGTTTGTTATTGTTGTTTCTCTTGCCATGAATATTTGTTGCCTTGTTGATTTATTGTTTAACTGCATGAAAAAAACTAGAAACGGTGTTGTTGTTCGTTTTCGATTTAGGGGGGGAGGATTCGAAGTCAGTAGCAGTAGTGTTGTTCGTTCTGACTTAGGAAGAATTCGAAGTCAGTAGCAGTAGTGTTGTTCGTTCTGACTTAGGAAGAATTCGAAGTCAGTAGCAGTAGTGTTGTTCGTTCTGACTTAGGAAGAATTCAAAGTCAGTAGCAGTAGTGTTGTTCGTTATGACTTAGGAAGAATTCGAAGCCAGTAGCAGTAGTGTTATTCGTTCTGACTTAGGAAGAATTCGAAACCAGAAGCGGTGTTGTTGTTCGTTTTTGATTTAGGGAGCAGGGTTGTTCGATTTCGTTTTAAGAAGAGTTCGAAAGAGGGAGTTCGAAAGAGGGTGTTCGAAAGAGAGAAAAGCAGAGTTCGAAAGAGAGAGTTCGAAAGAGAGAAAAAGCAGAGTTCGAAAGAGAGAGTTTGAAAGAGAGAAAAAGCAGAGTTTGAAAGAGAGAGTTCGAAGAGAGAAAAGCAGAGTTCGAAAGAGGGAGTTCGAAGAGAGAAAAGCAGAGTTCGAAAGAGAGAGTTCAAAAGAGAGAGAAGCAGAGTTCGAAAGAGGGAGTTCGAAGAGAAAAGAGAGAGTTCGAAAAGAGCATTGTTCGATTTCGATTTATGTCCCAATGCTGGACCTTTATTTTGTTTTCAGTTTATAACCCAATTAATTAGTTTAGTTTTATAATCTTGATATTTCGATTGGTCAGTATGTTAGTTAATTTTGTTAGTTTTTTAACTAGTCTTTTATTGATAAGTTTGTAAGTCATCTTTTTGAACTTATCCCCCCTTGTGATATTCCTCCCATGATACATGTTGGTTGAGTTTGTGATAATTTTAATTCCATGGCTTCTCTCTTGGTTTTCTTCTAAAATTTTTGAGTGTTTATACTTTTATTTTTTTCATGTTGCTTGCAAATCCAAGGGAATTGTTTAATTTTTGTCGACTTCATGTCATCAAAAAAACATTGTGCGAATACCCTCATTCATCCCTTTTTATTATTTTAAAAACTTAAGATAATTTTCCCAAATATTCAATTTTTCAAAACTCACACCTTTTAAGTCAAAACTTCGACATTAGGTCGTCGTATCTTCAAAAACTCGTCCATACCCATTTTTTACCAAAACAATTTAGTTTTAATCAAACAAACATTTTAATAAACAGATATTTCAAAAGGTTCCTATAGAATACTGTAGATTCATTGGGTGCTAACACCTTCCCATTGTATAACCAACCCCCGAACCTTAGACCTCTTTTCAAAAACGCCTTGTATTTTCATTACTTTAAAAGTATTATTTTACATTGCATATTTTAGGGTTTTATTTCGCTCTTTTCCCTTTTGCCTTGGAAATAATAAAGCGCGGTGGCGACTCTTGCTTTTGTGAGACGAATTAATTAATAGTTCGATCTCCGATTTACCCCGCTACATTTTTTATCGCTACAGAATTGGCGACTCTGCTGGCGAAAGATTGACCTCTTGCTGGTCCATCCCTAAGTGGGTTAAGCCTAATTTGTCATATTTGTTTTTTGTTATTATTACTTGTTTGTTTGATTATGTGTTTATATTGGGGTTGTTTGGGTTTTTTGCAAAGGACGAATCCTATACCCGGATTAAGTTACACTTAAGAATAGGACGGGCGGTATAGTCATGTTAACTGTGAGTGAGTAATCCCGAAGAAGGAGGCATGAAATCCCCCACTCAATGGAAGGCCCTTTTGAACGTAATATTTGTTTATCGAGTAATCGGGAAGACATTATTATTTTCGACCTGGGAGCCAGAGAAATTGAGAATCGTAGAACCCTAACCCATCTTGGCCTTTTAGGTGTAGCGCGGAAATTATAACGGATTAATCCGAAAGTAATTATTATGCGATGCTACGCACGGATGATTTTCTCTTGAGAATATTGCTAATTATTGAGTAATCAAGACGTTTTAATATCCGAAGGAGGAATGTAGACTCCGGGAACTCTTAGAACCTTGTCTTGCAGGTGCGATTAAACCACTAGTACATACCTTGGGGTGGGCTTTACCTTTGACTCCATGCACAAACGTTGAACCTTTGAACCCCATGTTTGTGAACTTGTGTGTAACTGTTGCATTATCATTCATCCATGCATCCATCAACATTTTTTGTAAAAAACTTGTTTTTCAAGGAACTTAAGAACGATTTTTACAGACATCTCAGGTATTATGGAGTTTGGAAAAAGAAACACTCGAAGTTTTAGTTTTAAGGAGCCTGAGATCGAAGAACCCGACAAAATTTCAGAAGAAATATGGGTCCCTTATACCTCTCATGAAGCGCAAGATGAAGGAAGGCATCCTTAATACTTTGGTCCAATTCTACGATCCTTTGTACCGATGCTTCACCTTTCCAGATTACCAGTTGATGCCCACCTTAGAAGAATACTCCTACATACTTGGTTTGCCAATCACCGACTGTGTTCCTTTTTCTGGCTTAGAAGAGGAACCCAAATCTCATGAGATAGCGACCATCACCCACTTGAAGAAGTCGGAGATAGAGGAGAACATGACTACCAAAGGGGGGAATCCAAGGCTTATCTGCGTAGTTTTTGTTGAAGAAAGCTCGTTATTTTGCTGAGATAAAAGATACTATTGCCTTTGAAGACGTTTTTGCTTTACTCGCTTATGGCCTATTCTTGTTCCCTAACATTGATAAGTTTGTGGATATCAACGCCATCATAATTTTCTTGATTGGAAATCCGGTCCCTACGCTGCTAGGAGATACCTACTACTTCATACATCTTTGAAACTCTTATCAAGGAGGGATGATTATTTGTTGTGCATCGTTGCTGTATCAGTGGTATGTTTCTCATCCACCTAGGTCTGATGTCTTATGGGATCTCGAGAAGGAGCCGCGATGGGCGCCAAAAATCATGGCTCTCACTCATTTCGACATTGATTGGTATAATCGAGTTTACTACGACGTGAAGATCATCGATAGCTGTGGTGCTTTTCCTAACGTGCCTCTTCTCGGTACGAAAGGAGGAATTAACTATAATCATGTTCTCGCGCGTCGTCAGTTTGGATACCCGATGAGGGACAAGCCGAACAACATCCATGTGAGTGGCTTCTTTCTACAAGAAGGAAAAGATCACCAAGCAGCTAAGAAGGAGATCGAAGGAGCTTGGCGCCACATCCATAGGAAAGGGAGAGACATGTTAGGACAGAGAGGTGCCGTTTCTTTGGAGCCTTACCTACAATGGGTCCGTGCTAGGGCTAGTGCTTTCAAGATGCCCTATAAACCTGAGAAACCTTTATTCCCTACTGTTGTATCGTCATCTACTGTTGTTCCCATCAAGAATATGGGAGAATACCAAGGAAATCTAGCTAGGATGAAGTTCGAGAGAGATGCTTGGAAATAAAAGTATACTATGTCGGAATACGAGAATCGGGTCCTAACTCGACAGCTAAAGGAAAAGGAGGATTTGCTATTTATTCAAGACGGCTGGTTCATTGATCATGATGAGAAGCGTCGTCAAAAGGATGCATTGCTGAAGAAATATGCTAGTGAAAGGAAGAGAAATAAGGAAGATTCAGTAAGCGTTGCTCTCGTTCCTAATCCACAAAATGAAATCATTGATTGATTGGTAGCTGAGAAGAAAAAGATAGAAGACTTTTATGAAGAGAAGATCAGGAAGCTCCAGTTACAGTTGGAATTTGGTCATTCATCTGATGATTTTGAGTGATCTTAGGTTCTTAGTTTTATTTTTACTGTTGTCATTTTGTAAAAAGGGCTTTATGTTCCGAAGTTGTAATTTACTGCTTTATTATGGGATTCATGTTCCAAAGTTGTAATTTACTATTTTTTTATTGGGTTGTTGTCCCAAAGCTATAATTTATTGTTTTGTTTTTCCAAAGTTGTAAGTTGTAATTTACCGCTTTCGAGTAATGAAAAGAGTTTTTGTTGTTCCAAATTCCTTTACCATTGATGTGTGCAAAATTATCGAAGTTCCTTGAAAAACTATCGAAACAAACGATCATTTGCATCGCATATCATGCATCATCCAACATTCCACTTCACATGTTTTCTAGAGTCTTATCTTTGTTTATTTTCCACTCCGATAGATTGCCAAGTTGTCTCATCAATACGATACTCGAGCCAACCGTCAGAGGAAGATGGAAGATCTAGAACAGGAAAACCACGAGCTTCGTGAGGAGGTCGCTACCGTCTGTGTTGGTATGGAGAAACTAACTGTTCAGGTGGAAAGTTTGATGGCTGCTCAGAATCAGCCATCGACTGCAGCTGCTGAGATTCAGACTTTGACTATTGTGGTTTCTGAGATTGTCACCATTCCAACATACGTGACTCAGATCAACTCTCCGCTTCAACATCAAATGCCAAAAGGTTTTCCGTGGGGAATGCCTTATAATTTTGTGCCAGAAGGGTATCAGCCTGTCGTGCAGCCTTTGGTTCAACCTACTGTGTCTGTTCCTCAACCGGAGATAGCTAATATGCCGCCTGTAATCCCGTCTGTGTCACCTTTCCCTCAACCGGTGATGACAACTATCGCTCCTGTGATTCATTCTACGCCATACATGAATGAACCTGCTTATCATGCCGAGCCTGCTGAAAGTCTGGGTCTTTTTGATAGAATGGAAGAATTTCAAGACCAGTTTCAAGAGATGTAGAGGGAGATCAGAACGTTAAAGGGGAAAGATTTGTTTGGAAAGAATGCTCATGACCTGTGCTTAGTTCCAAATGTAAAGATTCCAGCCAAATTCAAAGTGCCGGACTTTGAAAGGTATAAGGGTGATTCGTGTCCACGGAGTCATTTGACTATGTATGTGAGAAAGATGTCTACATATTCTGATGATCATAACTTGTTAATTCACTACTTTCAAGACAGTCTGACTGGTGCCGCTCTAAAGTGGTATATGGGTTTGGACAGCACTCGGATCTGTAATTTCAACGATCTTAGTGAAGCTTTTGTTCACCAGTATAAGTACAACGTCGACATGGCGCCAGATAGAGATCAACTCCGGGCGATGTCCCAGAGAGACAAAGAGTCCTTTAAGGAATACGCCCAGAGGTGGCGCGAAATTGCTGCTCAGATCTATCCCCCTCTTGAGGAGAAAGAGATGACAAAGATATTCCTGAAGACTTTAGGTTCCTTTTATTATGAAAGAATGATTGCCAGCGCACCCAGTGACTTCACCGAGATGGTAAGTATGGGCATGCGGTTGGAAGAAGGGATTCGTGAAGGACGTTTGGTTAAAGAAGGAAGTCCGTCTAGCAGTAGCAAGAAGTTTGGAAGTGCTTTCCCTAAAAGAAAATAACAAGAAGTCAGTGTAGTTTTCCCCGGGAGACCAAGGAGAGGTTACTCACATGTCGCGGCAGTCACTCTGGCTGTCTGCCCAACATTGGTGACCCCACCTCATCAAACCCCACCAATTCAGCAACAGCGGCCTCGACAACAGGCTTATCAATTTAACAACCAGAATAGTTCACCAAGGAAACCGCACTTTGATGCCATTCCTATGACTTACACTGAATTTTTCCCTGCTCTTATCAGAAAGAACCTCATAACGACGAAGCCTCCTCTTGTCGCACTGAATAATACTTCTCCGTGGTACAAGGCGGACCAGTTTTGTGAATATCATCAAGGGTCGCCGGGGAACAACCTTGAAAATTGCTTTGCTCTAAAGGCGGACGTGCAGAGGTTGATTAAGAATGTTATCTTGTCTTTCAAGGATGTTAACCCGAATGTTAGAGATAATCCTTTGCCTCGACATGGGGCAGTATTAGTGAATATGGTGGAAGGTTGTCCGGGAAAGTTTCGAGTTTTTCAAGTTGAACACATAAGAGATTCGTTGATCAGGTTACATCAGAGTTTAAGAAGACTTGCCTTTTTTAGCCATCAGCATGATTATGAGGTTTGTGAATTTTGTTCAAGAGAAGTTGATTGTCCTATTGTGAAGGAGGACATTCAAAAATTGTTAGACCAGAGGGTTATCACTATTACACATGACAGAAATCTGGTGGATGAAGTGAATGTTATAATACCATAATTCAATTTGCCTGAACCAATAGAGATCGTTTACGACAGTCAGACCCCACCTGTTGATCCTTTGATCATTTATCCACCTGGCCCTGTGCCTTACAACTCAGACCAAGCTATATCGTACAAGTATAATGCCACAATGATTGAGAATGGGGTAGAAGTCCCTATACCAATAAGGCCATCTTTTGTTATCATCGCTGATGTGAGTAGAGTTACGAGAAGCGGACGTGTCTTTGCAGCAGTACCTTTGAAGAGGCCAGAAGTTCAAGTCAGGAGGCCCATATCGGCAGAATTTCCAGCAAGAAATGTTAAACCCAGGGTTGAGGTAGGCTGATCCAATGAACCTATCCACACCCCGATGATGATGAGATTCTGAAGCTTATCAAGAGAAGTGAATACAAGATTGTGTACCAACTATTGCAAACTCCTTCCAAGATTTCTTTGCTTGCTTTACTGAGAGATTCTGGTGCCCATAGAGAAGCTTTGATGAAGGTCTTGGACCAGGCATTCATAGATCATGATGTGACGGTTGACCAGTTTGATGGAGTTGTGGGAAATATTACTTCGTGTAACAATCTTGGTTTCGGTGATGAAGAGCTTCCGGAGGAGGGAAGGAACCATAAAATGGCTTTGCATATCTCAATAAGTTGTGGAAATGATACTTTATCAAGTGTGCTGGTAGATACAGGTTCGTCATTAAATGTAATGCCCAAAACTACATTATCTCGACTCTCATATCAAGGTGCTCCCATGAGACCCAGTGGAGTAATTGTAAAAGCGTTTGATGGTTCTAGGAAGACTGTCATTGGTGAAGTGGATCTTCCTATAGTAATTGGTCCTTTTACTTTTCAGATCAATTTTCAAGTAATGGATATCCGTGCCGCCTACAGTTGCCTATTGGGTCGTCCATGGATCCATGATGCAGGGACAGTCACTTCCACGCTCCATCAAAGATTGAAGTTTGTAAGGCATGGAAAGCTAGTAATGATTGGTGGAGAGTAGGCTATGGTGGTAAGCCATTTGTCATCTTTCTCTTTTATTGATGCTGATGAGGATGTTGGAACCCAATTTCCAGCTCTATCTGTTTCTAATAATGAAGTGAAAAAGCAAGGGACGTCTATTTCTTCTTTTGAAGATGCATGACGAGTGGTTGAAAGTGGTTCGGCTGAAGGTTGGGGCCAGGTGTTGACTTTGCCTTAGAACAAGTCTGGAGAAGGTCTTGGTTTTCATCCCGTGTCTACAAGAGTCAAGCAGGAAACAGTTACCCGTCCGATACAAGAGGTTTTCCGAAGCGCAGGTTTTATCCATCCAACTCCTCCTGAGGTTGATGCTATAATAGGAGACGATTCTGAAGAGGATTTACCCGACTTTGTAACGCATGGAGTGGTTTGCCAGAACTGGATTGTTGTTGATGTTCCTGTTGTGATGCACATTTATGAGTAATGTTTTGTTTATTTTTGAAAAAAACTTTCGCTCTGCCCAAGGCAAAAAGTATTTGTGTCGGGCTATGTTGAAAATAAATCCTTTTGCTCTGCCCAAGGCAAAAGAGAAAATGTTTGGGCTCTTTGTTTCAAGTATTGCCTCATGAATAAAAATGTTATTTTGTCCACTACTGTTTACTTTTCACTCTTTCTGGGAAATAGTAATGAAAATTAATTGGTAGTAATAGGAAAATATAATAATCTTTTGTTTCATTTGTACAACATTCATATTAATCGATCTCTAAAATAAAGCATAAATATATGTGCAGATTAATCCATGACTTAACCATTGAAAACAATGATCCTATGCCCTCTCCCAACTTGGAATTCCCTGTGTTCAGAGTCGAGGAAGAAGATAGTGAAGAAGTTCCTGATGAAATTTCCCGTTTGCTTGAGCATGATGAAAAGACTATTCAGCCGTTTGAAGAGCCTATAGAGATGATCAATTTGGGTGATGAAGAAGATAGAAAGGAAGTCAAGGTCGGAGCATTGCTTATCCCAGAAGTCAAAGAGAAAATGTTAGAGCTTCTCAGAGAGTATGTTGACGTGTTTGCTTGGTCCTACCAAGACATGCCAGGTTTGGATAACAATATTGTGGAGCATCGTTTGCCGTTGAGACCTGAATGTCCGCCGATTAAGCAGAAGTTGAGAAGGACTCGTCCCGATATGGCTGACAAGATCAAAGAAGAAGTTCAAAAGCAAATTAATGCAGGTTTCCTTGTTACATCGGTCTATCCTCAATGGTTAGCCAATATAGTGCCTGTTGCTAAGAAAGATGGCAAAGTTCGGATGTGTGTAGACTACAGAGATCTGAATAGAGCTAGCCCAAAGGATGATTTTCCATTACCGCACATTGATGTATTGGTCGACAGTACCGCAAAGTTCAAAGTCTTTTCTTTCATGGATGGTTTCTCTGGTTATAATCAAATCAAGATGGCGCCAGAAGATATGGAGAAGACAGCTTTCATTACACCTTGGGGAACATTTTGTTATTGGGTAATGCCATTTGGTTTGAAGAATGTTGGTGCAACATACCAAAGGGCCATGACTGCTTTGTTCCATGATATGATGCATAAGGAGATAGAAGTGTATGTAGATGACATGATTGCCAAATCGCAAACTGAAGAAGATCATTTGGAACATTTATTGAAGTTATTCCAGCGTTTGAGAAAGTATAAACTCCGTCTGAATCCCAACAAGTGCACTTTTGGTGTTCGTTCTGGAAGACTTCTGGGTTTCATTATCAGTCAGAAAGGTATTGAGGTAGATTCTGACAAAGTCAAAGCTATTCGGGAAATGCCCGCACCCAAGACGGAAAAACAAGTAAGAGGATTCCTTGGGAGACTGAACTATATTTCTAGATTTATATCTCATATGACTGCTACCTGTGGGCCGATTTTCAAGCTTCTCCGAAAGAACCGAGGATGTGTGTGGACAGAAGATTGTCAGAAAGCTTTTGATAGCATCAAAGAATATTTACTTGAACCTCCTATTTTGATTCCTCCAGTGGAAGGAAGACCTTTGATTATGTACCTGACTATATTGGAAGATTCCATGGGATGTGTGCTTGGACAACAAGATGAGACTGGAAGAAAGGAACATGCCATATATTACCTGAGTAAGAAATTCACAGACTGTGAGTCTCGATACTCAATGCTTGAGAAGACCTGTTGTGCTTTAGCTTGGGCTGCTCTCCATCTGCGCCAGTATATGATTAACCACGCCACTTGGTTGATCTCCAAAATGGATCCGATCAAGTATATCTTCGAGAAGCCCGCCTTATCTGGAAGAATAGCCCGCTGGCAAATGTTTTCATCTGAATATGACATTGAGTATCACACTCAGAAAACAATCAAAGGGAGTATTTTAGCCGATCATTTGGCTCACCAACCAATTAAAGATTATCAATCCATCAAGTTTGACTTCCCGGATGAAGATGTTATGTACTTGAAAGCTAAAGATTGTTAAGAGCCGTTACCTGAAGAAGGACCTGATCTGAATCTCGTTGGGGTTTGATTTTTGACGGAGCTGTGAACTCTTATGGAAATGGAATTGGGGCAATCATCGTCACTCCCCGAGGTACTCATATCCCGTTCACGGCGAGATTGAAGTTCGACTGTACGAACAACATGGCTGAATATGAGGCATGTATTATGGATCTCGAAGAAGCAGTGGATCTAAGGATTAAGATTCTTGATATTTACGGAGACTCGGCATTGGTAATTAATCAAATCAAAGGAGAATGGGAGACTTGTCATCCTGGTTTGATCCCTTACAGAGATTATGCTAGAAGATTGTTAACCTTCTTCAACAAAGTGGAGTTACATCATATTCCTAGAGATGAAAACCAAATGGCTGATACTTTAGCTACTTTGTCTTCAATGTTTCAAGTGAATGGTTGGAACGATGTGCCTACAATCAGGGTTATGCGCCTCGACAGACCTGCTCATGTGTTCTCAGTAGAAGAGGTCACCGGCGACAAACCATGGTTCTATGACATTAAACGTGTTCTTCAAACTCAATAGTACCCGCCTGGGGCATCCAATAAAGATAGGAAGACGTTGAGGAGATTAGCAAGCAGTTTATTCCTCAATGAAGAAGTATTGTACAAGAGGAATTACGACATGGTCTTGCTCAGATGTGTAGACAGACATGAAGCAGACATGCTGATGGAAGAAGTGCATGAAGGATCCTTTGGCACTCATGCCAACGGACATGCAATGGCTAAAAAGATGTTGAGAGCTGGTTACTATTGGATGACGATGGAATCTAATTGTTGCAAATATGTGAAGAAATGTCATAAATGCCGGATTTATGCGGACAAGATACATGTGCCACCGACCCTCCTCAATGTTATCTCTTCACCTTGGCCTTTCTTTATGTGGGGCATTGATATGATTGGAATGATTGAACCCAAGGCTTCAAATGGTCATCGTTTCATCTTAGTAGCGATCGATTATTTTACTAAATGGTTGGAAGCAATATCTTATGCTAATGTAACCAGACAGGTAGTAGTCAGATTTATCAAGAATCAGATCATTTGTCGATACGGCATCCCGAGCAAGATCATCACTGATAATGGCTCGAATTTGAATAACAAGATGATGAGAGAGCTTTGTGAAGAGTTCAAGATCGAACATCATAATTCATCTCCTTACAGGCCGAAGATGAATGGGGCAGTTGAAGCTGCTAACAAGAACATCAAAAAGATTGACCAGAAGATGGTGGTAACTTATAAAGATTGGCATGAAATGCTTCCGTTTGCTTTACACGGATACCGTACTTCAGTTCGAACTTCAACAGGTGCAACCCCATTTTCCCTAGTTTATGGTATGGAAGCAGTACTCCCCGTGGAGGTTGAGATTTCGTCTATGAGAGTGTTGATGGAAGCTAAGCTTTCTGAGGCTGAATGGTGTCAAAGTAGATATGATCAGTTGAATTTAATTGAAGAGAAGAGATTGACAGCGTTGTGTCACGGTCAATTATATCAGCAGAGAATGAAGAAGGATTTTGATAAGAAGGTTCGACCACGCGAGTTCAGAGAAGGTGACCTTGTGCTCAAGAAGATATTATCTTTACAACCTGATTCTAGGGGCAAGTGGGCTCTGAATTATGAAGGACCGTATGTCGTTAAGAAAGTTTTCTCTGGAGATTCCATGATTCTCACAAGTATGGACGGTGAAGAGCTCCCGCGCTCCGTGAACGCCGATGTAGTCAAGAAGTATTTCGCCTAGTTTTGAGTTGACAGTTTGCTAAGTTGAAAACCTGAAGGGGCGGCTTAGGCAGACTTTTGGTCAGACCGGCTGTGGCATTTGAGCATATTTCGGAATTCGAAGTTGTTAGGGAGAATAGTGGTCATTGTTTTTGTGTAACCCTTTCTTTTTATGTACTATTTCCCAAACTTTTGTAAACCGTTGGAGTCGCGTTGTTAGTGAACTACCATTTTATTAATGAAATTTGAGCATTTACCTTTTATGGGCAAAGTTTTAATTTTACGGCAATATTCGAAACAAAGTTATTTAAAATATTCTTATTTTAAAAAAATGTGTCGTGAATACTGAAAGGAACATTAACAGTTGTTCCGAGGATGGTCAAGCCATGAAATGCAAAACAATACAGTAATTTATCCTTGCATGATGAACATGTTTTCTTCCAAAATCGTTACGAGGTGTTGGTTGTGTGAACTATTGTTCCTAGTGGTACTAAGTTTGGTAACTCCCCAGCTTTTCCAGTTAAGCTTTGTTTCAGTTATCTTTTCTTGAGCAGATTTCTGAATTGTGGTACGCTTTGTCTCATGCCAATGGTCTATTGGTGTTAGAGGTTTGGTTTTGAATACCTTTTCTCCCAGAAGATTCGAACCTTGTAGTGTGATATGCTCTGACGTTGCTTTGTGGTTCCAATTCCAATTATTTTCCGTCTCTTCAAGATTGTCCGAGTATCTATTATTTCGTGATATCTTATTATCTTCAAGATATTCCGTCTGCCTGTTTTGTCAGTATAACATTCATTCATTCATTTACACTTCTATCACGCATGCATATTCACACTTGTCGTTGATTTTGGGTCGTATACCTTGTTTATGTTTATTAAGACAATGTACATGTTCTTTCCAAGTAGAATGCTAGCTTAGGCAGAAAATGCACTTCCTTTCTACATTCCCCAACTGAGCTAATCCTTGTGGATGATTTTTTTGATTTAGTCTTCCTTGTCCATTTATGGACAGGATGAATCCCCAATCAAGTTATTTTCTCATTGGGTGGAGTCTTTTTTGACTGTTTTCTCTCTGGTTTATTCCTGGAGGGAGTGGTTGTCTCTTGCATAGGCTATCTCGGGATTTTCTCCAAGCTAGGAAACCTCGATGGATGGTGCATTTACTTTGCACATTTAAGTATTTGATCTCCTCGGGAAGGATTGATTCATGGTTCCCTTTGACGAAGATTTTATTCTCTGGCAGTGTTATCGCAATTTTCTTCTGAATTATCCTTCGGAAAACGGCAAGTGGCAGCTCTTCACGAGCAACTTGTGCGTTGTTATTTTTGGAAAACGACAAGCGGCAGCTCTTCATGAGCAACTCGTACATTATTTTTGGAAAACGACAAGCGGCAGCTCTTCACGAGCAACTTGTGCGTTATTATTTTTGGAAAACGACAAGCGGCAGCTCTTCACGGGCAACTTGTGCGTTATTATTTTTGGAAAACGACAAGCAACAACTCTTCATGAGCAGTTTGTACGTTATTTTTTTTGGGAAAACAACAAGCGGCAGCTCTTCATGAGCAACTTGTACGTTATTATTTTTGGAAAACGACAAGCAGCAGCTCTTCACGAGCAACTTGTGGGTTATTATTTTTGGAAAACGACAAGCGGCAGCTCTTCACGAGAAACTTGTACGTTATTATTTTTGGAAAACGACAGGTGGCAGCTCTTCATGAGCAACTTGTACGTTATTATTTTTGGAAGACAGCAAGTGGCAGCTTCTTTATTTGAGCAGCTTGTATGTCATAGTATTATTATTACAACAAGTGGCAGCTTCTTTATTTGAGCAGCTTGTATGTCATAGTTTTTTGGAAGACAACAAGTGGCAGCTTCTTTATTTGATCAGCTTGTATGTTATTGACATCTTTGAACGATAGCAAGTGGCAGCTTCTTTATTTGAGCAGCTTGTGTATCTGCAACAATATTATTATTTCAACATTAATTGGTATCTCTCCGGAAATCTCGCAGAGAAATTTGTTATGAATCTTTACCTTCAAAAGTCGGTAATCCATTATCAGCAAACTTGGTACATCTTTTGTCTATCTTTGACCTTGAGTTGGGAACTCACTATTATTTTGGGTCAATAATTTATTTTGTGGCCTATGCAAGATGCTTTCTTTGTTAGGGTCAGAGGACGTATTCTCTCAATTTTTTATTCGCCGTCAAGAGTCTATCATTTAAAGTCGATGGCTCATTTCCCCAGTAGTGTGTAATCTATGCTCCTGTGTTTTGTTGGTGTTTGGGTTCTCCAACATCATCTTGTCTCATACAATATCATTCTTTGTGAATTTAAATACTACATTCATATCACAAACATAATGGCGGAATCTTAGGGCAAAATTTGCGTATTATGTATTTAAGTACCTTCAATCTCATCGAGACGAAGATTTTAATCTTCATATCTCTGGATAGAAGAAACTTAAATAGGGGCAGCTGTCATACCCCAAATTTTGACCTAAGATACCACCTCCCATCTGCATTATTACATAGCAAGCGTTCACAAGCGTTTCGACCTATTTTTGCCAATTCTCGAGTTAGATTTCAAAAATTCATAACTTCTTCAAATTTCAATTTTTTTAGTGGTTCTTTTACATATGATTCTCCTCTGCAACAACTACAACTTTTCTTTACAAGTCAAGACATGATTATGCTTTGAAAATCCACCAAAAAATAGAACGTTAGAAATTGTTGTGAATTTAGTGAAATTTAACTGATTTTTGTCTGACTTTATTAAATTATGTTTTTTTCATTTTTTTTATCATCTTTCTTTTATTCTTATTTTCATAAAAAAAGAAAATCCTAAAAATATTTAGTTCATGCTATTTTCATTTTTATTTACGTTTTTATTCAAAATATAAAAAAAATTAGTTTCCTTAAGTTTCATTTAGTTTTTGTTCATTGTATCATTTAAGTTAAAATTACAGTCTTTTAGATTTAATTTAGTAAAAAAAAATCTCAAAAAATAGTAATTTCACATTCTTTTATTTTTATTTTGCAAGTTCTTTATGTTAATTTAAAATTATCAAAAAAAATCTTAGTTACATATAATTTATATATTTTACACCACTTTATTTGAAAAAACCAAAATTTAATATCTTTTTATTTTACTTTTATATTTTTAGTTTAGTTTTACTAACAATTATTTTATTATTATTGTCATTGTTGTTTATTATTGATATTATGATTATTATAAATATGTTCATATGAGTATGTCCAAAACTGCATGGTCCCTGCATCTGCTGCCCAACTAACGGTCATACCATCTGCTGCCTCCACCACCAAAAAACTGTTAAACTCCAGTCCAAAAACTTGTGCACATCTGTCCAAGAATTACTTCAAATGGCACATACCAAAATTGTATCAGAAAAGCATTAAATCAGATTATTCTATATGTTCAAACTCATCAAAATATTCCCTCCCAAAACCTCTTTCTTTCAATATAAAAGCAGGCAGTTATGCATATTTTGGGGAGAGCGTGAAAAAAGATAGTTCACCAAAGAGAAAAACACAAAACTGCAAGCAAAAACCTGCAAGTTTGTCAAACCTGCATAACTCGAGGCTGTTTCGAACTTGCAGAAGCACAAATCTGCATCGAAACCTCCTCACACTTGCAAAACCTGTTTCGAACCAAGCACTAGCCTGCATAACTCAAACTGGTCCTCACACCACATGCTCAAACCTTCAAACATACACAACCATAAACTGTAAACAGAAGCCCCTCCAACCTGCACCATTTCTAATCAAGCACAAACAGATTTTCAGAAGAGCAGGAGGAATTAAAAAGCATATTACCTCATCTCTGGATTTCTCTATTATTTCATTGTCAAAAATCGAAACCATCAGACTTGCTCTGATCTTGTAAGTCTCCCTACTTTTTTTCTCAAAAAAATCTGTTGCCATGCTTGTCATAATGGTGTATGTTGTGAACTAGATGTTATTGCTGCATTTTTTGTTGTTGATGTTTCAATAAATCAGAACCCCTTGAGTTTGTTATTGTTGTTTCTCTTGCCATGAATATTTGTTGCCTTGTTGATTTATTGTTTAACTGCATGAAAAAAACTAGAAACAGTGTTGTTTTTCGTTTTTGATTTAGGGGGGGGGGGAGGATTCGAAGTCAGTAGCAGTAGTGTCGTTCGTTCTGACTTAGGAAGAATTCGAAGTCAGTAGCAGTAGTGTCGTTCGTTCTGACTTAGGAAGAATTCGAAGTCAGTAGCAGTAGTGTTGTTCGTTCTGACTTAGGAAGAATTCGAAGTCAGTAGCAGTAGTGTTGTTCGTTCTGACTTAGGAAGAATTCGAAGCCAGTAGCAGTAGTGTTGTTCGTTCTGACTTAGGAAGAATTCGAAGCCAATAGCAGTAGTGTTGTTCGTTCTGACTTAGGAAGAATTCGAAACCAGAAGCGGTGTTGTTGTTCGTTTTTGATTTAGGGAGCAGGGTTGTTCGATTTCGTTTTAAGCAGAGTTCGAAAGAGGGAGTTCGAAAGAGGGAGTTCGAAAGAGAGAAAAGCAGAGTTCAAAAGAGAGAGTTCGAAAGAGAGAAAAAGCAGAGTTCGAAAGAGAGAGTTTGAAAGAGAGAAAAAGCAGAGTTCGAAAGAGAGAGTTCGAAGAGAGAAAAGCAGAGTTCGAAAGAGGGAGTTCGAAGAGAGAAAAGCAGAGTTCGAAAGAGAGAGTTCGAAAGAGTGAGAAGCAGAGTTCGAAAGAGGGAGTTCGAAGATAAAAAAGAGAGTTCGAAAAGAGCATTGTTCGATTTCGATTTATGTCCCAATGTTGGACCTTTATTTCGTTTTCAGTTTATAACCCAATTAATTAGTTTAGTTTTATAATCTTGATATTTCGATTGGTCAGTATGTTAGTTAATTTTGTTAGTTTTTTAACTAGTCTTTTATTGATAAGTTTGTAAGTCATCTTTTTGAACTTATCCCCCCTTGTGATATTCCTCCCATGATACATGTTGGTTGAGTTTGTGATAATTTTAATTCCATGGCTTCTCTCTTGGTTTTCTTCTAAAATTTTTGAGTGTTTATACTTTTATTTTTTTCATGTTGCTTGCAAATCCAAGGGAATTGTTTAATTTTTGTCGACTTCATGTCATCAAAAAAACATTGTGCGAATACCCTCATTCATCCCTTTTTATTATTTTAAAAACTTAAGATAATTTTCCCAAATATTCAATTTTTCAAAACTCACACCTTTTAAGTCAAAACTTCGACATTAAATCGTCGTATCTTCAAAAACTCGTCCATACCCATTTTTGACCAAAACAATTTAGTTTTAATCAAACAAACATTTTAATAAACAGATATTTCAAAAGGTTCCTATAGAATACTATAGATACATTGGGTGCTAATACCTTCCCATTGTATAACCAACCCCCGAACCTTAGACCTCTTTTCAAAAACGCCTTGTATTTTCATTACTTTAAAAGTATTATTTTACATTGCATATTTTAGGGTTTTATTTCGCTCTTTTCCCTTTTCCCTTGGAAATAATAAAGCGCGGTGGCGACTCTTGCTTTTGTGAGATGAATTAATTAATAGTTCGATCTCCAATTTACCCCGCTACATTTTTTATCGCTACAGAATTGGCGACTCTGCTGGGGAAAGATTGACCTCTTGTTGGTCCATCCCTAAGTGGGTTAAGCCTAATTTGTCATATTTGTTTTTTGTTATTATTACTTGTATGTTTGATTATGTGTTTATATTGGGGTTGTTTGGGTTTTTTGCAAAGGACGAATCCTATACCCGGATTAAGTTACACTTAAGAATAGGACGGGCGGTATAGTCATGTTAACTGTGAGGGAGTAATCCTGAAGAAGGAGGCATGAAATCCCCCACTCAATGGAAGGCCCTTTTGAACGTAATATTTGATTATCGAGTAATCGGAAAGACATTATTATTTTCGACCTGGGAGCCAGAGAAATTGAGAACCGTAGAACCCTAACCCATCTTGGCCTTTTAGGTGTAGCGCGGAAATTATAATGGAGTAATCCAAAAGTAATTATTACGCGATGCTACGCTCGGATGAGTTTCTCTTGAGAATATTGAGTAATCAAGACGTTGGTAATATCCGAAGGAGGAATGTAGACTCCGGGAACTCTTAGAACCTTGTCTTGCAGGTGCGATTAAACCACTAGTACATACCTTGGGGTGGGCTTTACCTTTGACTCCATGCACGAACGTTGAACCTTTGAACCCCATGTTTGTGAACTTGTGTGTAACTGTTGCATTATCATTCATCCATGCATCCATCCACATTTTTTGTAAAAAACTTGTTTTTCAAGGAACTTAAGAATGATTTTTACAGACATCTCAGGTATTATGGAGTTTGGAAGAAGAAACACTCGAAGTTTTAGTTTTAAGGAGCCCGAGATCGAAGAACTGAAGAGTTTGATTCCTAAGATTGAGAACCCGACAAAATTTCAGAAGAAATATGGGTCCCTTATACCTCTCATGAAGCGCAAGATGAAGGAAGGCATCCTTAATACTTTGGTCCAATTCTATGATCCTTTGTACCGATGCTTCACCTTTCCAGATTACCAGTTGATGCCCACCTTAGAAGAGTACTCCTACATACTTGGTTTGCCAATCACCGACTGTGTTCCTTTTTCTGGCTTAGAAGAGGAACCCAAATCTCACGAGATAACGACCATCACCCACTTGAAGAAGTCGGAGATAGAGGAGAACATGACTACAAAAGGGGGAATCCGAGGCTTATCTGCGCAGCTTTTGTTGAAGAAAGATCGTTATTTTGCTGAGATAAAAGATACTATTGCCTTTGAAGACGTTTTTTCTTTACTCGCTTATGGCCTATTCTTGTTCCCTAACATTGATAAGTTTGTGGATATCAACGCCATCAGAATTTTTCTTGATTGGAAATCCGGTCCCTACGCTGCTAGGAGATACCTACTACTTCATACATCTTCGAAACTCTTATCAAGGAGGGATGATAATTTTTGTGCACCGTTGCTATATCAGTGGTATGTTTCTCATCTACCTAGGTCTGATGTCTTCTGGGATCTCGAGAAGGAGCCGCGATGGGCGCCAAAAATCATGGCTCTCACTCATTTCGACATTGATTGGTATAATCGAGTTTACTACGACGTGAAGATCATCGATAGCTGTGGTGCTTTTCCTAACGTGCCTCTTCTCGGTACGAAAGGAAGAATTAACTATAATCATGTTCTCGCGCGCCGTCAGTTTGGATACCCAATGAGGGACAAGCCGAACAACATCCATGTGAGTGGCTTCTTTCTACAAGAAGGACAAGATCACCAAGCAGCTAAGAAGGAGATCGAAGGAGCTTGGCGCCACATCCATAGGAAAGGGAGAGACATGTTAGGACAGAGAGGTGTCGTTTATTTGGAGCCTTACCTACAATGGGTCCGTGCTAGGGCTAGTGCTCTCAAGATGCCCTATAAACCTAAGAAACCTTTATTCCCTACTGTTGCATCGTCATCTGCTGTTGTTCCCATCAAGAATATGGGAGAATACCAAGGAAATCTAGCTATGATGAAGTCCGAGAGAGATGCTTGGAAAGAAAAGTATACTATGTCGGAATACGAGAATCGGGTCCTGACTCGACAGCTAAAGGAAAAGGAGGATTTGCTATTTATTCAAGACGGTTGGTTCATTGATCATGATTGGAAGCTTCATCAAAAGGATGCTTTGCTGAAGAAATATGCTAGTGAAAGGAAGAGAAAGAAGGAAGATTCGGTAAGCGTTGCTCTCGTTCCTAATCCACAAAAGGAAATCATTGATCGACTGGTAGCTGAGAAGAAAAAGATAGAAGACTTTTATGAAGAGAAGATCAGGAAGCTCCAGTTACAGTTGGCATTTGGTCCTTCATCTGATGATTTTGAGTGATCTTTGGTTCTTAGTTTTATTTTTACTGTTGTCATTTTGTAAAAAGGGCTTTATGTTTCGAAGTTGTAATTTACTGCTTTATTATGGGCTTCATGTTCCAAAATTGTAATTTACTGCTTTATTATTGGGTTGCATGTGTTCTTCAAGAATACCTACAAAACAAATTAGGTTTTGTTAGGTACCCAAGTTTCTTTGGGTCCTTCATAATTAGTACCTTTCTTTACCCCACACATAATGCCCACTTGCCACACTAAAGTGTATAACATAGCAAGCATTAGGTGTGTGGCCTTTAATACCACAATAAAAAAAAGTAGGTTCAAAGTTACTTCTATATCTAGAATGATAAGATTTCTTCTTAGGAGATTTTTTTTATTTTTAGGATAATGATGAACCACTTTAGGTTTGTTCACTTTCTCTTTGGATGATTGATCACTAGCCTTAACAGAGATAGTTTTATTAGAACTTGGTTTTGAAAACTTTGAATATCCAAGTCAACTTTTATCATTGGAATATATTTGTTGGCTAAGAACACCTTCCAATTCAATTTGACCTTTTTCATATCTCTCAATAACTCTTTTTAATTGGACAATTTGGAAAGAGAGTGATTCACAATTTTTGCATACAAAATTCTGCTTTTGCTCACTAAATTTTTGTTTTTCATCTTTGAGATCTTTTTCCATAGATTCACATTTTTCTTCTAAAGATGAAATTTGTTTATTTTGAGATGAAATAGTTTTTTATAGAATTTTTCATTCATTTAATAGTTCATCTATAGCACCTTGTGCATTATTATCAAAAAGATAAAATTCATTACTAACCTCGCCATCTTCACTATCGGAATGGTGCGATGCTATCAATGCTAGATTTTCACTTTCATCACTATCGAAATCGGACGAAGATGTTATCTCATTATCCTCCCATGCAACATAGGCCTTTTTGTTCTTAAATTCCTTTTTGCCTTTGTAGCCACCTTTCTTGGAGAGTTTCGGATGATCCGACTTTATATGACCTTGCTTACCGCATTCATAACATGTGACTTCTTGTGTTGATGTGAAAGCTTCCTTTTTCTTGAATTGTTTCTTTATTTTTGCATGAGAAAAGGATTTGTCATTTCTACCAAAGAACTTACCAAGCCTTTTAACAAGAAGCATGAAATTTTCATCTTCTTCCGGATTGTCTTCCTTTTCAACTTCCATGAAATCAATCTTTAAAGCAATATTCTTGGATTTCTTCTCTTGATTTTCATGTTGTTCAAGTCTTCTGAGTTCCATTTTATATTCTTGAAGTTTTCCAAACAACGTTGCAGACGTCATTGTAGAAAGACTTTTCTTTTCAGAAATTGCTGTTACTTTTGGTTGTCATTCCCTAGTTAAAGATCTAAGCACTTTCAGATTTAGTTCATCATTAGTTAAAGTCTTACCAAGAGAACTTAGATGATTTGTCAAGTGAACGAATCTTTTCTGCAAGTCAAGGATGGATTCTTCGTACTTCATTCGAAATAACTCGTATTCTTGACTTAAAGTATTTAACCTTGATCGTTTAACTTCAACGGTTCCTTCATGAGTTTGTACCAAGGTATCCCATATTTCTTTCTCCGTTTTGCATACCGAGACATGAAATAATTCATCCATGCTAAGTGAATCTTGAAGAAGATTGATTGCCTTTTTATCATAGAGGACCTTTTTCTTATCATCTTCATCCCATGTAGTTTAAGGCTTCGATGAACCAGCACCGTTGATCGCCGTTGTGATACGGTGGGAGAACTGACTTGAGGTTTTGCGTTTGTGTTCGCAAATGTTGCAGTTTAGCAAGAGTCGCCACCGACTTTTCTTTTATCCAAAAGGAAAGGTGAAAAAGCACAAGAAAGACCTTTTTGAGATATTTGTGAGTTCGGGGGGGGGGGGGGGGGGGGGGGGTAGATTATGAAAAGGGAAGGTATTAGCACCCTTTTCATCCGTGGTTTTCCATGGGCTCTTAGTTACTTGCTAGATCACTTGCTTTTGTTTGAAATTACGCTTTGTGTGGTTTTGAAAGTATTTTGAAAAAAAGAGGCCATTCGTTTAGGCAATATTTGTAATGATACTCGTTCGTAAGAATGTATAAAAAAATGTTTGTCTTTTTTAAAATGTTTTCAGTGTTTGTAAGTTGTTTAGAAATGTGTGTGTGTTTGTTTTGAAAAATAGCAAGGATGTTTATTTGAAAAATAGATCAAGTAACTAGGAGTAATCTACCTACTCAAATGTCTTTCTTGTTCATTTTTTATTCCTTTGACATTGTTGTCTTACCATTGATTTGGTAAGCAACCCTATCTTTGGATGTTAACGGGACGGGCATGGGTCATCGTATAACCATGGTTAGCAATGTTGCAAAGTATCTTATTATTATTTAGGGACTAAGATCATTTTGTAAGGCAACTTTGAATAGCGTCATCGAGGGACTACGATCTTTTGATTTTGTTTGTCTTACCAAGATACTTCGCATGCATAATATGGCCTTTTTTGTGTAAGGCAACCAAGTGGAGTAACCCTAAGGGTGCTTGTGTGCAAGTGTGTTTGATTGCATACATGATTTTATATTTGATTAGGATTTTCTATTTCATTGATTTTATCTTGCCATACATATCCTAATCACTAACATTTACATTTGAAAGCGATAAAATGCGGAAATGTAAAGTCCTACGCTATTACAATATTTAGGGGGGTGGGGGTACACACTTATGAATGGGGGATCCAGGGAGAAAAATAAAGAAAAATAACAAGGGATAGAAAAAAAAGAAGGAGGGGTCAGTGTGCTACTGAGAGGAAGTCAGAAGTTCTGACTTTGGCCTGCTGCAGAATAGCAACCTGTTAGTGAAAGTGTATAGGCCAGAACTTCTGACCCTGGTGCGCTGCAAAATAGAAACCTGTTAGTGAAAATGTATGGGGTCAGAGGTTCTGACCCTGTTGGACACACAGTAATTTTCAGAAGTTCTGATATCACTAATGATAAAACAGGCCCCAGAAGTGTTGGCGTCAAAGTCAGAACTTGGTCTCCCTCTGTGCTAGTCAGAACATATGCAATTTGGTTATTTTTCCACAAAACAGAAGGCATGCCTAGGACAGTTTCAGCAGGTGTCATAGTGTTTAAAAAAGTCAGAACCAAAAATCAGAGGCAAGTTCTGAACTGATTCATTCTCTACTTAAGCATACAGATGTGTGAAACTCTCAGAACATGCACAATGTCAGAAGCATGATATCTACATTGTGTTTTTGAGCATGCAAATATGGTGATGTTTAAGCAATATGGTGAGGGTCAGCAAGTGCTTACCTTGCAGCTGAAAAAGTTTTATGAACCGGAGTTAGCCTTAACTCTGATGATATTCTGAACAGGTTCTTTGAATGGATGGATGGAGGATATATATATGAGTCAGAAAACTATATGAGTGCTTCTTAGTCAAGAAATACTTTGAGAGAAAATGGAGTTTGAAAGCAGGAGATTCAAAGTTAATGGTTGGTATGTTGTGTTCTTAGTTTTTTGAATCTCTGGGAACTTTGGGTAGAGATTCAAGGTGTTTTCTTGCTAAAACTTTCGGTTTCTTTCCAGCAATTTTTCTGAACTTGGGCCGGGCTTTTTCAATGGACAAAGGTGTTCTATTTATAGGCAAAGCTTTGTGGGTTTTTAAAACGTTAAGTGGCACCAATATCATTCACTAGATGCTGACTTACTCTTGAAGAAAAGTTCATAAAAAGTTGTGATGATTGACAGCCTTTAGCCTAGGCTGGGTTAGTAAGCGAGGATTAAGGAAAAGTGACACCCATGAGTGAAAAGTAGCGCATGAACCCATACCTAAATCTGCACAAGAGCGTTGTTATGCTGCACGTGGAGAGACCCTTTGGACAAATGCTCAAAAGTGGTTGTGAGCATTAATGAGTATTAAATGGTGACGAGATTGGTCAAGACTAAGAAATCTTGTAATATGAGATTTGCATCATTACTTAAATCTGAGCCAGCAATTCCTACTTCAGCATAATTCAGAACAACGCATGCAAGTTCTGATCTTGGTATCCTGCTGCCTCAGCAAATTCTGAGGGTTCTCCAGGCTTTCCAGCATGTTTTATAATCTTATGTTCCTACCTTGGCAGATTCTGACTGAACTTGTGTAGCTGCTGAAGAGCTGCATTCTGACTGGATGTTATGTGTTGAGCCCAGTTTGCAACTTCTGACTGAGTTGGCGTAGCTGCTGAAGAGCTGCATTCTGACTGAATGTTATGTGTTGAGCCAAGTTTGCATCTTCTGACTACTCCTGCATGGAGGTTGGTTCAGAAGTTCTAAAATGTCATTTTTCTTAAATACTTTAGAAAAATTCTAAGTATTTAGAATTTAACTTTTCCAAGGTAAAATTTGACTTCTCAGCGTGTAAATGACCATTTTGCCCTTGTGAATGGCTTGCTTGGAAAGAAATGATAATTCAAAGCTTGGATTTGTATAAGGGAAAAGTTGAGAATTCAGGTGATTTTTCTTGAGAAATGAGAGGGCAAATTTTGGGGTACAACAGTTGCCCCTGTTCAATCTTCTTTAACCTGAAGAGTTAGATTGGCGATATTTTCCATTCACGACTCGAAGGTGGAAGATGATTGGACATTAGAGTGCCCAGAAATTTTCACTCGGCGGTGATAGGAGGAATGGTCTTAAAGATGCCATTTGGAGAGGTGATAAAATCCTATTGGAGATGGGCTTATAGATGCCATCCAAGAGTGGTTGTTGAGATGTAATTTGCAAGTTTGAACATCAGAATGGCGTCCGTGTCTGGAGCCTATCCGTATTGAGTATGAATGAGTATCTGAATGGCTTCTGGGTCTGAAGGGTATATGAATTGTATCAAAAGTTGAATCTGAATGAGTATCAGAATGGCTTCCGTGTCGGGAGCGTATCTGGACTGTATCAAAAGTTGAAATCTGAATGAGTATCAGAAAGGCTTCCGCGCCTGGAGCGTATCTGGACTATATCAAAAGTTGAAATCTGAATGAGTATCAGAATGGCTTCCGGGTCTAGAGCATATCTGAATTGTATTAAAAGTTGAATCTAAATGAGTATCAGAATGGCTTCCGTGTCTGGATAGTATCTGAACTATATCAAAAGTTGAAATCTGAATGAGTATCAGAATGGCTCCCGGGTATGGAGCGTATCTGGACTGTATCAAAAGTTGAAATCTGAATGAGTATCAGAATGGCTTCCGTGTCTGGAGTGTATCTAGACTGTATCAAAAGTTGAAATCTGAATGAGTATCAGAATGGCTTCTGTGTCTGGAGCGTATCTGGAACAAAGCTACCATGGCGCGCTGATAGGTTGCCCCAACATTCTTCAGTTTGAATGGCATCACTTTGTAGCAGAATGTGCCCCAATGTGTGACAAATGTAGTTTTCTCCATGTCCTCAGGTGCCATTTTGATTTGGTTGTAACCTGAGAATCCTTCCATGAAGGAAAACACTTTGTGTTGGGCCATATTTTCAACCAGGATATCTATGTGGGGAAGTGGAAAATCATCTTTAGGGTTGGCCCTATTCAAATCTCTATAGTCTATACACATTCGTACTTTGCCGTCCTTTTTAGGCACGGGAACAATGTTGGAAACCCATTGAGGATAGGAAGTGACGCCAAGAATCCAGCATTGAATTGTTTCATGACTTCCGCTTTGATCTTATCTGACATGTCAGGTCTCATGCGGCGGACTTTTTGTTTTACTGGGGGACAGTCTTCTCTTGTTGGTAGACGATGTACCACGATGTCTGTATAAAGTCCTGGCATGTCTTCATAGACCAAGCAAAGATCTCAACATAATCATGCAATAGCTGAATCAGACGCTCCTTGACACTAGGTTCCAGATTAGCACCCACCTTGACTTCTTTTTTATCCTTCTCGGTACCCAAGTTGATTGTATCCACCGGTTCCTCATGAGGTTGAATAGCTCTTTCCTCTTGTTGTAGTAGTATGGCCAGTTCCCCTGGTACTTCATAATCTTCCTCACCTTCGTCTTCGGCTTGGTAGATTAGATCTTCAGAGTCACTAAAGGCCATAGCAGTATCGTTACCCATGGGATCCGGAATGGAGGGGTACCTGCATTTGTGAGTGTGGGTGTGTGTAAGGGTATGGCCATCTTTAAACAATAAAATGTAAAAGAAAAACAATGAGCATAAAAAGTTTGTATTTGAAAAACGTCCATGATTCATTGAATGTCATATGAAGATGAAATAAAATCCCTTACAAATGGACCATTGTGCCTCGGGCAAGACACAAGGTTCTAAATGTGCGAATTGCTTGTGAATATTACAAGTCCAACAGAAATATAGAAGATAAATTACTGAGGGATGAAAGTTATTGGAACAAAGTCCCTGGCTTCCCAATTGCGAAGTCCTCCGTTGACAGTAGGAAATATCCAATCCTCCAAGCTGCAATCCTCTTCACCATCTTCCACTACATTGACCTCTCGGTTTCTAATCTTCAAAGGTGGCCCTCCAGCACAGGCACGGCGCATAGCCTTCTGAGCCCTTGAAGTAAACCCTAAGCCAAACTTGTCAGATTTATACGGAATGTCCGGAAGTTTCCCCCAGATGGTGCATCCACCCTCCTCTACTACTGCTTTGGCGTCCTTTAGAGATGACATCTGGAGCGGAGGTTTTGTGATCTTGGGAATCTGGGATGTAGTCTTGGTCACTGCTACCTCTTGGGGAACCTCTTCAAAATGTTGAAAAGGAGTTTCTATGAACTCGCCATCCAATTCCACATACCGGAACAAATTGAGGTGGCTAATCATATACTCTTCCTCTCTGTGGACAGTGATAATCTTTCCTTGGACCGGATATTTTAGCATCTGGTGTAGTGTAGAGGTGACAGCACCAGAATTATGGATCCACGGTCGTCCTAGCAGACAGGAGTAAGAGGAGCGGATGTCCATTACATAGAAGGTTGAGTTGAAAGTTTGAGTCCCAACCTTTATGGGGATGTCCACCTCCCCATGGACCATCCTTTTAGAGCCATCAAACGCTCTCACGACTATGTTACTGGGTTTCAACGTCAGTCCTTCGCAGTCCAATCTGTCGAGAGCTTTCTTCGATAAAACATTCAAATATGAGCCAGTGTCCACCAAGACATGGGCCAGAGTTGTTCCTCTACATTCCACAGAGACATGCAATGCTTCGTTGTGCTTTCTTCCCTTTAGTGTTAGATCAGCATCCGAGAAGCCTAGACCGTTATCCACCGTCAAACTGGCCACACAATCTTGAAATTGGTCAGCAGACGTCTCTTGAGGCACATGGGTTGTCTTTAGAAACTTCACCAGGGCCTTCGCATGTGTCTCAAAGCATAGTAACAATGACAGCATGGAGATTTTGGAGGGAGTTTGCCCCTACTGTTCAACTACGTCGTAGTCGCTCTTCTTTATTATTCTCAAGATCTCCTCCATTTCCTTCTTGGAGGCTTCGGGGATAGTCAGTGGTCGAGCCTTCGTCTGGACAGGCTCTTCTTGAATACTTTTTCCTCGAATTTCAGCAGTTGGAGTATTGGTAGGGATAACAGCAGGGGATGTGTCGTCTTTTTCATTAGGAGCACTTGCAGATATGATTATTGGTACGGAGGTAACCTTTGGAATAACCACGGGTCCAAAAACTACCTTTGGAGGGGCAATTTCTGGAGAGAAGATTCTTCTGCTACGGGTAATCTTACTGGTTCCGGCAATATTGCTAATGTCGGAGTCTTCTTCTTCAGAGCTCATCCCTTCGGCGGCCAGCCCATCTTGTTTGATACCATGGTAGTAGATGTCTCCACCGTAATTCCACGGCACTGTTTTGTCTGATTCATATGGGACCGGCCCTAGCATTGTGATTATAAGAGGAGTAGTTTTTGGAACCGATGTAATCCTAACGGGTCTTTTAGGGACCCTGTAAGGATTGGCGGAGATGGTTATGATTGAAACATCTTCAACAGGAACAGGTGAAACAAGAGCACTTTCAAACAGAATCTCTTGGTTGTCTATCAAGTGTTAATGCATGTCTTCAACAAAGGGCAAACAGTTGGTGAGGATAAGCAAAGATGGCAGTCTTTATTACAACCCGGGAATACACTGGATTTCATCAAGCTTATTTTAATGATTGGGAGTGGAGTCAAGAGCTCATCAACTGTAGTAACAAACAAATCTTCTTCTATTACATTGGTGTTGTGGCCATGCCTAGGCATAGAAGCAGAAATGACGTTTGGCTTCTCGGGCACATCAAACTCAATCTCTTTGGCCTCTATAAGGTCTTGAATCTTGTTTTTCAGGGCCCAACAGTTGTTGGTGTCATGACCTGGACTTTCGGAATGATATGCGCAGCGGGCATTTGGGTGATAATAAGGGGACGCTGTGTTGGGGTTCTTTGGAGCTTCTTTTAAAGTTGTCAAATTGGATTTCAGAAGATGCGGTAAAACCTGGGCTAGAGTCATATTGATTTTGGTGAATTGTCGGACTAGCCTTTCCACCCTTGGTTGATTACTTCTTGGTTGATCAGATGTAGGCTTTGGGATCATAACAGCTCCTACCATTGGTCGGCGTTCAGCTCTCCTTTGGTTTCTTTGTGGATAAACAGCAGATATCTCCTTTTTCACAATGAAAGGCTTTCTCACAGCTGTAGAGGCAGATGAATCCATTTGAATTTTCCACTTTTTATGCCAGCTTCTACCCTCTCTCTGGTTAGTATTAACTCAGTAAATCCGGAAGATGAGCTCCCAATCAAATGGTTGAAGAAAGGGCCCGATAGAGTACCTAGGAACATATCTACCAATTCCCTTTCAGACAGAGGGGGTTGAACTCTCCCATCTAGATCTCTCCACTTCTGCGCGTAATCTTTGAAACCCTCATTTGAAGCCATAGCCATACTCTGAAGTTGAGTACGGGTAGGCACCAAATCAGCATTATATTGGTATTGCTTATAGAAAGTTGCGGCAAGATCTTCCCAGTTATGGACATTGGCCCTTTCCAATTGGTAGAACCAACCGAGTTGTGTTCCAGATAAGCTATCTTGGAAAAAATGAACCCACGGGTCTTTATCGGCATAGTGTGGCTGAAGCTTTCTCACGTATGATCGGAGGTACATCTTGGGACATGACACCCCATCATATTTTGCGAACAATAGCACTTTGAACTTCAGTGGGATCACAATTCCCGACACTAGTCCCAAATCTTCAAAGTCTAGACCTGGTACCCTTTGTATTTCCATAGCATTCAGACGCTCCTCAAGATGTCTGTACTTATCATCAGCTAGAGGATACTGTTCCTCAGAGTAGTCTTCCTCTTCTTCCTCCTCTTCATATTCTGCCGGAACCGCTGTTTCCTTTCCTTTTCCTTCATCAGATGTTGTTGCGAAATTCAAGGTTCTTCTAGTCTGTCCTTGAAACCTTCTCCCCATGATTACAACACCGGTTGGTTTCTTCTCTTTCTTCTTCTTATCTTTGGCCATCAGAGTCTTTAATTCCTCTTGTCCTTTGGCCAGGGTTGTGAGTAATTGTTGAAACTACGTGTTTTGAACTTGAAGATCTTTGACTGTCTGTTCGAGATCCATCTTACTGAAATAAATGGTAGAGAGATAAGGAGACTCGTTGCAAAATATATGTTTTATGTTATGATGAATGATATGTACACATGCAATGTTTTCAAGGATTTTAAAGATTCAAGTTTGTTTTAGGCAAAAAGAAACACACGTTATAGAGTTTGAGTACATCAATGCCCCTTGGGCAAAATAATACAGAACTCTAAGATAGAAAAGTAGTGCGCATCCTCTTTGGTGCAATGTCGGCATTTAGAGTCTACTCCTCATGAAGTAGCCTAGTGAGTCCCAAAACCTTCTTCTCACTTGCGTAGAATTGGGCTTCGAAAGTATCTCGCTCTACTTTGAGCTGTATCCAATTCCTTTGTAGGTCTTCTAGAGATGTGGGCATGTCAGGATGTAGGATAGTGTATGGAACTTCTCCTTCCTTAACAGGCTCAAAGATCACCGGGAGAATTAAAGGATAAGGCATCATAAGACTTTGGGCGCGGGTTCGTACCCACTTGAGGTAAGGCTCAAGAGGGATGGAATTCTTGTGCCCCAAAGTCTTGTTGTCCAACTTGTTTAGCATCCTCCATGCTCGAATGAATCTCTGGCGAAGACCTTGCTTGTCGTTGTCGTAGTCGAATACCAAGCCTTGAATCAGCATCTTGTGCGGGCCATCCCTTCGGGCATAACCAAACTGTCTTAGATCTAAGCATGGGTTGTAGGTGATGCCTCCCCTAATGCCAAGTAGAGGGACATTAGGGAATTTCCTTCCATGATCAACAATGATAACATTCTCTTTGGATCGGGAACACCAATGAATATCTGAATGTTTGAGCGTCATTAACCTTTGTGACCACCTTAATCCTTGATCGTTCCTTAAGACTGATTGGGGAAGAGGAGAAATAAACCATCTTGCCAAGAGAGGAGTGCAACACATAAGGACACCTCTTTTCCTCATTGTACGAGTGTGAAAAGAGTGTAGGATATCCCCTAGCAATGTAGGCATCGGGTTGCGTAACATGAAGATTTTGACGGCACTCACATCTATTAGTTGGTCAGGATTGGGAAACAAAACCATCCCATAGATGAGGAGAGCCAAAATTTCCTCAAAGTCTTGCAAGTCTAGGGAATTCCAATAGCTTTGGGCTTTCTCAAACAGAAATTTTGCTAAGAAGCCTTTGACACCACTTCTAGTTTCCCAATGAGTTGTGACATCAGATGAGTGCAAGTGCAGATCTTGAGCAATCTCTTCTGGATTTGGGTCTTTTTCCATACCGTTGAAAGGTAGTTGATTGAGAATTGGAATCCTCAAGAGTTGAGAGAATTATTCCAAAGTAGGCACAGGCTGACAGTCGGGAAATGTGAATTAATGGTGCCAAGGATCAAAGAACTGAAAGAGCATCTTCATCATATCTTCATCTGTGTTGGAGGTGACCAAGTTGAGTAGACGACCATGCCTCTCGGTGAATGGAGAGTTCTCAGGGATCCTTGAAGCTATCTCCTTGAGTTATGAAGGAATTCTTACAAGGTTGACTTGGATAGTTTTCCTGCGAAGTGAATCCATATCCTACAAAACAAGAACAAATATGAATCTCCAAAACCCTTGAAATGGTTAGTGATGCATATGATGCTCATGATGTCCATGATGTTATGTACAAGTATGTATATACAAGCAAAACAAACAAGTTCTTAGTTTAGGCTTGCATGGGGTTTTATAGGTAAGTACCCTCTTGAAGTTTAGTTGGCTCAACCTGTCCTAGCAATAGTAACCGGGTTTTAAGGAGCTCAATATCACTGGATTGTTTCCTTGTTCATTGTTTCAGCTCCAGCCTCTTTAATGGCGACCGAAATATTCCAAGAAACCAACCCTCAATGAGTGTAGTATCGAGTATCTACCAACTTCGGACTGCACCAAAGTCGGTCATCTCACTACGCCCTAAAGGCCAAGTTGGTCAAGTAAAGGTTCTAAAAGTTCGTTAGTGCTTCGCGACATCACTCAGCGGCCCCGTATTCTCCTTGACTACTCAAGGGTTACCGGTACCCACAAATATGTCACACTAACATAGCTATTTCTTAGACCATGTCGGTATACCCCGCACAGTTTCCACAACGTATTGCTATTTACCTATAATGTTTCCCAAATCCGGGTGGAGGATTCAAACCCAAACAAAGAACCATAATGTAAAGCAAACAAATCAAACAATTTAAGCAAATAAATGTGATCTAGCCCTAAGGTAACCCCACTTTTACAATATCCCCAACAGAGTCTCCAGTTCTGTGATACGGTGGGAGAACTGACTTGAGGTTTTGCGTTTGTGTTTGCAAATGTTGCGGTTTAGCAAGAGTCACCACCGACTTTTCTTTTATCCAAAAGGAAAGGTGAAAAAGCACAGGAAATACCTTTTTGAGATATTTTTGAGTTCGGGGGGTAGATTATGAAAAGGTAAGGTATTAGCACCCTTTTCATCCATGGTTTTCCATGGGCTCTTAGTTACTTGCTAGATCACTTGCTTTTGTTTGAAATTGTGCTTTGTGTGGTTTTGAAAGTATTTTGAAAAAAAGAGGCCATTCGTTTAGGAAATCTTTGTAATGATCCTCGTTTGTAAGAATGTATACAAAGATGTTTGTCTTTTTGAAAATGTTTTCAGTGTTTGTAAGTTGTTTGGAAATGTGTATGTGTTTGTTTTGAAAAATAACAAGGATGTTTGTTTGAAAAATAGAGCAAGTAACTAGGAGTAATCTACCTACTCAAATGTCTTTCTTGTTCATTTTTTATTTCTTTGACATTGTTGTCTTACCATTGATTTGGTAAGCAACCCTATCTTTAGATGTTAACGTGACGGGCATAGGTAATCATATAACCATGATTAGCAATGTTGGAAAGTATCTTAGTATTTTCGAGGGACTAAGATCATTTTGTAAGGCAACTTTGAATAGCGTCATCGAGGGACTATGATCTTTTGATTTTGTTTGTCTTACCAAGATACTTCGCATGCATAATATGGCCTCTTTTTTTGTAAGGCAACCAAGTGGAGTAACCCTAAGGGTGCTTATGTGCAAGTGTGTTTGATTGCATACATGATTTTATATTTGATTGGGATTTTCTATTTCATTGATTTTATTTTGCCATACATATCCTAATCACTAGCATTTACATTTGAAAGCGATAAAATATGGAAATGTAAAGTCCTACGCTATTACGATATTTAGGGGGGTGGGGGTACACACTTATGAATGGGGGATCCAGTGAGAAAAATAAAGAAAAATAACAAGGGAAAGAAAAAAAAGTAAGAAGGAGGGGGTCAGCATGCTGCTGAGAGGAAGTCAGAAGTTCTGACCCTGGCCTGCTGCAGAATAGCAACCTGTTAGTGAAAGTGTATAGGTCAGAACTTCTGACCCTGGTGCGCTGCAAAATAGAAACCTGTTAGTGAAAATGTATGGGGTCAGAGGTTCTGACCCTGCTGGACACACAGTAATTTTCAGAAGTTCTGATATTACTGATGACAAAACAGGCCCCAGAAGTGCTGGCATCAAAGTCAGAACTTGGTCTCCCTCTGTGCTAGTCAGAACATCTGCAATTTGGTTATTTTTCCATAAAACAGAAGGCATGCCTAGGACAGTTTCAGCAGGTGCCATAGTGTTTCATAAGTCAGAACCAAAAATTAGAGGCAAGTTCTGAACTAATTCATTCTCTACATAAGCATACAGATGCGTGAAACTCTCAGAACATGCACAACGTCAGAAGCATGATATCTACATTGTGTTTTTGAGCATGCAAATCTGGTGATGTTTAAGCAATGTGGTAAGGGTCAGCAAGTTCTTACCTTACAGCTGAAAAAGTTCTGTGAACCGGAGTTAGCCTTAACTCTGATGATATTCTGAACAGGTTCTTTGAATGGATGGATGGAGGATATATATATATATATATATATATATATATATATATATATATATATATATATATATATATATATATATATATATATATATATATATATATATATATATATATATATATATATATATATATATATATATATATATATATATATATATATATATATATATATATATATATATATATATATATATATGAGTCAGAAAATTGTATGAGTGTTTCTTAGTCAAGAAATACTTTGAGAGAAAATGGAGTTTGAAAGAAGGAGATTCAAAGTTAATGGTTGGTATGCTGTGTTCTCAGTTTTTTGAATCTCTGGGAATTTTGGGCAGAGATTCAAGGTGTTTTCTTGCTAAAACTTTATGTTGCTTTCCAGCAATTTTTCTGAACTTGGGTCGGGCTTTTTCAATGGACAAAGGTGTTATATTTATAGGCAAAGCTTTGTGGGTTTTTAAAACGTTAAGTGGCACCAATATCATTCACTAGATGCTGACTTACTCTTGAAGAAAAGTTCATAAAAAGTTGTGATGATTGACAGCCTTTAGCCTAGGCTGGGTTAGTAAGCGAGGATTAAGGAAAAGTGACACCCATGAGTGAAAAGTAGCGCATGAACCCATACCTAAATCTGCACAAGAGCGTTGTTATGCTGCACGTGGAGAGACCCTTTGGACAAATGCTCAAAAGTGGTTGTGAGCATTAATGAGTATTAAATGGTGACGAGATTGGTCAAGACTAAGAAATCTTGTAATATGAGATTTGCATCATTACTTAAATCTGAGCCAGCAATTCCTACTTCAGCATAATTCAGAACAACGCATGCAAGTTCTGATCTTGGTATCCTGCTGCCTCAGCAAATTCTGAGGGTTCTCCAGGCTTTCCAGCATGTTTTATAATCTTCTGTTCCTACCTTGGCAGATTCTGACTGAACTTGCGTAGCTGTTGAAGAGTTGCATTCTGACTGGATGTTATGTGCTGAGCCCAGTTTGCAACTTTTGACTGAGTTGGCGTAGCTGCTGAAGAGCTGCATTATGACTGAATGTTATGTGATGAGCCAAGTTTGCATCTTCTGACTACTCATGCCTGGAGGTTGGTTCAGAAGTTCTGAAATGTCATTTTTCTTAAATACTTTAGAAAAATTCTAAGTATTTAGAATTTAACTTTTCCAAGGTAAAATTTGACTTCTCAGCGTGTAAATGACCATTTTGCCCTTGTGAATGGCTTGCTTGGAAAGAAATGATAATTCAAGGCTTGGATTTGTATAAGGGAAAACTTGAGAATTCAGGGTGATTTTTCTTGAGAAATGAGAGGGCAAATTTTGGGGTACAACAACCGTTATAGGAATAAATGGACCATTTTCGACGGCATCCCATATTTTTTCTCCTTGTGCTTCTAGATGTGCCTTCATGCGTATTTTCCAGAAGTCAAAATATTCACCACGGAATAGAGGAGGCTTGTCGTTACTACCACCATCTCTGAAAACAGGATTTTGATTTACGGAAGCCATTCTGGATCTCTAGGAACAGGTTACCTATAACCTTCTCTGATGTCAATGCGCCAATGAGGGGGGTGAATTAGGTTCTTTAAAATTTTTCTGATTTTAGTGATGATGGATATTATTTTTCTGGTTTATGGTGATTTTATGAAAGAGTAAAGTGTAGAAAAATAAAGAGATACAAGCGATATATCCTGGTTCCCCTCACCGTCCGAGAGTACTCCAGTCCCCTTTCGACATGAAAGAGATTTCCTTATAGTTGGCAAACTTAAACAAGAACTACCAAAACCAAGAACAATCCTTTTGGACCAAGAACAATCCTCTTGAATTTTCACTATGTCAACAATGAGAACAATCCTCTCAAGGTGACCTTACTTGTTTCCAATAATCCTGGAAAACAAGAGTACAAAAACCACTAATCTTATTTTCAACAATCCTGAAAAATAAGAAAGTGTACAGCAATATTTTGATTGAGTGAGTTTGTAGAGCAATAATCACTTTGAGTGATTTTATCAATAACTTGATCTTCTCTTCCAATAAAAATGATATACAATGACTCAAGACTTAGATTGCTTAAAGTTTTCTATTATACAAGATATGAAAATATGCAGAAAACTTTTTGAATGAAAGTGAAAAAGGCTTGAGTTGAATATTTGAAAATTCAGGAAAATATTGATTGGAAGTGATTATTTTTTATTTTGAATTTTCAGTATTTATATGTTCATATCACCCCTTTGAAACAGCATAAGTTTATGTAAATTAATCATGAACAATTGCCAATATTAAATGAAAAGATTCCATGAAGTGGTGTTATGAAAAGGTTTGTTCAAAGCTGTTGTTTTTCAAAAACGTTCAACAAGCAATCGATTCCACCCTTGATGCAAATCGATTGCACGGGTTCTAACAGCCAGAAATTTCAAATATTTTTAGTGAGCAATCAATTGCATAAACATGAATATCGATTTCACTTTAAAACAGGGCATTTTTAACAAGAGAGCAATCGATTGCACTCTTGTGTAAATTGATTGCACTAAGAAACAGAAGCAAAATAGCTGAAAATGTGAGTCATGCAATCAATTGCACCAACATGTAAATCGATTGCACAGATATAAAAATGTATTTTTTGCTTAGAAAACTTGAGAAAAAGTCTGGACAAGTTTTAAATACTTCTTTTAATCATTGAGCATCTAATACTTAAATTCATAGCAAGATTGTTATTATACTTTAAAATTTGCCAAGAGCTTGAATCAAAGACTTTTATCCAATGATGCTTTAGCTTGATCAACATCTTTGCCTTCTTGCCATTATGATTTGTCTTCATCAAAACAAAGTTCATTGAGAGGCTTGATATTACATCTACTTTACTTGAAAGTGTCATTCTTTTCCTGCTTTCTTTTAGACAAGGCTAGCCTGCTATTAGTGAGTAGGTAGTCATAGTCGTTTGGATGTATGAGGGGAATTTGTGGGTCATCGTACAGTTATAAAGGCAACATATAGAGACACTTTAGCAATTTTGTTTAAGGGACTAGATAATTTACCGAAAGGCAATACTGAAGGGTCATCTAGGGACTATGATCTTTGGATCCGAGGGTCTTTGCTAAAGCGTCCCCACTTTCGAGGGACATGACTATTTTATTTTACGAATGCAACCAAAGTGGGAGTACCCTAAAGGTGCGCATGTGCAAGAGTGTTTGTTTTCAGTTATTTTTCTCTTGGATATTAGGTTTGCTAGCGTTGCTTTTAATTTCTTTCCATACAATCCTATTACCATACATCTAACAGTTAATATGTACAGAAAATTAAAATGCATAAATTAAAGCTACGCTATTACATGGCTTTGGGGAGGGGGTATTTACATGTCCAAAAACTTGGGGGGGGGGGGGGGGGGGGGGGGGGGGGGGAATAAAGAAAAACAGTAAAGGTCCTACTAATCATCTATTACATACCAATATATAGTTACAGTAATAAAAGGAAGTGTGAAAGAATAATAACGTACGAATTTGAAAAGACGTCTAAAATCCTAAGAATAAAATCTTTTTTGTTTATTTTTATTTTGGGAAAATGATTTAATTAAAATTCTAAGTCTATTTAGTTTTAAATTAAAGAAAAGGTTACAATAATTAATTAATTAGTTGATAGAATTAATTTTAATTATAAAAGGCTAGATCTAATTTTTGTGATTTTTTTTACTTATATGTTAATTTAAAGAGGGAAACTATTAAAAGAAATGAGTAACACAAAAATAAAAATACAAGAAAAAAGTCTTTCGATCCAAAGAAAGTGATGGCTTTCGATCCAATGAAGGATGGATTTCGATCCAGTGAAGGATGTTATCCTTCGATCCAGGGAAGGATGTGGCCTTCGATCCAGCAAAGGATATTGTTGGAGGTGTCTGATGGTTTTCTTGTGGAGGCACTGAATCTGCAAGAAAAATGTTAATAAAAATAAAAGCATAACCTGGGTGTCGAACCCAGGTCCTTTCCCTTAATTCGACCCTCCCTTAATTCGACCCCTTTGAGTTCGAATTTGGGTTTGTTTGGCCTGAAACATCCTAAGTCATGAAATTCGAAAGAAACTTAGATCGTGCCCCAACAATGGTACGACCTCATCCCTGTACTTTTAGCTTGCATATAAGACATTCATTCAAACACAAATATCATTAGTAACACAAAAGTGTGCGCAATATGTATTTAAATGTCCTAAATGTGCAGTTTTGATTTTGCAAACCCTTACCAATAGAAGATGCTTCGATCTGTGAACTTGGGCATGGAATTGCTAGCGTAAGGGCTGGTGTGGACTCCTGGATGCAAGGTTTTCGCCTGGATAATGCGTGTATAGGCAGGAATGTTTCTATCTTATGGCAATATTTCTGTGCGATGTAGTATGTATCTCCCTTTTTTTCGCCCCCTTGGCAATGTGCCCTTAGCTTTATATTTATAGGGGTGTGAGGAGAGTAAGTGTGGCAAGAGACAAAGGCTTTCAAGGCCATGAGACAAAAATCCAACATATTGAAAGTTTTCCATATTTGGATAATTCTTGCCATTTGGAAATCTTGAGTGAACCTGGACATGTTTCGCCCCCTGACTCTTTCGAATGCTCCCACTCCTGGTTCTTTGATTGGCTCTGAACTGCTTCTTTCGATGGCTCTGAAAAAACCCAACTAGCCCAATCTAACACTTCACTCTGGCCAGTCGAAGCTTCTTTTTTCACTTCCTTCGAATGCAATTGCGCAGGAAGCTTAGGTTTGGCAGCATGTTGGACTTTGGCCAGCAAACATCTTAGACCAAGACTCATCATTAAACAAACTGGTTTCCCGTAATAATGTGTCCTTTGAATGGACCTTTGAAATGCTTCTTCAAATGGATCTTTGGAAAGTTTCTTCGAAGGGACCATCTTGTGTGTTGAAGTGTTGAAAACAGTGTGTTGAAGAGTTTAGAGGTGGAGCCAAAGCTATCATGAGGGAAGCCAACTTCTTAATGAATCGAAGCACGTATGAAAGGGGCATTTGCCTTATGGATCAAAGGCAAACATGAAGAGGCCTTCTGCCTTGTGGGTCAAAGGTAAGTATAAAGAAGCCTTTTGCCTTGGGGATCGAAGGCAAGTCTGAGGAAGCCTTTGCCTTGTGAATCCAAGGTCAGTATGAAGAAGCCTTTTCCTAAACGAAACGTGCATGCAGGAGACCACTGCTTAGTGAATCCAAATAAACATGCAGGAGGCCACTGTTGGTGAATTGAAACAAACTTGTAGGGGGTTCTTGCCTTGTGAATCAAAGTCAATCCTGAAGAAGCAAATGTACAGTCGAAGCCTTGTGAATTGAACTTGGTCGAAGGGGGCCTAACACCCAATTGAAGCTTGTGAATCAGGCCTACATCGAAGGAGGCCAAATGCCCAATCGGAGACTGGTGAGCCAAGCTTGCATCAAAGGGTTTTTAGATGCCCAATCTAAGTACCTTGTTAAGGTGCCAATCGAAAGACACTTGACCATCTTCAAAAAATTTATTTTCTTTAAGCAAATGTTTATAACCAATCAGGCAAGAGAAAATCTTGGAAAACATTGAAACTACGCGGCCGGAACCTGTCATCTGGATGTTAATGAAACATCAATGAAGTCGCCACCGAACGTCTTTTATCCCGCCGAGAGGGAAAGGTAAACATCGAGAAAACCTGGAAAGGGAGAAATCACGGTCTTTCGACCAAGAGATTGGGTAAGGGAGTCTGTTACGCGAGGGGAATGTATTAGCACCCCACACGCCCGTAGTACTCTACGGTATCCACTCTTATTGTCTAATCTAATGGGTGTGGTCATCCTATGTCTATGGCTTATAACTAAAAAGGTAATACATGCGAAAGAAAAAGAAAATAATGTAGAGAAAATAAAAGATGGGCTTGACTGGGCCCTACCCCAATGCCTACGTATCCCTTGTAAGGAATCAGAGCCGTCATAGTTCGGCTTATGTGTTTTGGTTGGTTTGTGTTTTTTAATTAAGACAAACAAAGATAGTCAAGATGGCAAAACATCGAATGAAACAACCAACAAATGAGGTGATCAAACATTGACTAAATAATAACAAAGTAACATGTCAAAGATGGTAAAACATCAAATGATAAAACGGATGACGAAACATCACACCTATCAATGATATTGAGAATCAAAGTTTGATAACAAACATGTGCGATGGCGAAACATCGGCTTCAAACAAATGTGCAATGGCGAAACATCAACTAAGAGATAACAAAATATCATGGCAAAGATGGCAACACATCAATGAAATAGATGACGAAACATCACATTTAGCAATGATATTGAGAATCAATGTAGGATAACAAACATGTGCGATGGCGAAACATCGGCTTCAAATAAATGTGCAGTAGTAGTGGTGTTTGTTATCCGTATTTCCAGCGATAAACTAACCATGACTTAGATTACCATATCCGTGTCAGGTCCACGAAGTTTATATGCTCATGCTTATCAAAAATATTTGACGTTTTTGCAAACAAAATAAAAAAAAGGGAGAAAAGAAACGCCTACGCATACTTGAAAGAAGATATTCTATTGATTTTGAGAAATCAGCCTGTGAAAAAGGCATTTACATTGGGAAGCAAGCAACTACAAAATCAAAGCAAACAAGTGTTTACAAATGGCAATGTGAATATGAACATCCATCAAGTCCCGACTCTGCTATGACTCTTATAACTTTTCACCCTTCCATCTTCTTGCTTTCAGACAGATCATTCTTGGATTAGCTTCGAACTTATGCCAGATGACGGAATGAAGGAAAGAAACAAAGGATCTTATACTGAACATAGTCATTTGCTTCAAGTCCCTAACTTTTTCCTGAATCACCCTTTCGGGTTTTCGATTCACCAGGACACCCTCTTTTTGCCTAAACCGCCCTTTCGGGTTTTCAGTTTAGCGGGTTTTTATTATTTTTATGCAAAGTATTTTTTTAACTACGTCAGCATTCACAGGGAGAGGGAAGTACTCTCCATCCATAGTTGTGAGCATCATCGCCCCTCCAGAGAAAAATTTTCTGACCACGAAAGGACCTTCATAAGTTGGAACCCACTTGCCCCTAGGATCTCCCTGGGGAAGAATTATCCTCTTGAGCACAAGGTCACCTAGTTTGTAACACTGGGGCCGTACCCTCTTATCAAAAGATTTTCTCATCCTTTGCTGATATACCTGACCATGACATACGGCCGTCAATCTCTTTTCATCAATAAGTTCCAGTTGATCTAGCCGATTTTGTACCCATTCACTTTCATCCAGCTCAACATCTCTCATGACCCTAAGAGAAGGAATCTCGACTTCTACCGGCAGTACCGCTTCCATGCCGTAAACCAATGAAAATGGGATTGCCTCAGTCGAAGTACGCACCGTGGTGCGATAACCATGCAAAGCAAAAGGAAGCATCTCATGCCAATCCTTATAGGTTACCACCATCTTCTGTACAATCTTTTTGATATTCTTATTGGCCGCTTCGACAGCGCCGTTCATCTTTCGTCTGTATGGGGAAGAGTTATGATGCTTGATTTTGAAGGACTCACAAAGCTCCTTCATCATTTTTTTGTTCAAATTAGACCCATTATCGGTAATGATCTTTTCAGGCACTCCGTAGCGACAGATAATATTGTGCTTAATGAACTGAGTTACCACCTGCTTGGTAACATTGGCACAGGATGCAGCTTCGACCCATTTTGTAAAATAATCGATGGCAACCAGAATGAAACGGTGCTCGTTGGACGCGGTCGGTTCAATCTTGCCGATCATATCAATTCCCCACATCGCAAACGGCCAAGGGGAAGTCAAGACATTCAAAGGTACCGGCGACACATGCACTTTATCAGCATAGACTTGACATTTGTGGCAAACTCGTGCATGATTGTAACAATCAGTCTCCATGGTGGACCAATAATAACCTGCTCGCAAAATCTTTTTAGCCATGGTATGCCCGTTGGAATGGGTCCCGAAATCACTTTCATGTATCTCCTCAATGATTCTAGCTGCTTCTTTCTTGTCAACACATCTGAGCAATAAGCCGCCATGATGCCTTCTATACAACACACCACCACTGAGAAAGAACTTGGCTGAAAATCTTCTCAAGAACTTATTATCTGTGAAGGATGCCTCCTCAGGGTACTCTTGTGTTTCCAAATATCACTTAACATCATAAAACCAAGGGTTACCATCTGGTTCCAAACTGGCCTCAAAAAAGAAAGCTGGCTCACTCAAACTTCTGATAGTAATGGAAGGTGCCTCATTAGCCCACTTAACCTTGAACATGGAGGACAAAGTTGCCAGTGCATCAGCTAGATTGTTTTCTTATCTGGGAATTTGTTCAAACGTGATCTCTTTGAAGTACGGAATCAGCTTCATAATATGCTCACGATAGGGAATTAGGTTCTGATGGCGAGTCTCCCAGTCTCCATTAATCTGGATGATAACAAGATTGGAATCCCTGTAAACTTTCAAAAATTTGATGCGCAGATCGATCGCCGCTTCAATGCCATAAATTCAAGCTTCATACTCGGCCATGTTGTTAGTGCAATCGAAACAAATACGAGCCGTGAAACGAATGTGGTATCCCTCAGGGGAAGTGATAACAACTCGATGCCGTTTCCCATGGCATTGGAGGCACCATCAAAAATAAGCGTCCAACGTGAACCCGGCTCAGGTCCTTCATCTGGGCCTGGCATATTACAATCCCGAATATACACAATTTCCTCATCTGGAAAATCAAATTTCATTGGTTCATAATCGTTCATGGGTTGATGAGCAAGATGGTCGGCCAGTACACTACCCTTAATTGCTTTTTGAGTAGTGTATTGGATATCATATTCGGTGAGTATCATCTGCCAACGGGCTACCCTTCCTGTAAGAGTTGGCTTCTCAAAAATCTACTTGATTGGATCCATTTTGGATATCAAGTAGGTGGTGTGAGTTAACATGTATTGCCTCAGACGTTTGGCGGCCCAGGCAAGCGCACAACAAGTCTTTTCCAACAATGAGTACCTTGACTCGCATTCCGTAAACTTCTTACTCAAGTAGTAAATAGCTTGTTCTTTCTTCCCTGTCTCGTCGTTTTGACCGAGGACACAACCCATTGAGGTTTCCAACACAGTTAGATACATGATTAGTGGCCTCCCTTCCACTGGCGGCATGAGTATCAGAGGTTCTTGCAAATATTCTTTTATTTTGTCAAAGGCCTTCTGACAATCCTCATTCCATTTCACTGTCTGACTTTTCTTCAACAACTTAAACATAGGTTCACAGGTGGCTGTGAGATGAGAGATAAATCTAGAAATATAGTTTAACCTTCCCAAGAAGCCACGTACTTCCTTCTCTGTCCTTGGCTCAGGAATTTCCTGTATCGCTTTTACCTAGGTCGAGTCTACCTCGATACCTTTCTCACTTACAATAAAGCCCAACAGCTTACCGGACCTCACCCCGAAGGTGCACTTATTCGGATTCAACCTCAGCAAGAACTGCCTCAGTCTCTCGAACAATTTTTCCAGATGAATAAGATGCTCCTCTTCCGTGTCAGACTTAGCAATCATATCGTCCACATATACCTCAATCTCTTTATGAATCAAGTCATGAAAGAGAGTGACCATGGCGCGCTGATATGTTGCCCCGACATTTTTCAAACCAAACGGCATCACTTTATAATAGAAGGTTCCCCAAGGCGTGATGAATGTTGTCTTCTCCATATCTTCCTGAGCCATCTTAATTTGATTGTAACCCGAAAAGCCATCCATGAACGAGAACACCTTGGAATGAGCAGTATTATCGACCAACATATCAATATGCGGGAGAGGGAAATCATCTTTGGGGCTGGCCCTGTTTAAATCCCTATAATCCATGCACATCCTGACCTTACCATCTTTCTTGGGCACAGGCATAATATTTGCAATACATGGCGAATAATTGAAAACCTTTAAGAAATTTGCGTCCAATTGCTTCTGGACCTCCTCCTTGATCTTCTTGGACATCTCAGGATGAGTTCTTCGAAGCTTTTTCTTGACAGGGGAACAACCTTCTTTGAGCGGTAATCGATGCACCACTATGTCTGTATCTAACCCAAGCATATCCTCATAAGACCAGGCAAAGATATCAAAATACTCACGGAGTAGCTTGATCAATTTGACCTTTATACCTTCTTTGAGATCGGCCCCTATCTTGACTTCTCTTCTTACCTCTTCTGTGCCAATATTCACCACCTCAATCGAATCCTGATTCGGCTGGATAACCTTCTCTTCTTGTTTTAACAATCTTGCTAATTCCTCAGGAAGATCACAATCCTCATATGCTTCTTCTTTGGCTTGATAAATAGGAGTATCAAAGTCATAATGAGCCATAGCAGAGTCGTTATCGATAGAATCGGTGGTGGAAGTGCATCTGCATGAATGACATTTTGGCGTTTTTTAGTGACAGTGTGTGAAAAGAGAAAAATTGCCATAAAAAAAAGAAATGGAACAAAATTTTGAATGCAAAAACGTCATTTATTTCATGATAAACTTGAAAATAAACATGGTGGCCCTACACAAATGATCCACTACGCCTTGGGTAGAGCGTAGGAATTATGATATGACAACAAAAGAAACAAGAAAATTACTCCTCAGCTCTTGAAACTTGGATAACATCCACAGAAGTCCAATTATTGAGTGTCTGGCCTGGAATACTCGGACGAATCCAATCTTCAATATTCCAGCCATCAGCCATATCGTCGCCAATTGCATTGACGTGTCCTTCTTGAGTAGCACAAGGGCGGGAAAAATTCACAGGAGTAGATAAACTGGATGCTCTGGGAGTGCACTCTGCTGACCTGGGCTAAAACCAAGACCAAATTTATCAAACTTCGGAGTAACGTCCAGCACTTGACCCCAACCTTCAGGTTTACCACCTTTCACTATAGCTTTTGCATCTTTGAGAGAAGACATAACGGTTTTCGATTTCTTTTTCTTCTCTGGAGGAGGAAAGTTGACAGCATGAACTGTCTCAAATGCTTGAAACGGAGTCTCATGTATCTCACCTTCAACTTTGATATAGCGGAATGATGTCAAATGACTCATGATGTACTCTTCCTCACCGCATACAGTTATCACCTTTCCCTCTGCGAGATACTTGAGTTTCTGATGAAGAGTAGAAGTGACTGCTCTTGCTCTATGAATCCACGGCCTCCCCAACAAGCAACAGTATGATGGCTGTATATCCATCACAAAAAATGTAGCCGTGAAGGTGAGAGGACCAACCTTAATTGGTAACTCCACCTCCCCAAATACTGACCTTCGAGACCCGTCAAACTCCTTCACCATCAAATCACTAGGGCGCAACTCTAGTCCAGAATAATCAATCTTCATCAATGCTGACTTGGGCAATACATTTAAAGATGATCCCGTGTCCACCAAAACCCGGGATAAAGTAGTGCCCCTGCACTCCATTGAAATATGCAACGGTTTGTTATGGTCTGGTCCCTCCGGAGGAAGATCAAAATCGGTGAAGCCCAAACCATTCCCTGCAGATATATTAGCACAAACATTCTCAAACTGGTTGACTGTTATCTCATGTGGCACAAACGCATTCTTTAACAACTTCATCAAAGCATTTATGTGAGGTTCTGAATAAATCAACAGAGATAAGATAGACATCTTAGAAGGAGTATGGCTCAGATAATCAATTATGTTATAATCACTTTTTCTGATAATTCGCATTAACTCTTCAACCTCATCGGGAACTGAAGAGGCTTCTGGTATCGGAATTGGTTGAGTCACATTGGCTGGTGTAACCCTCGGATTCCCAATCATTGCCTGCTGTTTTCCTTTTTCTCTTGCAGAAGCATCAGCCGCATCTTGCACATTGGAAGGACCAAATACTCTCCCGCTTCTAGTCATTCGACCCACACCAGAAAAGTTATGGACTTCCTCTTCATCACTTTCAGCATGTTCTTCCTCATACAAACGAGCATTAACCTCCTGCTTTACCCCATGGTAATAAACATCGGCACCGTAATGCCATGGGATGGCCTTCTCACTGGTATACGGCATGGGACCAGGTACTGTAATCATCAGAGGGGTGCCTTTGATGGGGCAGGAATGCGCACAGGGGTGTAAGGAATAGATATCATAGCAACATCTTCTTCGGTGACCTTGCGGTAGCTCAGTTTTCTATCAAACTGTAGGAAACCCTCCTTTATCATCAATTGGATGCCGAATTTTAAATCATCACAGCCCTTCGGTTGCTCTCTGCACTTGGCATACTCTGAAGTACAACCTGGGAAAATAGAATTGTTAAGCAAATACCTCTTAACATAGCATAACGGAGTAATTACTTGTTCCACATTCATGATCAAATTCAACACTTCACCATTATCATCAATCATATTAACAACACCCCCTCCACGCCTTGGCATTGGGTTCTGAGTAACATTCGGACCGGTTAATGGGGTGAACTCGATTGCCTTAGCGTCCAATAAGTCTTGTACCTTGCACTTCAACGCAAAACAATTTTCAGTAGAATGACCAACTCCGCCCGAATGGAATTCGTATCTTGCATTAGCATCAATCATAGTTAGGAGGAAGTCTTGCGGGTGGTGGCGGCATATTTCTCAAACTGATCAACTTCAAATCAAGCAGGTGGTGGAGTGCTTCAGTAAGAGTTACTGGCAAGGGATCGAATTTCCTTGGTTGTCTCGGCTGTTGGTTATTATACTGACGGGGAGCATCTTGTTGCCTTTGTTGTTGAGGCACTGTATTTGGTCTCTGCTGCGGAGGAGCATTAACAGGAATAGAAATAGCGTTGATTTGTTGGTGTTGATGATCCTCTCTTGGTCCCCTATGAGAGTAAGCTACGCTTGCATCGCCTTCCTTTTTCTTAGGGTAAGTGTTGAATGGTTTCTTACTGCCCCCTGTTGAGCCACTGGAACCTCCAATCTAAATTTTTCCCAATTTCAAACCCACTTCAATCCTTTCACCAGCCATAACCAAGTCTGCAAATCCTGCCAAAGTACTTCATATCATGTGCTCATAGAATGGCCCTTGCAGGGTACTCATAAACATATCGATGAGTTCTCTCTCCATGAGTGGAGGTTGAACCCTCGCAGCCAACTCACGCCACTTCTGAGCGTATTCCTTGAAAGATTCTTTTGGTCCTTGTGACATATTCTGTAACTGAGTACGATTAGGCACCATATCCATATTGTACTGATAATGTTTGACAAAAGCCCGAGCAAGATCATTCCAGCAACAAATATGAGTTTTCTCCAACTTCATGTACCACTCCAGGGATGCCCCAGATAGGCTATCCTGGAAAAAGTGAATCAAAAGCCCTTGATCCTCAGTATGTACCGACATCTTCCGGAAATAAGCAGTTGCATGAGTAATAGGACACGACGTTCCGCTGTACTTTTCGAATGTAGGAGGTTTGAACTTTGGAGGAACTTTCACCCCAAACACAAACCCGAGATCATTAGCATCCATACCAAGGACTCCTTGTTCTTCCACAGCCTTCAGATGCTCTTCCAATAAACGATACTTCATATCCTCAATCTGAACCCCCGGCTTTGAACGCCGAATAGAAAACTGATCTTCATCTTGGTCAAAGTCATAATCCTGCTCCTGATAGTTCCTCACACTGCCCTGATTAGCTCTTCTGTTCCCCACAAGATGAGGTCCTGGAGACGGGGGAAACTGCCCTACGTTGTGCACAAAAGGATTTCCAGGCATCCCGTGAAAATTTCCAACAGGCTGATCTTGCACATCCCTCAATCCTACAGAAATGTCCTGATAGAGCCCTTGATTTCCACCATCCCCTGGATAGCGGTGCTGGTTATTGACAATGGCAGACAATTCCTCCTATCGGCGATTCACATTGGTGATGACCTCCATGAACTGAGTCATCTGAGTAGCCATCTGGGCCCTTATTTCAGCGAGTTCAGCTTGAACTTGTTCCATCTGTCTTGGCAAGTTGTTTCTGGTGGAATATCGATGGGTAGTCATCTTGAATTCTGAATAAGAAAAGCATTGGAATAAGAAAATTGTCTTGAGATAACCTGTAATGTTATGAAATGCATGATGTGCATGATATGTTTTTCATTTCTGGGTATCCAAGAGTCCTTTTATTCATCAGTCACGGCGTGCGACCATACAATCAAAAGAGAAAGGATAACAAGATGAACACTTCAATTATTTACAAAAAAAAGAAGCGATGTCCAAGTGACTTCGGACAATTAAGAGTAAAATGATCAACAACTAAATACATGTCTTAACAATAAAGCAAAAAGAACTGAATAATAACAACAATAAATTGGTCCCTTCCAACAATTCTGGGGGTGACCAAATACACCAAAAGTGAATAACAGAACTAAATCTCCGGAACTAAACACGCCTCAAGATGTTGACAGTACTCTTTAAGTCTGGCTTTCTCCTTCAAAATTTGAGATGCAACTATTTTACTTTCTTGGAATCGATCTTCCGCGACACGCTTCTAGGCTACTTCCTTCTCAAGCTGAGCATCTTTGTCTTTGAGTTGTTTCTCTAAGTTCTAAATCTTCTTCCTGTAGCTATTCTCAGATACCTGAAGCTTTTGGCACTCTTGCTGGATCTTACTCAATTCTTCTTCCATTTTAGCATGAGACCTCTTCCTAAAACTAGTTGCATCAGAAGTTTCCCCTTGAACTTCCTTGAGTTTGTGAGCTAAGTCGGCCCTTTCTTGATCTGCCCAATAAAGCTTCATCCCTGCCTCACGGTCTTTTGCACGAAGCTGAATGTTCTCAACATGAACCTGGGTGAACATCTCGGTAGGCACCGTGTTACTCAGAACAGCAGGAGGTTGCTCGTATAGAGGAGCCGACCTTGCAAAGGGTAACCGTAAGATCTTAACCCTGGCCTTAACCCACTCCAGGTAAGGAACCCTAGAAATAGGTACTTTCTTGCCCAAAGTAGTTCTATCCTTCTTGTGAATTCCTTTCCAAGCACTTGTCACTCTCTTTAACATCACAGGATCACTTCCTCTAGCGAAATACATTGATTCAGACACCTCCTCAACCTTTGGCGGTCCATCCATTGCATATCCTAATTGACGATAAGCAAGCACAGGATTATAGTTGATACACCCCTTAGTTCCTATGTGGAGAACATTAGGGAAACATCTGCAGCTAGTGACAATACTTTGCACTTCCCCCATGTCATAATTCCACCGGATATCAAATGAAGTAAGGTTGATAAGACTTGATGACCATCGGAGAGAATGCCTAGTATCCACGAAAGGGCCACTTACTGGTAGATGCAGCTTAAGTCATTGATACAACATCGAATGACATAAACCTACATTACCACCTTTTCCATTCCTGGAATGGATGGTATAAAGAGTATATGCCAAGAGTGTCGGTATCGGGTTCTTGTTTCTAAAAACGTAGATAGCTGCCAAATCCACAAAATTTCTCTTACAAGGGAAAAGAACGATCTCGTATATCATGAGAGCAAACAGAGAACTGAAGTCACTCCAATTGCCTTTTTTTGCCCAGTCTTTAGCCTTATTCACCAGAAAGTCCAAATAAAACCATGTAATACCCTCACTGGACTTCCAATTGTCTTTCACCTCTTTCCAACTCAAATGAAAATTTTCAGCAACAACTTCGAACTTCGGCTTCTCCGGCACTTGGACAAAAGGAACTTCATCGGTCAATCTGATATTAAGTAGGTACGCGTACTCTTCTAGTGTGGGAACCAGTTGATAATCTTGGAAAGTAAAACACCATAATAGAACTGGAAGAGGGTGATCAAAGCCATCGGGTTAACTGGAGTGTTAAGGACTAGTAACAAGTTGCCATAATTTTTGTTGAAATTATTCAGAACATCACCCTTTAGATAAGAACTCAACCTCTTCAATTAGGACACATCAATGGTAGGAATCTCATAAGAGAAAGTATTCTTGGTGAGCTCTTTAACACGAACTGAATCAAACTCAACTGGAGGGAGACCAGCCATTTCTAATGGAAAGAAGACTCTTGAATATCCCTAGAAAATGACATGCGCATGCTAGTTTTTTTTTTTTACATTATTTTTTAGAAATAAATATGCTATGATGCAACATGACAGGATCAAAGTTTCACACTGGATCATGGCTGGACAATTACAGAACAACACCACTCAAGATCAAAAGAAAAACCCAAGGCTTCAAAACTATCATGGGAACCTGAGTCACCTTCGCAACGCAAAGTCACCAACAGTACCTGTACCTGTAAGAAAAGTTTTCCCGCCCCTCTCACGGGCGTAGTCTAAGTCAAGATAAAGTTAAAAGCCAAATCAGAGTACGAGAGCTCGAATTTCGGTATTATCATATGATAACACCTATCCGAACTACCTTCGAAGTCATGGGTCTCATGGTCAGGTCTACAAAGCATCCGCCTCATAGCTGCCATGGCCACTCTATTCCTAGTTCTTATGGAATTCACTCATAACCTGGGTACGAGGCCTTTTACCTCATGGAACAACCCACCCACCAAGAAATCCAGGATCCAAACAGTCCAGCCAAATCCAGTATGCAGAAAGTAAAGCGCATATAGGATGCAATGCAAACAGATAAATATGCAAAGCGGTAAAATAAACACCCAAAAAGAAAACAAACAAGAGCTAGGATCGACTCCGGGATGGACCAGCAAAAAGGTCAATCTATCCCCAGTGAAGTCGCCAGCTGAAACTACGCGGCCGGAACCTGTCATCTGGATGTTAATGAAACATCAATGAAGTCGCCACCAAACTTCTTTTATCCCGCAGAGAGGGAAAGGTAAATATCGAGAAAACCTGGAAAGGGAGAAATCACGATCTTTCGATCGAGAGATCGGGTAAGGGAGTCTGTTATGCGAGGGGAAGGTATTAGCACCCCACACGCCCGTAGTACTCTACGGTATCCACTCTTGTTGTCTAATCTAATGGGTGTGGTCAAATCTTATGTCTATGGCTTATAACTGAAAAGGGAATGCATGCGAAAGAAAAATAAAATAATGTAGGGAAAATAAAAGATGTGCTCGACTGGGCCCTACCCCAATGCCTACGTATCCCTTTTAAGGAATCAGAGCAGCCGTAGTTCGGCTTATGTGTTTTGGTTGGTTTGTGTTTTTTAATTAAGACAAACAAAGATAGTCAAGATGGCAAAACATCGAATGAAACAACAAACAAATGAGGTGATCAAACATTGACTAAATAATAACAAAGTAACATGTCAAAGATGGCGAAACATCAAATGATAAAACGGATGACGAAACATCACACCTATCAATGATATTGAGAATCAAAGTAGGATAACAAACATGTGCGATGGCGAAACATCGGCTTCAAACAAATGTGCGATGGCGAAACATCGTCTAAGAGATAACAAAATATCATGGCAAAGATGGCAACACATCAATGAAACAGATGACGAAACATCACACCTAACAATGATATTGAGAATCAATGTAGGATAACAAACATGTGCGATGGCGAAACATCGGCTTCAAATAAATGTGCGATGGAGAAACATCGGCTAAGAGATAACAAAGCCAAGAGGCACACTAACAAATAGGATTAGTTTATATCTTTTACCTTGAAGAAGGGCTTGAGTTCATTAGAAATGTCTTATGATTTGCCAAGAAACAAATTTTTGTTTTAAGATGCAAAATGCAAAGAAAGAAGAAAAAAACAACTAAGGGAAACTAGCCTAGCATTATCCCTAGTGTTATCATACAATGGTTGATCCTTAGGTTGAGGATAAGGGAAAATCCTACCTTAGTTTACATGTTAGAGGGAACTCAACAAAACCATCCTCTAAGGAACATGCAATGAGAGCGAAGTCGTGATCTCAATTTCTAAATTGAGTGACTCATCGATCAACAATTAAAGAAGAAAAGCAGTAAACATCCTATAGGGAACATGTAATGAGAGCGAAGTCGTGATCTCAATTTCTAAATTGAGTGACTATCAATCAACAATTAAAGAAGAAAAGCAGTAAACATCCTATAGGGAACATGCAATGAGAGCGAAGTCGTGATCTCAATTTCTAAATTGAGTGACTCATCGATCAACAATTAAAGAAAAAAAGCAATAAACATCCTATAGGGAACATGCAATGAGAGCGAAGTCGTGATCTCAATTTCTAAATTGAGTGACTCATCAATCAAAAACAAACACAACACATGCAATCAGACAAAAAACCAGAGGGCCTCCTGACATATATCAGCAACAGAGGTCCCATCATGTAGTCAGAAAATTATGCAAAATGAAAATGGGAGAAAGGAAGTAGTACAATACCAAATAGATAACTATCTGTAGTAATCAAGCAAGAATAAAAGAAACCCAGAGAAACTTCAAGCAAGCTGACATCAGTAGACAAATCGAGTCAGAAATTACACCATCAGGATGTAAGTAATTTATCAGATATGAACAAATCCCATGGGCAATGTATGGCATTCACAATCATATGTATGCATATCCTGCATAAACCACCAAACATGCCAAACACAAAAATAATGCCAATATGATAAATTGTGTTCCACAAATAAAGTGAAACACAAAAGCCTCAAGCCAAAAGTGGCAACTTTCTCAAAGTACCTCGCATATTCAACAACCAAGTTAGTATTCCATAAGGTGAAAAAGTGAGAATAACATGGTAGCAATTATCAAACATTAGACATGATAAGCAAGAGGAAACAAGCATATGCACAGATTAGGTCAAAAGAATCAGAGGAATGTTGCTCCTTTCTGTCACCATGTTGAATTGAAAATTGAATATCAATCAAGGATCATAAGATCTTGAGAATAATATGAACAAAGGCCATGAAGGTCAGTAGCAAACATATTTTAATCATGCACAATTGATTCAATCACAACTTCATGAACACAATAGGAGATGAAACTTACATAATGCATTAGAAGGTTCAAAACATTCAAACATGAGGCTTTTTAATGAAATGGCTTAAGCTAACACGGACAATCAGAATCCACATGATCATTAGGTTCCTAATTATAGGCATCACTCAAGTTCATTGGCCATCAAGCAAATTGCAACAAGACATGCAAACATAATTGGGTACCTTCACTTCAAAATTACATCAAAAATGGAAATAAGGGTCCATAATTCAAACCAAAAAAATATTAGCATCTTTGAGAGGTATAGAAGTCAGAATGCAATCCCTAAGTTCATGAATAATTGGGGAGGAGACCAAATGAAGTTCAAAATTCAAGACTAGTTGGCAAAACTACCAAGCTAGACAAGTTTTTCAAAATAATTTGTGGAAAAATGTCAAACCAAGTTAAAAAATCAAGATGAATAGTTTTAAGACCCTCAATACATTCATGAACCCTAATCAAGACTTGAATCCCATAGAAAATCCAGGGCATGGTGGTTTAAAAAATGAAACTTGCACCATAAGCAACAAAACCCTAATTTTTGACTTTTAATCTCAAATATTGATTAAGTGAGATAAAAATTCAAAAAAAATAAACCAAGATCATATAAATCATCAAGAAACCATAAATATCAGAAAATATATTTTTCACATTTTTTTTTTGAATTAAGGAAGAGCCAAAAATGAAATTAAATTCAAACAATTAGCCAATTAACAAATATCCACATATCAAAATAATATTCAAATCAAGAAGTCAGAAAAATGGCCAACCAAAATTATATTCAAATATTGGGACTAAAAACACACATCCCTGAATTTTTGTAGAATTTTTGAATTAAAGAAAATATTAAAATAAAAATTAAACCAAACAATTAGCAATTAAATTATTTTTTAAGGGGAAAATGTAAACCCTAGCCAAAAATTTACAAAAAGGTCAAAATAAAATTATATTCTGACTCCATGACTAAAAACAAGCTTACATGATTTTTTTAAAATTTTTTTGATTAAGGGAAACATTGAATTAAAAATCAATCAAACAAATATTACAAATAACTTTTGAAATTAAATTTTAAATCAAAAATAAAGAAAATTATAAACTAAAGTCAGAATCAATTTTCCCATTATTTTGTGATTCTAGAACAATTTTTGTGGAATTTTTTGGATCAAAGAAATATTAAAATAAAAATTATCTTCAAATAATCAATTAATTAAACCTATGAATTTTTTAAACCAATCAAATCATTTTTAAAAAAATCCAAAAAATAATGACAAATACAATAAAATGATATTGACCTATGGTAATTTTTTTGTGATTTTTGAAAGTGTTTTGATTAAGAAATAAAATCAAACAAAATATCAAATAAAACAAATAATTCAAATGAGACAAAAATTCAAACGGACCAATCATGCAATGCCACCACATCATCTTCAACCTTTGGACATCTCAAAAACGCATGCAACATTCAGGTTTAGGGCTCATGTTCAGATCAACATAACACACTCAATTTCACACCATTTTTCATGAAATTAAGGCCAATTCAAAGCTAGCATGGCAAGGAATCCATAGCAATTCGAATTAAACAACATCATCAAGTATAGATCCAGTACGAAGCTCATGAAAACTCAAGAAAACATTTTGTACGCAGAGTTTCAGAAACTTCAAAACACGATTCAAGCTCAAATCAAACACAAAGGATACATCAGACCTATTTGTCTGGCCAACTAATACACCATGGATATGAAATAACTCATCAAATCATGCTAAACAAGGCAAATCGAAGTTCAAAGATCTCACGTCAATGTGAAACTGGAAACCTTGATTCCTTAGTTCCAGAAGCTAACAAACTCCATGGTCTTGATCTACACACTTCAAAGAATATGAATCCACTGGAAATTGGATGAATGCGCGAAGAAGATGAGAGAATCGAAGAAAACTTCAGCAACAGCAGAAAAAATTCAGATCCGGTTCTGTGGTGAATGAAGCGCGTTTTTTGTGAAATGAGGCTTGTAATGCATTATATAGTGTGAGTAAAGAAGGTTAGAAGAGGAAATTGATCCTCAAAACTGTTCAGCGACAAGTTTGGAAGATTTGGCCAAAAGATGGGTGCACATGGGTCTCAGTTGTTTGCTCATGCATTTCTTCATTTTCCTTGCATTTTATGAGATAAATAATCTCATAAATAAATCCTCAAAGTGCCAGGTCATGATCATTTCAAATGAAAGTTGTATGGATCAATTTGCCAAATTGGCCAAGTTCATCATTTTTGTAACCAAGCAAACTCTATGGTCCATGGAGCATGATACTGTTGGCGTTATGGGCCTTATCAAGTCATAAATAACTCATGGGCTGGATTAGAAACAATGAGAGAGGCTGGAACTCGAGTTTTCATGAATTGGTCATTTTGCACATTTGCCAAATTTCAATAAAATGCTCCAAAATTCCAAGACCCATAACCTGCATATACTTTTGAATTTTGGCACAAATGAGCATAATTTGGAAAGGTAATGAAAATATCTACAATCCCTTAGTTTTGAGTTTTTGCAATTGAATTCATTAAGATTCTCAAAATTGGGCTTGAAATTCACTAATTTTGAAAAATGACCTATAATTTTGTGGCTTCAAAAGACCATAACTCTTGACTCCTTTTCAATTTGGACATGAGACCAAAAGGAGGTGAAATATCATTCTCTTAGCTTTCCAAGCATATTTCACTTGCATCTTCTTGATCAAGGGTGAATAAAATATGAATTTTTGAAATTAAGTCCTTATTTTCCAAAATTAGTAACTTTTATGGTTTCTTCAAGAACAAGTTTCAACCCAAACCTCAATCTCTTTGATCCAATGACCAAAAAGGACTTGAAATATGAAAATTACATCCTTGAATTGATGGTGTGCCAAAAATTCACTTGGTCAACCTTGACTTTGACTGATTTTGACCAAAATGACCATTTTGCCCCTCTGAATCAATTGATCCATTTCCCTTCAAAATTGATGATCAAAACTTCAAACATATGATCTTCCAAATATATAGAGGCCTTGTACAAAGTTTCACTTCAAAATTCTCAAATAAACTTGATAAAAACTCAAACCCTAGTTTTGGTCAACACCTCAAGAGACTGATGAATCATCTTCAAAACTTCAAATCCTTTGGGCATCATGACCAATTCCTTGTGCAAAGACCTCTTAGATACCAAAGAGATGGGTGAAATGTCTTGAGATATGCCATAACCTTTGAGCTGAAAAGATCCAGAGGTTTAGATAATAAGATTCTACTTGAACAACTTGTCAATGCAACCAACCTTCAAAGCTTGAGGAAAACTTGATAACCAAAGTACTTTGATCCTGTCACAATGTATGAATGCAATGCACTATGATGTTCATGATGAAACACAAGCCTAAAATCAAGAGGGTAAATTTTGGGGTGCAACAAACATGAGAGGGAAAATTTTGAGGTACAACAGAGGCAATCGTGTACGGGGTCATCCAGCAATCGCTGTCCCCGATGGCCAACACTTCTAAGGTAAAGGGTGGCTTCTGGGTGCTCCTCCGAGGAAGGACTTTCTGTATTACCGACTTATTACCTCATTTACTCTTCGTGCTTTCTAGCTTAGATAGGATATCTGCACGGGTGTTATGCTCGTGGGGAATATGTTGCACGTCCACATATTTAAATTTCTTTTTTCCTCTCCTGGACTAGGGCCCAATATTCAGCGAGTTGGTTATTTTTGACCTGATATTCGCCTCGGACTTCAGAAGTGACCAACTGAGAGTCGGTGAAGATCTTTACTTCCTCAGCTCCCAGATCTTTGGCCATCGTAAGCCTTCCAGGAATGCCTCGTATTTGGCCTGATTGTTAGAGGTCGAAAAAGATAATACGAGGGAGATCACGATTAGGGTCCCTTCTTTATTTTCCAATATGATGTCAGCGCCGCTTCTTGTTGAACTGGAGATGCTGTCGACGAAGATCGTCCAGCGACGTGATCCGTCAGGGTTTATGGGCGAGGTCATTTCAGCCACGAAGTCGGCCAAGGCCTGAGCCTTGAGGGATTTCCTTTTCTCTTATTGGATATCAAATTCGAAGAGCTATAAGGACCATTTCAACATTCTGTCGGCCATGTCTGGTCTTATGAGCAGCTGATTTATTGGCTGATTCGTTCGGACGACTATGGTGTGGGCCAGAAAGTAGTGTCTGAGCCTCCTCACCGCATTAACAAGGGCTAGAGCTACTTTTTCAATTTGTTGATATCTCGCCTCCGGGCCTTGTAGGGCCTTGCTCGTGAAATAAATCATTCTTTATCCCTCGGGAGTTTCTCTAATCAGTTCCGCGCTTATTGCCCCGGAGTCGACAACTAGATAGAGGTAGAAGACCTCGTCTTTCTCAGGTCGATAAAGTACGGGTGGCCGTGATAGCGCTCGTTTTAAGTGAATGAGGGCTTGCTCGCATTTGGGCGGCCATTCGAAGGTAGCTTCCTTGTAGAGGAGTTTGAACAAGGGAAGCGCGTGCTGGACAAATTTTGCCACAAATCAAGAGAGAGAAGTGAGGATGTCGTTTAGGATTTGGATGGAATTTTTCGAGGTGGGCGTCAAAAATTCGGAAAGTGCCCAACATTTGTCAGGGTTTTCTTTGATGCCTCATTCTGTTAGGTAGAACTCGAGGAACTTGCCTGCCTGTACGCCAAAGGTACATTTTTCCGGATTGAATTGCATCCGGCACTTTCGAGCCTGCTCGAACACTTTCTTTAAGTGGAGGGCATGGTCAAGCTCTTTCTTGGACTTGACGATCATGTGGTCTATATAGACTTCAGGCATGTCGCCTATCTTGTTTCGAAAAACTTTGTTCATCATGCATTAATATGTAGCGCCCGCGTTTTTTAGGCCGAGGGGCATTACATTATAGTAATAGTTTCCCGATTTGGTCATGAAAGCGGTGTATTTTTGTCTGTTTTCGCCATTGGGATCTGGTTATAACCAGAGTATGCATCCATAAATGATACCAATTTGAAACCGACCGAGTTGTCGACCAGTGTCGTAACCCAAATTTGTCCTACCTCGATAATTTTATGTTTCGAGATTAAAATATAAGAAATGTTTAGTTAAAGATGGTACAACAATATCTGATGGCCCATCTTTATCCAAGACTAGGGGGTGTATTTTAATAGGGACTTTTTGAATCAGAAAGACCCGTGAACTTATTCGCAAAGCATGTTGGTCTATAGCCCATGTGATTCAAAAACAGAAATTTATTTCAAAATTAATAATTAATTGAGTCCTTAAGTTTAAGTTGTTTGAAGTTAATTTAATTTAAAGTTAGCCCATTCAAAAGTTGTTATTAGGAGAGGTTGAATTTTAGTATAGTTAAGCCCATTCAAACGTATGTGGTGTTAAGCAGAGAATAGGGGGTGTGATCATCAAATTAGAGGCCCATTAAGTCTTATTATTTAAAAGAAAACTGGTTATTATTATTTCTGTTTTTTGAAAATGGGGTATATGAAATATTTGTTACTAGTATCTTAAATAAATAAATAATGTATAAAAGAAAAAAAAACTAAAAACGTTTTACTACCGGTAAGATGGACTTCTTAAATTTTTGTGTTTTGGGAAAAGGCCATTTAGACCCAATTGAAAAAGTTTTTTTACTATGATTAAAAAATGTATATTGTTAGATATTGCTCAGGCCCAACTAAGCAGAAAAAAACAGGCACTGTATCCATTCACCAAAATTTGTGCACGTTTTCTGCTACTAACAGCTACTGTAGAAATCATTACAAACCAAATCTTCAAAGTTAAACCAAATCCGAGTTTTCTCGTTACAGTAAAATAAACTCTTGATATCAATAACAATCCAAGCCCAGAATTCCAAAACCTAACTTATTCAAATCTTCAGCAAAATCTTGTAATTTACAACAAATCTCAAGAAAAATTATGGAGAATATCTATAACATAATCAAATTGGAAATTAAAATTAAATCTCATTAAAGTACAGAATCAAAACAGATTACCACATCAAATCTGGAAAATTATACAAACTATAGGAAATTCAAATCTATACAGAATCCATTCAAATCAATATTACAGAAATCTCTAAAACCTAATCCTTAATTTATCTCATGATCCCTAAAATCTATGTTGTAATGCTAAAACCCTAAAAGAAAACTAACTGTATAAATACAGAAAGAAAAGTACAGAGAGTGGGGGCGGATTTTTAGAGGGAACAAAAGTATACAGGGGATTTCTGAATGAACAGAGGCGGAGGGGGTAAACAGAACCCAGTATACTGGAGAAGCTTGAATACAGAGGTGAGAAGAAGAAGAACACAGTAATGGAGGAGGAGGGATTTGAGAACGAAGATAAAGTACCTACTGTCGGTTGCTGAAGAAAACTGAGGGTTAACGCGATTGGGGTTCGATCTCCAAAGCCCTAATCGCGAGAGAACGTAGCCGCCATTGAACCATCGATTACCCTCTCCAATCACCGAAGGAACTGTATACAAAAGGAAGAAGAAAGGTAAGGTTGTGTAGCTTCTAGTGTTGTTGTTTGTTTAGGAACATAGAAGGGGTGAGGAAGAGAGAAGGGTTAGCGTAGCCGCCGCGCTGAAGGGTGAGAACCGGATTTAGGGTAAGGGTTTTGAAGGGTGGTTCGCGGCAGAGAGAAAGAGAAACGAGAGAAGGAGAAAGCTTATTGTGAATTGTAAAACGAAAATAATGCAAAAAACAATGTTATTATTCTGATGGGATTCAGTGCATGCACAAACATAGTAGATAGCATGTTCCCTTAATATCATCCATACGATATGCATCAGACGATCGTAGGATAAGTCCTACGCCAGGTTCAATGCACCTCACTACACATGATCGTCTGGACCCCTTTCAAAATCTATAATGGGCCAAGTCCATTACTCATCACACCCCCTATTCCATAATTTGCTAAGTCACAAAACCGTTTACACCCCCTGTCCAGAATGAATAATGGGCCTGGTCCAGCTTCCTTTTAGCACCCCCTTCTTTTACTTATCAACAAGGAAATACACCCCCGAGGTTTACTTAAATTATAATATTGTTTATTATTTCTTTTTATATTTTTTATATATTATATTTTATTAATTCTTTATTCTTTATTTTTTACTTATAATTATAATTATTATTATTAATTATTATTATCATATTTTTCTATTATTATTGTTATATTATTTGTTATGTCTAAATATTGTTATATTAACATATAAATTATTTTCTCAAAAAAAACTCATGTACATATATTATTTTCCCATATATTGCATTAAATCTTTTTTAGCACGCATTAATCAAGATTTTCGCAATTAATATAGTTAAAAAACACAAACCAAGCATCAAACTATTTTCGCAAACAAATTAAGCTAATCAAGAGTCTTCTTTGCAAATGGGTTTCAAACTAATTTTGACTTACTGCGTACTCAGTCAAAATCTCCGCAATCACTACTCCCGACCAAGTGCGAAGTGATTCAAAATATGTTTGAAAACCCCTAAAAGACACCAACCCATAGAACTACGAATTGGGACTCTGATTCCTCATAAGAGGATACATAGGCATACGATCAAAAATTATAGCGAGTTCCTCTATAAAAAATTTAAACCCTCTTTCTAATTAAAACTTAAAATCCAGTTTACCCCAAACCTAAACCTAGAGTCTAATATCCTTGTGAACAAGGTGGGTGAAAGGTGCCTAACACCTTCTTTTCGTCTAATTGAGTCAGAAACCTAGAATCTCTGTCCGTGAATTAGGGTTTACTATTAGATTCCCTTCCCTAGGATAAAAACTAATAGTGGCGACTCTTGATTAAAAAAACCAGTCGTGATAGCTGGCGACTCTGCTAGGGACTTCAACTTTAGGTTTTAGGGTTTTTTGCTTTGGGGTTTTTGTTCATTTATTTATTGCTTTATTTATTCAATGCTTTCATTTATTCATTACATTTATTTAATTATTGTCTATTGTTTATCATCATATATACTGCGTGGCAGGATTTTTTATTTCTCAAAATATTTTCAATAACCCTTAGAAAGAATGTTCGTCTATTAGCTTAGAAGATACATCATCCCTATGAGTTTATGTGACGACTTCGCCTAGAGTCGGTGAACTTCTGAAAAAGGAATACTTATCGAGAGATATCCTCTTGAAGAGTAGGACTTTTGAAGGACACCCATGACTCTTTGTAACGACCTTAACCTAAAATCTCAAGACGAGACCTTTCACGACTTTGAGACGAAAGTTTCGGTCCGTAAAGAGGCTCCACCTAAGGAAGGCCCTTGTGCCTTTTCCCTCTGGTGTTATTCATGACACCCTTAAGGAAGCCACCTTTTGGGGAGGGTAGATAAACTGTAGGTCAATATTAAGGAACCTACCTTATAAGGTTACTTATTATATAAATCTCGTCACTCAACCTTACGCCCATGCATTCATACATCTCATGTATTCGTCATGCATTTCATATATTCATCACCCTACATTTATTTGATTCATAAAGGGGGTATAAAAGATAATAATAAACTCATGAACTCGGTGACTGTCTCTTAAAATGGATACCGAAGGAAACAAATTGCCCGCGTTAACACGCCCAAACATGTCTGAAATCACGGCCATGAAAAGGGAATAACGTGTTGAAGATTTTCTCAAGCTTTGCCAGGTCAAGGTGGATGACCTCTAGATTATATATCCGCGGGCGCACCTAGAAGACTTATTTCCTTATTGCCTGATTTCACGCAAATAAATTTTTGGCTAAAGATTGTAATATTTTTCAATATCTGAATTACGTTACTTTCAATAAAGGCATTTTGTTTCCACACACTGTCTGCGTATCTATTTTAAAGATAGTCGCCAAGTAAAATAATAAAGGACAAGCATGTACCCAGAAGAATAAGACATTTAAAATAGTAACCATTTCATATTCATATGTATTCATTCACACGCATGCATTCACAAACACCCGCATATCATGTCAAAACTCATTTTTCAAAAACAACTCTCCAGTTGAACCATTGGTAGAAGAAGGTCTCCACCTCCTTGGCCTCCATATCAAATAAGGGCCTACCAACAGAAAGCAATGGAGAAAATCGAGGAAACTCAGGCTGCGTTCAAAGAGGATCTCGACCAAGTGAAGGGTGATGTCACTTCAATGAAAGGGGATCTGAGTCAAGTTCTCCTAGCTTTGAAAAACATTATTGACAGACAAGACCAGATTCCCAGGGCAGCTTTCGAAGAAGTAGCCCAGACTATTGGTGAATCAAGTGGTCACCAACTAAGGAAAGAGTCAGAGGTAGGACCCCAGAAGTTTGTCATGGCCCAACAAGAAGCTGAAACTGAAGGGTTTTTCCCACCGCCACCAAAAGCAGGGGCATCTCATGCCCTACAGATTTCAACCAATAATGCGGACTCCCGCTACGACACAATGAAGCTTTCGAGAGAGATCTAAAAAGGCTAGGGGACCAGGGGATAGTCCATTTCAGACAATACCCTGAAGGAAAATATAAAACTACTCTGAAGGGTGAAGCACATTTTCCTCCAATCCAAGAGACCTCTGTCAACAATGGAGTAGTGCATGGCAGACATGGGGAAAAATATCCAACAAAGCCAACACCAAAGGGGAAACTGAATTCATCCAAGAATGCGCCCCAGGAGAAAAAACTCAAAGTATGGACGACCGTGGAGATTCCTGAGATCTTTTTCTTTCCTAATTAATTTTTTGTGTTTTCGAAAGAACCTACGTCAAGCCCGAGACATAAGGGTTGCTTGTAAGGGTTTCCCTGTTTTATTTCAGACAATATTTACGATTAATGAAAGTTATATTTTATTTTCAATTAAGATCCCTGTCTTTCTCTTGCATTCATGTCTTAATGTTAAAATGACAATACTTTCTCTGCATATGCATTTTCAAATATTCAAATACTAAAGCTGCACCAAAACATGATAAAGGTGAAAATTCATGCCTAAAACCACCAATAATGCTATTGCTACGATCCGATGTAATTTTGATGCTCCTATCAACCAAGCTAAAGAGGAAGATGATAAAGATCTTGAACTCTCTGAGAAAATGGCGAGGGAAATAAAAAAGATGACAATACGCAACTGTATCTAGAGGCTATCAAGACCATTAATCTAAGTATAGGGAAAGGCCTGGAAGAAACCAAGCTAAGGGGAAATGTTAGAGTGGAGCCACAAAGAAGTTGATCAAGTTATTGAGCATATCTATGGAAACAGGCCAAAGTCGAATACAGACAGTGTCGTAAAAATAAACAACTACGAAATACCAAGAACTAACGAAGAACCCGAGCCAGGGGCACGTTGGGTATCCACGTTCAAAGAAGCTTCAAATACACTAGGGAACGACATAGGGGCAGTATTGACTCCCGCAAAGAATGTTCATAAGCCATATACCAATTCAATGGTGAACGAGATACTAAACATCCAAAATTGGTTCCCTACCAAGATCATGTTTTAAAACCGACTACGGAATTCACGAAGATCATTTTCAGTCACGTCCCATGAAAAGGAGATCGAATAATAGACGCCCTGGAAACTATATCGTCTATATTCAAAGTAACTTGGTCAAACCACGAATCGCGCATCACAAACAGACGCTTTAAAGAGCCCCATGTTGCCTTGCTATTAAAAAACGACAATATAACAAGCCTTGGTTTCACGACATCCAGAAAATGCCTCCAGCATCAACAAACGAACTCTACAGAAATTAGCCTCAGAATTCTTTCAGAGTAACGGTGTACTGTACAAGATGGACCACGACATGGTCTAATACTCAAGAAGATTTTGCTACTTCGCCTCGACCCACCTGGTAAATGGACCCCCAATTACGAAGGTTCATACATAGTCAAAACAACATCCTCTGGTGGTAATCTTGTCTCCACAATAATGGATAGGGAAGAACTACCACACCCGGCAAATTCAGACGCAGTCAAAAACACTATGTATAAGAAGCTCGCTAAGCTCGAAACTTAAACAGTCGACTTAGGCAAAAAGGAGCGCCCCGGTGGATCGAAAACCCTAGAGGGAGATCCAGGCAAAAATTAGGAGCATATAGACACACAAAAAATCATCCCGGTGGATTGAAAACCCTAAAGGGAAATCCAGGCAAAAATTGGGGATCATTCAAAAAGAAATAAAGAACAAAAAGACTGCGATCTAAGAACTACGACTACGAGTCGCGAAGGGAGAGATAGATCTGAATCATCCAACTCACGAGCAAAGGAGATAAGATCATTAAAAGGATATTCGGGAACAACAGCAGTAATTATCATGTTTCATTTCCATTTACAGTTTAAAGCTTTATGTAATTACCTCTTTCTAGGAATTACATCTTGTATTCCCTCATATTCAGAGGCCTATCAATAAAACAGTTGCTTTCTTTGCATTTTTTAAATTGCGTTTTTTTCTTTTCTTAGACTTGTTTACAAAATACTATGATTATTACTTGTGAATATTGTCTTGATATCATTTCGGGGAATTAACAAAATAAAAGCATTTGACAAAACATCTAAAATAAAAGAAAATCCACGTCTACGTCCACACGCATGGCTACTCCTACGTCTTGCAAATCTATACACATGTCTACGCTTGTACCTATGCATATCTACGCTCATAATGCACAAAAAGTTTACGCCTACACGTATATTTGCGCCTATGCTTTCACTCAACAATACCGATTCCATGCCTACACCTACGCGTCCGCACACAAAGCCTACGTACATGTCAGCACCTATGCCTAACTTGCAACACGAGGTCTACGTCCACACGCGTCCATGCACATGTGTGTTCCTGCCAATTCGACATATGTCTACGCTTACGCTTGCGCCTACGACACACGAATCTACATACGTCTGTGATTACGCTTGTGCCTACGACACACGAATCTACATACGTCTGCGATTATGCATGTGCCTATGACATATGAATCTACTCTTACGCATGTGCCTACAAATCTACGTACGTCTATGCTTACGCCTGCGCCTACAACATATGAATCTACGTACGCATATGCTCACGCCTACGCTTATAGAGACCACATACATACGTCTACGCCTGCATACAAATCTACACATAGGCTATTACCTACTTATATGTCTACGTCAATGCCTGCATACAAATCTACACATAGGCCATTATCTACGTCTACGTATATGCCCGCAATACAAAATCAATGCTCAAATTTTTCTAACATTGTCCACTGTGTTCAAGTTCAACAATAGAACGACGACACAACATACAACGCCAGGAATCAGTAACTCTAAGCCAATGGTTCAAAGGAGAGAATGCCAGGAATAGTCTTTATAAAATTTCAAGGCATACGCACATCTTACGCATATTTCATACATACAATTTGCACAACATACAAACACTATACATTTTTTACATACATATTCAGGGTTCCATATTAATGTCAAACATCATACATTTTGCATACATACAACATTCAATACGCGTGCATACACATGTATCGCCTAGAAAACAGACAAATAATTTCACCCTCGATTCAACTATCTAAGGGTCAACAAACGCAATACTTATCCCACGATTCAACCCGTCACCTCAGTCTTCATGCCGTGACACATTCAGCCCATCACCTAAGTCTTCCCGCAGTGATGAGTTCCTTACAAGCCTAGAACATTTCCTCCAAGCCACAATGTATTCGCGAAACTCTGTATATTGCCTCTAAGCCGCAATGTATCTTTCTAGATCAGTATATTTCCTCTAAGCCATAATATATCGTCCGACTCAAACACATTGCCTCTAAGCCGTAATGTATTTGCAAAACTCAACACATTGCCTCTAAGTCGCAATGTATTCACAAAACTCAGCATGTTGCCTCTAAGTCGCAACATATTCTCAAAGATCCCTTACATTGCCTCTAAGCCGCAATGAATTCTCAACACTTGGTACGATGCAACGCATTGTAAAAACGCAGTATATTGCTTCTAAGCCACAATATATCCTCCAAACTCTGTACGTTGCCTCTAAGCCGCAACATATTCTCAAACACCCATTACATTGCCTCTAAGCCGCAATGAATTCTCCAAACTCATTACATTTCCTCTAAGCCGCAATGTATTATCCAAGCCAACACATTGCCTCTAAGCCACAATGCATTCTTCAAACTCATTACATTGCCTCCAAGTCGCAATGTTTTTGCAAAACCTAGACCATCATATCAGACTTCATGCAACGATGTCGGAAATAACACATTTAGCTTATCACATCATACTTCTCGTAGTGATTTGCGAACCTAATCCATTGCCTCAGACTTCATGCAGCAATGTATTTCGTTATGCCAAATTCTAGACCATCGTCTCAGACTTCATGAACTGATGTTCGAAAAAACAAACTTAGCTTATCACATCAGACTTCACGCAGTGATTTTCAAACCTAACCCACTGCCTCAGACTTCATGCAGCAGTGCGTTCCCTTATTCTGCGACACAAATCATTGCCTCAGACTTCATGCAGCAATGCTCGAAACCAAATTTAGCTTATCACATCAGACTTCACGCAGTGATTTGCAAACCTAACCCATTGCCTCAGACTTCATGCAGCAATGTGTTTCTTATTCTGCGACACAAATTATTTACTCAGACTTCATGCAGTAATGCTCGAAACCAAATTTAGCTTATCACATTTGAATTCACACAATGATTTGCAAAGTTAACCCGTTGCCTCAGTCTTCATGCAGCAGTGCGTTCCTTTATTCTATGACACGGATCATTTCCTCAGAATTCATGCCGCAATGTGTTCCAAACTCCAGACTATCGTCTCAGAATTCATGCAGCGATGTATTTCTTTATTCCATAAAATCCAGCCTATCGCATCAGACTTCACGCAACGATTCGTGAACCAAACTCATTGCCTCAGACTTCATGCAGCAATATATATCTCATTACTCCATAACACAAACCATCGCCTCAGACTTCATGCAGCGATGTCCGAAAACCAAATCTAGCTTATCGTCTCAGACGTCACACATCGATTTGCACAACTGTAACCCATTGCATCAGACTTCATGCAGCAATACATTCCTTTATTCCATAAACACCGATCATCGCCTCAGACGTCATGCTGCGATGCTCAAAAGATAAACAAAACTCAACGCATTGCCTCTAAGCCCTAATGTATTATCCAAACCAACACATTACCTCTAAGTCGCGATGCATTCTTCAAACCCATCAGCACATTGCCTCTAAGCCGCAATATATCACTCAACTCAAATGCATTGCCTCTAAGCCGTAGTGTATTCACAAAACTCAATATATTGCCTCTAAGCCGCAATATATTATCCAACTCAAAACACATTGCCTCCATGTGCCACTTACCATTAGATTTTTTCACAAGAACTACATTTGAGAGCCAGGTTATGTATTAGGCTGCAGAAATAAAATGTGCCTCTAGGAGGTCTTTTACAACTAGTTCTCCATCCTCCTCTTTCTTGGAGGATTGTTTTCTTCTACATTGTGCAACCTCCTTGAGGACAGGATCTATAGTCAAGTGATGGCATGCAATTTTTGGATCTAATTTGGGCATCTTGGTGGCACTCCAAGTAAATAGATCAGCATTCTCCCTTAGGCAAGCTTTGAGTTGCCTTTTTGCCAAGTCGAGGAGATCTGCTCCAATCTTCACTCCTCTGATGGGATCTTCTCCGAGGGGAACGAGCTCGAAGTCACCGCCCGAATTGGTCATGCATGACTCGAGAGTTTGTCGCAATCTGTAGAGGCGGTTGAACCTTTGCCTTCGACCATGGGCTTATTTCCCTTCTTCCTTTGCTCGGCACGATCTTCCTTGGAGAAGTGGTTGTCGAAGTCGATGGTGTCGACCCTCGACAGTGGCTTGACTTCCTCGGAGCTGGAGGACAGTGCGGCTCTGGTGGTCGTTTAAGGTTGAACTTGATGGAACTGAGGCCCCTGGATGAAGCTTCAAAACACCTTCTTGCTGCTTGGATATCCCCGTGGAGGGTGGCGACTAAACCTTCGACGGTGTAGTACTTCATTTTCAGATGCACGGTGGAGGGAACTGCGATGAGTTCGGAGAGAGTGGGTCTCCCGAAGATGCACTGGTAGAGAGACATGAAATCCACCACCAGGAATTGGGTCTTTATGAATTTAACCATTACCCCTCTCCCAAAGGTGACGATCAACTCGACATATCCCCAGGGTTTCATGTTGGCTCCATTGAAGCCCTGGAGATCTGATCCTACGTACGAGGTCAGATGGCTTTCATTCAGTTGCAAGGTGGTGAATAGTTGGGCGTACATGATGTCCACCGAGCTTCCTTGATCGACCAGTATGTGTCGCACGTCGAAATTCTCCATCTGAGCTCTCACGAGTAGTGAGATGGTTGAATTCAGGTCTCCTCCATGTAGTTCCTCTTGTAGAAAGCGAGGGGATGGGAGCCTCCTCGAAACTCGTCCAGTGTGGCGTCCATGTTTGAGTTAGCTTCGATGAGCTGGTCGAATCTTCTTTTTATCGACCCAACCATGTGTCTGTTGAATCCCTCGCCGGAGATGACCATGGCTGTGGGGAACGACTCCTAGGGAATGTGGGATGAGAAGTACAACGAGACGTTCCCCATTTCTGGGTAGTAGATATATTCCAGCCACGAGATGCTCATGGCGACCGGTATAGCGTCGATGTCAGGGAACTTCTTCCCTTCTTAGATGTTTTTAGTTTCTGGTGCTTCTTCGTGAGCGCCCTCCTTCTTTTTGTATTGTTTTAGGTTCCCATCTCCAATCATTATTTCGATCGCATCTTTGAGATGAATGCAATCCTCGGTGTTATGCCCGTGGCTTTTGTGGAACCTGCAATATTTGCTCTTGTCGGTTCCCGATTTGGAAGGTGTTTTTTGGAGGAAGCGCATCCCGTCCTGCTTAAATTTGGAATTGGTGCATTCAGATAGAATACGCTCTCTTAAGGTAGTCAGATGGCTGTAGTCGTGGAAACGACCAGCTAGCCCCTTGTAGTTCTTGGGTTCCCGGGACTTGTCTTCCCGTTTCTTTTCTCCCCGATGGGATATCGAGGACTCATCATTCCTCGAGGTCTTGGCACTCTCTCTGTGCCTCGATTCCCTAGCAATGTTGGTGGATTCCTTCTCCTTGTACTGGATATATGTCTAGGCCTTGAGGAGGAGGGAGTCGAGTGTGGCCGGTGTTTCAATGTCCACAGCTTTGGCAAAGTCACTGTGGGGACGGAGCCCGCGCTCGAGGATATATTTCCTCATGTTGTCGGTCGTAGAGATCCGCACTGCTTCCTTGTTGAAGCGTTCGATGTATGCCTGCAGAGATTCATCTTTTCCTTGGATGATTGCTTCGATCAAAGCCTCTGACTTTGGGTGTCGACCAGAGACGGTGAAGTATCTCAAAAATATCTTCCCAAGCTGCTTCCAGGAGGTGATGGACTCATCTGGGAGACTCTTGTACCAAGACATTGCTCCCTTCCTGAGGGTGGTCGGGAATAATTTGCACTTGATGGCCCCTCTGACTCCTCGGTAGTCGAGGAGAGCGTCAATTTTCTCAATATGCTCACCAGGGTCCGTCGTTCCGTCGTAGGTTCCCAACGGAGGTGGCTTCTCCAGGCCGACAGGGAGTTGGGCCTCTGTAATTTCCCTTGATAGTGGGCTACGGGGCTCGTCGTCTTCACTATCCGCGGGGGACGGAGAAGGGGAGTGATAATTTCTACCCCGTCGATCATCGCGCTCTCGTCGGGGGGGAGGGATTCCTTCATTTCTATCTCAGTTCGGGCAAAGGTAATCGAGCACAGTCGATTTGGCGATCGTCTTTCCTCTTCTTGGATGAAGGAGAGTCTTGATCTTTCGTAGGAGTTGTGCGGTTGTGTTTCTTAAAGAAAGAAACGCCGCACTTCTCTTTTCTTGATGGAAGGCCATGCCTAGGTGGTGGCATACTGGGGGAGTCTCGTCATCTGGATCTTCGAGGAGAATACCTTGAATGCTTGTTCTCCCGGGCCCCTATCTGTTGGTCCTGCTGCAAGATGAGGGTGTTGGTCTGGTTGACAGCAACGAGCAACGCTGCAATGGCCGAGTAGATGCTAAGAGGGATGGGAATTGGTTGCAGGATATCTGGAAGTTCCTCGGTGGGATTCTTGGGATATGCTTTGTCCAAGAATTATTTATTGCTATGTCGGGCGTCAATTGAATCTGGAGACGTAGTCTGGCTGTCTCGGAGACCTAGGTTGTCCTCGAAGTGAGGATGTTTCTGGTTTCCGTCGGTTTTGTGTGCAGGGGAAAGAATAGCCTTTCTGAGCAGGTGGAGATCATCATGGTCGACCATGATTTGTGAAAGGAATCTTGAAATTTTGCTTTGATCTTTGAGTTTCAAGGAAATAAAGATGGGGAGAGCAGTTTCCCACAGACGACCCCACTAATCTTACCGGTTGATCAGAACCTGCAAGGTAGCGGGTGATGATCTACTATCGGGTTGTAACGTCGAGGAGGAAAAAGGTGGTTGTACCTGCAAGACACTCTGACGATCAAGTAATAGTGGAAACAAGGAGATACAAGCAAAGTATTAAGGTATTGGTGGTGAATAGAAAATATTCGATACCTGGCCCTCACAAGTGTGAGGGTTTATATAATGCCCCTGGAACATGGCCATTGGTTCCTGTTTTTGGGCCTGTATATGCAGGTCCTCAAAAACAGGTAACTTTCAGGACTTGGTCAAACCGGGAAGATGTGCTTGTAACTAGCCGTTGGTTCCGAGGAGGGGGTAAGTTATGGGCAACGGTCTGGTCGGTTCCTGGTTATCTGCATGACTTGAGGTTAGGCGGACTGAGAGGTACTCGTCGATCATCTTAGGTCAGTGTCGGTCTGGGAGGACAAAGGGTTGATATTGTCTGATGGAGAGCGAAGGAGGTTTGGGCCATGGACGTATGAATCGTACCGAAAGAAAGGGTTAGAATGGGCCAATTCTAGTTGTCGGGTCAGTCTAGAACAGTATATTTTCTAGGGATGGAGATTTTGTACTCTGAGAAGGATATCATTTTGAATCAGCTGAAGTATGAACTTGAGCTTCTGAAGAAATTTAAGCTGCAAAATTGCAAGGTTGCTGTGACACCGTCAGAAACCAATCATAAATTGGATTCTGACTCCGATGGTGAAGATGTGGATGCTACAACCTTCAAACAATCGATTGATTCTCTAAGGTATTTGTGTAATACCAGACCTGATATTTGTTATGCAGTTGGATTAATTAGTAGGTTCATGAGTAAACCTAAGTGGTCCCATCACCAAGCTGTTATAAAGATTCTGAGGTATATCAAGGGAACTCTGAAGTTTGGAGTATTATTCCCTTCTGGAAGAAAAACAGATTCAGAGTTGATGAGTTACTCTGATTCTGATTAGTGTGGAGATAGAGTTGATAGAAGCAGTACTTCTGGATACTTGTTTAAATTCCTGGGAGGTCTTATTTCTCAGTGTTCCAAGAAGCAATATGTTGTTGCTATATCAACGTTTGAAGTTAAGTACATTGCAGGTTCTATAGCTGCATGTCAAGTTGTGTGGCTTCTGAATTTACTGTAGGATTTGAAGATCAACGTAGATAAGCCTCTGAAGCTGATGATTGATAACAAGTCTGCAATCAATCTTGCCAAGAACCCAGTACTACATGAGAGAAGCAAGCATATTGAGACAAAGTATCATTTTCTGAGAAGTCAAGTCCATAACAGAGTACTAGAAGTTGTGCACTGTAGCACCCAGAAGCAACTGACAAATATCATGACAAAGACAGTCAAGACAAATCAATTTCTTTGCTTAAGGGATGAAATTGGTGTAGTTAGTTTTTAATTAGAAATCCTAAATTAAGGGATAGTATTAAAGGGTATTTTAGTATTTCTAGTTGTTTTGGTAACTTGGTCATTAAGTATATTCTATTAGGGCGTATGTGGCATTCCTCTTTCTTTGTGTATAAATAGGCTAGTTGTAAATGTCATAAATACAACAACAATAACATTTATACCTCTTGCAGCTTTTATAACCATCATTCTTTTTGCTCTCTTAAATTCATTCTTTATTTATCATTGATTCTTGTGCACTAACAAATTTCATATATGGTCTTGCATCCAATAAAGTGGAAACATGTAGCCTACTTCATTATCTAGAAATGAATCTGCGTTGTTGTCATCATCACACACTCGAAATAATCGCTTGTTCAAATTCTTGTAGTTTAAGCAATATAATGAGAGCAATCCCATGTTCGAGACAACTCTAATGAAGATATGATTCCACTTATCTACCCCATTTATTCCATAGAAGGGAAAGAAAATTCCATTGTCAAGAGTGATCCCTAGAACATAAGTATGATAGAACGCATGTGTACATGGGTAAGTACAATTGTCTACCATTCCCCAAGGCATCCTCATGCATGTCTTCTCACCACCATACATGGTTCTAGAATGATGCTGGCCATCCTCAAGACCTCAGACTCAAAAAGGGTGAAGGGGATCCCCTTGCAAGTTATTGATGAACACATGCGTACATGGGGAAGTACTTGTCTGTCACTCTATGAGTCCACCTCATGCATGGCTTCTCACCATCGACACATATGGTTCTAGAATGAAAACATCTTCATTACCACTAAAGGAGATCGTTAGAAGTCCTTCTCAAAATTCATTTACTCTTGTTTAGTGGTGAACACGAATCTGAAGTTGCTGCAGAAATTATCCATGATTGCATTAGTGGATGTTATCAGCAATCTCAGTGCCCTTCTCACCGGTTTTGAGAAAGAAGAGACCAAAATCATCTCACTATCTCTTTATGAGTCACTATCAGGGCTACTATTATTGCTACTACAATTGTAAATCCCAAAAACCCCTCTCAACATTGTCCTAATCAACACGCCCATTTTTCCGTTTGTAGGGGAATGATGAGCTTGCAACAAGATTGAAGGGGAAATACAACGAGCAAATAGGGTACAAACAAAAAATGATGAACATTTTGATAGCTTGATATCTAATAACACATTGATCACCAAACTTTTAAATCGATATACTTTAAGACGGCTGCTAAACCATCTTAAAGTGTTACACATACTAAAACCATACCCTCTTAATCTTGTTACAAAATAATCTCTAGTTCATTTATTCAAACCCACTTGATAAAAGGAAAAAAAAATACGTTAAGGCAACTCAGTCAATAGCTGTAAGGACATGCGATTGCAGAGACGCGAATTTGAAGTCGCGAGACTCTTCTTATTCGCTTTTTAAGGATGAAATTCTGGTTATTAGACCACTGGACCAAGCAAAATAAAAAAACAAATGGGAAGAATAATGAAAGACTAATATAAACTATCCCAATGTGAGGTAGCTAGTTAGTTTCCTGAAGAACTGGGATTGTTGGTATCATTGCTTTCATTGGAATTGTTACTTGATGTAACATTTCTATTACTGTTATTGGCTGTCGTATTGTTACCATTATCAACGGCGCTATTATCATTGTTTGGCCATGCAGCCCCAATAATGGAAGTTAGAGCAGCTGCCAAAGCTGCACTGAAGTTAGGATCTTTAGCAATAGCAGTAACTTTGTCAACAAGATTCTGCGATATCTGTCGAGATGTAGAACTTTCCGCAATATCTTGAGACGTTTGAAGTCCTGAAAATCTTGACTGGTTAAACAATGTCTGAGGGAAAGGAAATTGGAACTGGTTTGAGAGTTTAGGGTTAGGGAACTGTAATGGATTGTTTGGTGATTGAGTTAAGTCCAATGTAATGGTTGGAAACGGAGCTGATGCTGAGATTGTTGCAATGCTTGAAGATGAAGGAAACATTGTTCTTGTCAGAAAATTTGGATTCATTAGTCCGTCAGGACTTGTCATCGGTCCCGAGAGTAACATTTTTGCGGCCGACGATGTTTGGTGTACCATTTCCATAGCTGCTGGTGGCAATGCATGATTGTGATTTCCTTCATATGTTGTTACCAATATTGATCTGTCTTCAGCACACCTTTGTACCTGTGTCATAAATACGGTGCATGTCATTGATTGATATGGTTCGCGAACGCGAATGTGACCTAGGGTACGAATTTGATATCATGGTTTATAGGTTTAAGAATGGATTTGATATAAATTAACACACCTGTTTTCTCACTGGACAACCTATGGCCATGGTGCATCGATAATAAGCTCGAGGACACGGGTTTCCTTTCGCCATCTTCTGTCCATATTTTCTCCATTGACACCCATCATTGATCTGAGACAAGAATAACAAATTTTACATCAAATAATATCCAAAAAGGAAATTTCATTCTTCTAACCAAAATGTGAAATAGAATTACCATATTAGCTTCCGATCGAGCTCGAACAGAAACCCTAGCCTTCCTCATGGTTGCCTCAGCTTGTTCAACACTACTTTGAGGACTAAAATTTGGAACATCATCATTATTATTACCAGCTATAACTCGATCCGAAGGACTATCATTTCGATCCTTTCCCCGATCAGATTCATTCTTCTCGTGATCAAGCACGAGTTCTTCATCCTTGAAACCTTCCTCGTTGTCGTTCACGAGTGATTTTGACTGATCTTGACTTCTTGGTTCTTCAACAGCATGAGAGTCATTACTAGCAAATCCAAGATCAATAAATTGTCTTGGAGCCAAAACTCCACCATTCCCATTTGGTTTATCTTCTTCTAGTTGTTCTTCATTACAATCCTCTACCTTCCCCTTTTGCATCAAACTCATGAAATGCGTATTCAGTGTGTTGTAATTCATCTTAGCCTCATCAAACATGTTCCTCAGCTGGTGATTCTCCACCTTCTTTCTCTCAAGCTCAGCTTGAAGATTAACCAGCTGAAAAATAATTAGATTGTATAAATATACCACTCAATGAATAAAAAAATAATTAGATTTCATCAAATTATTACACTGAATTTGTTGTTACATATTATTAATTTTTTCTACCTCAAGGTTAGCTCTTGTGTCTTCTGAACTAGTTGGTATGTCAGGTTCCACCACTGATTGATCACTGCTTGTGTTTGTGGTAAGAAGATTCAAACTTGTCTATTGAAACATAACATTTTCTTAAGCAAATGATCAATATCATAAATATATAGATGCATACTAATATCACACTATTAGGAAAAAAATTAAATTAATGACAAAATTTAGAGACTAAAAATACAAAATCAGTCTCTCTTACTAAATTTATTAATGACAACTTTTTTCTTTGCTAATTTTCAAGAAATATTTTTTCACCTCTCTAATTTAATGTTTTCAACAAATCCAACCAAACGGTATCAGAAAGTGCTCATACCCAATGCCGATATCCGACAAAACTGTATCAAAAAGTACTTATATCCGATGCCGATATCCGACAAAACGGTATCGGAAAGTGCTCGTATCAATACTGTTATTCATCGTTTTATGATAATTAAGTGATTGATTTATACTGTGACGAGTGTGAAAGCTCGACAATTATCTAAAACCTTGATAGAGAGATACAATATATATGCAATATTGAAGGCTAATAAACTCATATAATAGTTTATACATAGTTTTAATTTGCAATATGTAATTTTTTATTATAGTTTATACCATAGTTTTTAAGATGTATTCACAATTGCATAGAAATTGAAATATATATAGTGGTTTCATTTTGAAACAATATGAAGGTTAGGTTATGGAAACAACAATTCAAAACCATGGTTTATCTGCAATAGTGAGATAATAATAATGGAATAGGGGTGACTCACGTTTACTTTCATCTCAAAGGGAGAAGGAGGGGTGTAATGATCATGTATATAAGGATTGGGAGGTGTAGAAGTAGAGGCATGGTTGCTGTTATTTTGAGAGAAAAAATCCAGTTCACGAATGATGGGTCTATTTTGATGATCAGAGGTAAGGTTGACTTGAAAAGGGATTGTTTTGGATGGAGACATGTTCATGTTTTTGTTGTTATTGTTGTTGGGATCCATTTTTTTTTTTTGGCAAAGTTTCTACGTAAGGTTTTTGTTTGATGTGTTGAGAAAAAGATAGTTGAGAAATTTATAAGAGAAGAAGATAAAAAATGGATCTGAATCAATGAAGAGTCCAACTCTTGCGGCCATATAGATTTCAATGAAACAAAGAGTTGAGAGAGAGAGAGAGAGAGTCAATGATGCAACTGAACTCGGCAATAAAAGAGGAAAACTGAGTCTTGCAAAACAATTCCAAATGACAACTAGTATTATTTAGGTTTAGAGTTGAATATTGTTACATTACACATTTGAATATTAAAATCATTTATTTTAATGACAACAAAACTTTACATGAATAGAGGCTTCTTCTTTACTAAAGACTAAGGAAAACCTAAGTGTGTCTTTGTAAGATTTAATAGAAATATTGAAAATTTTAAATAATTCAGTTTAGTTCTCTTTATTTTTATTTATTTTTTTAATTTTAAAAATTTGTTGTTAAATTTATGGGGCCATTTTATAAATTATTAAAGTTTTGAATTAAATTTAAAATTTTAAAAATATAGAATAGTAGTAATTTTTGAAAATTCTTAAGAATGATTTAGAATTTGTTAAATTTTGTAGGTTGATTTATAAATTTTATAAAATATTAAAATCAACTTGTAAAAATTGATTGTTGATAAACTTACAAAAGACCTCGTCCAGCCAAATATAGGGTAACACAGTCGAGGGTAAAATTGATTGTAAAATTCTCACACTAGTGATTTATCATATTTTCATGATAAATTGGTATTATTTCATGTGATTACTTGTATTTTAAGTTAATAAGTACTTATATAAAATAAGTAAATTTTTCACTTATCAATTCTCTTCCAACTTATCTTTTTGTTCGTCCTCAAACAAAAACAAAAGCTAAGTATTTGACAAATGATTCTTAACATGTATATGTCAGATGAGTTTTTGATGGCTAAATCACACATTTTACGAAACTATTAAAACTTGGCATGATTCCTTTATATGTAACTTCAAAGTCAATGTTATAATCATCCATAAAACATATCATAAAGATGAAAACTTTGTTAATTCAAAGTATAATTTCAAAAATTAATAGTCAATTATTCAATTGCTGAGTATCATTCAATAGGTTAGTATATCTCTTAATTTTTAGATAATACATGAACTATAAATTAACCTTGTATTTATTCTAAATAATATCACAAAGTATACATTCAGTCATGGATCACTAATATCTTTTAATTAAGATGTAATATGGTTGGGATACAAAAAAAAAAATTGGTTTTTTTATATTTAAATATGTCTAGAAAATAAGAGCATAAATTGTTTTCAACAAATTTTCCACAAAATAATCCACTTTACTCTTTACAATTTTGTTCTTGGAGTTTTTTTTTTTAATAGTTATCTTTGACACTTTGAATATTTCTTTTCTTTTCTTTTGATTTTGATTTTTATTATTTTTTATTAAATTATTTTTTTTTTCTTTTTCTTTTAAGGAAAATGCTAACGAGTGATCTAGAGGCACTCTTAAGAGTTTAAAAAGATATGTTTTTATTTTAAATACTTGTATTCAATGTATTGGATATTAAAATAATTAAATTTTCTAAAAAATAAAAGATATGTTTTCTTATAAATACTTGTATTCAATGCAATAAAAATAGATATAATTAATTTATTTAAAAAAATATTTTCTTTAATTTGAATCCTTAAAAAGTGCCTTAAAAGAACTCGTTAGCATGACCTTTCTTTTAATCACCTTCTTACTACTTGTTTCTTTTTGTTTTTCAAAAACTATTCTCTCCCGACTTTCGACTTTGTCTTTTACATATCTTTTGAAAATATAATATTTCCCCAACTCAAACATTGTTTTTTATAGGCTAAAAATTATAACTTTTCTAAATCAAAGAATTTTTCATTTGGGCTCAAAAGAGTTTATCAAAGGATCACATTCTTACAATGTTAGACTTCATTTGACCAAGTAGTTTTCTTATCAACCAAGAAATAATTCCTTTATCATGTCCATGATTTCATACACACTATAAAACATACAAGAATTATGCAAGATCAACTAAGTTAAATGCATTCTCACACTCAATATATTTATGTAAAACATGAGAATTCACACATCTCACTTAGTTTAGTTTAGGTTTTGTATGAATCTAATTTCAATCAACATATTTCTCAAAACAAGAGATGAAATTCAATTTAAAACTAGCATTACTTTCATATGTATACTAACATTCACAGATAATAAGGAATTAACTTTGAATGAAGCATTTAAAAGAAACATTTTACCATGTCATTTGTTCTTTCCTAATCATGTTAGTTATCTATTACTTTCAAAGTAAAGAAAATGCAAACAATGGAAGCATGAATATGCTAGTGAAATCAAATAGGACATTGAGTTTGTTGACATACCCGAGATTTCTTGAGCTTTGTAGAGAAAACGTGAGAATCGTAGAAGTTAGTGTTGTCATACCACAAATTTGTCATACCCTTTCATCCAAATGACCTGGCTTATGCATCTCATATTCCTCATGCACATACCCTCCATCGAGTCATCTAACACATCATACATTCACTAACATTTGAGGCTTGATGCCTGAATCAATGGTCATAAGATTAGGGTTTTACATAAGGCATTAGGGTTTCATCTTTTGCAGGCTTGTCTCAACTGAAGATGCTAGGATCATGATTAGGGTTTGACCCTTATGCAAGGTTATCTGATGAATCCACAAAGGCTTGATCATACATCATCCAAAGCTCATCTTCTCAACACCCTTTTGTTAGACGATAAGACGTATCTAGAAGGAGGGTTGAATAGATACTGTGATTTTTAAAAAGAGTTTTTAATGAAATCTTAAAACACAGTGAAACCTACCCGGATACACTGGTCTAAAAATAATCCTCTATTGAAAAGACCGGATATGCGTAAAACCGAATGGAATGAATCAATGAGAATTATTAACACTTAATTCAAATATAATAGATCACTTATACTTTTTAACTGTAGCCAATTACTCCCAATGAATTATTGAGAAGAAAACCCACAAATTTGCACTTTTGGACTTTTATCGAACAGTTGGTGTGCGTAATCACATCAAGTCCAATCTATCTTAATTTGTAGTGTTAAAATCAATTATAGAAATCAAAGTGATTACTATAGTCCTTAGCAATAGTTCTATCACACTACAAATCCAGACAATTGGAACCACAAGTGCAAATTCACAAATTATAACAAATAAATGGTAAAAGACGAGAGAAAAAAAATGGCACGCGATTTGTTTAGGAAGTTCTCTCAGTCGTCCTCACGTGGGATACTCTGCCCCTAATTCTAGAATATAGAATTAGGATAATTTCTATTATGATTGCAAAGTTTGTACAAGAGAGAGAAAATAGTCACCACAATTCAAACCCAATATGTTGAATTGAAAACCAAGCTCCTCTCTTCCCTTGATTCAATTTGAACCAAGTATGTCACAAATCTTTGATAAACCTCCGGTTGTAGCTACCTTGTTGAGAACCCAAATGGTTTCTCAAACCCACTGCTCGGTTGATTTGATTGCAAGATGGTAACCCCAATTCTTCCTTCACATATCTCCGATTGTAGCTACCTTGTCGAGCGAACCCACTGTTCCTTAATCCCTTAAACACAACTGAATTTGAAGCAAAGAATTGTAAAAAAAAAACCCAAATCCCAATGATCTTGGAGGACAAAACCCTCAAATTTTATTCAAGAAAAACTCACTATTACTCAACCTGAACAAGATCGCAATCTTCTACTTCAAACGTTATCAACACACGCTTTGTACCTTGATCGACAAAAATCATTATGTGTAGTTGTCAATGGATGAGTGAGAGGTTGAAGATGATGAGTACCTTGTGTATCTATCTCACTTTTCTTGTTAAAAATCAAATCATAGAACCTTACAAGATTATATATGTTATCTCAAGTCAAAATCCAAACTGTCAAGCTGAAAAACAGATTTAACAAGCGAACGGTCGACTTATGCCAAAAGAGGACTCGACCTGAGCATTCCCGAGAGAGCCAGAAGACAAAGTGCGTGATCCATGCGTCGACCGCTCCAGGGTTGTGCGTTGACGCATAGTTCCTAAAAACTACTTCCAGGTTTAGTCGACCACACAGTCAACGTGAGCAAACTCGAGACTTTCCTAAGGCGCAACTTTCAATCCATGCGTCGACCGCTCCAGGGCTATGCGTCGATGCATAGTTCCTAAAAATTGCTTTCAGGTTAAGTCGACCACACAGTCGACATGAGCAAACCCGAGACTTCCCCAAGGAACAACTTTCAATCATGCGTCGACTAGAGCTTTCTTTGAGTCGACTCAAAGCATAGAAATTTCTAAAAATATCAATTCTTGAAGACTTTTCATGCTTCCTTGTCCACCATATCATCTAGCAACATTTTCAACATATAGTGGAAAATTCTGACATCATTGAAACCCTTATTGAAGGAATCTTGCCCTCACACCTTTATCTTCTTCAAACATGTAAAATGGCTTCGAAGTTTCTTGCAACACAAGTCACCCACAAGGTTCATCCAAGGGCTACAAACTCAAGCATTGAAGGTCATCTCTTTGTGCCTATCATCTTCACATAAATTAAGGTTTATTTACCTAAACATGTGACTTTCAAAGAAGGGTCCCATATGGTGTTGTTCATCAGAAAAATCTCAAGGCTTTAAACATGGTTTGAGGTACTAATTATTGAGAATATCTTGGTATTCATGGCAATTAAGGTTTGTTTCAAGAAGACTTCATTATGCAATGCAAGGAAGCCATCATTTAAGAGGGGCCTTATTGTTCGAGCTAGGGATCAAGGTTTCATCTATCCATCATCCATCAAGTAGGGTTTGAATGTCACGATTCAAGGGTGTCTTCTCCAGTCAATTGTTGCTTAAGTCTCACGACTCATGGCCATAGTTTTCATACAAGGATATTCATTTGGATTCTTTTTATAAGCCAGGGTTTATGGATATGAGGGTACAGATGATTCATATGAGTACTTGGATTACTTATGACACAAGCTATGGATTTCACTCAAATCACCTAAGTTAAATAGTGATCTTACAGTTTCATGGACCAAAGTGCTAGGGTGCAAAACATGTTATTCAATTCACCTAAAGGCCTTTGAGACATGGTGATTCATTTAAGGTTTAAGGAAGAGATTAGTTGTTCAAAGTGCAACTAAGAAACAATGGCCATGAACCATTGAAAAGTCAAGACATCTAAGCATGATTGATCATTTCAAGTATGCAAAAGTCAAGGAGAAGGTCAAAGGAACAATATGAAGGTTTGTACATTATGACTTGGAATTTTAAGTTCAAACAAAGGAAGGTATGTCATACTTTGAACAACAACATTTCAAAGTCATTTCTTGGGATCGTTTTGGCAAATGCCTTGTTGATTTTGTTCCATGGCCAAGAGATCACTTTGGACATTGGAAAATTTATCATTTGGATTCAAAATCTTACAAGGTTATACCTCATTTGCAAGATCATATATCATGGACTTCAACACACAAAATCAAAAGAAATAATTAGAAGCTTAGAAGAGAAAAAAAATTGAAGAAGATATCATTACAAAGGTCATCATGTGCATCATAAACCTTTACATCACGAGTTCAAACCACCATCACCATTACAAAGGCATACATCAAAGCCTTTTTTGCAAGGAGATTACATGGAAATATCAAATCTAAACCTACCAAGACTTGAACCTAATCCTAATCTTCCATCCAACTTCAACTTCCTCGTGCTCCAAGAGCCTTTGCCATCACAAAGCCTTCATGCCATGACCAAGATCCAAGCTTCTCCAACTTTGTCTATGCATCTTCAAAGCCTTCATGTCCTCAAACTTCTAGTATGCCATGCCTTATTTCCATGAACATTACCAAACCAACTTCCATGCCTCAACTTCTTCATGTTTTCTTTCAACTAATGGCAGCTCTACATATCAAAAGAAAACATAAGCAAAATTAAATACCTTGTATGCATGCCAAGCATCGACATATCACAAACCATACCTTAATATCACTTAACTTAAACCAGACATGCATCAAAACATCACAAACCATATCCAATCAGCAAACCAAACCCATAACCGCATCCATTTAACCCGTTCACATTCAAAACCAGTTCATGACAGAAAATATTTGAAACAGAAAATCAAATTAACTCATTGACATTCAGTCCAAATCCAGTTCAGATTAATTGATTGAATCAGGTAGTATGAATTGCCCTGCATCTAAACTATTCAGTTCATCACAACAGATAAAACAAAACAAAAGCTAATTGATATACATAAACAAAAGGCCACTTCCCTCCATCCAAAACAACTCAATATTAACACAAAGATATGCTAGACCAGGCCACGAAATAAATCCAAGCATGACCAAACAGCTCACTAATCATGAACAAAATCCAAACAACCAGGTCACCGTGGGCACCGCCGACACGGTGGCTGAAGGTTTGAGTTTCGTTTGAAGCTGCGGTGAAGAAGATAGAAAAACTTACGTTTAAAAACCTACACCAACCACGATACGACATCGTTTCAGCGTTTTTTATTTTTTCTTTTGAATTTTCTTTCATGATGGACTATCTGAGTGCATGTCAATTGTGTTTGGGCTTCACAAGCCACCTAGTCCAATATTTATGCGCTACACCCCGTCTAGGATCCATTGCCACACGTTTTTTTGTTTCTGATTGGTAATTTTGGGCCTCTGAGGCCAAGCCTACACCCATTCATTGCTAATACACCCTTTTTGGATCCAGTACCCCCACTGCGTGATTTTTTTTGTTAACTTTGTTAGTATTTTTACATAGTTTTTTATTAATTCTTGCATGATTCATTTTGTTAATTCTTTACAAATTGACATGGAAAATACATGAGGATATTGATCTTGGTTTTAGGTTTTTTCTTTAATTTTGTTCATATAAAATGATCATAGAAAATGCATAATTCTCTTTAGATCCATTAGAATTTCAAGTGTGATTTTAGGGTTTTGGTGCAATTTTGATCTTAATGCTTGTTCATATTTTTGTGTCATCTCTCATTCATCATTTTGTGCATTTTTTAACATTGCGTGCCTTTGTTTTTGAGATATACCCCCTTAGGATATTCCATTAGGTGATTAAATTTCATTTTGATCACTTAGTGTTGAATTAGATGTTAGGTTAAAATCTTGATTGCATGATAACATTAGTTAGAAATTCCCTCTTGTTACATCATTCATCTTGCTTTCCTTTTCCATCTAAGACAAAAATTCATTTTCTCAAATAAATTCAAAATACCTAAGAAATATGATATGTATTATACGCCATGAGCCTTAAGTAAATGGAGAAGTGTGAGCGGGAGTCTTCCTTACCTCACCCTATGATAACTTTGGATATGAGACGCCTAACCCATTTATTCAAAGTATTCGCCTCCATTTTATAGTCTTTAGTATGATACGCATCATAAACATTTTCAAGCGAAAAAGGAGTTATTGGGGTATTCCTTTCCAACTTCCTGTATATTCAAATACCCTCAGCTTAGGGTACCATTTGGTATGTGTCTCCTAACAAGTAATCTCAGCCAATTAAATGCAACATCTTGCCTCATGGCTTTTCAACTTTAAAACCTTTTAGAAAAGACATGTTATTTATGTTCTACCACAATACAAGTAAGGCATAAGTCTCCACGCAACGAGCGACAACACCTAACTTCTAGAACACGAACGTTAACATTGTCCACTAAAAACAACAAACAAATAACCTTTTATACAAACTACGAAGCTCTAACTTCTCTATTGCACTATGGGGATACGTAGGCACGGGATTCAGGAAATCATGGCAAGCTCACTAATTTAAAACTTATCTTCCCCTTTCATCATTCATAGCAAGTAAACTTTTATATAATAACACCCTTAGAAACAAACAAGCAAAATGGATTCCATTGAGTATAATGGATGTGAGGGATGCTAATACCTTCCCCTTACATAATCGAATCGTGAACCTGTATCTTGGTCGCAAGACCATCTTATCCTACCTTTTAAGGTTTTATCGATGTTTTCCCTTACCTTTGGGATAAATAAAGTTTAATGGCGACTTTGTGTTTTTTAGCGGTGTGACAGTGTTTACCGTGAAATTTGGCAAACAACTGTTGGTGTTGTACCCCAAAATTTTCCCTCCCTTTTCTTCAAGACATTCCTCACAAAAGTTCTCAAATGCTCAAGGATTCACTAGAGTTGATCAGACAAGCTTACCTCTTAAGCATTGGGTCCATAATTAGGGTTTTGTTTTTTTCAAGGAAAATTAGATTTTTAATGCCTCAAATTACCTTCATGGTTCATTATAGGTCTCCAAGAATGCACATACCAAGTTTCAAGTCTTGCACCATAAATTTGCTCAATCAGTTGCTAAGATGACTGAATATCAACTGTATTGGGTAAAAAGATAACTATGGTCAACCTACAGTCAAAATTAAAGGTTTTTGGCCAACATCAACATTTTGAAGTCATATTCATAAATTGATCAAGAGTTGATCATAATTCCTCAAGGAAAGCATTCAAATCACCAAAGGGGCAAAATTGTCAAAATTAGAGTTTTGACTGAGAATTATCATTGACTTTTGACCTAATACATGGCCTAGTGACTTAAAGCATGATCTTAAGGACTCAAACACAATATCTTGACCTAATTGCATGATTCAAAACATCCTCAAAGATCAAGTGATTGATAGTTGAAATTTTGATCAACTGATGAAACGTCAACTGACACACAAAAGTCAAACTTTGACTTTTTGGTCAACAATGAATTTCAAAGATAAATATTCATTAAGTCATTTAAAATATCAAACTTGATCATCAAGAATCAAGAAAGTCAATAAAAGTCAACAAAAATTCAAGATTTCCAAGACTTAGAAAAATTCTAAGTGTTTTTATCCTTATTAAATTCACTACTTCACGACCATTTTTCATCAAGACGCAAGATGATTCAAGGAAAAATTTCAACATGAAAGTTGTAGATCATGATGAATTCTACAACTTTGTCCTTTAGGGTTGATGTCTAAAAAATTCTTGGATTAAGAGATATAGGCCCATGAAGTCATGACATTTTTAACAAAACACTTGGTGAAATTTTCAACAAGTTTGGTCAGATTTTTGTCCCAACTTCTTGGAAATTTTTTATCAAGTTCCAAGTCAATTTAGCCAACGTGGTAAACATGAAGGTTGTAGATAATGTTTCAAGCTTTCCAAAATGTCGAAGAACTTGAAAATATCATTTTTGAGCTAAGAGATTCGAAGAGATGAATTTGAGCATTCATTCTTGAATTACAAGGCTTTTTCATGAAGAATACATGATCAAATCTCAAGCCTATGCTGCATAATCTTGATTTGAAGGCTTCTAACTTGAAAATCACTTCATAATTTAATGTTTACATAATTGATTGAGTTATTATCCAAGTGGTTAAGGCATTGTTCAAACCATTTTGCCATTAAGGGAAGAAAGCCAAGACTTCCATTTTGGAAAAGTGACTTTAATCACAAAGTCCACTCTCCTTGAGCCTTGCACTTGTTTCTTCTGAACATACACAATATTAAAGCCATAAGAAACATATCTAAAGCCTCTAGCCATTTTAGACCATGCTTGTACTATGCATTGGAACAATGTATTTCAAGTTGCTTCAAAACTAAGTTTCAAAACCACAACTTGTCATCTTACAAATATGGTTGTTTGAACCTCCAAAACCTCTTGCCTATAAATAGAGAAAGTATATGCAAGCTAACACACGAGTTTACAAGCCTCCTAACCCTCTCATACTCCCTAAAACCAGAATTTTCCCCAAAAACTCCATTACTTGCCATTTCTGACCTTGCACATCAAATACCAAATCCCTTCGTGCGTTTTCACTTTTAATCAATCAAAAAGCTTCTAAAACTCATGAAGAGGCTATCCAAACACTTGCTACACAACTGTAACACCATCTTCATCATCCTCCATTTCTAAAAACAGCAACCTACAACTTGACTTCTCCAGAAGAATCCAGCCACTCACAATCCAAAGTAAGCATTGCAATAGCTTCCTGGGAGTTTAGTGAAGCTATCCAGATCATCACCACACCTCTAGGAGTGATCTAACTTCAAACACGATTTCCAGTTTTGAGGTAAGTTTTCTCAACTTTGAACTTCCTATACAAGCATCATTAATGGTTACTTTGTGAATGAAAAATGTAAACATCATTGCCCTGAAGCTAACCATGCCTTTAGTGTTCATTTATATTGCCTGAGTGATGCAAATTTTAAAGTTGAACTTTCTAAAAAATTAGGGTTTATTTTGGTACCAACAAAAATTCATGTTTATCTTTGAGAGTTAGCTTAAGTTATTTACATGGTTGAATTCGTGGTGAAAAACCAAGTAAGTTTCATGTTTACACTTTTAAAAATGATTGAGAAATGAGCGAGTTTGAAAATTCAAAAATATTGTCCATGGCTTCTGGTGCGAGGTAGGGGATGAATTACAATCAGGAATGAGTTTATAATAAATTTAGTTCAAGTTGCATAATGACCAGATGAAACAGCCACCCCAGTGGCAGAGCATGCGCGCGCTAAGTCATTTGTCTATAGGGACCTGGGTTCGAGCCCGACGATACCCTTTTAATTTTCACATGCATATTTATTTCTATGAGATCATGTGCAGGACATCCAAACGTGTGCACCATGCATCCCTCATCCACACCATCAAATCATCATGCTGGAAAATCCCACGCATCCAAATGCAAGCCTATGGTTCACTCAAGGAAATCATTCTCACATGATTATTATAAGCGCTGGACTTTTGTTTCTGGGCCTTGACTGAATTTTCTTCATACCCCCATCCCCCGTTTTACTTGTCATACTACAGGCACATTCTCACATTTTCATTTTTATTTTCTGACTCAAATAAAAAAGACCTTCTTGGGCCTCGACTTTTATTAACACCCCCTGTTTACTTTTACAATATTTACCCAACTAATTTTTATTTTTATTTTAATTATTTTCTTTTAATCATTTTCTTTTTTCTATAAAATCAAAACAACAAAAAAATCATAAAATTTTTCATTTAGTTTTCTAATTAATTAGTTTAATTTTTTATAATTAAAATTGTTTTAATTCAATTACCTTGATTTAATTAATTAGAATTAAGCTTTATACTTTAAATATTTTTCTAAATAACACCTCAATATTTTCTAAAAATTAATTTCTCTTTTAAATTAATTTAGATTTAGGTTTTTCTATACTTAAATTTTTTTTCCTTTTGATTAATGAATTTAGTTTTTTATCTTAGTTTAATTTATTTAGGTTTACTAATTTCTTTTAAACATAAAGTCGTTTAATTAGGTTAATTACCAAATCTTTTCTCTATCAAAAAATCACCAAACATGACTACTTTCCTCTACTTCACATTCTTGCGCATTTTATTATTTCACAATTATTAACTATTCAATAGTTTGTAATAGATAATTAGGCTTTATTGCTTTCCTCCCCTCATTCACAAACTTGTGCCCCCCATTTCCAAAGGGTTGTAATAGCGTAGGACATTTAAATTCCATAATTTATCGCTTTACTTATTATTGTTAGTAATTAGGGTTTGTATGACAAGATTTGAAATCAAACGATAGAAAACCCTAAATTCAAAATAAACTGAATACAACCCACTTGTACACTTCCACCTCTAGGGTAACCTTCCTTGTTGCCTTCGGAAAATAACAGTCATGTCCCTCGAATGTGGGATGCTTTAGAAAAGACCCTCAATTAAAAGATCGTAGTCCCTCGATGACCCTTCGATGTTGCCTTCGGTAAACGATCTTAGCCCCTTACGACAATTGCTAAAGCATCCTACAAAGTTGCCTTCTATGACTGTACGATGACCCACGCCTGTCCCTCACATCCAATGATATAGCTCCCCACCAACCAATGGTAAAGTAGCACTATCTAAAGGAGGGGGAAAAGAATAAAGACTTTTTGAGTAGGTAGATTGCTCGTAATTTCTTGCTCACAAACTAAAACCATTTTCACACCTCACACTTTCAAAAATAAACATATTTTCAAACACTCTCTTTTCAAATAAATATTTTCAAAACAAACACTTGTATGCATTCTCAACGATACGAGAATCATTACAAAGTTTGCCGCACTAAGGCATTTTCAAAATATTTCCAAAATAAACATTTTGTATACATTCTCAACGATACGAGAATCATTACAAAATTACCATTTTCAAAATACCTTCTAACATTTACAAACATACACAAACACAAAGAATTTCAAAGTGAGATGACAATTAAGAGCCTGTAGATAACTATAAATGAAAAGGGTGTTAATACCTTCCCTTTTCATAACCTACCCCCCGAATGCAAGAAAATTCTCAAAAGGTCTTTCCTGTTCTTTTCACCCTTTCCTTTATTGGATAAAAGAAAAGTCGGTGGCGACTCTTACTATCCATAACATTTGCGATAAAACGCAAAACACCCAAGTCAGTTCTCCCACCGTATTACAGAACTGGCGACTCTACTGGGGAGATATATCTAAAAAAGTGGGGTTACCTTAAGAGTTAGATCGCCTTTATTTGCTTTACTTGTTTGCCTTGTTTGCTTTACATTTTTGGGCTATGATTTGGTTTATTTATTGTATAGATCTATACCTAGATCTGGGGCATTTTAGGTAAGTAGCAATAGATTATGAAAATTGTACGACATAGACTGATATGGTTGAAGCGATGGCTATGTTAGTGAGACACATTTGTTGGTACTAATGTCCCTTGAGTCAAATCAAGGAGAATACGGGGCCGCTGTGTGGTGTCATAAAGCACTAACTGACTTTGAAAGTAGTGAGATAGCTAGCCTTGGTGAAGACTAAAGTTGGTTGATACTCGATACTACACTCATTGAGATCGGACTTTCGGGATATTTTAGCCACAGTTTGACACTTGTGCTGAAACAATTCTCGATGAAGAAAGATTAATGATATTGAGATTCCTAGAACCCGATTACTTCTTGTAGGACAGGTTGAACCAACTAAAACTTCAAGAGGGTACTTACCTATAAACCCCATGCAAGCTTAAACCTAAGGTATTGTGTGTTTTGTTTGTGATTAATTATTCATGACATCATGCCATATCATTTTCACTAACCATTTCAAGGACCTAGGGATTTATCTTTGTTCTATTTTGTAGGATATGGCTCCTGCTTGCAGAAATACTATCTGAATCAGCTTTGTAAGGGTGCCTCCTAAACTCAAAGAGTTAGCATCAAAGGTTCCTAAAAATTCTCCATTCACCAAAATATATGGTCGACTTCTCAATATGGCTACCTTAAGCTTTGAAGAAGACATGATGTGTGTGTTCTTTCAGTAATTTGATCATTTACATCATTGTTTCACCTTTCCTGATTATCAATTGTGCCCACAATGGAAGAGTTCTTCCAACTATTGGGAGTACATATTCTTGATAAAATTCCTTTGAACAATTTATAGAAAGATCCACAACCTGGAGAAATTGATTAGCCTTGCATTTGAAGCGGTCTGACATTGTAGCTAATTGGGAAACAAGGAGTGGAGTCAAGGGTTTTCTAGCTAAGTTTCTGTTAGATAAGGATCGACTATTTCTGGATGCTTTTGATTTGCAAGCTTTTGAAGAAGTTTTGGATCTTCTAATCTATGGGCTAGTATTGTTCCCTAATCCAGACCAATTCATATATGTGAATACTATCAAAATTTTCCTCTCTCGCAATCCTGTGCCTACTTTGCTCGGAGACATTTTGCATTATGTTCACACGCGTACCATGAGGAGGAGAGGGACTCTTATGTGATGCATGACTTTGCTATCCAGGTGGTTTATTTTGCACCTTCCTTGATCAGTATTAAAGAAGGAACAAGGTTTTAGGTGGTCTCGAAGGGTGATGTCACTCTCTCATTCGGATATTTATTGGTGTTCCCGATCTCTAGAGGATATTACTATCATTAACCGCTGTTGGGAATTACCTAATGTTCCACTCCTTGGAATTAGGGGAGGTATTACTTATAACCGTTCTCTGTCTCTATGACAATTTAGTTATTCTCGAAGAGATGGTCCTCATGATGCGCTTATCCGAGGTATTGTATTCGACTACGAGAACAATGTTCAAGGTTATCGTCAAAGGTTTGTACGAGCTTGGGGCATGGTAAACAAGGTTGATAGAAAGACTTTGGGATACAAGAATTCTATCCCCTTGGAGCCTTATCTCAAATGGGTGCAAGCTCACGCTCAAAACCTCATGATGCCATATCCAGCTATCCTACCAATCATCGTAGAGCTTGTTACTGAGGGGGATATCCCTTATACCATTCTCCATCCTGACATGCCTACTGACCTCGAAGAATTGCAGAAGTTGTGGATTCAACTCAAGGGAGAACGAGACACCTTTGAAACTCGATTATATGCAAGCGAGAAGAAAGTGTTGGAGCTACGTTAGTGTAACACATTTGTTGGTACTAATGTCCCTTGAGTCGAATCAAGGAGAATACGGGGCAACTGTGTGGTGTCATAAAGCACTAACTGACTTTGAAAGTAGTGAGATAGCTAGATTTGGTGAAGACTGAAGTTGGTTGATACTCGATACTACACTCATTGAGATCAGACTTTCGAGATATTTCGGTTGTAGTTTGATGCTTGTGCTGAAATAATTCCCGATGAAGAAAGATTAATGATATTGAGATTCCTAGAACCTGGTTACTTCTTGTAGGACAGGTTGAGCCAACTAAAACTTTAAGAGGATACTTACCTATAAACCCTATGCAAGCTTAAACCTATGGTCTTGTGTGTTTTGTTTGTGATTAATTATTCATGACATCATAAACATCATGACATCATGCCATATCATTTTCACTAACCATTTCAAATACCTAGGGATTTATCTTTGTTCTATTTTGTAGGATATGGCTTCCGCTTGCAGAAATACCATCTGAATCAGCTTTGTAAGGGTGCCTCCTCAACTCAAAGAGTTAGCATCAAAGGTTCCTGAAAATTCTCCATTCACCAGAAGATATGGTCGACTTCCCAATCTGGTTACCTTAAGATTTGAAGAAGACATGATGTGTGTGCTCTTTCATTTCTTTGATCATGTACATCATTGTTTCACCTTTCTCGATTATCAATTGGTGCCCAAAATGGAAGAGTTCTCCCAAATATTGGGAGTTAATGTTCTTGATCAAATGCCTTTCACCGGTTTAGAGAAATATCCACAACCTGAAGAAATTGCATCAGCCTTGCATTTGAAACGGTCTGACATTGTAGCTAATTGGGAAACAAGGAGTGAAGTCAAGGGTTTTCTAGCTTAGTTTCTGTTAGAGAAGGCTCGACTATTTCTGGATGATTTTGATTTGCAAGCTTTTGAAGAATTCTTGGATCTTCTAATTTATGGGTTAGTATTGTTCCCTAATCCAGACCAACTCATAGATGTGAATACTATCAAAACTTTCCTCTCTCGTAACCCTGTGCCTACTTTGCTCGGAGATATTTTGCATTCTCTTCACACTCATACCATGAGGAGGAGAGGGACTCTTATGTGTTGCATGTCGTTGCTATCCAGGTGGTTTATTTCTCACCTTCCTCGATCAGTATTAAAGAAGGGACAAGGTTTGAGGTGGTCTCAATGGGTGATGACACTCTCTCATTCGGATATTTATTGGTGTTCCCGATCTCTGGAGGATGTTACTATCATTAACCGCTGTGGGGAATTCCCTAATGTTTCACTCCTTGGCATTAGGGGAGGTATTACTTATAATCGTTCTCTAGCTCTACGACAATTTAGTTATGCTCGAAGAGATGGTCCTCATGATGCGCTTATCTGGGGTATTGTATTCGACTACGAGAACGATGTTCAAGGTTATCGTAAATGGTTTGTACGAGCTTGGGGAATGGTAAACAAGGTTGATAGCAAGACTTTGGGACACAAGAATTATATCCCCTTGGAGCCTTATCTCAAATGGGTGCGAGCTCACGCTCAAAACCTCATGATGCCATATCCAGCTATCCTACCAATCATTGTGGAGCATGTTGCTGAGGGGGATATCCCTTATGCCATTCTCCATCCTGACATGCCTACAAACCTCGAAGAATTGCAGAAGTCATGGATTCAACTCAAGGGAGAACGAGACACCTTTGAAGCTCGATTCTATGCAAGCGAGAAGAAAGTGTTGGAGCTCACAAAGCAACTTCACGAGGAGCAAAGCCTGAATGCCTACATCGACACAAAGAGGAAGCGTCCATGGAAGACTTGAGTCTTAGGTCTTAGGAGTTTTTATTTTGTTGTCTCTTTGAGACCTTTTTGCTTTTTTATTGTAAGCCCAAGGTGCAATTGTAATTCTTGAACTTATTAATGCAATTGTTGTTTCTGTTTCCTTTTTTGGCTAGAAAATTTAAAACTCCTGAGGTCCTTGAAAACATTGCATCCATATATCATGCATCATGTCATAAGCAGGTTTTCCAATACAGGTTTCCTCATCTATTTACTGTTTATTTCAGTATAAGATGGATCTCGAGCAAACCATCAAAGATATGCAAACTCAATACACACAGTTTCAATAGACCCTCCTGAACCTAGCCAAAGGACATCAAGAGATGATGGCACTCCTCATCATAAAAAAGAAGACTAAGAAACGGGATGTTATCCTCAACATAGGAAGAAGGTTCAAAGGTCATGCTCGTCTGGCTCAAGTAGAATATGTTTCCTCTGAGGAGGATGACAATTAAGAAGAGAATGTAAAAAACACTAGGGATGGGGGTGGAAATAACTAGATTTCTGAGGATGAAGACTACTCCGGTGAGCAGTACCCACCGGCGGATGACAAATACAAAATGCTAGAAAACTGACTCAAGGTTGTGGAAATCCAAATAGTGCTTGGTTTGGACTTTGGAGACTTAGGTTTGGTCCCTGGGGTGGTCATTCCTCACAAATTCAAGGTCCATGTCTTCGCCAAATATGATGGAGTCTCTTGTCCAAAACTCCATTTAAGGTCATATGTCCGAAAGATTCAACCATACACCACCGATAGGAAGCTATGGGTTCATTTATTCTAAGAAAGCTTATATGGAACATAGCTGGAGTGGTTATATCATCTAGAAGGGATTAATATCCACACATGGGAGGATTTGGTTGTTGCCTTCTACAGACAATACAAATACAATGTTGACCTTGCACCAACTCGCATGCAATTACAAAGTATGACTATGGGCTCAAACGAAGGCTTTAAGGAGTATGCCCAGAAATGGAGAGACCTGGCTGGGAGGGTGCAACCTCCGTTGACTGACCGAGAATTGGTGGACATGTTCATGGGCACCCTGACGGGTCCATTCTTTAATTTGGTAATTGGGAGTTCTTCATTAGGGTTTACTGAGCTGATTTTGACTGGAAAACAAGTTGAAAGTGGAATCAAAAGTGGGAATATCCCAATGACCTCAACCTCTAATGTTGTAAAGAAACCATTTGTTAGTAAGAAGGAAACTAATGTTGTTTATGGACAAAGGATCCATATCAAGAATGATCGTCATCAGTCGGTAGGAGCAGTATTGATTTCTAATCCGACCCCAGTTCAACGACCACAACAACAAAACAATCAGCAAAGGCCAGACACCTCGAGGAGGCAATTCACTAGGATTAACATGCCATTGTCTCATGCTTTACAACATATGTTGAAGGCAAATTTGGTAACACTGCGAGATCCTCATCCTAATCCCAATACTTCCTCTCCCAAATATAACCCGAACGTGAAATGTGCATATCATTCAAATAGTCCTGACCATGACACCAACAACTGTTGGGCTTTGAAGAACAAGATCTAAGATTTGATTGACAATAAAGTGATTGAGTTTGACCCTCCAATGACCCCTAATGTGATTACCGCACCCATGCCCAATCATGGTAAAGGTGTCAATGCCATTGATAATGTCTCCTTTATCTCCACCATCAGTGATTTGACTACTCCCTTAATGACCGTTAAGAAGAATCTGTTGAGAGCTGGTTTATTTTTGGACTGCCTTGAAAATTGTTATCATTGTGCTTCCTAAACTAATGGTTGTATGTGGTTTAAGAAGAGTATTCAACGCCTGATTTATAGCCATGAAATTTTGTTCGAGAAAACTCCGTCCATGAAGAGTTTGCCTGAAAGTATACCTCAAGAACTGAGACTTGAAGATGTTTCCATAATCACCATTCTAATACTCCTATAAGGATCACCTCTAGAGTCCTTATAAGGATTCTTACTGAGCCAAGAGTGGATCCCTTGATCATCACTGCACCGAGGCCAGTCCCCTATTCCTCTGACAAAGTTATGCCTTGGAACTATGGGGCAGAAGTTTATTATCATGGTTTCAAGCAAGAGTTATGGACTACTGAAAATGAGGATCCTGGAATTACAAACATTGCTGGAACTAGTAAGGTCACTAGGACAGGAAGGATCTTCTCTCTGGAGATCTCTCCTCCAACAACTATTACAACACCTGTTCATATTCCTGCTGCTAGGTCAACTACTGACGCTCGAGGTAAAGAGAAAGCAATTGAGCCTGCTCGGACAGAGGCACCCTCAAGAGATGTTACAATTGAAGACCCTTCTAAACAAGAGATGGAATACATTTTGAAGATCATCCGTAAAAGCGACTACAAAATAGTTAAACAACTGGGGCAGACACCCTCAAAAATATCCATGTTGTCCTTGTTGTTATGCTCCGAAGCACATGCCTAAGCTTTTTTGAAATTTTTGAAAAATTCTCATGTACCACAAGAGACCATAGCTGATAAATTTGAAAATTGTGTTACAAGCCTAACTGCTGATAATGGTTTAGGATTTTTTGATGCAGATTTGAATCCGGCGGGAAAGAATCATAACAAGGCACTGCACATTTCTAATTAGTGCAAAGGCACTAATTTGGCGCATGTGTTAGTTGATACAGGTTCCTCCCTGAATGTTTTACCCAAGGGTGCTTTGGATAGGCTGGATTTTGATGGGCTGGTGCTGAAACCCAACGATATTATGGTAAGGGCCTTTGATGGTTCAAAAATAATGGTCCAGAGAGAGGTAGATCTTCCAATCAAGGTCAGATCTCGAGTTTTAAACTCCATTTTTATGTAATGGATATCTGCCTGGCCTATTCCTGCTTGCTCTGATGCCCATGGATCCATGGGGCAGGTGCAGTTACCTCTACATTGCATCAAAAGCTGAAATACCCAGTGAAAGGGAAGATTGTCACAGTATGCAGAGAGGAAGAATATATGGTCAATCATTTGAATTCTTTCAAATATGTTGAAATGGATGGTGAATTCATTAAAACCCCTTGTCAGACATTTGAGGTAATCCCTCCGACAATTGTTGTTGCTAAATCTATTATTCCTGAGGTCTCTGAAAACCCATCAAGAATGGCTTCCTTGAAGGATACAAGGGTTGTGGTAGAAGATGGTGGTTTCACTATCTGGGGAAAACTTCCTGATATCCCCTACAAATCTAACAAATTTGGGTTGGGTTTCACTTCAAAGGCTCATAAAGAGGTTTGTCGTGTTCGTGCTGGAGAACCACCTCTTCATATTAGCAATAATAAAGTCAATGCTCTGGAAGACACTGATAGTGATGGTGTATTGGACGACTGGATATTCCTAACTATTGACGGTGGACTCAACAACTGGAAGGCCAAAGAATTTGTCTCAATCTCCTTCATCCAGGAGTAATTGTTATTTCCTATTTTTATTTCTTTAAGAAATTTGTCTGTAATCTCTTTTAAAACAATGAATTTAAACCTTGTGCCTTGCCTGGGGCACAATTGTCTATTTGTTAAGGGTTGTTATTTCATATATCATATGCTTATTTAATGAAAACATTGGACAATTTTGCATTCAAATTTTTGTGCTCCTTGTCTTTCTTTTACTCTACTGTATTTTCAAATAGCCATGTGACCTTACACACACACACACACACACACACACACATTTGCAGATCCACATCCACTCCAGATCTCATTGACAATAATTCTGCTATTGTCGTTTATGACTTCGAAAATCCAATCTATCAAGCCGAAGACGAAGGTGAAGAAGATTGTGAGATACCCAGAGAACTCGCCAGACTCCTGATACAAGAGGGAAAGGCTATCCAACCGCACGAAGAACCGGTTGAAGTGATAAACTTGGGTACTGAGGCAGATAAGATAGAAGTCTAGATTGGCGCCAACTTAGAAGACAGTGTCAAGAGCAGATTGATTCAGATGTTGCACGACTATGTTGAGGTATTCACTTGGTCATACAAAGACATGCCATGGCTCGATACTAATATCGTGGTTCATCGTCTTCCAATGAAAGATGGTTGTTCTTTAATCAAACAAAAGGTTCATCGCATGCATCCTGATATGTCAGAGAAAATCAAGGTTGAGGTAATGAAATAGTTCAATGCGGGTTTCTTGGCAGTGACGTCGTATCCCTAATGGGTTGCAAATGTTGTTCCAGTGCCGAAGAAAGATGGCAAGGTATGTATGTGTGTAGACTACAGGGATCCAAATAGGTCGAGCCCCAAAGATGACTTCCCACTATCACATATTAATGTCTTGGATGACAACACTGCTCAACACAAGGTATTATCCTTCATGGATGGCTTCTCGGGTTATAACCAAATTAAAATGGTGCCTGAAGACATGGAGAAAACTACCTTTGTCACATAGTGGGCACCTTCTGTTATAAGGTCATGCCTTTGGGCTGAAGAACGCAGGCGCAACTTATCAACGAGCTATGGTAGCTTTATTTCATGACATGATTCATCATGAGATAGAAGTCTACGTTGATGACATGATAGCGAGATCACAAACTAAGGAAGAACATCTTGATCATCTGCACAAGTTGTTTGAAAGGATGAAGAAATACAAGTTGAGGTTGAATCCCAGCAAATGCACCTTTGGGGTAAGATCTGGAAAGCTCCTAGGATTCGTTATCAGTGGCAAAGGTATTGAAGTCGATCCTGCAAAAGTTAAAGCTATCCAAGAAATGCCAACTCCCCGTACTGAGAAGGAGGTCAGAGGTTTCTTAGGACGATTAAACTACATTGCCCGATTCATCTCTCACTTAACTGCTACTTGTGAACCAATCTTCAAATTGCTGAAGAAAGATCAAGTAGTTAGATGGAACAACGACTGTCAAATAGCTTTTGATAAAATCAAGGAGTACTTACAAGAACCTCCAATCCTGATGCCACCAGTTGAAAGAAGACCTCTGATCATATACTTAACAGCGTTAGAGAAGTCAATGGGGTGTTTGTTGGGGCAGTATGACGAGTCTGTTCAAAAAAAGCCTGCAATATACTACCTTAGCAAAAAGTTTACCGACTGTGAAACAAGATATTCACTGCTCGAGAAAACTTGCCGCACTTTGGTATGAGTTGCTCGCCGACTAAGACAATATATGTTGACTCATACTACTCTATTGATCTCTATGATGGATCCCATCAAGTACATATTCGAGAAGCCAACTCTCTCTAGAAGAATAACCTGATGGCAAATGACCTTGACTGAATACAATATTCAGTACACTACATAAAAAGCAATCAAATGAAGTGTACTGGAAGATCATTTGGCGCATCAAGATGTAGATGACTATCAATCTATGAACTTTGAATTCCTGGACGAGAATATCATGCTAATAGCATATGGAGAAGAACCTGGACTGTATGAAGGACATGAGCAAGGATCCCGATGGACTACGGTTTTTGATGGAGCTTCCAACGCACTAGGTAACAGAAATGGTGATGTGATCATTTCCCTCGAAGGTTTCTATATACCTTTCACTGCCAGACTTTGCTTTGACTTTACCAACAACATGGTTGAGTATGAAGCGTGTATCTTGGATCTTAAAGCTGCTATCGACTTGAGAATTAAATTCCTGAGCGTATATGGGGATTTAGCCTTGGTAATCAGTCAAGTCAAGGGAGAATGGGATACAAGACATCCAAATCTTATCCCTTATCGAGAACTTGTGCTAACCTTGATCCCATGCTTCAAAGAGATTACCTTTGAGCATATTCCGAGGGAAGAAAATCAATTGGCAGATGCCTTAGCTACCATGTCATCTATGTTCAAGGTCAAGTGGGACAACGAAGCTCCCAGAATTACCGTCAAAAGATTTGACGAACCGACACACTACTTTGAGATTGACACTGATGGAGTAGAGGAGAAGCCTTGGTTTCATGAAGTGAAAAGGTACCTTGAATCACAAGAATACCCTGAGGGAGCTTCAATCAATGACAATAAATTCCTACGGAGGTTCTCTGCCAAGTTCTTCCTGAGCAATGGGATTTTGTACAAGCGCAATCATGATTCAACCTTGCTTCATTGTATGGACAAGAAGGAAGCAGAGAAAATTATGGAGGATATGCATGAAGGCATCTTTGGTACTCACTCTAGTGGATGTGCTATGGCCAAGAAGATTCTGAGAGCAGGTTACTATTGGTCGACCATGGAAACCAATTGTCATCACCACTCGAGGATTTGTCATAAGTTCCAAATTTATGCTGATAAGGTTCATGTGCCTCCAATTCCTTTGAATGTCATGACTTCCCATTGGTTATTTTAAATGTGGGACATTGATATGATCGGAGAAATCAAGCCTACTGCTTCTAATGGACATCGCTTCATTCTCGTCGCTGTTGAATACTTTATAAAATGGGTCGAAGCAGCTTCATTTTCCTCAGTTATCAAGAATGTTATAGCCAGGTTCATCAAACATAACCTGATTTGTGGGTATGGTATCCCTGAGAGAATCATCACTGACAATGGTACCAACCTCAACAACACCATGATCACTGAAATCTACATGCAGTTCAAGATCAAGCATCATAACTCTTCTCCATATAGACCTAAGATGAATGGCTCAGTGGAAGCCGCCAACAAGAATATAAAGAAGATTGTGCAAAAGATGGTGGTGACCTGCAAAGACTGGCATGAGATGTTACCATTTTCTCTTCATGGCTATCGTACTTCGACGCGAACATCAACTAGGACATCCCCATCTCTCTAGTCTATGGTATGGAAGTTGTTCTACCTGTCTAAGTTTGAATCCCTTCTCTAAGGATTATGAAAGAAGCAGACTTAGACGAAGACAAGTGGATTCAGACTAGGTTGGATCAGTTGAATTTGATTGACAAAAAGAGGCTGGCGGTTGTCTATCATGGTCAGATGTATCAAAAACGTATGATCAAGACATTCAACAAGAATATCAAGCATCGGGTATATCAGGCTGGTGATTTGGTAATAAAGCGCATCATTCTACCATAAGGCGGCCCCATGGGCAAATGGACTCCCACCTACAAAGGGCCATTTGTTGTCAAGAAAGTATTCTTGGGCGGTGCTATGATGCTAACCACTATGGACGGAGAAGATTTCCCGTACCCTGTGAATGCAGACATAGTCAAAAAATACTACGCATAAGAATGACCCGCTAGGTTGACATACCTAGGAAAAAATAAGGGCATCCCGACGAACCAAAAGGTTTCGGGAAAAAATTAGGGATATATACAAAAGGTTGTACACATGGTAAGTCGAATATCTAAAAAGGCGGCTTGGGCAAAAAAGGGTATCCTGGTGGACTGAAAACCTGAAAGAGCGGTCCAGGCAAAAATTAGGGATTAAAAGTGTATGACCATGTCCCGTTGGATCACTTACATGCAAGCTTTATTACCAAAGTCGAAAGTTCAAATGGTTCAATCAACTTCTTTCAATGGCAAGGGGCGAGATGTTCGAAGACATAGGGGCAATAGCAGAGTTTAGAACCCAATGAGATCACTTCCGCATGGCTATACATTTTGTTTTCACTTTGTACTCTTTTCATTTCACGAAGACTTCCTCTTACTAGGATTTCCATCTCTTTGTACAAAATCATATGTTTATAGGAAAATTATCAATACAAATACATCTTAAAGTTCAAACTCTTAGTTTTTTATGTCTTGTTTGCAAAAACGCCCAATGACTAAATTGAATGAACATATGCATATGAACATGATTAACTGTCAACAAATATACGTATAAGAACATGAATAAGCATTTACTCAAGATTCTAGGAGCTGGAATGACACTCGAGCTCTCCATGAATCCCCACAGAGCTACTTCTATGAGATTATCCCCATAGAATAATCTTCACAAAATTCATCCCCAATAAAGATACATTCCCCATAATTTCCTTATGGAGTTCCAATCAGTACACTTCATGAAATTTCTCTTCCCCAGCTGAGTTTGAAAACTGTAAAACCCCTGCAAATTTCTTCTCTCTAGAAAAATTCAATTCCCCCAAGAGAATTTGTTTCCTCAACAGAATATTCTAACATGGTTTATTTCCCCAACAAACTACAATTTCCCCAGGTCGAGTCTATTCCTCAGATTACTACTAATCACCAACAAAATTCCTCTTCCCAATTGAAGTCACCACTATCCCTAAAAAATTGTTGTAAAACATGGAATCAGACCAAATATCACTTAACTTTATCCTCCCCAAACGAGTCAGAAGGTTATCCATCTCTTTTATCCCCAGTCAGGGTGTACAAAAGTTATCCTCCCCAGACAAGTCGGAAGATTATCCATCTCTTTTATCCCCAATCAGGATATATAAGAATTAAATTCCCCAGTAGACCAATGAACAATCGATGTTCCTAAACTTTTCTCCCTAAAGTAGAAATCAATATCCCCAGTGGAGTTTCCTCAAACAAGTAAGCAGGAATCCCCAGCAAAAGCATTCTAGACAAGATTGAAGATACACATACACTTTATCCCCAGTAATAGTCAAGGATTTATTTTCCTAGACAAAGATATTGTGCGGGTCTATAAATACACTTCAACAACATTTCACATTCATATGTCATCGAATATACATACGAAACGCATATAGCGCAATTTCATTTATTTTGAGAACATCATCACGCGATGCATTTCATACATCATGACATTGCATACAGTTAACTCTTTACCTTTTCAGGAAAGATCAATCAAAAGACGAATATCACCAACAATTCATAAATAGGTCCAAGATTAATTCCCGAAACAAAATGGGGCAACTATCTACGAGACCAGGTTAGAGATTAATTCCTGAAACAAGACGAGGCAACTATCTCAACAACCAACAAAAAAGCAAATTCCAGATTAATTCCCAAAACCAGACGGGGCAATCATCTGAATGACCAGCCACATATTAACTCCTGAAACAAGACATGGCAACTATCTGTGACAAACTGATTGTAGATCAATTCCCGAAACAGGACGGGGCGATTATCTACATGAATAGATTGAAGATTAACTCCCGAAACAGGATGGGGAAACTATCTTTCTTTCTTTATGGTCAAATAAAGATCAATTCCCGAAACATGACGAGGTGACTATCTTTATCACCAATGGTATGAACTCCCGAAACAGGACGAGTTTACCAACAAACTGATTATAGATCAATTCCTGAAACAAGATGGCGCAACTATCTGAATGACCAGCCACAGATTAACTCCTGAAATAAGACAGGGCAACTATATGTGACAAACTTATTGTAGATCAATTCCCGAAACAAGACGGGGCGACTATCTACATGAATAGATTGAAGATTAACTCCCGAAACAGGACGTGGAAACTATCTTTATTTCTTTATGGTCAGATAAAGATCAATTCCCGAAACAGGACAAAGTGGCTATCTTTATTAACAATAGTATGAACTCCCAAAATAGGACATGTTTACCAAAAAACCGATTATAGATCAATTCCCAAAACAGGACGGGGCGACTATCTATATGATAAGCAGCTACCTCAAACACCTTTCCCAGAGGTTCATTCTGGAAAGCACTCTTCAGATACAATCGAGCGTAGACTTATTCTAATACTTCTATCAATAATTACCTCTGGATGGCATCTATAAGCCCATCTCTGCCACCTCTCTAAATTGCATCTCTAATCCTATTCCCGATATAATCAACAAACAATTTTACTTCATGCACAGGCGAGTGCAAATATCTGGGCACTTAAGTGTTCAATCTTCTTCCACCTTCAAGTCGCGAATGGCGAACATGCCAATCTAACTCTTAAGGTTTAAGAAGATTGAACAGGGGCAGTTGTTGTACCCCAAAACTTACCCTCCCTTTTCTTCAAGACATTCCTCACAAAAGTTCTCAAATGCTCAAGGATTCTCAAGAGTTGATCAGGCAAGCTCATCTCCTAAGCATTGGGTCCACAATTAGGGTTTTGGTTTTCTCAAGGAAAATTAGACTTATAATGCCTCAATAGACCTTTATGGGTCATTATAGGTTTCCAATAATGCTCATACCAAGTTTCAAGTCTTGCACCACAAATTTGCTCAGTCAGTTGCTAAGATGATTGAAAATCAACTATATTGGATAAAAAGTCAACCGTGGTCAACCTACAGTCAAACTTCAATATTTTTGGCTTACATCAACATTTTGAAGTCATATTCATCAATTAGTCAATAGTTGATCATAATTCCCCAAGAAAAGAATTCAAATCACCGAAGTGTCAAAATTGTCAAAATTAGGATTTTGATTGAAAATGACTGATCATTGACTTTTGACCTAATACATGGCCTAATGACTTGAAGCATGATATTAAGGACTCAAACACAATATCTTGACCAATTTCATGATTCAAAACATCCTCAAAATCAAGTGATTGATAGTTGAAATTTGGATCAACTGATGAAAAGTCAACTGACACACAAAAGTCAAACTTTGACCTTTTGGTCAACATTGAATTTCAAAGATCAAGATTCATCAAGATATCAAAAATATAAAACTTGATCATCAATAATTAAGAAAGTCAAGAAAATTCAACAAAAATTTAAGATATCCAAGACTTAGAAAAATTCTAAGTGTTTTTATCCTTATTAAATTCACTACTTCATGACCATTTTTCACCAAGATGCAAGATGATTCAAGGAAAACTTTCAACATGAAAGTTGTAGATCACGATGAATTCTACAACTTTTTCCTTGATGGTTGATGTCCAAAAAATGCTTGGATTAAGAGATATAGGCCCATGAAGTCATGCCATTTTTAACAAAACACTTAGTGAAATTTTTAACAAGTTTGGTCAGATTTTTGTCCCAATTTCTTGGCAATTTTTCACCAAGTTTCAAGTTGATTTAGCCAAAGTGGTAAATATGAAGGTTGTAGTGTTTCAAGCTTTCCAAAATGTCCAAGAACTTGAAGAGATCATTTTTGAGCTAAGATATTCGAAGAGATGAAGTTGAGCATTCATTCTTGAATTACAAGGCGTTTTCATGAAGAATACATGATCAAATCTCAAACCTATGTTGCATAATCTTGCTTTACAGGCTTCTAACTTTCAAATCACTCCATAATTTAATGTTTACACAATTGATTTAGCTATAATCCAAGTGGTTAAGGCATTGTCCAAACCATTTTTCCATTAAGGGAAGAAAGCCAAGACTTCCATTTTGGAAAAGTGTCTTTAATCAAAAAGTCCACTCTCCTTGAGCCTTGCACTTGTTTCTTCTGAACATACACAATATCAAATCCATAAGCAATATATCTAAAGCCTCTAGAAATTTTAGACCATGCTTGTACTATGCATTGGAATAATGTATTTCAAGTTGCTTCAAAACTAAGTTTCAAAACCACAACTTGTCATCTTACAAATCTGGTTGTTTGAACCTCCAAAACCTCTTGCCTATAAATAGAGGAAGTATTTGCAAGCTAACACACGAGTTTATAAGCCTCCTAACCCTGTAATACTCCTTCAAACCAGAATTTTCACCAAAAACTCCATTACTTTCCATTTCTAACCTTGCACATCAAATACCAAATCCCTTCGTGCATTTTCACTTTTAATCAATCACAAAGCTTCTATAACTCATGTAGAGGCTATCCAAACACTTTCTACACAATTGTAACACCATCTTCATCATCCTCCATTTCCAAAAACAACAACCTGTAACTTGACTTCTCTAGAAGAATCTAGCCACTCTCAATCCAAAGTAAGCATTACAATAGCTTCCTGGGAGTTCAGTGAAGCTATCCAGATCATCACCACACCTCCAGTAGTACTCCAACTTCAAACACGATTTCCAGTTTTGAGGTATGTTTTCTCAACTTTGAACTTCCTATACAAGCATCATTAATGGTTACTTTGTGAATGAAAAATGTAGACATCATTGCCCTGAAGCTAACCATGCATTTAGTTTTCATTTATATTGCCTGAGTGTGCGAATTTTGAAGTTGAACTTTATGAAAAATTAGGGTTTATTTTGGTACCAACAAAAATTCATTTTTATCTTTGAGATTTAGCTTAAGTTATTTACATGGTTGAATTCATGGTGAAAAACCAAGCAACTTTCATGTATACACTTTTAAAAATGATTGAGAAATGAGCAAGTTTGAAATTTCAAAAATATTGTCCATGGCTTCTAGCGCGAGGTAGTGGATGAAGTACAATCAGGAATGAGTTTATAATAAATTTAGTGCAAGTTGCATAATGACCAGATGAAACAGGCATCCTAGTGGCAGAGCATGCATGCGGTAAGTCATTTATCTATAGGGACTTGGGTTCGAGCCCCAGCGGTACCCTTTTAATTTTCACATATTTGTTTCTATGAGATCATGTGCAGGCCATCCCAACGCGCGCACCATGCATCCCTCATCCATACCATCAAATCATCATGTTAGAAAATCCTACGCATCTAAATGCAAGCCTATGGTGCACTCCTGGAAATCATTCACACATGATTATTACAAGCGCTGGAATTTTGTTTCTGGGCCTTGACTGAATATTCTTCATACCCCCCCCCCCCCCCCCCCCCCGTTTTACTTGTCATACTATAGATCCATTCTCACATTTTTATTTTTATTTTCTGACTTAAACAAAAAAGACCTTCTTGAGCCTTGACTTTTATTAACACCCCCTGTTTACTTTTACAGTACTGACCCAACTAATTTTTATTTTTATTTTTATTATTTTCTTTTAATCATTTTCTTTTTTCTATAAAATCAAAACAATAAAAAAATCATAAATTTTTTTATTTAGTTTTATAATAAATTAGTTTAATTTTCGATAATTAAAATTATTTTAATTCAATTACCTTGATTTAATTAATTAGAATTAATCTTTATACTTCAAATATTTTTCTAAATAAAACCTCAAAATATTTTCTAACAATTAATTTAGATTTTTCTATACTTAAATTATTTTTTCCTTTTGATTAATGAATTTAGTTTTTTATCTTAGTTTAATTTATTTAGGTTTACTAATTTCTTTTAAACATAAATTCATTTAATTAGGTTAATTACCAAATCTTTTCTCTATAAAAAAATCACCAAACATGACTACTTTCCTCTACTTCACATTCTTGCGCATTTTATTATTTCACAATTATTAACTATTCAATAGTTTGTAATAGATAATTAGGCTTTATTGCTTTCCTCCCCTCACTCACAAACTTGTACCCTCATTTCCAAAGTGTTGTAATAACGTAGGAAATTTAAATTCCGTAATTTATCGCTTTCCTTATTATTGTTATTAATTAGGGTTTGTATGGCAAGATTTAAAATCAAACGATAGAAAACCCTAAATTCAAGACTAAATAAACTGAATACAACCCACTTGCACACTCCCACCTCTAGGGTAACCTCCCTTGTTGCCTTCGGAAATTAACAGTCATGTCCCTCGAACGTGGGGTGCTTTAGCAAAGACCCTCGATTAAAGTCCCTCGATGTTGCCTTCGGTAAACGATTTTAGTCCCTTACGACAATTGCTAAAGCATCCTACAAAGTTGCCTTTTATGACTGTACGATGACCCACACCTGTCCCTCACATCCAATGATATGGCTCCCTACCAACCAATGGTAAAGTAGCACTATCTAAAGGAGGAGGAAAATAATAAAGACTTTTTGAGTAGGTAGATTGCTCGTAACTGCTTGCTCATAAACTAAAACCATTTTCACACCTCACACTTTAAAAAAAAACATCTTATCAAACACTCTACTTTCAAATAAATATTTTCAAAACAAACACTTTGTATGCATTCTCAATGATACGAGAATCATTACAAAGTTTGCCGCACTAAGGCGTTTTCAAAATATTTCCAAAATAAACATTTTCTATACATTCTCAATGATACGAGAATCATTACAAAATTACCATTTTCAGTATACCTTCTAACATTTTCAAACATACACAAACACAAAGTATTTCAAAGTGAGCTAGCAATTAAGAGCCCGTAGATAACTACGAATGAAAAAGGGTGTTAACACCTTCCCTTTTCATAACCTACCCCCCAAACTCAAAAAAATTCTAAAAAGGTCTTTCCTATTCTTTTCACCCTTTCTTTTATTAGATAAAAGAAAAGTCGGTGGCGACTCTTGCTATCCGCAACATTTGCGATAAAACACAAAACACCCAAGTCAGTTCTCCCACCGTATTACAGATGGGTAATACTATTGAGAGATAAGCCCATTACCCAGGCTTGAGTATACACACAGGATATAGTGTATAGTCGTGTTGAATCACGTAGCTCCTATTGCATTGAGTTGGCATGAGACCCACACTCAGACTATGTCTTTTTGGGGATTCCTTTGTCATGCATGCCTATGCATAAGACAAGGTGGTTTCGTAGAGGACCCACGAATCTGGGGACCTTTTAGGAACCACCTTTCTAATACTAGAACTCACCCTTGAGAGGGATATTGGGTTTGTTTTACATGAAAACTATACTTTCATCCTACCACGTGTTCATATTCATAAAATACGTCAGACCTTTGAAATTGCTATGTTCGACTCACTTCAAAAGATATACAGTTATTATATAGGATATATTGGACCATTGATCCAATGTCATTGCATACCATCATATCATTACCTTAAATGTATCATACCATATACATTCCATTTCCAGGGAATCCAAAATTCAATTCTTTTGTTGAGCATTCCAAAAGATGAATATTGGCAGAAAGAAAACCTATGGGTACCAGATAAAAGTGTATGCGCTGAAGCCTATCCAAGATGTAGCTTCATGTTTATCTCATGATTGTATGGATAAGGGATGACTATGGCAAGAACCTCACTGCATGCATTGGCTGATACTAGAGCTATCCATACTCCACTTCAATTTTACAACCCTCCTTTGAGGTGCTTCACATCCCAAGACTATCAGCTCGCTTCTACCTTGGAGGAATATTCCCATATTTTTGGTATCAACGTCAAAGAAGAGAAGCCTCTCACTAGTTTGATAAATATTTCTAAGATCTCATTGTACAGCTAAAGCTCTTTATTTGAGAAAGACCGGCGTGGAAGGTAGTCTCATAATGAAAGGTGGTCTTCATGAGTTCTCTGTGAAGTTCTTGGTTAAGAAAGCTATTATCCTTGCCAACACACAAAGTTAGAGTGTCTTTTATGCCGTCTTGGCTCTTATGATATGTGGGATTGTCCTTTTCCCCAACATTGAAAGACATCATCCAGTGTCCAACTCATGTGAATTCAGATTCTCTTACATGACGCACGAGTATGGAGAGAGAAGCACATTAACTTGGTGGGGCTTGCTAACCTCTTGGTTAAAGACATTCTTGAATATCTAAAAGCAGCTTCAGAAGCTATGACATCTTTCAATACTCAGAAGTACTTAGCACTTGTAAAGTCACGATGGCTCACTTTAATACACAACTCGGACTAGCTCGTACAACAAATCAAATGTAATCAAAACTTGTAATCATTGACTTGTGCGCCACTCTTGGCTCCTGTGTTAGATAAATTTTTGGATTCCCTGTGCATTCATGAATTCATTCATTCATACTATCATGCATCCCATTTTAAAATACCAAAACTGACATCATTGGGGTCTTTTGCTCAGAATTTTCAAACAAGCTAGATGACTACTCGACATCCGCTTGGAACTGAGAGCATGTCTCTAAAGGCCATGGACAAACTTCAATGCGAACGAGACCCAAAACACTAATACATACCCAAAACTCATTTAAATCATCATGGTTTCACAACATCACAATATTACATCATAGTAAACATCATATACATCATTCCTCATCATTATAACATCAATTTTATCACTAATTTCATCAAAATCATCATGATATCAAATTCAAACAAAAACCCAACACAACCTACAATTATCTAAACCTTAGATCAATTATAATAACAATGATAAACATCTCTTACCTTAGATTTTAGCAGCAAATTTATTCCTCTTGGTGTTCTATCACAAATCCTCTTGCCCTAGCTCTCTCTTCTTTTCACCGCTTCCTTCAAATCTTACGATTGCACATAATGATCGTTCAAAAATCTCAAACCTTCCTTATACCAAACTTATCCCTTGGACCCCTAATATGGTCTTCCACTATTATCCTCACTTATTCTTCCCAAATGACTACTTTGCCCTTATCTCCTCTTAATACCAATATTACTTTATTTTACTAATAAAACAATTCTAACAAATTATTCTAACTATTCTAAATTATCCAAAATCTTCTTAATTCCCAATAATACCTATAACACATGAACATCACATAACCATCATAATCATCAAAACAAAAAGATTATCACAATTACTCATCATAACAAATTAAGAATTTAAATAAATAACTTAATTAATTTGGGGTGTTACACTTAGGATATTCTGTTAGGTGATTAAATTTCATTCTGATCACTTAGTGTTCAATTAGATGTTAGGTTAAAATCTTGATTGCATGATAACATTAGGTTACAAATTCTGTCTTGTTACATCATTCATCTTGTTTTCCTTTTCCATCTAAGAAAAAAACTCATTTTCTCAAATAAATTCAAAACACCTAAGAAATATGATACATATTATACGAGGCGAGCCTTAAGTAAATGGAGAAGGGTAAGCGGGAGCCTTCCTTACCTCACCCTAGGATAACTTTGGATACAGGACGTATGGTCCAGTTATTCAAAGTATTCGCCTCAATTTCACAGTCTTTAGTATGATATGTATCACAAACATTTTCATAACTAAAGGCGAAAAAGGAGTTGGTGGGGTTTTCCACCCCAAATTCTCATATATTCAAATACCCTCAGCCTTGGGGACCATTTGGTATGCGTCTTCTAACAATCAATCTCAACCAATCAAATGCGACATCTTGTCTTAGGGCTTTTCGACTTTAAAACCTTTCAGAAAGGACATGTTATTTCCATTCTACCGCAATAGAGGTAACACATAAGTCTCCGCATAATGAACGACAACACTTAACCGCTAGAATGCGGATGTTAATATTATCCACTAAAAACAACCAACAAACAACCTTTTTCTAGACGAACTACAAAGTTCTGACTTCTCTATTGCACTATGTGGATACGTAGGCACGAGAAATATCGGCGAGCTCGCTAATTTAAAACTTATTTTCCCCTTCATCATTCATAGCAAGTAAATCTTTAGATAACAACACCCTTAGAAACAAATAAACAAAGTGGATCCCATTAAGTACAACGGATGTGAGGGATACTAATGCCTTCCCCTTGTATAATCGGCTCTTGAACCCGTATCTTGGTTGCAAGACCATCTTATTCTATTTTTTGGGGTTTTCTCGATGTTTCCCCTTCCTTTTGGGATAAATGAAGTTTGATGGCGACTATGTGTTTTTTCACGGTGCGACAGGTGTGTGAATGTGAACATTAAAGATTTGAAAGGTTATGTGCTCTGAGATTTTGAGTAAAAATTTGGCACTTGAAAGAGAGAAGAAATGAAGTCAAAATTGGTTTTTAAAATTATTTACATCTGAGTCCATTTTCCAAAGCTTCTGTAACGATATTCTCGCTAGGAGAGTTTCTAACTCGCTAAGCGATATTGCTATTTTTCAATTTCTGGGATACATGGAGTTTTTTGCTAGGAAAAGTCAAGAATTTGCTTAGCGAGATGAGTGTTTTTCTACTTCTGCTAATGCACTTAGTTTTTTAGTGAGAGTGTATCCTTGAAAAAACTCGGTGGTGTGGTCTTTGTGGAAATCTCGAAATGATGTAATTTTCTTATATGCATCATAGCGTGAAAGATGTGGTTCATAAAAGCATTTTCTAGACTTGAAAATGGTAAAATGGTAGTTTCGCAAAAAAACTCTTATATTTTCTCTGCATGGGTTGAAAACTCTATCATGTGTATGAGTTAATAATGGCTGAAGTGACTTTAATCTAAACGATTGAGTGTTCTTTGTGGCTTCTATCAAGGATTCTCTTATAATGTTAGTGGTTAATTTCGATTGAGATCTAGTCTTTCTACCTTCAGATTGTGTTTGTTATGGGCTTTTCGTCTTTACGATTAGTGTGTTTTTTTGTTTTGGATGGTTCTTTGATTTATTTTATATTTATAGATTCATTTTATACTTATGTTTTACGAGTATGAGGTAAAGCACTCTTTGTGCCTATCAAGTCTCTATTTATATTTGTTAGAATTTTTTCGTTGCTTTATTTAAGTTTAAATAGTCTTTTGGTCCCTCCGTTACAAAAATGCTGAATTGAAATACTTCTTTTTTTTTATTTTTATATTCCACATAAATCCATGTAGACTGACTTCTTTTGTTTTAGTCCCTGAATGTT